>CAWUFW010001636.1:1231250-2462500 GCA_963921515.1 Calotriton arnoldi
CCTACTACTCCCTTCATGCTATTGCCTCCACCCCCTTCCCAGCATGCCCATGCTTCCTTCCTTTAGACTCTGCTTCCCTGTGGGGTGGGCTGCCTGTGCTGACAGGATGGCTGGGAGTGTTGTCCTGGCAGTTGTTTGGCTAAAAGTCCCAAGAGTGTCCCTGTGCTTCACACAACATAACCCAGGGTGGAGGTTTTTGTGGGATCTTGAGTTAGGATGTGAGGCATTGCATTCTCCCAGGTGGGTTCTGTGGAGTTTGTGTTGAGGGGTGTGTGAGGGGAGGTGCTTGTGACTATGGTCTGTGCTGCGAGTCCTCCTTCCCACCCAGCCAGATATCCCACCATGGAACGTGCTTGCATTGCAGAGAGTGCAAGTTGGCTTTCAGGATGTCAGGCAGTGGTGTTGTGCTGTTTGTTGGTGCACAGTTCCCAGCAGGGCCTTGTGCTCCCCACAGCAGTAGCCAGTGTCAGCCATCTTGTCAGTCCTTATCCACTCCCTGTGATGTGAGCATGGTGCAGGGTGGTGTTGATGGGCCAGTTGTGAGGCTGAGCAATATCTGTGCCTACTACTCCCATCATGCTATTGCCTCCACCCCCCTTCCCAGCATGCCCATGCTTCCTTCCTTTTGACTCTGCTTCCCTGTGGGGTGGGGTGCCTGTGCTGACAGGATGGCTGGGAGTGTTGTCCTGGCAGTTGTTTGGCTAAAAGTCCCAAGAGTGTCCCTGTGCTTCACACAACATAACCCAGGGTGGAGGTTCTTTGTGGGATCTTGAGTTAGGATGTGAGGCATTGCATTCTCCCAGGTGGGTTATGTGGAGTATGTGTTGAGGGGGTGTGTGAGGGGAGGTGCTTGTGACTATGGTCAGTGCTGCAAGTCCTCCTTCCCACCCAGCCAGATATCCCACCATGGAACGTGCTTGCATTGCAGAGAGTGCAAGTTGGCTTTCAGGATGTCAGGCAGTGGTGTTGTGCTGTTTGTTGGTGCACAGTTCCCAGCAGGGCCTTGTGCTCCCCACAGCAGTAGCCAGTGTCAGCCATCTTGTCAGTCCTTATCCACTCCCTATGATGTGAGCATGGTTCAGGGTGGTGTTGATGGGCCAGTTGTGAGGCTGAGCAATATCTGTGCCTACTACTCCCATCATGCTATTGCCTCCACCCCCCTTCCCAGCATGCCCATGCTTCCTTCCTTTTGACTCTGCTTCCCTGTGGGGTGGGCTGCCTGTGCTGACAGGATGGCTGGGAGTGTTGTCCTGGCAGTTGTTTGGCTAAAAGTCCCAAGAGTGTCCCTGTGCTTCACACAACATAACCCAGGGTGGAGGTTCTTTGTGGGATCTTGAGTTAGGATGTGAGGCATTGCATTCTCCCAGGTGGGTTATGTGGAGTATGTGTTGAGGGGGTGTGTGAGGGGAGGTGCTTGTGACTATGGTCAGTGCTGCAAGTCCTCCTTCCCACCCAGCCAGATATCCCACCATGGAACGTGCTTGCATTGCAGAGAGTGCAAGTTGGCTTTCAGGATGTCAGGCAGTGGTGTTGTGCTGTTTGTTGGTGCACAGTTCCCAGCAGGGCCTTGTGCTCCCCACAGCAGTAGCCAGTGTCAGCCATCTTGTCAGTCCTTATCCACTCCCTGTGATGTGAGCATGGTTCAGGGTGGTGTTGATGGGCCAGTTGTGAGGCTGAGCAATATCTGTGCCTACTACTCCCATCATGCTATTGCCTCCACCCCCTTCCCAGCATGCCCATGCTTCTTTCCTTTTGACTCTGCTTCCCTGTGGGGTGGGCTGCCTGTGCTGACAGGATGGCTGGGAGTGTTGTCCTGGCAGTTGTTTGGCTAAAAGTCCCAAGAGTGTCCCTGTGCTTCACACAACATAACCCAGGGTGGAGGTTCTTTGTGGGATCTTGAGTTAGGATGTGAGGCATTGCATTCTCCCAGGTGGGTTCTGTGGAGTTTGTGTTGAGGGGGTGTGTGAGGGGAGGTGCTTGTGACTATGGTCAGTGCTGCGAGTCCTCCTTCCCACCCAGCCAGATATCCCACCATGGAACGTGCTTGCATTGCAGAGAGTGCAAGTTGGCTTTCAGGATGTCAGGCAGTGGTGTTGTGCTGTTTGTTGGTGCACAGTTCCCAGCAGGGCCTTGTGCTCCCCACAGCAGTAGCCAGTGTCAGCCATCTTGTCAGTCCTTATCCACTCCCTGTGATGTGAGCATGGTTCAGGGTGGTGTTGATGGGCCAGTTGTGAGGCTGAGCAATATCTGTGCCTACTACTCCCATCATGCTATTGCCTCCACCCCCTTCCCAGCATGCCCATGCTTCCTTCCTTTTGACTCTGCTTCCCTGTGGGGTGGGGCTGCCTGTGCTGACAGGATGGCTGGGAGTGTTGTCCTGGCAGTTGTTTGGCTAAAAGTCCCAAGAGTGTCCCTGTGCTTCACACAACATAACCCAGGGTGGAGGTTCTTTGTGGGATCTTGAGTTAGGATGTGAGGCATTGCATTCTCCCAGGTGGGTTATGTGGAGTATGTGTTGAGGGGGTGTGTGAGGGGAGGTGCTTGTGACTATGGTCAGTGCTGCAAGTCCTCCTTCCCACCCAGCCAGATATCCCACCATGGAACGTGCTTGCATTGCAGAGAGTGCAAGTTGGCTTTCAGGATGTCAGGCAGTGGTGTTGTGCTGTTTGTTGGTGCACAGTTCCCAGCAGGGCCTTGTGCTCCCCACAGCAGTAGCCAGTGTCAGCCATCTTGTCAGTCCTTATCCACTCCCTGTGATGTGAGCATGGTTCAGGGTGGTGTTGATGGGCCAGTTGTGAGGCTGAGCAATATCTGTGCCTACTACTCCCATCATGCTATTGCCTCCACCCCCTTCCCAGCATGCCCATGCTTCCTTCCTTTTGACTCTGCTTCCCTGTGGGGTGGGCTGCCTGTGCTGACAGGATGGCTGGGAGTGTTGTCCTGGCAGTTGTTTGGCTAAAAGTCCCAAGAGTGTCCCTGTGCTTCACACAACATAACCCAGGGTGGAGGTTCTTTGTGGGATCTTGAGTTAGGATGTGAGGCATTGCATTCTCCCAGGTGGGTTATGTGGAGTATGTGTTGAGGGGGTGTGTGAGGGGAGGTGCTTGTGACTATGGTCAGTGCTGCAAGTCCTCCTTCCCACCCAGCCAGATATCCCACCATGGAACGTGCTTGCATTGCAGAGAGTGCAAGTTGGCTTTCAGGATGTCAGGCAGTGGTGTTGTGCTGTTTGTTGGTGCACAGTTCCCAGCAGGGCCTTGTGCTCCCCACAGCAGTAGCCAGTGTCAGCCATCTTGTCAGTCCTTATCCACTCCCTGTGATGTGAGCATGGTTCAGGGTGGTGTTGATGGGCCAGTTGTGAGGCTGAGCAATATCTGTGCCTACTACTCCCATCATGCTATTGCCTCCACCCCCTTCCCAGCATGCCCATGCTTCCTTCCTTTTGACTCTGCTTCCCTGTGGGGTGGGCTGCCTGTGCTGACAGGATGGCTGGGAGTGTTGTCCTGGCAGTTGTTTGGCTAAAAGTCCCAAGAGTGTCCCTGTGCTTCACACAACATAACCCAGGGTGGAGGTTCTTTGTGGGATCTTGAGTTAGGATGTGAGGCATTGCATTCTCCCAGGTGGGTTCTGTGGAGTTTGTGTTGAGGGGGTGTGTGAGGGGAGGTGCTTGTGACTATGGTCTGTGCTGCGAGTCCTCCTTCCCACCCAGCCAGATATCCCACCATGGAACGTGCTTGCATTGCAGAGAGTGCAAGTTGGCTTTCAGGATGTCAGGCAGTGGTGTTGTGCTGTTTGTTGGTGCACAGTTCCCAGCAGGGCCTTGTGCTCCCCACAGCAGTAGCCAGTGTCAGCCATCTTGTCAGTCCTTATCCACTCCCTGTGATGTGAGCATGGTTCAGGGTGGTGTTGATGGGCCAGTTGTGAGGCTGAGCAATATCTGTGCCTACTACTCCCATCATGCTATTGCCTCCACCCCCCTTCCCAGCATGCCCAAGCTTCCTTTCTTTTGACTCTGCTTCCCTGTGGGGTGGGCTGCCTGTGCTGACAGGATGGCTGGGAGTGTTGTCCTGGCAGTTGTTTGGCTAAAAGTCCCAAGAGTGTCCCTGTGCTTCACACAACATAACCCAGGGTGGAGGTTCTTTGTGGGATCTTGAGTTAGGATGTGAGGCATTGCATTCTCCCAGGTGGGTTCTGTGGAGTTTGTGTTGAGGGGGTGTGTGAGGGGAGGTGCTTGTGACTATGGTCAGTGCTGCAAGTCCTCCTTCCCACCCAGCCAGATATCCCACCATGGAACGTGCTTGCATTGCAGAGAGTGCAAGTTGGCTTTCAGGATGTCAGGCAGTGGTGTTGTGCTGTTTGTTGGTGCACAGTTCCCAGCAGGGCCTTGTGCTCCCCACAGCAGTAGCCAGTGTCAGCCATCTTGTCAGTCCTTATCCACTCCCTGTGATGTGAGCATGGTTCAGGGTGGTGTTGATGGGCCAGTTGTGAGGCTGAGCAATATCTGTGCCTACTACTCCCATCATGCTATTGCCTCCACCCCCCTTCCCAGCATGCCCATGCTTCCTTCCTTTTGACTCTGCTTCCCTGTGGGGTGGGCTGCCTGTGCTGACAGGATGGCTGGGAGTGTTGTCCTGGCAGTTGTTTGGCTAAAAGTCCCAAGAGTGTCCCTGTGCTTCACACAACATAACCCAGGGTGGAGGTTCTTTGTGGGATCTTGAGTTAGGATGTGAGGCATTGCATTCTCCCAGGTGGGTTATGTGGAGTATGTGTTGAGGGGGTGTGTGAGGGGAGGTGCTTGTGACTATGGTCAGTGCTGCAAGTCCTCCTTCCCACCCAGCCAGATATCCCACCATGGAACGTGCTTGCATTGCAGAGAGTGCAAGTTGGCTTTCAGGATGTCAGGCAGTGGTGTTGTGCTGTTTGTTGGTGCACAGTTCCCAGCAGGGCCTTGTGCTCCCCACAGCAGTAGCCAGTGTCAGCCATCTTGTCAGTCCTTATCCACTCCCTGTGATGTGAGCATGGTTCAGGGTGGTGTTGATGGGCCAGTTGTGAGGCTGAGCAATATCTGTGCCTACTACTCCCATCATGCTATTGCCTCCACCCCCTTCCCAGCATGCCCATGCTTCCTTCCTTTTGACTCTGCTTCCCTGTGGGGTGGGCTGCCTGTGCTGACAGGATGGCTGGGAGTGTTGTCCTGGCAGTTGTTTGGCTAAAAGTCCCAAGAGTGTCCCTGTGCTTCACACAACATAACCCAGGGTGGAGGTTCTTTGTGGGATCTTGAGTTAGGATGTGAGGCATTGCATTCTCCCAGGTGGGTTCTGTGGAGTATGTGTTGAGGGGGTGTGTGAGGGGAGGTGCTTGTGACTATGGTCAGTGCTGCAAGTCCTCCTTCCCACCCAGCCAGATATCCCACCATGGAACGTGCTTGCATTGCAGAGAGTGCAAGTTGGCTTTCAGGATGTCAGGCAGTGGTGTTGTGCTGTTTGTTGGTGCACAGTTCCCAGCAGGGCCTTGTGCTCCCCACAGCAGTAGCCAGTGTCAGCCATCTTGTCAGTCCTTATCCACTCCCTGTGATGTGAGCATGGTTCAGGGTGGTGTTGATGGGCCAGTTGTGAGGCTGAGCAATATCTGTGCCTACTACTCCCATCATGCTATTGCCTCCACCCCCCTTCCCAGCATGCCCATGCTTCCTTCCTTTTGACTCTGCTTCCCTGTGGGGTGGGCTGCCTGTGCTGACAGGATGGCTGGGAGTGTTGTCCTGGCAGTTGTTTGGCTAAAAGTCCCAAGAGTGTCCCTGTGCTTCACACAACATAACCCAGGGTGGAGGTTCTTTGTGGGATCTTGAGTTAGGATGTGAGGCATTGCATTCTCCCAGGTGGGTTCTGTGGAGTTTGTGTTGAGGGGGGGTGTGAGGGGAGGTGCTTGTGACTATGGTCAGTGCTGCAAGTCCTCCTTCCCACCCAGCCAGATATCCCACCATGGAACGTGCTTGCATTGCAGAGAGTGCAAGTTGGCTTTCAGGATGTCAGGCAGTGGTGTTGTGCTGTTTGTTGGTGCACAGTTCCCAGCAGGGCCTTGTGCTCCCCACAGCAGTAGCCAGTGTCAGCCATCTTGTCAGTCCTTATCCACTCCCTGTGATGTGAGCATGGTTCAGGGTGGTGTTGATGGGCCAGTTGTGAGGCTGAGCAATATCTGTGCCTACTACTCCCATCATGCTATTGCCTCCACCCCCTTCCCAGCATGCCCATGCTTCCTTCCTTTTGACTCTGCTTCCCTGTGGGGTGGGCTGCCTGTGCTGACAGGATGGCTGGGAGTGTTGTCCTGGCAGTTGTTTGGCTAAAAGTCCCAAGAGTGTCCCTGTGCTTCACACAACATAACCCAGGGTGGAGGTTCTTTGTGGGATCTTGAGTTAGGATGTGAGGCATTGCATTCTCCCAGGTGGGTTCTGTGGAGTTTGTGTTGAGGGGGTGTGTGAGGGGAGGTGCTTGTGACTATGGTCAGTGCTGCGAGTCCTCCTTCCCACCCAGCCAGATATCCCACCATGGAACGTGCTTGCATTGCAGAGAGTGCAAGTTGGCTTTCAGGATGTCAGGCAGTGGTGTTGTGCTGTTTGTTGGTGCACAGTTCCCAGCAGGGCCTTGTGCTCCCCACAGCAGTAGCCAGTGTCAGCCATCTTGTCAGTCCTTATCCACTCCCTGTGATGTGAGCATGGTGCAGGGTGGTGTTGATGGGCCAGTTGTGAGGCTGAGCAATATCTGTGCCTACTACTCCCATCATGCTATTGCCTCCACCCCCTTCCCAGCATGCCCATGCTTCCTTCCTTTTGACTCTGCTTCCCTGTGGGGTGGGGTGCCTGTGCTGACAGGATGGCTGGGAGTGTTGTCCTGGCAGTTGTTTGGCTAAAAGTCCCAAGAGTGTCCCTGTGCTTCACACAACATAACCCAGGGTGGAGGTTCTTTGTGGGATCTTGAGTTAGGATGTGAGGCATTGCATTCTCCCAGGTGGGTTATGTGGAGTATGTGTTGAGGGGGTGTGTGAGGGGAGGTGCTTGTGACTATGGTCAGTGCTGCAAGTCCTCCTTCCCACCCAGCCAGATATCCCACCATGGAACGTGCTTGCATTGCAGAGAGTGCAAGTTGGCTTTCAGGATGTCAGGCAGTGGTGTTGTGCTGTTTGTTGGTGCACAGTTCCCAGCAGGGCCTTGTGCTCCCCACAGCAGTAGCCAGTGTCAGCCATCTTGTCAGTCCTTATCCACTCCCTGTGATGTGAGCATGGTTCAGGGTGGTGTTGATGGGCCAGTTGTGAGGCTGAGCAATATCTGTGCCTACTACTCCCATCATGCTATTGCCTCCACCCCCTTCCCAGCATGCCCATGCTTCTTTCCTTTTGACTCTGCTTCCCTGTGGGGTGGGCTGCCTGTGCTGACAGGATGGCTGGGAGTGTTGTCCTGGCAGTTGTTTGGCTAAAAGTCCCAAGAGTGTCCCTGTGCTTCACACAACATAACCCAGGGTGGAGGTTCTTTGTGGGATCTTGAGTTAGGATGTGAGGCATTGCATTCTCCCAGGTGGGTTATGTGGAGTATGTGTTGAGGGGGTGTGTGAGGGGAGGTGCTTGTGACTATGGTCAGTGCTGCAAGTCCTCCTTCCCACCCAGCCAGATATCCCACCATGGAACGTGCTTGCATTGCAGAGAGTGCAAGTTGGCTTTCAGGATGTCAGGCAGTGGTGTTGTGCTGTTTGTTGGTGCACAGTTCCCAGCAGGGCCTTGTGCTCCCCACAGCAGTAGCCAGTGTCAGCCATCTTGTCAGTCCTTATCCACTCCCTGTGATGTGAGCATGGTTCAGGGTGGTGTTGATGGGCCAGTTGTGAGGCTGAGCAATATCTGTGCCTACTACTCCCTTCATGCTATTGCCTCCACCCCCCTTCCCAGCATGCCCATGCTTCCTTCCTTTTGACTCTGCTTCCCTGTGGGGTGGGCTGCCTGTGCTGACAGGATGGCTGGGAGTGTTGTCCTGGCAGTTGTTTGGCTAAAAGTCCCAAGAGTGTCCCTGTGCTTCACACAACATAACCCAGGGTGGAGGTTCTTTGTGGGATCTTGAGTTAGGATGTGAGGCATTGCATTCTCCCAGGTGGGTTCTGTGGAGTTTGTGTTGAGGGGGTGTGTGAGGGGAGGTGCTTGTGACTATGGTCTGTGCTGCGAGTCCTCCTTCCCACCCAGCCAGATATCCCACCATGGAACGTGCTTGCATTGCAGAGAGTGCAAGTTGGCTTTCAGGATGTCAGGCAGTGGTGTTGTGCTGTTTGTTGGTGCACAGTTCCCAGCAGGGCCTTGTGCTCCCCACAGCAGTAGCCAGTGTCAGCCATCTTGTCAGTCCTTATCCACTCCCTGTGATGTGAGCATGGTGCAGGGTGGTGTTGATGGGCCAGTTGTGAGGCTGAGCAATATCTGTGCCTACTACTCCCATCATGCTATTGCCTCCACCCCCTTCCCAGCATGCCCATGCTTCCTTCCTTTTGACTCTGCTTCCCTGTGGGGTGGGGTGCCTGTGCTGACAGGATGGCTGGGAGTGTTGTCCTGGCAGTTGTTTGGCTAAAAGTCCCAAGAGTGTCCCTGTGCTTCACACAACATAACCCAGGGTGGAGGTTCTTTGTGGGATCTTGAGTTAGGATGTGAGGCATTGCATTCTCCCAGGTGGGTTATGTGGAGTATGTGTTGAGGGGGTGTGTGAGGGGAGGTGCTTGTGACTATGGTCAGTGCTGCAAGTCCTCCTTCCCACCCAGCCAGATATCCCACCATGGAACGTGCTTGCATTGCAGAGAGTGCAAGTTGGCTTTCAGGATGTCAGGCAGTGGTGTTGTGCTGTTTGTTGGTGCACAGTTCCCAGCAGGGCCTTGTGCTCCCCACAGCAGTAGCCAGTGTCAGCCATCTTGTCAGTCCTTATCCACTCCCTGTGATGTGAGCATGGTTCAGGGTGGTGTTGATGGGCCAGTTGTGAGGCTGAGCAATATCTGTGCCTACTACTCCCATCATGCTATTGCCTCCACCCCCTTCCCAGCATGCCCATGCTTCCTTCCTTTTGACTCTGCTTCCCTGTGGGGTGGGCTGCCTGTGCTGACAGGATGGCTGGGAGTGTTGTCCTGGCAGTTGTTTGGCTAAAAGTCCCAAGAGTGTCCCTGTGCTTCACACAACATAACCCAGGGTGGAGGTTCTTTGTGGGATCTTGAGTTAGGATGTGAGGCATTGCATTCTCCCAGGTGGGTTATGTGGAGTATGTGTTGAGGGGGTGTGTGAGGGGAGGTGCTTGTGACTATGGTCAGTGCTGCAAGTCCTCCTTCCCACCCAGCCAGATATCCCACCATGGAACGTGCTTGCATTGCAGAGAGTGCAAGTTGGCTTTCAGGATGTCAGGCAGTGGTGTTGTGCTGTTTGTTGGTGCACAGTTCCCAGCAGGGCCTTGTGCTCCCCACAGCAGTAGCCAGTGTCAGCCATCTTGTCAGTCCTTATCCACTCCCTGTGATGTGAGCATGGTTCAGGGTGGTGTTGATGGGCCAGTTGTGAGGCTGAGCAATATCTGTGCCTACTACTCCCATCATGCTATTGCCTCCACCCCCCTTCCCAGCATGCCCATGCTTCTTTCCTTTTGACTCTGCTTCCCTGTGGGGTGGGCTGCCTGTGCTGACAGGATGGCTGGGAGTGTTGTCCTGGCAGTTGTTTGGCTAAAAGTCCCAAGAGTGTCCCTGTGCTTCACACAACATAACCCAGGGTGGAGGTTCTTTGTGGGATCTTGAGTTAGGATGTGAGGCATTGCATTCTCCCAGGTGGGTTATGTGGAGTATGTGTTGAGGGGGTGTGTGAGGGGAGGTGCTTGTGACTATGGTCAGTGCTGCAAGTCCTCCTTCCCACCCAGCCAGATATCCCACCATGGAACGTGCTTGCATTGCAGAGAGTGCAAGTTGGCTTTCAGGATGTCAGGCAGTGGTGTTGTGCTGTTTGTTGGTGCACAGTTCCCAGCAGGGCCTTGTGCTCCCCACAGCAGTAGCCAGTGTCAGCCATCTTGTCAGTCCTTATCCACTCCCTGTGATGTGAGCATGGTTCAGGGTGGTGTTGATGGGCCAGTTGTGAGGCTGAGCAATATCTGTGCCTACTACTCCCTTCATGCTATTGCCTCCACCCCCCTTCCCAGCATGCCCATGCTTCCTTCCTTTTGACTCTGCTTCCCTGTGGGGTGGGCTGCCTGTGCTGACAGGATGGCTGGGAGTGTTGTCCTGGCAGTTGTTTGGCTAAAAGTCCCAAGAGTGTCCCTGTGCTTCACACAACATAACCCAGGGTGGAGGTTCTTTGTGGGATCTTGAGTTAGGATGTGAGGCATTGCATTCTCCCAGGTGGGTTCTGTGGAGTTTGTGTTGAGGGGGTGTGTGAGGGGAGGTGCTTGTGACTATGGTCTGTGCTGCGAGTCCTCCTTCCCACCCAGCCAGATATCCCACCATGGAACGTGCTTGCATTGCAGAGAGTGCAAGTTGGCTTTCAGGATGTCAGGCAGTGGTGTTGTGCTGTTTGTTGGTGCACAGTTCCCAGCAGGGCCTTGTGCTCCCCACAGCAGTAGCCAGTGTCAGCCATCTTGTCAGTCCTTATCCACTCCCTGTGATGTGAGCATGGTGCAGGGTGGTGTTGATGGGCCAGTTGTGAGGCTGAGCAATATCTGTGCCTACTACTCCCATCATGCTATTGCCTCCACCCCCTTCCCAGCATGCCCATGCTTCCTTCCTTTTGACTCTGCTTCCCTGTGGGGTGGGGTGCCTGTGCTGACAGGATGGCTGGGAGTGTTGTCCTGGCAGTTGTTTGGCTAAAAGTCCCAAGAGTGTCCCTGTGCTTCACACAACATAACCCAGGGTGGAGGTTCTTTGTGGGATCTTGAGTTAGGATGTGAGGCATTGCATTCTCCCAGGTGGGTTATGTGGAGTATGTGTTGAGGGGGTGTGTGAGGGGAGGTGCTTGTGACTATGGTCAGTGCTGCAAGTCCTCCTTCCCACCCAGCCAGATATCCCACCATGGAACGTGCTTGCATTGCAGAGAGTGCAAGTTGGCTTTCAGGATGTCAGGCAGTGGTGTTGTGCTGTTTGTTGGTGCACAGTTCCCAGCAGGGCCTTGTGCTCCCCACAGCAGTAGCCAGTGTCAGCCATCTTGTCAGTCCTTATCCACTCCCTGTGATGTGAGCATGGTTCAGGGTGGTGTTGATGGGCCAGTTGTGAGGCTGAGCAATATCTGTGCCTACTACTCCCATCATGCTATTGCCTCCACCCCCTTCCCAGCATGCCCATGCTTCCTTCCTTTTGACTCTGCTTCCCTGTGGGGTGGGCTGCCTGTGCTGACAGGATGGCTGGGAGTGTTGTCCTGGCAGTTGTTTGGCTAAAAGTCCCAAGAGTGTCCCTGTGCTTCACACAACATAACCCAGGGTGGAGGTTCTTTGTGGGATCTTGAGTTAGGATGTGAGGCATTGCATTCTCCCAGGTGGGTTATGTGGAGTATGTGTTGAGGGGGTGTGTGAGGGGAGGTGCTTGTGACTATGGTCAGTGCTGCAAGTCCTCCTTCCCACCCAGCCAGATATCCCACCATGGAACGTGCTTGCATTGCAGAGAGTGCAAGTTGGCTTTCAGGATGTCAGGCAGTGGTGTTGTGCTGTTTGTTGGTGCACAGTTCCCAGCAGGGCCTTGTGCTCCCCACAGCAGTAGCCAGTGTCAGCCATCTTGTCAGTCCTTATCCACTCCCTGTGATGTGAGCATGGTTCAGGGTGGTGTTGATGGGCCAGTTGTGAGGCTGAGCAATATCTGTGCCTACTACTCCCTTCATGCTATTGCCTCCACCCCCCTTCCCAGCATGCCCATGCTTCCTTCCTTTTGACTCTGCTTCCCTGTGGGGTGGGCTGCCTGTGCTGACAGGATGGCTGGGAGTGTTGTCCTGGCAGTTGTTTGGCTAAAAGTCCCAAGAGTGTCCCTGTGCTTCACACAACATAACCCAGGGTGGAGGTTCTTTGTGGGATCTTGAGTTAGGATGTGAGGCATTGCATTCTCCCAGGTGGGTTCTGTGGAGTTTGTGTTGAGGGGGTGTGTGAGGGGAGGTGCTTGTGACTATGGTCTGTGCTGCGAGTCCTCCTTCCCACCCAGCCAGATATCCCACCATGGAACGTGCTTGCATTGCAGAGAGTGCAAGTTGGCTTTCAGGATGTCAGGCAGTGGTGTTGTGCTGTTTGTTGGTGCACAGTTCCCAGCAGGGCCTTGTGCTCCCCACAGCAGTAGCCAGTGTCAGCCATCTTGTCAGTCCTTATCCACTCCCTGTGATGTGAGCATGGTGCAGGGTGGTGTTGATGGGCCAGTTGTGAGGCTGAGCAATATCTGTGCCTACTACTCCCATCATGCTATTGCCTCCACCCCCCTTCCCAGCATGCCCATGCTTCCTTCCTTTTGACTCTGCTTCCCTGTGGGGTGGGGTGCCTGTGCTGACAGGATGGCTGGGAGTGTTGTCCTGGCAGTTGTTTGGCTAAAAGTCCCAAGAGTGTCCCTGTGCTTCACACAACATAACCCAGGGTGGAGGTTCTTTGTGGGATCTTGAGTTAGGATGTGAGGCATTGCATTCTCCCAGGTGGGTTATGTGGAGTATGTGTTGAGGGGGTGTGTGAGGGGAGGTGCTTGTGACTATGGTCAGTGCTGCAAGTCCTCCTTCCCACCCAGCCAGATATCCCACCATGGAACGTGCTTGCATTGCAGAGAGTGCAAGTTGGCTTTCAGGATGTCAGGCAGTGGTGTTGTGCTGTTTGTTGGTGCACAGTTCCCAGCAGGGCCTTGTGCTCCCCACAGCAGTAGCCAGTGTCAGCCATCTTGTCAGTCCTTATCCACTCCCTGTGATGTGAGCATGGTTCAGGGTGGTGTTGATGGGCCAGTTGTGAGGCTGAGCAATATCTGTGCCTACTACTCCCATCATGCTATTGCCTCCACCCCCTTCCCAGCATGCCCATGCTTCTTTCCTTTTGACTCTGCTTCCCTGTGGGGTGGGCTGCCTGTGCTGACAGGATGGCTGGGAGTGTTGTCCTGGCAGTTGTTTGGCTAAAAGTCCCAAGAGTGTCCCTGTGCTTCACACAACATAACCCAGGGTGGAGGTTCTTTGTGGGATCTTGAGTTAGGATGTGAGGCATTGCATTCTCCCAGGTGGGTTATGTGGAGTATGTGTTGAGGGGGTGTGTGAGGGGAGGTGCTTGTGACTATGGTCAGTGCTGCAAGTCCTCCTTCCCACCCAGCCAGATATCCCACCATGGAACGTGCTTGCATTGCAGAGAGTGCAAGTTGGCTTTCAGGATGTCAGGCAGTGGTGTTGTGCTGTTTGTTGGTGCACAGTTCCCAGCAGGGCCTTGTGCTCCCCACAGCAGTAGCCAGTGTCAGCCATCTTGTCAGTCCTTATCCACTCCCTGTGATGTGAGCATGGTTCAGGGTGGTGTTGATGGGCCAGTTGTGAGGCTGAGCAATATCTGTGCCTACTACTCCCTTCATGCTATTGCCTCCACCCCCTTCCCAGCATGCCCATGCTTCCTTCCTTTTGACTCTGCTTCCCTGTGGGGTGGGCTGCCTGTGCTGACAGGATGGCTGGGAGTGTTGTCCTGGCAGTTGTTTGGCTAAAAGTCCCAAGAGTGTCCCTGTGCTTCACACAACATAACCCAGGGTGGAGGTTCTTTGTGGGATCTTGAGTTAGGATGTGAGGCATTGCATTCTCCCAGGTGGGTTCTGTGGAGTTTGTGTTGAGGGGGTGTGTGAGGGGAGGTGCTTGTGACTATGGTCTGTGCTGCGAGTCCTCCTTCCCACCCAGCCAGATATCCCACCATGGAACGTGCTTGCATTGCAGAGAGTGCAAGTTGGCTTTCAGGATGTCAGGCAGTGGTGTTGTGCTGTTTGTTGGTGCACAGTTCCCAGCAGGGCCTTGTGCTCCCCACAGCAGTAGCCAGTGTCAGCCATCTTGTCAGTCCTTATCCACTCCCTGTGATGTGAGCATGGTGCAGGGTGGTGTTGATGGGCCAGTTGTGAGGCTGAGCAATATCTGTGCCTACTACTCCCATCATGCTATTGCCTCCACCCCCCTTCCCAGCATGCCCATGCTTCCTTCCTTTTGACTCTGCTTCCCTGTGGGGTGGGGTGCCTGTGCTGACAGGATGGCTGGGAGTGTTGTCCTGGCAGTTGTTTGGCTAAAAGTCCCAAGAGTGTCCCTGTGCTTCACACAACATAACCCAGGGTGGAGGTTCTTTGTGGGATCTTGAGTTAGGATGTGAGGCATTGCATTCTCCCAGGTGGGTTATGTGGAGTATGTGTTGAGGGGGTGTGTGAGGGGAGGTGCTTGTGACTATGGTCAGTGCTGCAAGTCCTCCTTCCCACCCAGCCAGATATCCCACCATGGAACGTGCTTGCATTGCAGAGAGTGCAAGTTGGCTTTCAGGATGTCAGGCAGTGGTGTTGTGCTGTTTGTTGGTGCACAGTTCCCAGCAGGGCCTTGTGCTCCCCACAGCAGTAGCCAGTGTCAGCCATCTTGTCAGTCCTTATCCACTCCCTGTGATGTGAGCATGGTTCAGGGTGGTGTTGATGGGCCAGTTGTGAGGCTGAGCAATATCTGTGCCTACTACTCCCATCATGCTATTGCCTCCACCCCCTTCCCAGCATGCCCATGCTTCCTTCCTTTTGACTCTGCTTCCCTGTGGGGTGGGCTGCCTGTGCTGACAGGATGGCTGGGAGTGTTGTCCTGGCAGTTGTTTGGCTAAAAGTCCCAAGAGTGTCCCTGTGCTTCACACAACATAACCCAGGGTGGAGGTTCTTTGTGGGATCTTGAGTTAGGATGTGAGGCATTGCATTCTCCCAGGTGGGTTATGTGGAGTATGTGTTGAGGGGGTGTGTGAGGGGAGGTGCTTGTGACTATGGTCAGTGCTGCAAGTCCTCCTTCCCACCCAGCCAGATATCCCACCATGGAACGTGCTTGCATTGCAGAGAGTGCAAGTTGGCTTTCAGGATGTCAGGCAGTGGTGTTGTGCTGTTTGTTGGTGCACAGTTCCCAGCAGGGCCTTGTGCTCCCCACAGCAGTAGCCAGTGTCAGCCATCTTGTCAGTCCTTATCCACTCCCTGTGATGTGAGCATGGTTCAGGGTGGTGTTGATGGGCCAGTTGTGAGGCTGAGCAATATCTGTGCCTACTACTCCCATCATGCTATTGCCTCCACCCCCTTCCCAGCATGCCCATGCTTCCTTCCTTTTGACTCTGCTTCCCTGTGGGGTGGGCTGCCTGTGCTGACAGGATGGCTGGGAGTGTTGTCCTGGCAGTTGTTTGGCTAAAAGTCCCAAGAGTGTCCCTGTGCTTCACACAACATAACCCAGGGTGGAGGTTCTTTGTGGGATCTTGAGTTAGGATGTGAGGCATTGCATTCTCCCAGGTGGGTTCTGTGGAGTTTGTGTTGAGGGGGTGTGTGAGGGGAGGTGCTTGTGACTATGGTCAGTGCTGCGAGTCCTCCTTCCCACCCAGCCAGATATCCCACCATGGAACGTGCTTGCATTGCAGAGAGTGCAAGTTGGCTTTCAGGATGTCAGGCAGTGGTGTTGTGCTGTTTGTTGGTGCACAGTTCCCAGCAGGGCCTTGTGCTCCCCACAGCAGTAGCCAGTGTCAGCCATCTTGTCAGTCCTTATCCACTCCCTGTGATGTGAGCATGGTTCAGGGTGGTGTTGATGGGCCAGTTGTGAGGCTGAGCAATATCTGTGCCTACTACTCCCATCATGCTATTGCCTCCACCCCCTTCCCAGCATGCCCATGCTTCCTTCCTTTTGACTCTGCTTCCCTGTGGGGTGGGCTGCCTGTGCTGACAGGATGGCTGGGAGTGTTGTCCTGGCAGTTGTTTGGCTAAAAGTCCCAAGAGTGTCCCTGTGCTTCACACAACATAACCCAGGGTGGAGGTTCTTTGTGGGATCTTGAGTTAGGATGTGAGGCATTGCATTCTCCCAGGTGGGTTATGTGGAGTATGTGTTGAGGGGGTGTGTGAGGGGAGGTGCTTGTGACTATGGTCAGTGCTGCAAGTCCTCCTTCCCACCCAGCCAGATATCCCACCATGGAACGTGCTTGCATTGCAGAGAGTGCAAGTTGGCTTTCAGGATGTCAGGCAGTGGTGTTGTGCTGTTTGTTGGTGCACAGTTCCCAGCAGGGCCTTGTGCTCCCCACAGCAGTAGCCAGTGTCAGCCATCTTGTCAGTCCTTATCCACTCCCTGTGATGTGAGCATGGTTCAGGGTGGTGTTGATGGGCCAGTTGTGAGGCTGAGCAATATCTGTGCCTACTACTCCCATCATGCTATTGCCTCCACCCCCCTTCCCAGCATGCCCATGCTTCCTTCCTTTTGACTCTGCTTCCCTGTGGGGTGGGCTGCCTGTGCTGACAGGATGGCTGGGAGTGTTGTCCTGGCAGTTGTTTGGCTAAAAGTCCCAAGAGTGTCCCTGTGCTTCACACAACATAACCCAGGGTGGAGGTTCTTTGTGGGATCTTGAGTTAGGATGTGAGGCATTGCATTCTCCCAGGTGGGTTATGTGGAGTATGTGTTGAGGGGGTGTGTGAGGGGAGGTGCTTGTGACTATGGTCAGTGCTGCAAGTCCTCCTTCCCACCCAGCCAGATATCCCACCATGGAACGTGCTTGCATTGCAGAGAGTGCAAGTTGGCTTTCAGGATGTCAGGCAGTGGTGTTGTGCTGTTTGTTGGTGCACAGTTCCCAGCAGGGCCTTGTGCTCCCCACAGCAGTAGCCAGTGTCAGCCATCTTGTCAGTCCTTATCCACTCCCTGTGATGTGAGCATGGTTCAGGGTGGTGTTGATGGGCCAGTTGTGAGGCTGAGCAATATCTGTGCCTACTACTCCCATCATGCTATTGCCTCCACCCCCTTCCCAGCATGCCCATGCTTCCTTCCTTTTGACTCTGCTTCCCTGTGGGGTGGGCTGCCTGTGCTGACAGGATGGCTGGGAGTGTTGTCCTGGCAGTTGTTTGGCTAAAAGTCCCAAGAGTGTCCCTGTGCTTCACACAACATAACCCAGGGTGGAGGTTCTTTGTGGGATCTTGAGTTAGGATGTGAGGCATTGCATTCTCCCAGGTGGGTTCTGTGGAGTTTGTGTTGAGGGGGTGTGTGAGGGGAGGTGCTTGTGACTATGGTCTGTGCTGCGAGTCCTCCTTCCCACCCAGCCAGATATCCCACCATGGAACGTGCTTGCATTGCAGAGAGTGCAAGTTGGCTTTCAGGATGTCAGGCAGTGGTGTTGTGCTGTTTGTTGGTGCACAGTTCCCAGCAGGGCCTTGTGCTCCCCACAGCAGTAGCCAGTGTCAGCCATCTTGTCAGTCCTTATCCACTCCCTGTGATGTGAGCATGGTTCAGGGTGGTGTTGATGGGCCAGTTGTGAGGCTGAGCAATATCTGTGCCTACTACTCCCATCATGCTATTGCCTCCACCCCCTTCCCAGCATGCCCATGCTTCCTTCCTTTTGACTCTGCTTCCCTGTGGGGTGGGCTGCCTGTGCTGACAGGATGGCTGGGAGTGTTGTCCTGGCAGTTGTTTGGCTAAAAGTCCCAAGAGTGTCCCTGTGCTTCACACAACATAACCCAGGGTGGAGGTTCTTTGTGGGATCTTGAGTTAGGATGTGAGGCATTGCATTCTCCCAGGTGGGTTCTGTGGAGTTTGTGTTGAGGGGGTGTGTGAGGGGAGGTGCTTGTGACTATGGTCAGTGCTGCAAGTCCTCCTTCCCACCCAGCCAGATATCCCACCATGGAACGTGCTTGCATTGCAGAGAGTGCAAGTTGGCTTTCAGGATGTCAGGCAGTGGTGTTGTGCTGTTTGTTGGTGCACAGTTCCCAGCAGGGCCTTGTGCTCCCCACAGCAGTAGCCAGTGTCAGCCATCTTGTCAGTCCTTATCCACTCCCTGTGATGTGAGCATGGTTCAGGGTGGTGTTGATGGGCCAGTTGTGAGGCTGAGCAATATCTGTGCCTACTACTCCCATCATGCTATTGCCTCCACCCCCTTCCCAGCATGCCCATGCTTCCTTCCTTTTGACTCTGCTTCCCTGTGGGGTGGGCTGCCTGTGCTGACAGGATGGCTGGGAGTGTTGTCCTGGCAGTTGTTTGGCTAAAAGTCCCAAGAGTGTCCCTGTGCTTCACACAACATAACCCAGGGTGGAGGTTCTTTGTGGGATCTTGAGTTAGGATGTGAGGCATTGCATTCTCCCAGGTGGGTTATGTGGAGTATGTGTTGAGGGGGTGTGTGAGGGGAGGTGCTTGTGACTATGGTCAGTGCTGCAAGTCCTCCTTCCCACCCAGCCAGATATCCCACCATGGAACGTGCTTGCATTGCAGAGAGTGCAAGTTGGCTTTCAGGATGTCAGGCAGTGGTGTTGTGCTGTTTGTTGGTGCACAGTTCCCAGCAGGGCCTTGTGCTCCCCACAGCAGTAGCCAGTGTCAGCCATCTTGTCAGTCCTTATCCACTCCCTGTGATGTGAGCATGGTTCAGGGTGGTGTTGATGGGCCAGTTGTGAGGCTGAGCAATATCTGTGCCTACTACTCCCATCATGCTATTGCCTCCACCCCCTTCCCAGCATGCCCATGCTTCCTTCCTTTTGACTCTGCTTCCCTGTGGGGTGGGCTGCCTGTGCTGACAGGATGGCTGGGAGTGTTGTCCTGGCAGTTGTTTGGCTAAAAGTCCCAAGAGTGTCCCTGTGCTTCACACAACATAACCCAGGGTGGAGGTTCTTTGTGGGATCTTGAGTTAGGATGTGAGGCATTGCATTCTCCCAGGTGGGTTCTGTGGAGTTTGTGTTGAGGGGGTGTGTGAGGGGAGGTGCTTGTGACTATGGTCTGTGCTGCGAGTCCTCCTTCCCACCCAGCCAGATATCCCACCATGGAACGTGCTTGCATTGCAGAGAGTGCAAGTTGGCTTTCAGGATGTCAGGCAGTGGTGTTGTGCTGTTTGTTGGTGCACAGTTCCCAGCAGGGCCTTGTGCTCCCCACAGCAGTAGCCAGTGTCAGCCATCTTGTCAGTCCTTATCCACTCCCTGTGATGTGAGCATGGTTCAGGGTGGTGTTGATGGGCCAGTTGTGAGGCTGAGCAATATCTGTGCCTACTACTCCCATCATGCTATTGCCTCCACCCCCTTCCCAGCATGCCCATGCTTCCTTCCTTTTGACTCTGCTTCCCTGTGGGGTGGGCTGCCTGTGCTGACAGGATGGCTGGGAGTGTTGTCCTGGCAGTTGTTTGGCTAAAAGTCCCAAGAGTGTCCCTGTGCTTCACACAACATAACCCAGGGTGGAGGTTCTTTGTGGGATCTTGAGTTAGGATGTGAGGCATTGCATTCTCCCAGGTGGGTTCTGTGGAGTATGTGTTGAGGGGGTGTGTGAGGGGAGGTGCTTGTGACTATGGTCAGTGCTGCAAGTCCTCCTTCCCACCCAGCCAGATATCCCACCATGGAACGTGCTTGCATTGCAGAGAGTGCAAGTTGGCTTTCAGGATGTCAGGCAGTGGTGTTGTGCTGTTTGTTGGTGCACAGTTCCCAGCAGGGCCTTGTGCTCCCCACAGCAGTAGCCAGTGTCAGCCATCTTGTCAGTCCTTATCCACTCCCTGTGATGTGAGCATGGTTCAGGGTGGTGTTGATGGGCCAGTTGTGAGGCTGAGCAATATCTGTGCCTACTACTCCCATCATGCTATTGCCTCCACCCCCTTCCCAGCATGCCCATGCTTCCTTCCTTTTCACTCTGCTTCCCTGTGGGGTGGGCTGCCTGTGCTGACAGGATGGCTGGGAGTGTTGTCCTGGCAGTTGTTTGGCTAAAAGTCCCAAGAGTGTCCCTGTGCTTCACACAACATAACCCAGGGTGGAGGTTCTTTGTGGGATCTTGAGTTAGGATGTGAGGCATTGCATTCTCCCAGGTGGGTTATGTGGAGTATGTGTTGAGGGGGTGTGTGAGGGGAGGTGCTTGTGACTATGGTCAGTGCTGCAAGTCCTCCTTCCCACCCAGCCAGATATCCCACCATGGAACGTGCTTGCATTGCAGAGAGTGCAAGTTGGCTTTCAGGATGTCAGGCAGTGGTGTTGTGCTGTTTGTTGGTGCACAGTTCCCAGCAGGGCCTTGTGCTCCCCACAGCAGTAGCCAGTGTCAGCCATCTTGTCAGTCCTTATCCACTCCCTGTGATGTGAGCATGGTTCAGGGTGGTGTTGATGGGCCAGTTGTGAGGCTGAGCAATATCTGTGCCTACTACTCCCATCATGCTATTGCCTCCACCCCCTTCCCAGCATGCCCATGCTTCCTTCCTTTTGACTCTGCTTCCCTGTGGGGTGGGCTGCCTGTGCTGACAGGATGGCTGGGAGTGTTGTCCTGGCAGTTGTTTGGCTAAAAGTCCCAAGAGTGTCCCTGTGCTTCACACAACATAACCCAGGGTGGAGGTTCTTTGTGGGATCTTGAGTTAGGATGTGAGGCATTGCATTCTCCCAGGTGGGTTATGTGGAGTATGTGTTGAGGGGGTGTGTGAGGGGAGGTGCTTGTGACTATGGTCAGTGCTGCAAGTCCTCCTTCCCACCCAGCCAGATATCCCACCATGGAACGTGCTTGCATTGCAGAGAGTGCAAGTTGGCTTTCAGGATGTCAGGCAGTGGTGTTGTGCTGTTTGTTGGTGCACAGTTCCCAGCAGGGCCTTGTGCTCCCCACAGCAGTAGCCAGTGTCAGCCATCTTGTCAGTCCTTATCCACTCCCTGTGATGTGAGCATGGTTCAGGGTGGTGTTGATGGGCCAGTTGTGAGGCTGAGCAATATCTGTGCCTACTACTCCCATCATGCTATTGCCTCCACCCCCTTCCCAGCATGCCCATGCTTCCTTCCTTTTGACTCTGCTTCCCTGTGGGGTGGGCTGCCTGTGCTGACAGGATGGCTGGGAGTGTTGTCCTGGCAGTTGTTTGGCTAAAAGTCCCAAGAGTGTCCCTGTGCTTCACACAACATAACCCAGGGTGGAGGTTCTTTGTGGGATCTTGAGTTAGGATGTGAGGCATTGCATTCTCCCAGGTGGGTTATGTGGAGTATGTGTTGAGGGGGTGTGTGAGGGGAGGTGCTTGTGACTATGGTCAGTGCTGCAAGTCCTCCTTCCCACCCAGCCAGATATCCCACCATGGAACGTGCTTGCATTGCAGAGAGTGCAAGTTGGCTTTCAGGATGTCAGGCAGTGGTGTTGTGCTGTTTGTTGGTGCACAGTTCCCAGCAGGGCCTTATGCTCCCCACAGCAGTAGCCAGTGTCAGCCATCTTGTCAGTCCTTATCCACTCCCTGTGATGTGAGCATGGTTCAGGGTGGTGTTGATGGGCCAGTTGTGAGGCTGAGCAATATCTGTGCCTACTACTCCCATCATGCTATTGCCTCCACCCCCTTCCCAGCATGCCCATGCTTCCTTCCTTTTGACTCTGCTTCCCTGTGGGGTGGGCTGCCTGTGCTGACAGGATGGCTGGGAGTGTTGTCCTGGCAGTTGTTTGGCTAAAAGTCCCAAGAGTGTCCCTGTGCTTCACACAACATAACCCAGGGTGGAGGTTCTTTGTGGGATCTTGAGTTAGGATGTGAGGCATTGCATTCTCCCAGGTGGGTTATGTGGAGTATGTGTTGAGGGGGTGTGTGAGGGGAGGTGCTTGTGACTATGGTCAGTGCTGCAAGTCCTCCTTCCCACCCAGCCAGATATCCCACCATGGAACGTGCTTGCATTGCAGAGAGTGCAAGTTGGCTTTCAGGATGTCAGGCAGTGGTGTTGTGCTGTTTGTTGGTGCACAGTTCCCAGCAGGGCCTTGTGCTCCCCACAGCAGTAGCCAGTGTCAGCCATCTTGTCAGTCCTTATCCACTCCCTGTGATGTGAGCATGGTTCAGGGTGGTGTTGATGGGCCAGTTGTGAGGCTGAGCAATATCTGTGGCTACTACTCCCATCATGCTATTGCCTCCACCCCCTTTCCCAGCATGCCCATGCTTCCTTCCTTTTGACTCTGCTTCCCTGTGGGGTGGGCTGCCTGTGCTGACAGGATGGCTGGGAGTGTTGTCCTGGCAGTTGTTTGGCTAAAAGTCCCAAGAGTGTCCCTGTGCTTCACACAACATAACCCAGGGTGGAGGTTCTTTGTGGGATCTTGAGTTAGGATGTGAGGCATTGCATTCTCCCAGGTGGGTTATGTGGAGTATGTGTTGAGGGGGTGTGTGAGGGGAGGTGCTTGTGACTATGGTCAGTGCTGCAAGTCCTCCTTCCCACCCAGCCAGATATCCCACCATGGAACGTGCTTGCATTGCAGAGAGTGCAAGTTGGCTTTCAGGATGTCAGGCAGTGGTGTTGTGCTGTTTGTTGGTGCACAGTTCCCAGCAGGGCCTTGTGCTCCCCACAGCAGTAGCCAGTGTCAGCCATCTTGTCAGTCCTTATCCACTCCCTGTGATGTGAGCATGGTTTAGGGTGGTGTTGATGGGCCAGTTGTGAGGCTGAGCAATATCTGTGCCTACTACTCCCATCATGCTATTGCCTCCACCCCCTTCCCAGCATGCCCATGCTTCCTTCCTTTTGACTCTGCTTCCCTGTGGGGTGGGGTGCCTGTGCTGACAGGATGGCTGGGAGTGTTGTCCTGGCAGTTGTTTGGCTAAAAGTCCCAAGAGTGTCCCTGTGCTTCACACAACATAACCCAGGGTGGAGGTTCTTTGTGGGATCTTGAGTTAGGATGTGAGGCATTGCATTCTCCCAGGTGGGTTATGTGGAGTATGTGTTGAGGGGGTGTGTGAGGGGAGGTGCTTGTGACTATGGTCAGTGCTGCAAGTCCTTCTTCCCACCCAGCCAGATATCCCACCATGGAACGTGCTTGCATTGCAGAGAGTGCAAGTTGGCTTTCAGGATGTCAGGCAGTGGTGTTGTGCTGTTTGTTGGTGCACAGTTCCCAGCAGGGCCTTGTGCTTCCCACAGCAGTAGCCAGTGTCAGCCATCTTGTCAGTCCTTATCCACTCCCTGTGATGTGAGCATGGTTCAGGGTGGTGTTGATGGGCCAGTTGTGAGGCTGAGCAATATCTGTGCCTACTACTCCCATCATGCTATTGCCTCCACCCCCCTTCCCAGCATGCCCATGCTTCCTTCCTTTTGACTCTGCTTCCCTGTGGGGTGGGCTGCCTGTGCTGACAGGATGGCTGGGAGTGTTGTCCTGGCAGTTGTTTGGCTAAAAGTCCCAAGAGTGTCCCTGTGCTTCACACAACATAACCCAGGGTGGAGGTTCTTTGTGGGATCTTGAGTTAGGATGTGAGGCATTGCATTCTCCCAGGTGGGTTCTGTGGAGTTTGTGTTGAGGGGGTGTGTGAGGGGAGGTGCTTGTGACTATGGTCAGTGCTGCGAGTCCTCCTTCCCACCCAGCCAGATATCCCACCATGGAACGTGCTTCCATTGCAGGGAGTGGAAGTTGTCTCTCAGGATGTCAGTCAGTGGTGTCCTGCTGTTGGTTGTTGCACAGTTTCCAGCAGGGCCTTGTGCTCCCACAGCAGTAGCCAGTGTCAGCCATCTTGTGAGTCCTTTCCACTCCCTGTGATGTGCGCATGGTTCATGGTGGTGTTGATGGGACAGTTGTGGGGGTGAGCAATATCTGTGACTACGACTCCCATGATGCTATTGGCTACACTGACTTGCCCAGCACACACAGAATTCCTTTCTTTCAGTGGTCTTCACTGTGTGTTGGTGTTGTAGTGGTGGCTGCATGTCTGGATGTGTTTGTTAGTTATATTTGTGCCACTGCCTAGCTGTAGTTGTAGTTGTGTTTGTACATGTGATGACACAGTTAAATGTAACTTTGTGTTTATCTGACTGACATACACATTTTGGGATGATTCTGTTCTGGTTGCTGTGTAATTGCTATGAGTGCATGGTTTGACTCTCCCCTTGACAGTGATGTGTGTGTGTATTGTGGCAGAATATTGTGTACATTTGTTGTGTACTCACCAGGCTCCGGGATGTTCTCTAGTCCATAGACGCTCACTGGCGGAAGGATGGCCCGCACCTTCTCCTCCCAGGGCCTGAGGTATACTGGCTTGGCAGGAGGGCCACTGCCGGTGTATTGGCTCAGGAGGTAGTCCTTCTTGAGCAGCTCCCGTACCCTCCTGCGCACGTCATACCACCTGTTCTGGATGTCAGTCTTTGTGCGCAGACATGGTGATTGTGCGTTCACCCTGTTGATGATCCTCTCCCACATCTTGGTTTTCTGGGAGATGGGTGTCTGTTGGACCAGTGTGCCAAACAGCTGTGGCTCTACCCTGAGGATCTCGTCTACCAGGACTTCCAATTCACAATCTAGGAACTTGTGATTCTTCTTTGGGGGCATGGTGATGGGTGGTGATGGTGAGTGATGTGTGTGTTGGTGTGCAGGTGAGGGTGTGTGAGTGTGTGTTTTGCTGGGTGTATGTGAGGTAGCTATTTGTTGGTGTGCTGATGGTGTGTGGCTTGTGTGAGGATGAGCTGTGGGTGTGTGGTTGCTGTCTGTTGAGTGCTGGCAGTAGAATAGCATTTGCAAAGGATCATGGTTGGGATTTGTGTCCTTTATATGGGTGGAGTTGTGGGTGTGTCTTTGTTCTCTGTCCCCACCCCCAGTATTTATTGGCTTTGTAATTGCTTGTTTGGCCTTTTTTTGTGTATTTTTCCTTAGTACTTTCTGTGCATGTTGGAAACGTTCTTGTGACCGAGTCGGACCCTGCAGTTGTCTCGTACGGTCTTCTCCTGTTTCGTTCACGCTGTGTTTGTGCAGTTTTCTATGCTGCGTACGCGTCGGTCGCGGTGTTTTGTGTTACTTCGGCTCGCAGTTTTGTATGCGTGTCGGTCGTACGGCTTGTCCTCCGTACGACTCGGTCGTGGTTTTCGCGCCTTGCATCGTACTTTGCGGTTTGGAGTTCGCGGGTACGTTTCGGTTGGATTTGTTCCGGGTGCGTGTCGGTCGGTTCGATTCGCGTGTTTTTCCGGCCGGATTGCTGTTTTCCGTGCGGCTCGGTCGTTCGGCTTGGGTTCAGTACGTGTCGGTCGGATTTTGCACGCTTTGCATCGTACTTGGCGTGTCGGGCGCCACAGGTACGTGTCGGTCGGAATTAATTCCAGCTCCGAGTCGGTCGGTGCTTTTTCCGGCCCGAATCGGAATCGACCCCTAAGTATTTTAATATCCAAGTGACTATGTAAAATGATGTATTGATTCTCTGTGATTTGACTATGTAAGGTTTACTTGAAGCTT
This sequence comes from Calotriton arnoldi, assembly GCA_963921515.1. Lineage (NCBI taxonomy): Eukaryota > Metazoa > Chordata > Amphibia > Caudata > Salamandridae > Calotriton > Calotriton arnoldi. Next base: position 1,256,529 of record CAWUFW010001636.1, read on the forward strand.
TACTTTCTCTCTTGGGTTTTTGCTGGTTTTTATCTTTTTTTTTTGTATTGGGCTTCCTTTTTACTTACATATTTTCTGGCTCCCAGCCAGTTTCCCTTTAGAACCATGGTTATACAAGACACTCGGTTCATCGGGCATATTATTCTTTCTCTGGTACATGCATTTCATTAAAACTTGGCAATATGTGATATTACAAGATGACAAGTATTTAACTTATCGGCCAGATTTTAGTTTCACTACTATCAGATCAACAATATTATGATTACAGGTGCTAACATATGTCCATGTAAGAATGGGGTGACAAATTAACTAGTCTGTTGCATAATTCTCACCTTTAGTGGAATTGTTTAATTTCAGATACTGGTTAATCAATCTAGAGACCTTTTAAGATGTCGCGTACTCGCGCATGTCAATCCAGCTCTGATGTAATGCATTCTTGTTGTTAACATGACGCCGGGCGGGATGAACGATAACACGCTTATAAACTAAGATGTTTGCTGTACTATCGTTTGTGCATGTCGGGCCACTTTTTAACATGGTGATCCAAGTCAGCATCCCCAGGGCACGCTCAATCACAGTTTCTTAGGGTCCCCATCTCCAGGGACACCACGGCTTCTCTGCCTGCAAGAGTTCACCAGGGAAGTCTAATGTGCTCCCAGAAAGCTGCTTCCACCGGATGGGAGCACATAAGTTTCTCCCAGTCTATGCTTTTGCAGACAGGAAAACACAGAATTGCTCCCACCCACGAAGGGCTAAAGAAATGCTGCTCCCACCAGGTGGGAGCAATGCCGGCTTATGCTACACCTGGGATGGGTACTGGCAGGGGAGTAGTGGGTCTGCAAGGGACTTGGGCTCCCCCAGCAGTCCCCAATGTGGGCAATGCCGTGGGTTGCCGCAGATGGGCAACGGGACACCCCTATTTAGAAAAGATTTTCAAAAGGTGTCTGGCTCTGTATGGGTTGGCTTGCAGGCAGCTAGAGGGACAGCGGGAGCCCTGGGGCTCCCTCTATGGCCCCAACATAAAACAAATGTTGTGGGGTGCCTCAGGTGGGCACCCCAGTTTAAAAAAAAAAAATACAACATGTTGCCAGCTCCTGGACGGAGAACATGGCGGCCGGCAAGTAGCGGGTCGCGGAGGCTCCCACGAGTCAGGAGCTCGATCGGATTAAAACATACCCTGGGATGAAGTGAATCTAGTTCAGAAATATTTACGATGTTTAAGTCTGAGTTTCAACTTAAAATGACTGCGTGAACGGACGTTGGGGAGCATTCAGAAGATATCTTCTTACCCGGATAAGACGTCTGCCTGTCGACGCTGTGAGGTTGTCCGGTCTACATCTTCATGTTGGAAGCCTAGGCGCGGGCGTCAAGGTTGGAGTTGGCGGGGCATAGTGGTACGAGGGTGCCAGGGGTGGCAAAACTGCATATGCTGGAGTTTCAAGAGAGACGGGAGTTGCTCTGGTCCCGTGCAGCCCGCGAGCTGGGTCGCGGGCGGAAGGCAGTCGCAAGGTTCCCCTTCCAGGGTGGGAGAGGCAGGGGCAGCACAGTTACTGCTTATGCATTGGAACAACTGCAGGAGCACACAGCAGAATTGTCGGAGGAGCCAGGGACAGGGAGACCACGCGCAAGATTTTGGGTGAGAGCTGGAGGCGAAGCAAAGTTGCGTGTGGTAAAAGGGAAAAAGTCTGTTTGCAGGTCAGTGGATCCCTGGTTGGTTTTGGGGGGTAAATCAGATAAGTTAGGAGAAAGCACCTCAGGGGTGAAGCCAAAGGCGCAAACCAGATACACCCTAAGAAGTGCAAAACTGAACCTGTCTATGGTGGACTCAGAGGTCAGTGAAGCCACACAAAAACAAGAGGTACAAGAAACCAAAAGACAGAATAAAAAGTTACCTCCTCAAAACAAACTAACTAAGGGGGACTGGGTAACATGCAAAAATAGAAACTCTTGCAAGAAAAAAAATACACATTTGAACCGACAAAATTCTAAATTAACCCCTTCTTTAAGAAGCTATTTTAAGGTGGCCCCCAGTACGTTAACATTGAAACCAACAGGCTTAAAATCCGTGGGCGACCCAAGTGAGATATCTAACTCTTTGGAAAGTATTCCAACCTCAAACAGGTTTCATTTACTTACGGACGAGGCAGGCTTGCAGAAAGGAGACGACATAAAGGGTCCGGCAATGGCTGATGAAGTAGACAAAATTGTAGTCGTAGAAATGGCGGAGCAGAGAGACTTGTGTACTCTCAGAGAGGTATCGATGGTTCATGCCAAAGTAACTGCATCTCAAGTGTCTGTGGGCAAAAACCAGGTGGGTCTTTCTGGGGGCACCTCAGCAGAGTCTGAGGCAGCACAAGCACATAATGGGGACACTGTAGACCACTCCTCACCACAATCAGTATGTGATTTATTGCAAGCTCTAGCTAAAGAAGTGAGAGGCAGATTTTTGGTCTCGGAATGCAACCAAGCAGATATAAAGGTTTCATGTGAAAAATTAGAAGCTAAACTGGACTCACTTGCAGTTAGGACTACGGCATTGGAGCTCATGGTAGCGGAACTAGTATCTCAGTCGGAGGACAATGCAAGAAACATAGTAGCATTAAAAGAGAAATAAATGGGCATGCAAGATAAACTAGAGTCTCTTGAGAATTCCCAAAGGAGGAATAATATTTGCCTACTTAAAATACCAGAAGGGGCGGAGGGAAGTAACCTAAAGGAGTATGTAGTAAAGTTAATTAAACAAGCTACTCGTGTGGAGTGCTCAGAGGAGGCTCTTATGGCTGATATACAAAGAGTACATAGGGACCCCTTTAGGCTGAATCCTAATAAAACAAGACCTAGAAAAATCTTAGTGCATTTTCTAACATATAGTTTAAAAGAAGAAATCCTTAATAAAGCCCTCAAGTTAAACTCCCTATCTGCAGAAGGTGTAATATTTCAAATACGCTCAGATGTCTCAGCAATCACAGCCTCTAGGCAGTGGGAGTTGGGAAAGCTACTTGAGCCCCTGAAAAAGTTGGGTGCAACAGCGCAACTTAAGTTCCCAGCAATCCTCAAAGTTATGCACAATAATAGAATGCAATCATTTAGACGAGTTGAGGATGCTGAGAACTTCCTGCACTCCATCTCTGGGGGCACAGAGGGAATGGGAAAATAAGTCGACTCCCGGGGTAAGAAATTTTTGCAATCTAGTACTTAAGCTCCTGACTCAAGGGGGGGAGCCCCATAGGCCAAGGTAGAGGCTATGGAAGAGGAAAGTGGGGGTTCTCCAGGGGAGGGATCACGGGGGAAGAGAGGAGAGGGGGGGAGCACAGGGTGGGGAGCAGTGGGAAAAAACCAAAAATACGTCCAATTCGCCCGAGTAGAATGGTTAAATCAATAAAAGACATCAGAGAGATGGCCCGTCCATTAGAAGATCAGAATTTTTGTTTAAAGGTTCTGTCTTGGAACCTGAATGGCTTAAGAACAAAGCACAGGATGGAGAACATTTTCCAATATTTGAGAGATACTTCAAACAGATCCTCATATTGCAAGAGACCCATTTATCAGAAAGTGAGCTAAAATCTTTATGTAAACCTAGAAAGTGGATTCAAGAAGTGGTTTGTACCACGCAACAATTTTCAACCAAGGGAGTTGCAATTATTATTAAGAAAAATTCAGCTATCTCTCTAGAGTCTAGCACTGTGGACAAGATGGGGAGATGGGCCATAGCTAAAATTAAATGCCATGCATATAAGTTCACAGTAGCAGGATACTATGGCCCGAACACAGACAATCCTGCTCCCTTTAGGAATTTACTTTCTGAATTGTTAAATTATGCAGACCCATTAATATTGGCTGGAGATTTTAATGTGGTCCTGGACCCGGTGTTGGATAGATCACAGAAAAGTAGAGCAATCCAAAATCTTAAAATGGGTGTACTGATTAAAAATGCAATGAAGCAGTTAGCATGGTATGATGTTTGGAGAAGTAAAATGGGAAACAGGAGAGGCTATACCTTCCATAATAAAAAATACGGGCACAAGTCTAGATTGGACTTTTTTCTGCTGAGTACAGATTTTAAGGAATGGGTGCAGGATATTAAGCACGTGGGGGAACATCTCTCTGATCATTCAGCAGTAACATTATCACTCAAGGTGCCAGTAAAATCGATCCTCAGGAGATGGACACTTGATCGTGCTATTCTTCTGGAGGAGGGCACAATTGATAAGTTAACCTTTGAGATGAAAGCCTTTTTCCTAACAAACACAGGTACTGCTCCGATACAAGTTGTCTGGGACACATACAAAGCCTTTTTAAGGGGTCTCATAACATCTTTACAAATTGCCAGACACAAAAAGTATAGAGCTGGAGTGGAGGGGATAGAGAAGGAAATACAAGAGACAGAGTATTACCTCACCACACATGAGACTAACCCTTCGGATGCAGATATTCTATCAAACTTAAAGTCTCTTAAGTCAGATTTGGCCGGGGTGCTCGATTCAAGGTTGAAAAAGAGGTGGCAAGCCAGCAAATTAGCTCACTTTGAGTATGGAGAGGGCTGTAGAAAGCTCCTGGCATGGAAGACCAAACAAGATCTGGCCAGAGGTACCATCAATGAGCTAAACTCTGCTGTCCCGGGGAGCTTACTCAAGACCCCGGCAGAAATCGAAAAGGCTTTTCAAATGCATTTTGAGGAAGTTTATCGTGAAGATTTAACTGTCCAGGAAGAGGAGACTGGTTGGGTCAGGACCCCCTGAACAGAATTGCTGAGGAAAAATTTCGCAATATGAATATGTCGATATGAAGTGCTGAGATTAGAAAAGCCATAGTAACAGGCAAAGCTGGAAAAGCCGCAGGCCCAGACGGGTTACAGGCGGAACTATATAAAGCTTTAAAAGAGATACTTATCCCTGTTATGACGACATTATTTCCTTACATTTTTGACAAGGGGGGGGATATACCGCCATCTTGGAATGAAGCAACAGTAGCTTTAATTCTTAAACCCTCAAAATCACCACGCTCATGTGATTCGTACCGGCCTATCTCTCTGCTTAATATTGATTATAAGATCTTTGCAAAAATATTGGCAGAGAGGTTGAATGGAGTGATAGAGGGCCTACTACACAGGGATCAAAAAGGCTTTGTTCGGGGGAGAGGAATCCGGGAACTCACTTATAATCAGATTGGGGCAATTGATATAGCAACTCTCTATAAAAATACCTCTGGCCATAATAACCCCAGATGCCACGAAGGCCTTTTATAGAGTAAACTGGGCCTACTTAAAGTATATATTAAAAGAGAGTAATTTAGGAAAAAAAATTGCAGGACAGTTTCCTTGATATATCAAGCCCCTATTGCTAGAATTCTAGTGAATGGGAACCTATCTGCACCAGTTAAAATCGAGAGAGGTACAAGGCAGGGTTGCCCGTTATCTCCACTGCTTTTTAACTTATACATTGAGCCTTTAGCTGAAAAGATTAGACAACATCCAAAAATACCTCCTTTCAAATTTAAGAACTGGGAAAGGAAGGTGGCGTTATACGCCGATGACTTAATGGTATTTACATCTGACTTGAAGGTGCAATTCCGATAATTTACAAGGAAGCACAGAACTTTGGTCTCGTTTCGGGATATGAATTAAACGCAACAAAGACTGAATGTATGGCATGGAATCTAGACTCGAGTGCTCATCTAACAAAACAAAGTGTTAGGCTCTCTAGGTATACTAATCACTCACAATATCGATAATATTACAGATACAAATCTTCAGAAAATCAAAAAATACATAACTCTTTAACGAGCTGGGCTTATCTACCTTTGACCCTAATTGGTAGAGTCAATCTAATAAAAATGATGGTGCTTCCTAAAATAATCTTCTTATTACAAAACATCCCTCTGGCATTTAATGAAGAAAGCCTGAAAAAACTCCAGACAAAAATAAATACTTTTATTTGGGCCTCGAAAGGTATCAGAATATCTTGGAAGAAACTGCATAGAAAGAAAAACAAAGGAGGGCTATGCCTGCCAGACCTATTTTTGTACGCAAGAGTATTTCTACTAAGGGCTGGGAAAATGCTGATGGGCATACCAGATGGCTCAGATATTGGTACAATGTTAAAAGAAATGTTGTTAGATCTTGAGGGAGGAAGTCAGGGCTTCTTATATAAATATGGTGACCCAAGATTCGTTAAGAAAGTTTGTTTAAAGATATTGAAGGGTTTATCCGGTACCTGGTTTAAAGTTAAGAAAGTTTTCAAGATTAGTTATTTTAGTGCACTAGCACCCATCTGGAATGCTCCGGGCTCACCAGGGTGGACTAAAGACTCTCTGGTAACTCCTTTGATAAAAGCCGGAATTTCGCGTTGGGACAACTGATACCGGAAGGTTCTTTGCTTTCTTGGGATGTCCTGAGTACACTTACAGATAACGGGCTGTCCAAATTTAAGTACTGGCAAATAAAAAGTTGGCATCAAGCCATTGGGATAGCTGTTGGCATGTCCAATGAACTGGAAAAGATGCTGAGGAGAAAAATCTCAAAAAAGAATGAGGTGGCGATCCTTTATTGGCTACTGCTAGACCAGGCGGAGGGCGAATTTAAACTGCCATCGGAGCTGTGGGGAGAGAACTTGCCTGGCGTCCATATTGAAGATTTATGGCAAGTATCTCATGACATTCTGTATACTACAGTTCAACCTGCAAATTTAAGAATAACGTCACCGTGTTCATAAAGGTAGTACCGGATCAAATCTCAACACGACTGCCAATTAAGGCATACATCAAAAAATTCCTTTATAATCAAAGAACGGGAGAGAATCTCCATTTATATGCGAAGTAAGTATCAGGAACCCCTCAATAAGGGTATGTTAATATGAATTCCAAAGTCCTTGATAAGACGAGCTGCGTGTTCAAACGTTTCCAAATCCCGTCAGGGTTCCCGATACTTACTTCGCATATAAATGGAGATTCTCTCCCGTTCTTTGATTATAAAGGAATTTTTGATGTATGCCTTAATTGGCAGTCGTGTTGAGATTTGATCGGTACTACCTTATGAGCTACAGTGACGTTATTGTATTTAGAGCCCTGATGAAGTTCCGCCTAGGAACGAAACGCGTTGGCTGAAGGCCATTTTAAAATTTTGATACATAATAAAGAAGACTGTTTTGGACTTATTTGGATGTTTTGGAATTCTATTCTGGTCAGTGCTTAATTTGTAAAATATTAAGTGCAGGTGCTCAAATTTTTGTAGGAGGCCACATCCACTTCCCCGGCTCCACCCACTTCCTCCACTGGCTCCACCCACTTACTCTATTGGCTTCACCCACATCCTCAACTGGCACTGATGAAAGCCAGACGTAATACCTATATGAGTGGAAGGTCCAGAACGTCGCAGTTAGCTGAATGTAGTCAAGTGGGGTTTTAGTGTTCTCAGCTTTACCGGTGGCATGCAGTCTATATTAGCAAGCACGAGCAGGGTTCCACAAATCAACAGGCACATCTCAATTGCTTCTTATTTGGGGGCAAGATATAATATTAGAAGAGAGTGATAAAGGTGGAAGCGTGACAAGCGATGTCTGTCTTCCTGTACTTAGGAGAGGGCAGCAGGGGCGAAGGGTGCTGTGCATGTCAAGACTCCAGTAAGGAAATGTCTGGGTCTGCAAACCCAGTTAAGTGGCATCGACAATACGCATTTATTTTAGGTAGGTAGGGCATGGGGAAATTAAATGATTTGCCCAGAATCACAGGATGTGTTGAGCCGATGCCGAGACTTGAACCGGGTTCCCCAGTTCCAAAGTCGGCAGATCTTGCTGTTACGCTACATCCTCTTGTTCACTGATATACCATGCTGGGAAGGACCTGGTTTAAGAGAAGGCATGAGTTCAAGGCAAGAACTTGATTTGGCCAGGTCCAAAATCCTGAGTACCTGTTGGTTCACTCAATGTTAGGAAATCATTTCTTACTGCCTTAATTAATCTGAGGCCTGCTGCTGCATGAGTCCCGAATCTGAAATACTGCTTGCTTCTTCTATCAACTCGCTGGCTAGTGCTGTGGCTGCGCAGTATGCTGGGGCGGGAGAAAAGTAAGGAAACTGATCTCTACATTGGTCCGACTCTCACTAGCACAGTGCTACTATGATTGGTGAACCTGTTGGCCCCCTCCCAGCACTGCAAGCAGGCTACCTTTTACCGCTCCACTGTCGCCAACATCCTCCCATTTTCAACCTTTTTCTTAAATTCTCAACCTTTTTCTTAAAGATGAGGGTCCGGATGCTCCGGTGGAGGGGTGGCACAGGGCCACACTGAATGTACTGAGGTGGGCCTCTAGTGCCTTGTACCAGAGATCACACCTGTTGTTCACAGGCACGCTGAATGTGCACAATGCCCATTATTGGACACTACATGTCAATGCTCTGATTCATGTCAGACAAATGCAAGTAGGAAGCCGCGTTCGCATGTCAGGGGGACATGAAGCAGGTACTGACACGAGTAGTCAACCTGTGTGCGGATATCCACGCTTCCATGGAGAGGGAGGGCTCAAGACTACTACGTTCAGCTCTGTCTGTGTGCCTGATGTAACCAAGCCATATGTTATTCCCAGAAAGAATTGGCTCACATGTATACTTGTTGGATATTTACACATGTGATGTGAAACATTGTTATTCCCCATTACACTGAGCTGTGGCTCATGCCACTTCTGCTGTACGCACCACATAGGTGTCGTGTCACTAATGTTTGTGATTTCACACCACTCCCAGCTGTGGCTGATGCCACCAGGGGCATAACACAGGCCCTGCAACCCCGAAAAAAATAGTGCAAACTCGACCCAAGTTATGGGAGCGCTTTGCGGAGCTAGTTATATTACATACGGTCACACGTGGTCACAGATAAGTCAATTTAAATAAAAGCACGGGTAATCTATCCTTATCTTGTTAAACGGTCTCAGAGAAAGAGATCTGGTCACCCGAGATATGATCTATATATTACCCATAGTATATTGTTTATTGGCCTGCTATTGATTGCAATTTTACAAGTGTGTTTGTAACTACAAAGGCCTGTTGCATTTTGGGATCTGTAGTCGTATGTTAATTATTTCCTTTTCAATTGTTGAACAGTTAAAAAGACTCGGCCCTAAAACAGAAAAGTGCACTTAACACTGAAAAATAAACTGTTCTGTCTTTTTTGCTTACATTTAAGGTGAAAGAATCCGGAAGCTGTTACCGTGCAGTGTGTGATGTTTTCCATTCAGGTTATTTAGGGTGGTGCCAAAGACAGAAGTTAGATTCCAAATGGCTGAATTGGTGAGATGCTTCGGTGTGAGTAACATTGTACGCCCTGATAATTGCTAGGCAGTTATAATCTAGTTTGTTTATGGTGGCATTTATGCAAACTAATTTGCGATTATTATTTGTGTAAATTCTGCTGGCACAGCAACATACGAGCTACATGGTCCAAGGAGCGAGGACTACATTTGTTAAAAAAATCTGGAGGCCATACTGAGAACTGATCGGGCACTAACATTTTTTATGAAATAAGGAGGCTGGCCTACATTTGATAAAATGTGGAGGCATAACCTTGACCTGAAACCATTCAGGTGAAATTATGAATCAGCCTCCCTTGTAAAGTAAGCAAAAAGATTACTTGTCTCGTGTTCATGATTAACAGATGTTCTCACCAAGGAAATAGTTTTCCAGTCATGGGTCTGCGTTTAGTAACATAATGCACTCTAGGAGGTGTGGTCCTAATTTTCCCCAGTTCTTCCAATTGAACTAATACTGCTGAAAGCAATACTTTATAAAACAAAGACCTAAGACTGGAGCACTGCGCTATTGGTGACATTGAGCCTTCTCGCCTGGCAAACGCAGCCGTACTGCTGTTGTAATGTCATGGCCAGTTACCCTGCATCAAGCTTGTTGCTGTCATGGAAATGTGAGATCAGGTTGTGCAGAGGAACAAGGTTTAAATCGTCTTCCTCACGCGGTCTTTAGAACTCTTTCTTACACCCCAAATACCAAAGGTGGTAGCTCATATCGGCTCTTCACCGGGAGACAGTGTGTGAAGTGCTGATAGCGCGTGACGCACATTTCCACCCTGTCAGTTGGCAGGTATGTCATAGACCCGGCCCTAATAAATAAGTGCCGGTGCTTAGCACCGGAAAGCACCGGCACAAATTAAGCACTGATTCTGGTGCACCTTAATTTGCATAAAAATTTGTCTTTCTGGAACTCAGAGGAGCCTAACTGTGGCAGGCCCCAGAAGGGAATGCAAAGAACATTTATTTTTTCTTAAACTGGGATTGAGGTGCTGAACCTCTGGTCAGCCGCTGTTCAATTTACGTTTGTCTGCAAATTTAAGAAGAAACCATATTTTCTGTATTCACAGGGTGTACTGGTCTCCCTTAAAGCTATCTAAATTTTCGAAGGGTCGGGCGCCAAAGTGTTCAAAATGTCTCCAGATCAATGCTGATGATGTCCATATGTTTTTAACTTGCCCAAAGTTGCACCATTTCTGGTCGGCTGTAAGTGGAGGTATGGAAAGTATTTTTGGGATAAGCACCCAGGTAAGCATAACCTTGGTGTTCTTTGGGTTGTTTCCATGTTATGAGTCTATGTCTCGGTGGGAAAATAAGTTATGTTTATATTTGATTTTACTTGCACGAAGAGAAATCTGTAAATTGTGGGTTAAGGATACACCTCCAACGTTTTTAGATTGGGTGATCATCAAATATACGATGAAGCTTTACAGAGTTAAATCAGAAAGCGATAAAAATAACATAAAAGATTTTTGGGCTCCATGTGAGGAATGGCTGGGCACTCTCTGATCATTAGGATGTATTAGTCCGATGATTATGCCTTTACACTGATTTACTTCACCCCTCTGGATTCTGTGAGGCGCCTAGTGTGATACAGAACAAGTCAACAGAGAGGCTCTGTGTAAAGTGTATCCATCTAGATACAGAGATCTCCAGTTGGTGCCATCTGACAGGGGGGCCACAGGAGTTAATTGAACAGCTCTGAGTTTATCGGATGGCAAATGAGGACAAAAAAACAAACACAAAAAAAAACATGTTGCCAGCTCCTGTGTGGATAAAAATTAAAAAGAACTCAACAAGAATAATATATAGGGGTGTGAGTGGGTGTGTGAGTGGTTTTGTGGATGATGTCATCAGTGATGTCATTTGAGATGTCATCAGTGATGTCACTGACCATGTCCTGAGTGATGGAATATGTGAGGTCATAATCAGTGCATTGCGGGGGCATAAATGATAGTTAGTTCAGCTAACTACAACTGCTGAATTTCTATGGTTTTGTATGTAGTGAAATCTGAGCCTAACCATAACGTCTCTGTAACCTTTGGTTTTTTCAGTGAATCTCTAAGCGTTTTTCAATTCTATATCCTAACTATACCATCCCTATAACCTTTCTTTTTTTCAGTGAATGTCTACGTTTTTTAAGTTCTATTTCCTAACTATAATGTCTCTGTAACCTTTGTTTTTTTCAGTGAATTTCAAAGTTTTTTTAAATTTTATATTCTAACTGTAACCTGTAACCTTTCAGAGTGGGTGTGTGAGTGGCTATGTAGGTCAGTTAGTGGATGTGTGAGTGGCTGTATAGGTCGGTGAGTGGGTGTGCGAGTGGCTGCATGGGTAAGTGAATGGGTGTGTGAGTGACTGAGTGGGTTTGACGTGGATGCATTAGTTTCCAAGTCAGTCTGTCAGTCGGTGCATGAATCTCTGAGTGGGTCTGTGAGTGGATGCATGATTGTCTGAGTGGGTCAGTGAGTGTCTGAGTGGGTATCTCAGTGGCTGCATGACTCTCTGATTGGGTCTGTGAGTGGGCGCGTGAGTCTATGAGTGGGCACGTGAGTCTCTGAGTGGGTACGTCAGAGTCTGAGTGGGTCTGTGAGTGGGTGCATGAGAGTCTGAGTGGGTGTTTGAGTGAGTGTTTTGAGTGGGGGCATACATCTGAGTGGCTCTGTGAGTGGGTACATGAGTGTCTGAGTAGGTGTGCGAGAGGGTGCATGAGTCTCTGAGTGGGTCTGTGAGCGGGTGTGTGAATGTCTGAGTGGGGGTGTAAGTGGATGCATGATTCTCTGAGTGGGTCTGTGAGTGGGTGTGTGAGTGTCTGAGTGGGTCCGTGAGTGGGTGCATGGGTGTCTCACTGGATATGTGAGTGGATGCACAAATCTCAGAGTGTGTCTATGTGTGAATGCATTAGTGTCTGAATGAGTCTGTGAATATATTTTTCTTCAGCGATTTTTGCAAATTTGGCGCAACGTTACACAGGGGGCCGCACTGACGGGTGTGGCAAATTCGCGAATATCGCATGTGGAAAAAAAATTATTTTCTCAACATATTATACACATAAGGGGTCCCTCAACGACCCCTATATTGCAGCCAGGGGGCAGGTCACTTCCAGCCTGACTCCTTATGCCAATTTCTCAAACATCATTTGAGCCCTTGGGACTGTTCCAATAAACTAAAATGGCGGCTGTAGCTCTCTGCTCAGGTTGCGACCAGCCAATCACAGCTTTCCTGTTGGTACATGTTTTCGTGATTTGTCGCGAATTCTCTGCGTCCACAGATATACAAATTTGGATTGCCTTTCATTTCTCAACAACTACTGAACAGATTTACACTAAATAACTGAAACCATGATCTGCGTAACCAAATCTACTTTTCTGCCAAATTCGGTGAAATTCCGTCCAGAGGTACGGGCTGTAGTCATTTTCAAAGCCCCTATGGGAATTAACTTGGAAAAATGCACTTTTATTTACCCACCCCCCTTTTTCTTGAACCCTGCTTGACGGGTCACCCAGAAACTTACCATGTACAACAAGACCTAATTTGACACTTTTTTGGGAAACTTTCGTGAAGATTCATCAAATGGTGCCACATATATAGGCAAGTCAAAAATGCTTTTTCTATGGAAAGTTGATCCTAACTATAACTACCTACTGGCGACTGCCAGTAGGTTAAACAAATAAATAAATATTTTGGGGAGGCGCACACTGCTCTGTGTTGCTAAACAATAAAGGAAGATTGCTACCAGTCGAGGAGTGCATCTCGTCCTTCTTTTGGTCTGTAAGAAGCTTCTTTGATATTTCGTAGCATAGCCCTGTGCCACGTAAGATTGCACCACCTTAAAAAACAGTGTTGCATTGTCCATGGCGCACGAATGAAAGCGAGAAGTTGAAAAGGACGATGCACACTATCGCAGATTTCTGCGTTTGGAGGGCCTGTTCAGCCTTTGATGTGGGGCTGATAACGGGACGACTCGACTTCATGATTCCATATTTGTAACACGAACATTGTGTAAAGCCCATTGAAGGGCTGAAATTGATTATTAAAACTACCAGGACCATAATGCACCAAAGAGGATTATTATGATGGAGGCTCATGGGAGCCAATGATTGAACATATTCAGGTGTGCATACTCTGGTAACTATTGACAATAACAAGCCACAGGTACCCGTGAGCAAGATGGAAGTATTGAAACGCGTTGGGGAGGCGCACACTGCTCTGTGTTGCTAAACAATAAAGGAAGATTGCTACCAGTCGAGGAGTTCATCTCATCCTTCTTGGGGTCTGTGAGAAGCTTCTGTGATATATATATATATATATATATATATATCACTGCTCCAAGGTTGTCCACCTGTAAGTAGCACTCGAGCAACAGCTTGATTCATGTGTAGGTAAGGACGGGGAACCGCCCGTAGGAGCCGCTCCATAGTGGTATTGCCTGACGCGTTTCGAATCCCCATATGATTCTCTTCAGAGGCTTTAATGGAGCAGGTGTGCGCAACCGCTGACCCACTTCTGACACACCCCCAATGGGAGGCTCGAATGAAACTGTGCCTTCTGGGAAGTGTAGTGCGGGTAGCACATAATCAAGTCCTGTATGGACCCCACAGGTGGGCCCGTCCACGATCCTATATACAGCTGCTGTTCCACTTTCGTGGCCCCCAATCTTACGGGGTGGTGCACACTCCGCGGCTGGACTGCCGCGTTAAAAATCACTGCTCCAAGGTTGTCCACCTGTAAGTAGCACTCGAGCAACAGCTTGATTCATGTGTAGGTAAGGACGGGGAACCGCCCATAGGAGCCGCTCCATAGTGGTATTGCCTGACGCGTTTGAATCCCCATATGATTCTCTTCAGAGGCTTTAATGGAACGGTGTGCGCAACCGCTGACCCACTTCTGACACACCCCCAATGGGAGGCTCGAATGAAACTGTGCCTTCTGGGAAGTGTAGTGCGGGTAGCACATAATCAAGTCCTGTATGGACCCCACAGGTGGGCCCGTCCACGATCCTATATACAGCTGCTGTTCCACTTTCGTGGCCCCCAATGTTACGGGGTGGTGCACACTCCGCGGCTGGACTGCCGCGTTAAAAACAGGTGGACAATCTTGGAGCAGTGATTTATAACGCGGCAGCCCAGCCGCGGAGTGTGCACCACCCCGTAAGATTGGGGGCTACGAAAGTGGAACAGCAGCTGTACATAGGATCGTGGACGGGCCCACCTGTGGGGTCCATACAGGACTTGATTATGTGCTACCCGCACTACACTTCCCAGAAGGCACAGTTTCATTCGAACCTCCCATCGGGGGGGTGTGTCAGAAGTGGGTCAGCGGTTGCGCACACCGTTCCATTAAAGCCTCTGAAGAGAAGCATATGGTGCTTCGAGCGCGTCAGGCAATACCACTAAGGAGCGGCTCCTACAGGCGGTTCCCCGTCCTACCTACACATGAATCAAGCTGTTGCTCGAGTGCTACTTACAGGTGGACAACCTTGGAGCAGTGATTTATACCGCGGCAGTCCAGCCGCGGAGTGTGCACCACCCCGTAAGATTGGGGGCTACGAGAGTGGAACAGCAGCTGTACATAGGATCGTGGACGGGCCCACCTGTGGGGTCCATACAGAGACTTGATTATGTGCTACCCGCACTACACTTCCCAGAAGGCACAGTTTCATTCGAACCTCCCATCGGGGGGGTGTCAGAAGTGGGTCAGCGGTTGCGCATACCGTTCCATTAAAGCCTCTGAAGAGAAGCATATGGTGCTTCGAACGCGTCAGGCAATACCACTATGGAGCGGCTCCTACGGGCGGTTCCCCGTCCTTACCTACACATGAATCAAGCTGTTGCTCGAGTGCTACTTACAGGTGGACAACCTTGGAGCAGTGATTTATAACGCTGCAGGCCAGCCGCGGAGTGTGCACCACCCCGTAAGATTGGGGGCTACGAAAGTGGAACAGCAGCTGTACATAGGATCGTGGATGGGCCCACCTGTGGGGTCCATACAGGACTTGATTATGTGCTACCCGCACTACACTTCCCAGAAGGCACAGTTTCATTCGAACCTCCCATCGGGGGGGGTGTGTCAGAAGTGGGTCAGCGGTTGCGCACACCGTTCCATTAAAGCCTCTGAAGAGAAGCATATGGTGCTTCGAAACGCGTCAGGCAATACCACTATGGAGCGGCTCCTACGGGCGGTTCCCCGTCCTTACCTACACATGAATCAAGCTGTTGCTCGAGTGCTACTTACAGGTGGACAACCTTGGAGCAGTGATTTATAACGCGGCAGTCCAGCCACGGAGTGTGCACCACCCCGTAAGATTGGGGGCTACGAAAGTGGAACAGCAGCTGTACATAGGATCGTGGACGGGCCCACCTGTGGGGTCCATACAGGACTTGATTATGTGCTACCCGCACTACACTTCCCAGAAGGCACAGTTTCATTTGAACCTCCCATTGGGGGGGGGGTCAGAAGTGGGTCAGCGGTTGCGCACACCGTTCCATTAAAGCCTCTGAAGAGAAGCATATGGTGCTTCGAAACGCGTCAGGCAATACCACTATGGAGCGGCTCCTACGGGCGGTTCCCCGTCCTTACCTACACATGAATCAAGCTGTTGCTCGAGTGCTACTTACAGGTGGACAACCTTGGAGCAGTGATTTATAACGCGGCAGTCCAGCCGCGGAGTGTGCACCACCCCGTAAGATTGGGGGCTACGAAAGTGGAACAGCAGCTGTACATAGGATCGTGGACGGGCCCACCTGTGGGGTCCATACAGGACTTGATTATGTGCTACCCGCACTACACTTCCCAGAAGGCACAGTTTCATTCGAACCTCCCATCGGGGGGGTGTCAGAAGTGGGTCAGCGGTTGCGCACACCGTTCCATTAAAGCCTCTGAAGAGAGCATATGGTGCTTCGAAACGCGTCAGGCAATACCACTATGGAGCGGCTCCTACGGGCGGTTCCCCGTCCTTACCTACACATGAATCAAGCTGTTGCTCGAGTGCTACTTACAGGTGGACATCCTTGGAGCAGTGATTTATAACGCGGCAGTCCAGCCGCGGAGTGTGCACCACCCCGTAAGATTGGGGGCTACGAAAGTGGAACAGCAGCTGTACATAGGATCGTGGATGGGCCCACCTGTGGGGTCCATACAGGACTTGATTATGTGCTACCCGCACTACACTTCCCAGAAGGCACAGTTTCATTCGAACCTCCCATCGGGGGGGGGGTGTCAGAAGTGGGTCAGCGGTTGCGCACACCGTTCCATTAAAGCCTCTGAAGAGAAGCATATGGTGCTTCGAAACAGCGTCAGGCAATACCACTATGGAGCGGCTCCTACGGGCGGTACCCCGTCCTTACCTACACATGAATCAAGCTGTTGCTCGAGTGCTGCTTACAGGTGGACAACCTTGGAGCAGTGATTTATAACGCGGCAGTCCAGCCGCGGAGTGTGCACCACCCCGTAAGATTGGGGGCTACGAAAGTGGAACAGCAGCTGTACATAGGATCGTGGACGGGCCCACCTGTGGGGTCCATACAGGACTTGATTATGTGCTACCCGCACTACACTTCCCAGAAGGCACAGTTTCATTCGAACCTCCCATCGGGGGGAGTCAGAAGTGGGTCAGCGGTTGCGCACACCGTTCCATTAAAGCCTCTGAAGAGAAGCATATGGTGCTTGAAACGCGTCAGGCAATACCACTATGGAGCGGCTCCTACGGGCGGTACCCCGTCCTTACCTACACATGAATCAAGCTGTTGCTCGAGTGCTACTTACAGGTGGACAACCTTGGAGCAGTGATTTATAACGCGGCAGTCCAGCCGCGGAGTGTGCACCACCCCGTAAGATTGGGGGCTACGAAAGTGGAACAGCAGCTGTACATAGGATCGTGGACGGGCCCACCTGTGGGGTCCATACAGGACTTGATTATGTGCTACCCGCACTACACTTCCCAGAAGGCACAGTTTCATTCGAACCTCCCATCGGGGGGTGTCAGAAGTGGGTCAGCGGTTGCGCACACCGTTCCATTAAAGCCTCCGAAGAGAAGCATATGGTGTTTCGAAACGCGTCAGGCAATACCACTATGGAGCGGCTCCTACGGGCGGTTTCCCGTCCTTACCTACACATGAATCAAGCTGTTGCTCGAGTGCTACTTACAGGTGGACAACCTTGGAGCAGTGATATATATATATATATATATATATATATATATATATAGTTGCACAGTGGAACACCTGTTGTTCAAAGTCACAGAGCGATATGTGCATAATTATAAATTCACAATTAACTTATTATTGTCATATGTAGTTTTCTAAGACATTCTCGTTGACTGCATAAATGTTAACCAATTTCTATGCAACACACGTATATCAGTTTCACCATGTGCCTAAAAATATATAATTTGTCACGTATCAACTGTTTTGCTCTGTGGTAGTTATCAAGAATCCTTCAATTAAGGGAATGCAATAACAGTTTATTTAAGATTTTTACATGAATTATTTTACTTATTTTTCTAGACCTCTTGAGGTGTGTCAATTTCCATTCCCCCGTGATCAGTTATTTTTCTGCTACACAGTTTGATTATTTTACCAACAGAAGAACCATTTCCTTCTTGTGTAGGAGGTACTGTTCAGTATTCTGTAAATCAAACATCCAATCTCACCAGGCAGGAAATGCACAAATAATACTCCCATTGTGTACTGACCTCATATTCAAATGTGCATATTCGATAGCAACTGGAAATTTAAGAGTCCCCAAGTAATTGCAAAACACACTAAGCTAGTTTACAGTAGTGAAATAAAATAAATACCATAATCTCTGATTTGTGCAAATGTTCAATGCTTTTTTCCCCACAATATACTAAATTGTGTGGCTAGAAGTCACTAAACTCCTGCATTAAGGCGCTGGCTCTCCTGGCTCAGTGTATTAGGGCATTCGTTCCAAGGTTCTGTGTTTGACCCTACGCTCACAGGTTAGAATCCCGCAGGGCCCATTCGGCATTCCAGCCTTCACTGGTACGTAAAATGAGTGCATATAGTGCAAAGAGGCGTCTTTGGGTGTGAACATGTACTCTACAAATGCCGAACAATAATCCTTCCTCGCTCACTTTCCTTTCCAATGTAAATTAATCATTCTGTTCAAACAGACAGTAAATACAATGAGAGATATGAACGTGGGCCTCTTCTCAGAATTTAATAAATGACTGCCCCTTGAATTATACTCATTGATATCCAAAAGGCAATCCCAATCTTAGTGTGCTGCAGACCCTTTAGCCCTCTTCTGTCAGCACATGTGTGAATGACATCACACTCCTGCGTAACACTGTGGACTGCCCATCAGGAGAGAGAGTTGAATTTTAATATAGCATTATTATTTCTGATCGCATTGGCTGGCTCTCTATTTACTAGTGAGACTCTGAGAAGAGTATTCATGAGGTAGGAGGAGCAACTCCTGAGATGCACAATTAAATAAGAGAGAAGAAGAGAGAACGAGCATTGGTAAATGCATTAGGTTTCACCTATGTGATTATTAATGAGCTTTTTGTTGTTGTAAGTTTTAGCTTGCTGAGTAGTTGCACAATATAAGTTGCAGAAAGTCTGTTAAAGTGTTATGGCCTGTTTATATACAAAAAGGCAATATATTGTGCTGTTACTAGTGGTATAGGGCTGGTAAGTAATAGCAAAATTTTGAAAAACGAAATTAAAGAGAGTAAATAATAGAATTAATTGATGTAATAGCAATATTATGTGTTTAGAGGAGTTCTGACAACGTTTGGGCCTGGTACCACTACACCTGCTGCACCATTCAAATCATGTCTCTAGTGCCTACAGGATAACTGCATTTGGGGCTGCCTGTTTAGTAGTAAAATATAACAATATTTGGTGTTTAGAGAAGTTATGAAAACTTTTGGCTCCGATGCCACTGCATCTGCTGCACCATTCAAGTCATGACCCTATTACCGGTAAGGTAACTGCACTTGTGACTGCCTGTTTAGTAGTATAATATTACAATATTTGATGTTTAGAGGGTTTGAGTCTCGGCAATAACACTCAACATCCTGTGATTCTTGGCAAATCACTTAATTTCCCTGTGCCTAACAAAAATGAATGTGTCCTTCTGTAAGGAAACTGGTGCTCATGTAAAGCGCTCTGATACCCGATGTTTCGGGTCTAGTTCGCGCTATATAAAACTCAAAAAAAAAAAAGTATTTAGTAGTTAAATATAGCAATATTTGGTGTTTGGAGGAGTTCTGACAACTTTTGGCCCCGGCGCTACTGTACCTGCAGCACCATTGAAATCATGGCCCTAGTGCCTGCTAGATAACTGCACTTGTGACTGCCTGTTTAGTAGTAAAATTTAGCAATATTCTGCATTTAGTGGGGTCCCTAGAGCTTTTGGCCCCGGTACCACTGCACCTACTGCACCATTCAAATCAAGCCCCTTTTTATTGCAAGATAACTGCAATTGTATCTGTTTGTATGGAAGTAAAATATAGCAATATTAGGTGTTTAGAGGAGTTCTGACAACTTTTGGGCCCAGTGCCACTGCATCTGCTGCACCATTCCAATCATGACCCTATTGTCTGCAAGGTAACTGCACTTGTGACTGCTTGTTTAGTAGTAAAATATAGCAATATTAGGTGTTTAGTGGGGTGCCTAGAGCTTTTGGTCCTGGTGCTACTGCACTTGCTGTACCATTCAAATCACAACCCTATTGCCTGCTAGATAACTGCACTTGTGACTGTCTTGTTTAGTAGTAAAATTTAGCATCAATCTGGGTTTAGTTAATGTTACCGAGGAGAGCCTCCTCCAATAAGGCCCTTGTTTCCCTTCACTGGCTCCCGGTAAGGGAACGCATCCTGTTTAAGGCTATGTGTGTGAGCCATCGTATCTTACAGAGAAAGGGTCCCACCTACCTGCATGATTTCCTTACTCCATACTCTCCTTCCCGTCAGTTGAGATCTAGCGGGACAGGGCAGGTCTGTATTCCTAGCGTCAGAAGAGCGAGGATGGGTGGCCGCTCTTTCCGTTTCCTAGCTGCCAAACACTGGAATAAACTCCCCCGGGGCTCCGTGTGGAGTCTGTGGAGACACTTTTTCGGAAAAGACTCAAGACTTGGCTTTTTCCTTCTCTGAGCTCTCTGGTTTAAATTCCGTGCCTTTTCCTCTCTGCCAGCGTTTCTGAATTTGTGCCGCAGCGCGGGGACACACTGGTTAGTGTAACCATGCGCTTTATAAGTTTGTTATTATTTATTATTATTATTTAGTGGGCTCCCTAGAGCTTTTGGCCCCAGTGCCACTGCACCTGCTGTACCATTCAAATCAAGTCCCTTTTAAATGTATGTGCATTTGACTGCCTATTTGGTACTCAAAGCAATATTATGTGTTTAGAGGAGTTCTGACAACTTTTGGGCCCGGTGCTACTGCACCTGCTTCACCATTCAAATCATGACCCTGTTGTATGCAAGGTAACTGCACTTGTGGCTGCCTGTTTAGTTGTAAAATATAGCATAGCTCTTGTATATTAACTTTTTTTTAACATGCTATGTTTATTACAACATTTAGAATTTGATCATAATGACCAAATAGATTAAGTTGAAAAAAATTAATCCGATAATGCCTACAAAGTTCAAAGAAAGGTACTGAGGCATGAATAGGAAATGCCACAAACATTTTAAGGCTAAAGCAGCTGCTTTACACAACTAAGTAATAAAAAGCAAGCATTCCAGCATACTATTAGAAGCTGTCTGCCTTTTGCATGGGAAGAGATCGTATCTTGACAGTGAATGGGGCTTGAACAGTGTAAACAGCTGTAGTTGAAGTATCGTTAATGTGCACAACCAGGGGAAGTTACCCAAAAAAAGTTCCACACAAATGCGAATGAATACAGTAATTCAGCTATAGGAACTGATAAGAGCTCCCTTTTAAGATATATTAAATACAATAGATTTCTTGCAGGTGAAACCTAAAATGCAGAAAAAAGGCAAAGAAGTTGGGGGGGCGTGGCCAGCAGCCGATGTAGGAGCCTTCCTTGAGTAGGCTCCCGCTGGCCGATCGCCATTCGGAGCCATCCTGCAAATAGCGACACCGGTGGGGGGCCCATCCACCCCTTCACGACCCCCAGAACACTGGGAGCCTGAAAAGCCCGACACTTTACACAGCGGTAAGCAGATAAGCCCGAAAATTACCGGCACAAGAGACGTGCGACCCGAACCCAAAATAGAGCCAACCCCAGAGTGACGAGCCCCAGAGAAAATCAGGCTGACGAAAGAGGGAAGCGGTGCCCCGGCGGCAGCGACCACGTAAGGGTGGATCACCTTCATCATCTTGCCGGATGAGACAGCAAGGTGGTTGATCGACCCCAGTGGGGTTTCAGCAGGTGACCCCAGCGGAGGAATAGGAGTGGTGGACCGCCGGTGCCGAGGAAGGTGAGGAAGCACCTTGCGGCTTAGACGGAGACCTGTGTACACTGGCCTCCGCAGAAAAGACTGCAGCAGTAGCGGTGGACCCATGAGACACCCACCGGAGGAGTGATCCTGAAGGTGGAAAGCTGTAGGGGGATACCCGGCAGCCTTGGCAGACGCCCGTGACATCCCGGGTCCATGTTCGCAGCAGTGGAGGAGGAGACGAGCGACCGAGAGGCCCAGCAGCGACGTAAGACAAGCGACTGAAGAACGAAGCAAGCGAACACCGGTAGCACCCCAGGCAGTCGGACCCCCCCCGAAGAGGTACAGAGGTGGAGACGAGCAGACGGGGGGCTCCAGGGGGTCCGGCATCCCTGCAAATAGAGGAGAGGGCCCGAGTGAGTACAACCCTACCTGATGAACAGTAGTGGAGCCGGCCACAGCAAGGGGGTGAAAAGGAGTGTGAATAAAGACCCTGCAGCACAATATAAGAAGGCTGAAGATTCATAAAGGGAGGAGCTGCTGGAATCAACGGTGGTAAGGGGATTGAAGGGGCCATCACAGGTCCATCAAGTGGTTCCTCGGATGGCCCACCCACACAATGCTACGGGCTGGTACACTTCTTACAAAGTGAAGTGTGGCTCAGATCACAATCATAGAACTGGTGCCAATTCATAATTTAGCACACCTTCAGAGAGCAACGCTACCCCTGAGATAGAGGGGGCTGGGGTGCAACTGATCACACATAGGGCCTAAGGTACAGACAGACGTGACAGCACTATAGAAAGGCCTTGAATAACTCGGGGCCCCACACACCTACCTGATTAGAAGGAGAAGAGGGCTGATAAGCAGGGAACACCCCTCCTGGATAATGCGCTTGGTCAAGCTGGGCAGGTGATGAGTACAAGGAGATGACGTGATCTACATTGGGAACGGCGTGAAATACTGGGGGATAGGACCTTAAGTGGACAAGCACAACTCCCTCTAATGGGATTCCTCGGGTACTGAAGGGGAGTAAGCTGCCCAGTCTGAGATCTCTGGGGCACCAGTCCGATACACCAGGAGAAAAGATGGGGAAAACGAGCAGAAGGAGGGAGGTAGATCCCCTAGCTCAAAGCCTGACGGACTTGGAGGACAACTCGGAGCCGGCCCCCTCCAACGCATTGCAAGAAAATGTGCCAACAGTGCCAACGCTCCAATACATTCTACAGGCCATAACAGCCTCGAGAATGGCTGCTGAGAATAAAATAGATACTATTAGAGAGGAAATGGGCCTTCTACAATTCGACCACCGGCAGTTGGCTGAGAGAGTGACCACGACGGAAACTAATATCGAAGATCTGAAACCAATCGTAAACACGGCTAAAGACAGGCTGAAAGCGGTGGAGGGCCAAGTGAAGATTCTGACAATGAGGGCCGAGGACACTGAAAATAGGTCACGCCGCAACAATGTACGTCTTACTGGCCTACCAGAGAAAAGCGAGGGAAGGGACATGGTGGCCTTCCTGGAGAAATGGTTCAGGGAGGAGGTGGTGACAGAAGGAATATCCCCTTACTTTGCACTGGAGAGAGCACACAGAGTGCCTGCGAGACCCCCTCCTCCTGGAGGAGCACCGCGTCCAGTGGGGGCCCGCGTATTATTTTACAAGGACAGAGATCATATACTCACACAGGCCCGTAAGAAGGAACCACTGGTGATGGACAACAGCACGGTCAGATTCTTCCCTGATTTTTCCAGAGAGGTTCCAAGACAAAGATCATCCTTCTTGGAGGTCAAGAAGAAACTGCAGCAGATGGAGGTCCAGTATGCAATGCTCTTTCCAGCCCAACTGAGAGTAGTGGCCCCCTCGGGCACCATATTTTTTAATCACCGCAGGAGGCATGGGACTGGATTGATCAACAAGCAACCGGACAGCCCCTCAAGAGCAGCGGAAAAGGGAGGGCACCCAATTATGAGGAGAACGCAGCAAATCCACAGCTGCCCCCTCTACAGCCGAGAAGCAGCAGGAGCGTGAACAAGCCATGGTGGCAGTGGCGTCTCTGAGCACACTTGGCTCCAGTGGTGCTTCTTCTCCTGTAAGAGACGATCCAAGAGACTCTGACTCGGATCATAGCACCAGCACGATGGAAGGAGCCAGTCAGGAATTGCCAGTGGTCACCCCTTCTACAGCGGACGAGATAGTATGACTGTCACAAAAGCCACTAGAATTAACCCCTTCGCTGCTAGGCCTTTTCCCCCCCTGTGCTAACCCTTTTTTTGGCTATTTGGGGTAGTTCGCGCTTAGGCCCCTGTAACTTTTTGACCACATAAGGTATCCACGCCAAGTTTGCATCCTTTTTTTCCAACATCCTGGGGCTTCTAAAGGTACCCAGGGTTTGTGGATTCCCCTGGAGGGGACCCAGAAATTAGCCAAAATACAGCTAAATTTTGTTTTTTTGGGGAAAAATGGGAAAAAAGTGCTGCAAATGAAAGTGTCTGGATTTTTCCCTACAAATGGTATCAAAAAAGGGTTTGTGGGGCTGAAATCACCATTTTCCCAACTTTTAGAGAATGACAGACTTTTGTCAGAAAACCAACATTTTTTACACAGTTTTGGCATTTTTCTGGGACATAGCCTATTTTTGCTATTTTTTGAGCTTTCAACCTCCTTCCAGTTAATGGTAGACATGGGTATGAAAGCAATAATGGATCCTGGAAAGCTATACATTTTTGAAAGGTAGACACAATTCTGAATTCATCAAGGGGTCATTTGTGTAGATCCTTCAAGGTTTCTTTATAGAAACTAACAGTTAAATATAGGAAAAATTGAAAGTTAGTTGAAAAAAACAGCCTTTTGTGTCAACGTTTTCACCTGTAACTTCTTCTAATTATGACAGCTCTTTGAAAGCAATATACCGTTACATCCGCTGGACCTTACTGGTTGTGGGGATATATAGGACTTGTAGGTTCACCAAGAACCCGACAGAACCCAGAGCCAAAAACTGAGCAGGGACTTGCAATGGTTTTTTATTATGTACCGGGTATATAGCAATTATTCTGGGAAAATGTATACATGGAGAAATCGGTATGAAAGACACCTATGTATTTCTGAACTGGGAACAAAATATAGAGTTTAGAAACAGTAGATATTTGCACATTTCCGAAATTGGGAATACTCATACTAGCATGAGAATTATCGATCATTTTCAAAATTACTTCTTTTTACACATTGTCTTTCATTTGGAAGGCAGAAATGCATCGAAAGTCAATAGGTAATAACAGTTGCTTTACAAATCTGAATTACCCTAAGTCTCCCGATAAAAATGGTACCTCACTTGTGTGGGTGGGCATAGTGCCCACGACAGGAAACGGCTCAAAACGCAACGTGAACACACCACATTTTCACAATGAAAAATTACCCTTTTTTTGCAAAGTGCCTAGCTGTAGTTTTTGAACCCTAGCTCTGCCGGCACCTAGGGAAACCTAGCAAACCTATACATTTTTGAAAACTAGACACCCAGGGGAATCTAGGATGGGGTGACTTGACTGGCTCTCACCAGGTTCTGTTACCCAGAATCCCTTGCAAACCTAGAAAAAGTAAAACAAACCCACATTTTCCTCACATTTCTGTGGTGGAAAGTTCTGGAATCTGCGTGGATCCACAAATTTCCACCCACCCCACGTTCCCCAAAGTCTTCCGAGAAAAATGGTACCTCACTTGCGTCGGTAGGCCTAGTGCCCGCGACAGGAAACGGCGCAAAACGCAATGTGGACACACCACAATTTCACAGTGAAAAATGACCCTTTTTTGGCAATGTGCCTAGCTGTAGTTTTTGAACCCTAGCTCTCCCGGCACCTAGGGAAACCTAGCAAACCTATACATTTTTAAAAACTAGACACCCAGGGGAATCCAGGATGGGGTGACTTGACTGGCTCCCACCAGGTTCTGTTACCCAGAATCCCTTGCAAACCTAAAACATTGTCAAAAAACCCACATTTTCCTCACATTTCTGTGGTGGAAAGTTCTGGAATCTGCGTGGATCCACAAATTTCCACCCACCCCGCGTTCCCCAAAGTCTTCTGAGAAAAATGGTACCTCACTTGCGTGGGTAGGCCTAGTGCCCGCGACAGGAAACGGCGCAAAACGTATTGAGGCAACATCAAAATTGCCTATCTCAAAACTACCTGGTTTCGCAAGGGCGGTCACCTGGGTTTTTGGCCCCGTGCTCGGCGGCCATCTAGGGAAACCTACCAAACCCACACATTTCTGAAAACTAGACACCCGGGGGCTTCCAGGGAGGTATGGCTTCCGTGGATCCCTCAACGTTTCCTTACCCAGAATCCCCTGCAAACCTCAAATTTAGCTGAAAAAATCACTTTTTCCGCACATTTTTGTGTGGGAAAGTTGTGGCATCACCGGGCTGACACAAATTTCCTACCACCAAGCGTTCCCCCGGGTCTCCCGATAAAAATGGTGCCTCACTCGTGTGGGAGGCCCAAGTACCCGCGACAGGCAAGGGCCCAAAACGTATTGAGGTGACATCAAAATTGCCTATCTCAAAACGACCTGGTTTCATAGGGGGTCACCTGGGTTTTTGGCCCCGTGCTCGGCGGCCATCTAGGGAAACCTACCAAAGCCACACATTTCTGAAAACTAGACACCCGTGGGATTCCAGGAAGGTATGGCTTGCGTGGATCCCCCAACGTTTCCTTACCCAGAATCCCCTGCAAACCTCAAATTTAGCTGAAAAAATCACTTTTTTCACACATTTTTGTGTGGGAAAGTAGCGGCATCACCGGGCTGACACAAATTTCCTACCACCCAGCGTTCTCCCGGGTCTCCCGATAAAAATGGTGCCTCACTCGTGTAAAGAATCCCTCTGGTGCCCGCACCAGAGGGATTTCCAGGGCCATGTGTCATGACGGCCGGGAGCCGTCATGAGCACACGCCCACCGTGTCTCATGACGGCTCCCTGGCCGTCATGAGCACCGAAGGGGTTAATAATGGATGGGGGTAGGGGCGGGAAGGCTCCCATGGACAAACGTTTGCATCTGAAAAGGGGAGGAGGGAGACACACCCTGGCTGGGGGAAAATGTACGAACTGAACTGTGCACTGGATGGGTGAGAGGATGGCAGGCCACAACGTCAGATCGACCAGATCCGAGGAGGGCCGACTCTACCCCATATGCTCCACAGTTGTGCATGCTTTTTGAATGTTTGGATGAGGAGGGTTTGCTCACTTGTCCTGGGGAAAGGGAGTTGGAGATGTTACAAGTTTATGTTTAAGGGGGCTGCAGATCTTGCACTTCAGACACCGAAAAAACAGGGGTCCGCGCTGCTCCCCCGTCCACAAGTACGGGAGGCTGAGGGCCATCACGGCCCGTTGGCAAATGCACATGACATACACTAATGGCTGGTCCCCAATCATACAAGATAATTTGATGGAACATTAGAGGGATGCACACTATGTCCAAGCGGTATAAAATCTTATCCTTCCTAAATAAACGAGGAGTCCATATTGCTCTGTTACAGGAGTCCCACCTGTCTGCAAAGGAAGGGGAGGCCCTCCGGGATAGATGGCGAGGTCAATTGCATCACACATCATACTCCGCTTTTGCTAGGGGGGTCTTGATTTGGGTTAGGGCGGGGGTCCTGTTTCAGTGTACTGGGGAGATGATAAACCCAGAGGGCCGGTATGTGGTGGCGAGGGGCCGGCTGGATGGTCGTGATATAGCGATTGTGAGTATATTTGGCCCTAATGTGGATCAGGGGACATTCTTGACTAAGATCACGGGTACTCTGGGGGCCTATCTCCCACATTCTGTCATCATTGGAGGTGCCTTTAATTGTATAGCTGACCCCCGGAAGGATCGCTCGCACCCACCTCTGAGGGATGCCCCAAGAACTAGAGTAGCTAAGACGTTCACAGATTGGCAGGAAAAGTGGGGCTTAATAGACTCCTGGAGACACCTGAACCCAGAGGGCAGGAATTATTCTTTTCACTCCCCGGTATATGACCTACATGTTCGGCTAGATACGTTCTTGTGTTCCCCCGATATACATACCCAGATCCAGACAGTGGAATTTTTAACACGTACTCTGTCCAATCACAACCCAACCCTCCTACACCTGAGGTGGGGTCAGCTGCGCCAAAGAATACCAACATGGCTCCTCAAGCCTGAGGCACTAGAGGACCAGGTGTTCCTTGAGGAAGTCAGAGAGGGCATCGTGAACTACTTTAATATAAATGCAAACACGACTAACTCCTGAATGACAAAATCGGACGCATTTAAGGTGGTACTTAGGGGCAAATGCATGGCGACCTCTATAGGAGTAAGGCGCTCCCTTGAAGCTGACCTTGAGACCGCTGACAGGGCACTGCCCGCACTAGAGATACAATGACCAGGGCATCCGGAGTTGGGACAAGCCCTACCGGATGCCAAGGAGGAAGTGGCCAAACT
The DNA here is from genome assembly GCA_963921515.1 of Calotriton arnoldi. Lineage (NCBI taxonomy): Eukaryota > Metazoa > Chordata > Amphibia > Caudata > Salamandridae > Calotriton > Calotriton arnoldi. The sequence continues at coordinate 1,284,649 of CAWUFW010001636.1, forward strand.
AACGGAGAGGCTGCGTAGCTATGATTATAAGCGGTACATGGAACGCACACATACAGAGAGGGACAGAACTGGATCACTGCTGGCTTGGCTGGCCAACCTGGCACGGAGAGGCTCCCCAATCTTAGCTACTGGGGACACCGAAGGGCATATATTATATCGGCAGGAGGACATAAATAGGAGATTCCTGGAGTTTTACACTACCTTATATAGGTCCCGGTTGAGATAGGGAGACAACATGATCAGAGAGTACCTGACTGCTATTCTGCTTCCCACCCTGGATGCTGAGGAGGCTGATGTTTTGGGGGCCCCCATAGATGTACAGGAAATAAGGGCGGCGATTAAGGGATTGGCTAGAGGTAAAACACTCAGAACAGATGGGATGTCCATAGAGCTTTACGTTGCCTATGTTGAAGAATTGGCCCCTACATTAGTGGAATTATATGAGGTGGCTCTAGAGGAGGGCCAACTCCCAAGCTCCACCCGGGAAGCACTAATTGTCCCTCTACTTAAGCCTGGCAAGACCCCCACTGAATGCAAAGCTTACAGACCATTAATAATGTTAAATCTAGATTTTAAAATATTAAGTAAGATATTGGCCACGAGGCTCCAACTGTTAATGACTGGCCTCATACACCAGGATCAGGCGAAATGTATCCCGGGGCGCAATACAGCTCTTAACATCAGACGACTAATGGCACTTATGACAAGAGGGGATGAAAGGATGGGTGAAGAGGTGGTATTTGCAGTGGGTATGGAAAAGGATTTTGACAGTCTTGAATGGGAGTTCCTTTATGGCGTCCTAGATAAAATGGGGCTGGGACAGGGCTTCTCCAATTGGGTTAGGCTACTCTACACTAGACCGGTGGCGAGGATTAGATCAGGGCGGACGATATCAGAGAGTTACGACGTTGAGCAGGGGACTCGCAGGGATGCCCCCTCTCACCACTCCTGTTTGTTCTTGCCATGGAACCTCTGGCCTCCTTAGCCCGTACTGGAGTACATATCAAGGGATACGACTAGGGAATAATACACATTACATTGCCCTTTACGCAGATGGTCTCCTACTCTTCCTTGGGAACATAGAGGAGGATTTACCAGGGGCGAAAGCACTGATGGAGGAGTTTGGAGAGATGTCCGGATTGAAAATTAATTGGCAGAAATCCAAACTGTTTCCATTGATACCCAACGGGGCCCCCCCCCAGCGGAGTTGGGTACTCTTAAATGGGAGCCACACTGCCTAGAATACTTAGGGGTAAAAATATATAATTCCCAAGCGGACATTTTCGAGGATAACTTAAGTACGGCCCTGAGGTCTTTAAAGACCAACATGGAATTTTGGAGGGGCCTCCCGCTATCACTGGCGGGGAGAGTGGCCCTCCTAAAGATGGTGGCGTTACCATGACTATTATACTTCTTTACGGTACTCCCAATATGGATTACCCTGAAATGGCACACGGACTTACACTCTATAATGACGTCCTTTGTGTGGGGCGCTGGTCATAAAGGGGTAGCCCTGAGAACAATGCAGCGCTCAACTCAGGAGGGTGGACTAGCGGTCCCACAATTCGAGCGATGCTACCTTGCCGCTCAATAGCAGTGGGTAGCGAGATGGGTGGGAAACCTTCAGTCCCAGATACGGGAGGTAGATCCGCTTACGCCAAGCTTGGAAACATTTTGGAAGTTGCTATTGGGTAGAGACAGAGCTGCAGCTGAGGACCCTGAGGCGATGCTATTGGCCAGGCGCTGCTGGAGACGAGTTCTCCGAAAGACACATACCAGATTCCCATATTCGCCTGATTTACCCATAACCATACTCAGGGTGCTTCCTCGTGGAGCAGCTTGGGTTGGCCTTGAGGATTGGGAGGCGGCAGGGGCAACAAGAATAGGAGACTTATACAATGGTGGGGAACTCATATCATTCGAAGACTTTAGAGAGGGGTATGACCTGCCCCAGGTTCACTTCTTACTACATGCAGGGATCGTAGCGGTGATTAAGGCGCATTGGGGATTGGGATCAGTCGAACCCCACAGCACACAACCTGCAGCTACATGGGCACAGAGGGGGGCAGAATTAAGGCAGTAACATGTCTATACGGAGCCCTAAGTAAGGACAAGATACAACCACTGTCCAAGCTACGTAATAGCTGGGCAGAGGATCTGAATGTCCCCCTGGAAGACAAACCTTGGAAAAATGTATTGATAGGGATTCCCAGGTGCTCGAGAAATGCCCGATTCCGACTGATTAATTTTTTCTTATTGCACAGGGCTTACCTCACTCCGGGGCGGATCAATACATTTTTTCAAAGAGACAATGCGAAATGCCCAAGATGCGAAGAGGTGGGGGCGCAACTACTACATATGTTGTGGGCATGCCCTGAACTGCAGAATTACTGGACACCAATAACTGCCACCATAGGGGAGGTAATAGAGCGCCCAATCCCAAGCACCCCTGCACATTGTCTCCTTGGATTGTTCCCACATAGTGCCAGGCTGTGGGTCACTAGTAGGTTTCAAGACCTAGCCCTGATCCTAGCTAAGCGTGAGATCACGCAACACTGGAAATCCCCGGTAGGGCCCAAAATTTCCACGTGGAAGGCTGAGCTAGAGAAATGGGTGGCCTGTGAAGGGAGGGTACTCTTTAGAGGTATTGGCGCACTGGAACGACCTAGGGCTTGGGAAGCTTTAGTCAATAGCCTAAAGGAGCCTGAATTAACATCGGGGGAGACATCCCCAGCAGGGGAGTCCCCACAGAGAAGCTCGGAACCCCGGATTAGGAGAGGGGAGGATGAAGGACATACTTGAGGTAGTAAGGACTCATCGTACTCTCAGATCGACATGGGAGGGATAGAATGCTGAGAAGGGGGCGGGGCGCAGGGGAGCTAGAAGCAACTATTTGTTATGTTTATAGAGTCTGGCTGATGGAGATCGGCGAAGGGGGGTGGGAAGATGGGAGTTGGGATTTAGGATAGGCAAAGGGGAAAAGCACTACTACTAGAAATACACTGATCTTCCAACAGGTGAATAGTCTCGAGAAATCGCTGAATGGATATGATATGAGAGTGTTTTTGGAATTATAATAGAAATGTGATTGGTATTACATGTTTCATCAGAAACCCCAATAAAATATGTTTAAAAAAAAAAAAGGGGCAAAGAAGTTTGAACAGAAAGATAGAAATGCAGGGCCATATGTACAAGGGGATATCGCCACCAGAACGTCACTTTTAGCGATGATCTGGTGGCGATATCCCCTTCTCCTTATTTTCAAAGTGGCATTAAACCACTTAACATGGCTTAACGCCGCCTTGTAAATAATGCCCCTTTTCACGCTTCACTTAGCGTGAAAGGGGAGTGCAATGAGTTTGCAGTGGGTGTTCCGCATCAAAGACCCACTGCTTTTTTACGCTGCCCCATATTTACAAGGCTGGAGCAGCACCAAAAACTAAGACTAGGGAATACCTGGTCTTAGACTATTGATACAAGGAGAAATTATTAATTTCTCCTGTATTTTACTCGTTCCATGTGTGCTGCATTCTGCAGAACATATGGAAAGAGCAAATCGCCTTTTAAGATTGTTTATGTGCAGGAAGGTGTCCCTTCCTGCACATAAACAATCGCCCCTGCAGTGCAGGCACCCTTGCAACATGGTGTAACGGTGCCTGCGCTGGCGCTAGGCAGCTTTATTAGCACCAGCGCTAGGGGAAACACAGAGATGTGCCGTATTTTTTTTAAATGGCACATCCCTGCGTTTTAAAAATGTTGGAGCGCGGCGTTACCAATTTTGGAGTAACACCGAGCTCCGATGGTGTGTTGTAAATATCCCCGCAGAGAAGGGGTGAAAGCAGGGATAAAAGAAATTATGAGTGGAATAAAACAAGAAGTGTTGGGTAGTGGAATAAAGAGGCATTAGGTTGAACCAAAAATAAGCAGCTATGCAATTTGGTGGATCCGACATTCAATAATTCCGGCATTGACCTGGGACGGCAAAGGCTCTTAAGTAAAACTATAAGGCCCTGCACTTTTTTATTTAATGAAGTAAGCACTGGAAGATATATTCTTTGCAATGGAGTGCATAGCCACAACCAGGGCCAGCGCTAGGCATGGGTAATGTGGGGGGGGGGCGGTCAGAACACCGGGGCCTCAGCCACGCGTGTCCGAACAACGCAAGCGCAACCAGGCTTGCCTTAACCATGCATGTGCCTTACCCAGGAAGCTTGAACAAGCTACTTGAGCACTCTACTTTAAATGACAGATCACAGCAAATTTCACTATGGTGGAACCCTAGTCGACCACCCCCAGGCCCACAAGTCAGCTTCAGAACGAACGCCACAGATTTCATCGCCCCCCTAGTCATCACCATCGCTTTCATCCTCCTCGGAAATCTTAATTTCCATCTTAAAGATCAAACCGACTCCAACTTAGCTGCCCTTCTTCACAACCTCAGAAACCTGGGACTAACCCAAAGACCCCGTCTTCATACCTTTCAACAATATTACAATCAACACACTAACACCCATCACCTGGGCAGACCACGCCATAGTCAGTTTTACAATCAACATCCATCAGAAGAGTCCCCACAGTGGGCCCAGCATGCCGACACTGGAACAACATAATGGAGGCAGACTGGATGACCACCCTACACATGAACAAACTGGAACCCACAGGCCTCCTGGCACACAACATAGAGAACTTCAACAAGTGGATCACCAACTGGGCCAACACCATGGCCTCATTAAATGAAGCACTAAAACAAAAACCAGAATACAAGCCAGCTGGTGCACTAAAGACCTCAGAATGACTAAGTAACACTGTTACCAACTGGAACAGAAATGGTGGACCAGAAAAGGGGAAGTGGAGAAAGATGCTTTCAAAGCCGCCCAGAGGAGGCACCACCAGGTCATCCAAGAAACCAAGAGTGAGATCCTAGTCAAATGAATAAACATAAGCTCCAACAGCAGCAAAGAAATCTTTGCAATCGTCAAGGACTTCACCACACCAACATCTGTCACTAGAAAAATCAACCCATCACAAGATCTATGCAACAATCTCCCAAACTTCTTTTGCAGGAAGATCGTCACCATTTGCAGCAACTTCCCTCCAACCCCCAACCGAACCCCGTCACCCTCTACAGAAGTCTCCATTTGATGAAGGAAGTCAACACAATCACCACATGGGACACCCTGTGCACAGAGGAGACCACATCTATCTCGATGACTCTTTACTGCGGGGCCCTGGCAGGCCCCTACCCCCTCCATGCCTTTCACAAAGGAGAAATATATATCAGCAATGCCCTCACCCCTATCCTCCATCAGTACAGCCACCTTTCTGGAACTGTGGAAGCATGCAGTCATCAATTCCCTTCTAAAGAAACCCTCAGTCAACATGACCAAACTCACCAATTACACACCCGTTATCCTCCCTCCCTATCCAGCCAAAGTTTGGAAAAAGCTATTAACAAGCATCTCTCTGACCACCTTGCCAAACACCAGCTTCTTGGTCCCACACAATTAAGATTTAGACCCAACCACCACATGGAAACCTCCTATATTGGTACTACGGATGCCACCCGGGTAATCGTCAACAGGGGGAAAACTGCAGCCCTCATCCTTCTAGACCTAACAGCAGCCTTTGGTACAGTCTCTCTCTGCATTTTAATCCAATGACTCCATGAAGCAGGTATCCAGGGGCACGCCCTCTAATCGATCTACTCCTTCGTCAATGGAAGAACCCAAACCGTCAACATGCCCCCTACTCCTACGAAGCATGGGATCTTATTTGTGGAGTCCCACAGGGCTCCTCACTCAGCCCAGCACTCTTCAACATCAACATGACCCCGCTGGCTGACATCATACAAGCTCACAACAAAAACATCCTCACCTACACCGATGAAACGCAACTGACACTGTCCCTCGCCAACACCAGAAACAAGTTCAGCACATGAATGACAAAATTGGTGTGGGAAGCTGGCTCTCTATATGGTGTACTAAAATGAAGTACAATGTGCAAAGAGTCCAGTGGATCCCCAATAGGTGTGCAGAGGTAAAAGCAGATCATTCTGATGCTCTTTTTTGGGGTAGTGTGGGGGAGCAGGCTTATCAGAGGGTAGTGCTAAGCATTTGTTGTCACACACAGAGGCAATAAATGAGCCACACACTCAAGAATAAATCCGAGACCAATTAGGAAAAATAATGTTGTATCTATATATATATATATTTAGAAACCAAGAACTTCATTCAACAGTTAATAAATGCTTTGCATGTTGATGTTTAACCAAATGCAGTTCAAGACACAAAGACTTCCAGGTTTTAAGCAACAGTGGTCAATACCGTCAGGCAGAGACTGTTGCGGGCAAGGGGAAAAAAATCATACGGTTAGATAGGGGAGTACTGCAAACTCATTTACCGTCACGATGGAAGCAACACTCCCTCACAGAGGTTTGGGGGCATTCAGTGCTTTAAATGGGCCGGTACTCACCGGTACGGAGTACCGGCACTTTTTAAGTTTTACCCCTTGAGTACCGGAACTTCTCCTAGGACAAGGAGAGTACCGGTACTCATGGGGGCTTTGCCTTGACACAGGTGTTGCGCTTCATTTTCTCGTGCCTCGGCAGCACATTTTTCACATGACCAGCTCTGATTTTTCAATCCTGAGCTGAGTTCGCACAGGAGCAGCGGTGCCAGAACAGCAGCTCTTGTCCTGCTTCTCTGCACTCTTCCAGCAGCGTGCGGCGGTAGCAGGGTGTTTTGTTTACCCTTTGATCCTGCACAGTAGGAGTTGAGCGTCCACCATAAAACTAATGGACGAGGGCGTGGGGCGCATTCTTCAGGGCAGTACAGCTTTTTAGCATGCCATTGGTTTAAATGACCGTAAATGTTAGTTCATCAGCAATTTAAATTAGGCATTTTTACTTGAATGTAAATCCCTGCCCTTGCCGCCAATTTTATGACTACCCCACACTTTAAAGGCAACACAATTTTTTTTTTTTGGTTTGGTGCATTTAAACCGCTTGTTTTGTATGGGAAACCATGTTTAACCCAAATGCGACAAGCATGCTCCATGGAATGCTTTAGACTTTGACAGTTAAAGATTTTAGCTGGTAATGCTTTTGCATGCTGGGACTCGTAGTTCTCCTTTCCCATTATAAGTAAGGGTTTCTAAAAATTCCAGCATGCAAAGCTTTCATGGCAAAATTCAGAGACGGTTTTGAACATACCCTTATCATTTTTAGGGCCATAACCATAGGACAGATACTTCCGATTTTTTTACTTTGCACTTGGATTTCTTGCATATAAAGTATGGAAAGGTTGAAAACCTAGCCCGCCCCTGGCTCCGCCCCTAGTCCCGCCTCACACTCCACCCCCCAGTCCACCGCTCCTTTTAGAGAGTACCTGTACTTATTTTTTTCCATTTAAAGCACTGGGGACACTGGTCGCCCATACTTCAGGGGAAGTTCTACTCCAGGGGAGTCAAAGTTTTGGAGGTCCCAGGGCTCAGGCACAGCAGGCAGTTTTGGGTTACTTGGACCGGAGGTGCCAGAGGTCTTGGGATGCAGAATTAGTTCTTCACAGGCAGCGTTCAGCTACAGGTGTGGTGATGGTAGTCCGTCACGGTTGGGGTGGTCGTGCCCAAGTTGCTGCTTTCACGCAGCCGTAGCCATCAGGAACAGGCTTACAGGAGCGGGCTGTTTTCAGCATCGGTCACAGATACTGTGAGGATCCCTCAGGCTGGTGAATGCATTGAAGGGACCGGTTACCGGACTGGTGACCAACAGGCCTTGGCTGCTGCAACTTTTGGGTGATGAGGTGAATCGCGTCGACACAGTCTGTGCCGGTCTTCACCTTGTGGCGGTCTTTTACCGGTGATGTACCACTAGTCCAAAGGGAGGGCCCAGAGAGTTGGTGAAGGCAGGCAGGGCTCTGGGATTTTTGGAGACTGCACAGGTCTCAGGTAGGGACAGCAGACTACAGTTGTCGAGTCCTTTTGCAGTTGGCAGGGTTTGGCGCCGATTTGTTCTGCAGCAGGGGTCAGTTCTTGGATCAGCAGCACGTCTTCTTCCTTTATCTTCTTTAGGTCAGTGGAATCTGTTGTCAAGGTCTCGTGGAGCCACCTAAATACTGAATTTAGGGGCATTACATGGGGAGACAGGTAGTGACCAAGGGCTACTTACATGTAGGGTGTCTACACCCGTAGTGACTACTTCTTGTGGGAAGAGGCACTACACTAGCCCTCATTGGAAGTTTTCTTACCATCTCAAGATGGTGGAAAGGGGTTCACCTCGCCTACCCCTGCCTAGGGGGTGTAGGCTGAGGGGGGCCCTCTTCCTCATCCAACTAATTTTCCTGCCTTGCCGCCCGCCAGAAGTGGAGCAGGAAAGGAGGCTTGGCCTCCCCCACTATCCTGGGTTGGATTTCAAAGGCAGCATAATCTTTGAAGCTTCCCGCCCGGGAAGACCATCCTGTCCTGGAGGAGGTGTGAGACCCCACTAGTGTTTGGTTAGGTTTCAGGGGACCCTCTAAAAGGGTCTCCTGTGTGAATGTATTAATGAATCCAACACTGGCATCAGTGAGGATTTATTAAGACAATATGTTTGGTAGCAAACACCTTAGAAATCAGTGAAGTCATCATGGAACTAGGAAATTTGTGTTGAAGAGTATCTAGCCCCTGTACTCTTTATGGCTTCCCTGTTCACTTACAACATCACCGAATAGGCTGGACATTGTAGGGGCCTATCTGCTCATGCAGATAGGCCCACACAAAGGATATAGTGCACCCTGCCTTTGGGCTGAAGACCTGCAGTCGGGGCGGCTTACATATATCTTATTCAGTGTATGGGAGGCATGGCACACAAGGTTGTGTGCCATGTCGACTCTTCGGATTTTCCTGCAGCAAGTCGCACAGCCTGCAGTGGCAGAGTGCATAGCCTTGGTCAGGGGAGCCTGGGATGGCACAATCAGTGCTGCAGCACCAGAGGACCCTCTTCAGTACCTATGCCTTAGGTACCAGGGGTACCTAGTAATAGAGACATATAGGGGTGACTGAAGTTGTGCCAATCGTGGTACAGTTTTGGGGAAAGAGATCTGGCACTGGGAACCTGGTTATCAGGGGACCAGTGCACTTACAGTTCGAAATCACATCAGGCATCGAGCAAAAAGTGGCGGGTAACCATGCAAAAAGAGGCACTTTCCCAGAATTGGCCACTTGGATGAAATACAAATGTCTCAAACTGAACTCTCACAAGACTGAAGTAGCAGTCTTCAGGAAAAACGTCACACTATGGGACTCCACCTGGTGGCCCACAAACCTTGGACCCACCCTCAAGCCCTGCTCACAAGCGAGAAACCTCAGAATCATCATGGACAACAAACTGGACATGACAACATCCAAAGGATGCTGAAGAATATCTTCAAGTGGATACCAGAGAACTCCAGGAAAAAGATCACCAAAGCCCTCATCACCAGCAGACTGGACTATAGGAACACCTTGTATGCAGCGAGAACCAACCAGCTCACAAGAAGGCTGCAGACAGTCCAAAATACAGCATCCAGACTAATCCTCCCAAATCGCACCAGACCTTAGGGAAAAACACTGCCTCCAGAAACACAAGCACACACACTTCAAACTCCTTGCTACACCTACAAAGCACTCCATAAGGCTTTTCCTGCCCACCTGAACAGCCACATTCACTTCCACCAACCTTTCAGACATCTCCACTCCGCTGGTCTCTTTCTAGCACATGCCCCATGCATACTAAAAAGCAGAGCAGGGGCATGTACCTTCTCGTACCTGACCCCTAAAGCCTGGAACGACATCCCACAACACATCACAGCCTCCTTCTCTCTTTTTGACTTTTGCAAGAAGCTGAATACCTGGCTTTTGGAATTAGCCCCCCAGAGCTGGCCTTACACACCTGCTAAAGAGTGCCTGGATGCCATCACGGGTGATTAGCGCACCATAAAAATACACGTAACATAACATACTGTACTGGGCCATATATGAGAGGCTCAGGGAAGGGGACTATCCTCCCCTTGGCCTTGCAGTGCTAGACCATGGTTGCAAGGCCTAGGAGAGTAGGAGCCCCTGTATTAGGCCATTTAGCTATGGTATATCACTGCTAAGCCTCCCCTGGGTCAAGCTGGAATTGCCTCACAGTGTTGTACCAAGCCCACATGCATGGGTTCATGTCAGGGGCATAGCAATCAGTAGTGCAGCAGGTGCAGTGATCCAGGCCCCAGAGGTGTTAGGTGCCCAATTTAAACTCATTATGGCTGTATTTTACTGTGCAGCAAGTGGATGGGGGCAAGGGGACTCCTTTTACTTTGACCCATGGTCCATGGTACCACTGCTATGATACTTACATCTTATCTATGGGGGGCCTTGAAGTCATGTCCCAGTGCTGCGAGGCCCAGGGAAAGCCCTCCCTGCCTTGGCCTTTGCCGCCATGGTTAGAGGCTCAGGGGAGCAGCTTTTGCCCAAGGGCTTTGCAGCATCGGACCATGGCTGTGAGGCACAGGGGACGAGGGCTCTCTCAGTAGTGTAGTTATCAATAGTGTGACAGGGGTAGTGGCACTGGAGATCAGGGGCGTTATCAGATGAATTTACCTAATTTATGTCTGTGTCCTACTGCCTAGCAAGTGGATTGGGGAGATAGAGATCTATTTATCGTTTGTTGCGTCTGCTAGGGTACATGGCACCACTGTTACAGCACTGGCCCCTCTTTAATGGGCCTCACACTGTTGGTCTAATGCTGTAAGCCCAGCGTAGTAGGTTGGCAGGGTGCATGGTTGTCCCCATTTTAGATGTTCATGTTGCACCCTGCAGGTAGTTTCTGCAGGGAGACCAAATGTCCAACTTTTTTTGCTCACTAAGGGACTGCCTCAGATAAGGAGGCTAATCAATAGTTGATATAAAACAAACAGGCCAGCTGCAAAGCCTGGAATCGCCCTGCCCAGCAGGATGTACCAACAAAGACTGTGGGACCAATCACTGTGCAGAAGTGTGAGGGGACAGCATTTGCTAACATGTTAACTGGCTGGGAGGGTATGTAGAAAAGGAGGTGACTTACACAGGCCACCTTATTAAAATGTTTACCTTTAGAGGTGCTAAATAGAAGGGATATAAACACTGTGTATGAAAAAGCCCTAAACGAGTAGGCACCCTCTGTAAAACCTTTACTTTAAAATAATGGCCAGTCAGCCCATGAAATAACGGCAGATAACTAGAAAAAGGCCAGGGGAGAACATGATTTGCCCTAGATCAAACAATTTGGTAAAATAGGAGAACCTAGACTGCAACACAGGACTGATTATTTTAAGACATAAACCTTTCCCACTATACCACATGCTTCATCTGTTCAAGAGATTTGGGGCTCAATTTCAAACATGGTGTAATGGGATGAAAACCCCAAAAGGAACCTGTGTACAAAATCCCTCCAAAACTTTTTTGCACAGTGACTTTTCAGATTGCGCCTAGCCATGTCTGTTCAACAAAGACCTGCTTTGTTTGTGTGAAGAAGTAACTAATCATTTACATTATGCTAAAAGACAATCCATATACTTTTACTAGATGTGACTGACTAAAATTACAAAATACATAACTTATTGTACCAAGCATGTGACCTGGGTTGAGTTGATTGCGAATATAGAACAGTGAGATAACTCAGTCTTTTAGTTTCCCACTTGCTTGTTTACATACCTGACACGCTCTTCAATTTTACCCTTGCTTTCTCACTTTTGTTGCACACAGGTCCGAAGATAAAACAGTTATGTGGTGCTATATTAATTTGTAATGCTCAGTTATGCTAAGCTTCTTGGTGCAGAAGCAAGTAACATAACTAGTCTAAAAGAGAGAAGTAGTAGTTATTGGTTAAAAAGCCAGGCTTGATGGCCTTCTTGAATGTAACTAAAATTAGTTCTGAGCGAATGTCAGCTAGAAGGAAGTTTCACAGTTTGACAGCCGCAACGGAGAAAGATCTGTCCCCATATGTAACTGTTCTAGTTCGTGGCAAATTTAGTAAGATCTGATTGCCAGAGCATAAGCTTTTTTTTTCTTAGAAAGGTAGGACAATGGTGATGTGGGATTTTATGTATTATCATATGGACTTTGAAGGCTGCTCTAGATCGAATGCTACTCAATGCAGTTTTCTTAGGAATGGTAATATCCTGTCATGTCTTGAGATGCAGAACATCAGGCCGACAGCAGCATTTTGCATGACTTGAAGTCGATAGAGGAGTTTTTCAGGGACAGCTGTGTAAATGGCCTTTGTGTATTGCAGCCTAGATTGAATCAAGGCATTGACTACTGTTGTGTGCCAGTTGTAGTCAATATTGGGTAAAAGTTTCTTCACGAAGTAAGGCAATAGGTCAAAGTCTTTCTATGTTGTGCAAGGTTCATATTGGCACTTGGATTAGACAGTCTAAATAGGATTTGAATGTCGTCCAAATACATATGAAAGATTCCCATAGGTATTAAAGGAAAGTGGGTTAAAATCAGTGCGGACACGATTGACCCCTGTGAGACACCACAATTCAAATGCATAGGTGTGGAATGAAAAGGTGGTATGTTAGTGATCTGCTGGCTAGCTGAGAGAGATGATGTATTCCCTTTGAAGTACGAAAGTAAGTTAAGGCTTTATTCAATTTTAAAAATAAAATCATACAAGTATACATAAGTAGCCAATTCATCACAGTTGTGCACAAATACAATCATTACACAGGTAACTAAAAAGAGTGCCCTGCGAAAGTAAAAGGGCGTCCCAATTAAAGGAGCGGGTTATAGTACTTAATGTCTTGAGCTATAGATCTCCGATAAATATCTGGACACGTTAAAACAGATTTTATATGTCGATAAAAGTTACAATTATAAAACATCAGGCCTAACCTGATAAGAGTCCATGCATAAAAATAGAGATCTTAAAAACTTGTGATGAAGGGTTTTATATAAAGGACATATGAGTACAGTGTGCAAAGTGCAAATTGAAACTTGATCACAGTGCAGTTCAGTATACTTATACCAAATACCCTGTGAATAGAGCAGCTGATGAAACGAACCCAACCTGAAATATGTCAGTAGCCGGCATTTGTGTTTTTTTTTCATTTTAAGGAGGAGATATGGCTCTAACCTGGGTACTAATTTTATCATAACAAATTTCCGGTATGTCTGTTTAGCCAGGGCAGAGGCTTCCCTCTCGGCTGCCACCCTGAGATAAAAGGCTTGCCTTAACCAAACAACATCTTGTTTGATAATACTCTCCGGGTTCAAAAATAACTCCGGTCTCCCAAGGGCTTTGAAATTCTACTTAATGTAAGTCAACCAGGGAATATTGTACATGTTGTCCAATTTCAAATAATCCACAATAACTAGCCTGTTAAGACTTAATTCATCCTTTAACCAAACAGCACACAACAACAAAAGAGGCTGCAGATGAATAAAGTCAGCAAGATAATTTATACCGAGCTCCTCATGTGAAATCTCAGAGGGGTACATTGCCCAGCCCCTAAAAGGCCCCAAAGGAATTTATTCTCTGCCACCACTTTCGGCCTTAGGTTCACATAACCCCAAATCTCACACCGTAGGTGGAGATTGGGATACACTTGGCTTAATAGATCTCAAGCATAGTTTTCAGGGGCTTCTGACCCAGACAGGGAGAGAAGTCATTTACGCCAGTGCACGCTATCTTAAGGCTCCCAGTTTTCTTTTTTTAAAAGGGGTTGCCAGTTGAGACCTGAGTCTATGAAAATTCCCAAGTAGGTAAAATTGTCCACCTTACTTAAGACCTGGCCCTGCGCAAAATGGTGGCACTTTTCATGTTTTTGGGACCCAGGACCAACACGTGAGACTTCTTAAAATTAGTAGGCCCATGCTGCTCATAAAATTGATTAAAAAAAAGTCTAAGAGCCACTGAAGACTTCTGGTGGTACGGGCGATCAATACTGCATCATCTGCATACAACATAGCCAGGAGCAGTCTTCCCCCGACTCTTGGGACATCTAGGCCCTGGTCAGAAAGCACACTCTCTAAACTATTAATGTACTTAATAAAAATAAAGGGCGCCAAAATTCAGCCCTGCCGGACACCCCTTTTTAAGTCAAAGTGCTTAGTGAATTCCCCATTACTTCCATATCTAACAGAGCTCGTCAGTCCACAGTGAAGGTCTCTGATGAAATCACCAGACAGTGCTCCACCCCCATGGACTTCAGCTCCAACCAGAGCTTATCTCTGTTTACCTTGTCAAAGGCAGAGCTGAGGTCCATGAAGGCAAGATGTAGGGAACCCTTTGTGCCCTGCTATATCTATTAATTACAAGATGTAAGTAAAGGTTCTTCTCCACTGCGGCCCTCCCCAACCTAAACCCATATTGGAAGTCAGACAATATATTGTTTTCCTCCGTCCAGTGAGTTAATCTTTTCAAAATGACCTATCCAATGATTTTCACCTCAACATTGATTAGCGAGATGGGTCTATAACAAGAAAGGTCTTTCCTGTCCCCCTTCTTGAACATGTATACTATCACGGAGTGACGCCACGCATCCGGCAAGGAGCAACTGATGGCAGCATTGATGTGAAGAGTAAGAAGTGATGCACAGAGATCCAAAGGACAGAAACAGGTCGCCAGGGACCCCATTTGCACTGGGGGCCTTGCCCGCGGGCAGGGACACAATAGCATTGCTTATCTCCTCCCACTGAAACGTCAGTTTTTCCCCCTTTTCTTGGGATGGAGTTAGAGAAACTGAAACCTCCTTCTGACATAAAGCTGAAAAATGGTCCTACCAGACTTGGGCCAGAACTAGTGCTGCCTGAACTGATATGAGGTCCTCTTTAAAGAATGGGTGATTGACTACCTTCCAGAACAAGGTGCTATCTTTCAGGGTGCTTGCTGTGAGGAGCTACCCCACAGCTCTTTCTTTAGTTCAGGCTTCCTACGTTTAATGCCAGCTCTGTAATTGACCCTGAATTCTTTAATTCCCCCACTATCCTGAGGTTTAGCGTAGCTAAAAGTGCCTTATGTGCCCTTGTGCAGTTATTGTCAAACCAATGGCTCGGGACTGGAGGTCCTAACCACCCAGGCCTAAGGCGGGCAGAACTACCATTGGTACATACTGTGTCAAAAGCCCTTAAAATACTATTATGGGGGGGGGCCTCATCGCTCAAGCAGATCTGAAGTTCCGATGTGCAGGATCTAACCAACTTGGCAATAAAGGTCTCAGAGATAATTTTATCCCACTTCAGTCTATGCCCTTGATCTTTTAAGATCCATTTGATGACTCAGCAGCCCAGCCACAGCTCCACTTCTAGGGTTTTTTCAGGATGGAATGATTTATGTTATTCAAGGCTATTGACAAGTCCAAAGGTACCAGTGCTTCCAACACCCCTGTTGTCAACCAGGCATCGGAGATAATCCAAAGCTCATAGGATTACCAGTTCTGTACTTTGTCCTGTCCAGATTCGGCTTGGTAGGTACCTGAAAGATTAGCGTCAGACAAATTGCTAGAACTGTTTAAAACCAGTTTTATCGAATGTTTGCCGAGGAATTGTAGAATGGAAATGCCCAGTGCACAGTGTCATTTTCAATGAAGGGGGTAACATACCTTGTTCTAAAGAACAATTAAATAAGCTCAGCAGTTGATTGTTGATCCAAGGGAAAATTTAGCTAGGCATGAGCTGATCAGATGTCAGCTTGTAACAGTGGTATCAAGGACCAATTATAAAGAAATCAGCCTTTGTCCTCCTCTGGAAAACATACAAAAATACCAGCCTTTTCTCCTTTATCCAATACTCGTCTGTTTAGACATGAAAATACTGGCAATGCCAATAAAATGATGACCAGATGGTAACCCTCTAGGCCCAAGGAAACAGGTAGGTTGGTAAGACATACTCACAGCATCATTTAGTTGCACTTGGATGTGTGCTCTACAGGTGTGTTGCACAATTGGGAAAACTCATTGAAGGCAGGTAAAAGGAGTTGTATCTTAGAACTGACTATCAAATCTAATTTAAAAACGGAAATGCACTCTGTAGCCATCTAAGTGCATACTAATAATTTGAACCAGATCTTTTAAAGGCTACAGAGGCATTGATAGGGATCATGTAGTCAATGCTCGGAGCACATGCCATTAAACTGTTTAAGCCTATATATCATTGTTGTAAGAAATTGGGTTGTTGGTTAAAGTGGGTTGAAACCCTACTCAAGCAAAAGCCACATTCCTTGTCCGGGTGAACCACAAAACATCACTAAATTAACCTGGGCTTAACCCTGTGGTAGCTTGGCACAAAAGTAGTCAGCCTTAACTTAGAGACAGTGTGTAAAGTATTTATGCAGCGGCAATGTGTAAAGTATTTATGCAGCACTTCAGCAGCAATAAAGTGAAAACACAACACAAGAAAAATCCCAGACCAATTTAGAAACATAGAGTAAAATGTAATAAAGTATTTGACACTAAAATAACAGATATCCAATCAGTAGAAGTAGGAGTCATGAATCTTTAGTAAAATCAAGGCACCTAAAAGATCAACACGCCAACCGCACCATCTACTCAGCCAAGACCATGGCAAAGTCGAAAGTCATGGCCGGATATACAATGTAGATTGGGCCCTATCTCTACTTACCTTCAGACTTAGAACAATTTTGAAAGAAAAAATATCTGAGAAGGTAAAGCTCAGATGGGCAAGGAAGCCGGCAATTTTGGGAGCCTCTAGACGAAGTTGCAGGGAAGAATTCTACATCCGGACTTAGTCTCTTTTTTCGAAGTCGAAAATCTCCAGCGAGATGAAAATGCAGGCTGTATTCGACGAGGGCTCCAGGAGGCAGGATACCATTCCCAAGATGAGCCACTGAGCAGGATTTGCTGCAGCGAGAGCAGAGTAGGAGCTACCACAAAGGCAGGCCGGCAAGCGATGCACTTTGGGCAGATCAGCGAATAGGTAGGTCCAATGAAAATGTTTCTAAGTTTTGGATTTGGGATATGAGGGCACCTTTAGCAATACTTCCAAGGTTGCCAAACTGGAGGGGCACCACTTGGAGGGTATGGACTCACTCAGGTTGGGTTGAGGTGTGCGTTTAAGATGGTTGGAGACTTTTCTATCCCTGCGTCTCTGATCAAGAGGCCAGCCCACTAGCCCTTGGAGTCACTCTGGAAGTCCTGTGTTCAAGCAGAGGTACAGGTCTCAAGCATCAGGGCAGCTCTCTAATGGCACAGGAAAGGCTTCAGAAAGCAAACCAGTCCTATTGGAGCAGCAGGGCAGTCTTCTGAAGCACACTGCATGCCACAGGATGCAGGGTAGTCCTCTGAGAGTAATTCCGCAGGTCCAGATGTTAACAGAAGAATGAGTTTGAGAGTCCTATTTTTATACCCGATGCCAGCTTTAAAGTGAGCAAAACTTCTGGAGTTTTCCCCCCACAGTCATGTCTGGAAAATCCTGCCACCTGCCCTGGTCCCAGGATGCCCGGAGTCACAATAGACTAGCGTGAAGTTCTTTTTGTGTCTGCTGAGTCAGAGTCTTTAAAGTGCAAGTGGGGCTGTGCATAGCTCTGCCCTCCCATCTTGTCAGAGTGGCCCACCCTGCTACCACCCAGTCCTTCTACTGTGTGTCTGTCAATGAGGAACACAGAAAGGCCATTTGCCAATTACACCTAGTCATGTGACCCAAGAAGAGGCTGCAGGCACCAAATGATTAGTACGAGAAAATGCCAACTTTCCTAAAGTGGCATTTTCAGAATTGTGACTCAAAATCCAACTTTACCTTTAAAGAGGATATTAAATTACACTTCTTTAGACACCAAACATGATAGTTCTATCTGTCCTCAAACAAAAGTTATTACTTATTAAATGTAATAAGGCAACACAATGATATCCTACAAGGCAGGCCTCACAGTCAAAAACAAATTTAGCAGTTTTTGACTACCAGGACATGTAAAACTTAAAAGTAAATGTCCACCTTTTTATATGCAATGCACCCTGCTCTATGGGCTGTTTAGGGCCTACCCTGGGGTGATGTATATGCATTAAAGGGAAGTTTTAGGCTTGGCAAAAGGGCTATTTTGCTATGTCAAACTGGTAGTTTAAAACTGCATGCAGGCTGTAATTGCAGGCCTGTAACATGGTTGAAAGGGCTTCTGAAGTGGGTGGCAAAATAAGTGCTGCAGGCCCACTAATAGCATATCATGTACCAACCCTGGGTATATGGTATACCACTTTACTAGGGACTTATAATTAAATTAAATATTCCAATCAGGTATATGCCAATTTTAACATGTTTTAGCGAGTGAGCACAAGCAATGTAGCACTGGTTAGCAGTGGTAAAGTGCAGAGCGTCCCAGGGCCAACATAAACAAATTCAGCAAAACAGGAGTCAAAAAGTTTCAGAGAAGACCACCCTAAGGCTGACAGGTCTAACAACTGTATTGTGGTAGTCTCTTGAACTTTATAGTGATTTGAGCAATGCCCTTAATAGCAGTCAAGTTATTTTCAACTGTTTTGTTTACTTTCATGTCTGTTGTGCTCAAATATCATCTGTAGCACACACCTTGTCTTGCACTAAATATCTGCATGAATAATATATTTATATAGCACAAACAGCTACAACAGCTGAGGTGTCCAGGTGCTAGACCAGCCATCAGAAAATATTGAAGAGACTAAACCAGGTTAAAAAGCCAAGTTTTCATTTATTTACAGTAGGGGACAAACTCATATAAGTGCGAAGTAAATTCCACTGTGTGGCCCCTGTAAAAGGTCAGCTCTGGCTCTAAGAGCCTGTGCACTAGCCAAGCCTTGGAAATATTTAGAATGCAAATCATGCAGCAAATATTATGCTAGAATGTGATAAGGATTCTCCAAAATTTTAAAAAGTGCATTTCTTTACCACTAAGAAGCATGTCACCTTCGTACTTCGGATTTATTTGGGCAGTATTTATTAAAAGTGAGAGTTTTTAAACATTAACTGAAAAACACTCCTGCCGTCGCCCTAAAGATATTGCTCTTACAGAATCATGAGGCATGTCAGGGATAATGTGCACCCTGGGAAACGGCCTTTACACCGCAGGCAGAGCCATGCGGGCACAACCATGCTTGCCTTAACCACGCATATGCCTTAACCACGCATATGTCCGGGTCTGGTGGCTCAGTGGACTAATGCATCCACTGCAGGGCCTATGTTCGACCTGATGGTCACAGGTTCAAATACCGGCGGGTCCACTCAGCCTTACATCCATCTGAGGTCGATAAATTGAGTACCATTGAGTTGGGTAACAATAAACATCTGTTATTCAGCGCCAAGATGCCTATGGGTGAACGTGCGCTTTACAAATACACATGTTATGTCATGTTATGTATGTGTGGTTAAGATAGATAGGGTAAAATGTCTGCTTCTAAGGGCGGGAGCATTTTTGGAGCTCCCGCTCGCTGGGAGCGGACTTGGTGTTTGCTGTCACTTCGCAGGAGTTTTGTAAAATACTCCCACCAAGCGAGAGCAAGAACAGGCTTCCCTACCTGTGCCACTGTGGCCAGGAAACTACTTTGTCCCGGGGGTCGGCTCACCGGGACATAGCATCTGAGCCAGCCCTGGGAATCTGGTCCCCGGCGCCATTAATGGCTCAGCGAGAGGGGCGGCATGGCCCTCTTCCCATTTTGAAAAATGTCAGCCCCACAGGTGGGCTCCCCGGGGCTTTAGAGGCTTGGGGAGGCAGGCTCCCTGGCCCACTCCCCATTTTACAAAATTTTGGCATGGGCGTGGGCATCCCAGGACTTGTCATGTCTCGGGAAGGGGGCTTACATGGCCCCCTCCCCTTACAAAGTATATTTTGCCCCAGGGGTGAGCTCCCTGAGGCCCTCTCAAGGCTCAGAGAAGGGGCCCACGCATCCGCCTCACCATACGGAATATGTTTGGCCCCATGGCCTAGTGGGTCAAGGTATCCCTGCTCCCATATGCCTTTATTTTTTCATAACTTCAGGCCAGGGGACTAAATCCCCGAATCATGTAATGTTTGCCAGCAATACTTTTCTTATGTTGCTGGCAGCCAATCAGAGCACTATCTCCCACAGGAATCTGACTCCTGTGAGAGAGAGATGGCCCAAGGGAAAAAAAAGCCCCCTGGGCCAATTAGAAAGCTCTGTTTTTAAATTGCCACTCCCGCAAGAGTCTCTTGAGACTCTTGCGGACCCAATCATCCAGATATACTATTATTTTTTAACCTTAATTTTTCGAAAACTACGGAACGGATTTATACAAAATCACAAAAAGCACAATCTGCGGACGAAGATCTAGTTTTCTGCCCAGTTTGGTGTAGATCTATCCAGCAGTTTTTTGTGATTGTTAAAGTCTATGGAAAATGAATGGGGATTTTGCATTTTGGGGCCCTCTTTTTTCTCAGCCCCCGCTTGATGGATCACCCTAAAACATTTCAGGAATCAGCTGAGGTGGCTGAATTTTATTTTGGAAACTTTTGTGAAGATTTGTCAATCGGGGCCAAAGTTATTAGCAAACCAAAAAACACTCTTTCTATGGAAAAGCAGATATATATATATATATATATATATATATACACCCTTTCAGGCTTAGAGTGCTGCACACTTTTTACAAAAAAGAAGCAAGGAACTTTGGAAAGTTCCGGTGCAGAGCAGCTTCAGTATAGAGCACTCATAAGATTAGCAAAATGCCATCCACCCCGAGCTAGAAAGGGACAAAGTCTTTTGCCATTTTTACAGCAACATCTTTAAGCATAGGATTAGCACTAGCTCGGCTGGGTAGTTATAGTTAGTATCGTGTGTCCATAGGAAATGCATTTCTTGTGTTGCTAATAACTTTGGCACTGTTTGATGAATCTCTGCAAAACTTTCCAAAAAGTGCTCTTTTTTGCCTAGTTTGTGCATGGAAGGTTTTGAGGTGATCCGTCAAGCGGGGAGCCGAGAAAAAAAGGGGGACCCAAAACGCATTTTCTCCATTAATTTTCCCATGGGAGCTTTAGACACAGCTACGGCCTAAACCGTTGAACGGATTTTCACCAAATTTGGCAGAAAGCTAGATCTAGATCCAGATCCAGAAAGAGTGCCTTTTGTGTTTTGGTGTAAGTCGTTTTAGCAACTAATGCTCAAAAATGTTGTATAGCTAGGGACGTGGAGGGTCTACGGATCTCAAATCGAGATCTGATTGGCTGCCACTACCTTAACCTGGAAGTGGTGGCAGACACCTTAGGACACAAGTAGCCATGGTAGGAATACCCTGAACCCCTAGGCCAGGTGGTGGGGACCCAAAGATACCCTGCCTGGGGCCCAAAACATGTTTTATTAATTTTGCTGTGAATTTGCGGAGGATCCATGAGCCTGTGGCCACATTAAATAAAAAAATAAGTGCGCTCTTCCGTGCTTGTTTGTTTTAAAGCCTCCCCCCCGGGTGGGGCAGGTCTCAGGGGGAACATATTTATATTTTAGGGCAGGGGCGCATGTGCCCCCCCTCCCCAGATCAATTTTGGCCCCAGGGACCCCATTCCCCAGGGACTGGTGCTAGTTTCTGGGGGAGTCGGCCATGCACCCTCCCTTCCTGGGCTGTTTTTGGCCCAGGCCCCATCCCCTGGGTCCCAGCTGTGTAGCAAAGGGGGAAGGGGACATGTGGACCACCTCCCTCGGGGCCCAGCCATGTAGTAAAGGACATGGGGGCAAGCAGCCACCCTCCCCGGGCAAATTTTGGACAGGGGATGCCTTCTCTCAGGGGCCTGGCCATGTAGTGCCCCCCTCCCCAGGCCAATTTCAGCCTTGGGGACCCCATCTCCCGGGGATTGGCCGGATATGTAAAGGGGGGGCATGTGGCCCTCTCCCTGACTCATTAATGGCCCTGGGCACCACATCCCCAGGGCCAGCTCATATGCTATGTCCTGGGGTGCCCACCCCCAGGACACAGGACATAGCGCTACCTGTGTTTGCTCTTACTTGGTGGGAGCAATTTCAAATCTCCCCCAAGCCAGAGTAAACACCAAGTCCATTCCCAATGGGCAGGAGCTTGAAAACTGATCCCGCCTACTGGCAGCGGACTTCATATCTTTTTCCCTGCCCGCAGGGATGCAAAATTAGGTAGAAAAGTGATATGGTAGTTACCTGCCACTATGTAAACTATAAAACAAGATAACACACTGATTGGATGATGTCATCAAGGATGCCATTTGAGATGTCATGAGTGGTGTCATAAATAATGTCATAAGAAGTGCACGGCAGGGGCGCAAGTTATAGTTAGCTATGCTAACTATAACTGGTGAATTTCTGTGTTTTGTTTTGTTCAGAATGTTAATGTTGTCACTGACATATTCACCTAACTATAACATTATTTTAATACCTGTTTCTTCCAGTGAATTTTTAAGTTTTTGTTAAAAACAAAAACATCTTTTTATCACCACTAATTATAACGTTACTTTAAACTTTGGTTTTTAGAGTGAATATCTAGGTTTTTAACATAAAGTAATATTTTATTACCATATGTAAAGCAAACACCCAGTTGGGGTGTTTGGCCAAACAGCCTTATGTTTTTTAAAGGTGAGGGGGGCCATGCGGCCCCATTCCCTGAGTCTTATTAGGCCCTGGGGACCCAATCCTTAGGGCTTTTTTATAATTAAAGGGAGGGGGGCACATGGTGCCCTCCCTGAATCTTATAAGGCCCTAGGGACCCCATCCACCAGGGCCGTTGTTTTTATTAAAGGGGAGGGAGGCTGCATGGCCCGTCTCCCCGAGACTTAATAGGCTATGGGGGCCCCCTCCCCCTATGCCATTGTATTTATTAAAGAAGAGGGCGGCCACGTGGCCCCCTCCCCAAGCCTCGTGTGGTCCTGGTGACCCAGTCCGCAAGGCCCATTTTTTTACAATTAAAGGAAGAGGGGTGTGGCCCCCCATTCCTGAGCCTTTTTAGGCCCTGGGGACCCAATCCTTAGGGCTTTTTTATAATTAAAGGGAGGGGAGCACATGGCGCTCTCCCTGAGTCTTATTAGACCCTGGGGACCCCATTATTCAAGATTGATGCCCTCGAGTCACCACCCAAGGCACCCACCATACACTTGTTGGTGGCCAAGGGGGGTTCCCAGGGCCCCCACAGCCTCAGCCAGCTCCCTGCATGCAGCAGAAGCTAGCTTTGCTCACGCCCGCAGGGAGCAGCTACTTATGCTGCTTCCTTTGGGTGGGAGCAATATTTTGATCTGTTTCCCTGCCCATGTCAGAGTGGGCAGGTAAACAGATCAAAAGCCATCTCCCATCTGGTGGGAGCATTTTCAAAGCTCCTGCCCCCTGGGAGCAGACTTTGTGTTTGTTCCAGCTTGGCAGGAGATAAAAAAATGCTCCCCACAAGCGGGAGCAAACCCACTTTTTCCAGCCCCTGCCTGAACGGGCAGGGAAACGACCATGTCCTGGTGGTTGACTCCCCGGGACATAGCTAGTGAGCTGAGATCAGGGGGTGGGGTGCCCGGGGCCTTCAATGGTTCAAAGAGGGGGGCCATGTGGTTCCCTCCCTTTTAATTACTTTCATAGACATGTGGGAGAGGATCCCTGGAGCCTTTAGAGCCTCTGGCCCCCTCCTAATTTTGAGTAATTTCAGCCCCAGGGGTGGGCTCCCCAGGACCTGTAAAGTCTAGGGGAGGGGACGCATATCCCCCCTCCCCATATACATTTGTTTTGGCCCTGGAGTGGGTACCACATGGATTGTAAAATCTAAAGGAGGAGGACTGCGGACCCCTCCCATTAATAAAACAAAGCGCCCTGGCTGCTATTTTGTTCTTTTTACATTCCACAAGAGACCTACTGGATCGCGGCATTTTTTGCTGATTTTTGTTTTGTTTGTTTTTGGCTCCAGGGGGTTAAGGTATCCCTGCCCTTCCTCCTTACATTATTTTTTTATTAACTTCAGGGAAGTACCCGACTCCTGTAATGGCTGCCAGTAACATTTTTCTCATGTTGCTGGCAGCCAGTTAGAGCGTTCGCTCCTCTGGGAGTCTTACTCCCTCGGGAGTGAATTGGCCCATGGGAAAAAAACTCCCATGGCCAATCAGAATGCTCAATTCTTTTAAATTGGCTTCAATAGACTCTCGTGAGAGTCCCTCGAATCCAACTGTCTAGCTATCTGTATTTTTTTACCATAATATCTCAAAAATTAATGAATGGATCTACACCAAATCACAAAAAGCACAGATCTAACATCCTGCCAAATTTGTGTCATTCCGTTCAGCAGTTTTTGCTGTAGCCTTCTCTAAAGAAGTCTATGGAAAATGTAAGGGGATTTTGCTTTTTCGGACCCCCCTTTTTTGTCGGCCGGCTTGACGATCCCCACAAAAAACTTTCCATGCACAAACTAGTCAAAAAGTAGCACCATTTTTGGTAAGTCAAACAGCTGACCTAACTTTAACTAACTATATAAGTAAATACATAGAGTTGAAACGCGTTATGGCGGCATCAAAAATAAATACTTAAAATTGCACTAACTCCGTGGTCTGTGTGTGGCGAGAGGGAGCTGAGAAGCCTGCGGAGAAAGCGATATATATATATATATATATATATATATACACACTAATATCTTTGGCGCCGCTTGATGAATCTTCAAGAAATTTTCAAAAAACATCCCCTTTTTGTTTCAGTTGCTGTGTTGTGAGTTTGGGGGCGATCTGTCGAGCGGGGGCCGAGAAAAAGGGGGTCCCAAAACACTTTTCCCCATGTTATGTTAATGGGTATTTTTCATTTGTGAACACAACTACAGCCCGAACCTCTGAACGGAATTCTACCAAATTTGGCAGAAAACTAGATGCTGGTCTAGAAAGCGCGCTTTTTGTAATTTGGTGTAAATCCGTCCAGTAGCCAGTAGTTTCAGAGATATTAAAGTATGAATAATATAGATATCTGGTAGCCCAACAGCCTACTGAAACCCTACTGAAATTTGATTGGCTGCCAACACTTCAACCAGGAAGTGTTGGCAGCCATCGTGGGACTCAGTTGAACTGAGACCCACAAAAAATGTAAACAAAATAAGAAAAAGGGGTAGGGTAGAAACACCCTGACCCCCTAGGCCTCTTGGGGGTCCTACTGGGTCCCCTACCCCCACCTGCCCCCGAGCCAAGAAAAGCATTTTTTTTTTAAAAACTTCAGCTGGATCGATGGATCCAGCCGAAATGTTTTAAAAAAAAAGAAAGAGTAGTCTCCCGCGCTTCGTTAATAATTGGCCCCCAGGTGGGCCAGGTACTGAGGGTCCAACGTATTTCCAATTGATGGAGACGTTGGTACAACAGGCCCAATGGGGCTTAGGGGTTTTAATGTTTTATTCTGAATTTTCTGAATATTTACGTACAGGATTTGTGCTCACTCTTGACGTTGGATGATTTCAGCCCGAATTATGTGGTAATATTTCACTGCATGTTCATATACCCATTCAGGGCACAATAACGAGTGTCAACTTGAAATATGTTTATATGCGATGAAATTTCACTGTATACCTACATGCCCATCTATGGCACAATAATGTGTGAAAATTGAGAATATGCTCTTTCCCAATGTTAAAGGGCTCAGCAATATGCATTTATGCAATTTGAATAATAGGTTAGTATAACGTTACAAGATGGCTACGATTTAGACAATGTCTAGTCCTTCCACTACGTTAATGCCCATGTCGGGATAGTGAAAATATTTGACATAAAAAGATGGCCGTTTCCGGCGCGCCTGGTTACACCGAGGAAGGCGACTGCCGAAACACGTCTGTTTTGAGTCCTGAAATAAATTGCATTTGAACTCACCCCCGCGAGTGCTTTATTTCGCGCATATCAAGCACGAAGTTTGGAGCTGTTCTAGATTGCGGGCGCACCCCCACTAAAAAAGCACCCGTTCGCCAGTGCACGGAGGAGGTGAACTGTGGAGCTGATATATATATATATATATATATATATATATATATATATATATATATATACATACACACACACACACACCCAGGTACTCCAATTTTTTGGACTACTAGATTCCTGTGCCATTTTTATTACACTTCATTGGGAATCCAGTCTCTATGATTCCCGATTGAAAGTATTATGTGCCTCTCCATTGTGATTATAATGCTGAATGGTGAAGAAGACAGTACAACGCCTGTAAATATTCTAATCAGATTTGTGGGAAAAATGGAGGATGTCAAGATCCAAAATTGCAGTCAAGTTTAGTAACTATAACACATTTCCTAAGGTAACTATAACTTGTTCCCTCGCCATACACTGCTACTTACTGCACATATTACATCAGTCATGACATCTTCAAGGACATCATTAATAATATTAACTGAAATACTTCCAATGAAATTATTGATGAGAAAACTGCATGGTAGGGGTGGGAGTTATAGTTAACTTAGTACATGAGTTATAGTTACTTGAGATACCTATAACTGGTGAATTTTGGTGTTTTTTAGAGGTTAAAAAGTTGTGTCGTAACTGAACATTTCACCTAACTATAATGCGACTTTAACCTTTGTTTTTTTCAGTGAAAGTTTATATATATAGTGATGCTATCAATGATGTCATAGGACATGTCATGAGTGATATAATATGTGAGGTTATAAGCTGTGCATAGCGAGGAAGCAAGCTATAGTTACTTCAGTTAGCTATAACTTATTAATTTCCATGGATTTTCATACATATATTACACAGTGGCAGTCACCACTGTGTAGCTATAGTTAGGACCAGGAGACCAGAGGAAATAGTTTTTTTGGTTTGCTCATACTTTTTGGCGCAGTTGGATGAATCTTTCTGAAACTTCCAAAGAAAAGGTTCATCCATCTCCGCTCCTTCTTGGTAAGTTGTGGCGGTGATCCGTCAAGTGGGGGGCAGAAAAAAAGTGGGTGTCAAAAAACACGCTTTTCTGTGCAGTTTCCCAAAGGAACTGTGGACACAGCTGCAGTCAAAATGGATTAGTGGAATTACCCAAAATAGAAGAGAGGGGTCCTACTACACCAAAGGGACAGGACACCACCAATAGAAACTTCGGTCAAAAGTAAAAATCCCTTCGGACTAATCTTTGAAGCATACAATAATCCCTACTGTCATACACTCACCATCCATTCACCAGCACCCATCAGAAACCAAAAGCATAATATAAAGACTATCATATATTTTTTTCCTTTTTATTAGAAATGTTTTCCAATTGCACGTATCAAAAGTTGTTTATACACACCACATATATTATCAATTCATATATATTAAAAACATTTCATATGCATAAAAAGGAGAATTTTATCATACTCTAAAAAACCCAATATCTAAGAAAAACACTCCAAGTACATAGGATTTTCTGATGTTAAGGTCCTAATTTTGATAACACATAGGATTCCTTTTGCTCCTATTTCTGGGTTGTTACTTGGGTGTAATCTTCAGCTACGCGTTTCGGTGGTATCGTAATATTCACCACCTTCTTCAGGCTAAAAACTATTGTTCCTTATCTCCCACAATATTCATCTAAAAAAACATTAATAAACAAACTTTAGTAAAAACTTATTCTTCCATATAAAAAACCATTATAACTCATATGCATATACCTCATATTACAATTTAGAATATTCATGGCATCATTGACTGAAACATTCCAACATATTTTATACCATACAACAAATACTTCATATTATAGTCTTGGTTCCACATACGGTGCCTTCTCAGTTATTCATCCTCCCTACTGGAGGAACCAACTCAAACCACTTTCAACTATACACATTCTCTCTATGTTATAATAAAATCAAGGGTATTACCCACCCAATGGATAATCAGCTAAAGGAAGAAATATCTCTCCTTCCAAATGACGGCTTCCTTTATCAAATGAGCCGCAGTATTGTTAATCAAGATACGGACATATACATATTCCCTGAAAGATATATAGCACATAAGGGCAAAAAGCTCAAGTTATTATTGCCCATTCCTTAATTTCTAAGAACTTAAATCACTCGTAAACAGTGCCCAAAACCACTAAAATTTATAAAACTACCTCAAGTTTTTATCTCACTCTGTCAATTTCTTATAAAGGAGATCAGAGTAGGACGATGCCCAGGGACCAATGCCTCACTGGTTATGCTGCATCTAAAAACAACGTGCAAACACATATTTACTTTGGTCTTGCGGAAACATCTCATAACAGGATTCTACTCAATAAAGTTTACAAAGAGTACCTGTTTTCTTATAAAAAACGGATTGTCCTTGGCCACCGGAGCTATGGCCCTCGAACCTTCGGATAGTCTCAAGAAAGTTTATGGACTTCAAGAAAGACGACCCTTTCTAGGTCAAATGCATTCAGCGTCTCCAAACAGACTGTCTGTACCGTAAAAGAGACCACATAAATTATATCTCTTAAGTCAAAAGGTCATCTAAATAAAGGCTAAACAGCTCTTCATAAACGCAATCCCGCGCTAACATCACTCTGCCCTCTGTTATCTGTTGAAGGGAGATTTATGTTACAAGCGCTAATGTGCGTATGTCCCAGCTTCACACTTATGTGATCTTTGAGAAGCAAATGGAAACTCAGGACTATCCCCCCCCATGTATTACTTGCTTAAACCTGACACACGATATAGGCAGCGCTAGTGTTCATTAATCGGCAGCGCTAGTGTTCATTAATCAAACCACACACGCACTTAAAAAATGGTTCGAATCGGAAAAAAAACACGAAGCCGTCAGCACCCATGGTAAACAAACTACCTAGGTGCAAACCTGCCACATAGAGCGCTCCCCACTCCAAGGGGTGCCTCCCAAGCAAGCTTATATTTTTCCTCGTAGCGTAAGCACTCACCGGGACTCAAAAGTCTCCTTCCGTGCTCCTTTCACCCGCTCTTCAATCGGTATGATTCAGCTTGATTCAGGCTGTGCTTATAAGCGCGCCCATCGCGTCTCTTGCAATCGATTTCACCGCAATGAAAAACGGACTCCCAAATTTTAGACTTTAAAAAGAGATCGCCATCTTAGAGTGGGTATATACTACGGGCCCCATTGGGCTAGTACATCTTTAGATCCTATACCTATTATTTGCCCACAAAATCTATTATAAAAATTGTCCAACTTACTCAAGTTATTAGACTAAACTAAACGGCCATTCATTGCCTCAAGTAAAACACAGCTAACTGATTCGTGAAAAACCGAGATAAACCATGGACAACGGTCGCCATATTTATCTTCACACTAGTTTCATAATAACTTATTTGCCTCAGTGATATCTATGGGCCTAATCTCCCTTAAAACTTGTGTCTATGTGTCTACACTGTCAGTCTATCGTACATCGATGGTATCATGTACATAATATTTGTGTTTGTAAAAATGCTATTGTTCTATAAATGTACTCATAGGTTTCTATACATAACACCTACACCTGCCAAAAAAAATGGATTTCAAGAGTCAATAATCCAAAGAGATTCTATATGGTTCCAAATCTGAATTCAAATGTGTATGATGAACTCAAATATAAAAAAGGCACCTAAGGCAATACCTAGCTAAAAACTAAAGATCTCCCAACTATAACATTTACTGCAATAACTTCTCCCATTCCTCCCGTGAGTTGAGTCCCTGTTTAATAGTGTTAAAAATGGAGATGTACCATTGTTCTCTCGCTTTCCTTTTGGCCTCCATGTTCCCTCCTCTTTTGTTCATCATCACTTTTTCTAAAATAAACCATTTGAAGTCTGTTTCTTTATGGCCCTGTTCTAAAAAATGGGCAACTAATGGTGCATTAATCTTCCTAGTTTTGATCGCAGATCTATGCTCAAGAAGACGTATCCTAAGTTCTCGGCCTGTCTCCCCCACATATGCTAATCCACATGGGCACTTTAGGAAATATATAATGTTTTTGCTACGGCAGTTATTTAATGTATGTGCAACCATGGTCCTACCATTATGTTGCACTTCCTTGGCTACCATACATTGTGGACAAAGGGAGCAGTTACCACACTTCGTGTTACCTATCACTTTTGAATTGTCAATGGTTCTCTGACTTTGGGCCGATTTATCCCTATATGTATGGACCAACTGATTACGGAGGTTCATGTTGCGTTTATAGGCAAAAATAGGTTTCTCTAGTTTCACTTCTTCATCATTATTCAATATTTTCCAATGTCTGTTAATCACATTCTTGATCTTATTACTAATTTCATAGTATTGACTTACAAACACCACTTTGGTCATCTTCTCTTTATTTTTAGATTCCTCAAACATTGCCTCTCGATTATAAAAACGTGCTCTTTTAAATGAGTGGGATATTAATTTTTGGGGTAACCTCTATCTTTCAATTTGTTTTTCAATATCTCTGAGTGTTTATAAAAATTGTCAAGAACAGTACAATTTCTCCTAAGACGGAGAAATTGACTGAATGGTATATTATCCGTTTGGGGTTTAGGGTGGAAGCTGGCGTAATGAAGTAGAGTGTTTTTATCCATTGGTTTAGTATACAATTCAACCTCCAGTCTTCCACCCATTTCCCCAATAGTAATGTCCAAGTAATTAACACTCACCTTACTACACTGCGCCGTGAAACGAAGATTCTCATCCCCT
This sequence comes from Calotriton arnoldi, assembly GCA_963921515.1. Classification (NCBI taxonomy): domain Eukaryota; kingdom Metazoa; phylum Chordata; class Amphibia; order Caudata; family Salamandridae; genus Calotriton; species Calotriton arnoldi. Next base: position 1,315,148 of record CAWUFW010001636.1, read on the forward strand.
AGATTGAGCCAACTGAGAAATTCATCGAATTGTTGTATGGGCCCATTCCATATAAAGAACACATCGTCAATGAAATGATGCCACTCACTAATGATCTCATAGAAGGGTGCTAGTTCGTTGTAAATATGTTGCTTTTCAAATTCACCAACGTGCAAGCATGCTAGACTAGGAGCGCAGGTAGCGCCCATGCTGGTCCCCTTCTTCTGATGGAATAACTGATCTTTAAAAAGAAAAATATTATTTTTCAACACTAAATCCGTGCACTCTATAATAAACTCTTTATTAACCCCCTTCAACTCAGTGTTCTCTAAAATTTCATAGATCACCTGCACTGTAGTTTGCTGTGGTATATTTGTGTATAAGGCCTCAATGTCTAGAGTTACCAGACATTGAGTATCCTTACAAAATGGCTTATTCTCCACCAGACTAATAATGTGGGTGGTATCTTTAACATATGATTGGAGTTGACTAACCAAAGGTCTAAGGAAAAAATCAATATATTTACTAAATGGTTCTAAAATAGAGCCTAAACAGCTTACAATAGGTCTCATGGGAGGATCTAGATGATACTTATGAACCTTCGGTAGGCCGTATATAGCTGGAATTTTGGGGTTGTTGTTATGAAGGAATCTAAATTCCTCCTCACAGATCCCAAAAGGATAATATACCATTCAGCCACTTTCTCCGTCTTACTGTTCTTGACAATTTTTATAAACACTCAGAGATATTGAAAAACAAATTGAAAGATAGAGGTTACCCCAAAAAATTAATATCCCACTCATTTAAAAGAGCACGTTTTTATAATCGAGAGGCAATGTTTGAGGAATCTAAAAATAAAGAGAAGATGACCAAAGTGGTGTTTGTAAGTCAATACTATGAAATTAGTAATAAGATCAAGAATGTGATTAACAGACATTGGAAAATATTGAATAATGATGAAGAAGTGAAACTAGAGAAACCTATTTTTGCCTATAAACGCAACATGAACCTCCGTAATCAGTTGGTCCATACATATAGGGATAAATCGGCCCAAAGTCAGAGAACCATTGACAATTCAAAAGTGATAGGTAACACGAAGTGTGGTAACTGCTCCCTTTGTCCACAATGTATGGTAGCCAAGGAAGTGCAACATAATGGTAGGACCATGGTTGCACATACATTGAATAACTGCCGTAGCAAAAACATTATATATTTCCTAAAGTGCCCATGTGGATTAGCATATGTGGGGGAGACAGGCCGAGAACTTAGGATACGTCTTCTTGAGCATAGATCTGCGATCAAAACTAGGAAGATTAATGCGCCGTTAGTTGCCCATTTTTTAGAACAGGGCCATAAAGAAACAGACTTCAAATGGTTTATTTTAGAAAAAGTGATGATGAACAAAAGAGGAGGGAACATGGAGGCCAAAAGGAAAGCGAGAGAACAATGGTACATCTCCATTTTTAACACTATTAAACAGGGACTCAACTCACGGGAGGAATGGGAGAAGTTATTGCAGTAAATGTTATAGTTGGGAGATCTTTAGTTTTTAGCTAGGTATTGCCTTAGGTGCCTTTTTTATATTTGAGTTCATCATACACATTCTTGAATTCAGATTTGGAACCATATAGAATCTCTTTGGATTATTGACTCTTGAAATCCATTTTTTTTGGCAGGTGTAGGTGTTATGTATAGAAACCTATGAGTACATTTATAGAACAATAGCATTTTTACAAACAAAAATATTATGTACATGATACCATCGATGTACGATAGACTGACAGGGTAGACACATAGACACAAGTTTTTAGGGAGATTAGGCCCATAGATATCACTGAGGCAAATAAGTTATAATGAAACTAGTGTGAAGATAAATATGGCGACCGTTGTCCATGGTTTATCTCGGTTTTTCACGAATCAGTTAGCTGTGTTTTACTTGAGGCAATGAATGGCCGTTTAGTTTAGTCTAATAACTTGAGTAAGTTGGACAATTTTTATAATAGATTTTGTGGGCAAATAATAGGTATAGGATCTAAAGATGTACTAGCCCAATGGGGCCCGTAGTATATACCCACTCTAAGATGGCGATCTCTTTTTAAAGTCTAAAATTCGGGAGTCCGTTTTTCATTGCGGTGAAATCGATTGCAAGAGACGCGATGGGCGCGCTTATAAGCACAGCCTGAATCAAGCTGAATCATACCGATTGAAGAGCGGGTGAAAGGAGCTCGGAAGGAGACTTTTGAGTCCCGGTGAGTGCTCACGCTACGAGGAAAAATATAAGCTTGCTTGGGAGGCACCCCTTGGAGTGGGGAGCGCTCTATGTGGCGGGTTTGCACCTAGGTAGTTTGTTTACCATGGGTGCTGACGGCTTTGTGTTTTTTTCCCGATTCGAACCACTTTTTAAGTGCGTGTGTGGTTTGATTAATGAACACTAGCGCTGCCGATTAATGAACACTAGCGCTGCCTATATCGTGTGTCAGGTTTAGCAAGTAATACATGGGGGGGGATAGTCCTGAGTTTCCATTTGCTTCTCAAAGATCACATAAGTGTGAAGCTGGGACATACGCACATTAGCGCTTGTAACATAAATCTCCCTTCAACAGATAACAGAGGGCAGAGTGATGTTAGCGCGGGATTGCGTTTATGAAGAGCTGTTTAGCCTTTATTTAGATGACCTTTTGACTTAAGACATATAATTTATGTGGTCTCTTTTACGGTACAGGCAGTCTGTTTGGAGACGCTGAATGCATTTGTCCTAGAAAGGGTCGTCTTTCTTGAAGTCCATAAACTTTCTTGAGACTATCCGAAGGTTCGAGGGCCATAGCTCCGTTGGCCAAGGACAATCCGTTTTTTTTATAAGAAAACAGGTACTCTTTGTAAACTTTATTGAGTAGAATCCTGTTATGAGATGTTTCCGCAAGACCAAAGTAAATATGTGTTTGCACGTTGTTTTTAGATGCAGCATAACCAGTGAGGCGTTGGTCCCTGGGCATCGTCCTACTCTGATCTCCTTTATAAGAAATTGACAGAGTGAGATAAAAACTTGAGGTAGTTTTATAAATTTTAGTGGTTTTGGGCACTGTTTACAAGTGATTTAAGTTCTTAGAAATTAAGGAATGGACAATAATAACTTGAGCTTTTTGCCCTTATGTGCTATATATCTTTCAGGGAATATGTATATGTTCGTATCCTGATTAACAATACTGCGGCTCATTTGATAAAGGAAGCCGTCATTTGGAAGGAGAGATATTTCTTCCTTTAGCTGATTATCCATTGGGTGGGTAATACCCTTGATTTTATTATAACATAGAGAGAATGTGACTAGTTGAAAGTGGTTTGAGTTGGTTCCTCCAGTAGGGAGGATGAATAACTGAGAAGGCACCGGATGTGGAACCAAGACTATAATATGAAGTATTTGTTGTATGGTATAAAATATGTTGGAATGTTTCAGACAATGATGCCATGAATATTCTAAATTGTAATATGAGGTATATGCATATGAGTTATAATGGTTTTTTATATGGAAGAATAAGTTTTTACTAAAGTTTGTTTATTAATGTTTTTTAGATGAATATTGTGGGAGATAAGGAACAATAGTTTTTTTAGCCTGAAGAAGGTGGTGAATATTACGATACCACCGAAACGCGTCGCTGAAGATTACACCCAAGTAACAACAACCCAGAAATAGGAGCAAAAGGAATGCTATGTGTTATCAAAATTAGGACCTTAACATCAGAAAATCCTATGTACTTGGAGTGTTTTTCTTAGATATTGGGTTTTTTAGAGTATGATAAAAATTCTCCCTTTTTATGCATATGAAATGTTTTTAATATATATGAATTGATAATATATGTGGTGTGTATAAACAACTTTTGATACGTGCAATTGGAAAAAATTTCTAATAAAAAGGAAAAAAATATATGATAGTCTTTATATTATGCTTTTGGTTTCTGATGGGTGCTGGTGAATGGATGGTGATTGTATGACAGTAGGGATTATTGTATGCTTCAAAGATTAGTCCGAAGGGATTTTTACTTTTGACAGAAGTGTTTAGTGGAATTACACCAAATTTGGAAGAAAGCACGATTTCTACACAGTAAGCATGCGTGTTGTGAATTGGTGAAAATCTGTTTAATGATTTTTGAGAAATTAAGGTTACATTTTTTTAGATATATAGAGATTCGGGTGTACCGTGGGAATGGTGAATCAAAAGATAAGATTTGATTAGCTGTCTCACTTCAACAAAACTGTTTGGCAGCCTTTTTAGGACTTGGTTACTCAGTGCCTGTATCCTGAAAAAAAAAGTAACATATGGGGGGCATGGTAGGGATACCCTGAGTCCCTGTGCTTTGTGTGGTGATTCCAGAGGGACTCTAGGCAACCAACATATTTTTTTGTGCTACTGCAGAACAAAGTAATAAAAAACAGGGTAGGGTTGCCTTTTTCAATTTAAATTCCCCTGGGATGGGGCATGTCCTGGGAGGGGGTAGCGCATAATTCTCTTTTTTCCCTTAGTCAAAATCCCCATGCATTTTCCATGGGGTTTTTAAACAGCACTACAGCCAAAACTGTTGAACCGAATAATACCAAATTTGGCCGGAAGCAAGAACTTGGTCCAGAAAGAATGCTTTTTGTGATTTGGTATAGATCTGTTCAGTAATGTTTGAGAAATTAAGTGTGAAAAAATATTTGTATATCTGGACGGTTGGGTTCGAAGGACTTAAAAAATAGGTGGTTTTCATTGGTCTAGGGGGCTTTTTCACTTTCGGCCACCTCACTCTTGCATGAGTGAGGGTTCCACAAAAGAGATCACTCTGATTGGCTAGCTGCACCATGAAAGCAAATGTTGCAGTGGCCATTACAGGACTCCGGGGACTTAGTCCTCTGTTGTGAAAATGTATTTAAAAAAACAATATCCCTGTAGTCTGTAAAGCTTTGGGGAGCAGGGCTACAGGCCCCCACACCATAAAAAAGAAAACACCCTCGGGCAGGTGGTTCCTAGGGCCCGTAAAGGTTTGGGGAGCGGGCTATGTGCACCCACCCCTTAAAAAATGATACAGCCCTTGGGGCCTGTGAAGGCTGGGGAGCTGCACAGCCCCTTGCCAAAAAAAAAGAAAATCCCCTAGGAAGGGGGTCCCAGGGGCCTGTAAAGGCTAAGGGAAGGGGCGAGCAGGCCACTCTCCCCTTAAAAAATGATATTGCCAGGGGGGATGGGGTCGCCAGGGCCTGTAATGGCTCAGAAAAAGAGGTCATGCACTCCCTCCCCATTAAAAAAATAGCCTTGGTGGAGGGGTATCTTGGGGCCCATAGAAGGCTTGGGGAGAGGATGCCACGCAGGCCATCCCTTTAAAAAATGAAACTCCCTGGGGTTGTGTCCCCAGATCCTGTAAAGGCTCAGGGAGGGGGGCTGTGTGCCCTCCTCCCCATAAAAAAGAACATTGCTCTGGGTGAAGGCATCCCCAGGGCCCATAAAGGCTTGCTGAGGGGGCCTGTGTGCCACTGTCCCCTTGAAAATGACTCGGCCTCAGGGGAATGGAGTTCATGGGCCTGTAAAAGCTGGGGAGGTGGGGGTCACACACCTGCTCCTGCAATTGGGTGCTGGCAAAGCTGTAGGGGCCCTGGGACTCCTCCGAAGTCCCCAACAAAAATTGTTTTTTAAAAATGTATAATAGCTGCAGCTCATTTCTTATTCACTGCTCCTAGCAAGGAGCTCCCATAATGCCCAGGACATTCTAGTCTAATATATGTTGATGCTTGTGATGCACCTAGAAGAGGCAAAGGCACCACCAAACATTTTTTTATGTTGTGGGGGGCTGCAGGGAGTGCAGCAACCCCCAAGCAATATTACAAGAAAAAAAGAACCGTAAGTCTTCTGGGTCATTAAATCCATGACCTCAAGAGAACTCATCATATTTTTCAAAAACACTCGTAGCTGAAGCTCTATGCTGGAGTGCAAGGCACTCATGTGGTTTTTAATATGATTACGTTTGTGTCTGAAAAATATTAAAAGAAAGACTCAGAGACAAGTTGTTGTTTTTTATTTTTTTTTATAAAAATATCTCTGAGACTTTCTTTTAACATTTTTCAGCCCACAAAATGCAATAATAAAAACTATGTTAAAAGAATGACTTACAGACATGTTGATTGTTTTTTATTAAAACTTTATTAACATTTTTATAATAATCACTGTTATTAAGAATCGCATATGTAATAACTGAAATAAACATTTGATTAAAAATATTGGTGATTTTTGGAGACAAATGATAGATCTACTTTATATGTATTGATATGCCCACCCCTTGATGAAGCCAATTGTCCAACTTTTTATATTTTGGTGTTGTAAGTCTGCCTGAATGCGTCCAGGATCTGTGAGACCAACTGCACGCTGTGGGCGCTAGAAAACCCTGTGTGGTTGGGGTTTGTTGCCAAGGAGGGGTTGGACGCAGGGTATGGACAACCCTGCACATAGATAAAGGCCATGTGCGGTGTGGGGTTACATATGGTAATAAAATTACTTTACATTAAAAAAAAACTAGAAATCCATTAAAACAAACAAAGGTTAAAGAAAAGTAATAGTTAGGAATAATAATCAAAATAATACTTTACATTTTAAATAAATTTGGAAATTCACTGAAAAAAAGGTTAAAGTAACATTACAATAGGTGAAAAGTTCAGAGAGAAGGTAAGATTTTAAATGCAATAAAACAGAAATTCAACAATTATAGTCATCAGTGCTAACAATAACTTGTGCCCCCGCCATACACTGCTTATGACCTCACATATTACATCACTCATGACATGTTCTGTGACATCATTGATGAAATAGCAAATTACATCGCTGATGACAATCGCTGATGACATCATCCAATGCGTTTGTTTTATACTCTACATAGTGGCTGGAAAGCATTGTCCTGCTTCTCTACCTAAATTTGTACCGCCTCTTTCTTGATAATGGGTAAAAGTGTTTACAACATGCTTATGCTCCTAATTGGTCTTGGATGTGTAGAGATAGTGAGCGTATTATGATGGTTTGTGTACATGACTAACACTGTGCGCAGGTTACAGTTGATGACTTGTGTTCCGTATGATGAACACAAGTACTTTGGTTTTGTTAAAAGCTATCCAACACCGCAAAGATTCTACGTAGTAGACACTTAGGGGCTGATTACGATGCCAGTCGGATGCGGTGTTGGTGGTCGGATCCTGTATTTTTTTCGTTGCTGCTTGTGCTGCCGCTCGAAGCACAAGCCGCAATGGAAAAAATGCAGAGTTCAAACATCCCTGTATCATGTGGCAGGCACAATGGGGTGCCTGCCACATGGTGCAGGAATGTTTAGAGGGGCACCACAGGTGCACCCCAGGCCCCATAGCAGAGGGCCGGGGTGGAAGAGGGCCCTGCTAAGAGCCCCCAAAGTCACTTTCTGCCTGCCTTTTAATGCCAGGCAGACCGCCACGAAAGGGCAGGCAGAAAGCGAAATTGTAATGGCTCTGCTGCCATTTACGGATTACATTTCCAACCACTGCCCGCTGGGCTCTATGAGCCCTTAGGAAGCGGAGCAGTATTCCCCCATGGGTTTCCCTCTGACCGACAGTATCGTAATACAGTGGTTGGATGGAAACCAGGGATGTCGGGTGGAAAGCCTCTGAAGATGTCGGATGTCTTCCCAACTGACATTATAATGAGGCCCAAAATCTTGTAAGCAGTCTTGAATATTTTGAGGGAATCATCTCAGCAGGACAATTTCTACATAGGAAAGAAGACTGCATGGACCAGGTACTTATCCATGTACATGAGCTTCATTAGCCACAAAAGATGGGCTAACTGTAAAGTTTTTCACTGAGCATGAAGGCTGTGGGTGGTACGAGATTTAGCACCTTCAGGCCTTGTGTATTTATAGTGAATACTATCTCTTTGGAGAGGGTTTGCATAGCATGAACACTGTTCTTAGGAGCTATATTTTTAACAATGTGCGTTTCATTTCTCATGAGAGTTTGGCTGTCTGCAAACAGTTTGGTACAAGGTAAACTCTCTGCATAGGGACCAACACTTTTACAGTACCTACCTTTCTACTAATGTGCTTAATTTCTTACAAGAGGTTGAGTAACTGTGAAGTGTTTGATACAGACTAAAGGCTGTCCATAGTAGAGCATTGGTTATGGAATAGGGCTTGGTTGTCTGCTGGAAGTAGGCTTTCTCTGAACAGTTGTATAAAGATTGAACACTGGGTGCAGTAGGGGTTACCTATGTATGTGACACTGATTGGCAGCATGAGCTTTGCTACTCATGAAGAGTACGGTATAGGGTCAATGTTGCACATAACGAAAGCTTGTTTCACCTAAGGTGGTTCTGTGTGTAAACTATAACTGATGCTATTAATTATTCTGAGGTATTTGGTACTTACTTTCATGCCTCTAATGCTGTACTGCTTTATGGAGCAATGTGCATAAAAGTAGCTTGGAGATGTCATCAGTGATGACATCACACAACATTTAAAAATTGCTTTGTGGCGCCCCAGTCACTTCTAGGGGCACCATGAGTATTAAATATTATTATAAAAAGCCCTTGCATGGTATTATGGAGTACGCCGCAGCGGGAGCAGTGAATATGAAATGAGCAGGTACTCAGCTTATTTCCTGTTTTTTGGTTTATTTTGTTAGTGTCCTGGTCCCTCCTGGAACACCCAACAACTGTGACAAAGGTTGTGGGCCACTGGGAGAAACCCAAACCCCTGCTGCATCAATTGTTCCCCAGCCAGCACCCATTCTAGGTGCTGGCAATAGCCATCCATACATTTTTTCGTGTGTGCCCAATCACCACCCAGGACACCAAACAACTTTAAAACATTGGGGCCGTGGTAGGAGGCCCACGGCCCCCTCTGCACCACTGGCTCCCTAGCCAGCACCCATCCTGGCCAGAAGCCCCCTCCCCAAGCAAATATTAAATGCCTCAGGCCCCATGGCATGGAGTCCTCTGGCTATAAAATCTTTCAAGGAGGGGGACCGCATGCCCCCAAATAAGAACGATGTGCTGACCCCGCAGAACCTGACCCACCTTTTCAAACTTTAGTTGAAAAGGATGGCCCCACCCTGTTTTTATTAACATTTTACCACAGTACTGCAAACATATATATATTTTGGCCTCACAGTGTCCTGCTGGGATCGCCCAACAAGGCCTAGGGGGCCATGGTCTTCCTATTATGCCCCCCCCCCACATTGTTACTTTTTTTTACAGGACATGGGCACTGAATCCCCAAGTCCTAAAATGCCTGCCAAACATCTCTGTTGATATGAGGCAGCTAATCAGTTATTTTCCTTTGATCTGTCTATCCCAGGGTACGCCCGCATCTCTATATATCTATAAATTCTGAACCTTAATTTCCCCAAAACTACTAAACAGATTTTCACCAAGTCACAAAAAGCACACTTTCTGCGTAAAGATCTAGTTTGCGGCCAAATTTGGTGTTATTCTGCTTAGCTATTTTGGCTGCAGCTAAGTCTACAGTTCCTATGCATGGGGAAACTTGTGTTTTTTTACCCCCTTTCTTCTTGGCCCCTGCTTGACAGATCATCCTGAAACTTTCCAGGAAGAAGCTGAAATTAATCTTTTTTTTCTCCAAACATTTTGTCAAGATTCCTCAAACTTTATATATATATTGTTATGAGCAAGCCAGGCAATGGCGAAACGAGTTACAATGTAAATGGAATAAAACCAGAGACATTATTGTGAATGCTATCCCCTGTGTCGGTGTCCGGTCTTTGAATGAGATTCGGAAGTGGAGGGGATAGATATATATATATATATATATATATATATCAGCATAGGTTTCAGGCACGTTATAGTTAGAAATTAGCATTTAAAAAACCTTAGAAATTCACAGAAAAAACCATAGGTTTTAGGTAGTTATAGTTAGTTGGACATTTCACTCGTACAAAACCAGAGAAATTCCCCCGTTATAGTTAGTTCAGCTAACTATAACTCGCGCCCCCGCAATGCACTGCTGATGACGTCACATATTACATCACTCATGACATGGTCAGTGACATCACTGATGACATCACTGATGACATCTCAAATGACATCACTGATGACATCATCCAGTGACTGTGTGTTTCTGTAAAGTTTAAATATGTTTAATATATATAGGGAAAGGAGTATTGAAGAATGAGTGGGTGTATAAGTGTCTGAATGGATGATTTAGTACGTGCGTGACTGACTCTATAAGTGAGTGATTAAACGTATCTTACTGAATGCATGGGTTAGTGACTAAACTGTGTGAATGTCTGTATCCGTCTGTCTGTTGGTGTGTAAGCGGCTGCATGGGTTTGTGAATAGCTACATGAGTGTCTATATGGGTTATTGATTGGTTGTCTGAGTATCTGTATGGGTGCCTGAGTGTTTGTGTGGGTGGGGTGTGTGTGTGACTGTGCATAGATGTGTGAGTGGGTGATTCACTGGGTGCATGGTTTCAAGAGTGCATCTGTGATGGACTGTATGGGTGGGTGAGTGTGTGTATGGGTATGTTAGTGAGTGAATGTATATCTCAGTGCTACATGTGTGAGTAACTACATATGTGAAAGGCAGTACATATGTGTGTTGGAGTATATAAATGGCTATAAGTGAGAGTGTGTGATTGTGAGAATGGCTGTATGGATGAGTGTGTGCTTGTATCAGTGATTGTATAAGAGCGTAAGAATGTGCTAGTATTTGTATGAGTAAGTGAGCTGGTGTGTGTATAACTGTATAGGTGAGTAAATGGCAGTGTGATTAATTATTTGCATGACTGACTAGGTGTGTGAGTACCTCTATGGATGAGTGGCGGTGTGTGAGTGTCTATATAGGTGTATGAGTGCATATGATAGTCCTGTACTGAGTGACCGTAAGTATGAGTGACTGTACGGGTGAGTGAGTGGATGTGTGTGTAGACCTAAGAATCAGTGAGTGGGTATGTAGTTATTGGTGTTGGAGTGTCTAAGGTTTTGAGAATGGCAGTCTGTAATTTAGAGTGGGTGTATCAAAGGTTATATTAGGGTGTGAGAAGATGCATCAAATTATCACATGGATGATGTCATCAGTGATGTCATCAGTGATGTCATTTGAGATGTCATCAGTGATGTCACTGACCATGTCATGAGTGATGTAATATGTGACGTCATCAGCAGTGCATTGCGGGGGCGCGAGTTATAGTAGCTGAACTAACTATAACGGGGGAATTTCTCTGGTTTTGTACGAGTGAAATGTCCAACTAACTATAACTTTCCCTAAAACCTATGGTTTTTTCAGTGAATTTCTAAGGTTTTTTAAATGCTAATTTCTAACTATAACGTGCCTGAAACCTATGGTTTTTTCAGTGAATTTCAAAGGTTTTCTAAATGCTAATTTCTAACTATAACGTGTCTGAAACCTATGGTTTTTTCAGTGAATTTCAAAGGTTTTTTTAATGCTAATTTCTAACTATAGCGTGCCTGAAACCTATGGTTTTTTCAGTGAATTTCAAAGGTTTTTTAAATGCTAATTTCTAACTATAACGTGTCTGAAACCTATGGTTTTTTTCAGTGAATTTCAAAGGTTTTTTAAATGCTAGTTTCTAACTATGCCTACAGAGGTAGGACATGTGAAGAAAGAAGAAAAAATGCACAGAAAGAAGCAAAAGAAATGCAGAAAGAAGCAACAGAAGTCCACAAAGACGAACAAAAGTGCAGGAAGAAGCAAGACATGTGCAGAAAGAACCAACAGAGGAGCAGAAAGAGGCCTTCTTGCAAAATCATCCTGTGCCCACAACTTTTTCAGAAGGGTACTGGTGGTAACTGACTCTGACTAACCAGGCCTAGAGCCAGTGCTATGCTAAAAGACACTTAGAATACAGTGAAAACACCTACATACACTAGGGAACACTATGCGTTGGGGTACCCCTGTGATTAGTATGACCTCCTCTGTAAGGCCCTAGTACATAATAGGGCAGGGGGATTAAAACTACCTCTAAGTCAGAGGTGCTGAAATATGCTACTTTAACTAGTAGTCACGTTTGCAGAGTGGTGGAGAAAGGGTGCTGGGCGTCCAACCAACGCTCAGGTATTCCGCTGCGTAGGACTTACAGGAGGTACCAGGAGGGATTCTTGGCCCCCAAACTCCCTCAGGACTAAATTGGACTTCATCCCCCATCCCGTAGTTTGCCACGAGGCAGAGTGGTAGAGTTTGCAGAGTGGTAGAGAAAGGGGGCCATGGCCTCCGAAGACGTCTTAGGAATCCCACTGTGTGGGACTTACTGGAGGTAACAAGAGGGGTAGTTGGCCCCCAAGGACATCCTTGGGGGCCAACTTCCCAAACTATTACCTCCAGTCAGTTCCACACAGCAGCACTGGTAAGTACTCATACCAGGCCACGCCCCCTTTGCCCACCACTCTACAAACGCGCTCCCTGGCACGCTCTTGGATGGGGATTGAAGTCCCCTTCACTGCTGGGGGTCCTTTAGTGGCCAACTAGCCTACCTTTTACCTCCAGTAAGCCCCACGCAGTGGGATTGGTGAGAGGTAGACAAAGCCCATGCCCCCTTTCTCCACCACTCTGCAAACACGCCCCTGGCGTGTTGTAAGTTGGGGATTAAGTCCCCTTGAATCCTGAGGGTCCCTGGGGTCCAACTAGCCCACCAGGTACCTCCAGTAAGCACCACAGAGCTGCGTTGCAGAGAGGTGTAAAAGGGCGTGGCCTGGACCACCTCTCTGCAACGCAGCCCTGTGGCGCTTACTGGAGGTACCTGGTGGGCTAGTTGGCCCCCAGGGACCCCCAGTATTGAAGGGGAATTAATTCTCCATTTTAAAACGCACGTTTGCATAGTGTTGCTGGGAGGGGGCGGGGCCTCCGGCACGATCGCTGTCTTTTTTTTTTTTTTTTTAGAAGGGGGGCTGTGTGGCCCCCCTTATTTTTCCTTTTTTTGGGCCCTGGGGACCCCATCCCCCAGGGCCTGACCCCTTTTTACAACAAAAAAAAAATCTGAATGGGAAGGGGCTTGCGTGGGCCCCCCTCCCGTGGCCAATTCGGCCCGGGGACCCCATCCCCCGGGGCATGGCCACATATATTTATGTTTTTTAAGGAGGGGAGCTGCGTGGCTCCCCTCCTGAGGCCACTATTGGCCCCGGGGACCCCATTCCCTGGGCCGGCCTTTTTTTAAAAATTGTTTTTTTGGGGGGGAAAGGGGCTGCGTGGCCCCCCTCCCGGGCCACTTCTAGCCCCGGGGACCCCATCCCCCGGGGCAGGCCCTATCCGTTGGGGACCGTGGGGGGAGCCCCAATGCCCCCACGGTCCCGCCGGCTCCCCGCGTCCTGCAGGAGCCGGCATTGCTTTTCCACATGGGGAGCTGCTGACATGTAGCTCCCCGTGTGGAAAAGCAATCTGCTTGCATTTTGGAAGCGAGAGCAGGTTTCCTGCTCTCGCTTCCAAAATCCAAAGCAAGTTTGCTATGGCAGGGCGGGAGCTGCGAGGCTCCCGCCCTGCCATAGCAAACAGCAGTGTCCCGGGGGTGGGCACTCCGGGACACTGCAGGACCCTGCCCTGGGGGGTGGCGGTCCTCAGGGCCATCACGGGCTCCAGGAGGGCGCGGCCCCCCTCCCTTCAGTTTCAAAGCCTACTTAGTGCCCCGGGGAGGTGGCGGTCCCCGGGGCGTGTGGGGGGGTTCGAGCCCCCCACACAGGTTCTTTTTTTTTTTAAAACAAGCCCCGGGGGTGGCGGTCCCCGGGGCTGCGGGGGGCCATGTGCCCCCCGCAAATATTCAAGAAAAGCCCCTGGGGGTGGCGGTCCCCGGGGCTTGGGGGGGCCTTGGAGGCCCCCCACACATTAAAAAAAACAAGTCCCGGGGGTGGCGGTCCCCGGGGCTGCAGGGGCCCCCCTGGGCCCCCGCAATTACAATATAGCATGCCCCCGGGACTTGACCCACCCAGGGGCTAAATATTAACGAAGCGCGGGAGCCCGCGCTTCGTTTTTTTTATTTTCACGGCAGGATTCGCGGATCCTGCGCGAATTTTGCCGATTATTATTTTTTTTTTTAAATGCTTTTTTTGACATGGGGGTCCTTGTGGGACCCCCTGAGCAGGCCTAGGGGGTCAGGGTGTTTCTACCCTGTATTTTCTTGTTTTTCACATTTGTTTCCCTGTTTTCTTGTGACTCGGTTCTACCGAGTCACAAGATGGCTGCCAACACTTCCTGGTTTGTAGTGTTGACAGCCAATTAGAATAAAGCTCATGGTCGGGAGGGTCCGCGATTCCACCGCACCTCTAGATATCGAAACTTTTATTTTTCGATTTTCTCAGCAACTACTGAACGGATTTACACCATTTAAAAAAAGGGCTCTTTCTGAACCAAGGGCTACTTTTTTGCCAAATTGGTGTCATTCCGTTCAGCAGTTCGAGCTGTAGCCGTGTCTAAAGTTTCCTATGGGAAATTGATTTTCCGACCTCTTTTTTTTTAATTTCTCAGGAACTACTGAACGGATTTACACCATTTAAAAAAAGGGCTCTTTCTGAACCAAGGGCTACCTTTTTGCCAAATTTGGTGTAATTCCGTTCAGCAGTTCGAGCTGTAGCCGTGTCTAAAGTTTCCTATGGAAAATAACATGGAGAAAACACGTTTTGGGACACCCCTTTTTTCTCGGCCCCCGCTTGGCAAATCACCCCGAAACTTTCAAGACAGGAGCTAACCGGACCGCCCCACTAGTTTTGAAAATTCAGCGAAGATTCGTCATCCGGCGCCAAAGTTATTGGGAAAAGAAAAAACGCTTTTCCTATGGAAACTAGGTCCTAACTATAACTATCTACTGGCGACCGCCAGTAGATAATGTATATATATATATATATGTATATATATATATATATATATAGGTATATATATGTATATATATGTATATATGTATGTATATATATATACATGTATATATATATTCACTGAAAAAACCATAGGTTTCAGACACGTTATAGTTACAAATTAGCATTTAAAAAACCTTTGAAATTCACTGAAAAAACCATAGGTTTTAGGGACAGTTATAGTTACTTGGACATTGCACTCGTACAAAACCCGTGAAATTCCCCGTTATAGTTAGTTCAGCTAACTATAACTCGCGCCCCGCAATGCACTGCTGATGACGTCACAGATTACATCACTCATGACATGGTCAGTGACATCACTGATGACATCACTGATGACATCTCAAATGACATCACTGATGACATCATCCAGTGACTGTGTGTTTCTGTAAAGTTTAAATATTTTTAAAATATATAGGAAAAGACGTATTGAAGAATGAGTGGGTGTGTAAGTGTCTGTATGGATGATTTAGTAGGTGCGTGACTGACTCTATAAGTGAGTGATTTAACGTATCTTACTGAATGCATGGGTTAGTGACTAAACTGGGTGTATGTCTGTATCCGTCTGTCTGTTGCTGTGTAAGTGGCTGCATGTGTTTGTGAATAGCTAAATGATTTTCTATATGAGTTATTGAATGCTTGTCTGAGTATCTGTATGGGTGCCTGAGTGTTTGTGTGGGAGGGGTGTGTGCAACTCTGTGCATAGATGTGTGAGTGGGTGATTCACTGGGTGGATGGTTTCAAGAGTGCATCTGTGATAGACTGTATGGGTGGGTAAGTGTGTGTAAGAGTGTGTTAGTGAGTGAATGTATGTCCCAGTGGTACATGTGTGAGTAACTACATATGTGAAAGGCAGTATATATGTGTGTTGGAGTATATAAATAGCTATAAGCAAGAGTGAGTGATTGTGATAGTGGCTGTATGGATGATTGTGTGCTTGTATCAGTGATTGTATAAGAGCGTAACAATGTGCTACTATTTGTATGAGTAAGTGAGCTGGTGTGTGTATAACTGTATAGGTGAGTAAATGGCAGTGTGTTTAATTATTTGCATGACTGACTAGGTGTGTGAGTATCTCTATGGATGAGTGGCGTTGTTTGAGTGTCTATATAGGAGTAAGAGTGCATATGATAGTCCTGTACTGAGTGACCGTAAGTATGAGTGACTGTACGGGTGAGTGAGTGGATGTGTGTGTGTAGACCTAAGAATCAGTGAGTGGGCATGTAGTTATTGGTGTTGGAGTGTCTATGGTTTTGCGAATGGCAGTCTGTAATTTAGAGTGGGTGTATCAAAGGTTATATTAGGGTGTGAGGAGGTGCATCAGATTATCACGTGGATGATGTCATCAGTGATGTCATTTGAGATGTCATCAGTGATGTCATCAGTGATGTCACTGACCATGTCATGAGTGATGTAATATGTGACGTCATCAGCAGTGCATTGCGGGGCGCGAGTTATAGTTAGCTGAACTAACTATAACGGGGGAATTTCACGGGTTTTGTACGAGTGCAATGTCCAAGTAACTATAACTGTCCCTAAAACCTATGGTTTTTTCAGTGAATTTCAAAGGTTTTTTAAATGCTAATTTGTAACTATAACGTGTCTGAAACCTATGGTTTTTTCAGTGAATTTCAAAGGTTTTTTAAATGCTAATTTGTAACTATAACGTGTCTGAAACCTATGGTTTTTTCAGTGAATTTCAAAGGTTTTTTAAATGCTAATTTCTAACTATAACGTGCCTGAAACCTACGGTTTTTCAGTGAATTTCAAAGGTTTTGTAAATGACAATTTTTAAATGTATTAATTGTTATATTAATTTTTTCATACTGATTTACTACATTTTTAGAAACAATTTTTTTTTACATATTTTATTTGTCAAATTACATTGTAATTACATTATACATTACATTACAAAAATACTTTCTCAGAATGAATTACTTTAGTTTAAATACTTTGCAGATAGGCAATAGACTTTTAAGTACAGTAGTTACAGTTGTTGCAATGGGCAACACATTTTCAAACACAATGCAACATTCAGCTCAATGTGAATTTCTAGTTAAATGCAATTAGTTACTTTATGGATTACTTTTGTAACCACAGGACTGGATCCTAGATTCAGTCCTGGTACATCTCCTGTAAACAGTTGAGTAAAAGCGTTTTGGTTACAGTCGTGATTTTTAAGGAATATTATTGTATTTTAAAAGTTGACACTTTGAAACTTTTTCTCATAGAATCACCAATGTTATCCTATGGAAGGAAATTCACTTAGCAGGTAAAAACTGTTATCGTTACTTTTTCTTACTCAGTGTTGGATCCTGGATCCAGCACTGGTGCATCTCCTGTAAACAGTTGAAAGAATGCGTTTAAGTCATACAGGCGATTTTTAAGGAATATTTGTAGTTTGTGAAAATCAACACTTTGAAACTTTTTGCTGAAAACCAGTCAATGTTAGCCTATGAAGGAAATTCAAGTTACCGGTAAGTACGGTTAAAATTACTTTTGAGGATCAGTACTGGGCTGAAACATGCAGCACTGAGGTCTCTCCTGATAACAGGTGAGTAAATCGGAATTCGTATTTCGGCTGATTTTAGAGGAATATTTTAAAGTTCCAAAACTCCACACTTAGAAGAATTTCCAAGTGAAACCAGTCAATGTTAGCCTATGGAAGGAAATTCAAGTTACTGGTAAGTACGGTTAAAATTACTTTTCAGGACCAGTACTGGGCTGAAAGATGCAGCACTGAGGTCTCTCCTGATAACAGGTGAGTAAATCAGAATTCGGATTTCGGCTGATTTTAGAGGAATATTTGTATGTTTCAAAAATCAACACTTAGAAGAATTTCCAAGTGAAACCAGTCAATGTTAGCCTATGAAGGAAAT
Organism: Calotriton arnoldi; assembly: GCA_963921515.1. Classification (NCBI taxonomy): domain Eukaryota; kingdom Metazoa; phylum Chordata; class Amphibia; order Caudata; family Salamandridae; genus Calotriton; species Calotriton arnoldi. The sequence continues at coordinate 1,332,856 of CAWUFW010001636.1, forward strand.
TCAAGTTACCGGTAAGTACGGTTAAAATTACTTTTCAGGATCAGTACTGGGCTGAAAGATGCAGCACTGAGGTCTCTCCTGATAACAGGTGAGTAAATCGGAATTCGTATTTCGGCTGATTTTAGAGGAATATTTTAAAGTTCCAAAACTCCACACTTAGAAGAATTTCCAAGTGAAACCAGTCAATGTTAGCCTATGAAGAAAATTCAAATTACCGGTAAGTACGGTTAAAATTACTTTTGAGGATCAGTACTGGGCTGAAAGATGCAGCACTGAGGTCTCTCCTGATAACAGGTGAGTAAATCGGAATTCGTATTTCGGCTGATTTTAGAGGAATATTTTAAAGTTCCAAAACTCCACACTTAGAAGAATTTCCAAGTGAAACCAGTGAATGTTAGCCTATGAAGGAAATTCAAGTTACCGGTAAGTACGGTTAAAATTACTTTTCAGGACCAGTACTGGGCTGAAAGATACAGCACTGAGGTCTCTCCTTATAACAGGTGAGTAAATCGGAATTCCTATTTCGGCTGATTTTAGAGGAATATTTGCACAATGGTGAAGGGAGGGGCGGGGCCTGAGGTGACATCTTTGCAAACGCGCCCCGTGGCGCGTTTTAAGTTGGGGGATTAAGTTCCCTTGAATCCTGAGGGTCCCTAGGGGCCAACTAGACCACCAGGAACCTCCAATATGCGCCAGGGGCTGCGTTGCAGAGACGTGTAGAGAGGCCACACCCTTTTACACCTCTCTGCAACGCAGCTCTGTGGCGCTTTCTGGATGTACCTGTTGGGCTAGTTGGCCCCAGAGACCCTCAGGATTGAAGGGATTTAATTCCCCATCTTAAAACGCGCCACGGGGCCTGTTTGCACACATGTCACCTGAAGCCCCGCCCCTCCCTTCACCACTGTGCAAACGCGCCCCGTGGCGCGTTTTAAGTTGGGGGATTAAGTCCCCTTGAATCCTGAGGGTCCCCGGAGTCCAACTAGCCCACCATATACCTCCAAAAAGCGCCACAGAGCTGCGTTGCAGAGAGGTGTAAAAGGGGTGTGGCCTCTCTACACCTCTCTGCAACGCAGCCCTGGCGCATACTGGAGGTTCCTGGTGGGCTAGTTGGCCCCCAGGGACCCCCAGTATTCAAGGGGAATTCGTTCCCCTCTGCAAACACGCCAGGGGCGCGTTTGCAGAGTGGTGAAGGAAGGGCGGGGCCTGCGGGCCGATCGTTTAAAAAAAAAAAAAAAAAATGTGTCCCCTGAAGGGAGGCTGTGTGGCCCCCTTCCTTTTTCCTGTTTTTATGCCCTGGGGACCCCATCCCCCAGGGCCTTACCCCTTTTTTAAATTTGTAATTTTAAAAAAAACGGGGAAGGGGCCGCGTGGCCCCCTTCCCTGGGCCTGTATTGGCCCCGGGGACCCCATCCCCGGGGCATGGCCTCGTTTTTATTTATATTCTTTGGAGGGGGCTGCGTGGCCCCCTCCTCTGGCCATTTAAGGCCCCGGGGACCCCATCCCCGGGGCCGGCCATTCCGTTTTTTTTTTTTAATTTATTTATTTTTTTGGGGGAGGGGGCCGCGTGGCCCCCTCCCGGGCCACTACTTGCCCCGGGGACCCCATCCCCCGGGGCCTGGCCTCTCGTTGGGGACTGTGGGGGGTCCCCAATCCCCCACAGTCCCGCCGGCTCCCCGCGTCCCTAGGGTGCCGGCATTGCTTTTACACATGGGGAGCAGCTAACATGCTGCTCCCCATGTGTAAAGCTATCGGCTTTGGATATTGGAAGAGAGAGCAGGTTTCCTGCTCTCTCTTCCAATATCCAAAGCAGTTTGCAATGACAGGACGGGAGCCGCGAGGCTCCGTCCCTGTCATTGCAAACAGCAGTGTCCCGGGGGTAGGCACCCCGGGACACTGCAGGAGCCGGCCCTGGGGGTGGTGGTCCCCAGGGCCATCAAGGGCTCCAGGAGGGGGCCGCGCGGCCCCCTCCCATTCAGTACACAGCCCCGGGAGGTGGTGGTCCCCGGGGCTCTGAGGGTCCGTAACGGACCCCCATATTAAAATGTTTAGTGCCCCGGGGAGGTGGTGGTCCCCGGGCGTGTGGGGGCTGGAGCCCCCCACACAGGTTTAATAATTTTTTAAAAAAGCCCCGGGGAGGTGGTGGTCCCCGGGGCTGCGGGAGGGCTCAGAGCCCTCCCGCACCATTTTACAAAAGCCCCGGGGGTGGCGGTCCCCGGGGCTTGGGGGCCCTTTGAGGCCCCCACACGTTAAGTTATCCCCCACCATGCCCCCGGGACTTGGGCCACCCGGGGGCCAATTAACTATCGAAGCGCGGGAGACCGCGCTTCGATTTTTCCGGCAGGATTCGCGCACCCTGAGCGCATCCTGCCGATTTTTAATAAATTTTTTTTTATTTTTTTTGCCCAGGGGGTCCTTGTGGGACCCCCTGAGCAAACCTAGGGGGTCAGGGTGTTTCTACCCTCCCCCTTTGTGCGCTTTGCGCACTTGTTTCTGTCCCTCGGTTCTACCGAGGGACAAAATGGCTGCCAACATTTCCTGAATCGGAATGTTGACAGCCAGCTGACAGCCAATTAACATGCAGCTCGTGATCGGGACGGTGCGCGCAGGGTGCGCTCAGGGTGCGCGAATCCTCCGTGCCCATAGATATATATGTACTTTTACTTTTTGATTTTCTCAGCAACTACTGAACGGATTTACACCATTTAACAAAAGGGTTCTTTCTGAACCAAGAACTACCTCTTTGCCAAATTTGGTGTAATTCCGTTCAGCAGTTCGGGCTGTAGCCGTGTCTAAAGTTTCCTATGGGAAAATGCATGGGGAAAACGCGTTTTGGGACCCCCCCTTTTTTCTCGGCCCCCGCTTGACGTATCACCCCGAGACTTTCAGGGTAGGAGCGGACCGGAGCGCCCCACAAAGTTTGAAAATTTAGCGAAGATACGTCAACCGGCAAGAGAGTTATTTCAAATAGAATGTCGCGGATTTCCTATGGATAATAGGTTGTAACTATAACTATCTACTGGCGACCGCCAGTAGATAATATATATGTATATATATGTATCTATATATATGTATCTATATATATCTATATATATGTATATATATGTTCTATTTGTACTATTGTAAATAATGACCTAATTATGTGGTATGGACTTGTTTACAGTGATAGCCTATTCAAGGCAAGATGTAAATTAATGAATATCTGTATATATGTGTGTACATATGTATAGTTAATTAGAAACATTTACCTGTATAGACATGCACTAATGATTTCAAGTTGCATGTTCAAAGATGGCCGAAATGGTTTTTTTATGTCCATCGTAACAGTCCTTCATTTATTTTGGTTACATTTGACCCACCAATGAACTGGCTATATGTTTATTTAAATAACGCTGTCTCGGGCTGCCGTGTAATATTGACAAAGGCAGTCGCCGAAACGCGTCTTTTGTGCTTGGTGAACCCGAATAAAATCTGGGTTTACCAGTTTCCACGTGAGTGCTGTGCTTTTGTACTCTGTAGCAGGGATATATATATATATATATATATATATATATATATATATATATATATATATATATATATATATAGGTATATATATGTATATATATGTATATATATATACATGTATATATATATATGTATATATATGTATCTATATATATGTATCTATATGTATCTATATATATGTATATATATGTATCTATACATAGTATAGAGTAGGAGCTCGTGTGTTGGAGGAATATTGAGGAACACGCCTGGACCGGCCGCTGTTTATTTTGTCAGGACATTGCAAGGAGAAGGAGAGAGTCTGTTACGTGGACCTGGATGTCGAGGTAAGCGGGTGCATTTTTTGTCCGTCCTTTGTGTGGGGAGGGATTTCCCGACACCGGAGGGTGTTTGTTGTTTTCCCCCCTCCCGAGGCAGCGGCTGATAGTGTCCGTTTTCATTATCTCGCCTCCTCCACGCACGGCGCAGCAGTTGTACTCGCCGATTACCAGATCTCCATATAGCTTATTCGCTATACACCACGTTTCTCCTTCATTATTCTTTTGGAAATATGTACCTGCACTGCCCGTTTCTTCAACGAGGCATGACATTGGCAAGAAGAACCTGCATTTAGGCAGGGGGTTACCAGACCACGACTCTAGCTATACGTGCGAGCGTGTGTGCACCATGGAGGAAGAAAGCGACAGGAGAGCAGCTGCTCTTGCTATGTTCACTCGAAAACCAGGGGCAACACACAACATGGATGATCATATCTAAATGGTGGGAAGCAACCTCGCTCCAACATTATGTTGATCAATCAATGGCTCCAAGAGGACTGAGAATATTCACTGCTCCATCATATGAGTCTCCCAATCCGAAAATGTTAGAGGAATGGTCCCAGAATTCTGCTCAGAGCTCAAAAAGAATGTTAGAAATACTCATTAAGTATGCGTGGATAGATCGGGATTTATTACTGGCACAGATCAAGGGATTACTTGAAGATCTCAGCAGCAATATGGAACAAACATTGCTGAATAAAGCACTTGAAGAAATGAAGGATCGGATGAAGAAGTACGAAGATGACATAAAGGCACGCAAACAAAGAAAACTTAATAGGGATTATGCGGACTATGAGAGTGGCAGAATTCTGACATTCAGCAGAAAATACGACCACTTATACGCAGACAACAGATATTTGAAAGCAAGGCAGATGGAACCCACAGAAAGTTCCATCTCGGAGACGTCAGCGGCAAGTGGTAGTGACTCTGATCCATCGACCAACATGGCATCCAGCAGTGATGTGATGTCAAGACCAGTCAATTTTTTAGACGAATACAGACACATGCGCAGGGGCCGTATAACGACACGGGATATACCGAAACCGAAACCAAGAGGACGAGGTCGGGGCAGAGGCAGAGGAAGAGAAGGAACAGACGAAGACGTATCAGACAACGGAGGCAGAAAAGACAAGGAACGTGGCGCCATGGGAAACAACAGGACACGCGCCGGAAAAGCCAAATAATGGATATGACTATGGTGAACAAAACCATTATTAACTTGTCTAAAAGAACACTCAGTGACATTGAGAAACGTACTTTATGCCTAGGTCTGTCCTTTTGCCCTTCTTCTTCCTTTGATTATACTAACACCAGAATAGACATTTTTAGGTTTGTAAGGAAGCTCAAACTTAAGAAATGGCACAAATTAAAACGTCTGAATATCAATGCACCTATTACATCTAGACCTACTACTAGTGACAGTGACCTAACTATAGGGGACATTAACACCTTGGTCACCATGGTGGAACTTGAACACAATCCTGACAACAGGTCCTTGAATGCTAATGAAACCAGTATTCTTTCCGACCTTGACATCACATATGACGCTGCAGCTAATACTAATTTTAAACCTGAGTCCACATTCCTTCCTATTCTTCCCCATGATGGGATTGACACCTTTAATGAGAATGTCACTAAAGCACTTACTGACTTGAGACATAAGAAATACAGAACCCCACAAAGATCCCATAATTTGACTTTTGAACAAAGACATGCACTTAAGACACTTGCGGATGATGAAGACATCATTATCCGCCCTTCGGACAAGGGTGGGATTATTGTGATCCTTGATAGGGAACAATATACTAATGAAGCGCTTCGCCAACTTAGAGACAATAATTTTTATCTCCCTGTCACTAAAGATGTATACAATAACAGCATAACTACCATATGGGATAAACTTATTGAATGGAGGGACAGGGGTATCATCACATGGGACGAGTACAGCTATTTGAAGAAAGATTACCCCATTTTGCCTGTGTTGTATCTGCTTCCTAAGGTGCATAAAGACATTACCAACCCTCCAGGACGACCCATCGTGTCCTCTAGAGGCAGTGTGGCTGAACACGTGTCGAAATATATTGACCATTTTCTTAGGGAACACGTTATGAATCTTCCCAGCTATGTTCGTGATACCAAAGATTTTTTTGTCAAAACACAGAATATTGTATGGGATTCAGAGTTCAGGTTCATTGTATTGGATGTACATTCATTATACACCATAATTGACCATGAACAAGGTCTGTTGGCCTGTAGACACTTTCTCATGAGGAGAAATATTCGATTCTTGGAGCATAGTTATATGATCCTGGAAATGATCAAGTTCTGTCTTAAGAATAACATCTTCTTATTTGATGGTGCGCTGTTCATTCAGACTACTGGAACAGCGATGGGATCTTGCTTTGCTCCTAGTCTCGCGAATCTCTTCATGGGATTGTGGGAAGAGGAGATCTTTCTTGACCCTGACCTCTCCAGTGACTTTGGGCGGGTCGTCATGTGGCTCCGTTACATTGACGATCTGTTCATTGTCTGGAGGGGTTCGGAAAAAGAAGCCCAGGATTTCATTGACAAACTGAATACTAACACATGTAACATACTATTGTCGGGTAATATCAGCAATACAGAGGTTGAATATTTAGATGTTAAACTTGTTATCAAGAATAATAAGATTCATACCTCACTTTTTCGCAAATCGACCGCTGGTAACAGTATTCTTCATGCCCTCAGCAGTCATCCAGAGACGCTCAAGTGGAGCATCCCCTTTGGCGAGCTGCTGAGGGCAAGAAGAAACTGCAATACCAATGAATCCTTTACCATTGAACGTGACAACATGTTGGAGAGATTCAGAGAAAGGGGTTACCCCAATTGGGTATTGAAGAGAGCTATAGAGAAAGTAGAGAGGATTAACAGAGAGGACACTTTGACTGACAAGATTTCACTCAGTGATGGGTCATGTGATGACAATACCAGAATGATATTATCGTATCATTCAGATATCAGGAATGTCAAACACATCTTGGCCAAGAATTGGGAAACCCTTAAAAATGATACAACTATAGGGGATCTATCACAGCAAGACCTAGTATCACATTCAGACGTAGTAAGAATATTCGGGACATGCTCGTCCACAGTGACATTACCAGACATACTACTGCCAGTGAACACAGTCTACAGGGTTTCTTTCCCTGTGGACATTGCAAAGCATGCAGACATAGTTTGTTTCGTAAAGAGTACACTTCTGGGAGCTTTACGAGGGTCATCAAACAATTCCTTACTTGCAGCACTAGATTTGTGATATATGCAATAGAATGTCCATGCAAATTATGGTATATTGGGAGTACCACCTTGATGGCTAAGAAACGCATTTTAGAACACATGCGTGCCATTACCAATAAGGACCCCAAATATCCTGTGGCCCGACATTACCAGGCTAAACATTTCTCTGATTCCTCAGCTCTCAGCTATTTCATCTTAGAGCAAATCAACAATGACCCTAGGGGAGGTGACAGAACCCTCAGATTGAGACAGAAAGAATCCAAGTATATTGTTGAGCTCCAAACTAAGATTCCCGGGGGGCTCAACCAGGATGAAGAGTTGGCCGTACACCTCAAAACAGTATAGGCCACACTTAGGATTTTTTACATTGTATTTTTCATCTCAATGTTTACTGTTGATTTCAGTACCTGTCTCTCCTCCTGTGTAATTGCACTTGTATTAGCCTACAGTATTTTGTGACATTCATGTGACCATACCTCTGGGCACTGTTCGCTTTCTTTCCTCTTTTTCATAACATAGTGCATTTGGAACTTTATTTGTAGTTGACCCCTGGTTGGGAGGTCATTGTTTTTAACTGGTATGTTTTTTGTTTCCTTTGCAGGAGGAAAGGAAGGGGCCCACTTCACTTGACACCATGAGCACGGGCCGCCTAACCTTTTCTTCATGTTTCACTTTTTTGATCACCTCGCCATATGGTAATATTGTTCATATTTATTATTGTAGCAGGACATACTTGTTTGACTTTCAGGTAGCGGTCTTACATGTTTGCATTATCGTTGCCCTTGTTATCATGTTGTCAGGAATGTTGAGCCACAGTTAAGATCTGTCATTGGTACTCATAAGGGCACTTGCCCGGTATTTTCAGTAAAGCCTGTGTTACTATGTAGGCTCCTCTTTCCACCTGCATGTTCGTTATGTATAACTATATTGCTTATCTAACGTTTACATTAACAGTGCATATGACTGACATGCTCATTTATTTTATTGTCTTTGGTTCTGTGGCTGTCGGACAACATGATTTAACTTCAGCCCACTTGGGTTGCATTTCAGAATCAGCATAGATATTATTACATATTGAACTGTCTTATTCTTTTCACGCATTTTGTGAATTATTTGATTATACTGGGATATTTATCCTAAATGATTGAATTCCAAAGAAAATAGTATGTGAATTTGTTTTAAGTATGTATACTTCTCATTGATTGTGTACCTGTCCAACATGGCCGCCCTGCTTTACGAGTGTTTGCATTTGCTTTGAACTCATTTACCATGTGACTGTATATAAGGCTTTTCATTCGGTGTGCACTTTACATGTGACCAAGAATGCAGCAGCATTCGAAACGCGTCATGTAATTAAACGCTTTGCAGTCAGCATTTCGAGTCGTGGATCTGTGTTTTTCCTGAGAGCACGCATATTGGTTTTGTTAAGGGAATATATATATATATAGCAGGGAGTTATTTAGACAAAAACGCGGAGTGGCAATGGGAGCCTGCTTCTCCCCCAGCTATGCCGTCTGCATGTAGGCTGGTGGGAGGAGCAGGTTCTCAAAGTAACCCATGCTGTACAATACTCTGCCCATGTGATACACTGGCTAAGATTCATTGATGACATCTTTATAATTTGGGGAGGTGATGAAAGCAGTGCAGTCATGTTTATTAAAGATATCATTGTGAACAATGTGAACCTTAAATTTACATCAAACATTAGCAGTCAATCGGTGGAATTTCTGGATGTAAAGGTATACATTTCAAAGATGAAAATTGAGACAACACTCCATAGGTAAAATACAGCTGGTAATACAATACTACACGCGCAGAGTGCCCATCCCAAACACCTAATAACAAGTATTCCCTTTGGTGAATTCTTGAGCTTAAAAAGAATCCACAGCACGGAATCAGAATTGGAAAAATGTTTGGAGGAAGCCATAAAGAAGTTCAAGGCAAGGGGATATAGCAACAGAGTCCTAAAGGAGGTAGCAGAAAAAGCCAAAATTAGAACGAGGGAAACTCTACTTCAGCAGTATAGTGAAGGAAATGAAGAAATAACAACATCATTATCAGACACAAGTAAAGAAGATAATACAGCCAGGCTTATTACTAGATTTAGTAGCCAACAGAGACAGATTAAAGCCATCATAAAGAAAAATTGGCCAATATTACTTACTGACGCAGTTATGGCCCCTAGGTTACCGGAGGTTCCATCTATTACCTTTAGACGGGTGCCATCTATGAGGACGCAATTAGTCAAAGGCAGCCCAGAAGTCAGTCCAATTACCTCATGGCTAAAACCAAAAAAACGCTTCTATAAATGCTCATCGTGTAGAGCATGCAAATTTGGTATTAATACCACTCACTATGAGACTGCGTTCAACACCACTAAAGTAGCCATTAGAGGGAATTTTAGCTGCAGGACTGACTTTGCTGTATATGTTCTCACGTGCACTTGTGGCTTGAATTATGTGGGTAGCACTAAGCTGCAGGTGCACGTGAGAATCCTACAGCATCTAAGGGCCATTGTTAACGGTGATGCCACGTACCCTGTGGCTAGGCATTTTAAGTCAGTACATGGTAATAACCTTGAATGTCTGAAATATTTTGTAATTGACTCGGTCCCTAGCCAGAGAAGAGGAGGAAATAGGGAAAAACTGCTACGCCAGCTCGAGACTCGTATGATTCTGGAGCTGGACAGTAAGACTCCAAATGGGCTGAACAATAACGAAGATCTACATAACTTTCTGTAATTACCTTCACTGTACTCTGTAAATATTCAGAAATAAAATTAGAAAGCCCACTAGTAGTTGACAATAGGAAATTAAGTGACAAAGTAATGCTAATATGGAACAGCAATAACAACTAAGTAATAGTATATCAATAGGAAGAATCAGAGCACTATACTGATATGTTAGTTTAAAAAAAAAAAAAAGCAAAGGTTTTAAAACACATTGTCATCTTGCTCCCTACTATTCTGCCGTGTATTTTAACTTAATTTATAAAATTTTAAAAAACATTTTAAGTAGAAAACTTCGGTTTTTAAAAAAATGATTTAAAAATAGATCTGCCTTAGTGTGACACATAGGTTTGCACAATATTGCACTCAAGCACTTTTACAATTATTTGCACTTTATGACAAAGAGGGCACATTAGCACTTTATTTTATCAGGCTGAATTTGCACTTTATATTGCTGCTAACAACTCATGTTTTTAGTCAGCCCTTCCAATTTTAAGATTTTTTTATATACATTAATATATACTATGTTTGAGTATTTTATTCAATGGATGTACATTTCATAAGCTCATTACAAAACAATTGTTAACGCATTTAAGCGGGTATAAAGCATTAATCTAATCTACATATCAAATGGATTAGTATATTGGCAATGGGCTTAGCATGAATAGAATTGTTAAATGATCTTTTAACTAATTCATGTATTGAATTTTTCAGATATGTATATATTTATTTATTTATTTAAACATTCACAAACATGATTTAAATGTCTATGATTATGATATATATCTATAAATTGGGTATTAAGGCTGTAAGGTCCCCACTCGGGGTAAAGTTCAATGAGGATATATGCAGCAACCAAGTATAACAGTCTGTTCACTATGTTTAGGAAAATACGGCACAAGTAAGAGGTGGTATTTAAACATGGCAGAAATGCATTGTCAATATGTGATCAAGGTCATGGCTGTGACCGAAACACGTTATGACTTTTGAAACGTGGTAAAGAATAAAATTATTTGTGTACTACGAAGAGGAGTTCGTGCCCTTCTGTTTGGACCTTACCGAGAAGGAGGAGGAGCGCACAGTTTGTACTGGATGTGTATATATATATATATATATATATATATATATATATATATATATATATATATATATATATATATATATATATAGAGAGATATAGAAAACATGGAAATTCACCAGGTATCGTTAATTGATGTAACTATAGCTTGCGTCCTTGCCATGCGCTGCTTATGATCTCACATACTGCATCACTCATGACGTCTTATGACATCATTGATAACATCACTGATGACATCTGAAATTACATTTGTGATAACACTGTGCATGGCAAGGGTGCAAGCTATAGTCACTTCATTTAACCATAATTGGTGAATTTCGTTGTTTTTTTTTAGAGTTTAAAACGTTGCGTGTCACTTTAACCTATGTTTTTTTCAGTGAATTTCTGAGTTTAAAAAAATGTAAAGTAAGATCCTATTACTATATGTAACGCTAACCCCACGCAGTGCATGGCCTTGGTATACATATTTCTGTGTGCGTGTGTGTATGTGTATCACTAGGATTATACAGAAAGGTTATCTAAATTTTGCAGCAATGTTATCCAAGTCATGTGGCAAAAAAGGAAACTATGTTTTGCATTCACTGCAACATTATTGAATCCATTTGAGCTAAAACCAAAATTGCTTGTGAAGTCTGCAAAATCTGTGGCAAATATGGTACATCCATAATTATGTAGCAAACACTGCATGTACAGAATTGCATTAATACACACGCTGTTGTCTATTGTTTTATCAACAATTTATTCATGAAAGCTAAAACTAAACATTCTAATTCCACTAAGTGTCCATTCTTAGCTGCACTTTGAAAACAACAACTTTTCAAGCTAGGTACCACAAACAAAATGTCAAATATATAATACATAACAGTTAACGTGTAATATGTACCTTATTGCCTTCTTGGGGTTGGGGTGACATTTACAGACCAATTGGTTTTCAGCATTTTTAGTTAAAAGCAGACTTATTCATAATAAACACCAACAGCTTGACTTAGTCATACTTTTTTAATTAATTTATATAACAATCACATTATGGCCAAACGTAAGAAGAGCAATTCCTTTTGCGACTGAATGATGCTATGCTTGATGAGGGTAAAGCAGGTCTTCTTTTTGATTAAATGGCAATTTATAGGTCATTTAAATCTCGTGGCACTTATTACGATTAAGGCTGCTGATAACTGAAATACTCTGTAGGGTACTATATGTGACCTGTGTTGGCTATATTTACATTTGTGTCTGTATCTTTAGTTTATTTAATGTATTTAAGATATTTAAAAAACTGTACTTGAATTTTGGAACATGCAAATCCAGGTGGCTAAATGTAAAAAAAAAAGTAATGAAATGCTTGAGTATCATAATGCCTAACATAAAAGAAAGAGTAAGTGGAATTGTCACTGTTGCACTATACATGGTATGTGAAAACTTTTGGCATTCGCAGTGTTAAAAGCTGTATTCAGCCAAAACGTGTTGCATTTGAATATATATATATATATATATATATATATATATATATATATATATATATATATAAATACATATATAGATGTGTTTAAACTATCTCTTCATGTTATATTAATTGAAAACCAAAAGTATATTTTCTTTTTGCAAACTTGTGATATACAATAAAACGAAAAAGGGTTTCTATACTTCAATTAAAAACAGCTGCCTACTTGGAAGCACCCGTATAGTTTTATTTAAGTTAAATGCAATGGCAATTCTTTTTAACTTTAATTTTTGACAAAAGCTTATGGCTACCATAGTTAGGCAGCAGCATTTTTTTCTTTTTTCTTGCTATTTTTAAGGCTTTAAAAAAAAATCAAAACATATTGACCATCTCACCAGCTTGCCTAGCCCATACTATTGCCTTTGCCAATCAATGTTTGTTCATGAAAGGAGATACATTGTAACATGGTCTTTAGATTCCCTCCCTTATAACTAAGGTATGTGCTATAGACTTTGGATGGCTTTCTGGAATGTATTTTTCTATTTCATGGATTTTTCTCTACAGCTCAAAACAATTGTTAGAAACACATTTAGTATAGTTTTCTAATGACAAATTAATCTGAAATGTTGTTTAAATTGTTTTTTTAATATGACCAGGAGTAAGAGTTTAGGACTGCTCCGTTGGATTTACCTCTTAATCCTTAGTCACCTTTAGTCCTGTTTCAAAATATATTTATTTTTTTAGTGTTGCTAGATTTTTACAATATAAACTGACTATACAGATTATCACCATTTAGATTCAGTGCATGTAAATTTCCTTTAGGTGAATTGCTCAAAATTCTGGCATGGATCTGACCATCCTGGACCTACGTGGGACATCCTTGTGATTCCGGTTTCAGATCTCGAGGCAGCACATATAAGCATGTAACATTATAAGCGATAAGGTGTCTAATAAATCTAAAAAACACATGCCCCAGAAATTGTTTTCTTGTTTTCTGTGTCTGATTAATGAATCAAACTACCCCAGAATAGCCTCAATAGTAGTCAATTCCTGTCATCTTCTCCAACAATCCCTGAAGGCGTGCAGTGTAGAGCCCATAGAAAGGCCTGATGGCCACTCAAAGACTGATGCACCAAACAGTACACACTTATCCTAATTACAGTAGTGGCTGTGAAATGTCCTTAAGAATGACTGACTTGGATCGAAGTTTCTTATTGTAGTATAGGTAGAACAGCACTTGTTTAAATATAACATGCTATCTCTATATTAATGTTACTGATGAAAGGCTAGATTTCGCAACAAGTTTATATGTCCATCATGCAAAAGCAGGATGACAAGTCAAAGACTGACCAATCCAAAAAAATGACAGGTGATGTTCAATAGTGACATGGCATCCACCTCACATAGTAACATCTATGCTTGGGGTAAGACTTTTGTTATATCCTATGGCACAACAGAGAATCAAGCTAATATTTGTGTCTGTTCTTTTGTACTTCCTATCCTGCTTTGTGTCAAATGTCTGACCGAAGATTGATGGAATTGTCTTTCGTAATAGATAATATACTTATCATAATTACTGAATTCGTTCAGCGAAGACTAATTTAATGAGTAGTATTTATCTTTAGTGACTTTTAAATCTTCTTCTCTCGAAACAGAAGAACATAAAACCAAACTGATTCAACTTTCTTCCAAACAGCACTTCCCAAGGGATAATTGTGGAGGCAAATTCTGTCCATTTCCCAAACTTGCCTGTTTTCTAGGTACAAAACATTCTTCCTCAATTCATAAATCTAAAAGGGCCCTAAACACTTGGACACCTTTCCGGGTAATGCACCAGGTTTGTTTGCTTTACCAAATCACTCACATGGAATTATAACCATCACTCCCTCCAACTGGTTGTAACTGTTGTAACGTTCAGTATGCTTCCTTTGGTGAGACAGCACACACTCACTAATGTGGCCTCTGTTCACTTGTTTGCCTTGTTCAATGTTTAACCACTCTGAGGAAAACTTGGTTCCTGCTTGCTTCCCTCTGAGTAACAGGACTCCTCTTTAACAGTGTTCAGGGTTGCGTAGTAGGCCCAAATAATTTCCTAAAGGGTTTTCCTAGCATGAATCTGTTCATCCTTGCAAGCACTATTATCATTTTATTTATAAGTTCTTTTGGACAATTAACTCGGGGACAGTGTAGAGTAGTTTGGAGGTGCTTACTCAACATTTCTCTCGAAAACTTTATCATGACTTCTGCGATGGCTGCAGGGCTTTAGTACTGGTGGCCCCCGGTTAGACAATATTTTTTGGTGCCCCCAACCTTTTTCACAGATTCCCTCACTAACACCCTCCAACGGTGCCCCTTATCTCTCCATAGCCCCTCTTTCACATGTATTTTAATTGCTTTTACAGCCCTACTCATACCAGTGTAGGGTATTAGAGCCCTTTACAACACACACAAATTATAGAGAGAGAATGAATCATACACATGTAAATCAGTCTATTTCAAATGTTACATAGGACAATCCATACTATTAGGCAGTATATTTTAAGAGTGGTCTCGAGAAACACAAACTCAGGATTTAAAACCACAGTGGTTGGGGTTGGCTTTACTCATAAGTATGCATTTCTACCCAAACAAACCCTTTTGGGGTTAATGAAAGACTGGGGAAAAAACATAATGTTCTGACCTATACCACGCATTTTGTATGAAGCTATTTGATGACTGTTCATAGCTCACTTTGCTATATTAGCATTGTAACGTATGAACTACAAGTAAAAAAGGATATCTGTGACAAAAGCAGCAACCTATTGAGCTATACATATAAAATACAGTTCTGTGATCTGCATGATACACATTCTTTGCAGCAGGCACGTTAACCCTCTGTGTTACCTTAGGATGAGTCAAATTGCTACTAGACAAAACTGTGATCTCTCTCCAGCAGAAACATTAATCACCAGAGTCATTGTGACAATTTTAGTGTTGCCTGAAAACTGCTGGACACACAAGGGGCTCCGCAGCAGGTGCTTTTAAACCCATAAGCTATTTCTAAATAGAGCACCCCCCCCAGCTCAGCGCCAGGTGCGGCTGCTCTGGTCACACCGTCCTAAAGCCGGCCCATCATAGCTATACACCATTATCAGTAATTAGCACTTCTGAAATGCCTTCATCATAGAAAACATCTCATATTAAGTTCACTTAGACACTTGTGGTAGGTTATAGGACCACTGAAATAGCAACTCACCTTTTGCAGCAATTAACTAGTGAAAGCACAAAACACCCATCAACTCCAATGCCACTTAACAGGGCCCAAAATATCTAAAAACCACCTTGTTCCCGGGTTTTTCAGGCACATCAACGGGAGACAGGGGTATTCTGCTTGTGGCATGAACCTTATCACATACTGTGCAGGTAATGCAAGACTTTGCTTCCTTGTCCACATCAGAATCCATACTTGGCCATCAATGCCTTACCCAAACACTACTTTTGATAATGCTCCTGCCCAGGGACCCTACATAGACAAGGTTGATCATCTTTTCTCTCAGTCATTCTAGTGACACTATTTTGCTACCTTGCAGTTATTTGTCATGCACTACACTAAATTAATCTCTGATCTGCCAAAAAGATAAGCTAATTTAAGATAACTCCTTTCTATGAAGTCAACCTTTACACACACATCCTTTTACCAGCCTCAACCTGTCATCACAATTCTCTTCTTTACCCCATTCATCTCCTGAGAGGCTATTTTTCACCACAACAATAATAACTTCCTCAGACACATCCTCCTCCTTCTGAAGGTTATTCAATGATGATCTAGAGAGACCGTCAGCTGCTGCATTCTTGGGTTGTGGAAGATACTGCATCCTAAAGTAAAGGATCCCTATCCTAGAAACCAAGTGGAAATGTGAGTTGTATTATGCTCAGCACATGTAGTGGTAAATACATAGATCTGTGGTTTATGGTTGAAGTGTCCCATGAAAGTAACAACCCATAGAATAACTTAAAATAGTGAATGTCCAAGTAGCATGATAAAGCTTCTCGTTAAACTACAGAAGGGTGGAGTTCTGCTCTTTCTAGAGAATGTGAGACAAGGGCAACGATTTTCACTATACCATTCACAATTTAGGAGGGAGTTGCCCAAGCCTTTACAAATAGTGCCAGTAGTAAGTATAGTACATTTAGATGTAACAAATCTTTCCAATATCGCAGCTATACACTTTTAAAGGCCATTTTGCACTTTTGGACCATTGGTAAAACACCTCTTTTTTTTTTAGAACGGGTTCTATAACAACTTAACCCTTGAAATTAAATTTAGAATAATACTCATACAACCCTAAAAAGACTTGAACTCATCTATATTCTGCATTGGGATTACTAATCTTATTGCCTCAGCCAGGTCAAATCTGGTCCTAACATTTTCTCTAGAAATGGTATGCCATATATAGGTCACTGCACCCTTACAAATTTGGCAGTTGTCCTTTTTGACTGGGAGACTAGGTTTCTTAAGTCTCACAAGGACTTACCTCAAAGTCAATATTCGATTGTGGTGCTCCACATTCTGCCCATAAATTAAGAAATCATCCTGGAAACATAAAGCATTGTCAAGACCTGACAGGACAGTGATCATTATACACTGAAACACAGCTGCTGCGTAGGCCAGCCCAAATGGCATCTTGCAGAACATAAATGCGCACAACACTGCAATGGAAGAGGCTAAAGTATGGAATTCTGTGTGCAGACCTACTTTGGTGATAAATTGAGAACATAAAGCAAGTGGCTTCACCAAGGGTCCTGGAAATTTCTGCGGTGATAGGCAAGGGGTGGAGATCAACTCTTATACTTTTATTCAGATAACTTTAATCCACACACATCTTAACAGCAGCAGCACCCTTTTTGGTTGCCACCATAGTTTGAGAAAGCCATTTAGAGCTTTCAATCTTTTTAATCACCTCCTAGTCTAACAATTTACTCATTTTGGCCTTGAGTGGTACACTGTCTCGCTTTATGCACAATTGGAGGTTCACTCTTTTTTAACATTATACAATATTCACAGACGCAAACCCAGATGTTATTTAGTTCTAAAATCTTTCCAACCATGAAAATGGGCTCTAATTCACTACAGTCAATTTTTATACCCAAGTGTTTTTGATGAGCCTGACCAAGCAAATCTATGCCTTTTTCAGTCACATACACTTTTCCTATTGTGGATCTTCAGTAAAAACTAAATCTGGCCATACACATTTGCTGGTCTGATATAAGCTTTCTTTCTGTAGTACATTTCACAGTGCGCTCAATGCCTTCCACTATAGCTATAGCTTCCTTTAAATCAGGATTCATGGCAGCAAGTTTCTATTGGATACGCAAGTTGTTTGTTCCGTTAATTAACTGGTGCTGATTAAGGAGTGACTTAATACCCGAAAATCAGAAGCAGTAAACAACCCTCTGAGAACAGCAATATAATTAAAAACGTTCTAATCTTTCCCTTACAGTCTGCCAAAAACTGTGTGCCTTTCAAGGACCACATTGTCCTACCCAACAAAATGATATTTAGGTTTTTTGGATACAGCTTGAAACACATCTCTAGGTCCACTTTCAGCCTCCTCTTTAGCAGGTTCAGGAAGGCTCTCATACACCTTCATCCCTTCCACTCTCAAACACTATGTGTTATTTTCTTAATGGTAAAAACTTTTCCCACCAGTGGCAAACAAATATGATTCAAACATGTTACCCATTGTTTCCATGGGAGCTCAGGTTTTCCAATCTCTTAAAAAAAAAAAAATAGGGGCGGTGGTGTAGGTGCACATGCCAAGATGGGGGTTGCATCCTAGATTCACTCCAGGACCTCCTCAAGCATCCTGAGCCATCCTGTTGCTGACCGAGCCCTTTATCGCGTCTTGTGATGCTGCTGGCCAGTCACGGTGAGCCCCCCCTTTACACCCAGAGTCTGTGAGCTGTCTAGGTCCAAGCAGTGATTGGGGAGTCAGATTGTGATGGCTGGGGAGAAGCTGACAAGACGGCGGCCTGCTGAGATGAGTGGCCACGGAGACTCACCGCATGCCTGCACGACCTTCGTGAAGCGGGCCGGTGGATGCGGGACTGTGGATCCAGTCGGTGATAGGGAGCCTCTCTGCCTCTTTGCCCCCAGCACCCGTGAACAGCCCAGATCCTGGCTGCGCTGGCCAAGGGTGATGCAGCCAAGACGGCAGCCTGCTAAGACAGGCGGCCACAAAAATCCTCCACATGCCCTCATCGCTTCATAGGAGCTGGTGAGCGGTGGGGGGCCACACATCTGGACGTGGAAAAAGCGCAAGGTGGCTTGGCACCTCCACCTCCCTGCCCCCCTCTTCTCCTTCCCAATTAAGATGGCTGTGTGGGTCATTGCGCCCATGAGCAGAGTTAAATATTTGACAATTGCTGGCTGCACAGTGGGTCGTAGCAGCCCACATGATGTCTCTCTCCTGCTGGTGACCCAGCTGCTTGTGCAAACAAAGATGGACAAGTTTGCAGTCCAGTGCCTTGATGCACTCCTCTGCAGCCACCATCTTACAAGCCATACAGGCCTCTAAAGAAGCAGTGGAGGCCATAATTGGTGAGGTTGTAGTGGACGTGGCACTACTGCACCAAGACTTGCGTAATACGGTCTGCAAGGTTTCCAAGGCTGTGGGAAGGGTCTCCACCCTGGAAGACGAGGTGGCCACACTTAAACGCTCCGGTGCCAAATTAACAACTACAACTGCCACCCGGAGGCCCGAGCTGAGGACGCTGAAAAACGATTGTGTCTAAATAACCTGCGGTTCATAGGTTTCCCAGAGGGCATTAGAGGCCCGCAACCTGAGAAATGTATGAAGGTTTGGCACTCGTCCTGGGTGCCTGAAGGAAAATTGTCACCATGGTTTGTGATCGAAGGGCACATTGCTCCCTAGCCCTGTGTCCCTCTTGGGAGCCCCTTCCCCAGCCTTTCATAGCCCAGGTCATCAACGACAGAGACAGGAATGCAATCCTGTGTGAAGCCCATTTGGCAGGTACCCTGACCCATGACTCCTGTCTATATCTGGGTGGTTCAGCAACGGAGAAAATCCTACAAGGACGTGAAACAGAAACTCAGAGCCATTAGACATTCATTACATGCTCATCTTCCCCGTGAAGCTAAAAGTCATCGATGATTACAGGACCTCCTTTTTTACTCCCCGGAGGATGCATTGGAGTGGGCAACCGAGCGTCTGACCATTCATGGCTGGCCCCCACCTCACCAGGAACATACGGGTCCAACTGATCCTTGCCCACGGCCCGGGGTGCACCGGTACGCATGGTCGCGAAGGGACAGGCCAGTGGCTCGGAGACCCCCAGGTGGCCTTTGGGGGGCAGCAATCACACTTGCAGCGGGGAGCGACGCCCTGAGATGGACAAAGTGAGCTGAGGTCAACGCCTTATGCCCCCCCTTTCACTTGAACACTAAGAGTCTCACCCAAGTACGGATACTGGACCGAGCCCCGGTGGCAGTGCTGCCCTTCGCGCTTTTAAGTGCAGAAATCTTTTATGCTAGACGCTATGCCAGTCCTGCTTCATTATGCAATGGAGGAGGTCCCACGCTAATGTTTCACTCATGGTCCAGTTGGAGAATTGGTTTTCAGAAGTTTTGTGGATGACAGATGCTTCAGGGGGAGAAAAATGGGAATGGGAGAATTGGGGGGTTGGGTTGTTTTACATTGTGTTGTTTGTTTTCTTATCTTTTTCAGTTCTAGACTGTCTATGCTTGCGCACATTACACTAGACAACACAAGGGAGGAAGACGTTGCTCTCCCCTCCTAGCCCCTGACAACGGCTTGTCCCAGGGAGAGGGGACACTCGCCCCACACTATGTATGACCTGCGTTCCAATGTCACACTTTAAAGTCCTGTTGTGGAATGTGAATGGCCTCCTGGACCGCATTAAGCATACCGCAGTCCTCCAATACACTCAGCGCGCCAAACCAGATATCCTGATGCTGCAGGAGGCCCATCCACTCGGCTCCATTTGCCCCTTTCTGAGGTGTTTTGGATATGATAGGGTCGACCAGGCAGGCTTCACCAGAGAGATCCCAGGAGGCTATGATACACCTTCATAGGTCCTTCCTGTTGGTGGTGACTTCCACAGTCTTCGACACTCTAGGCCGTTACATTGGGGTGGAGGGCCTTCTCTAGGGCCGGCTGTATACCCTGCTCAGAGTGTATGTCCCGCCCCAAGCCCCGGCCCAGGTCCTCTCCAGTCTTTAGAAGGTACCCCTCACCTTTCCCTCAGGTTCTATGATTGTGGGGGTGATTTCAATGCCCAGTTCAGGACTGTTCCAGTCTTCCCAATACACACAGACTCT
This sequence comes from Calotriton arnoldi, assembly GCA_963921515.1. Classification (NCBI taxonomy): domain Eukaryota; kingdom Metazoa; phylum Chordata; class Amphibia; order Caudata; family Salamandridae; genus Calotriton; species Calotriton arnoldi. The sequence continues at coordinate 1,353,538 of CAWUFW010001636.1, forward strand.
CCCAAGCCCACCAGCTAGCCTCATGGTTGGTCTTCCTGGGGCTGTGAGACATCTGGCACATATTGCCACTCACACCTCGGCCACCCATGGGACCTTTTTGCATATCTACTTGTTGCTCCTGCCGCCCACAGACACGCTCCAGGTCACTGAGGCTGAGATCCTCCCACAGTGTATCTCAGACCACTCTCTTATCTCTCTCTGGTTTGGGCACCCGAACCATCTACAGCGCCCAGTGTGACGCCTCAATGCATGGTGCTTGGTAGACTTCCAATGTGCGGAATTTCTGCGGTCTGAGACACAACACAATTTTGACCGCAATAAGGGGCAGTCGATTCCCCCAAGACACTGTGGGCGACGGGCAAGGCCACCATTAGGGGTGGGGATCAGGGCTACCTTCAGGCCCAGACCCAAAAGAGACTGGCCTGGATCACTGCCCTGGAGGCAAGCATACTGGATGTGGAGCGGACGCTTCGGTGCAATCCCTCCAGAATGCTGGAATGCCAGCTACAGCTTGCCCAAACCTCCCTGCGTCAAGTCTCCCTGGAGGACCCAAGGCAGTGTTGGAGGGCATCAGTCCAAAGCGAGTATTAATGGAGCTACAAAAGTGCCAAATTTCTTAATTGGCTGGATAACAGTGACCTGACCTCCAGAACTGTCCAGAAATAGACCCGGTAGGTCTCCGCCGGAGTAACGCATCTGAGAAAGCAGCTACATTTGCGGCATACTACTGTCAATTCTATGCCCAGCTGGCACTGCCGCCGGCTAAAGGAGGTCATCCGATCCTTAGTGACATTCCCCTGCCGTGACTCTGCCTCACCCTTCATTCCAACTTGGAGTCACTACTGGCGCTGGAAGAACTTACGTCTGAGGTAGCCGCTATGAAATCTGGAGAAAAAAAACAGGCCAAAGGGTCCCCCCTTGAGTATTATCGAAAATTTGGTGACGTACTTAATGCTTTTCTACTAGAGATGTACTCCGAAGCACTTGCCAAAGGACACTTCCCTCAGGGGATTGATACCCCTACGATAGTGTTTTTTCCTAAAGCTGGGTAGCAGTCGGGGCAATGCTCCTCATATCACCTGATTTCCTTAATAAATGCAAAACCCAAGATGTATGCCAAGATATAGGCCGCCCGACTGTTGAAAGTCCTGCCCACCCTGATACACCCATATCAATGCAGTTTTATGCTAACCGAAGCACCAGCCACTGTATGCGGTGCATCAAGATGGCACTGCCCTCTGCCACCGCACAGGGTAACCCATTCTGATTGATTTTGAGTAGGCCTTTCATTCGGTCAGCTGGTCCTTCCGCCACGAGAAAATGGGGTTTGGCCCCAAGTTTCGGTCTTGTGTGAGGCTGCTGTACGCCACACCTATGGTGCAAGGGCGAATTAATGGAGTCCTTTCAGATGATTTTTTGACTGGCAGAGGGACCCAGCAGGTCTGCGCCCTTTCCCTGCTCATCTTTGCTCTCACCATCGAGCCACTGGCATGTCTCAACCACATCAATGCGCAGATAAGGGGGTGGCAGTGGGCTGAACAACTTGATGACAGAATCACCCTACATGCGCATGATACCCTGCTCTTTATCGAACACCTGCACCTATTGGGACCCCAAGTGATAGAAATCCTCCACCTTTACGAAATGCCCTCCAGTCTGCGGGTTAACTGAAGTAAGTCCTTCCTCATTCCGCTCTATTGGGACTGCCTTACCGTGAAATGGCAGAAGTCCATATCCATCTGGCAGATGAGCTTTCCTTCACTGGGCTTCCATATCTCCACGAACCCTTACTTGGCCTGGCACCTTAACCTCATGCCCTCCATTCGTGACAAGAAACATAATTCCATGAGTGGGACTGCCTGTTGCTTAACGTGTTGGGAAGAGCAGTTTTGTTCAAGATCATGGTCTTCCCCTGTTCCTTTACACTCTCCAACACTTTCCATTTGTCATTCCCAACAGTTGGTTCCAGACCCTTAACACCTTCATTCGAAATGTTCTATGGGCCCACTGCCATTCTCGTGTAGCATTGGACCGGGCCCGACAGGCGACATATGATGGTGGTCTAGGGTCTGCTGATGTCCCACTCTACTATTGGGCATCACATCTAGTGGTCCTCAATGATTGGCTAACTGGGTGATGGGACAACCCGGCATATCGGTTGGAGCTTGCTCACTTGGGACTGGACACTGTCATGGGATTGCTCTATGGCAACCCAATACCCCGAACCCTTTCCTGCCTGACTGCTGTGGTCTTCAGCATGTGGGGGGCAGTCCTGCACCTGCACCTTACGAACTGGGACAAGACATTCACGCAACTGGGAAGGACACTGGCTACACCACACTGCGCATCTTGAGGGCTTCAAGGGGTGGGACAGAATTGGTGTCTTCACTCTCAGAAATGTGTAGCAGGGTGGGTACCTTCGTTCCTTTCGAGAGCTGCAAATACAATTCTCCCTAAAGAGCTTCCAACTCCACAGATACTTACAGCTGTGACATGCCCTGGCCTGTCACCTGCAAGATTCCCCCATCCTCCCTGAATTTAGCCCACTTGAGGCCAAGATACACATGGGTCACCTTGGGAGGAGGGTGATTTCCCAAATCTACTGTACACTGGTTATTCATCCACGGTATGACTTTCCTTCCCTTAAGCAGAAGTGGGAGGGATGGTTGGGCCCCTTGGAAGAGGCATACTGGTGGCATGCATGTGCAGCACCCCTTGAGATCACCGTCTCCACCTCATTCAAATTTACTACTTACATACCTCCTACCTCACACCTCAACAGTTGTGGTGTACAGGGGCACTTCTGCAACCCACTTGCTTTCACTGTCCTGCCCCACACGCGGACTTCTTTCATGTGGTTTGGTCCTGCCCCGGTATACAGGAATACTGGAGGGGGTAGAGTCTCTCCCACGTCCTGGAACATGAGCTGGAGCTAACTTAGGGGATCGGCCTCTTGGGTATCCTGAGGACATGGGAGGGCCTCAGGAAGAGCATACCCTGGTAGGGGTTGCCACCCTTGTTGCTAAAAGGGAGATCACTGACAAAGAAGTCGCCCCAGGCCCCCACTCTGGCAGAGTGGCAAAAAGGGGTTAATTGGTGCGCCTTGATGGAACTGCCGGTGTACCAAGCGAGAGGGTGTCCATAGAAACACAAGAAGATCTGTGGGAAGGAAAACGGCCTTTACAACACGGTCAAAACACCGCAATACATTTACTTCGCTGTCATTACAACGCAAGTCGTTACAACGACTTGCGCTAGATGGCGCTCTAGACTAAGGAATAGTGTGATTTACTATTCCAACACCTTCCCTACTGTTACGTAGGCTGGAGTTGGAATAGTAAATCATACTATTCCTAAGTCCAGCGCCCTCCAGCGCAAGTCGTTGTAACGACTTGCGTTGTAAAAACTGCGATGTAATGTACCGCGATCTAAATGATCGCGTTGTATCGTCATACATTCCTGTGGGAAGTGGGGGTCATACTTTGTTCTCTGGCTTCGTACGGGTTGATGGGGTCCCGCCACACATGCAGCTCTACTGTTATTGTCTGTAATGTACTGTCATGAGATGCATTAAGGACAGTCTATATTTTCTTTTTTCTGTTTTGTTTACAAAAACATCAAGAAAATTGTGTTATCAAAAAAATTGGGGTGGTTCTGACATGCTGGCCCCTGCCAGTGATAAAAAAAAGAGTAAAACAAAAGGCTAAAATAACAAAATAAATAAAATAGCAGACAAACATAATTATAATAACAATAGCAGGCAACATTAACAATTATAAAAAAAGAAAAATTGATGGACAGAATGGAGAACAATGCCATACATTCACCCCAGTACAGAGATCTGGGCCTAAATCCATCGTTTTTTTGCTCACTATGCCATTCCAGTTTGGACCCAGCCATATTCAAATCAGACTTGACCCTGTGCCTAATAGGAACAGTCCAGCCCGAACTGCCAGGCCAGGTCCTCCCCGGACTGGAAACAAGCATCCAAGGACCGGTTTCGGGGTTTCACCCCTCATCAGCCAGGATAGCTTGACTCCAGTGGCATGGAGAGAACGGAACCCACGTCTGGGCATACCTGTCCCACTCGGGGTGACAAATGCAAAAAGAACAATTGATGGACAGAATGGAGAACAATGCCATACATTCACACCTGTACAGAGATCTGGGCCTAAAAAGAATGATGGATTAAACCCAGGGGTGAATGTTTGCATTGTCCAGAATTCAGTCCATCAATTGTTTCTATTGCATAAGTCGCCCTAAGTGGGAAGAGTATGCCCAGACGTGGGTCCCGTACTCACTACACCACTGGATTCAAGCTAGCCTGGCTGATGAAGGGTGATGCCTGAAACCGGTCCCAGGATGCTTGTTTCCGGTCCAGGGAGGACCTGGCTTGGCAGTTCGGGCTGGACTGTTCCCATAAGGAACAGGGACAAAACTGATTTGCATATGGCTGGGTCCAAACTGGGGTGGTGTGGTGAGCAAAAGAATGATGGATTAAACCCAGATCCTTGTGACTGGGGGTGAATGTTTGCATTGTCCAGCATTCCGTCCATCAATTGTTTCTATTGCATAATTCGCCCTAAGTGGGAAGGGTATGCCCAGACGTGGGTCCCGCGCTCACTACACCACTGAATTCAAGCTAGCCTGGCGGATGAAGGGTGATGCCCTGAAACCGGTCCCAGGATGCTTGTTTCCGGTCCAGGGAGGACCTGGCTTGGCAGTTCGGGCTGGACTGTTCCCATAAGGAACAGGGTCAAGACTGATTTGCATATGGCTGGGTCCAAACTGGGGTGGTGTGGTTAGCAAAAGAATGATGGATTAAACCCAGATCCTTGTGACTGGGGGTGAATGTTTGCATTGTCCAGCATTCCGTCCATCAATTGTTTTTATAACATTAACAATTATGTCACAAACTAATATTAATGTATCATTACGTAACTGAATAGCACTCCAAATGAACACAGTATAAAACATCAGTTAATGTGATGGAGAATTTTAGATAAAAGCGAAGGAGAGAACATTTGAGGAACCAGCGCTGCAGACAATAGGCCTGCATGGCAAGGCAGAACCGCCTGCTGAAGGAGGTGAACAAGGGGACACTGGAAGACTTATCTCACAGAAGCTGAAGCAGCTCTGAGAGGAGAGTGGAGAGATCTCACACAGGACCACCTGCTGAGCATACCTCAGATCAAGAGAGCACTTCACCTCACAGGTATAATAGGGTAGAGTTCCTGAAGGAATGGAAACGCCTCTGGGGGCTAGGATTCTGGGATCTACTGCAGACTCTGTACCTTGGAGATACCTTGTATCTACCAGTCATGACTACAGCTGAGAGGAAGATTTGGAAATCAGAGGTTATGATCACTTGTCACATGATTGCTGTGAAGAGTGGTTACACTGTTCTGCCCTCTCCATAGACAACTCATCTGCAGTGTTGTAATCACTGTGATTTGCTAAGTATAAAACACATTTATCAGACACTTAAACATTTGTAGCCAACCATCTTCCAGCTGGCTCACCAACTGACAATCTGAGAATCTTCATGAGAAGGTAAACAAACCTTCCAAGAAAGGAGGGTAAGAGAGAGGGGGATTCTAGGAGGCATTAGAGGAATATCACATTCTTACACCTCTTCATTTCTTTTCTGGGGATGTCCTGGCCCCAGGTGTGGCTCTGTCTACCAGGGGGGTTAGACGTTTGTCCCGGTGTGTTGGGTGTTATATCCTCCAGCCATATAGGTGATGCTGCTGATCATAAAGATGATAGAGGTCTAGTGGGGGAGCCAATGTAGTTCTCATAGCAGAATCGTATGTCTACTAAAAAGCAGCACATCTTTCTAGATTTTGCTGCAAGTGGCTCAGCCTTTAACTTTGGCCTGCACCTGAGGAAGAATTTAGCTAGACACAGCTTCCCACACACTATCCGCAAAGTCCGTGATGGATCTCATCATCAGCGCAAACCTTGTGCTGGGCCAACGATAACACAGCCCTTATTTTACGGATTTGTTTATAAAGTTGTCAGAAGTGTGGCATTATTTGTATTAAAATGAAAACACATATCCAGTGTGCAGCCTCCATCTAACTGTTATGTTTGCTCTCTGCTAACAATTTGATCCAGTTACATACCCTGCAGTGTATGTTGTGCATTATGTAGTTTACAATTAAAGGCTGGAGCTGAACTCAGCGGTTTGTGGTAAGTCTGTGATTTGTAAAATGCAATAATATCTTTCTGCAAGGCCATTACAGATTAGGGTTCTTGGACTAGCCTTCACAGGCAGTGATTTACTCCCATTTTTGTGTGATCCTTCGGCACAGTAAGAACCGCAGCAGTGAAAGACAGATGTTTCTGTTCGCATACTTAGGGTCTGATTTAATGTGGGGTGGTAGTAGAAAACCCTCCGCTTTCTGAAGGAAGGGTTACATTTGTAAGAAACCCTACAAATTGGAATGTCCTCAACCCGAGGGACAGTGTGGTGGAGAAAGTTTCAATGGTGGGTTCTCCGGATTTCAGACTTCCTTCTGAAATTCAATGACTTTCAATTAATATTCAACAGCAAATTAGGCTCTTCAACTAAAATATTCAAGCACTGAAAATATAGATGAGCATGTGACATATAGATGTCAGGTTATAAGGGTGTATTGGGCTAGAGACCTACCAACAATTTCTGATGAGAACCAAGAGTTAGGGCAGGACCTTTCACATTGTTTACTGGGCAGGCACTTAACTTCAGAATGACAAAATGTGAAAACACGTGTCTAGTTTAGCATACAGGGAGCAGAGAGGGAATGGAGATACACATTAAGCAGCAACTGCAAGCCACCTCTCACTTGTCAGACGCATAGCATTCATGCATTTCAACATTCAATGCCGAAAATTTTATTTACTTGTCAAAAAAGTGCCTTTTCAAATGGACAAAGCAAGCTTACCCCGCCTTTGTTTTACAGTGTTGTCACCTGAGTTATAAACAAGGTGAACTTACTTAATTTATGACTGCATAGAAAGGTGTGATAAGCTAGTGACATCCCTTCCTATGATTAAGTGACATTGTTGCACATTTATTACCCCACCTCTTTTTCTTAGGAGTTGCTCCCTGCTTTTGTGGGTCAAGTGAGAGCAGCTTGGTCTGCTTGGGTGTCCTTCACTAGCTGGTTGGTACTATAAAGAAGTGTTCACAAAGACAATAGGTCTGACCTTTATCAAGCTGGTGTGATGGTTGCTTTAAAAAAAAAATTGCAAGCATATACCAGAAAAATAAAAATACGTGGCTGCCTAAATATGGCAGTCATATACTTGCAATAAAAGACAAAATAAAACAAATTAATCATTGCTGCCTAGCATGCAGGTACGTAGTACAGGTATAAAAGCCCTTTTTAGTTTTCCTACATATCACACAAAAATATTATTTTTATTAGAACAAAGAAAAGATAATATTGAATTTGCATTACTGTAAACTGAAACCATAGTTTAAATCCACAGGCAAGATTAGAGAAGGATAAAATTGAAAAGGAAAAAGCCTTGGCAAAGTTAAGCACAGCACTCATGTGCCCTTGTTTTTAGGTGGACTTTTACATGTAATTCGTCACATTTTAAGAGCCAACAGCAAAGGTGGGCTGAACCCTTGCCCAGTGCTGTGGGCTGTGGTGCATGGAAGCTAAATTTGAATGAGAGATGAACAGATCGCTGGAGGAAGATGACTGACCTCATTTATTTATTTATAACATATTTAGGGCCAGATGTACGATCATTTGCTTTTGCGACTCGCAAATTGCGAAAAATTGCGAGGCGCAATTTGCAAGTTGCAAAAGAAAATGTACAACAGTGTCAGAGACACTGTTAGCGATTCCCAATGGGGTCGCAAAAAGCGAGGCTCATGAATATTAATGAGCCACTCGCAATTTGCGACCCTATTGGGAATGGCTGGCCCTCCCAGGGATGGTGGCCTGCTGGGCTCTGCAGACCTCCATGTCTGGGACTGCTTTTAAATAAAGCAGTTTTTTTTCTTCCAAATGCAGCCCGTTTCCTTATAGGAAAACGGGAGGCATTTAAAAAGAAATAAATTAAACGTTTTCGTTTTTTAAGGGCAAAGCAGTGGTCCCTGGGACCACTGCCTGCCCTCAAAAAATATTTTCCCATGCATTCCCAAAGGGGAAGGTGTCCCCTGGGAACCCCTTCCCGTTTGCGAATGCTTTACCACCTACTTGAAGTAGGTGGTAAATTGCAACTGTTTTGCGACCGCAATTGCGGTGGCAAAACAGTCATACATAGGCCTCAGACTCGCTATTAGGAAGGGACGCCCCTTCCTAATAGCGAGTCGCAAATCCTAATTAGCGAGTCGCAAATGAATTGCGACTCGCTAATTAGGGTTTGTACATGGCCCTTAGGTATTTTTGCATGCGCAAACCGGTCGCAAACCCGTTTGCGCATGCAAAAATACTTCGTACATCTGGCCCTTAGATTACATGCGGCCGGTGAGAGAGCTAAAGCTATCTTTAGAAGAGACCATAAAATGAACAATGAGTGCCTTAATCACAGTTCTGGGGTTGGGGAAGTGGGGTTATTAATTTCTGTGACTATCCCATGGATCATCAAGCACATGAGTCAAGGTGTCCCCTGGGACACACTCTGGGGTAGATTTACTAACAATTGATGCAGCGCAATGCAGCAAGACAACTTGCTGGGCTGCCTCAAATGGAGAGGCCAAGAATGAGTCATATCTACTTAGATATGGCGCATTCCTGCTCTCTCCACGCTGGCGCACTAGTGGCTGCCAAACTCCAACGTAGGCAGGATTGTTTTTGTACAGTAAGGGACACCTTCCTGCCCAAAAACAATTCTCTTTCAACGTGTGCTGCAGAAAAAACGAGTATAAATAAACATATTTCTCCTCATTATGCCTCCACAGAGAAGGCATAGCATTTTGATGCATTTCCAAGTTTATGATTTTTAGTAAATCTGGGACTGCACCAAAAGCCATGGGTGGATGTGTGGGAACACCCACGCTCCACCCATGGAACGCCTTCCCAGAGCAGAGTAACACAAGGCAGCGACTTGCTCTGCCTTGCATTACTCCAGTTTTACTATGCTATGCAGAGTCACGCAAGGTGGCTCTGCCTGGCATAGTAAAACTCATTTAATGGCTTGCGTAGCCCTTGAGGCACTCTGCATGACGCAAGGGCAGCACAAGCCCTTAGTAAATCTGGGCCCGGGCAGCTCAACTCAATGGATCTGCTGATAAGACCTATACTCTACACATAACTTGGTGGACCTGGCTCCCATGGCATGTGATCAATTGTTATAGTCAAATAAATCAGAATTGAATATGATCATCAAACTGTGTTAAAAAGTTAGAATGATTAGGAGTTAGTTTGATCGACTGTAAGTCAAGAAAACATGTACAAGTAAAGAATTGAGTGAAATATAACCTTTCTTCCCTTTCCATATTTTGTATGTATTCTTCAAATTCACATAACAAATGGTTAATCTAGTGCAGGAAAGGGTGCAGCTATTGCTCTTGCAAATGTAGCTGGCAGCCTCCAGCGGATTATCGGGCGCACATCACTCGAGCTCACTGTGCCACTGTCTGTAGACACATCTTTAGAGTGCCATGTAAATCTCTCCGGGTTCTGATGTCATCCCCTGAGCTCAATGTGTTCTTTCAAATGACAACCATCATGACTCAAGCTGGCCTCCAACACCACAAAATGACAGGCTCTTCTGTTTAAATAGGCAAGATGAAAGCCGCCTATCAGCAGCCTCTGCCAAGTGAAGTCAGTTTGAGTCTATTTAGAGCTGTTTTGGGATAGGAGTCTCTTGGCCTGTTGTGTATGTCAAATCTGGAAAAAGGTCTGCATTTTTCTAAAAGGGAAATAACTGTTCTGGGCAACATCTTCCATTTTACAATGTCAATAAAAGCGGAGTCTGTACCAGAGTTAAATCCCAAAAGGTAATAAATCCATCAGATTTGTTCTGCTTTCTGTTCAAATGGTAACTGAGAAGAAGAAATAAAACCAGCCCTTCTCTGGTGCATGGCATCATATATTAAAATTAAAACTCCCCTCTCTGAACGCTGGAAAAAAATCTCTTATGTGATCAATAAGCAACTAAATCCAACTAAACGAAAATTTTGATTATAATTATCTTGCATAATATGATTAAGATTTTTTTTGTAAATATATATGACTCTATTAATAATTATAACTTCCATATATCTAACTTGGTTTATAAATTAGCAAACAATTTTATACATGAACATTCGCCTGCCACAAGGAAAACACTTAAAATGCAATCAGATCTGTAATACATGTTTGTGCAAACCGCCCGTATTAAACATTTGTGTACTAACGTCCAAACTCCCTGTCATCACTTCTACACATAGACGATTCAAATTTGTAGGATGTTGCAATGAATTATAACATCTCCCATGGGTTTGCTTGGACCTTCCATTAGTAATGATGACCTCATGTTTTGAAATGTACATGTTTTAATTTCAATGGTTCGTTCCAGACATGGGAAAACAGCAGCCACAGAGACACAGTCATTCGTAGTACTAAACAAATATTGCTACTGGTCATCTACAAGCAGTGGGTATTTCCTGTGGCTTTTACTTAGGGTTTCACCACAGAAATGCAGCACTTCATCAGTAACCAGTGTCTCACAACATAATTTAGGGCCGAAGTAGCATTTAAAGCCCAGGTCACAATTTCAGTTTGCGCCTGGCTTTACGTTCAACATATCAAAATCAGGGCAAAAATATTTATTCCTGATTTTTCACGTTGTGACCAGAACAAAATGGCCCTTAAAATGTCTCGCTTTTAATGGAGGGAGAGACTGCATTTCATGAGTTTTAGAAAAATGCATTCATAATACTGTTAATTAATATGCTCGACAAACCACATACAACCACATACATCTCTCTCTCTCTTTCTCCGGACTAACTAATATACAGGGCCATGTTTTCAACGTTATGGTGTTTTACACGAAAAATAAATAAAATTATGTGCTTTTAAAATAACATATCTAATTATCCAATATGCACCTTATAGTGGCAAAAACAGTTTTTTGGGGTTTTTTTGTTTTATATAGCGTGAACTAGACCCATCGGGTATCAGAGTGCTTAACATGAGCACCAGTTTCGTTACAGATGGACACATTCATTAGGTCTCGCCTACGCAGCGCGCATGCGCTGAATAGGCAAAAAGACCTTTTGGAATCGCTTCGGCTTTTCAGCCAAAAACGTGCACGCGTTCCATTGCCTTCAATGGCAACGCGTGCACGTTTGGCGATTCACTTGCGGGAGCGAGCGGCGCCATATGGTAGCAATTATCGCTCCTGGCGCCGCTCGCTCCCGCAAAGGAATCGCGCAGGCCCCCTCCTCTCCCCCCTCCCCCTGCTGCTGTGCGAGGCGCGCGCGCTTGTTCCCTTTGTCATTATTTTACTGTCTCTCTTCCTCCTTCTTTTTCTGCCTTTCTCTCTTTCTCTTGTTCTGGGTCGAAGTTTGATGATTATACCAATGTTCTGGTTTCGAAAAATAGAGGTGGGCTCGTTTCGGATGCATTAGCAGCAGAATCTTTTCCTCAGTCCTGGAGTTAGTCTTTGCCCGTCAAAAAGACAGTCCGAGATAATTCACCTGGTCCCAGCCTTCCTCTAAACAGGTTTGCAGAGAGCCTTGTAGTAAAAGGTTAAGTCCAATGAGTCAACCCATGTCCAGTACAGTGGTAGTTGGCCTGCAACCACGGTCCACTCCCCTTCAAAGTTGTACCCAAACCTTTTGGGGCGAGTTAGTCATGACGAATTGTACTTTTCTTTGTAAAAGTAAAGTAAAAGTAAGTAAGTCCGTTTTTATATAGCGTAGCTACTCACCCTTACGGGTCTCAAGGCCCACATCCATGGTCGCTAGCCACACAGGATCTGTCACTTCCTGCAAGCGGATTGTAATCAAAACGGCCAATCAGGTGATGATGGTTGGGACTTTTCATGCATGACATGATACAGGGACCTACAAAATGATAGACCCATTTAGTTCTGTGCTAATTTTCTCTTCGATTTAATGACCCCCCCTCCCCCCAAATGTCACCAGAGATCAAGAAAACTGACGAAGTTTCAGTTCCATTTCATTACAAAATCTGTGGCTCGCGCCTCGGTCAATGTAAGGCAATTAGCTCCGGAAAAAATCACCTGTCACTATGATCGCCGTTGAGAGAAAGATCACCTCGATCAAAGGATTTATATTCTGGCACAGAATGTGTCCATTGCTTAGAAACTGCAGCCCGATAATAGAGTGCACATCTTCCATGTGCTGCTGCAGTGTGTCATTTATTCGTTGTTTTCCGGTACCCTTAAAATGCGGCACATCACATGAACCAGTTTCTTCCACTTGAACTCGTTGTCTTTTTATTTTATTTTTCAAAGTCACTGCATTAAAAGATAATTTTTTTTTTGCCCTTAATCCTTGATGCGGTCACTGCCTGAAACATGTCTCATAGAGATGGCTCTGTCTCAGCCATCGACTGGGAAGGATCAGTGACTTCCTTGTTTCATACGGAGTCAATCGCTTACCAGTTTCCTCAGCACAGCATACTTCTTCAAGTTACTTGCTGCTTCCTGCTGTCTAGCAGGCCCTCTCTTTACCCATGATGAGAGAAGAGAATTCCCCGGGTGCAACACAGAACAAGCATTTGTAAGTTTAAGCTATTGGCATTGTAAATAACACTGCCTTTTATTTATGTTTTAAAAACAAAAACAAAAGGCATTGTTATTTGCAATGTCAATGGCTCAAACTCGCGTAAATGCGAGACCTATTGCATTGCAAATGCTTGTTTTTGTTAGACACGGGGAGATTAAGTGATTAGCCCAGAATCACAGAATGTTGAGAGTCGTTGCTGAGACTCGAACCCAGTTCCTCAGATTCGAGGACGACCGATCTAGCCGCAAGGCTACATCCTCTCCACAGTTGCCTTCATTTGGCTGCTTGCCGCTTTTTCTTTTTTTTATTCAAAATGTTTTATTAAAATTTACAATAATAATAGACAAACAAAAACCAGCATTGAAAAGAAAATACCAATCATTAATTGGAAAGGAAATTTACCAAGCGTAAACAAATCTATGTACCAGACTATCTGAATATGGTGTAAAATAAACTGTAATAAATCAGTCAAGCTTTAACCATGAATTACATATAACTAGAATTCATAATGAATTTCAAATGTAATCTTTGCGAGTTTTTCCAAACACTTGCTCTAACAAGAAATTTTTCTTAAAGAAATATTATGACCGTTTTTAAAAAAAGTTATCCAAGCCCAACAAGTGTGCATACATTTAAAACGTTACATTGTCACTGAAATTTTCATCTAACTATAACGTTAGGCGTATTTTTAAATGTAAAGTGATATTTTATTACATACCTAAAGCCAGCACCCCACCTGCGACCAGGCCCTGCGTCCAACCCACCTGGTCAGTCAACCTCCACCCTCCACATCCTTCAGCCGTGTACAACATGGAGTTGGCCAACCTATTGGCACAGCCCCCCTCCCAAAGCCACTTCTGGCCCTAGGGACCCCATCCACCCAGGGCTTTGTTGTTTTTTTAAGGGGGAGGGGTGCACAGCTCCAATCACCGAGCCACAAAGGGCTACAGGGACCCCATCGCCCAAGGCCTTTAAAAGGAGGTGGGCATGCAGCCCCCACGAGTCACTAGTGGCCCCGGGAGTCCTATCCCCCAGGGCCAAAATATATTTTAAGGGGGTGGTTCCCATCCCCCTCTCCCTGAGCCGGCCTGGGGACATCATCCCCCCGGCCTGAGGTGCTTGCGTGTGGGTGCCCAGGCACCCACCCAGGGCACCCACCAAACAATATGTCGGGAGGAGCCCCAGGGCCCTCGCTGCCCCTGCATGCAGCCATCCTGACTGCTTTGGGAGCCAACGTTGAGCTGCTGTGTTTGTTTGGCCTCCCTGGGCAGGAGCAATGTGAGTTTCCCTGCCTGCGAGGACATGGGTGGGAAAACAAAATCAGCTCCCTCCCAGCGGGAGCATTTTTAAAGCTCCTGCCAAGTGACAGCAGACATGCAAGCAGGGAAGGCATGTCTTCACCCACCCGGCAAGAGCTTTAAAAATACTCCCGCCAGGTGGTTGTAGATATATGTTTCCCTTCCCGGGCTATTGCGGGCAAGGAAACTACTACGTCCCAGGGGTGGGCTCACCGGAACACAGTAATTGAGCTTGCCCTGGGGAATGGGGTCCCTGGGGCCTTTACAGGCTTGGGGAGGTGGGCAGCACACCTCCCTCTCCTTCAATTTAAGGTCATCCCGAGGGATAGGGTCTATTAAGGCTTGGGGAGAGGACAGTGTGCTCCCTTCCCTAATTAATGGAATTTGGCCCTGAGGGATGGGCTTGCTAGGGCCTAGTGAGGCTCGGCGAGGGGGGCCATGTGTTCCCTCCCCTTTATTTTTTACATCGGCTGCAGGGGATGGGGTCAATAGGGCCTTGTGAGGTACGGGGAGGGAGACTACATGTCCCCATCCCCTTACTTTTCATGGCTGATCCTCAATGAATGTGTGGCAAAATAGAACAAAAAAACCTTTTGGCCCCAGGCAGGACTCCTTTGGGACCACCCCCCACCCCCGCCCAGTAAGCCTTGGGAGTCAGGGTAATCCTACCCTGCACCTTATGTCTTTTGTTAACCCTTTTTGTACGACTCATGACCGAGTCCGGAGACTTAAGATGGCTGCTGCCCCATCCTTGTTGATGTGGTGGCAGTCAGTCAGATCTCAGCATGATATCTGTTGGGTTCACAGAGCCTCTGCAGCATGATATGTACAAAGTTGTTGAGCCTTAATTACTGAAAAATTTCTGAACGGATTTACATCAAATCACAAAAAGCACGCTTTATGGATCAACATCTAGCTTTCTGCCAAAGTTTCTGACAGCAACCATGGTAGCTCCTTCGCGATGTATCCCAGCCCTCCTGGAGCCTGTATGTGAAGTATGTTACTACCTGGAGGAGTGTTGGTTGTGAGAGGCCTTGAAGGATGTGTTGCTAGACAACACTTTAAGGAAAGCCTTAACTGATGGGACAAACTGAAAAAAGTTGCATCTATTACTTGTCCCCATCTACAGCAGTCTAGAAATCCCACAGCTGCTTTTATTTTCAGGTGAAAATGTCCTGCTGCCTCTGTTCCTCATGCTGCCATTTGCAGCTGGACCTCAAGAATCGCAAGGACAGTGCCGTGAGTCACAGGGGACAATCCAGGGGTCGCAACTGCGACCCCTAGCAACCAGTGCTTAATTTGAGCCGGTGGTGTCTGGTGTTCAGCACCGGCACTTAATCAACACCTACACTTTTCATGTGCACCAGTTAGGGACACATTCATTTATGGTAGGCACAGGGAGATTAGGTTATTTGCCAGAATCACAGGCTGTTGAGCCGATGCCAAGACTTGAACCTGGTTCCCCAGCTCCAAAGTCGGGCTGCTCTGGCCATTATGCAACATCCTCACCCCACTTTTATGGTTAGTAGATGGTTCTGTTTTAGGCGGCGCTAACCGGAGAAATGGGCTGGTGCAAACTACTTCCAGACAAGAGCTACGGCACTTATTTTTTTACAAATTAACCACTGCTGGCAACCCCTAAATGACGTTCATGGCAATAGTTAGTAAGTTAGTTATGAGTTTTGTAGAGCACACGGCTACCCAATCTGGCTTTCCGGCGCTGACAGGACTCAAGAGAAGATGGACTGGTCTAGTAAAAAGATGAGTTTTGAATTGCTTTCTGAAGCTTGATAGGTTTTTATTTGTCCTGAGATGAATCGGTAAAGAGTTCCACAGTTTTGGGATAAGATATGCAAACAAACGACTCCCAACTCTTACTCTCTTCATTCTAGAAACAGCAAGGAGAGATAGGTTGTTTGGTCTCAGTTCTCTAGTAGAGCTGTAAGGGGTAACAAGATGCCGGAGAATATGAGGACCAGACGTGTTTTATCCTGTTAGCAATACATAAAATGTTTAATTCAATTCTTTTGTTTATTGGCAGCCAATGAAGTTTTGCAAGATCCAGGTGTGCTGACTGCGTATTGGGTATGCTTCATTTTGGATAACTTGCAATTCTTTGTAACAGATAGAGTGCTGCCTAAAAGGAGAGAATTGCCATAGTCTAAGCGAGAGAATATTAGGCCCTGGACCTCTATTCTACGTGTTTCCATAGGGAGCCACTTCAGCATCTTCCTCAGTGCTCTGAGGAGGTCGAAACACGCGGCCGCAACTTTCTTTGCCTGGGAGGTCATACTATAATCTTTGTCCAATGTGACCCCAAGGCTTTTCAATTCCAGTTTGAGGGGCATGGGGGGCAGGTTATGTAGGTCTGGTATGGTTCAATGAAACAGCAGATGGATGCAAAAAAAAAATTTAATTTTTATTTTCCTAAAAGTGCAGAGAAAATCGTGGTGTTCAACATTTATTGAGTTCATAAAGAAATAGTCTTACACAACATGGTATTTTTCTTTCTTCCAGATGTAACAGTCGGAATTCATAGTTGTTGTACTTTTCTCTCATGGGAACCTTCCCACAGTTCACTCCACCTGTGATGTCCCTTGAAATGGACACAGTTAAATATGAGTGAAAATTTTAAATTAACTTTTCCTAAAACCACAATAATGTCTTAGTGCATGCCTTTCCTTGCAAAAGCTAAGACAACTCGTATAATCCTCAATCCCTATGGTATCTTTCCTTTCTTGTTTGTCTCATAACTTTCACCTCTTTTCTCTGTCTTCTATGTAAATTTTCTTTCCCTTGCAGAATTAACTTCAATTCCACTTTCCCCTTATCTGTCTGGGCATTTACCAGCTAAGTTAAGAAGTGTAAATTTATATTCTTTGAGTATTGATGAGAATTTAATATGTACACAAGAATTGGAAATATTTAATATGTTTGGTAACGGATAAGGCTTACTCCCATTCTGCTCAAAATGGATCAATTTAGGAGAAGACATAGGATCTAGTCCCTGAAACTACATGAAGTCTTGTATAATAAAACATTCTGTATGATAATTGCAAAATCTGGAAAGACCATACCTCCATTTGCGTTATTTGTTATTTCATGTAAAGATAGATATGATACTATTTAGATTCATGGAAAATGGTATTTTTCCCACTAGTTTAAATGTAATGATGACCATTTATCGATTTTCTCTTTAATTTCAAATCATATATTTCCACAATTAATCCTGATAGTATTCTTAGTAGAATTGAGAAATAAAATTCCAAAATATTTAATTTTATTTCAACATTATGTTAGTATACTATTAAGCATTTGTAGTGTACGATGAGCATTTAATGGCAAAAAAGTTTTTATTATTCTTCAAATGTATAACCAGAAACATTAGCATTGGTATTCATTAGATTTAGAATATTCGAAACAGAGCTATCAGGTTCACTTGAAAACAAAAGAACAACATCCGCATAGGCAGAGGTTTTGAAAACAATTTTTTCAATACAAATACCATTATTTTCGTTTGAATCTTAAAGTAAGCAAAGTAAAGGTTCTTTGGCTAGTAAAAATTGAAGGGAGTACAAGTGTCAACTCCACCCTTACTTGTTCCCCTAAATAAATTAAAAGATAGAAAAGAACTGCCATTAATAAAACATCTGGCAGAAAGAGAGATGAAAAATATATATTCATCTAGTTTGTAAATATCACAAATTCACCTCAGCATATCAAAAACACAGTCAATCATGAAGCTGTTGTTTTTTTTGCTGAAGAGACTGATGTAGCATTGGGCACTTTTACAAATGAAAAAGCAATTTAATTGAAGGCTCTTGTGTTTCAACAAGCATGGAATGTAAGCTCCTCAAAAGGTCTATTCCCTTAATCCAATGGTTTTGGTTAAGGCAAATTAGCTAAAGCCATAGCAAGAACCAATCAAACCCTCCTTTACTGATCCCGGAGGGAGCCTTTCTCTCCTCAATCAGCTTCAGATCTTTTACTTAAATACCAGGTCCATGGCCAAACATCAACTCGAAATTTTCCACCTATTGGACTCTGATAACCCTGACATTGTGTTCCTAACTGAGACTTGGTTAACAGCTAAGTCAACTCCTGATATTCTTGCTGAACCACCAAGAACGCTATTATATCACTTTTACTCATCGCCCTCCTAGCAAAATTGGAGGTGGTGTAGCAACCATTATTAAGAAGCACTTTAAGTTCTCTAGTCTTGCACCATTAGACATTCCAATAACAGACAGCCTTATAATAAAACTTTACTCATCAACCTCCCCCTTAATATGCATTTTAGTATATAGGCCCCTGGGTTATATGCCCAATTTCCCTCAGTCCCTAGTGGAACAGATCTCTCCACTAGTAATCAAGTTTATAAAGATTTTAATCATTGGCGATTTCAATTATTGGGTAAATAAGGACACCAGCGACCAATTATCTCTAGATTTCAATTACCTGCTTTGCAGCTTAAACTTTACTCAAAATGAGGCCTCACCGATCCATAATAAGGGCTACATTTTGGATCAGGTCTGGAGGCTACTAACCTTTCAGTTTCCCCTATAGCTATATTACCATGCACATGGTCAGACCAATCTCTAATTACATTTCTACTCATTGATGTGACCCTGTCCAAGCTTCAATTTGGAGCTGGCAGTTTATCTAGAAACTGGGCCCATGTTAATATTGATTCCTTTTGTAGCTCCCTGACAAACTCCCTGCATAACACAAATGGTAGCTCTGACAGACTTGATGAAGGAATCCTGAAATGGTGGACAGAAGCTAGCGATATTCACGCTCCTCTTCGGAGAGCCAGACCTCCTAGGAGTCACAACGCATCAAAATGGCTCTCAGATGACTTAGTCAGCACAACTTTTACTGTGTTGTGCTGAAGACAATTGGTGGAAAAACCTCTCCGCTGAAAAAAGCAACCTACCTGTCACTTCTTAAACAATACAAAAGCTCATCATACAAGCTAAATAGGCCTTTTTTTCAGACAAAATTCCTAAATCGACTAACAAGTCTAAGGACATTTTCAAAATTGTGACCAAATTGTCCCTTCCTGACAGAGTGACTCCCACAATCACTCTCACTCAGAATTTATGCGAGGCCCTGAACTCATTTTTTAATGATAAGATTACTAATATTAAAGTCAATATCCCTTCTAGTCTTATTTTTTCGCCCACATCGTTGACAGACTACAACTTGGCCACAATGTCTGTTCTGCCCGCCATCAGCAAGGCACATTTTATGGACCTATTGACCATAGTAAAACCAGGCTCTAAAACCAATCCCTGCCTCCCCCCTCAGATCCTAAAAAACTGTCTTCTCTCGCTTGCCTGATTCAGCCATATCCCTTCTCAACAATTCCTTGAGCTGTGGCTGGTTTCCCAGCACTTTTAGGAGGTGATAGTGGCTCCTCTACTAAAGAAAGTTGGCGAAAATCCATCTAGCTTAAAAAACTATTGTCCAATATCTTTGCTTTCTTATCTGGCAAAGGTACTCGAGGCTCATGTAGCAGAATGCATTTGCTCTTTTGTGGATGCAACTAACTCTCTTGATCCCCATCAAGCGGGTTTTCAGCTGGCACACTTCATTCTCTCAGTGGTGAGGCAGCTGACAGGGATACTTCTTGATCTCTTGGCGGCTTTTGACACGATCTATCACTATATTCTGGTGGACTGTGTTGAGGCCGTGGGCCTCCATGGCACTGTGCAGGGCTGGATTATGTCATTCCTGAAGGACCGGTCCCAGGCGGTTAGGCTCTCTGCCTTCTGGCCAGGTTGACTTGTGGTGTTCCTCAGGGATCCTTCTTGTCCTCCTACCTCTTTAATTTATATATTCATCTGCTGGTGCATTCTTTGAACCAAAGGAAGGTCAAACTTTACAATTACGTGGATGATTTGCAATTGATCTTCACCATAGACAACTCCTTGGAATGCAAAACTTTTATCCAAAACACAATGTTATTTATCCGTGATTGGATGAATGACAAATCAACTTAAACTTAATTCCGATAAGATCGATTGTCATCCGCAGAAATAAACATGACCCATGGAGGTCCACATTTTGGCCTTACACAATGGGCTCTACTCCTCTGCCCAAGAAATCAGTTAAGAGCCTCGGAGTATTGATCTCTGCTAATCTGTCTATGAAACCTCAATTAAGGGCTGTAATCTCCTTTCCTTCAAGGCTCTCACTCAGGCTATCATTGCATTGGTCATCTCAATGTTAGATTATGCTAACTCCTTCTACTTAGGCCTTCCTAAGTGGTTGAACCGCAGACTCCAATTGATTCAAAATCAGGCAGCTAGGCTATTGTAACCAACCTTGCTGAGGAAACTGCACTGGCTGCCCATAGAACAGTGCTCTAGCTTTAAGGCAGGGTGCCTTATTTTTAAATCACTTCAGACTGGTAGTCTTGTCTTTATCTACGCTCGCATACAAAAACACACCCCCCCTCGCAATCTGAGGTCTATGCATTCAAACCTTCTCACCATTTCTACTTTAAAAAAAAGACACTAGGCAGTTCCAGATTTTCGGTACTTGCCCCCCGCATCTGGAACGCCCTTCCACCTGAAATCAGGTCCACCCCCTGTTATACTGTGTTCAGGAAAATCCTAAAGACTTGGCTTTTCAGGTTAGCATATGAGTAACAATTAGTCGTATGCTATGTTTCAGTTATCTTAGCACCATGAAACCAGTTGGTGAATGTGCGCTCTAGAAATATACATAACATAACAAGAAAGAAAAGAAAAAGTATAGACGCAGAACAACAAATGCAAAAGACTGACAGAACATGAAGTACGGTACAGACATGAAAAGATCTTACCAGTATATTAAGTCACCTGTAACAGGACTACACTATCGAGAATGTGGAATACTAGGGCATCATCTAGCAAAGTGCATTGAGAAGAGGGGAGTAAATCTGAGACCTGGTCATCCAAACATAATTCTGCAAGAGCCAGGAAAGAGTATGCTTGCACCAGGTCTCAACAGACTTGAAGCCACTGTGGCCCTCTGGATTGTTATCAAACTGCGGGTAACAACTCACAACGTAGTAGCAATGCAATTACCAGTAACCACTCCTATCACAAGTTGACTATATGCTTTCCTTGGACCCTGTACAGCACTCCATATTCATGTATATAGTAAACCACCTAAATACACATGAAAGCATTGCGTGACATTTTGATGATTGATTCAATTGCAAGTCATACAACTTACTGTACCACCTCAAAATGAGAGACACAAAACCAGGATTACCACGCAATCTCCTGAAAATGGCAAAGTGTGACTCATTCAATGACCTCTGTGTTTTTAAGACCTGGTCAACCACATACTAATGGAAACTTGAAGAAAGATTTCCTCTTCAAGTGTGGGTGGAAGTCATGTTGTGGTATGTGCAGTCATAACAAGGAGTCCAGGCCCCAACAGCAATGAATTCTTCCAGGTTCACCTCTGGGGTCCAGATTCCAGATACCACTTCCTTTGGGACTGAACTGCAAGTGAAGTGCACTGAAGGTCCCTCTAGCAGAGAACAGCACAGAGACAGCACAGTTGGAGGCAAGCACCCCAAGAAGTACAGAAACAATGTGCTAGAGTGGACAAAGAAATAAGCAATAGAGTAGCATCATACTTGTATCTGACATACCTGTTCTGTTATACATCAGAAAATAACAAGCGAAAAAGCAGTTCCCATTGGCTAACACCGTATAGCATGTAGGCAATAAAGATATTAGCACCAACACCAACTAATCTCACTCCGCACAAGAAAAAAAA
This sequence comes from Calotriton arnoldi, assembly GCA_963921515.1. Lineage (NCBI taxonomy): Eukaryota > Metazoa > Chordata > Amphibia > Caudata > Salamandridae > Calotriton > Calotriton arnoldi. The sequence continues at coordinate 1,375,303 of CAWUFW010001636.1, forward strand.
ACGATTCCACTGTCCCTTTCTGCCAGGTGCATTTGCTTTACACTCTAACTAAATATGAAGTGTAAACAAACAGCAATAGATCAGTAAGCAATCTAAGAATTCTGAAAAACCTAAGACAAAACACCATTTATTTATTTAGTGTTTTTATTTATAGCTAATGTGAACCAGGAAACATGGTACAGCAGAGCGCTCTATAGGAGACAATAGGTAATATGATCAAATACAAGAGATGGGGTATATACATGGTTTGACATATTTACATGGTATAGATTGAGGATATACATCTTGAGTTAATTCAGCCAACCTGTATACATAGAGTAACAAATTTTAGAAACGTGGAACAGCAGCAGTGGAAACCTAAGAAGAAAGTGAAACCCCATTGTCACAAACATTGCATGAAGGGCTTAAGCAGAACACAAATGAGAGAGGTTTTTTAAACAGGAGTGTTTAGGATCTTTTTGAATGCTGCATGCCAAATCACATCAGGGGCAGAGAGCTCCAAATTTCTACGGCCCCATGAGAAAGATTATTCCAATGTGGGGAGCATTCCATACAAGAGCAAATTATGGGCCTTGTGTAAGTATAGGCAGGTTGCAAATAGTTGCTCCAAATACTGCACCAACTTTTTGAGACCTGTCATTTTGTGATGTGACTTACGTACTAATATTAAAGTTGACAAAAAATGGGCTGTTCCCATTGGATAGCAAGGTCAAGACTGATTTGCATATGGCTGGGTATAACCTGAGGTGGTATGGTGTACAACATAACGATGGACTGGGTTGCAGCCCAGAGTAATTACCAGTGGCTGAGATTAATTCAAGCATTCCATCCATCACCTTTTTGCATACTTCAGCATGACGTCCTAAGTGGGAGAGGTATGCCTAGATGTGGGTCCCGTACACACAGTGTGCTACTGAAGCCAAGCTATACCCGACTGATGACCCTTAATAAGGGCCAAATCGGTCTTGAGTTCCTTGTGTTCCAGCTCAGGGAGGAGCTAGCCTGGCAGTTCGGACTGGATTGTTTCCAATGTTCAGGGTCAAGATTGATTTTTATGGCTGGGTCCAAACTGAGGTGAAAAAGTGTGCAAAATAATAATGGAATGGGATATGGCCAGAGTAATTACCAGTGCCTGAGATTAATTTGAGAAGTCCATCCATCACTTTTTTGTTCACTTCAGTGCGACACCTTAAGTGAGATGGGTATGCCCAGACGTAGGTCCTGTGCATACTGTACCACTGGAACCAAGCTATACCTGACACATGAGCTGTAATAAGGGTGAAACTGGTCTTGGGTTGCTTGTGTTACAGTTCGAGGAGGACCTAGCCCGGAAGATAGAGCTGGACTCTTCCCACTGGATCAGTGTCAAGACTGATCTCCATATGACTGGGTCCAAAATGTGGTGGCATGGTGCAAAAAATAATGATGAACTTGGATGCAGCCAGAGTAATTACCAGTGGCTCAGATTAATTCAAGCATTCCATCTATCACGTTTTTGTATACTTCAGTGTGACACGCCTACAAATCCCTCCACAACATCCGACCCAAATACCTCAACGAAAGAGTCTCCTTCCACGTTCCCAAAAGGAACCTCCGCTCCGCCTACCTCGCCCGGGCAGAGACCACACGCATCCGCAGAACCAGAGCAGGTGGAAGAGCCTTCTCCTACGCCTCAGCAAAGACCTGGAACGAGCTCCCAGTCAACATCAGACGCTACCCCACACGGCACACCTTCAGGAAGAGCCTCAAGACCTGGCTCTTTGACTGATCCGGAACTGCACCCCTCCCCCCGCCCCCCCCAGCGCCTTGAGACCCTCACGGGTGAGTAGCGCGCTCTATAAACCCCCTGATTGATTGATCCTAAGAGAGATGGGTATGCCCAGACGTGGGTCTCATTCATACTGTAGCACTGGAACCAAGCTCTACCCGACTGATGAGCCCTAATAAATGGGAAACCGATCTTGGCTTGCTTGTGTTCCAGTTCAGGGAGAACCTGACCTGGCAGTTAAGTCTGGACTGTTCCCTTTGTAGCAAGGTCCAGACTGATTTCTATATGGCTGGGTCCGAACTGAGGAGGCACGGTGTGCAAAATAATGATGGACTGGGATGCATCCAAGTAATTATCAGTGGCTGAGATTAATTCAAGCATTCCATCCATCACTTTTTTATATACTTCAGTGTGACGCCCTAAGTGGGACGGGAATGCCAAGAAGTGGGCCCGTGCACACTGCTCAACTAGAACCAAGCTATACCCAACTGATGAAACCAATATTAGATTGCTTGTGTTGCCGTTCAGAAAGGACTGGGTTTGGCCATTCAGGCTGGACTGTTCCCGTTACAGAAGAAGGAAGACTGATTTACATATGACTGGGTCCAAATTGAGGTGGCATGGTGTGCCCAATTACGATGGACTGGGATGTGGCCCAAGTAATTACCAGAGCCTCTGATTAATTCAAGCATTCCATCCTTCACTTTTTTGTACACTTTAGTGTGACGTCCAATGTACTAATAGGTCACATCACAAAAAGCCCTTTTGGAGAGGATCGCAAAGTGAACTGTCTAATTAACTTTAAATAGGCAGTTTGCTATTTATGACTTCTTACAGTTGGGTAGGAACACCCAGATGGTGTCCTGTAGGGAGACCTTTGTACCTTACATTTGGATTCACAAATAGGAAACATTTTTTTTTTTTTTTTTAACCAACCCTTGTCCCTTAAAGGAAATGTTTTGCTTTTTTCCACATTTTGGACGGCATTGTCTGAGAATGCAGTTGCCCCCTAGACCACTGTCTGCTCACCCCGCCACCCCCCCCCCCCACGAGGCCACACAACTATTTTTCCTTTGCAGATCAGGTACCACCCCAACTTGTAAGTCAGTATGTGATCAACAGATTAATACTGCAGTTGCGGTCACAAACCATTGATGCATGTTATTGCAGATCAGAATTTGGAGTTAATGCACCTTTCACACCCACTTCTACCTGCATTTCAAAACGTGTCACAAAACCCCTATTGCAAGTTGAAAAGGCATCACTAACACATTAAAAAGGGTTTACTAACCGGTAAAAAAAAACATTTTGCAATCGCAAATAAACCTGTGATTTTGCAACGCAAATGATGTGCAACTGCAAAAGAGTTTTGTACATCAGCCCCTAAATATTTATTGCCTTTATCTTGTATCCATACCGATGGAGTGATTAGACGTTTAATAATCTCAAAATAGTCTACAATTGTGCAATATATATATTTTTGGGAGAACAGTGCATGGTGTCGGTGTTTGGTTTCTTGTCTGGTCAATAAACAATCAGATGACCTTGCCCAGAAGGAAGCAACTGAACCAGACTGAGGGATTCCATCAGCACCAATAGGAGGTGCACTCGCCACCCACGGGATCCTGCACCAAATGCAAGATGCACCCATACAAAGCAATGGAAATCGTACGAGCAATCTGCTCAGCTGACCCCACGCAGACTCGGGATGGTGATGTGAGCTTTGGCTGTCATAACTGCGATCTACGATAACACAAGTTCGTGTTTATTTTCAGTACTTTCGAGACTGTATCATGTCTTGCTCGATTCATCAACTGATTTCTAGGTTCTTCGTGTTTTAGCCGAGTAACGAAAACAAGCTTTGACTGTAGAGTAATTAGACTTCAGGACTGACCAATAAAAAAATGCATACCTTTTCTATTTCCTCCATGATATTAATAACACCATAACATCGAATATTTCTAGAACAAAAAGTTAAGTACCCAATACATTGCAAGGGAATGAGTATTTTTCGGACAAATAGCTCACCAGTTCAATGATAAATCAAGATATCCCTGGAAATGAAATTGACCCACAGCAGAGACAAATACCTGATACATGCTCTCTCTCTTCTTTCTAGATGCTGCAGGCAATCCAGGCGTGATACATAATTTTTCCATTCCTCACCTCTTTCCTAGCCAGTGTGCAGGGGCATTGAATTGTACTTCATTGCACTGTAGGGTTTGTGAATTGTGGAGAGTGGCACATGAGCCCCAATCACGTTTGGATGGCTGGGTGCAGTGTAGAGGCAAGTGAAAAGGCAGAAAATATGCAGAAATTTAAAATCTAGAATAAACCAGATATTTTCAAGTTTTGGCTGTCAGATGACCTGGCAGTAGCAACTGCCAGGTGACCTAGCACATTTTTCACAGCAATAGGAGTGCCAACCACATGAGTTATGAGATGGAACGGAAGTTAATTTGGAGGAGTTATGTGCGGCATGCAGATGAGGCCATGCTGAAGAAAGGAAAGGAGGGGAAGAGAATTAGGTGCTAAAAGACATGGAGGAAGTGGCTGTGTAGCAGCCAGGAAGATGGGACCACAGTGGTACAAAAGACAAGAAGAATGGCCTAGGACAGTATGGGGCTATGAAGGACAACAGTCCTGAAGCTAACATAGAGAATGAGGTGCAGACACTGATATCGTTCAAAGCAGAAATAGTCTGTCAACTCTCCCAACCAAGAAGTACGCAACGCATAGGATGCAGGAGATGTGTACTGTGGTATCAACCCTAAGGGAGGCCATTGAAACTAGCTACCCTCGCTTCAGTCTTAATTACTGTTCAGCCACGTCCACAACCAGCTCAGGGTGATATATGATGCATAACCACTTTTTTCCTGGTGGGTACCCTGATGATCCAGCAGAAGCAGTGCATGACTGACTCCATGGAGGGTGAGTCAAGAAGATGAGCTGAAAGAAATACATTATTTGAGAACAAAACAACAAAAATCCAATTAGTAGAACCAGAGATTACCAATTTTGAAGATTTCAGGTAGGTAGAGCGCCTAAAAGCACAAAGCGCCACTTGCTGGTATCTGGTCGTGTGAAACCGGGTGAAAGTCACAAGCTCACCGCAACTGCGATGGAGCACGGGCTGGTACATGGACCAGGTTAGTCCTGCTGAAAAAGTTACATCCAAACATCCAGCTGTAAGATTTCTCTTCGTGGTGGAGAGGGTCGGGAGGAGCAGAGAGAGTGTTGCGGATGGTCTTTGCTGTATCACGAAGATCTTATCTGGCTTCACAGATGCTCGTTGCTGGAGATTCGCTTTGGCGGTCACCATGAGCTGGCAATGTTCTAGCGCAAAAATTCAGATCTTGGGTTGCAGGGCATCACTGGCGGTCGCTGTGGCGTGAAGAGTCAAGTACACTGGACCTTCACGTTGACTGGTGGTGTGGGTGGCAAAATCTTGGTGCAATCAGGCTTGTTACTAGTCATGAAGAGCCAAGACCTTCAGGATTTCTCCTTTCATTGAAGGGGGAGCTCAACTGATGTCACATCAAGGGTTCAGGACCTGAGGAGCATTTCTTGGGGATCAGGTACTCACACCAACAGGGCTCAGGCAGGTCCAGTTGCAGGTTCAGGTAGCAGGTCGACTGGGCAGATTCTGGTAGGACTCTGGTGCTTGTTTTGTCCCTGTAGCACAGAACAGCAGGTCACTCATCTGACTCTTGGAGTACCTTTAGCCTGGGATGGAGGTGCAGTCTTCCTTCTCAGCAAGTAGGCAGCAGAGTAAAAGGGCAGCAGAGTAGCAGTCCTTCTGGCAGCAGGGCATCACAGCAATCCTTTTTCTGTGGTATTCACAGAGACATACTGAAGAGTTGGGTCTGAGGGTCCAATATACTCGATGCCAGCTTTGAAGTAGGAAAAGCTTCTAGAGGTTTCCACCCCCAAAAGGTGCTTGGAATTTCTTGTCTGCCTGCCTCAGCCCCAGCTTGTCTGGGGGCACAAAAGACATGAGTCAAACCCTTTGTAAGTGTGCACATTCTTTGTGATGTGCAAGTGTGGTAGGTGACAGCGTCACTATCAAGTCAGAGAATGCCCTTCCTGCCAACACCTATTCCCCCTTTGTCTCACTGTTTGGGAGCAATACACATAGACCCACTGGCAGCTACACCTAGTCATGTGACCTAGGATACAGGCTGCGGGCACCAAGGGCCTCATTTATGAGGCCCCTTGCGGCGTCAGAACGTTACTTTTTGTGACGTTCCGTGGTGCAGAAGCCTGCTCCATATTTACGGGGCAGCACTAAGCCACTTTTTTTGGCTTAATGCTGCATCGTAAATATTGTCCCCTTTAATGCAGTTTTCTGCATTAAAGGGGCATGCAATGGGTGTTGCTGGGGGTGTTCCCAGCAACATCCATGGCATTTTGACACTGTCCCAGAGTTACGAGAAATCGTAAATCTGAGGCAGCGCCAAAAACGTACGCAAGGGAGGCACAACGAGGAGAAAATATTTATTTCTCCTCGTTTTTCCTTTTTCTATGTGTGCTGTGTTCTGCAGCACACATAGAAAAAGAAAAAATCCTCTTGTGATTGTTTTTGTGCAGGAAGGGACTTCCTGCACAAAAACAACCATCCCCTCAATGCAGGCACCCTTGCACCATGGTGCAAAGGTGCCTGCGTTGGCGCATGGCAGCCTATTGTGCGCCGGCGCAGGGGAAAATGACGGGAATGTGCCGTATTGCATAGATATGGCTTATTCCTGCCCTTTTCTTTTGCCGTAGGACAGCACATCAGGAAGGCCTGCTGCGCTGCCCTATGGCAAAAACACATAAATGAGGCCTCAAAGGCTTAGGAAAAAAACATGCCAACTTTCTAAAAGTAGCATTTTCAGAATTGTGACTTAAAATTCGACTATACCATTAAAGAAGGCTTTAAATTACAATTCTTTAGACCCCAAACTCAATATTCCTATCTACTGCCAATTGAAAGTTATCACTTGTCAAATGTAATAAGGTGACCCAATGTATTCCTATGTGAAAAATAGGCCTTGCAGTAGTGAAAAACGAATCTAAGAGTGTTTCCCTACCAAGACATGTAAAAGTTAAAAACACGTCCTACTTTTTAACTAGATCCCGCCCTACCCTGTGGGCTGTTTAGGGCCTACCAAAGGAGAGACATATTTATTAAAAAGGAAGGTTTATGCCTGGCAAAATGTTTATTTTGCCAGGTTGAAATTGCAGTTTAAACTGCACACACAGACTGGGTGGCACAATAGGTGCTGTAGGCCCACTAGTAGCATTTAATTTATAGGCACTGGGTATATGTAGTACCACTTTACTAGGGAGATACAAGTAAATTGAATGTGCCAATTGATTGTAAGCCAATTTTACCATGTTTAGCGGAAAGAGCACAATCACTTTAGCACTGATTAGCAGTAGTAAAGTGCGCAGAGTCTTAACTGATTGAATTTTTGTTGTTTTTGTGTCATTTTGTTGTTTAGTACTTACTCTGTTTATAAAATTAGTTTGGGATTTTTCTTTTGCTGTGCTTTCACTTTATTACTGTGTGAGTACTAAATAAACACATTAGACCTAGCCTCTAAGTTAGACATGACTGCTTTTATGCCAAGCTACCAGAGGGTTAAGCACAGGTTTATTTAGTGACTTTTGTTGTTCACCGTGACAAGGATTGTGATTATTATTTGAGTGGGGCACTCACCCCTTTCAAATAATAATCCAATTTCTTACAGGCCTTGTGTATGGAGTTTATGGCAGCATCACTACTATATGCCTGAGGTCATAGCGGATATTACCCAATCTGATTTTCACTTAATCAGCTAACAATATTGCTGGGGTACAGCAGCCATTGTTCTTCACACCCAATTGCACACAGGGGACCCCAAATAGTCAGCCCCCTTAATAGCCAGCTTCAACAGTGACATAAGCCACAAGGGATTACCCCAGCTGAGATTGACTCCTTCAATCATGTTCTTGAAGAGGCCCTAGCACCAACTGTTTTTAAAGAAAGAATAAGCTGCACAAAAGCATTGCAACAACATACTTAAACTTCACTCTCAAAAAAATCACTCTTGAGATGAACATGAGGGAAATCACCTCTATTTGGTCCAAAACTGGTCTACTGATGGCAAAATAGCAAACCTGGCATCAGAAATCAAATCAACAAAAATCAGTATTGCCACATTTCAGAATATACTAGCCATTATAGAAAAATATATTGAGGATCATGAATACTGCCCTTGACTGGTGGCAGATTATATAGCACATACTAAAGAAACCTACGGACTTGAAGGATAAAGCATGTCATGACAATGTACAATTTTATGGAGTGCCTGAAAATTGGAGAAGAATAACATGGAGGGCTTCCTGGAAAGATTAAAACATTAGCTCACCGGCATAGAATTCTCCCTGAAACTATAGTTTTATCAGGATCAGTCATGCCATCAATGATACTCTTCTGAGACCCATGATTGTCTACTTCCTAAGGGACAAAGAAGCACGACAAATAATGAAAGCAGCTTGGGCAAATGGCCCATTTGTGCGGGCTCACCACATGGTACACAGATCTGCAAACTTTCATATGAATTTGTCGCTCTGAGACCAAAAATTGGAAATCTAGTATGGCCTTTCACAACCTTCAACAATGTAGATTACCATAGATGGCAAATGCTCAGAATACACAGAATCTGGTGACCTTGAATATTTTCTGGACAGCCACGGGGCAAGATGGCCACCTGATCCCGGAGCTCCGCGCTGAAGGGAGCCCTAGATGGCACCTTTGCTCTAGCAGATAACGTTGTGTGAACAGCACAGCTCCACAACGCAACGTTCGTCTAAGCTGTAGAATGCTTCTTTCGTCGGAAACGGAGAGGTATCTGCTGACAGGAAACGCCTGAAATAGCTGAGGAGAAATGTGCGCGGCGGTCGCGTAAAGAAACACAAGGGCTTCCTGGATATTTCCACCGAGTCACTGTCAAGCACCTGAGGTGACTGAGGTGATATTGCTCTTCTGTCTGCTGCCTCGTCTGTCTTCAGTGAGAGTGAGCATATAATTTGTTGCGACATTGTTGCTTTGTAGCGCTTCTCTCCTGGGCAATTTCCTTGGCTCCTAAAGCCTCTCTGAATGTCTGCTGCGCTGCTGAAATGAAACTGCCTGGAGCTGTGACACATTTGAACCGCAGTTGACTGTTGCCGGTTAGCACAACGGATACTTGGTGGTGACATTGCTACTTGCAATGCTTCTTCTTTGAAGTAACTTACTTTATTGGCAAGCTCCCCTGAACGTCTGCTACACTGTTGAGGCAGAGCTGACTTGCTTATTTGGAGGAGCGCCTGAAGGATTTCCACACTTATAAATTCTTATCCTGCGTATTTGATGAAGTAGTGGCGGACGTTTCTGGCAGCATTATTACTTTATAACGCTCCTTTCTCTTTAGCACACTCGTCTTTTGTATCAAGTAACAGGAGGGCGCTGACTCACTAATTTGAAGCATGCCACCTGGAGCTTCATGAGCCTCAATTAATTTTCACTGCCTGATATCGGTTTGAGGTGAGTGATATAGTCCGTTATCAGGTGACTAGAACATTTGAGAGGATGTCATTTTCTGCCAGGAAAGAACCAATATAATATTATTGAGGTGAACTTGCCGCTCTGGGCTTCTACCACTCTTCTGTCAGATTATTGGTCTGTTATTTCCAAACTGGCCAGTACTTCTAGAACAGAGTTATATGCACTGGTGTTCCAATTGACGTTGCTCTGAGGTGATTTATGTGCGTCAGTATAAAATACCTGGTACGGTTCTGACGCTTTTATTCTAGTACGACAGGCCTTACTTAAAGAGGTCCACCCAGCTGTAAAGAAACTAATTACTTGTCAAAGATTTTTACACAACGATGGCCTGGAATGCCAACTCGAAAAGCGGCTAGTAAGTCTTCAAAGTAACCCTCCTATTCTGAAATCCTAAGCCAGAGTCGTTCCGACTCAGAAACTTGCAAAACTACCTCTGCAACTCAAAAGTCACCTAACCTTATGATGGCGTCTGCACCAGACTCTACTATGGAACGAATACTTCAAGAGATTACTATTGTCGGACGACGCTTGGAAGGAATGGAGACGTCTATCTCTGCTCTTGCGACTGAGACTAAATCCATACGTGCTGATATTGCGGGATTCCAGAATCGGCTTGATGGTCTCACTGAACGTGTAGCTACAGTTGAGAATTGTCTTCATAATATGCCAGACCGAGACCAAGAACTTCTCTTCTTAAGAAGCAAAGTGATAGATTTGGAAGATAGAAATCGTCGGGACAATGTGCACTTTTTTGCATTCCCGGAAGGAATAGAAGGATCAGATGCTAAATCCTTTCTTAAAGCAGATCTCCCGAAGATTACAGGTCTCACTTTTGAACCGCCATTAAAAATGCAGAGAGCGCACCGTATTGGTCTTCCTAAAGGAGGGAGGAATGTGCAACCGCATACACTTATTGTTTGCTTTCTGCGGCACGAACAAGCTCAACAGTTAATCAAAGCGGCTTGTACATATGGTCCATATATATTTGAGAGTCATGAGATTCGAGTATCTGCAGACTTTTCAAGAGAAACAAATGACCGCCGTAAAGCTTTTCTCTCTTTTCGACCTCACTTACTTCAGTTAGATATTAAATATGGACTTTTTGAACCTGCACGGCTGCAAGTTACTAAGGATGGTATATCCAAAGACTTTTTCAATCCAGATGACCTTTGACGCTTCCTGGACAGCATCTCTCCTCAACATATGGAATATACTGAATCCCTACCTGAGGCCCAATCTTCATTTTCTTCACCAACCTTCAAAATGATTCCTGACAGCCAGTGTAACCCAGGTTGGTCCCAAAGTAGGGGAAGAGATCCAGATAGACATACCCGCTCGTTTGGTGATTGCGCTCAAGTTCTTCAAGCAGCTGCTGCTCTTACGCAGGAAAAAGACAGAGACAAATCGCGTTCTCCACTTAAGCCTCCTCCATCACTTGACGATGATGTTCCTTGAACTCTGAGTTACTACTTAACTGTTGAAATCTTGAAGAACAGATAGGAGAGATATATCCTAATGTCTGTTGAAGTCACGACCTGATAAGTATCCACATATCTATTTACTTAATTGTTCGTTATTTGCTGTACAATGTCCGTACTATACTCTCTAATATATTTTAATTTATTCCTGATCTTTCTTCATCTTCTCTCTTTTAGTATTTGCACATATTACAGTTTACTTGTGCTCATTCTCATAATGTTATAAAATCTTTTATCTGATTATACTGTTAATATTGCTATGATCTTTTGAAATGTTATAAATTAAGAATTGGACTATACATATGAATTATTGCCTTAAGGTTATGTATTGTATTCTTTATACTATTTCCTTTTACTTTCCTCTTATATTTTCTCTCTTCTCCCTCTTTTCCAATAAGTATTTCGGATATTCTCTCCTTATTATAATGTTTTCTTATTATATTATTTAGATATTATGCTGTTCACCTAGATCGATGTTTAAATTATTGTTAATGTTATTTATGTGCTGTTTACTGTCCTCTATATAGGCTATATCTCAAATTTCAAATACTTTAGATTTTCTTCTTTCCTTCTTCAGATTCTTCTGGAGCATAATACTTGGAAGCTTATATACGTCGTTCTTCTTTTCTTTAGTTATCCCTTATATCCTTTTCATCTTTCCTTTCTCTTTTTCCTATTTCTATTTAAGTAAAATTACTCAAAATTGCTTGCCTAATAGATTACTTTGATACACTGTATTTAGATTAATTAATTAATTCCAAAAAGATTTAACTGTGTTAATATTTAATTATTTAATACTTATACTATTTAATTGTCATTAAGTCTCGTAATGGTTGTATTTAATACTTATTTCCTTCATTATCCCCTTTCTCTTCTTGTAGTATATCTCATATCATAATGTCTGAATGTCTGAATATTTATAGTCAAACAACAAAAGAGTGAGGCCCAATCCAAGGAGAAGAAAATATGTGGGAAAGTGAAGGATCACTCTTGTGATTAAAAAGGACCCTCACTCACCAACCTAGTTGGTGACATGCTTCATCATTGGGTCCCCACCAGAGAGGCCGAATGCCTCCCTGGTGTGCTACAACGCCTGGTTACAGCGGAGCAGGTTATTATGTGTAATCCAAGTGTGATCAAGTGAAATGTGATTTAAAAAGTGGCCACTTCAACCATCAACAAACTTTATTAGTGGTGAAATGGGCACTATTAAAAACAATGTGGGGGATGATACTGGCTAAATTGACCAGACTCATTCACTATGAAGAAAAAAATAAAATGGCCAACATGTTTCTGCCTTTAGTCGCAAAATTTGCAAGGCTTTCGTCAGGACCAAGAAATTCAAAAAACACCACGGCGGTATACGCTCGCTAAGGCGTACCCTAACCTGTGGTGTAAAAGGAACTTGTACAACTTACAGTTCGTTGTTCAAGGCTTCAATATTTTTTAAGCCACGTAACTTCAAAACAATGCGTGGAAGCGCCCCTTGGGTCCTGGTGGGGGGTGCGAACTTGTAGTCACACTTACGCCAAAGTTCGTCACCCGTATTAAACCTGCACGTTCCCTATAGCAGGACCCCGCAGATACTGCCTGATCGGTCCCTTTTTAATCACAAGAGTGATCCTTCACTTTCCCACATATTTTCTTCTCCTTGGCTTGGGCCTCACTCTTTTGTTGTTTGACTAAGACTATTAATAGGGGGGCTAAGAGTGATTCGGTATCCCTCTCTCTCTTGTTGTTTGGATATATATGTCTGAATATTTACTCATTTTCATAATTCTCAAGTTCATTTAATACTGTTTATAATTTGTCATACCTATGCCCTCTTTTCACGCTTCTTGCTGTGGCGGGCTCCCCCGGCGTGCATAGCCCGAAAGCTAGGACTCGCAGAGAACAATTCTATTTCCCTCATACTGCACTTTTTCCCTGTGCAGTATATCTACCCTTATTTCTCTTTTTCTTTCTTTTCTTTTTTTTTCCCAGTTCGTTTATTATTTTATTTCTTTTATTTTTATATTTGTTTCTTTGTTTATTCTCCTGTACATTAATAAGTGACTCATACTCATTTTCCTCTCTTGCCCGGAACTCTTTTCTTTACTTCTTTCACCCTTTTTCCTCTGCACTGATTGTTTTCTTATTCTTCACTCCTGTATACCTAGTTTAATATCCTATCTACTAACATACACATGGCTGTGAACATTTCCTCTGCTTCTCATCCACTACGCATTATCTTGTGGAATGTTCATGGTCTTACGCACTTTATTAAGCGCAAGAAAGTACTCTCCGATCTACAAGCGGAAAAAACTGATATTGCTCTTCTACAAGAAACTCATTTGGATGCTCTGGAATCCTCTAAGTTACGACGAGATTGGGTGGGAAAAGTCATCTACTGTGGGCTGGCGACACAACTCCCTCCTAGCAGGAATCCTCCAAGGAAGTGTGGTGTAGCTATTCTAATTCACAAATCTCTGCCTGTTACCATTATCAAGACCTGGACTGATCCAGATGGTAGATATATTTTTGCAAAACTCCAAATAGGAGATAAGGTCCTCTGTGTGGGCTCAGTTTATGCTCCTACAGGCGCCAAACGCACTTTCTTTCTTAGTCTGAACCGTCTGCTGGTAGAAATTGGTGCATCCAGTTATATTATTGGTGGTGATTGGAACCTTACCCGGGATGCTATAATTGACAGAACAGGTCCCCTGGATAGGTGTAATGAGGGAGACAGAGCCTTGCTGGGAGACATAACATCAGACCACAGACTAGTGGACCATTGGCGTCTTTGTCACCCTTCTGATCAGGAGTACACCTTTCTCTCCTCTACCCATGGTACACAATCCAGGATAGACTACTTTCTTATTTCGCATTCAGTGGGTGCAATCACCACTGAATCCCGTATCTTAGAAGCTGCAATATCAGACCATGCCCCTATCCTTATTACTTTAGAAATAGGTTTAACTTCCCCAGGCCGTAAACCATGGCGTATGAATATCCAAAGGTACCGCCCTCCCAAAGGTAAAACTCTACTCCGTTCACATATTTCTGATTATCAATAAGCCATCTGTTACTTCTGGTAGAATTGTTTGGGCAGCGGCCAAAGCAACTATTCGTGGTCAAATGATGAGAGACGCTGCTGAGGCCAATACGTCTGCGTCCCTACGTCGTTCTGAATTGGAGACTCAAATTCCTTCCCTCACACATTTATACACATCTCATCCCACAATACCCAACCGTCGAAAACTTGAACTTGCTAAATTGGCGCTTAATAATTTATGTACCTCCAAAGCTGAGTATGCTCTTCAATGCCTAAAGGGCAGACATTATGAACAAGGAGAAAAAGAAGGTTGTTTACTAGCAGCACAATTGAAACAACGTGAGGCAGCTATGGCCATTCCTGCATTACCTACAGAAAAGGGTGAGATTCTTACAAGACCACAGGATATTGTAAACAATTTTGCATCCTTTTATAAAAAACTCTATGCCCCTGAAACTTCAGTAACTGAGGATCAAATAGTTTCATATTTGGCTGATATCAACCTCCCTTGCCTCATGTATGAAGGTAGAGCCCTGCTTGGTGGTGATATTAGCAAAGAAGAAATTGCTGCAGCCATCACCAAACTGCCTTATCACAAATCTCCAGGTGAAGACGGCTTCCCTGCAGAGTTTTACAAATGGACCGGGACTGAAATGGTTGATACTTTATTTTCTGCCTTCCATGAGGCGGTTCAAACCCATTCATTTGGCCCTATTTCTAACAAAGCATTGATCGCAGTTATCCCAAACCTGGTAAAGACCTGCTTGCTTGTAGTAGTTATCGACCCATCTCACTAATAAATAGTGACGTCAAAATTTTAGCAAGTATATTAGCGCCACGTCTACGTAAAGTTATTCCCTCTCTCATACATCACTCACAGGTAGGTTTTGTCCCAGGTCGCTCCTCCAGGAATCACCTCCCACCTCTAGCTCACACTTTATGGTCTGCAAATAAGATGACGGAAGATGCTGTAGCCCTTTCACTGGACGCAGAAAAAGCATTCAACCTTATTAGCTGGAAATACCTTTTTGCAGCTATGAAACGCTTTGGCCTGGGTGATCAATTTATCTCTAAAGTTCGTCCCTTGTATGACATTCCGACAGCCCAAGTCAATTGTGGTGGGTTTCTTTCCGATCCTTTTCCAATCCAACGGGGTACCCGACAAGGTTGCCCTCTTTCCCCTCTTTTATTTTTGCTAGCGATAGAGCCTCTTGCCTCACTCATTCGGCATTCACCACACGTTCAAGGCATACCTATAGCAGGTGGAACTTCTAAACTATACTTGTATGCCGATGATATTCTTCTCATGTTAAAAGATCTTCCTCACTCTTTACCAGCCTTACTTAAGATCATTGATGGTTTTGCGACTCACTCTGGGTACAAAGTGAAGTGGGATAAAAGTGAGGCTCTTCCAATTTCTTCTGGTACCACAAAAGCGTCAATTGATGGATATCCTTTTTGTTGGAAATCATCCCAATTAAAATATTTGGGAGTTCTGGTTAATAGAGGTTTGTCAAGTATGATTTCAGACAATGTCTCGCCCCTTATAACGTAAATGGAAACTGATTTTGCAAAATGGTCTCTCTTGGGTTTTTCCATGTGGGGAAGGGTACAAGCCGTTAGGATGGTTACCTTACCTCGCTTTAGTTATATTCTTGGCATGCTCCCAATTCTTGTTCCCTTATCTACACTTCGTAGAATAGATGCCCGAATTCGATCTTTTGTCTGGGGATCCACACGCCCTCGTCTAGCTGCTTCTAAATTATTGGCTCGCCGCTCTTATGGTGGCCTGGGATTACCATCCTTAGAACATTACTCTTTAGCTCTACACCTCTCCCAATTAGTTTATTTGCTTCCGGGTATGACTGATCCTCCACAGTGGGTCACAACGGAACGCTCCTTACTTAACCGAAGCGATGGCCTTGATTTCCTTTATGGACCTCGAACTCCACGTTCCTCCCCCCGCATCCAGTGATGCAAGCTACTTATCAAACGTGGCAAAAAGTACATCGTCTTCTCCGAATCGCCCATCGCTTGCACTATAAAGCTCCACTTTGGGGCTTTGGGGCAATGAGAGTATCCGAATAAATGGTCAAGCGCTCCAATGGTCTAGTTGGAAATCAAGAGGCATCCAAACACTTGATCAAGTTTTCCTAGACGGAGAGCTAAAATCCTTTGATTCACTTAGTGAAGAGTTTGGTCTCCCACCACACTAGGCCATGCGCCACTCGCAGTTACAGCTCTGTCTGAAAAGATGTCTCGGTTCTCCTCCCTGGACTTTGAATCCTTCACCAATTTTAGATTATCTTCTTACTTGGGGTCGACATAAAGGAGTGTTGTCAGGTCTATATGGTGTTTTAATTCATCGCATATATTCACAACCACTTATTACAGCTCTCCAAGAGAAATGGCAAGAGCGTTTACACATCACGGTTGAAGAAGATGACTGGTCAGATATGTTAGAAGCCCTTGACAAAGGTACCCGAGAGGCTCGTTTGAAGTTCTGTCTTTTCAAAACTTTGCACGATTGGCACTGGTCACCTCTAAAATTGCAAAGAGCAGGAATATTACCACACTCTCAATGTTGGAGATGTCCTGGAGTCAATTGTGACCTTCCTCATATACTCTGTGACTGTCCCTCCATGCAGGGTTTTTGGACATATGTAGGGGACACTCTGAAGGGTTTAATCTCTTCTCTTAGCACTCCTTCCATCATTTTATTACATGATTTTAGAAGTCTTCCTACTATTACACGTCCGCAAACTCGTCTTTTGCACACCGCACTTTCCACAGCTAAAATCTGCATTCTAAGGCATTGGAAATCGTCTAGTCCGCCCTTGCAGGAAGAGTGGATGGTAGCAATGATTCAAACCGCTTCCCATGAACGTATTATATATAGATTACAGGATCAAGAGGAAATCTTCCAGCAAGTGTAGGCTTCTTTTCTTCGTCATCCCTGAATTCCTCCCACTTTCTTCATACCCCTTCAACCCTATATCTTTGCTTCCCTCTTTTCTCTTCTACCTATATTCTTACTTTATGCGGGTAAGAAGTCTATTCTTTTCTCCCTTCTTCATATACTTGCCCGTTTATCTATATATATTTCTATGCATATATATATTCTTTAATTTTTGTTTATCCATTCAGGAGTTCTCTATCACATTCCCTCCCTCTTTTAATCTTAAATTTATGTCATTTATTTTCTCTTCTATGGACTAAAATTATTTCCCCTTTATCATTTTTCTTTCCCTTTAATACTGAATTATTCCTTTTTTTTACTACCCTATATGAATTCATGTTATTCTATGATATTTTGTATGTACTCATGTTTTTCATGTATATTAAATTTATTCTCAATAAAAAATTATGAAACAAAAAATAAATATATAACTTTTTTCTGATCATTGCTCTAAATTCACATAATCACATGTAATTTCTTTTTATTTTTTCATAACCATCAGTTATAGATGTGCAATTCAACAATACAACCAATATCTGTCACACACATTGAGACAATGCAGTAGACATGAACATATCAACACCTTTCCAAACAGATATACAAAACAATAATTTACATAACTAGGGCATACTTCAAAAATGCATACAAAAACCAACATATGTGTTATGACTGACATTAAAGCTTAACATTAATGAATCCCAGTCCATACAGTTATTTTTACAAATGCCAGAGGGAAAGAAAAACTTGTGATTATGTGAATTTAGTGATTATGTGAAAAGTTATAAATTGAGTTGTGTCAGTATTGGCATTTTCATAGTTTAACGATGCCTAGCCTTGCTCACAATAAATGGGCCGGACCCCCTTTTTGTCATATTTTTGTACTAGTAGAAATTGTGGGCATGGACAGGGACAGATCTAGATCCCTACTAAAACAGAATACACAAGACATCTTACCCATACTTAAAGAGTCAGATGCAATCAGGTGTCTTTTGCGTCTCAGGCCGGCCAAACACACATGCACACTTAGGTTTCTCCAACCAGGCTGTATTGAACAGCCAGGTTGGAGAAACAGCACAGACTCTCTGTCGTGATCGGAGCGTCAAAGCAGCCCGCTCAGGCCAATCTTCGCGCTGCATTGCATGACAGCAGCGCGGGGATTGTACAGGGATTGTAATGCTGCCCAGTGCCTGCTGGGACAAGGAAGAAGACCAATGAGGCACGACACGGGAGGTGGCTGGCAGCTTCAGGTAAGTCTTTTTTTAAATTGTTATGAAACTCCCCCCGCGCTCCCCCATGCTTCCCCTCCACCCGCCCACCACTTTTTGTATGTGGCGGCCGTCACTGCTCCTGAAGATCTGGAAATCAATGAACGCTGAGAATGTCCAGGAGCAGTGGGTGCTGCTGACCTGTTCGTTGTATTCTAATTAGCTAGTGTGCTACTGTGGAAGTCATGGAATGTCTGCAGCACCTGCAGGCACCTTTTCTGCAACTGGCCTAATTATTTGGAAATCACTACTTCTGCTGGAGTAGCACATATTCAAGCACCAGCAAAATGTTCAAAGAGAGAACTGCAGCAGCCAGGTAATTAATTTCCACCTGACACTGCCAAATTCTACGAATACCCTTAGACTGTATTTTTCTCATGAATATTGTTTATTTCCTGCTGCCCTATACTATTTGCCCGATCACTTTTTAAACCCTTATTAGTTTTTTATGTTATATTTTATTTTTCCAGTTAAATATTTTTGGGTACACGTAGAGGTAGTATGGACTTCTATGTGCTTAGATTCGGTGCTTTTATTTGATTGTTTTCATAGAACAGGCAATGCTACCTAAGGTGAGAGGTTACTCTTATTGAAACTCACGTGCCTCTGTGAACTCCTCTCTTTGGGCAGTTTTGAAAAACAGCCACAACATACATCAGTACAGCTCGTCTATATGGTAACCTGCAAGATATTCATCAAATATATAGATGGCTGAAAGCCTATAGTCAAAGCAGGACATAGGCTATGATGGCCTACCCAAGATGGCTGTCAATAATATCAGCTCCACCTTCTTTACACGCTCTCCTTTGTGTCATCTTGTGTCTCCTTTGTGTCGACCTTTAGCCAGCTCTAGGCCAATCAGACAGGAACGTCTCAAAGGTATTTGGACCAGAGAGCTGTTACCAAACTTCAGTTAATGATGAACAAGGAACGATGGAGCTGATACAAGTGACATTTTACCACGAGAGCCTGTGCACCAAAGATCCTAACACGGTTGCAATATTACGCCCTCCCCTTTTAACCATTGGGCAATGCAAAAAATATCAACATTCGTAAGAAGGCATAATATAAGAAGCCGACCTATGAATGCAGAAACTATTCGAATGTATAGTTTTACAGTGCTATGGATTTATTTTTTATGGAGTTGTGTTTTTTCAAATGGTAATACTTGGTCTTCTTTTAATCAGGTCCTGCGCAAACATACATTTTGCAGACTGGGTACGTAAACAATCGTGGCAAACTGGATTTTAGAATGATAAATAATTAACTTCAAAATGTGTAATATGATACACTAAGCCAGGCATTTATAATGTTACATAACTTCTATTTTAAACTCGCAGAAAATTGGTCCCAGCTGGGGTATAGAACTTTATACATCCTTCAGTCTGACTTCGGGATATTTCATTAAAATCCAGAACCTACAGTAATCCCCAATCAGAGAGCCTGATTGCATGCATCCCTTTTGTTCCACGCTCATATTATCCATCATCCCTACAGTCATTTGCTCCTATATTATCTTGGCATTTTATCCGGTTCACTCAGTACAATATTTCATTCTGTGTGCTGCTCAGATGTGTGCATGCATGTCCTAACCATAACGCAGAATTCAATGTGCCTGTTCTTCCGGAAGCAAAATGCTGCAAAAGTGGTTTAGTAAACAAAACACGAAAGGCCAACCTTGAAAGAAAAAAACGCAGGTATAATATTTAATGAACTCAGCCAGGAAGGGTCCCTTAACTTTTTTTTCTAACAGTTTATAATACTACTCCTTGGATCATTCCTGGGGAATGCTTTTTAGCCGTTAGGCAACATTGTTTTATCTATATTGAGGCGTATTGCCCTCACAAAAATAATCATCCTCCTTTTGATTTTATTTAGCTCTATATATTGTTTTCTTCCTGCCAGATGTTTTAAGAAGGTTGAAGGAAATCATCCTAGCTTTATATGTGCTGGATGCCAACAGTAGCTCAGTTTAAACGAGTCGGAAACAGAGGTACCTCAGGCGATCTACCTTTGCCTGAGAGCTTGGCTTTTTATATGTTGCTTCTCTTTCATTACATTATAATAGACTGTCCTCTTTGACAGGTGCCTTGTGGTTTGATGATGAACCAGTTCAAATCCTGGGTGCACATTTAGATATTCCCATACTTCCAATGTATTTCACTTAGCCACATACTAACAAATTTACCCACTTCATGAGTTTAATTTGTTTGGGAAAGCAACAAGCCACTTTTTTAGGTACTTCTAATAAGCTGGTGGCTGCAGAATCTTTAGTTCAGAATTGCTTTAGTCCAATGGTCTTCAAACGTTTTAATGCTGCTGCCCCCCCCACCCCGATGTAAAAAAAAATAATAATCAGGCCCCCAGAATCAACATATTTTTTCACATTACTTCATTCTATAAAATTGGCAAGGTTTAAATATGCCTGAACATATTTAAACACTGCAGTTATGTTCAATCTTCCTTTTTAAAAATGGAATCAAATACATGATTGCCAGCTTACTGTTTTGGTCAGCCAGGTGATTGCAAAGTGTAAACGTATCCACAGTGGGTGTGAGGCCATCAACCTTTGACACCTACTCCCAGACAGGATATCAACGACAAAAGATGTCAGTAATTCCCCATTTGCTGACTGACGCTCTTTTTTTTTCTTACTAAGAACAATGCACTGTTAATAGCATGATGCTTCTCTTGGCCAGTGCCTGGCGCCCCTTGTCATCAATTCAGGCCACCCCAAGCCCCCCAGTTTGAAGACTTCTGCTTTAGTCTTTTTAGCTTCTTGGGTATGGGAGATAGAATCTGGTTTCCATTGCTGAAATTTGGGATTTTTTTTTTTAATCATGACATCTTAATATATTTTTCTGCACTTCATGTGCACGTCAAAACAGGGAGTAATTGGTTTAGATTTTCCTATGTGCAACTTTGTGGTCCCTTTGAGCCCTTTCTGGGTCCAAAACTGCATGCTACATGGACCTGGTTCATTATGTCAATAGACCTGATAGTGCAAGATTACGTACCATCTAAATTATATTCATAGCTGCAGGACTAATATGATGAAAAAAGACAATTAATAATCTTATCTAAGTGAAATGAGTCTCATGTCATTCGGGTTATGAGTGCTGGGGATATGTTACATAGATTTTAGTCCTACAATCATTTTGTCAATTATTGATAGGCTATTTTTAATTTTCTTTATTAACTTATCTCGCCTGTCTACATAAGCTATTCCCCAAGGACAGCTCTGTAAGGGCTTTCAGAAGAAATAAATAGGGACCTAAGAGGAATTGTCATACTTGTTTTTATCTCCATAATAGTGAGTCATTACTTTTATTTTAAGGTGAAAATCAGACGGCCCATCTGAATTTCATGCTTGGAAGACCAAAATTGCTATAAGATGGGTCTTGGAATAATGGTTCCACTTCGGAAATGTTTCCATTACGAAATTCATGAGAATCTAGTAATTATATGATGAATATGTACTGTCATTTATTTATAAGTTAATATTAAGGGGCCAATTTCGATGTTAGTCGGAAAGCCTCCGACTGCTAGTCGGAAGCTTTCTGAACACGGTCGGAGGCTTTCCATCCGACACAGTCGGTTTGTGGTCCGAACACCTAATTACGATGTTGGTGGTCGGAACGTAAACCGGCTGGTCATTCTGACTCGGTTCCGACCAGCTCTCAGAGTCTTCCAGCTGATTGGAACCGCACCGTAATCCCCAATGGACGGCGTTTCGTTTGTCGGGATTACGATGTCGGTTTCCCACAGCTTTTCCGTGCTGGCCTTTCCGACACTGAAAGGCTGTCCAAAAGTGACTTTGGGGGCCCCTAGTAGGGCCCCCTTCACCCTGCAGCCTACGGTTGGTGGTCGAGGGGGTGCCTAGGGTACCCCCCCTGTAAAACCCTGCACTGTGTGGTAGGCACCAAGGGGTGCCTGCCACAGGGTGCAGGGTTTTACACACACACACCCATTTCTCTATAGGAGCCTGTATTACAGCCGGTTTACAGCCGTGACAAGCTCCCATAGAGAAAAGTAAGTATGCGACTGAGCAGTGTTCGGTTGCATCACAATCAGGCGGTCGGAACTGCCGACCTGAGGTCGACATCGTAATAAGCCCCTAAGTGTTTTAAATGTGTTTTGGGAATGATTTTGAATTGGTGAATGTATTTATTGCATAAATCTATTATTTTTATCTGTCTATCTTTGCATGTTTGCTTTATCATAAAAATAAAAGAAACAAAGTCAATCATGATTTTTACCTTTCAGGATTAGAGGAATTTGACATCAAGGGAAGATGCATTATTTACCCGATCTTCTCTTGCCAATCTAGCAGATGCAACACCAGTTATCATCCCCATCTTATAATCAAGGTTGGAATACTTGAAGACTTTCTTTTCACCACCCTTTTCAGAACCTACAGTAACCAAATACCAGATCAAATCCTTTAACCTAATATGCTACAAATACACATTGATACTCAGATCATCCTAGAGGTCAAAAACCCAAAGGACGTAGATATCTCAGATTTAGATTAACACCTCTTACCCATCATCTGATAGATGTAGAGAAATCAACCCAACTCTACTCATCCATAATAAATATCCTAATATGCAATTATAGCCATGAAGGCCCAAGAACTAAGTCAACCATAAGTCATGTAAACAGAAGTGAGAAACCAGGGCATGAGCAACGATGCCAGTGTATACCTAGTCAACCCAGTAACTTTTATACGTCCACTGACAGATGCTCAGATCTCTGCATAATGCTCAGGACCATCTTTGACTAGGGTCCATTCTTCATCCAAGTATAAATGCAGAGTTATTCACATAAGAGGACGCTCCCCTTTAAACTGGCATCACAGCTGGAATTATTTATTTGTCTTTTCCGTAGCAAAACTTTGGAATTTTCTCCCAGCAAAGACAATGCAACCTGAAATTCAGGACGGCAATGAAGACTTGGCTCTTCCAAAGATGACCTATCAATAAGCGGACCGTACCATGTGTTGTTGCGAGAAAGATTTGAAGACATAAAACTCAGAATCTTATTCATCTGAACCTGGAGCAAATCAGCTTAAGGATGGAGTGCACATCCACATATGCAGGAATCTCAATTTCCTGTACCCCTTCCACGCATAACCACAGCTATGTTTCACATCCACACCGTAACACCGCCACTTCCAAACACACAACTAAACACTTCTGACATAGACTAAACTATATTCTCCTAGGGCTTCCTTCTAGATGGAAGCATTTCTTTATAGGGACTCCGATATTATTGTTTACTAGGAAGGACAGCAAATGGTTCAATGCCCTGCATTTCAACAACTACTAGCCTTGTGTGTCTAATAAAGTATTTTTTTTTAATATGGCTTTGGAAGTAATGTAATGGGAAGACCACAGTGCTCTCTGATTTCTACTATTCTATTCCTTAATAAGAGATTGGAACTGCACATTTCTAACGGGCCAGGTAAGAGAAATGGGCTCATCTGTAAGTTAAACTCAGCTGGTGTCACTGTAACGGTGTTATGACATTTTTGGCTACAATTCAGAAAACATCAAAATATCAATATAACAAACATAACCCGATTGAAGCCTGCACATGACCTTAGTGCTAGGAACTTCAGAGTTACAAAGTGGAAACTACCCTTGGCCTCAGTTTTGAGAAGAGCCCGACAAAGCAGCAGGGGCCATCAATTTGAGAAGATAATGAACTCTTTGTGGCTTTATTACAAACACATCATCTTAGACTGTGTCTTAGAAGACATGTGGATTTTCTCATGCTGAGCTCCTGAACGTTTCGAAAAAGTGCACTTGTATGAAGGATTCTGAGCATTTGCAATCGTGTTTAATTCTGGTGTGTCCCTGGGTGCTCTGCGTAGGCTCAGCATCTGAAGAGTTCCACAGCAGTCCAGAGGCAGACTCACAGGGACATAATAGGCGAGCTCATAGTGAGGTCACCCATATTTAGTCTAACAGGCATTCTGCTTATTGTGTTTCCTCGTATCTACTTTCAGGCCAAAAGGATTGTGAAATAAAAACATCAAAAAGCTACCAGCTGTACAAGCCTTTTGATATGTCTGTGTCGCAAGAGCCTGCCTTCCACTTCACAAAAACATGTAAAAAGGCTTCGAGAAAAGAACAGAGAAAAAAACATAGATCCAGGTGGCTTTTGCGGTGCAGCATATCATAAAGCAGACCACGGAAAGTTTTATTTTGATAGGCGGTAATTGAAAATCAAGATATGCAGTTGGCAAGGGCGAGTGCTCTTGTCAGCTGCAATCAGTTGCTGGGCATAGTTCTTTAAGACATAGATTCACGAGTATTTATCAGATTTGAGGCAGAGCCTTGCAAATCGCAAATCTGAGACTGAATAAAACCAGACTTGGCTGTGCCGGCTAGCGCTTTACTTTTCATACATCACAAAGTAGCAATAACCGGTAATGGCTTTACTATTCAAAAATCACACCGCGGTATTGCAAGTATTTTTTATTTAGAAAAAAAAAATGTTTAGCAGACAATGTGTTAACTACTGGCAATTCACCACAAACAGTGTGAAAGGGCTAAACCCGGTACATACAATCACACTAATCATTTGCGTTCTCATTATCTCCACAAACTTGGTGATAAAGTGAAAAACTTCAAAACTTTATTTATAAAGTTAAGTCTTTGCCATTCAAATTCAGAATACTGCAGTCTATGATTTTAGGTATAAGGAAATACGCTTTAGCTGCCTGCTAAATCTTACGTGACCAATTTCCAAACAGAATGAGAGAGGCAATAAATGTGAACCCTTCAGCCATTGGATACTGCAAGTGTCACTCACATAGTCGATCAATGCAAACAATAGCCGTTGGGAGTTGGAATTAATGGTCATATCCTGTGGAGTTTTGTCTCTTTTACCGGTTTTGGTCATTTCATTGGATAAACCAGTGTAGTCTTAAGAATATATGGGCCCTGGGCAAGACATATTTTGGGGGCCCCGGTTCTGAACAACTCTTGATTTGTAATACCAATTTTCTTCTAATCCAAGCCCAATTGATGCCAAACAGACTTTCAGAAATGGGCGGTCAATCACAAACAGTTGAAATATGCCTAGCTGGGGGCTCAAAATCCATAGGATGAAATTGAACATAGACAGAGGTAGGCAGAGAGGAGAAAGGTTCACATACAGAAATAAACAAGAGTGAGATAGTATGTTCACTTTTGCAGGGTGCCCTTTGGAAGATGGTGGTCTGGGCAATTGGCCACTTTGCACGTGCCTTAAAACGTCTCTGGGTCAAACAGTTGTTTGAGGCTGCCTGAGGGGTGTGCTCTGTTTTTTATTGGGTGGTGTAGTGTCTTGTGAGTTCAAAGTGACGGAACCCTTTTGGTTTCGGATGGAATTTGCAGACTGATTAATTGAACATTCGAATGTTGGGAAGGGAAGACAGGTTTAGAATGTTGAATTCGTGTTTACACGTTGATGAATAAAGACATGTAAAACTACCCTCTGCATGTGGCGCAGCCATTTACGAATGCCCGGTCTGGGGAGAACGCTACAACTGGCAACAAGTAGGGGTTAAGTAATCCGAAGACTGACAGTGCTCTCCCAGAGAGTTTGCCGTGGTACAGCAAACTGCTTGTGCATGCTACATGGGCCACAGTCGAAGTGCAGAGGCAACACTGGTGTATGTAGAGTTAGATCATAACCTCAGCCTGCATAAAGCATTTGAAGATAACTGAGGCTTCGATGAGAAGTCTATATGTTGATGGCTGAAAACTGAATGAGAAGGCCACAACTAAAGGTACTGCACTGCTACGGAACATAATACAATACAGTATACGTGGTGATAATGCTAAAAGCACATGTGCCTAAGCTTGAAGATACAAAAGCAAAGAAACAGCCAAGAGCAAGCTAAAGCGACGATAGGAGGTGCTACCAGGCAGAGATCAAACAGGTGTTTCAAATGAAATAGAGATTGGTTACTCACCAGAACCCAAATTGAGGGAGTTGTATGACCTAAGTGCCAGGAGCCACAACCCCAGAAGAAGCATTAGGGGTTGTGCTTACAAAGCTGTCCATATACAAAGCATCGAGCCACCAAAAGTGCTGGCTGATAGCTCAGAACAACTCCACAGATCTCCACCAAAGTAAAGGGCTCCAATGGAGACCGCAAGGGAGGTCAAGGTTCCATTGGTAGTCAAAGATGACCCAGAGGCCAGCACAGCACCGGGCCACCGGATAGCAGTGATGAAGAAAGTTCTGGTGGACAGCCAACAACATCAGTAAAGACTCCTCACTCAGGTTCAGCCAATCTAATAAATAGTTACAATGCTGTTGCTTTCCAAAAACCACCCACCACATTTAATCCTGCCAAGAAACAAAATATTAGTAATCGATGGACTGCAACGTTGATGCAGTCGAAGAACGTGATGACAAAAAGATTATGAAGTACCTCAAAAATCTTGCTGGCGATGGTGTAAAAGAGTCATAAAGAAAATACCACAAGTTGATTAAATTATGTATGTTCAAATCAAAGCAGCCTTAAATCTCAAATTTAATTCAATGCCGCATACAGACTATGAAACGTATGTGTTGAGCCAGGAATGACAGAAAGTGGGTGAAAGCATTGATGAATTTGTGGAGAGACTAGATAAGCTGTAAATTCAACGAGTTTAATCATAAGGAAGATATACTTCTCAGAGTCATTGATGGATGTCTGTTAGATTCATTTCAAAGACTATGTTAAAAGAGACTGCTGGAGCTGAGGAGCGCGCTGATCGACAAGCTGCGGACATTGAGTCCGGAGGTGTCCAGAGTGAATCAGTCATGAACATGAAAAGTTAGCCAAGGCAAAATGCTGAGTCACCGAGCAGAAGAAAAAGAAGGTGTGCTTCGGATGTGGACAGTCGTTTCCACATGAAGAAAAGTGTCCTGCTATCGGACAGATTTACAGTGGATGTGGTAAAGCGAGCCATTTTGTGACGGTGTGCAGGTCTAAATATCTCTGCATCACGGAGCGAAAACAAAATGGCCCCCCACACTTTCCACAAGCGGCCTTCGACTCACGCCCATCAGGGCAAGAGGCAACACCAACTGAGACAAATCAATACCAAATGAGGTTGATCGTCATCTAAATCATCATCAAAGAGTTCCTCAGCTTCCAGTGAAAGTGACGATGATAGTTGTGCAATGTCAATATTTACGTCAGAAAGACGTACCCCTGTAGGACTGGTCACATGTGAGGAAAAACACCAGATAAAGAAGAGTCAACATGAAAAAGCACCAAAGACATTCAAATATTGTCCTTAGATCACATCAAAAATAATGAATGTTCAATACCTTTCATCATTGAAGTGGTGCCTCGATAACATAATGCCTGAGGAGAAATATCATGAGCTGCTTCTGTTGCCACATCTTACGCCATCAAAAACTAAAGTTATACGTGGGCTGCTTCGATGCCACTTAAAAGTCAAGGTTCATTTGTGGCTGAAATGAAGCATAAGAAAACAAAGGTACAAGCGCCCATTCATGTACTCCAAGGTACCGCTTCAAGTGCCTGCCTGCTCAGTTTTGACACCAATGCTGATATGGGACTGATCTCAGTGAACTACAACATGAAAGCGCATCATGAAATAGTAAGTCAGTTCCCTTCGTTAGGTAAACTCAAGTCTATGAAAGTACAGTTACATATAAATGAAGACGTTTGTCCAGTTGCTCAAAGGCATGTAGGAGTTGCTTTTCACTTGCAACAAGTTGTTGAAAAAGAACTTGATTCCTTACTCAAGCATAACATCATCGAGCGCTCCACTGGGCCAATGCCTTTGGTCTCTCCCAGAGTGGTAGTGCCTAAAAGGAACAGTGAAAGAGCTGTGCGCACATGCGTTGACATGCATCAAGCAAATAAGGCTATTGAGAGAGAGCGACATCCTGGTCCGCACATTGCGGACATGATTGCCCAAATGAATGGTGCACAGGTCTCTCGTCTCAACTGAAACAAAGGATATAACCAGTTGGAACTAGAAGAAGATTGTAGATGCATTATGCCCTTTTCTACACACAATGGTATATTTCGTTACAAGCGACTGAGCTTTGGTGTGTTATCTGCTGCCGAGCATTTACAAGATGTCATTCGACGTATCATACAGCCTGTTGTGAATGCTTTTAATTATAGCAATGATATCTTAGTTTTCGGAGCTACTCAGAAGGAGCATGACAAGGCTCTCATGCATGTTTGCAGATTGCTAACTGATGCTGGCCTAGCTCTAAATGCTGATAAGTGTGAATTCCATAAATCAAATGGCCATACCTTTTCTGATGGGGCATGACATCTGATCCAGTGCAAGCTGTGTCTACTGCCTGTACCCCACAGGACATTTCAATGTTCCGTTCATTCCTTGGCTTGGCCAGTTACTGTTCTCGATATATACAAGACTTTGCTATGATCAGTGCTACGCTGAGAGAACTTACGAAAAAAAAGTGTTATTTCATTGGTCACAGGAATACGAGCAGTTTCTCCAGAGAACCAAACAAGCCATTGAGAACATCACTGTATACATAGGTTGTAGTAGATGCTAGCCCTGTTGGGTTAGGTGCAATACTTCCACAACACAATGGACAGCCAAATGCACAAAGACGAATCAAAGCTTATGCCAGTAAAAGCTTGTCCCAAACTGAACATGCTTATTCACAACCCAAGAAAGAGAGCTTGGCAGTGGTGTGGGCTTGTGAATAATTCCACGTTTTTTTATGGAAAGCCTTTCACAGTACTGACTGATCATCAGGCCTTGTTGACAATATCTGAAAATCCAAAAGCCAAGATGCCTCCTCGTATTGAACGTTGGGGTTTGAGATTACAATACAATTACATGATTGTACATCGTCCAGAGAAAGATCAAAACCCTGCTGACTATTTCTCAAGAGTACTATTACAAAGCCCTGGTAATCCATCTAAAGAGCCAAAGCCTAAATAAACTTCATTGTGAAGTCGAGCATGCCAGCTTCCATGTCACTAGAACAAATTGGCACTACCCGAGCCCAGATAGTGACATGCTAAAAGTGAAAGACATTATTACTCACCAACCCTGGAACCAGCATTCTGGAACTCGGACTAGTGACAGTGAATTTTTGAAGTTAAATAATGTTAGAGATCAACTGTCTGTAACTCAAGAGGGTCACATCTTGAGAGGTTCATGAATTGTTATTCTGAAGAGTCTAAGACAACGGATAATTGTGGTGGCCCATGAGGGGCACATCAAGGAATCGTTGCCACCAAAGACGCTCTCCGAGATCGAGTCTGGTTTCCTCATCTCGATGACAGGGTTGAAAGAGAGTTGAAGGCCTTCATTTATGCAACTGTCTCTCATCCAAATTCACTAAACACCCATTAAACATGTCAGAACTGCCGAACCATGCTTGGGAGAAAATTGCTGTTGATTTCTGTGGTCCTCTTGATAATGGACTTCGCTTAATGGTAGTTATTGAGGAATACTCCCATTTTCCCTTGAGAGAAGATCTTTCATCCATTACTCATGAAAACATTATTGAAAGGTTAGATCTGGGATACTCAAAGTATGGCCCATGGGCCTCATGCAGCCTTCCTGACCTTTAATTGCGGCCCCCTGGTGAACAGCAGCACTGGGCTGCTGTTCACTTGACAGAGCAGGCACATTCAGAAAGCTGTGAAACAAACGGGCATACTTCATTTACACATTAACTAAAGTAACTGTAAATAAGAAAAGATGGTGTCCTAGACAACCTATCTTTAGGAACACCTTTAGTTATAAAGACATCTTGCACTAAACATGTAAAAACATGATAAACTCTCTGCAAACTTCACAAGAGTGTATTTTATAACATGTATGAGCGTTTTACCTTAATAGATCAGATGATACCACTGCATTGAGAGGCATTTATTAGCAGTGATAGTTTTCAAACATGATCTTGGAAACATTCATGCTGCCTCCATCTGAAAACAATGCCATTAGTGAACCAATAGGCAGGTCATTTGTCAGGTGCACCTTGTGTGTAGCCTTGGTTGCTATATAATTGGGTCAACATTATAGTTTATTAACTACAACACAAGACAAGGTTTTGTACAGCACACATCCTAAACTCGTACATTGTAAGGGGCTCTCATATGTGGTAATGAAGAAATAGGAGGCAAAGTGACCAATCCAAAGTGACCCAAAATTATGTGATCCTAGGCAATTAACCAATTGCCTAGGATCACATAATTTTGTCAAGTGGGGAAGCGGAAATATTTGAGAGTACCCATGGATTAGATGGTATTTTTGCAACATGGGGTGTCCCTTTGATCTT
Organism: Calotriton arnoldi; assembly: GCA_963921515.1. Taxonomy (NCBI): domain Eukaryota; kingdom Metazoa; phylum Chordata; class Amphibia; order Caudata; family Salamandridae; genus Calotriton; species Calotriton arnoldi. The sequence continues at coordinate 1,405,680 of CAWUFW010001636.1, forward strand.
GAAATCTAACAACGGCCCAGCTTTCAATAGTCGAGAGATCAGAGACTTTCTTAACCATCTCAATGTAAAGCATCAGAAAATCACTTCTCTGTAGCCTCAGGCCAATGGTCTCGTCAAATGTTTCATGAGTACTCTCAAGAAAGCTGTTCAGCGTGCTGCATTGGAGAGACTTGACCTTAAAGTTATTCTCAATCCTACCTTCGAGCTTACCAATCAACACCTCATTCCACAACAGGGGAAAGCCCTGCAACCCTGATGTTCGGGAGAGCCATGACGACCTAGTTGCCTCAATGGACCAACAGAAGATAAAAAAAATGAGGAAGATATTCATGCAACAGATGCTGGTCGTAAGCCAAAAAGATGACAATATATGCTGAAAAAAGACACCATCGGTAAGATATATCTTTTAAGATAGGAGATCAAGTATTTGCTTGACAATTAGGAAAATGAAAATCTGATTCTCACTTTGATGCTGAACCTTTTACTGTGGTGACCACTAAAGGACACATGGTGATTGCCCAGCATCCGGGGAAGTCCCTTGAGCGAGATTCTTTGCACTTCAGACATGTGGCTTATCACTCGCCAAACATTGACGTCAATAAATAGACTGGGACCAAACAGATCGTTGAGGATCCTTTGACTGCTGTTGTTTCCACCTCACCAACGCAGATCACTGACACTTTCACTGCTGACTCCAGGTTTCCGATGACCCGATCAGGTTGTGTGACAAGAGCCTGACACCAACTCATTGAAGAGGTGTAAAATGTATATACATGAATAAGTGTTTATGTAATGAAAAAATTACAATTTTTTATTTAACAATAGTGTCTTGTGAGTTAGAAGTGACGGAGCACTTTTGGCTCCCGATTGAGCACATAGACTGATTACGTGAACGTTCAAATTTTGGGAACGGAAGACAGGTTTAGAATGTTGAGTTTGCGTTTACACACTGATGAATAAAGAGGTGTAAACTAACCTCAGTGTGTGGTGCAGTCATTTACGAGTGCCCAGACTGGGGAGAACGCTACAGGTGGTACATTGGTAGAGGGTGTAGGTCAGAGGTGATAACTAGATCAGGCACGCAATTTTAGTGCTGACTGAAGCAGCCACTCTTAGGTCCTGATGCAAACACACATAGCTGCTCTAGACTTGCACATGTGGACCTGGCATAAGTGTGAATGGCTCTGTTTCAGTTTTTTTGTGTTTTAGTGCATGCCTTCTATGCAACAGCTGTCATCATGTGACCTTTTATTGTCCTCTACCTATGCAACTGGAATCTGTCTTTTAACTATATTCCTCCTATATAAGCCCTTGACAAAGTGGAGATTCCAGAATAACAAGTTCGCACTATTTCCAGTTCTCCTTGCTTCATACACAGGGGGGATGTAACATGCAAGTATAGCTTCCGAATAGATAGATCGGCTCTCTGAGAGCCCCAGAGACAAACATAAGAAAAATGACATTTGTGACAGCCCATCTTTCAAGCTTTCAAGCTTTCTGTCGCTTGGCAGGCATATGGTGAGGGGGAGACAGGGGGAGACAGGGAGGGAGAGGGGAGGGGAGAGAGAGAGAGCGAGAGAGAGATCAATGACAAATTCAGAAAACATTCTAACCCATTCTATACGTCTCTGTAGATAGGCTGCTGTTTACAAAAACAAATGTTCTGCGGTTATCAGAAACCATTGTCTCCTGGATCCAATCCACACAATACTCCCCTATTTTTTTTTTTTACTTTATATTGGCTGTTCTGAGAAATGCCTTTGTTGCCTTCATTTCAACACTTTTCCCAAAAAGATTGACTTCAGACTTTCCAACTCACAAGGTACCACTGTGTGTCACAGAATGTCAGCTCCTTACATGCGGTCACCCAGTGTAGAGCAGATATCACACCATGGGGACACTAAGGGCCCGATTCCGAGTTTGGGCAGTGCGACGTCGGGCGGTACTCCACCGCCGTGCCCCCGCACCGCCGAGACTTGCTGCCGCCCGCCCACCAGTTTACAAGTTATTTGTAGTCTGGCATACGGGCAGCATTGCGTTCCCAGGGCGGTGCCTCTTTCAAAGGCTGCAGTGCTTTTGAAAAAGACACCGCAATGAGAACGCCTCACAAGGTTCCTGCACTGCATGGATTAAAAAGTCCATGCTGTGCAGGAACTGTTGTGCATGCACACAGGGGGGCACATGTTATGCTCCCCTGTGTGCATGCACAAGCGGAGGAGGCACAGGGGGCCCTCTAGGGCCCTCTTTGTTTCCTCTCTGCCAGGGTTGACATGGAGGAGGAACCTCCATGTGACTGCATGCTGGAGAGGAAACTCGCAACCACCGCACAACCTCCAGGGAACGGCGGAGGAGGCGGTCCCAGGGCTATCCGACCATCCAACTCATAATGGGGCAGTCAACCGCTGGTGCAGCAGTGGCTGGACTGCCACTGCTGCCCCACCACGAGTCTGGCGGTCCCTGGACCACCAGACTTGTAATCAGGCCCTAAGTGAGCTGGAAACCCATAAAAAGAGTGGGTTTCCAGCTCATGCGAGGAGCATTTGAATCACCAATGCACCTGGAGGGTTTTGCTTTGCAACAACCACAGGACACTTTAGCGGCAGCCTCAGAAGCCTTTTTTTTCTCTTTTTTTTATGAGTTTGTTGGGAGGCTAGATTTGACTCTTAATCAGTGCCCAGAAGAGAGTCACACCTTCTCCTTGTGGGCCTCCAAAATTGAAGATACGGTTATGGATATGAGACTGCGCCATCTCACCAGGCCCGCCCTATCCTCTTACACAATAAAAAGTTTCTTGAAGTTAGTAGGTGTGTACCCTGCATGAACCCAAGCAAGCAAGCAAGCAAGCATTGGTAAAGCCAAAAGGTCTCAGCTCTAAAATGCTGAGATACTGGCTTTGCCAGGCACATTTGCTGAGCACATGCAAATACATGCCTGAAAACGCAACAGCATGTGTCACTGGCAATAAAAGTAAAAACAATTCCAAGATGGCTGCCATGCCTCTGGAGACATATGCTCACATGCATTGTGACATGTGTGTACATACATTTTAACACATGGTAGACATTTTTCATTTCTTACTCTTATACAGCAGACATCCATATTAGGAAGCAGAGTAGGGTTGCAATCAAAATATGGTGCTCTGGGGAAGAGAAAAATGGAGAGCAAACAAAGAAAATATATATAAAATAAGAGACATAGGTAATGAGATGGGGAGCAAGGTGTGAGTTTCAGGCAGCAGGGTGGGAGAGGTAGCAAAAAGGAGCATTATGGGGAAGAACAAGCATTGGAAAAGCCAATAGGTCTTTCCTTTGGGAACTATTGTCTTTGTCAATCCCTTTTGGTAATGCTGTATAGCTTCGGCATTTTGTAGCCATGCACGTGTCATTATCCACACACGCCTACAAAATGATGCAAGCGCTTTTTCTTTTTTCTTTTACCCATATGAGATGGATTGGTAAATAAAAAATATGAAAAGGAAGTAGCGCAACCGCAAAAAAAAAAGAAACTGGGTGTGAGGGGCAATGGCTGGTTGTGAGAAGCAGCAGGAAGTGGGCATGGAAGGGGAAAAGACGCACAGGAGGGAGAGTAACACAGTGAGCAGACAGAAGTGCAAGAGTCAGAAAGCAACACAGAGTGTGGGAAGGAGGGAGTTTTCACGGATGAGAAGCAAACAGGAGAGACATCTTGCAACACGAAGACAACAGTAGCACAGAGGACGCAGGGCAGGTGTTTGGCAGGGGAGAAGCATTCGAGGGAGAGAGTCAGAAAACACATCCAATCTCAGAGAATGTGTAAGCATAAAGAAAAGAGAAGTTCCCTAAAAGTAGGTAGAGGAAAGGTGGAAGCCAGCCAAGCAGAGAGATGGTAAAAAGGCAATGTTCCAGGGCAGGGATACAAACAAGATGGACAAGATGGAACAATGGAAACCACTGAATATGAAGCAAGCTAATGAGAGTGTCAATAAAATCAACCAATTGGAGGGCTGTAAGCCATTGCAAGTTCTTCGTGAGCCCACTATAGGTCTTTTGTACCAAACATCCTGCTCTATCTTGCCTACCTAAAAACAGGGAGTGAGAGAAAAGAAACACATGCACTCACGTGGAGTTCTCAATAGAAAATAAACAAAACTGCTCTCATATATGCAAAGTAAGGATACAGATTATCCATTCAGAACACTGCTGGATTAAAATGTTCCTGGGGTGACAAACACAAAAATATGGAGGAAAGACCTCGAGTCAGGAGCATGGAAGTGAGATAGACAACAAAGCCATCGAGTCAAGAGCAAGAAGCTGACTCAACCCCCACTCTTTATATATTTAATGTATTGGAAACAATAGGTCCAACCAACAGACCGCTAAAGCAGTCTTTGGAAAAGATCTAAAAATACAATAAAAGACAGCTTTTGCAAATGCACTAAAGCTTCTGAAATTGTTCATCTTTGCCACAGCTCTTTCTTGGTTCGTTTTCTATCTTTCTGATCATGTATACTCTGGCCTTCTCTCCCACTCTGCTACAGGGTGTCTTAGGGAATGGTCCTAGACTAGATCTCATTTTATATTTATATGTTGCTTTTCATTGAGATCATCCTATCTTTTAACCTCTCCTCTCATCTATTTACCAATGCTTCCCAGCTTATCTTCTCTTTCCCCTCTTTAAACTCATCTATTCTGATGATATCAGATGCCTATTTATGGATGTAATCTCAGGCACCCTACCAAAAGTCCATTAAGCCCTTCTTTGTGCCTGCTGCCACCTCCATTAATCCTAGCCTCATTCGGCTATCTTCTTCCTTATCTTTCTTTGTCATCTTTAGCCTGTAACGTGGTCATTGTTTTTTTTATACCAGTCTGTCATATATTTTGTATATTTCCAATGTTTTCCATTCTTGCCACTACAAGTTCAACAACCTTCATAAAATATGCCCTTTCACACCACCAAAGTTCTCAAACTCATTTTAATTTTGACAGTCTTGATCACTGTTCTTCTCTATTGTTAGCTCTCTCTTGCTATTCTCTCACTTCCCTTAACTCAGTTTTTAACTCTGCTATTCAACTTCTTTTCAAACAATCTCCAACTGCTAATCCCCTATCTCATATAATATCTCCTTGCTGGCTTCCATTCCCTCTTCAGCTTCAGTTCTGCTTTCTTTATATTGTCTGCACATGTGTTCAAGGTCTAGCCTCTTCCAATTTTTCCTCTCTGATCCAGCTATTTATTCTCTGTCCAACCTTACTCTCTGCATTTCAATGCAGACTGGACTTCCTCTCTATACTGTGTGGCCCCTCTAGATTAAAATCTTTTTCCAGATACTTCTCTAGAGATCTGGAATTCACTACTTTTTGAATTACACTTTACTACCACTATGGTACTAGAATATTGCTGTCTTCATATCAACTGACAACAATATTAAATCCTAAATAGTCTTTGCAAAAATGCCCACCCATTGGAGTTAACAACAGAAAATCTCCTCAGTGGATAACATTTTTCTAAACAATATTTAGATCACAAATTTTATGAGAGAGAGTATTTTTTTTTTTAATTTCTTTATTGGGATTTTGTTATCATACATGACATTGCACGATGGGTATTGAGTAAAACAGCAGGAAAATAACATGACTTTTCCGGTTACTCTTCGTTTGGGCACTTAAGGTACAGTATAGACAGTGTTATACCACATCTGTAAGTTTTGTAGGCGGCAATAAGTGTGAGGATGTGAGGGGTCCACATGTTAACCATCTATGCCCGCCCGTCTATCTCAGTGTAACTCTAATCTATAGCCTATCTATCCCTCGTATCTTGGATCTGTCATGTGTGACGTCTTCTTTTTCCCCATGGGGCCTTGCAGTCCGGCAGGAAGTGCTGTATTATCTACCAGTAGTACTGGTATCAGGCATGCCATGCATACCACTAAGTAATTAAAACTAAAGAAAATGTAACTACCTCAAACAGCGCATGCGGGGACTCATAACTTTGACAGTAGATGGATTAGGGGTGATCAAGCTGATATGCTAGCTTCAGAGTAGGGCGAGCCCAACCAGTGCCTACGTCGGTTGGAACCATATATTCCATACTTTATCACATGTGTATGTGGGGGGAGAGAAGAAGAGGCAAGACGGTGGCCCGGCCAGCACGTGTCCCGCAGACTACCATAGGTCACCCCGCCCCAGCCCCAGTATTCTCAGTGCCTTAGTCTGTGGATAACCCACTGTCATTGTCTTCGCTGTTAGGATGGCTCGGGTGGTCCCAGGCAAACAGCGTGTCTTTCCAAAGTTCAGTGATTGGGCGCTGGCATACGATCCTCAACTCCTCCCTACCCAGTGCTCAACCCTCTGCAGCAGCCCACCTAGATACCTCTTGAGTCCAAAAGCGGTTTCCGCCCCCTTCACGGCATTCCCCAAGTAGATCAACAGGTCATCTGCATACAAAGAGATCACATAGGTTCTACCACTCAGTGTCAGTCCCAGATATTCCCTACCCCGGCGAAAGAGCGCGGCCAGCGGTTCTATCGCCAGCGCAAACAAGAGTGGGGATAGGGGACATCCCTGACGAGTACCGCATGTTATCCTGTACTGCACGGATATAGTCCTGCCCGTCTTAACTCGTGCCGTGGGGAGAGTGTATAACAGTTTAACCCACTTCAACCAACCCGCCTCAGTCCCATTTTCTGCATGACCTCAAGCAGATAATCCCAACTCACCGCGTCAAACGCCTTTTCCAGGTCAACTGAAAGAAAGGCAGCCTGTGTGAGTGTCTGGACGTCTGAGTGGTTAAGCACTGTGCAGGTTATATGAGGTATTACGTGAGGGGATGAACCCGTTCTGGTCGGGATGGACCAGTTGGTTCATATGTGGTAGTTAAGTGCTAGTATTTTACTCAATAATTTAAAGTCGGTGTTGAGCATGGACAGAGGCCTAAAATCTTTCACCCCAGCTTCAGGGCCCGTAGTCTTAGGAAGTGGGATCACTAATGCTGTTTGCATGGAGGCTGGTAAATGTCCTAGTCGCAAAGCCTCGTTATACATAGTCACTAGGTGGGGGGCCAGTCTTGCGCCATACTTCGTGTAGAACTCAGCCGGGAGGCCATCTGGGCCCGGTGTTTTACCATCCGCCATCAAAGCAATAGCACCCCTGACCTCTTGTAAAGTGACGGGGCCACCCAACTCCTCTGCAATTTCGTCATCAACAACGTGAAGGTCTAGTGGGGCCAAAAAAGCGGAGAGTTCAGCCTGTGAGGTACCCTGGGGGGCGGTGTACAGTCATTCGTAGTATCTCTGGAAGTGATCATTAATCTTACCCGGGTCAAATTCAGTTGTGCATGTGTCAGTCTTGATGCGAGTTATTGGGGAGCCCGGGAGTCTGGCCTGATTAGCCTTGCCAGTAGGCGTCCAGCCTTCCCTTCTTCATTCTGAACTCTATCCACATATGCCCTATAGTCATGAGATCGGAGTCGCTCCAGAGCCTCATCATATTGTCTCTGAGTGGTCAATAATCGTGCATGTGTCTGTGCTCCCGGACCCTGCATATTGTCTAGTGAACGCAATTCTCCCTCTATGGCCAAGAGCTACCGTGCAATTCTCTCTGTATTCCAATCATCTGCCCCATGCAGTGCCCCCTCACCACCACCTTGAATGCCTCCCATTCCACCAATGCTGAAGATGCTGAGCCTGCATTCTTGGAAAAGTATGTATCCACTAGGGATTGCAGGGATTCCACAAACGGTGCATCCTCCAGTGACACAGGGTTAAACCTCCACATAGAAATTGGGGGTCTTTGCCCATAGGGCTGATATGACATTAACAGGGGCTATGATCCGAGAATGTCCGACCAAGGTATTCAGTATATTTAATATAGCTGCTGAAGGTTGGGGAGCATGAGAATGCATCCAGTCTCGTATGGAGATGGTGGATGTGGGAGTAAAAGGAATATTCCCTATCTCCACTGTGTTGAAGCCTCCATATGTCTTGTAGTTTCCAGTGTGCCATCCACTCCAGCAGCCCAGCCGCTGTCCTATGGGCCTGTGACCCCGAGAGGGGAGGGTGAGAGCGGTCAGCTGCACGTCAGCCACACAATTAAAATCCCCCCTAGCACCATCTGTCCCACTTTTATGTCAGCTACGCGGGTGGAGAGAGAGGATAAGTAGGACATTTGGTCTTGGTTGGGGACATAGCAGCAGCCCAGCTTAATCTCCTGGCCTAGTAGTCGCCCCGCAGGAAACACATATCCCCCCCTCTGTATCAATTAGTGTGCGTATTACTTCAAAAGGGACCCCTGCACGAATCCATATCAGTACCCCCCGGGCGTAGGCCGAGAATGTGGTAGCAAAGATTTGCCCTCTTCATCTCCTGCACAAGTTTCCCACCTCACCCTGGGTGAGATGTGTCTCCTGGAGGAGCGCTATCTGTATACCCCGACGTTTCAGGTAGTTATGTATGTTGTGGCAGTTAGGCATTGACCCCATCCCCCTAATATTCTATGTGAGTAACTTCAGGTCTTGATGTGTAACCTGCACCTTGTATGGTTCCAAGCTCCCTCCGCTCCCATATTTCCCAACACATCTAGGTCATTAAAACACAGAAGTGGGTTATCCCCGCATGCATGAGGAACAAAACAAATCAAACACAGGAAGTCCCAACATTCAACAACTCCCTGGCCCCAGAGCATTCTGGCAACAGCCATCTGCCCAAACTCCAAATGTATCTTGGTGTGAAACAATAAAGGCCCAAACCAGTCTCAGTAGGAGCCTTCAGGGGGTTGTGGTCGCACAACACAGCGTATTGTAGTGCGTACAGCAGTAGTATAAAGAACATCATAACGCGCAGCTGTGCCCCAAGCACTGGCCCAGGTCTTTGTCCAGCCTGGGCCGATCATCCATTAGGTCAAGGCGGGGCTGGCCTCCCAACGAGTCCAGGAGAATCCCCGTTTATGGCAGGGGTAGTGATTATACAATTTCATCTGCAGTTTTTGGTGTCACCACCGGTAGCTCCAGGCTAATCCTGTCAGAGGTATCTGATTCCGAGCCCTCGCTCCCCTTCATGGAGCGCCATCCCACCTCAGATGGGGAACCACTTCTCTGAGCGATCTCAGCCACCACCTGCAGCGCCGCCGCTCTCTCTCGCTCCATCTGTGAGGAACTTGGTTTCTTTGCACCTAAGTGATCTGATCTTCGCTGGGTTGCTTCCTGGGTCCACGGCCCCTAGTCACCCGGCGGGGCTTTGGTGTTGGCCCAGGGGTCTCCATACGATATGCCTCTATCCAGTCCCAGGCCGTTTTGGGGTCCTCACAAAAGTGGGTCTTACCGTTTAAGACAATGCGGAGCTGGGCAGGAAACATAAGAGAGTACTGGAGGCCCTCATCTCTAAGTGCTCTTTTTACCTCCAGGAGCGAGGCACGCTTCCGCTGGACCTCCAGAGTGTAATCAGGGAACATCGAGACTTAGATATTATTTACATCAAAGGGGCCAGCTGTGCGAACTTTATGCAGTAGAATATCTCTGTCTCTATAATGCAGTAATCTGATCACCACCGGTCGCGGGGACGGCCTGGCGCTGGGAGCGGGCGGCACTCGATACGCCCTTTCCAGGGTGTAGAACGGCATCAGGGCCACAACCTCCCTGAGCCACGGCTCCAGATACGCCACCATGTTACCATTCTCAATCCCTTCCGGTAGGCCAAGGATCCTTATGTTATTTTGGTGACTACGTCCTTCTCCATCCTCTGCTCGACGTTCTAAGGTCCGGACCTTATCAGTGAGCTCCGCTACTTGCAGCGTGAGGGCCTCCTGCGCAGGTGATAGCTCCTCGAGTTCCGCCTCTACCACCTTCACTCTTTCATTTAACCGAGGCCCACCAACACTGTGCTGATGTCCTGGTGGAGAGTAGCCTTCGTATCCGAGATAGCCTCCAGTATCTTAGACAATTGCTGTTGAATTGGATCTGTTTTCGGGTGGGGCTCAGGGCTGCCCCGCGCATGTTCCTGCAGGTCCTTCTCCTGCTCTGGGGTGTTCCCGTTATGTTTCACTCGTGCTTTACCCATCGCTGCGACTGCAGTCCGCCTGAGGTCACTGGGCAGAACTCCACATGTGCGCCCCAACCAGGACCAGGGGACTGCTCCCCCAGTATCTCAGACTCACGTTGTCTTCCACCAGGGCGCCCGCCCAGCAAAGTTCAACAAAGAGAGTCCAACGCTCCCTGTATGTCCAGCCTCGGCCGCCCCAGTTCCTGTAAGCACCTTTCGTGGGGGGTCTCCCAGCCTGCTAAATTCAAAAGGGAAGTGCCTCCTCCCTGTGTGCAGTAGGTGAGTTCGGGCTCGGGTTGTTCACTACACCCCTGTATGGCGCCACTCCAGTGCCCTGCTTCTCATAACTCAATAGTCTCCCCGCACTTGGTTGAGGCCGCCGATTTATTCACCGCCGTGCCTTCGCCACCACCATCACCTCAGTATAAGTCCTCAGTTTGCTTCGGGCCCGCTAACATATGATGGGCACCTCATCTCAGCCTCATCACCGCAGCTGCGCCACCCTTTCACTGGGCTTCCAGTCAGGCCTCAGGGGCTAGGGGTGCACTCCTTTCGCCTCCCCGCACCTTCAGGAAGATTCACCAGTTGGGGGCCGATCAAACCCTCTCCTCCAAATTCTCGGATTCCAGCAGCCCCAGAGTCCACGCACTGGTTGTAGGACAGGAGCCTTCTCACTCCTCATGTGTCGTTATTAGCCAAGCACCTTCTTGTGCACCTCCCAATGTATTGTGCAGGCAGTGTCCCGGTTGCTTTCCAGTCTCTCCCTTGGTGGCCGCTCACCCAGACGATCTGCTTGGCCCCCCGCGCCACGACGGTTCACCCAGGCAGGCCCAGCGTTGCCTCCATACCTCGGGCCGCGGAAGGCGGGGGCCCGGTTAATACGCCTCAACCCCAGCAGGGGGCACTGAAATTGTGGCGGGCGCACTCACCACTCCGTGACCGACACCGGACGCTTCCCTCACCAGGGCCCAGTAGGCGCACGGCTTCTCCGCCCGGCCCCACCTCCTTGTTTCTGCAGGCCACGCATCATCAACTTTGGGACACGCCGGTCCCCGAGCTCCTCCGGCAGTCACCGCCCTCCTTCTAGCTCAGGGGCAGCAACGGGATCCATCCAGCCAGATCCTGTCCGCCGCCTCGCCCCCGGGTGCCACCCGAACCCCGAGGTCTCCGGTAAGCCGCGCCAGCACGCACCCGCCCCGTCTGTCACTCAAGGCCAAGGTTCAGGGCTCAGCCAGCATTCAGGGCCGCCCGCGTGGCGTCAGCAGCGGGCACAATCTCTTCTACCGCAGCAGCCATGACCGCTCCAGCTCCCGGAGGCCAGCCCCACCGTCTCAGGCCGTCCAGGCCGGCCTGTGCCCCGATAATTTTCAGATAAGTGGCAGGCCGGTGCGGAGCTCACCGCTCATGTGTCCGCCATCTTTGGTTGGAACGCCACGCCCCCAGAGAGAGTATTTTTGTTATCGAAATCCTGGCATCCAACCTACTCTATTTACATTATTTAAACTCCTTTCATGCTTCTCTGAAAGCACATATGCTCCATGACGCACAGCCCCACCGGTTTAAGTTCTGCTAAGCATAGCTTAATCATTTTCTGAACATCCTTGATATTTCTATGGATATATTATGTAACATTTAACATTTTTGATCTATACATCACCTAGGAATATGTGATCTATAAATACAATGAAATTAAATTTAAATTAACTTAATTGTGTGGGAGTTTACATGGATGTACGGTTAATGCTGAGGTGCTGGTGACTAGCTAGCCCAAAGGGAGTCACCGTTCCTGAGTGGAGATGGAGAGGAGGGAAGTAGGGGGTACTCTTGTCGTGTGCTACTCTGCTTGTGGGAGGCACGGTGTCCTCATCTTGATGCCCTCACACATGCTTCATCATTGGGCTTTTGCTCCTCGTCGGGCCGGCGCTGCAATGCCCTACAGGTCCCCCGAAGGGTCTCTTTTTCGGAGATCTTTTGATGAAGCCGTATGGGGTGCGTGGGTGTAAGTGGCAGTGAAGTCCTAGAAAGTGTATTAAAAAATGGCTGGAGGGAGAGTGATTAATTTTTAATAAAGTGATCCCTCTGTCATTATTAAAACAAAGTGTATGGAGCTGCTTTAAGGGGTATTATGTCCCTTGGTAGCTGGGTGATTATATGTCCCTAGTGGGCATATGTTATGGTCAACATGTTTCGCGCTTCAGTGGTCTCAGGGGGAGATCCAGGGCGCTTCGTCAAGACCGAATAAGAAATTTATATCTACAGTGGCCCGAAAATTTCGGTGCCCCCGGATAAATGAAAGGAGTAGAGATTCTGAAACGACAAGAGTCAAAAAACAAAGATACAATTTGCCATTAGGGTGTTAATACCAATGGAAATTATGCTCAGGTCTGGGTTCTCCATTGGAGGGCCAGGTGCTTGTAGTTCATAGCGTGATCATTGCTGTTAATGGTCGCGGTATGTATACGTGAGCTAAAAGGTGCTGTGATCTTTCTACAAATTGTTAAAAAGGAGGTTATAACTAGGTGACAGACAGACAGACGTATAAGATCAATGATTAGTGCTCAGAGAATAGTGTCAGGGTTGTTCTCTGTATCAGTATTTTTATTTTTTATTTGTGAACATACCCTGGTTATATCAAGTAGGCGTGAATCGTATAAATAGAGTCAAAAATTCAAAAGTGAAAAGGTTCTATTATCCAGTAAGCTTGTGAACCTTTTAAATCTAGGTAAGTAATACCGTTAGGCCCTACCATTGATGGCAAACCTCGAGAAGCTGTGTTTTTTGCGTAAGCACTTAGATAATATATCTCACCCCTTAGTAGGTAGGGTAAGATCCCATGAGATCAGGGAGGGTCACTTGAGAGCTATAATGGGAAGGAAGAAAAGACAGAAAACCACATGTGTCATTTTTACAGGGCTTCCTAAGGCTCTAAGTTATAACTCACAGTTGGTTTTTAGAAATTGAAGGGAGAGGATGCCGCCATGTGCAGGATCTGTCCTGGACTGATCTTGCCCCTTAGTTACTCACGGTTCTCTCGGTGAATCTGGGCTGTGTCACCTGTGTGCCTCTCGCTGTCTCCGAGCGATGTCAAGGGTTGAATTCCTATAGTACCTCAATCCAAGGTATTTCATCGTTAAGACCCTGGGTGTTCGTTTGGAGGCGGTGCACCCATCTTTGCTCTTTTTGGAAGAGGGTTTTTGTTGTCCAGAGAGTATTGGACTCAATGATGGTCCAATTGACTTGGTCTGGTGTATGTCCCTTTTCGATGTAATGCCTGCTCATTTTGGTGGTGTTCCTACCGCACCGGATGTTGCTCCTGTGCTCATTCACCCTTGTTTTTACAACTCTAGAGGTCATCCCTATGTATAGTAGGTTGCAAGGACATTTCACCATGTAGACGCAATTTTTTGTGTTGCAATTGGTGTGTCTCTTTTGTGTCCACTCTTGGTTCTTTAATTAGCGACCATTAACAGCAATGATCACGCTATGAACTACAAGCACCTGGCCCTCCAATGGAGAACCCAGACCTGAGCATAATTTCCATTGGTATTAATACCCTAATGGCAAATTGTATCTTTGTTTTTTGACTCTTGTCGTTTCAGAATCTCTACTCCTTTCATTTATCCGGGGGCACCGAAATTTTCGGGCCACTGTAGATATAAATTTCTTATTCGGTCCTGAAGAAGCACCCTGGATCTCCCCCTGAGACCACTGAAGCGCGAAACATGTTGACCATAACATATGCCCACTAGGGACATATAATCACCCAGCTACCAAGGGACATAATACCCCTTAAAGCAGCTCTATACACTTTGTTTTAATAATGACAGAGGGATCACTTTATTAAAAATTAATCACTCTCCCTCCAGCCATTTTTTAATACACTTTCTAGGACTTCACTGCCACTTACACCCACGCACCAATACGGCTTCATCAAAAGATCTCCGAAAAAGAGACCCTTCGAGGAACCCGTAGGGCATTGCAGCGCCGGCCCGACGAGCAGCAAAAGCCCAATGATGAAGCATGACATCCTTCGGGGTGTGTGAGGGCATCAAGATGAGGACACCCTGCCTCCCACAAGCAGAGTAGCACACGACAAGAGTACCCCCTACTTCCCTCCTCTCCATCTCCACTCAGGAACGGTGACTCCCTTTGGTATAAGTTTAATTTCGGGAGCACGGGTCACCGGACCTTTTAGAATAGCTCCTAGAGTCCCCCTCTTTTGATAAATAGGACTAGCTAGCCCATTCATCTATCCAATGATGCTCTCCCTTATCAACGAACCAATTAACGCATCCTTGCTCTGACTTATTCATCCATCTATTCATCACTCATACATCCCTGCTCTTACTCATCTATTAACTCAATACTCATTTATCCATCCATGCAAAAACTAATCCATCTGTTCATTCGGCCAAGTCACTCAACTCAAATTCTACGATTCACCCAACCATACACATTAACTCGCCATTCAGAGAAAATGTTTTACAGATCCGTCACAAAAGACGAATCAGTGGGCTTATCATTTCTTTCTGTAGACATAGGCAAGTTTTATTTTGCTTCAGATATGATTGACATAATCTAAAACACATTGTGGTGAAATAACAGAAAGTCGAGCAAATGTCTGGCCTCTTGATTGTCTTCTCAGTACGCAACCCCGACAGACAACGCCCCAGGAAAGCCGCCTGGTTCACCACCGTTCTCCAAGAAGCCAGGCGCACCTGCAGACGCCTGGAGAAGAACTGGAGAAACACCAAGACAACCGAAAACCACACCACCTACAAGGACGCCATGACGGACTAAAACAACCAGATCAGAGCCACCAAGAGGAACTTCATCCACAACAAAATCCTGGCCAACTCCAAGGAACTTTTCAGTGTCATTCAAGAATTCACCAACCCACGCAGCGAAGCCACAAACATCACCCCATCCCAAGACCTCTGCGACAAGCTTGGAACCTATTTCCACCTCAAGATCAAAAACCTCTACGACAACTTCATCGACCATCCACCAGGTGCCACAGACGGCCCCCCGCCCCCCAGAAACACCAGCCAGCCCACCATCTCCAACTGGACACCGATCACGGCCGAGACACCGCCTTGACCATGAAAAGCATCCACTCGGGGGGCCCCCACTGACCCCTGCCCCCTCACATCTACCACAGAGCCGCGGCCGCCATCGCACCCGAACTACAACGCACCATCAACACCACCTTCAAAACAGGCACCTTCCCAGACGACTGGAAGCACCCAGAAGTCAGACCCCTGCTCAAGAAGCCCACAGCTGACCTCACCGACCTCAAGAACTATCGGCCCATCTCGCTCCTCCCCTTCGCAGCCAAAGTTGCAGAGAAAACAGTCAACAGGAAACTGACACGATTCATTGAAGAGAACGCCGTCCTCGACCCATCCCAATCCGGATTCCGAAGCAACCACAGCACAGAGACCGCCCTACTCGCCGCCACAGATGAGATCCGCACCCTCCTGGACCAAGGCCACTCTGCAGCCCTCATCCTACTCGACCTATCAGTGGCCTTCGACACCGTCTCCCACCGCACACTAGTCGCCAGACTACACGACACAGGCATACAAGGAACAGCCCTGGACTGGATCCAATCATTCTTTACCGGAAGAAGCCAAAGGATCAGACTCCCACCCTTCCTCTCTGACCCCACGAAAATCACCTGCGGAGTCCCACAGGGTTCATCACTGAGCCCCACCCTCTTCAACATTTACATGGCCCCCCTCGCAGCCATCGTCCGACAACACGGCCTCAACATCGTATCCTACGCCGACGACACCCAGCTCATCCTCTCCCTCACCAAAGACCCCACCACTGCCAAACTCAACTTCCAGAAAGGAATGCAAGACGTCGCAGTCTGGATGACCAACAGCTGCCTGAAGCTCAACGCTGAGAAGACAGAAGTCCTCGTCCTCGGTACCACCCCTTCTGCATGGGACAGCACCTGGTGGCCGACCGCCCTCGGAAGCCCACCTACCCCCTCAGACCACGCCAAGAGCCTCTGCATCGTTCTCGACTCATGACTCACCATGAACTGACAGGTCAATGCCGTCACCTCCAGCTGCTTCAACACCCTCCGCATCCTCCGCAAGACCTTCAAGTGGATCGCCCCTGAGTCAAGGAAGACAGTCACCCACGCACTCATCACCAGCAGACTGGACTATGGAAACGCACTCTATGCCGGCATCAACAAGTCCCTACTCCCCAAACTCCAGACAATACAGAACACCGCCGCCAGGCTCGTCCTCGGCATCCCCCGACACGAACACATCAGCCAACACCTACAAAATCTCCACTGGCTCCCTGTAAAGATGACAAATGCTAATGAAAGTTGTCCTTGTAATTTATTGACAACCTCTAGACAGCACAGGTGTTGAGGTGTGAGCACATCCACTGCTACACCGCGTCTGACCATAATACATTCTATCATCACACTCAGAATACAGAATAACATAAACGTTCTAAACTCTACAATCTATTAAAGGCACATTACTACACATCCCTCTTCTTTATTAAAAACATACTCCTATCCTCCCCATTTATAGAATGAACCCAAAAAATAAAAATAAATAAATAAGAAAAATAAGCTTAAATCAAATATAGGTAACACAGACGTAGTCTTCAAGTTTCCTGGGTTTAACAATGTTCCTACCAAAACTACTAACTCTGTCAGTGCAAGTAGAAGAACTCTGATTTGCAGGCAAACTGGAAATTGCATTATCATTATACAAATTTGACCTATGATCAGACCCAATGTCAGTGGAGACAGGTACTTTTTCATTGTTGGTATGATCAATGGTAATCCACCAATACTTGTCTTCTTCGGAACCAATCTTAGTATTTGGAGTTTTTTCACAAACACTACTCATTTTAACTATAGCTAATTTGCTCAAATGGTAAATAGATCCATCTTCTAGCTGCACAGTATTTCTGTGTACTTTGACAATTTTCCTAGGTTCACTAAATCTGTTTTCTCCTTTCACAACCTTTCTACTGGATTTCACTCTTACCCATTGTCCAACATGAACATTAACCTTCTTGACCCCATGTTTATTGTCAAAGTACACTTTGTTCTTCTGTTGAGATTTTGCCATGCACTCTTTTACGTCATTGACGTCCCAATCAATTTTATTCCCTTTGTTCATCCAACCCGGATTGACCTTGGAATGGGGAACTCTACCTCTCCTGATACCGAAAGGACTATTACCAATCGAATCATGTATGGTGACCCTGTAACTCCACACCATTTTCATCAATTCTAACTCTAAATCCTTCTTATTATGCATAGCCAGCTGTAGAACACCTTTAATAACTCTGTTTATCCTCTCCACAACAGCATTTCCTCTAGGATGATACAGTGCTGTGAACTTTTGATTGATACCAGCATATTCCATAAACTTTTTCATTTCTAAGGACTTAAACTGAACACCATTGTCAGTAAGTAAGGACTTAGGGAAACCTTCTCTCAGGAAAATATTTTCGAGGAATCTGATGACAGAACGAGTGTCAACTTTAGTAACAATTTCAAGTTCAAGCCATTTTGAAAACAAATCCATTAATACAACAATATATTTTTGAGAACCATCAGTCCATAACACAGGCCCCATTATGTCTAAAGCCACATCTTCCCACGGTAAATCGGGACAAACTAAGGAACTTAATGGAGGATTTAAGGTTTTCTGAGACTTGTCTGCCGACACACATTCCGTACACGATCTAACAAAACGTTGTTTCAATGTCAACCTTAGGCCACCAATACAGTGATTTAATATTGCGTTTAGTTCGAGTAATACCAGGATGACCTTCATGACATAGAGAAATTAATTTGTTTCTTAAAACAGACGGTGGAATAATTTTTTCTCCCCTTACCAAAAACATTCCTTCAATACCTAGCTCATTTCTTACTTCCCAAAATGCTTTGAGTTCACCAACAAGGTCAGGTTTGATGCATCCTTCCCAACCATGTTCAACACAATGTTTTACTTTTTCTAAAATAGTATCGTTCGATTGCGCTTTCATCCATTCTTTTTCTTGTAATCCCTGACAATTTTCACCAACAAAAATGCCAGCCACGCACACATCATTCCAGGGACTGGTGTCAATTTCTGTAAGAGGTAAAGACATTCTGCTTAAAAAATCAGCAGTGAGGTTCATTCTGCCAGGAACGTATTGTACCTTGTAAATAAAATCTTGCAATCGCATGGAGAGCCTGGCAATCCTAGCAGAAGCTCTTGATAATCCCTCAGTTGTTAATACTTTAGTCAAAGGTTTATGATCCGTTCTCACGGTAAATTCTCTTCCCCAAATAAATTTTCTAAAGTGCTCAAGGGCCCATACACACGCTAAAGTCTCCCTTTCTATAACCGAATATTTCTCTTCGGTGGGAGATAAAGATCTTGATGCGAAAGCTATGACATCCTCACTTCCATTCTCATTGTTTTGGGTGAGAACTGCACCCAGACCTTTCCCACTAGCATCTGTAGTTATGAAGGTAGTAGCAGAAGGATTAAACCCTTTCAAAGTGGGAGCTTTAACAATAGCAGATTTAATTTCCAAAAAGGAAGACTGACATTTGTCCGACCAATCAAATTTACTTTTGTTCTTAAGTAAAGAACGCATTTCATGAGTGTTGTCCGAAAACTTTTCCACAAATTTAGAATAATATTCCGCTAAACCTAAGAATGAACGAAGTTCATCTTTGTTTTGTGGTGGGGGAGCTTTGAATATTGCTTCAATAAGTTTATCTTTAGGTTTAATACCATCACGACATATCACATGACCAAGATAAGTTACGTTGGATTCCACAAATTTGCATTTGTTAATTTCACCAGTCAAACCCTTTTTATCAAGCACTTGCAAAACTTTTCTCAAAATGTCATCATGGTGTTTTTTTGACTTACCCATGATTAATATGTCGTCTTGAAAAAATACAACGTCTTGGATGTTGCCAAATAACTGGGTCATGAGTCTTTGAAATACAGCTGCCGCCGATGCCAACCCAAAGGGCATTCGGCGGAACTGGAAACATCCAAAAGGTGTGCAAAAGCAGTCAAGTGTTTACATTCAGGATCTAACATGATTTGGTGGTAAGCTGATGATAAATCTAATGTGGAAAACCACTTAGCATCCCTGGTTAAAGATAGCATTTCATCAATGCGAGGTAATGGGAATTGATCAACGAGAATGTTATTGTTCAATCCCTTAAGTCAACACATAAGCGGACTTTGCCGTTGGCACGTCTTGCGACGACCAACGGAGATATCCATTCAGATGACTCTACTGGTTCAATGATATGTGCATCTAGTAATTTGTCTAATTCTTGTTTTACTTCATCCCGCACAATAAATGGAATATTTCGTGTTTTATGAATTTTGGGGATAGCATTTTGTTTCAACCTAATGGAATGAGAAAATCCTTTCAACTTCCCAACTTTTCCGTTGAAAACATTAGGAAATTCTTCCAAGACCCATTTCTTAGTATCCTCAGATTCACATGCTACTAAGACCTGTTCTGGACTATTAGGGTCCAATATAATGTTCAGTTTGCGTTGGTCTTTCCATCCAAGGACTGATGGTCCGTCCTTGGCTATGTACAGTTTGCACAAAGCAGTTCTGCCCTTGAATCTGAAAATAAGCTGTCTAAAACCAATAATATCAATTTTTCTCACCTGTGTAGCTTTCAGGATTAATGTCAGGTGATTCCAAATGGTTTCAATGGTGGAACAGAAATGGTGTAACCACACATTTTCAGCAATGATAGTATAAGGCGAGCCAGAATCTGCTGCCACCTGTAATGATACACCACCAAAGGAAACCCAACATAAAGGTTTACTGTCACCCACCTCACCAGAAATTTTCAGGACAACTTTCTTTTTGTGTCACATTTAACTTTGACATCATCATCACCATCATCTGAGGAAGATTCCTCAATATCACTCTCTCTCACACAAGCAACTTTAATCTTTTTCTTGTACATTTTACGTCTGCATGCTTTGGCAAAATGACCAATTAATCCACATTCTAAGCATTTGGCAGAACGTGCTGGGCATTTGCAATACTGCGCAGAGTGTGAGCTGCTACCACAACGATAACAGGAATAGTTCTGCTGCTTGTTTTTAAAGAACTATCACTTTTCTTGACATCATTCCTATCAAACTTTTCTTGTAAGTTTGAGAGGACTTGCCCTGACTTTCTGAAATTTTGTTAACAGAGTCGCTACTCTCTTTTTTATCAGTTGATAATGTAACTTTTGCACAACGCTCTGATAACTCCGCTTTTTTGACAATAGTAATAATTTCTTTCAGACTTGAATCACCCTCTACCCACAATCTATCTTGGATAGCCTTATTTTTGCATACATTACTATCTGGTCTCTTATGAGTTCATCATGAAAATTACCAAATTTACATGTAATGGAAAGTTTTCGTAAGGCTGATACATAATCCTCAATGGATTCATGTTTTTCCTGTTTCCTTTGAAAGAATGCGTGGCGCATAACAGCAACACACACCGTGGGCGAGTAGTGTTCATCTAAGTCCAATAAGGCAGCTTTAAACACGTCTATATCACCAGCTCTATCTTTTTGCTGTAATTGTCCAAAAACACGAAGACCCTCTGGACCCAGACAGTACATTAAAATCCTTTTCTTCCTTTCAGGGAATAAGTTCCACTACAATCTTCAAGGTTAGCAATATAGTTTAAAAAATACTCCTTCCATTCATTCCACTGAATGATGGGTTCTCCCGGAGATGACAAAAATTCCTTGGGGGTACTTATGTGAAATGCAGAGTCACTTTGTTGGTTTGCTTCACCTTGAGAAGATGCTGTTGGAGTGGTCATCATGTATAGATACTTTCGTAAATAAAAGTATAGTAACAGGAAAAAATAAAAGATGAAATGTACTTACTGTCCGGTTGATATTTTTTTTAAAAAAAGAACCTCCGGTGAACTCCTGGTATAAATTTTAAATGAAACTTTTCTCCGCGGCGAAGTTCCGTCCTCATAAACACTGAAATCGACAAAAGAGTCAGATTTCCAAGATGGCGTCACGTTAGGGTCATGACCAGCGTGGTGACGTTAGCGCGCTTAACCACGTACAGCACACCCTAACGACGCGATGAACAGAACTTAGAAGAGAAGGCAGGATACTGCTCGAGCCCCAGCAACGTTGAACTCAAAGGTAAACAACGCGCGCGTGAGGGCAGTTAACTGTCGAGTGTTCACGGATTGATGATGTGTTGAAAGAAATCTTTAAAAAAAATACATTCAATCTCACGATCGTCCGCTTACCCGATAGTTTTGATAGGAGCACAAATTAGTCCGGTGATGATTTGCAGGAATCCAACTGCCTTAATTTTTTTTTAAACACCGTAGCTGGCTTTGATCCACTGGAAACAGTATGGTCCACAAGAAACGGATCAGCGTGAGTCCTTCGAGGTTGCCACTCCGCATCGCCAAATATGTAAAGATGACAAATGCTAATGAAAGTTGTCCTTGTAATTTATTGACAACCTCTAGACAGCACAGGTGTTGAGGTGTGAGCACATACACTGCTACACCGCGTCTGACCATAATACATTCTATCATCACACTCAGAATACAGAATAACATAAACGTTCTAAACTCTACAATCTATTAAAGGCACATTACTACACTCCTCGTGGAGAAAAGAGTCACTTTCAAAATCCTCACTCACGCCTACAAATGCCTACACAACAATGGACCCAAATACCTCAACGACAGAATCAACTTCCACGTACCCAAAAGAAACCTCCGATCTTCCAACCTCGCACTGGCCGAAACCCCGCGCATCCACAGAGCCAGAGCAGGTGGAAGATCCTTCTCTCACATTGCAGCCAAGACCTGGAACGAGCTACCGGCAGACATCAGACGCGCCCCCTCCCTGAACACCTTCAGGAAGACCCTCAAGACCTGGCTCTTCGGCTAAACAGATCTGCGGACCCCCCCCCCTCAGTGCCTTGAGACCCTCACGGGTGAGTAGCGTGCTTACAATTCCCTGATTGATTGAATAGTTTCTGTCTCCAATCAAGTGCCTCTGTCCTTCTTCATGACCTTGTGGATGACAAGACTTTGCTTACATTTTTGTAGTCTTTAAGAAGGGGACTAGGTTCAACCCAGCACACGACAGACCTGTACTGCTTCCAGAAGCTCATTGCAATCTCCAAGAGACCATGGAGGATGATAATGGTCTGATGACATGAGCCCAAAAACTCTTTAAAGAGGGGCTAGGAAACCTAGCGCAAGTTTGCCTCATTCAGTTAACAAATGGCAAATATATTGTGTACAGTAAGTGTTTACTGATCAAAGCTTTCATAGATCTTGAAATACAATTCAACTCCACAGACAGGGCCTTTGTGTGGGAGAAACTGCTCGGTTGCAGGGTTCAGTTCAACCTCCTACAGGCAATAAAGGTGCTTTTAGCATCATCTACAGCTACAGTGATGTATGGGGCAGCAGGCCAATTGACAGTGTTCCCATTCAGCAGAAGTGAGATAGGAGTGTATCCTTGCCCCTCTATTGTTACCTCATTATGTAAATGACCTCAACGTGTCTAGGTGGTTGTCCTTGCAGTGGCCATTGGGCAGGCTTTGCAGCAGAGTGCAAGGGAAATGGGAAGACTTAATAAAAATTGCAAAAGCTTCAGTCAAGTATCCTGCATTAATAAGGCAATGAGGGGAATGACTGCAAAAATAAGAACTGAAATCAAGTGGGCGGCTGTGGCTTCCAAACATGTCTTTATAGCAGGAATCATTATATTTTTATTGCTTGTACTGGGGTTTTATGATAGTGTAATCTTACATTAGTAATTGTATAAACAAACAAACTGACATGTTTCAAACTGTGATTTTTACTGTGCTGTCTGATTCGTCATGGAATCAAATTTCCTAATAAACGCTTTTGTTGGGACAATAAAACTGCAGTAGGTTACTGTGCCATTAAACAATGCTGCTATATTTTTTCAGCCAAAAAGCTCTGATCAGTTTGCATCTGTTACAATAGAAACAGGGGATGTGAAAATATTACAAACTCCCAAAATGATGGTAACCAAACCTTCAACAAACAAGATACTGTACAAATCTAGTTCAATGAGATGAGCTTTTAAGGCTTCGAAACCCAACTCTCACTAAATGCCAAATCTTTTGGATTTACCATGGACACCAATCTCTCCCTCAAGGAACCCATTGCCAAAAAGACAAACACAGCTTGTTACCAGCTGCCTTTTCTAAAGAAAGTGAAACCATTTCTTCATGAAAGTGGCCCCAGAACTGGTGTTCATTCCCTCTCACTCTTGCATCTGGATAGTAGTAATGTCCTGCTACATGGCCTTCCAGGTTCCACATTCTACAAGCAGCACCACGACTCATCCATGGCCTGAAAAAATATGATCACATCATCCACATGCTGAGCGAACTCCATTCACTCCCCTTGCCAGTCAGCAACATCTTTGAAGCCAGCTGCATCATTTACAAACGCATCATAACCAGCAACCCTGCTTACCTTGCAGACAAGCTCACTATCTCTGGTGGTTCTGGCTCGCCCGTAGCTAGGACACCATCAAACTGTAGATTAAGAAGTGTAAAAAATAGAAAGAACAACAACATCCTCATATCCATCAGGACTGCCCCAATGCTGCTCCAATTTAGGAAAGAATAGAAGACTCACCTCTATATAGAACACATCAAAATGCATTACCTGTCTACAATCCAGTTATCCCTCCTATGACTCCTTGACTTTAATCTTGCCATTGGTCCTGTACAGTGCTCCGCTGTTTTTTGGCTAGCTTTGTGCTATAGAAATGCCAAATACATACATACATACAGACTAAATTGGAAGGCCTGCCCTTGGCACAGAGGCCACTATCACTCAAGACAATAACCTGTCGATCCGGCCTGCTGCAGTTATCCCCTCAGCGAAAAGCATGACTTCCATCACTGCCTAGCTATGTCAAAGCAAAACTTGATGGTGCAAGCCTGACATGCACCATCCAGTGGTAGCCAAGCCCGTCTCTGCTGAGCTGCTAACCCAAGGCCCAACCTTTAAAGACTGTATCACACATGCACAAATATAATCCTGGCATTGGAAGTTACCTTTGCCATTGGGAACACTTTGGGCTTAAGAACTATTCGAACTGCCCTAAAAGTTGCAGAAGTGGTGAAGGTTTAGTGAACGTGCACCTGTGCGACTCTTGCCTAAGACCAAATCCCAGGGAAGTCACCATAGACAACGGGGGACACAGTAGAGATCAGAGAATGGCCCTGTACAGGGCGTATCACATAAGTAAGAGCCTGTGGGTGTGATTGTTATCCTTTTTGTTGATCCCCTTATTTAATTGTGTAGTATTATGCTTTGCTGTGGCCTTAAAGTACTTACATTTCCTAAAAGATAAGTACTAGGGTTGGCAGTGAATTAAAGTATCTTTTGTTTGACTATTTAAGTTTAGTATCTTTGCCCTCACATGAACTCCCTGAGATGGCTTTGGCTGCTCGCCTGTGTTACTCTGAGAGTTAAGTGCAGAAAGGGTGTACTTGGCCCAGGATGCAGAGCCATAATAGGATGACCCAAAGATAATAGAGGCAAATGACCTCAACCACCATTGTCTGACATGTCCACAAAAGCATATTTAAAAAAACAATACTTATGCAGTCGGGTTCACTCACAGCACCTTAAATTAATTTTTAGTTATAATAAAATAGCTTCTAAATACAACTCATAGCCCCCATTTATTGGCTCCCTTGTTTGTCTGCACTATCTTCAAAACCAGCTGCATCATTTACAAGCGATCATTATCAGCGTCTGCGCTTATG
Organism: Calotriton arnoldi; assembly: GCA_963921515.1. NCBI lineage: Eukaryota > Metazoa > Chordata > Amphibia > Caudata > Salamandridae > Calotriton > Calotriton arnoldi. The sequence continues at coordinate 1,430,534 of CAWUFW010001636.1, forward strand.
GTGCAGACAGCTCAACACCTCTGGTGGTTCTCACCACAACCAGGACACCATCACAATAAAGACTAAGATGTAACAAAGAAAAAAGCAAGGCGGCAGACTTTTCCATCAATGCACCCATGATCTGGAACAACATACCTGTATCAATCAGGACCACCCAGCATTACTTCAGTTTAGGAAAGAGTTGAATACAGGCCTCTTTAAAAAACACTACATCACAATGATGACCAGTCACCTCTTCTATCACTTGTTGACTTGTCTTTGACCCTGTAAAGCATTCCGCAGCCTTTTGGGTAGGTTTGCACGACAGAAATACCACATACATACATAGACTAGTACATTGTCCATTTGGTACATCTCAGTTCTGGAATACTGGAATTCTTTGGCTTTTCGGAGAGACATTTGGTGGCATAACTGAGGCCAATATTTTAATAGCCATTTTATAACATGCTGGAGGAAGTTCCACCTCTGCCGGCAACTGGATTTATCTTAAGATGTTCACTTAATCGAACACCTTCCTCTGATCAACCTCAGTGATTGGAAAGGGAGTTACAAAAGCATCCATGTGTGTTACATTCCAAGTAGTGATATGGCTTTAATTCAAAATATGTTCAAGACAGGTTCTGTTTCTGTTACGTGTTGACCAATGCAGATGCTACATCATGTTTTGGTATTTTTTTAATCGCGCATTTCTTTTGGATTTTTTTCAATGTTCCAATACTGAGAGTAGGTATTTTGCATTGCACAATCTGTATTTTTCATTAGGCACATTGTTTTCTGATGCCTTTCAATTTTGCGTTTCTCAATACCATACATCGTTATTCAAGATTCCACAACTGGGCTTGCTGAGTCTCAGACATACAAAGATAAGTATTACATCTTTTTTTCATACTCAATATGTAATATAGGCAACACTGCATATTTTTACATTGAATGAGGGGATTCAGCAAATAAGGTCACCTTGAAGAGACTTAGAATTTAAATACTTCGCAGGGATAGCTTTTCACCTCTTTGGAGCAGAAACAAATCTAGAGTGTCATGCATCAGATTCTAGAGGTCACATTTCATAAACTTTTTCTTATTGGAAAAGGGATTCTGTAAAATTATGATTTTACACTATGCTCAATGGGAAGCAAACCGTATATGAACTATGGGCCAGATGTATGAAGGCCCTGTTTTGTGATTTCCTAATTGCGAATCTTTGCGATTCGCAATTAGGAAATTGCAAAACGGAATGCATGAAAGTGTGTTTAACACTTTTAGCGATTCCTAGGGGATCGCAAATGACCTACCTCATGAATATTAATGAGGTAGGTCGCAATTTGCGAGCCCCTAGGAATCGCAAAAATCACAGGGATGGTGGCCTGCTGGGCTCAGCAGACCACCATGTCTGTGATTGCTTTTAAATAAAGCAATTCTTTGTTTTTTGTAAAGCAGCCCGTTTTCCTTAGAAAAATTAAAAGTTTTCTTAAAATTTTTTAAGAGCAGGCAGTGGTCCGTGGGACCACTGCCTGCTCTTAAAAATGGTTTTCCAAACATTCACAAAGGGAAAGGGGTCCCTTGGGGACCCCTTCCCATTTGCGAATGGGTTACCACCTACTTAAAGTAGGTGGTAAAATGCAAATGTTTTGCGACCGCATTTATGGTCGCAAAACATTCATACATACCATTGCGATTTGGTATTAGGAAGGGACGCCCTAAACACGCCCCTTCCTAATACCGAAACGCAAACCCATTTTGCGATTCGGTAACAGGTTATCAAATCGCAAAATTGGGTTTGCTACGTCAGAAACGCAAAAAGGCTTGATACATCTGCCCCTATATGTTTTCAGCTTTGGTAACAAGCATTGTCAAATCCTATAGGTCTGGCCTTAATGTACTAACGTGCAAATATGGACATGCACAAATGTGAGCAGACTGGCTTGGCAGTTCAAGCTAGACTGTTCACATGAGGAACAGGGTCAAAACCGATTTGCATATGGCTGGGTCTGAACTGGGGCGGCAAAGTGAGCTAAAGAACGATGATGGATTCAATCCAGATCTGTGACTGGGGGTGAGTGTCTGAAAAGTTTCAGCGCTCGGTCCATCATCTCCTTGTGTTTGCTTTGTTTGTTTCATAACATGACTTGCCCGACAATGGCTATTCTCAAAAAAAGGGGCATCACAAAAATGCGCATTTTGCATCAAGAAATATGAATATTGAAAAAAATAATATCACTTGAGTATAAAATGCAAACAAGATTGGTGATCAAACTAATTTGTAGAAAACTTGATGATATACATTTTTTAGGCAAGTGCTCCACTACAGATTCAAAGCTATGTGGGAGAGACTAGCCAATCAAGAATGCATTAGGTCTTCATGATATTTGTTAATAACCCAGGAGGAGGGGGTTATTTCCCCAGCAAGCTAAAATAGTAAACAGAGACATAAACAGATGTAATTAAGGGTGTGGAAGATATTGGATCATTAGTTTTTGGAGTTAAAGTACCATCAAACTTCATGTTAGAGAGAATTTAAAGGTTAAGTTTTAGCTCGAGTTTAGTATAGTTTATAAATATCAGTTATGGCAAAATTTGGGGGCTCTTCCATCATTCTTGCAATTGCCAATATTAGCCCATTATCAACATAGATGTAAGCATAGTCATTATTCATTGTTTGATTTGTATGATATCAGGGTAGATTCGCCACTAAATAAACGTACCTGCATTTTGTTTTTGTTTAAATTTCTTTATTGGTTTTCTGGTTTAGTAGCAGGTACCTTACATGCATTTACATCAATCATAAGTAAATTTCAAGATTCCGACAGTAGAGCACATATATAGCGAAGTAACATTTCACAATACAGACATCGGCTTTACCCCCTACCTGCTCTGCAGGGGCCCTGACTACGGGGTGATATATGGCATACAGGAACAGTTACAATGCCGAATGTCAATGGCTCCCATGTCTGTGTAAGGTACGCTGCGCTGATGTGAGGGAGGGTAAGGGAGGTTATGAAGGCTGGAAAAAGGGATGGGGGTCTGGATGTGAACTAGCAAACTTGCCCAAGTCAGGTCTCCGTCGCTCTCCAAGGCTTCTGTGTCACCAATAGTGTGTGTGATGATGGTATCTGCCTGTCCCGATGAATGATATGTTACCTGGTCGCACGTAAAGGGTGCAAAGGATGAGGGGCAGTCCGGCCGCCTACTCGCTAGGTCCCTGGAGCGCCCCCACTACATCTCATTACAGATTTCCACAGGTGCCATCTCCGGGACCACAGTTGGTGCCTGGGAATGATCGTCCGACTGCCAGGTGCTGAGGAGCTCCTGGAGGATTGTGTCCCATGCAGTCGCCATGGGCAGTTTCCGGAGTCCCAGGGTGTCTTCGCGACAGAGTGACACTCTCCGCTTGTGTCCAATTTGTCAGTGAACAGAGCCACGCCACCACAGGTGGAGGCTCCGGCCACTTCCAGAGCCTGGTGATCAAATGTTTAGCCGTGATTAATCCCAAGTCGATAAATCTAGATGTCACCTTGTGTCTCTTGGATCTGCATCAGAGGCCCAGCAGACACCTCCCAGGTGCAGTCCACCACTTGCCCGGTGCAGTTGGACAGATGAGTGACCACGGATTGCCAGTAAATACCAAGTGACGCACAGCTCCACAGCATGTGCTGAAGGTTCTCGTCTACCAGCTGCCACCTAGGACAAGGGAACTGGTGCGCCCGAAGTACCTATTGATTCTGGCCAGTGTCAGGTATGCCCTATGAATGATATAGTATTGTATGAGCCGGAACCTGGAGTTTCTGGGGATGAGCATAGGGCCCTCCAGTATCACCTCCCATTCCCGGTCTATGCATGGTCAGAGGAGGTCCACTTCCCAGTGACGCCAAAGGGGGTCCAGTGGTTGCACCATGTGTGTACGCAACGAGTCAGTGAACCACTTTGGTGAGGTGTCTCCCTGTACCCATGACAAGTATGTATTGTATAGTGAGGTGTATGGTGGGTTCCTGTGATACGTCTCCCCACATCGCCCGCAGCACCGAGAGCAATGCAGTGTGCAGGAGAAACTGGCCTCATGGTAGTCCGTCCTCAGCCATATTACATAAAATGGTGCCAGCTGGCAGTCGCGATAAAGATCCCCCAACGTCTGCAGCCCCACCTCACTCCAAGTGGAGAGTTCCGCCCCGGTGATGGACCGCCGGCCCCTTGGTGTGCCCTGCAAAGGAAGCACTGGTGCATAAGGGACTGTATCGCCTGTGAGTCGCAGGCCCCGCAGGAAGCACCTGTGGGCTACATCCAGCATCAGCTGGATGGGCGTTGCTCCCCGCCTTCCTGAATGAAACATCCTGAGGATGGACGAATGTGTCCACGGTGGCAAATGTGGGGCAGTGTCTCCCAGATTCTGGCCACTGGCCTATCTGGCCACCCACTGCAGTTGCAACGCCAGGTAACAGTGCTCCATGTTGGGCACTGCTAGTCCCCCCTGACCGGTCGGTAGGTACAGCTTGGATAGCGCAACATGGCATTGTTAGCCGTGCCAAATAAACTCCCACATGGTGCTTTCGAAAGAACGAAAAACGTGGGGTCGAATATATAGGGCCAGGTTGGCAAAGAAGTACAAGAGCCGAGTCAGCACCACCATTTTGAGTGGGGCTATGCGACCAATGACAGTTAAGGGCAGGCTCCGCCAGAAGTGTATCTGTGACTTGATGGCAGAGATCGCTCGTAGGAGGTTCCCCTCCAGTAGCTCCTCAGATTGATGTTAAATCCTGACCCCTAGGTACCTAAAGATGGATGGCTGCCACTGCACGCCCACGCCATTCACAATCAGCATGGGGTCCGGGGTAGATGGATCAAATGGATATAGGCACGATTTCATCCAGTTCACCTGTAGACCAGATAGGGACGCGAAGGGCCACGAGTGTCCTTGCTATATAATTGCAGGGGTCTCTTATGTCCCTAACATATAAGAGCAGGTCGTAGGCGCAGAGGGAATTTGCATGTGTCCCATCACCCAAGAGTATCCCCCATTTCGCCATTCCAGAGGGCCACCGCCAGCGGCTCTATAGCCAGCGAGAACAGGAGCGGTGAAAATGGGCAGCCCTGTCTGGTGTCATGACCTATGGCCACAGGCTTGGACACAAATCGGTGCAGGTTAAGGGACATGGTGTGAGTTGGGACAAACCTGTTTTGGTCAGTGTGCACCAAAAGAGGGACCACAGGAGCCAGGCGGTCAGCTTGTATTTTGGCCAGGATTTTGTAGTCAGTATTTAGGAGTGCCAGTGGCCAATACGAGCCCAGCTGTTCATGGTCTCTGTCTTGTTTGGGCAGCAAAACTAGCAGCGACTCGCGGAGAGAGTCTGATAGGATAGATGCCTCCAGCGATGCTTCTCAGAGGGCAGCAGGTGAGGGGCTCACGCTGTAGCGTATGCTTTGTAGTCTCAGCCAGTGGGCATCTGGCCCAGGCACCTTCCCCGTGGCCAGCGCCCCGATGGCTGCTTGGACCTCGAGGAGCATGATTGGTTCTTCTGCTCGCTGTGACGGCGTGATGATTGGTAGGGAGATAGCGCAGAAGAACGAGTCCAGCGTGGCCAGCTCTGTCCTGACAATGGACAATTAATGCTGTGTAATGTCTGGTCAGTTCCAAATGTATCCCCTGTTGAGTGTGTAGCAGCTGGCCTGATGTTGAGCACAAAGAGAGAATCGGGCCCCACGTCTGTTCCTGGCGTATCAGCCACGACAATAGATGACCCGCAAGGTCCTCCGTAGCATGGGTGCGGGCAGAGTGGGTCGCATAATTTGGGCAGCACAGGCGTTCCAATAACTCCACGTGCTCTCACAGTGCCTCATCCAGTTGCCGCCAGCGCTCCAAATCTTTCACTACGTCAGACTCCAGCTGAAGGAGCGACCCCTCAAGGCGTGCTATGTCCCTGTCCAACTGCTTGCGGATGCCCCAGCTAAGACCCAGATATTGTCCCCTGATCACTGCCTTGAATGCGTCCCACTCCACTCCTTTGTCGGTGACTGAGCCCTCATTTCCATCAAAGAAGGCGTGGATTTGCAGTTCCCAAAAGGGCGGATCTTCGAGCGCTGCCGTTGGAGGCGCCATATATGTGTGGTATGCCCTGCTCCCTCCCATGCCAATTGGAGAATTTGGGGATTATGATCCGATGGTGTGTCCGCCCCATGTAATCTGTGTGATGACAGCTGGTAAGCAAGGTTGCCGAGCCCACGAAGTGTTCGATGCAGACGTGAAGGTCATGTGGTGGGGAGTAAAAAGAGTATACCCGCACATTTGGATTCAGTGCCCTCCATATGTCCGTTAGGCGCCAATGGTGTAACCATTCCCACGGGAGAGCACTCCAGTGAGCCAGCACTCCCAATATCATATGCCAGAAGGTCACCTGTTCTGTGTTTGGGGCGTTTACAGTCCCAAGTAGCAGGCGTCTCCCATCAAGGCGCTCACTCACAAACACATATTTGCCATTAGGGTCCATCTCCGCCTCATCTACCGCATATGGGGGACTCCTGGCCTCACCCAGACGAGTGCCCCCCTGGCATATGAGGAGTACCCCATGGCAAACACCTGCCCGCGCCATTTATGCTGTAGCCTGTGGATCTCAGGCGAGGCAAGGTGAGACTCCTGCAGCAATGCTAGATGGGCCGATCTGTGCTTAAGGTAGGAATATGCAGCACAGCGACGGGCTGGGGTATGCATGCCCCTTACATTCCAGGTAATTATGTTAATGGTGAGCATCTATCGTGTGGGTTAGGATTACACCCCTGCATGGGTGTCGCAGTGCATGGGGGTGGACTATGTGTCTAGACCCAATTCTACAGGTGGGGGCCTCACCTGTCAGTCTGTGTTTTGGTGAATTGTAGTGAATAACATACCTAAAAGTGGTAAAAACAGCATGAACATTAACTGAAAGAGAGCAGAGGGACAACATGTATCCGACCGAACTGTAAAAACGCCTCTCAGCAACTATCGGCTAAACACGTTGGATTTCTAAGGCCTTTGGCCTGTTAGGGGGTGTGAGGCTAGCGCAGTGATGCCCCAGAAAAACGCATCAATGCGCACATGGTGCCAAGACATGTTCACGAAAGTCTATTACGGGGGAGGACATCTGTTAGTCTGGATTTTGGCAGCGGTGCCCAGCTGGCCACACCCTGCTCTCTGATATCCCCAATGTCTCAGCAATGTGCAGAGTATATTGAGGTGCAGTCCGTGGGTTTCATAATGCTCTATCGGCTAGACCAGTTCATCTGCCGTTTGGAGGTTTCCTTGTTTCTCCTCCAGAGGGCCATGTCGCAGAGGAGCGTTCTTCACTAAGGGAATGTTCGGGTGAGGTATCCCGCTTCTGTCTACCGTTGTTGTCGAGCATCACTGCAACTGCTTGTAAAGCCTGCCGCTGTTCTTGTATCGCCTGCTCCAGATTTGGGACGGCTTGTGGCAGGGGGGGCAGGCGTCTGCTATGTCTAAGCTTTCCTCTGCGGTTGATCCTGTGTTCGGTGCCACTTTGTACAAGTTCCTCGCTTCTGGGCCGCAATACCTGGTGCCCAGCAGACTCCAGCCAGGTCCACACCTCCCCCGGTGCATCAAAGAAATGGGGTTTGCCTTCGGAGATGACTCGGAGATGTGCCGGGAAGAGTAGGGAGTATCGGATATCCAGATCACACAGTTGTCGTTTGACCGCCAACAAGGGGCCCCTCTGCCTCTGCACTCCCATGGCATAGTCCGGGAAGAAGAGCACTGCAGCATTCTCCACCTGCACTTCTCCCAGCCTGCGCACCTCTCAGAGTATTGCGTCAGGGTCCCTATAGTTCAGGAGGCAGAGGAAGAAAGGTCTTGGTCTCGTTCCCGGAGGTGGCCGGCCCGCTAGCCCTCTGTGAGCTTGTTCGACTTCGAAGAAGGGTGAGAGCACTCCAGATGGTAGTAGGTTCCGCAACCATTGCTCGGCATATGCCACCGCATCAGCCAACTACGTCCCACCTCTGGCAGCCCCCCTACCTGGACATTGTTCCGCCAGGAGCGGCCTTCGGCGTCCTCTGCCCGCTGCTCCAGCAACTGTACTTGGGCCTGCAGGTCTTGAACTTCAGTCATCATGGCCCTGGTTACAGGACAGGTCTATGACAGTTCTTGTGCCATGTCATGCACCTTGTCTGCAAGCTTGCGATGATCGGCATGTAGGAGGGTGACGTCCACTGTAATTTTGTCTATACGGCCCTCAAGGGAGGTGCGTGTTTGGTCTAGGGATGCACCCAGCTTCTCCACAGCCTGCAGCACGGAGTCTAAATTAGTGCCGAGCACGTGGGTAGTCACCCGCTCCAGTGGTCTCTGATCCTGATCCCCTTAGGTGGCGTTGGAGTTGGACTGTGAGGGCACCAGCGTTGGGGCTGTCCCCGCACGTTGGCGTCCCATTGTTGCTGAGATTGTCCAAGCGCTGGGGAGAGATGAGTGCTACAGGTCTTTTGCCTAGCACTAAAGTTCTGTCGTACTGTTCTTTGGGCCCCTCCCAGGGGGCACCACTCAAGGAGAGTCTCCCACACTCTTGTACACCTGCTGACGCCTCCTCGTCAGGGGTGTGGGTGAGGTCTCCCCGCGATCCTACTGCACGACCTCTCAGCGGCATCAGACAACGTCTCCCAGGGCACCCTCATTGCCAGACTCGGACTCAGGAATCCACAGAATGCTTCGCAAGATCTTCAAATGGCTCCCAACTCATACAAGATGCACAGTCACCCAAGCGTTCATCACCAGCATACTCGACTACAAAAACGCACTCTATGTAGATATCTCTAAAAAACTCTTGAAAAACTCCAAACCAGCCACAACACCATATCCACACTCATCCTAGATGTCCCCAGTACTGCTCCCATCACTCCCTACCTCATCGAACTACATTGGCTATCAATACAGAAATGTTGCAAATTCAAGCTGCTCATCCACACCTACAAAGCCCTCCACAATTCAGGACCAACGTACCTCAATGACAGCCTCCACCAACCCTCCAGACAGCTACGCTCCACCTCTTTTTCCCTCACACGAATCTCGGGTTGATAAAACCTTACAGCGGCTTAATACAATTTCTGGAGTTAAAATTAAACCTGATGCAAGGTTGGCCCTGATGGGCAACATGGTGCCATCTCCAGTAGTTATCTCGGAAATGCATAGTCTAGTCTTTCTAAGATCCCTAATCACCATGTCTATTATAGCTCATTTATACCAATCAGAAGAAATCCCTAATGTGGAAAAGTAGAGAATGAAAACAAAGTAAATTATGCTTGGGAAAGAGAGTTTTTATAAATGGATTGGTCTAATTGAGAAACTGCTGGGCAGGAGAGTAATGCAAGGCCCTGCAGTCCCTCCGGCATGGAGGGGACCACAGCCCTTTAGAGGGACCCCAACCCTTCAAGCGGGCCCCCTACATTGCAAAGGCCAATAAATAGCTCAAAGATATGGGTGACTCAGGAGCCCCTCATCATAATCTGCAGGGCAGGGGTCCCGTAATTTTGTTACACCACTGCTTCTGGGGCTATGGAGATCATTTTATAGGCAAACACTGCTACATTAAGGATAAGGACACCAATAACCAAAGATGGGTTGCAAAGCAGTGTTCGTTTTTACACTTGATTCATTTGAGATCCGGCCTTCATTTTGCATTGAATCTGGTCAGCTAATCAGTGACAGCACAAAAGCTCATTTTCATAGACTTATAAACACCTCTGCGTCATTCTCAATTATGAGGTAGGAATCATTTTGTGAATCCCTGCAAATGGCTGAGAATCAGGGATTGAGGCTTGTGAGGGATAGCATACCTCCATCCCTGCATTCGTATGAATACTTCCCCAATGTTGAAGGTCACAATTCACAAGGTGGAAGCTGTCTTTGAGACTTTGAAAATCTGTTATTACCCTCATTCGAGAGTAGGGAAGAGGTCCAGGCCTTCATAGAGGGTGTGGGGGCGGAGGGAAAGATGAGGCATTATGCACCAGGGCCCAAACTTTTCATTTTTCAGGGCCCTTCAATCCTACCTACAAAAAAACCTTTTAAATCAGGTCCTATGAAATGTAAACAATAGACGGTAGAATACAAAATAGTACTTTAAGCCCTCAAGGACACAGAAAAGCAGTGCTAGATTGTGTACACTCCTCCAGGACAGTAGCCTCAAAATAACTAGCTATTTCTCCATAACATTTTGATTCAGATTGTAAATGAAAAACATTTAGAAAAAGCATTGAAGGGTTAAACCCTTTTCAATTAAAAAAAAAAAAAAAAAAATTATTGAAGAATTTCATTCAATCCATGATAAACAAAAGTCAAAATCAATTACATAATTTTACATAAAACCTCAGGTTACCATACCTCTTATACACTCAAGAGAAATAATCAACCAGATAAACCAATACATGATATATCCCTTATACCACTTTCTTATTTCATATGTTCTATCATCGGCCCTCAAATCTGCGTACCCAGCTTTTGCTTTTTCCTTGATTTCAGAGAATATAAACTAAGGGGCATATTAGCAAGACCGGCGATAAAATTATCGCCGTTTTAGCGGCAGGAAACTGCCGCTAAAGAACGGCGATAATGGGCTTGCTAATATGCGTTATAAAATTCAATAGAAGCCCAGGTTAGATGTGCAGGACATCTAACCTGGGCTTCTATTGGAATTCTATAACGCATATTAGCAAGCCCATTATCGCGTTTTAGCGGCAGTTTCCTGCCGCTAAAACAGCGATAATCTTATCGCCGGTCTTGCTAATATGCCCCTAAATTCCCAAATGAAAATATTATAAAAACTTAGCTCGCCACATTTCAAAAGAGGGAGCTTCCTGTTGCAGCCACAATGACGCTACACATAATCTGGCTACTGCCACAGCTATGAATATCAAATATCTGTATGGATAACAGACTTCACCTGGTTTGAGAGATTTCCCAATTCCTGTAAGCATTATGTCCATCGTTATCTGTATATTACTCCCTGTAATTTCTGTTAGAAACCCCTCAATATGCCTCTTCAATGGATTTAACTGTACACACCCAAAGAAAATATGAGTAATATCCGCGCCTCTGTCACACACCAAAAACATCTCCCATCATTTGTACCTCCCCATTTCATCATCTTCAGAGGTGTGTGATACAAATTAAAAATCGTCTTAAAATGTTGGGCTTTCAAATTAGCTGATAGAAAGATTTTCCCCGCAACATCTATTGATTCCTGCATATACAATCCATCTTGATGTAATCGTAAACTCCAATTCCTGTCTTGCATCTCCAAATCATCTAGCTGTACATCCATCAATATTTGATACAATGCACCTATTTTGACTCCCCGCCTCACCGCCTCAACAAGAGCACAGATTTTCATCTCCTTCTGCTCTTGCTGCTTCAAAAAATAATCTCGAATTTTCAAATACTTGAACTCATTTTTTTGCAGCCCAAATCTATCTGATAATGTTTTTTTTTTTAAGTAACTAAGTCACAGATTTATTAAAGATGTTGCACAAAGCCACGCAAAGTATTGCAATGGTATTAACTTTCCGGCACAAAAGTTATTTTGCGTGGAAACATGCTGCCTTCTAAGGAATAAATAGCGCTTTGTGCTACTTTACATCACTTTGCTTCAAGGGGTGTTACTGTGGTATAACTCGGGTGGCTTAGCAAAAACACCCAGCATTTATTTATTTTTTTATTTTTATTCCACCATCAAATTTGGTACATCATTACAAGAGCATCCGTGGTTAATAAAGCATATTTACATATAGAAAAGGAAGAAAGAAGAGCAATAAAGCATTTAAAAGAATAAATCCTACCGGTAACAGAAAATGCATTATACAAATAATACCATTGTATCTGAATTACAGTGCATATCAATACTGCCAGAGAAAAAAAAAGAAAGATAAAAGGGAGATAAAAAAGAAAAGGGAAAATCATAACATAAGCAATACTCCGATGTCCTTGACTTATACCTGGAATCTGTCCATTCTAGTTTTCCAGTCTATTACTGGGGCCCAAATACGTTTCCCTCATTTTCTAGCTTTCCATCCTTTCTTTTCATACAGGCTCTTTTCCAGATTGTACATAGCTAAGAGGCGTGATAACCATTGTTGAAATGTGGGAGGGTTGGGGTCCACCAATGCAGATGACACACAGATTCTTACCACAGCCATGGCAAGAAACAAAATTCCCTGTGGGTTATCACTGTCCCGTTTCTAGCAACACCTAAAACTATCAATTCAGCAGATAATTTTATTTGGATCCTTAGAGTTTGCCCCATAAAATCCTCTATTGCTCTTTTAAGGGGTTCCAGGGCAGGGCAAGAGGCAAACATGTGGACTATGTCTGCCTCACCGCTTTGGCAGCGGGGACATAGAATACCCTCAGTCCCGCCCCATTGGGCTATTTTAGCTGGGGTGTAATAAAGCGAAAAAACAGTTTTGTAATGTTGTGCTTGGAGGCTCGCTACTCTTAAAATGGTGTACCCCATGTTAAGCGATGCCCTGAACTCGTCCCCTTCAATATTAAGCTTCCGCTGCCATTTCCCCGAGTGTTTTTCTAAATCATCGCTCTGTAGTTTGCTCAGCTCTCCATAGATCTGGGTGATAGTAGTACATCCGTAAAGGTTTCTGAACCCTTCCATAACAATCTGTGGTAAAAACTCTCGTTCCCCACTTCTTCCTTGCTATAACGGACCGAATCTGGAGGAATTTAAAAAACTCCCTGCGATCAAGGTTATAAAGATTTTGGGCTTTCTCAAAAGATATTATACCGTCTAAGTCAAAGAGATCTCCGATTGTTTTCACCCCTAGAGCATCCCACCTCCGCATAATTCCATCATGAAAAATCTCAGGTAGTGACAGATTCCCGAATAAAGTGGTATAATAATTCATTCTTCCTAGCCCCAGCCTTTTCCTGACACCAATCCAAACCGCTACTGCTGCACCAAGAGTCTTAAATTTAACTTTTTTATAGTAGCTGGCTTCACTGAACCTCAAAAGCCAGTTAGGGGCTTCTCTTTCTAGGAGTAGTTCATATACATCTGGGGGAGGGTCATCCCTCCACTGGTCAGTGACCTTTCCACCCAATAACCCGCGAATATATTGAATCACCGTGGCCCAATAATACATTTTTAAATCGGGTACCGCCCAGCCCCCTCTCTCCCTAGATAGAGATATGTATCTAAGTGCACTTCTCGTCTTCCCTTGAGCCCAGATGAATCGATTAATCATTCTCTCCATTTCCTTAAACCAATGATTTTCAAATTTCAAGGGTATCGTCCTGAATAGATATAACATTTTCAGCAGAAATATCATTTTAATGATATTACAACATCCCACGATCAAGAGATGCAAATTATTCAGCCTGTCAAAGTCTCTCTTGGATTTTTGAATCACGGGGACAAGGTTCTTCTCAACAATCTTACTTAATTCTGATGTTATAATGACTCCGAGATAAGTAGCGGATTCAGTCACTCTTGGATCCACCATAGAAATCCTATCATTAACTACAATTTGGGTCTTTCCACAATTAAGTCGATAACCAGAAACCGCCCCTAAACATTCCGCCTCATGCTCTATTTCTGTTAAAGCCACGGATGGATTTGCGGCAGTTTTTGCCAGGTCATCGGCATATCCCAAAATCTTAGTTTCGAATCCATTTAATCGAATAGGAAGGATACCTTTGTTTGCCTCAATTCTCCTAATCAAAGGGTCAATATAAAAAGCGAAAAGGAGGGGAGAGCAGGGGCACCCCTGCCTCGTCCCTCACGTGATATCAATTGGGTCGCTTTGCCCCCATTATTCGGAGTCGGATCTTAGGATTCTTGTATAATGTTTGAATAGCTTTGATGCACCCCCTTCCTACCCCGAGTTCTCAAGTACGGCCCAAAGATAGCCCCACGAGACCCTATCGAACGCTTTCTCTGCGTCCAAGAGTATAAGCGCCATAGGATCTTGCGTGACAGAGGTACCGTCAAACAGAGTGCAGACTCTGCGGATATGTTCGGCCGTACCTCTACCAGGGATAAATCCATGCTGGCGGGGCGAGATCACCTTCCCAATCATGGTACTAAAGCGATTTGCGAGGATTTTTGAATAAATTTTTGCGTCACAATTCATTAAACTAATCGGTCTATAAGAACCAGGTTCAGCAGGTGGCTTTTTTTTTTTTAAATTACCATGCTTGCTTCTGCCCATGATTTTGGAATTGTTTCTCCACTCTGTGCCTGACGCATTACATAACTTAAGTCTTCTCCCAAAATTGGAAAAAAAACCTTATAAAATTCTAGTGGTATTTGGTCTGGGCCTACAGCCTTGCCTGAAGGCAGTCCCTTTACGGCTCTCTGGATTTCTTCATCTGAGAATCTCTCCTCCAAAGCCCTTGAGTCTTCTGGTGAAAATGTTTCAGCAGTGAGCAAAGCTAAATATTCTTTTATATTTTTGAGTTCACTGAGCGTATTTTCCCTATATAGATTTCCATAATACCTATGAAAAACCATGCGTATTTCCTTAGGTGTTGTAACTACATCCCCTTCTGCATTTTTGATCTCTAAAATATCTCCCCCGCTGGCTTTCTGTCTGGTCCTTACAGCTAGCATGTGCCCGACTTGCTCGCTAAATTCATAGCAAGATTGTCTCCAAGCCAAAAATTTCCCTGCTGCTCTTGCTGCCATGATCTCCCCTGCTGCAGCCTTAGCTAGCACTAATTTCTGATGGATCTCATCTGTATTTGCGCCCGTGACAATAGCCCTGACCAGTTCTTCTTCTATATCCATGATTGTTCTATGGATCGTCTTAATCTCTTGCTTTGCTTTTTTATTCTGGTTCACGGAGTAACTCAAGGTTTCCCCCCTACCAGCCTTGAGAGCATCCCATACTACCCCACATCCGGCACTTCCCCTATTGATCTCCAGAAATTCCTCGAGCCATTTGTTCATATGTTGAATATAATTTGAGTCCTGCAGCAAAGCGCGTTCGAAGGTCCAGCTGCGTTCCAGCTCCCCCTAACACAACTTTGCACCTCTAGGACCAAAGGGTTGTGGTCACAAATCACTCGCGGGAATTTCTTGATAAGACAAACAGAGAGAAGAGAGGATGACACCAAGAAATAATCTAGCCGTGCTACAGCTCTATGCGGTGCCGAGTAATATGTGCTACCCGCGACCTGTGGTTTCAGTTGCGCCCAAGCATCTATAAGCCCATTATCCTCCATCATATGGATTAAGGCCCTATGGACTTTTCTTTTCCGGCCTGTATATTTCCTTGGATCCCCCTTCCACAGTCCTATTCCATTTATATTAAGATCCCCACATATAATAATCGGTAAGGGCCATCTAGCCAATTCCGAGTTTAAAAAATGGAATATTTCAGGAACGTCCCCCGTTGACCCATAGATTGAGCATAACGTAAAATTAAATCCCTGTTCTTGACATTCAACGATTGCCCATCTACCATACCCATCAGTTAAGCAAGATTTAAACACAATCCCCCTCTTCTGAGCCAAAATTGCTACCCCTCGCGTCCTTGTCCCTTGTGTGGTATGTGCTATCAACTGAAATCCCAGCTGTTCTAGGAGGATGTTTCGCGACCCCTCAATATGGGTTTCCTGATGCAAACTATATCGGCATGTAGTGTTTTAAGATGTTCCTTCACTATCCAACGTTTGGCAGCATCGTTCAACCCGCAGATATTAATTGTTGCTATACGCATAATGTATATGTAGTACCACCTGTCCCCAATTTTCTAATCTTCCTTTTTCTGTCACTTGCTTCCACACGCTACCTTCCTCAGATGGTGTTTTTTCATTTCCCCCTCCCTCTCCAACCCCCCTCCCGATAAGCCTCCACTTATCCCCACTCTGCCCTCCCTGTCCTCGCGACCCCCATCCTCCTCCCCCACCTATATTGTGAGACAAGCAGACCTAAGGTCTCTGTGATGGAGCCTGAGAGTCGGCCCCTTGTTGCCAGCTCGCTAGATATTTTTCGCTCCTCTAGTTTTCCCCACCCCCCTTTTAAAAAAAAAATTTCATTACCCTCCGGTGTTCCTCCACGCAGTGATACGTGCATACCAAAAAAATTCCTTCCCTTCCCCCACAGAATACACCACCAAAGTACTGAGCAATTCTAATAATAAGGTGAAATTGATAAATGGAAATTATTCCCTCCACCTTGCTTCAATCTAGCGACTCCAACAAACAACATTATGATTTTAGTTTCTCCATGTAATCTTTGGCCTGGATCTCTGAGGTAAAGACTCTAGTAGTGTTTTTGTGAATAATTTTTAGTCTGGCCGGATTCATCAGGTACGCTTGTGCTCCCAAGGCTTGACAGGGCTGAATCAGTTCTCTTAGTCTCCATCGACGTTCCACGGTAACATGGCAAAAATCCAGTTTCGCAAAGAAAGATTGGTTCTCAGGGTCATAGGGAATCGGTGAACCTGCTGTATCTCTGTCTCCCAACTCAAGTTCTGGAAAGGCTCCCTTCATCATTCTCAGTATATAGGCCCGCAGATCATCCCCTTCTATTCCCTCTTCAATACCAAGTATCCGGAGGTTATTACGCCTTTGCCTATTTTCAAAATCTTCCATTTTCCATTGAAGATCCGTGAACTGTGTTGTGTACGTTTCCGCCTGTGTCTGGGTTCTGGCCAGTCCATCTTCCAGCGTGCTTGTGCGCTCTTCAACGTGCGTCAATCTTGAGTTCATTTCGGTACAAGCTTTAGCCATTTTCCTCACCGCGCCCTGGAGTTTCTTTGTTGCCAGTCTATTTTTTTTCCCATCCATTCGGGTCTCTTCCTGCAGTTGCTTTATGGATTCATAAATCATTTTCAAAGAAGGTGTAGCATCTTCCTCCTGCCCTGAGAGTTCTGTATAAACACTCCTGGTAGCCGAGTAGTCCCATTTCAGGCTAGGATCTACATTGGATCTCGTGTTATCTTCTACGCCTCTTTCCAGTGTATGAGATTCTCTTTGTTTCTTCAAGAACCTCTTTTTCCTAACAACCGTGTCTTTCTGTAAGGTACTAAGACTAGAGCTGGAGAGCTGTGCACTACTGCTACATTCAGCCTCAGAGGAGCTAACTTCGGAACCATCAGAAACCGAGTAAAATTTGTCCCCCAGATCCAGGGTGTCCTCTAGCCCCTTAGAGCCTGTTGCCTCCTCGACTAACATACTAGTGTCTAGTTGGTCTGCTGTGCCCACTAGCCCTTCATGTGCCAGGGAGGAGTGGGTGCCTTCGGCATCCTCAGGTCTTTCCATTGTAATAACAGTCTCGGCATGGAGTTCATCCACTTGGATTGACTCATTACTAACTGAAAGTTTGCTACAGGAGGCATCCCCCATATATGGAGAGTCCAGCTGCTCCCTAGGATTGTCTGCATCCCCCTGTTTATTCATTTTTTCCTCGCCATTGGATAACGCGGGTAATATATCATTGTCATCGGTTTGGGGGGTTGTGGGGAAAAATTCTGTAATGGTGTGCTGTACCACGGGATCATTTGGATACACTTTCTTTCCCTTAACCCCCATATTAATGTCATTTGATTGTTTTAAAGCCTCCTGGCTCTCACCTTTTTTTTTTCCATCCTGCATCTGTTTTCCCTTTGCTGAGATCCGGTTATTAGCATTAGTATTCGTGGAGCCTCCCGGTTTGGCCCCCTTTGCACGTCCTGCCATGATGTTGACGTTTGGCTCTGCACTCGCCTGTGCTTCAGGAGCCTTCACACGTGTCACCCGGCTGGGTTTGGGAGGCATCCTCACTTCCTCTGCTCTGTTGGTGCTCCTTCACGCCGCAAGCCACTCAGCCCTTGCCGGTGCTCCTGGCTCTCCAGCCCCGCCTCTCAGCCAGCTCTCTGCAGCTATCGATCGGAGCGCTCTCCGCACCTCTCGGACGGCTGCCAACACCAGCGTCAGAAGCGTTTCGAATTCATGAAGGGCATCGAAATCATCCACCTCTGGCTGGTGAGTCATGGAGGGGGTCTGAACTTTATCTTAGGGGTGGGAAAACATCCTTATGTCCCTTAAAAGTCCTCCGGCAACAAGGGGCGACCTGCGCGGCCGTCAGACAGGCGCCATCTTGTCTCCCCAACACCCAGCCTGATAATGTTTTAAATGAAACAAATACTTCCTCTTCAAAAAAATCGCCTAGTAGCCTGATCCCGTTTATTCTCCATTTTTCCATTCTGACGTCCCAAAATATAGGCGGCAGCATTAATGTAGCATTTGTAGGAGTATAACAACAGATCCCAGTTAGTCCTATCCTCTTTCTAACCATCTTCCATACTTTGTATGCCGCTATTACTGTCTTGAAGCGCGTCCTTTTATAGTAGCTTAACTCCAAAAATTTAAATAAGCAGTTTCTCTCCTCTGAGCCCAACAAGCTGGTATATTGATGGTGCTTCTGCCAACGACACCACTTCCTCCCCTGTTAACATGGCCCTCATATTTTGAAGGATACAAACATAATAATAAAAAGCAAAGTTAGGAACAGCCCATCCCCCACGATCCTGTGGTAGCATCATATATTTAAACGCCCTCCTAGCTTTTTTTTGTCCCCACAGAAACCTATCACCAATAGCTTGTGCTTTTTGAAGTTGCAATTGCGTTAACTCTAATGGTACTGCCCTAAAATAATACATAAACTTGGGTAATGTCATGTGGTTTGTGGCCTCATGGTCCGCATTGCTACAGTTAGCTTAGGCCTGGCTGCCATGATGCCTTTTTGCGCACGTTACTTTGTGCCTTTGTTTTTCCAGCCTCTGCTTGTGCCCAGCTATCTTAGAACTGTCTGCCTTTTTGCCTTTCACCTATCCTCCTGTTCCCTTTGGGTTTCGTCTGCACAACATGTACAAGGTCGAAAAACAATGTCCCTTGTTCTTGCTGATCTGGTCAGCCCCTCGCACTTAGACATAACACTGATTGCAGCTGCACTGGAGAAATTTGTGTGCTTTTAATATTGTGATTTCAATTTTGGAGGCACTTGGAGAAAAACCTTTTCAGAGAGAAGAGCTGTGCTTGTCTGATGATGTAAACCTTGCATCTAGATATCGAGGTATGGGGGTTCGCCTGACAATGCCCAGGGGTCTTCTATTTTTATAATAAACTAGCTAATAGCACGGGGAAGGTGGTATGGTCATTTAGCCCTATATCCACTGCTTTATGAAATGCTTTCCCCATTTGTATTCTATGGAATTGTAACTATGCTCATTGTTTTATCCTTATGCATTATGCTGATAGTACTGGCACGTGTACTGTATCTTAGAGCACGGTAGTTGAAATAAACATCTTAAACTTTACAGTGTCTCTTATTACGCACGTTGTGGACAGGTATGAGTGAGTTATGAAAGGGTGTCCACGCTCCCGCGAGTCCTGAGAGAGAGAGAGACCGTGTTCTGGGTTGTCTAATCATTGGTAGCATTGTTGCTAATGAGACGCTAAAGCTAGTCGGATTGGAACTGTGGGTACTAAGGTGCATGGTTGGTTCACCACTATACTCCGAGGTCCTATTATCCTGTGCATAGCTCTGTGTATGTGCAGAATCCCTACAACAGTAATATACACATCTTAAGAACATTATACCTTCCCACTAGTGTCAAGTGAAGGCACTCCAATCGGTCCAACAATTGCTGTACCCCAACAACTATATTGCTCCAATTCACATCTACTAGCTGCTGTAAATCCATCCTTATCTTTATGCCCAAATATGTAGCCTCCACTGCCACCCGCGGATCCCCCGGACACTCCCCCTCAGTAGCCACAATCTGAGTTTTTGCCAAATTCAGTTTGTATCCAGACACTTCCCCAAATCCTTGAGACAGCCTTTCTATCTCCGCGATTGTTTGCAGTGGGTCCGCTGTTGTCACCGCAATATCATCTGCGTAGGCTAATACTCGAACTGAGTATTGTCCACAGGTCATAGACCTAATCCTATTACTACTTTCAAGCATACTTAAAAACGGATTAATATATAATGCGAATAGCAACGGGGAACACGGGCATCCCTGCCTTGTTCCCCTAGTTATAAACACTGACTCCGATTCTTTACCCATTACACATATTCTTGCCTTAGGTGATGTGTACATAGTTTGAATAGCTCGGATATATCGCGGGCCAAACCCCAACTTATATAAAACTGCCCACAGAAACGGCCAGGAGACACGGTCAAACGCCTTCTCAGCGTCAAGGAATATCAAACCCAGCTTCGCTTGATGAACATTCGTATAATCTATTAAGGCTACTACTCTATTAATGTGATTGACCGTGCTCCTGGTGGGTATAAACCCATGCTGATGTATAGAAACCAGCGGGGTAATCACCCTCGCAAGCCTAGTAGCTAAACTTTTAGCATATATTTTACCATCCGAGTTCAGCAAAGAAATATAAGACTCTGGTAATTCTGGAGGTTTGTCCTTCTTTTTAAATACCACTATATTGGCTTCACCCCATGATGGCGGTGCTTTCCCGGCCTGTGCTTCTTGCATGACAGCCAACATATCTTTCTTTATTACCTGAAATAGTACTTGGTATATCTCAAGAGGCAATTTATCTGGCCCTGCCGCTTTCCCTCGAGCCAACGAACCCACTGCCTCCTCTAGCTCCTCCATTGTTATCAAAGTGTCGAGTGCTTTCTGTTCCTCTTGCCCTAATTTTGATAAATCTACTTTCTGCAGGAAAGCCTTAATGTCTTGCTCGCTCCTCTCCTCATGAGAATATAATTCTTTATAAAATGCATGAAAAATTCCTAATATGCCCTCCATATTTTCTACCATATTTCCAGCTGTGTCCTTCATTGCATTTATCTTCTGTAAGGAGTGTTTAACCCGCAATCTCTGTGCCAGACATCACCCTGTGTCTTCGCCGAATTCATATCTGTCTTATATTGGCAGGCAATATCCTTACTCCAAACCTGATTAATTTTGGCCTTACAGCAGGCTATCTTTGTTTGTATTCCCTTATCTTCAACCCCCTTCCTTATTTCCTGAATAAGTTCCTGTTCCGCTCTTCTGAGGTCATCCAGAAACCCTCGCATCATATCCTGATGTTGCTTCCTCTTACCCCATCCATAGCTAATTGTCTCTCCTCGCAATCCGGCCTTCATTGCATCCCACATCTTAACTGTTGAAGTTGAACCCCTATTAATTTCTAAAAATTGTGAACACCAAACTTTCAAATGTTCTACATAAAGACTATCTAGCAAGAGCTTCCTATTAAACATAAAGGGTCTTCCCGCCCTCTTTTGAACCCCTATCTTAACATCTAATAACAACGGGCTATGATCCGCCGTAATCCTGGGCCATAGCTGCATTTTTGCTCCTACCATATATTGTCTTGACATAAAAACATAATCAAGTCTTACGAACTTATGGTGTGGGTGCGAATAAAAGGTATATCCTGGATCCGTACTGTTTATGGTTGACCACGCATCAGCCAATCCATGATCGAAGATAAGCTCCCATAACGCTTTAAAAACCTTAGGTTTCCTACCAACATACTTTTTCTTACTAGAATCCCATTCCTGCCCTTCCACATGTATATTAAAATCTCCGCATAAAATCAACGGAGTGACCCACATCGCTAGCTCAACATTCAGTCCTGCAATTGTTTCTGCTTCATCAAAGTTTGAGCCTAAGACTGTACATATGACAACCTTCATCCCATCTATAACGCATTCTGCAATAGCCCACCTCCCAAGGTTGTCTGCCTTAGTCTTTCCAATCATGCCTAGTCCGTGTCTAACCATTATTGCCACTCCCCTATTCATAACAGACTGCTGGGATGCCACTGCTAGACTAAATCCCAGCTCTTTCATCACCATACGTCTACCCCAGGGTATATGTGTTTCCTGTATACATACAATATCAGGTTTCATTAACCGCAAATCAGCTGCAACCCTTTGTCTTTTACTATTATTATTCAAGCCACAGACATTAAATGAACATACCCTTAGCCCATAATCCCTCATTTTATCTGCCATGATTTATAAGGTAGCCTGCCAATATATACACCATAACTTTAGTATCAATAAAGCAACTCAAAAGTGTCCAGTTTTTTTCATCATGGATTGAATTTTTACCCCCTCCATTCCCTTCCCCCTTCCCCGTCCCAGTGCCCCAACCCACATCCCTCACTCAATGCCACCCTCGTGCCCCAGCATCCCCCCTCCGCCCCCCTCCTCCCTCTCCCCTTTTTATAGGCAATAGGGCCCATGGCCCTTGTGATGGAATGTGAGTTAGCGACCCTGTGTTCCCATCCTTCCTGCATCTTCCTGGCTTACTTATAGTCAAAGCTAAACATTTGCTATATTACATGGAGTCATAAATTGTTTCCTTAACCTATAATACCAGATTCTAATACATCTTCATATGCCCCCATGTGCCATAACTTCAAAGCCAGAGCATAAACAAAACCCTCAATACATAGCCAAAGGTCTGCCTAAATAGACATCAAGTACTCTTTTGCTTGTACCTCTGAGATAAAGAAGCGCGTTTGACCCTTAAAGATTACTTTAAGTGTGGCAGGATTTAACAAAAAGACTTGTGCCCCCTTTCCCTGAAAGGGAGTGATCAGCTGACGCTACTGCCACCTTTTCTCCACCGTTTGATGACAATAGTCTGGTCTTACAAAAAATTGTGTACCCTTCCCCACCCTCTTTCTATCAGGCCGTGCAAGATCATATATAGCCTGACGCGCCAGAAAGTTATCCAAACAGATCAAAATTGCCTGTGGTCTTAAGTCCGCTTGTCCAGCTCTCGCAGCCCGCTGTTTAAATGGGAACTTGTGTGCCCTTTGCACTTCATTTGCCCAATTCCACCCTGTCAGTTCGAGAAAGGCCTCTGTGAATAACTCCACCACAAACTTGCGGACATCTTGCCCCTCAATCCCCTCAGGTACCCCTAAAATTCTGAGATTATTCCTCCGAAGTCTATTCTCCAAGTCCACAAGCTTAGTTTGTATGTCATCTCTATGCAGACTTATATCTTCTGTAACCGCCTTCTGTGCCACCATTTCGTCCTCAAGAGTAGAGATTCTTGCCTCAGCCTCATTCAACCTCTCAGTATATTCATTACACGTTTTGGCAATCTGTCTAACTGTGTTTTGTAGTTTGAGACTCGCCGTATGGGTTTTTGCATTCTCCGTACGGGTCACAAGCTTATGATCTGAGATTCATCGATAAATTGACTCCAGAGAAATCTCATAGTCTGGCTTTTCTACTAGGTTCCCTTCGGTTCGATCATCAAATTTAACAGCTTCAGGGGTCGTTTCAGCTGAGGAGGAAAGATCCCACATCAAATTCTTAGTTGCTTCTGGCCGCTCCCCCCTCTCCTTATTTGGCCCCTGCTTATGCACCATAGTTATTTCCAGGTTTTCATCTTCAGGATTTGTACTATTTAAGTCGCTGCCGAAACTCATTACTGATCCCTCCAAAGAAGCAGATTTAAGTCCGAATTCACCATCATCATCATCTGATAAATACGAATGATCGGACATAGAAAAGAATTTCTCCCCTGAATCACTCTCCCTGCTAATAGCTTCAGCATTTAGTGCAGTCTCAACTTCTAGTGGTCTGCTCTCCTCTTGAGAGCCCATTGTAGTCATACTTAATTCACTCACTGCCGCTATTTCTCCTGAATCTAGGCCAGTGTCTATGACTCTCTTTTTGGTCTCTTCTTTCCGCTGTACAGTATCATTATCTACTTCTATTTCTTCTGTTACAGCCTTAGACACATGCGGAGTTGGCTGCTTTTTTTTTATTTGTTGATAAGAATATCTAGGGTATTTTGTTTACCCCCTGCCCCTTGCAACAAGCTCTCCGTACACTCTTCTGCACCCTCCAGTGCCCCCTTTGCATTGGGACCAGCAAATGCTGCGCTATTCATTGCTTCGTTAACCATTTTGGTTTTCCCTCCACGACCCGTTTTGGGAGGCATATCGACCCCTAGCAACACTCAGTAACTGTCGACACTGCTCACCAAGTACAAATCACTAACTCCGCTTTTCGTTAGAGTCAGAGTCAGAGTTAGACCGAGGATATGACCCCACTCAGCCGTCCCCGTGTCCAAAACCACCACCGGCCTGACCGCTTTCAAGCTCCACTGCTGCGGTTTTAACTCACTGCCGGTTACTTACGAAGCCTTCCTCCAGATCCGCTGTCTGCAGTTCTCAGGCGTGTGTAACAGCCTCCGTCTCCTTGCTGCCGCTGCCTTCGAACACCATGCCGCCCTTCTACCGCAGCCGTTTTCAGCGAGGCCGGTCGCACCACCAGTCTCGCCACTTTTCAATTCCTCGCCAACTCCACCGCACACCCCTCCTGCAGCCCTGCAGTCCTGCCGATGCTGTGCCGCCGCCGGTTCCTCCAACTCCACAGGTGTGCACAGCAGGTGAGCACGCCTTGCCGCGAAGCCTTTTGAGGCGTTTCTTGCTGATTTGTTTTTCGCCTCTTTTGTGCCTTCCGACAATTTTATTTTGCCTTTTCCTGCTCGTTCTTTTGTTATTTTTCCTCCGTTTTTTCCTCCGTTAGTTTTCGACCCATTGACCACAAAATATCAAGGGTGGGGGGAAACAGTCAGGAGCTCCTCACTCACATGTCCAGCCAGTGGACGCCATCTTGCCCCCCTTTTCATTTTTTTGATGTAGAAATTGTACGGGCTGGACTTACTGATATGTAGAAAATGTGCAGTAGTTTTGCAAAATCGATACGCTTCTTGTTTTACTTGCACAAACTGTTGTGCTGTCCTGAAACTGATGTTTGAGACAAGCATTTGAGTCAATGAAGAGCAAGAATATTTTGGTAAAAGGAACAATAGAAAAATAGTGCAAGCACACACAATGGGGCGATCTACCATTTAGAAATGTGAAGTAACATACTTTAGAAGCACCTTTCCAGTTATCACTTTTCATTGAGAATGAAGATACGTGTCGGCATGCAGCTAGGAAATGTATGCAAAATACAACATTCATACACTCAAGCTGTGTGTCACTCAGGTAAGTAGCTACATTTCCCTGATAGAAGCAACTACCCTCAACTACATGGAAGTTCAAAGATATTCAGTCCACTAAAATTACAGAAAAGAAATTGTAACAGAATGTCTGAAAGGCACTGTGTAATGCCAAGGAATATTGCAGGACATATACATTGTATATAGGTCTGGTGCGCTGAAGTATTTAAAATGAAAGCACATGGAGCAAAGTTTAACTGAATGCACATGTAAAAAATTATAGTGTTTTTATTTGTGCTAAAGAAGGGGGTACGAATTAGTGTGGAATAGCATACAATGTTTAAAGTAAAGTAACCATTAAATAAATATTGGCTATATGGAAGCATAGTTTTGTAAGAAAATGTGTTTCAAGGAGCAGGGACTACATCTGTGTTGGTTAACTGTAATAAGGCACAGATGATTTGATTAGGAACAGTAGAAGAGGTCACGAGTACAAGAAGTAATCAAAACGAATTGGAAAGGCTCCTTTTGGGAATATTTTGCTGGGTGGACCTTGCTTCAGGTTGAAGTACTTTTAGTTTGCTGGGGCTGAGATCCTCCTCTCTGACATGCCTCTTTAATTCCTCCTCCCTCTGGTGGCAGGCACTCTGGAACCAAGCTGCTTGGACTCTTCCTGAACCTAGGTTATAGCCATTTTGCACGGTTGGCTTTGAATGGCATGCCAGCCCCAGTGCGTTTGTTAGTAGTTTGAAGGCACACGTTTTAGTTAAAGGGTGCAATGGTGCTCTGCTAAGCACCTACATCATACATTTTATGCATCTCAAATCTAGTATTCGAATACCTTCTTCTGACTGCAGTTTTTAAGCTGATCTCAACAGTGGCGGCTCCTCCGCTAAGGCGGAGGAGCATCGCCCCACTTCTATTTCAGCAGTGCAAAAAAGAAAAAGATAATAACAGGACGTTATTATCATTTTCTTTTTCTATGTGAGAGGCGGGGCTGGCTCTGTGATGCCAGAGCAGGGGAGGAGTGGTTTGCACTCCTCTAAGTGCACTGACAGTTTGGCAGGCCCTCTAGGGTCGGCCAAACCAACATGCACACTTGGCATGTTCTCCATTGGGCTGTGTTGCACAGCCCTGTGGAGAACATGCCCAGCCTCCCCAGGCACTGCCTGAGCATCCAAACAGGATGCTCAGACCAATCAGGATGCTGCTCCTGCAGCGTCCTGATTGGCTGAGAGACCCCGGAAGCATGAGTGCTTCTGGTTCTGTAGCAGACCTGAAGAGGATGGAGAAGAGGCGGCGAAGGTAAGTTTATTTTTTTTAAAACTTTTTTAATCCACTCCCCCGTCTCACCACCCCCGTTTCCAGCGAGCTGCCACTTGATCTCAACCTTTTTAAGAATGGCTGAGAAGCAGGAATGGAGGCTTGTGAGTAACAGCAGGCCTCCATCCCTGCATTTGTATTCACGCGATGGTGTTTCTTCTTTAAAGCACCCCGAACAAGGGCTGTTTTTTAAAATAAACGTGAATGGCATTATGGGGGGTATAAATACTTCCACCAATGCGTAAGGCCACAATTCACAATCAATCAATCCATCAATCAGGAGTTTGTTAAAGCGCGACTACTCACCCGTAAGGGTCTCAAGGCGCTAGGGGTGGGGGGAGGGTGCAGGTTACATTCCATCAAGGAGGGGGTCGGTCGAAGAGCCAGGTTTTGAGGTTTCTTGCGAAGATGGGGAGCGATGTTGTCTGTCTGAGGTGGAGCGGAAGGGCGTTCCATGCTTTGGCTGCGAGGAAGGAGAAGGAGCGGCCTCCCGATCTGGTCTTTCTGGTGCGAGGGACCACGGCGTAAGAGAGCTGGGCTGATCGTAGGGTCCTTTGGGGTGCGTGGAATTTGAGTCGGCTGTTCAGGTATGCTGGTCCAGTGCCGTGGAGGGCCTTGTGTGCGTGGGTGAGCATCTTAAAGGTGATTCTCGCCTCGACGGGGAGCCAGTGGAGTGTGCGCAGGTGCTGGGAGATGTGGCAGTGTTTTGGCAGGTTGAGGACCAGTCTTGCGGCGGCGTTCTGGATGTTCTGTAGCTTGCGGATGAGGTTTTTGTTTATTCCGGCGTAGAGTGCGTTGCCGTAGTCGAGTCTGCTGGTGACCAGGGCGTGAGTGACTGTCTTTCGGTGTTCGAGGGGAATCCATTTGAAGGTCTTACGAAGGAGACGGAGGGTGTGGAAGCAGGAAGACGAGACAGAGTTGATCTGGCGGTCCATTTTGAGCTCGGAGTCCAGGATGATTCCCAGGTTGCGTGCGTGGTCTGTGGGGGTTGGCGGGTTTCCGAGGGCGGGGGGCCAACAGGTGTCGCTCCAGGCGTCGGGGTTTGGGCCCATGATGAGTACTTCTGTTTTGTTGGTGCTTAGTTGTAGGCAGCTGTTTTTCATCCATTTGGCGACGGCTTCCATGCCTTCTCGAAAGTTGCGTCTGGCGGTGTTGGGCTCGTTGGATAGGGAGAGGATGAGCTGGGTGTCGTCTGCGTATGACACGATGTTGAGTCCGTAGGTTCTGACGATGGGGGCAAGTGGAGCCATGTAGACGTTGAAGAGCGTCGGGCTGAGGGAGGAGCCCTGGGGACTCCGCAGGTGGTAGGTGTGGGGTCCGAGAGGAAAGGGGGAGTCTGACCACTGCGTCCTGCCAGAGAGGAAGGAGCAGATCCAGTCGAGGGCCTTGTCCTGGATTCCTGCGTTGTAGAGTCTGCGTATTAGGGTGCAGTGGGAGACTGTGTCGAACGCCGCTGATAGGTCAAGGAGGATGAGGGCTACTGTTTCTCATTTGTCCAGTAGGGTGCGGATGTCGTCTGTTGCGGCGAGGAGGGCGGTTTCCGTACTGTGGTTTTTTCTGAAGCCGGATTGGGAGGAGTCGAGGATGTTGTGTTCTTCAATGAATGTGGCGAGTTGGCTGTTGATGGCTTTCTCGATGACTTTCGCTGGGAACGGGAGCAGGGAGATGGGTCTGTAGTTTTTGAGGTCGATGGGGTCCGCTGAGGGTTTCTTTAGGAGGGGTTGACCTCGGCGTGTTTCCAGTCGTCGGGGAGCGAGGCGGTCGCCAGGGAGCGGTTGATGGTGTGGCGGAGCATGGGTGCGATGGTGTCGGCGGCTCTGTTGAAGATGTGTTGGGGGCAGGGGTCCGTGGGGGCCCCTGAGTGGATTGACTTCATTGTCTTCAGTGTGTCTTCGGTGGTGAGGGCTTTCCAGTCATCAATCGCTGGTTTCCGGGTGTCGGGGGTGGTTGGTGAGGGTTCAGTGTGTTGGTTGTCTTCGTCGAAGTTGTCGTAGATGCTCTTGATTTTGTGGTGGAAAAAGGTGCTGAGTTTGTCGCAGAGGTCTTGTGAGGAGGGATGTCGGTAGACTCGCTGGTGGGTTGGGCGAACTCCTTGATGATGCTGAAGAGTTCCTTGCTGTTGTGCGCGTGGGTGGAGATTCTGTCTTCAATCTCTTTTTCCTCGTTTCTCTGATGAGTTGATGGTGGGCGTTGGTGGCGGCTCTGAAGTTGTTGTGGGCTTCTGTGGATTTGGTGTTCCTCCAGGCCTTTTCGAGGCGGCGGCATGTGCGTCTGGACTCTCGAAGTTCAGTGGTAAACCATCTGGCTTTCTTGGCGCGGGTATTGTTGTTTTTCTTGAGGGGGCTATGGTGTTGGTGCTGTCCGAGATCCATCTATGCAGGGTTCGGGCTGCGGTGTTGGGAGTCGTCGTTTTCCGCGATGGTTGGGGTGGAGTTGTTGAGTGAGGAGGTGAGCTGGTCGTCGGTGATTTTGGTCCAGTTTCTTCGTGGAAGCAGGTGCTGGTGTCTGTGGATGGTGGGTGTTCTGAAGGTGAAGTGGACGCAACGATGGTCGGTCCATGGGAGTTCGGTGGTGTGGCTGAAGGTGATGGAGTTTCCTGTAGTGAAGAGGGGGTCGAGGGTGTGTCCTGCTGAGTGAGTCCAATGTTGTGGAGGTTGTCCAGGAGGGATGTGGTGTTGGGGTCCAGTTGGTTGTCGAGGTGGAAGTTGAGGTCTCCCAGCAGGGTGTAGTTGGTGGATGCGATGGCCTGCGGGGAGATAATGTCCGTGATGGAGTTGGCGAAGGGTCCGCGGGTCCAGGGGGTCGGTAGATGAGGGTTCCTCGGAGGGTGGCGGTGGGGCTGGCCAGTATCTTGAAGTGAAGGTGTTCCAACAGTTCTGTGGGCTCGTCAGGGAGTGTGCTCAGGCGGAGGCTGGATTTGTGGACGATGGCGATTCCTCCTCCTGGGCGGGTGGGGCGGTCCTTCCTGGAGATCTTGTATCCTTGGGGGATGGCGATGTCCGGTCCCGAGGTGGTGTTGGTCCAGGTTTCGGTGAAGAACGCTACGTCCGGGGTGGTGCTGTCGAGGAGGTCCCAGATTTCTGTGGCGTGTTTGTGGAGGGATCGGACGTTGAGGAGGATGCATTGCAGGGTCTTCGGTTCGGTTGTGTTCTTGTGGGCGGGTTGTGCTGGATCCGTGTTCTTGGCGGTGCTGCAGGTGTGCCGGCAGCGGTGACAGCTGAAGGGTCCGTGGGTGTCGGCTGGTGATGCTAGCTTGCAGTTGTTGTTGCAGCCTGGGTTGAGTGCGTGGAGTGCTGCTGGGTCGTAGCGTTGGCGGGGCGGAGGTCCAGGGTTCCTCGCGCTGGTCGCGGACGGGTCGCAGACGGGCTTGCCTTTGACGCGCCTTCGGTGCACCAGCGGCTTGACAGCTGGGAGGCGGGAGCGGGCAGGGGAGCTGGATTGGGCCGGTCGCGCTGTGGGGGGAGGGGCCGCGGGGGCAGCAGCGGCGGGGAAAGGTAAAGGGAGGAAATAAGGGATAAAGAAAAAAGGGAAAATAAGCAGAAATAAGGCACAAAAGAGCAGAGATGCAGAAAAGTGCAGAAAGATAAAAGAGGGTAGAAAAACGAGTGAAAACGAGTTAAAGAGCAGAGCGAGAGAAAGGGAAAATGAGCAGAAATAAGGCACGAAAGAGCAGAGATGCAGAAAAGTGCAGAAAGGTGAAAGATAGGAAGGGTAGAAAAACGAGTGAAAACGAGTGAAGGAGCAGAGTAAGAGGAAGGAGACAGAGGTCCACTGGACCACCAGGGATGAGGCGCAGGGAAACCTGCGGGTGGAGGAGGGCCTTGATCACCAACACTCAAGAGTGCAGGGGCAGGGGCACCTCACTTAATGGTGGAGCTGCGAGGGTGGGAGAGCAATTTCACTGACAATGAGTCAGTGGTCTTGCTCGCCTGTCCCCGCAGTGGCCGCCATTAAGTAGGGGTCGGGGAGGGCTGGACAGCTGGGAGGCGGGAGCGGGGAGGGGAGCTGGATTGGGCCGGTCGCGCTGGGGGGAGGGGCGCGGGGGCAGCAGCGGCGGGAAAAGGTAAAGGGAGGAAATAAGGGATAAAGAAAAAGGGAAAATAAGCAGAAATAAGGCACAAAAGAGCAGAGATGCAGAAAAGTGCAGAAAGGTGAAAGATAAAAGAGGGTAGAAAAACGAGTGAAAACGAGTGAAAGAGCAGAGCGAGAGAAAGGGAAAATGAGCAGAAATAAGGCACAAAAGAGCAGAGATGCAGAAAAGTGCAGAAAGGTGAAAGATAGGAAGGGTAGAAAAACGAGTGAAAACGAGTGAAGGAGCAGAGTGAGAGGAAGGAGACAGAGGTCCACTGGACCACCAGGGATGAGGCGCAGGGAAACCTGCGGGTGGAGGAGGGCCTCGATCACCAACACTCAACAGTGCAGGGGCACCTCACTTAATGGTGGAGCTGCGAGGTGGGAGAGCAATTTCACTGACAATGAGTCAGTGGTCTTGCTCGCCTCTCCCCGCAGTGGCCGCCATTAAGTAGGGAGTCGAGGAGGGCTGGACAGCTGGGAGGCGGGAGCGGGGAGGGGAGCTGGATTGGGCCGGTCGCGCAGCGGGGGAGGGGCCGCGGGGGCAGCAGCGGCGGGGAAAGGTACTTTGAGACAACTTTGAGTACTTTGTTTCTTTGAGACAACTTCTTCTTTGAAAATCCCTTACCACCCTCATCCGACAGTAGGGTAGAGGTCCAGGCCTTCACGGGGGAGGGGGGTGGGGGGGAGGGCAGGAGGGACAGATGAGGCATTATGCACCAGGCCCACACTTTACTTTTCCAGTCCCTTCAATCCTACCTACAAAAAAGCTTTTAAATCAGGCCCTATGAAATGTAAACAATAGTTGGCAGAATACAAAGAAGTACTTTGTGCCCTCAAGAACAAAGGCAAACAGTGCTAGATTGTGTTCACTCCTCCAGGACAGTATCGTCAAAATGATTAGCTATTTCACCATATTTTGATTCAGATTGTAGATGAAAATCATTTAGAAAAAGCATTAAGCACCTTTCTCCAGTTTTTAGTACCTTGCACTTGAAAAGATTAGAAATTTTAAGAGGGGTTAAGCCCTTTTATGTTTTTTTGATGTAAAAATTGTAAGGGCTGGCCCTGACTGATATGTAGAAAACGTGCAGTAGTTTTGCAAAATCGATACGTTTCTTGTTTTATTTGCACAAAAAGTTATGGTGTCCTGAAACTGATGTTGGAGGCAAGCATTTGAGTGAATGCAGAGCAAGAATATTTTGGTAAAAGGCAGCAGCGGTTCCTCTGCTATGGCGGAGGAGCGTCGCCCCCCCTTCCAACAGCGTAAATAAAATAAAAATAAAACGATAATAAACCGTGGTTTATTGTAGTTTTATTTTGTGTCCCAGTCTTGGGGGCAGGGACAGGGGGGTAACAGGCACCAACGGTGAGTGGTATGCATTGTTATCAGTGTGCATGACAGTTTGGCCAGCCGTCTCAGGCTAGCCAAACCGTCATGTGCCCTTTGCATGTTCTCCACGCAGGCTGCATTACAGCATGGGTGGAGAACATACCCTGGCTCCCAGTCCCTGGCTGAGCGCCGAAACACGGTGCTCAGACCAATCACAACACTGCACTGCAGCGTTGTGATTGGTCCAGGGTAGCCTGGGTGCTTCCGGCCAGAGCAGAACGTCGAGGAGGGACGACGAGAAGAGACACAGCGGCAAGGAGGTAAGTTTAATTATATTTTTTTTACTACCCACGCCCCCCCACTCCCGATCGGTGCCAGTCGCCACTGGTAAAAGGATCAATAAAAAATAGTGCAAGCCCACACAATGGGGCGATCTACCGTTTAGAAATGTGCAGTAAAATACTTTGGAAGCACCTTTCAAGTTGTCACTTTACATTGAGAATGAAGATACGTGCCGGCATGCAGGTAGGAAATGTATGCAAAATACAACATTCATACACTCAAGCTGTGTGTCACTCAGGTAAGAAGCTACATTTCCCTGGTAGTAGCAACTACACTGAACTACACAGAAGTTCAAAGATATACAGTCCACTAAAATTACAGAAATGAAATTGTAACAGAATGTCTGTAAAGTACTGTGCAATGCCAATGAATACTGCAGGAAATAAATACTGTATATTGGTCTGAGGTGCTGGAGTATTTGAAATGAAAGCGCCTGGAGATAAATATTTCGTAAATCGTAGCAATGTTTAACTGAATACACATCTAGAGTATTATACTGTTTTTATTTGTGCTAAAGAAAGGGGTAGGAATGAGTGTGGAACAGCATACAATGTTTAGATTAAAGTAACCATTAAATAAATATTGGCTACATAGAAGCAGAAAGTTTGAAAGAAAATACGTCTCCAGGAGCAGGACAAACATCTGTGTTGGTTAACTACAATAAGGCACAGATGATTTGTGTAGGAACAGTAGAAGAGGTCACGAGTACAAAAAGTAATCCAAACGAATTGGAAATACTGAAAAGGCTACTTATGGAAATACATTTGTTGGGTGGACCTTGCTCCAGGTTTAATTCCTTTCAGTGTATAGTGACTGAGATCCTTCTCTCTCTGACATGCCTGTTTAATGCCTCCTCCCTCTGGGGGCAGGCACTTCCTGAACCTAGGTTATAGCCATTTTGCACGGTGGGCTTTGAACCTCATGCCAGCCCCAGTGCGTTTGTTAGTAGTTTGAAGGCACACGTTTTATTTAAAGGGGGCAGTGGCGTGCTTTTAAGCATAGTAACTGGCTCCATGAAGATATGTTACGGGAGACATTCCATGCACATGAGCACTTGAATCTCCACCAACTGTGCTATGGTGTAAATATGTCAGTGCTTAACTAAAAAAAATAATAAGTGCCAGAGCTCTCGTCAGGAGGCCGCTACAGCTTGCACCACACATTGCCCCTGCCATGCTGCCAATGACAGTAACAACACAACTACTAACCATCGGACTCCTTGATGTGTTACAATTCGGACTACTCCAGGCCCCCAAATCAATAAGAATGGCTTGGGCGACAAGTTGATAGTCATTTTGAATGTATATTGAATAAATAATTGACTGTTGTGGTCATCTCAGACAGCGCCGCCTTGTGGCAGACAGTCACAAGCGCCAGTGTTGATAATTAAATGCTGGTGCCGAGCACCGGAAACCACCGGCTCAAATTGAGCACTGAAATATGTAGTATATTATCAATGATGACAGAAATGTGTTGGCACATAGATGTTGGCTGCAAAGGCCAATCTCGCTCACTCCTTATATGGAGCTCCCATACACAGTATTTTGTCCTAAATGGTGCCAATTAAAGGCACTTTTAATCAACTGTTTTTTTTAACACTTTAGGTGGAATGTGGTTAACTTCACAGTCAATGCAAAACATAGTTTATTCCTGTGAAAGCTTACTATTTTAAATGGCCGCATTTAAGTAGCAAAAAATACCTCTTCTGTTCGGGCTGTGCAGCCACCCATTGGACCATCTTCCCCACCAGTGTCAGCCCATTAGCGTAGACAATCCAGACATTTGCCTGAGGTGGTAGAAGATAAGGGGTGGCAAATTGTTTCATCAAATGAAACTATTTCATTGCAACTTGATTGATTTATTGCCAGGGGGCCTGCTTACTTTAAAATATGAGTTTTAAGCTTAATCATTCCATTAATTAGAGAGTATGCAACTTATGATAAGTAAAAATGGAATCAAAATGTTGTTTTCACCTTTATATGTATGGTGCTATTTATTATATCAGCTGCTTTTATATAGTGCTCAAGAATTCAAGAGGCTGCTTCTGAGCGCTTATAAAAACAGAGAATGATTGACCTAGCGGCAGTCGAGTTATTGTTACCTCAAGCTATACTCATACATGCAGTCTTCCTTGTTTCATTGCACAGGCCTTATAATGAAAAATGCAGGCAGGCACCACGGCCACCCCAAGTTCTGGTAGATGAACACATGGAGTTTGAGGTGAAAGTTATTCTTGATTGAAAAATATTAACAGGATGATTGTATTATCTAGTTGAATTGAAAGGGTATGGAGTGAACTCCTTTCTGACTTTTGTAATCTTCTTGGTACACAGGGGACCTTGCAAGATTTTGACTGCACACCCCTGCTAGTCGGCATTTGGTTCCTGATCCTGTGGGTCTTGTTTTTAAGTTCAGTGAGGTTCAAAAGGATTACAAGATCCTGTGATAGTAGGTAGCCATCTTGTGTTTGGTGCAGTTTAAACACAATTCTCTTTGCACTCACTCCCTATTTCTGGTTCATTGATCCTTTTTCACTTCAAAGGTGGGTGTCTGTAGCATCCTACCCAGCCCAGGGTGGGTACGTGCAACTGATCACGCCACACACAGAGTTTTGTATTACACTTCTTTATTTCTCAGTGTGTAACCATTAACTGAACATTCTACTTCCTGAATTCTATCACCCACACCCACGCACCTACGTCACTGTACTACGGAGTCCGGCAGGAGCCAACAGGTCCTGTCATTTCTAACTCACAAGACACTGCATCTCCCCCTTTGTTAAACAAAAAGTACCAATTATACATATATACATCACAACTCTTCAATAAGTCATTTCGGTGCTCAAATCAATCACCCAGATCTGGTCATGTTAGGCTGCGGAGGTACCAGATAAGTTTCTATGACTGGCAGTGGTGACAGAGGCATTGGTGTAGTCACAGGGGCCAGACCAACAAGTCCATACAACTTCATACAACTTCCTTTCAATCCCTTCCCCTTTCCCCCATCTCACCATCAGGGATGATGAGTACTCCGTCAATTTCCAGCACTGGTGACAGTTCGGGGGACTGGTGGCATCCATGTCATCTCCACAGCAGCAAGGAATGTCATATGTTACTGGCCTTGACAATATGTCCAAGCTAAAATCTTAAAGTGCTGTTAAGGAGAGCAGGCCCAGCCACAGCTTAAATTGAGCCAATAGTTGCCAGTGGGGCCCACCAACACTAATTCTGGTGGCCCGCATACATTTTTTTCTCATCAGACTTTGACCCAGATAGAACCAGAGAGAAAAAAACACAAAAGAACAATGGAAGGAGGAAGGAGGAAGAAAAAGACAAAAAACAGTGACAAGGAGAGGAAGCAGGGATGAAAAAGAACCTGTAAGAGAGAGTAAAGAGGCTGAGAGTCTTTGGTCATAGATATAGGGGACGAGAGGTGAAATCAAGACTACACAGCCTTGGAAATTGGCATCTTCGACATTACCTTGCGCTGGCCGCTGGCTTCTAATCAAACCTTCAGACCCTGGCATCACTTCTTTGATAAATTAAGCTTTGGCCCCAAATAGTTGATGCCTTTCTTGAAAATGCTCACGTATGCTTCGAAATAGAGTGGTTGTAGCTTTTATGGTCCATGTAGATGTAACTTTTTGATTGACAACAAATCTCAGTATTTAGGTTGATATGGATGTTCAGTTGTCCTAACTGCAGCCGTCTTTCTTTTGTACATCTTCTTCAATTGCTTTTTTACCTGACATACAAGAGTGTCTGCATTTTCATGGTGCTCTGTAAGTAATGTCACTAAAGTGCTATTTCTTGTATTTTTGTACATGAAGTGGAATTGATTTAGGATGCAACTAGTAAGACAAAAAGAGAGAGTGCTGTTGCTGAGAGTGGTATGTCATTGTAAGCAAACTCAGCTATACCAAATGCTACTACCCAACTTTTGGTAATAGTAAACAAGAGACAGCATAAATATGGAAAGGGTGAATGATTGATATACTTAGTCTGTCCATCGGTTTGCAGATGATATGCCGAGGAGAGGTGGGCCTCAATGCCCAAAGATGCACTTAGTGTTCTGTAGAATTTGAACGTGAACTATGAGCATCAATTGGTAACAAGGTGGGCAGGTAGGCAATTTAAGCACGCTATTTGCTGAATAAATACACTGCATGCTCTATAGTGGTTGGCAGTTTCTTTACTGCAATGAAATGAGCCATCTGGGTAACAGATCCTCCACTAAGATCCTGATGTAACCATGGCAAGGTAGTAAGCCAATAAAAAAATCCATACTACACTGTGGTGCTAGTGTAATAGATAATGGGTGAAACTGACCCACGTTTCTAGTATGGGTACCTTTACTGCAAGCACTGATGGTTCAAATCTGAACATATGTGTGCGCAT
Source organism: Calotriton arnoldi (assembly GCA_963921515.1). Classification (NCBI taxonomy): domain Eukaryota; kingdom Metazoa; phylum Chordata; class Amphibia; order Caudata; family Salamandridae; genus Calotriton; species Calotriton arnoldi. The sequence continues at coordinate 1,466,912 of CAWUFW010001636.1, forward strand.
CCTTCTATTCTGTCTCCCAACAGAACTATCGTTAGCTAGACAGCAGGGTCTTTAAAACTGCAGGATGCCTTGCCAAAGGCGCAGCATGAGAGCAAGAAATAACTTGCTGTTGTACCTCTTCAGTTGGTACAACCAAGCCTTCCCTGGTAAAAGGAGAACACTGTGAATACTTTGAATTACGCCTTTGAACCAACCAACTCATCAAGAGAAGGGGTAGCCATTTGTACAGCATTCAGAAATGCTTGAGTAGAATAAGGCTATCATAGTTCCCTCCTGCAGGCTACCTGGTGGGGATACTTTCTGTTTTTTATCAAAAGTTTTAAGTCGGATAATGCATGTGCTTTGGCATTCTTCATTCCAGGACGGTAAGTATTTATAAAGTCGATTTTCACAAAAGAAAAACATCTACAGGAATTGCCTGGGGGTCAATGCTCAGGCAGAGATATGTTTGTCACAGTGTGTGGGATCCTAAAATATCTCTCAATTCTTGAAATACAGCTCTAATAGCTATTAATTCTAGTTTAACTACGGTGTAGTTTTATCGCTTTATTCAGCAGGGAGCAAATTCCCAGATAAGAAGGCCAGAGGATGGAACTTGCCAGGTCGTTTGTGATAACATACCACCAGCTGCAAACTAAGATGCACCAGGCCCGACAATAAATTAAAGTGAAGGATCACGCTGCCTCAGTATTGGTGCTGAAGTGAAGCATTGCTTCAAGTGACTGAAGGATTCATCAGCTTCTGGAGCCAGCTGAAGACACTCCCTTGTGGAGCAGGTGAGTGGTGGGAGGCCACTGTCTCAGAAAAGCGGTACATGAATACATACAAATTGGACAAAGCCAAGAAACCTTTGTACATCTATCACACACGTAGGACAGGCCAAAACAGAGTCCACTGTTTTCTTATCCATTTGGATTCCATTGCAAGTGATAATGAACCCCAGGAACCCTAACATAGTAGTATGAATAGCGTATACAATAGGTGATCCCCAAAGTGCTGTAAACCAGCCTGCTCTCAATGGGAATAAATCAAGGTGTCATCTAGGTGACGAGCACACATTTGTCAAAAAAGTCCCAAAAAGACCTCTTTTATTGAAAAAAACTGGACCGCAGCCTGAGTTCCAGAGTTCAAGAGGCATAACTCAGGTCTGAAAGAGGCCATATTTAGTTCGAAGAGCAGCTGTACACTGATCTCATTTTCATACCCTGACAAGATGATGCACCCTTCACAGATCTAGCTTTGTGTAAATGGTAGCTTTAGGGATTTGATCCAAAAATACTTAGCAGAGATTCTTAATAGCAACCTTACTTCAAGGTCCTGTGATCAATGCAAGCCTGGAGTCCACCATCTTAAGTTAAATCATAAAGACAAAAAAATGGGAGAGGATGAAGGTCATATATAGACAGAAGCTCATCAATTTAGGTCTTTAAATGTTACTTTTCCTGTAAGTACGACTGCATAGTAGGACTGCTCCTTGCTAGAGATCATTATGACAATTGAAACTCTAATGAGGAGGCAAGAACGTCAAGATTGCCACAATAAGGCAAGGGTAGTTGAACATCTGAAGTGTCTTCCACAATGGCACAGGACAGCATGATTATCGATTTTGGAGACTCACTATAACAGTTGTGATATAATTGTATGAAGGCTAGAGTTACTCTGTGAAATTTCCAATCTATTTTAGGGTTATGAAAGTAAAGCCAGGGGATGCCAAGAACGGCTCCAAATACACAGGCATCAATTGCATCAAAACTGACTTTTTTCTATGTGTCCATTGTCATACACCATAGAAATGGGTTTAGTTTCAATTGTGATAGGGCCGGGTAAAAGTTCTGCACCATCTACAGCCCATTTGAATTCGAGTTTTTTTTCTTGATGACGGGTATAGTCATTGACTTTTCAGAGCGTGGTTATTCCACAATAGCCCCCTCTGATTCCCTATAGAGTTGCCTCACACTAGCAGCGCTGGGATGCCTTAGGGTAGCTATGTGCTATATAAGTGTCAATAGAATACAACAGATTAGAATGAAATGTCCGGTAGCCTCCGAGTCTAATAGGTTCTGTACAATTTTCGGGCACTGTGGGATGAAAAAATGGAATGCTGTAATAAATAGATGTTTATGTAGCACAGCCAAGGTCTTTGATAAGGTATGTGAGATCAAAATGAGACCTTTACCCCACAGCTCAATCACAGTTAGTGTTGGGCATCTCATTTTCCTGTGACTCCAAGTTTGATTCCTGTGGCATGGAGGCCACGCTAGACAGGTTTTTGGCTTAGCCTGACAATCCGTCAGGAAATGTCCTCGTTTCTCGCAATACCGACAAAGGTGCAAACTTCTCTTTTTCTTTTTCCGTCTTGGAAAGAGGATCACGTATCCTCCAATCAAATCTCCATGGATTCTGAGCCATCAGAAGCCCAGGTTTCATTTTCCTATTTCTCATGACATACTACACCCACCTTAGTGCTCCCCATTTTCTTCTCCCCTTTTCGATCACCCAGTCTACAATCACGTTTGATTACTAAATGCAGCTTTAGAAGAATCATATGGGATGGTACATGGATGACATAGGAACTGGAAATTTCACTGATTCATGAAGATGGCAACTTTAGTGATGTCAGCCAAGAACTATTCCAATGGAGCCAAGGGAACAGGTGCCAAAATCCATTCGGGTCTAGTGGCTCAGTGGACTAATGCATCCACTGCAGGGATCTGTGTTTGCCATCATGGTCACAGGATTGATTCCCAAGTCCATTCAGTCTTTGATCCTTCTGTGGTGAATACAATGAATACCATTGAAATAAGTAACAATATATATCTGTTATCCAGCAGAAAGATACCCTTCAGGGTGAATATGCACTTTATGTTATGTAGGATGCACTAACCCCATGCATTGGAGCGATGCTCCACTCTGTCTCCCGCTACCCCGACCAGTGATCCCACATGGGGAGATATGTGAGTCAGCAGTACAAGCATGTAAAAGAGGTATGGGACAAGGGAGAAAACAGACACAGGACTCCAAAATCTGACCTCTGCTGGTCAAGGACATATGCAGAATGCAACGGATAACCACAAGAGAAGAGATATTTTAAGCAACTTGTCATTCTGGTCTCTATGCTCAGCTGTAACAGTGAATGTATATACCTAAGCAATAGTTCTGTGTAACTGACTATCTGTACTTTGATTTGAAAATGACATGCAGACTACACACTACTTTCTACGTCACATGGCTTCTTTGCCTTAACGATCTTACCTCCCAGAAAATGGAAATCACTTGGTACACTGCTTCACTGTACCAGCTGCGACTACGCAGATCTCGGCTCTCGCCCTGCTATTCCAGCACCTCCTGCTAGCACCCTCATGGAGACAGAGACAGGGAGCAGTGCTAGCGGGGGCAGGGAGGGGCAGTCGGAAGAGGTCTAGGAGACTCGTGGTCCACTCGGGGAGGAGTGGAGGCAGCCAGCATTCGGCTGGTGCGGCTTGCTCCTCCTGGGGGGAGCCTTTTCCCCTGACTAGCCTTTGAACAGCCATCCATTACCATTTGTACAACCCCTCCCCCTCTGAGAAGCAGGGGGTGAGCAAAGGGGAGCAAACAGAAAAAGCAAACGGAAAAAGCCCCCTGATGTGCCTCAAAACCTCAAGCTTAAGGAGCACAAAAAAAAATAAAAAGAACATCAAGGCCATTCAAGAAGGCTTTTTTAATACAACAGCCGAATAAAAAGTGATAACAGGAAACGTATCAAACAGGAACACTTTGTGTTATATTTTGTGCATCAAAGCACCAAAGCTCCAAAGCAGCAAGGAATATCAAGGAGTATTAAGCAGCACAGAGCCAATCGACAATCAGCATACACTGATTAGGAAATAAGCAAAACAAGCAAATAAAGTAAACAAAGGAAATAGAAACAAGACAAGTCAGCAGATATGAGGTCGGGAAGAGTAAGAAGGTCTATCACAAAGTCAAAGCAAAAAAAACCAAGGGAGAAGCTATCCCTAAAAGTAGCACAAAAACAGAAGCCATAAATAAAGATAGCAAAGATACCAGCATCTGCTCCACTGTTACTAGCACAGATATCAGTAACGGTTGCAGCCCAGCAGCTCTAAAAAACCTTAAAAACACAAGTCAATTCAAGACAGATACAAAAAGTGATTAAACAAAAGAGCTCATTATCATAGAGGGAGCTTCTCACAGAATGAGCCTATGCACATACCAGCCAAAAATCTTCACAAAATTTACGTTTTTGAAAGACCCCAGCAAAGCTATCTACTCAAACAACGAGGATATCAAGGGCCTACAAACCCCATTACAACCAGGGATATTAGAATACTCCATAGGGAAACAAGTCCAACTAACTCAACCATCGGTAGCTACAATGGACACAATGAATAAAGGTATCAGTACAAAAAGTCAGCCCAATAACCCAAAAGAGAATAGAGCTCAAGGCGGACCCCTCGTTGGGATAGTCAGCAGCCCAACAAGTAGTCCAACAAGCAGCTCTCTGGATAACAACAACTCTCCAAGGCAAAATAAGAGGCAGTTGGTTAAAGAACCTGCAACTTAAAAAAAAAAAAGGGAGAACTAAAGACCCCAGGGATTCACTAACACTCTCCCCCGAGCAGGCCTCACAGAATAGGCAGAATGCTCAGTCTACATCACCACAGCCAAAAAACAGCTCACCACTAAAGACTATGAACATACAAACTGATACCTCGACAGCTTTCAGCCAACCATTGAACAATACCCCATTTGATCACTCCCTGCTTCTGCTAAATTAAGACTCGCAAGTAACAGACAGTGATATGACTTTCCTCGCATTCCAGGAATGGGACCAGCTTATCGCCTCATACAAATTAAAGCCCACTTCAAATCAACCCTGTGTAGAAACGACTAGTTGCGACCAGAGCAGGAAGCAGCAGCCCTACAGAAACAATCTGGGCAACCTTATTAAACACCATGCAGCTTTCAGCAACAGCTCTCCAATATCAATCTGACAAATTAGATATGCAGCTCACAGTCCTCCACACACTAGCAGATTTCACCTCTGGGATAGACAAGAAGCTTGCAGATCTCAAAGGCTTTATTAAACGGGGACAAGAAGCCGCACAATTCACCCAAATTCCACAAACCGAATGCATTTGCGCCTCCATTATTGACAAACTATCCACGCTGTCAACAATGTTATGAAATCTCCTAACAGACCTAAAAACAAATACTATATTGCATAACACTATTGAAACCATCAAGGCAAGCAAGGGCGCAGGTGAAATAGCAACCGGATTGAACACAATGATGAACAGGCACCAAAACGGAGGGATTCTACCCACTAACCCAAATCAGATCCCAGAAGGTTCTATAATATTGAACTTAAACAAAGAGTGTGCTGGCAAGGAAAAAAGCAAGAATGCACAAGCACGCCGCAAACAAAGAAGAAAAGGCAGGTTCAGGAAGATAGCCACTTCGGGGAGAAACCAGTCTACGAAAAACCCTATGGAAATTGAGGCTACTAGGCACCCTTTGACCCCCACCTTGGATGAAAGGACAGATCATTTAACTACGGGACTTAATGCCGCTCTGGACCCAAGCATGCAGCAAGCTTCAAAGTCTAAGACCCAAACTATCATAAAAGGAGATAATCAATGGGGGCACAACCAGTCTAGCAAACAGTCAGTGATAACAACACATGAATTTAGCACGGTAACTTGCACCCAACAAAGTCCGAGAATTGAACAGAGTGAAGAGCTACTGAACAGCCCTAGGGGATCGCACAAAAGTCATCAATGGACCACACACAAGAAATATGCAGGTAAAAGATCAGGCACCTGTCGAGCCCCTAGGAGCCAGAAACGCCAATCAAACCCCCAAAGGCTATCACATCTTGTAGCAATTTCTCAACAGGACGACCCAGCCAAAGATTTAAAAGAGACAGACACCATCATATTCTTTCCAGAATATAAATTGAGGGGAAGAGTGGACACGTTAAATAGGGGGAATATATTGTGACTCCTGCACTCTATTAAAAGTCTAGAAAAACTAAGTTCCCTAGACCTGATCTCGATTAAATTCCAACCAACCGACAATCATCAGTGCCCAGAAGCAACTAAGACAATAAGGAAAACAAATGAGACAGTCAATACAATTATGAAGGAAGTAAATATATTCTTACAGTGGGGGATAAGACTAGAACCCAAAAAAAAAAAAAAACAGCCTATACGACTCCCTTCCCAAAAGCATGCAACAATGAACCATCACGCACTGTCACATCAATCTTAAAGGGAGCTCGCAGCAGCTCCCCAGGAGCCCATCTCATTCACTTTAAGACCACCAACTTGAGCGCAGGTCTTGAGCCAAAGGGCCCAACATTACTATCAACAGACCCTAGCTGGACCCACATACGGCGAACAATAATGGCCGATCGCACCCAATGACATGGGAAACCCTGCCCAGCACCACTAACGGTGGAGTCAAGAAAAATCCGTATATGTATTTGGAATATCAATGGCCTGGCGAACAAGATGGAGGATCACAAGGTACTAAACTACTTAAAGACATTTGACTTGATATTACTCCAAGAAACATGGGAGGAACATGCGATAGAGCTATAAGAGTTCGCGTCACAACTGGTGCCAGCAACAAAGGGATCCAATTTTGGCCATTGCTGAGGTGGTCTGATGATATACGCCTCAATGCTCACAATAGGAGCCATTTCACCAGTAGAGGCACAAATTGCAGACCCTAGTGCCTTACAGGCGGAAGCAACAACAATTAAGTTCGACGAGGAAGACTGGCCAATTACAATAATCAATACGTACGTACATCCAAAGCACAGGCTAAAAGCTAGGAAAGAACTAATCAAAGAATTGATAAGAATCATAGATGAGCGGGACACAGAGAACATCATACTGGCAGGCGACTTTAACCTTCACCTCTTTGGAACTGCATCAGAAGACAAACTAATACAGGAGCTAACCACAGTGTGGGGAATACCAAACCAGGGCCCAGCATGCTTAAACAAACAAACAAGATGTTCAACCTATTTACTTCAAGAACTTTCACAACTAAATATGAGAGCTCTGAAAGGTCGATTTAACGAGGATAATCCACTGGTTCCAACTTTTCACTCCACAACCGCCTCCTCTTACCTAGACTACACCTTTGTAGCTCTCCCTTTATTTTACATCATCATACATGGGTGATAATGAACAAAGTGATCACTTGCCGCAAGAGGTGACATTAAAAGCAAACAGAGGAAGCCATATGGAGGCGTGTGAAAACATTGGCACAGAATACACCTCGGACTTCAAACAGATAAGGTGCAAGCCCACTATGATTGAAGAGTTATCCAAAACCGCAAACACACTCCTCTGCCAAGAAAACGATAGGACAACTCAGCCAACAACTACTTGGGAGAACTTTACAACGGCTCTTGGGAAGAAATTTGCCACCAGGACAAGAACAAAAACTGCAAAAACAGCAGCTTTCTTGCCTGGAACGGCAACAACCCCCGAGTCAAGAAACCTTAAACACACAATAAATCAAACGTTAGGGCAGCTACACAAAACCCCTCAAAATCTAGCCTTGCAATGCGACCCTCGGAAACTGAAGGCCACTCTAAAAAGGAAGAAATGGGACAAAAAAGGCAAGAGAACAAAGATCTTTGGGCAAGGATATTGCACGACTCTAAACTCAAGAACAGTGCCAGGTTCTGGCGGGCGATCAACAGCCTTCAATAACCAGCTCATCAAGGAATAAATTCTCAACTAACAGAGGCCAACTGGGCAAAATATCTATATAATCATTTCAACAGCAATGTGCAAGAGGAGAACATGGCTGGGGAAGAAACTCAGACCAACCGAAGGGACAGAGGTGGTACGTCTAGGGAAAAAACTAGACACAAGCTCATCGAGGGCCCAAGTAACGATGCAACCCTGAATAGACAAAAGCACCCTAGGGTTGAAGTGACAGGAGGCCCATAATCACCACTGAATAGCAACAAAGATCGCTACGAAATACCAGCATCACAGATCAAGACACAAATAGCCAAAAGAAAGCTAGAAGGAACCCCAGGCCCCAACGCAATACCACCAATACTGTATAAACATGACACAGATTATTGGAGCAAAGCACTTGTCCCAATCTTTAAGGACATACAGGAAACACGAACAATTCCAGAATTATGAAAAGGATCGACGATCTGTCCTAACTATAAGCAGGGTGACAAGAGCAATCCCAACAATTACCGACTCGTTGCCCTAATCGATATAGAAGCCAAGTATTATGCGGGAATGATACTGGAAGAATTAACATCCTGGGCATCGTCAAAATTCATCATCCCCATAAACCAGACTGGGTTCTGTAGAGGATTGAGAACCATAACAAACATTATGGCGCTAGCTCTGCTGATGGACGCGGCCAAAACGGCAAAGCATCCGCTATTCTTATGCTTCATAGACTATAGCGCAGCATTCGATCACGTAGACCGCGCTAAACAATGGCAGAAATTGGAAAAGTGGGGGATACCGAAAGCCCTCCTAAACCAGCTGATTTGCTACACACTGACACCTGGGTCAAGATCAAGCTGGGAACTGGGACGCACCTCTCAAGGCGAATCAACACCTCCAAAGGGCCAAAACAAGGGTGAGTTCTAGCACCCCTGCTTTTAACCTCTTTATGGCTGACCTCCCCGGGGAGCTGGACAAGAGCATATCGCATGCCCCAAGATTGGGAAAAATACCTCTGTCCAACCTTTTATATGCAGACGACCTGGTGTTAATAAGTCGTACACCAATTGGCCTGCAACACCTCCTGAATACCACTAACAACTTTTCACAACGCAACGCATTAAACATTAACTTAAAGAAAACAAAAATCATGACAGTGAATTATTACAGGAGGAAAAAGACTAATTGGTATCTGGATGGGCATTGCCTAGACTGGGTAACCAACTATAAATACCTCAGAGTCTTATTGTACAGCAGCACTGGAAGGACACCACGAGCTCACTAGCAATGAAGCCTCTGAGAAAAGTCCTGCCAAACTTAACCCTAGACCCTCTATTACAGGTCATTCTAGCAAAACTACAACCAATGCTAACGTATGGGAGCGAATCAAAGCAAGGGAGAGATGCAATGGCCCTGGATAAAATAATCACCAGCACTTACAGAGCAATTTTCCATCTACCAATCTACGTGTCCCCCGCCCAAATATGCTTAGAATTTGGCCTACAGAAACAATAAGTGGAAAGGAGGGGGGCATATATAAAAAGTTGTCATAAGATCAGAGGCGCTGAGCCAGAAACTCTAAACTCACACATTTGGAGTGAACTGTCATGTCACGAAAAATCACCTGCCAGAGAGTATTTGCTTGATTCTCTAACCAGATTGGGACGAACTAACCTCTGGGTAACACCTATAGCTCACCAGAGTTTTAAAAAGGTTGTAACAAAAGTAACAAGAATGACATCTATCACAGAAGACAAGGAAACATTGGCTAAAAGGGCACATGGCTGGACAGTGCTTAATGACTATAAAGTTCTCAAACCTCAAATTTATTTAAAAACAGGAGTTAAAATGAAGATAAAAGAAAAATTCCAAAAGCTACGTTTTGGCATTTTACCAATCCTCCCGCACCTGCCGCCTTGGAAAAGGAGACCAGGAGAGCAGACTTGCCGTCTTTGTGGAACAGGAAACGAGGACCTTGTGCACGTCATCTGTATTTGCCCTAGTCTAAAGGACATAAGATGCATTTTACTCCGCCCAATATTCAAACAGAGTGGCACCAGGACCTGTAGGCAGGCAGTAAAGTTATGCTTTAACCCAGTCGAAACTCAGCTAAATTGCCGACTTACAAAGTTCTTTGTCACAGTGGAAGAGACACTTAAACGCAAGTCACAAAGCGAATAGTGAATAGCAAAACAGTAAGTAGTATAACTGGATACCTTTGCTCATCATGCGTGTCCTTAAAAGTGACAGGTGCCACGCCCCCTTGAACTAAAAGTGACAGGTCATGTCCTTAAAAGTGACATGTGCCACACCCTAGAGAATGAGCTGAAAGTGACAGGTCCAAAACCCTAGTGATTGATGTAGTTGACCATTTGCCCCAAAAGGGCGGCCTGCCACAGGGGAGGGTTGTTTTTGGAGATATCAGCGAACCAGAGCCCTATGACGTGCGATGTCCAAGTTGTGTTGTAGAGGTGCACGCCCCATTTAGGGGTTGCTTAGGATACATATAAGGCCTCCTTAAGAGCCTTGTACAGCAAGCAGGCGCCTGAATACGGAAAGCTGCCCAAGCAAAATGAAGAGATACAGCCCGATCGTGAAAAGGTCCGTGTTGGCTGGAGAGCAGCGCACTATCGATAGATATTACCAGAGGTTATCACCCCAGGTAATGGACGAGAATGCTCAATCGGAAACCCCTAAGGATATGGGCTGCGACGTTACTGGTTTTGGCGATGACCTTTGTCGGCGTGTGGAAGGCACTCAGTCTCAAGGATTGCGCTCGCGACGTGTGTCCCCGATTAAGGGCGACAGCAGCGACAGTGAGGGCTCTAGTGACGGCAGCACGCATGAGGGAAGCAGTTTCTTGGAGATGGACGAGGATAGAAGAATCGATAGTTCCACCTAACTCCCCTGTCTATGAAGACATGGGCTTTCAGGAGGATACGGTTCCTGAGAAGGTAGTTGTACAACAGCCGGGTACAAGCGTCGAAGATGATGGGGTATCGCAGGACATTAGCGACTCAAGATTTCAGAGCAGCCGCCGAGGGTGGTGAAAATGCGGAGGTTAGTAAAAAATGTTTTGAGCAATCAGCGTACATGAAGGTTTGTTTTATTTCTTCTGCTAATGGTCTGTCAATCTTTCCCTTTTGAACCCTAGAGAGCAACACCGAAAAGATCCGGTGCACCAAGGCAGCCTGCAAAAGCGAACAACGTAAATTTGTATTGTATATGCTGTTCAAACCAGTCTGAAAGTTCCACAAGTCAGAGTGCAGATGTTCCAATGAATTGTGACGGTGCCGCTAAGAACGAAGGCTGTGAAAAGGAAACTCCGGGGCTCCCCAGCGATGTCGTATTGGCTGTTAAAGGTTTTGCAGCAGCGGTTGTACGCACCTGTGTTAAACGGGACTATAACAGCCTATGTTTCGGACACCGAATTAAGGATCCTCAGCAGGCGGCGCACGTGTGTCTGTGCGAATCATACAGAGAACGAACAATCCGGTATATATGTAGTTTGTTAGACCCGTACAAGGTGTATAAGCTGCTAAGGGTGGTGCACAGCCTGAGCGCTGAAAATAAATATGTCCACCCTGACATGCTGAAGATCTTGGCGGCGGCACTCAAGGAGATACGCTATGCCAGCGATCCCTGCGCAAAACTAAGAGGTATGCCAGGGGCATGTGCGTGTTGTGATAGAAAGATGATAGAAAGACTCATAGAAAGGCACATGTGTAATCTGTATATAAAAAATAGAAGAATAGTCGTCTTTGGCACCACTAAGACTATTTTAAATAAATAAGGTCTTATTTAACGTTACATGATAGCGTGTATTTAGAACCAACCAGTAGAATGTTACACCTCTAGGTGGCTAGGTGTTAATTCACCCTTACTACGTTACTACTTTTGAAAAAAATGTGAAGAACCTTCTGTTTGTGTTTTGTTAATATTCTTCATTTTTAATAAAATGTCCTTACACAAAACGATTGTCTTTCATTTCATGGGTTGTAACGGTTGATAACATGTCGGGGACCCGGTTAAGAAAACTTTATTACGATACAAGGGGGATGGTAGCTTTGGAAGGGCCGAAGCTCTATATAGAAGGGCTGTAGATGAAAACGAACCGGTAAGCAGAGACCTGGTGAAGACATGGTTATCGGGAGAGGAGGCATATTCACTCCATAAACCCTCCAGAAGACGTTTTAAGAGGCGCCCTACAATCGGTAATGCGCAAATAGATTATCAATGGCAAGCGGACATAATCAGCCTTCAAGATATAGCAAAACATAACAACAGAGCTCGTTATATATTAACCGTCATAGACGTCTTGTCCAAGTACGCCTTCGCAGAAGCGCTACGCGATAAAAGTGGGGCTAGCGTCGCGGCCACTTTTAAAGCCATCTTCGAGAAGGGTCGAATTCCTCAAAAACTACAAACAGACGCTGGTAAAGAATTCTTAAACAAGGCATTTCAGAAATTATTAAAGCACCACGGTGTTCAACATTTTGTAACACACACGGAGGTAAAAGCCGCAGTTGTAGAGCGGTTTAACAGAACTTTAAAGTCTAAGATGTGGAGGTATTTTATGGCCCACAACACCTACAGATACGTTGATGTTCTACAGGCTTTTTTAGCTGTATATAATGCCAGTTATCACAGGACTATCAAAACAGCACCCTTAGAGGTAACTCCTAGTAATTCGTTAACTGTTTGGAGAATGGTGTGCGGGCGTAATTTCGCTACAAAGGTGAAAAAGCCTATTTTTTAAAAAGGTGATCACGTAAGGATTTCAAAATTGAAAGGGGTCTTTACGAAAGGGCTACCAACAGACTTTTAGCGATGAAATATTTATAGTGGAAAGTGTGGTGCTTAAAGAAGGGATGTATATTTACAGGTTAAAGGACTACGATGGGGAAGCGGTGTCGGGGTCTTTTACAAGGAAGAGTTACAAATGGTACCCGACGATCCGCACAGGGTGTATAGGGTTGAAAAGATTCTGAAAAGGAAAGGTAGCGGGGCTAACAGCCAGGCATATGTTAAATGGAGGGGCTGGCCGGAGAAATTTAACAGTTGGGTGTTGGCCAGCTCCCTGAAGGGTGTGTGAGCAAGGGAGCGTCTAAAAGCTGTTGATACGATGGAGACAACGCCCTTTTATATCACCCTGCCGTCGAACGCTTCTAAGGATATGTTCCCCGACAACCAGATTTCTAATTACAACATGAAATTGGCTAAGCCTGTGGATCTGAAAGGGGATTGGGAGGTAGCCCTAACCGAAATCCAATACCCTAGAACCTGGAATACATTTACACCGAGCGATGCCAAGTTTTACATAAAGCGTGAGCAGGACCCGGTGAGCATACACGCGGGCATCCCATACGGCTACTACCCAACCGTTTCAAGTGTTGTCGACGCCCTCAACAAATCCATAACCAGCATTGAAACATATTCGAATATTCATCTGTCGCTAGATATCGTCAGAAGGAAGGTGCTTTTTAAAGCCTCGAGTCGCAACACGACGTTTAACTGCTCTGGTAAATTAAGAAGAGTTTTAGGCACAGTACAGCATGTGAAAAGTCAGGTCGAACATGATCACACGTGCCCCGATATTAACGGGGGGTTCTACATGCTCTATGTGTATAGCGATATTGTAGAGGCCCAGAGGATCGGTGATAGTTACTCGCCGCTGTTAAGATGGGTCCATGTACAGGGCGAAAATAATACGATGGTCAATATTCAATTTAACAAACCTGACTACGTCGCAGTTTCTAAAAACCATTTTGACACTATTTCAATTATGATCTTCGATGATCAGTCCGTGCCGGTGTCCTTTAAATATGGGAAAGTTATTGTTAAGCTTCATTTAAGTCCAAGACGCGACAGAGGCTATTAAGCAGGCATCATGGTGGTTGTGAAAACATACGGGGACCCGTCTATGTACAGGGACTATTACCGAAACCAGGCCGGATATGGAGGGCCTCCGTACTTTCAAGGGTCCCCAGTTATGTACGGGGCTGGTCTAGGGGGTTTCTTCCGTAGTCTGTTTAGAAGAGCTATGCCCTTCTTGAGAAGAGGCTATGAAATTGCAAAACCGCATGTTAAGGCGGCGGCTACGAACATTGCTCAGGATGTGATTGGCTCTGTTACTTCGGCGGTTGCCGAGCGCATGAACAAACAACCGCAAGAAGGCGCGGGTTTGGTGTACAAGCCGCGCGCAAGTGTTAAAAGGAAGCGCCGCAGAGGACCGCCTGCCCCCTATAAAAATAGGAGGAGTTCTTCAAAGCGCGCTCAGAAAAGAAAAACGCCAAGAAGGAAGAGAGCTTCGAAGAAGAAGAGAACCGCCTCTAAAGTAAATATTTTTTAAAGCGGCGTAACCTGAAGCATGGCCTTTGTACATTGTGCATCGAGCGAGTTCGCCAAATCAGAGTTAGACTTGTTTACTCTAAAGCCCATGCAGACAAGCATCGAAAACAGTTTCTTCATGGAGGTATCACCTTTAGCCGCTTTGACGCCTCTGGCCCCTATAGAGTTTTTTGTATCGGGGTCCACGGATATGTATTTGGATCTCAACAACACGATGTTGCATCTTGTGTGTAAAATCGTAAAAGCGGATGGCACCGATATAGCAGCAACCGCTAAAGTGGCGACGGTCGCTTACCCCCTAGCAACCATGTTTAATCAGGTGGACATTACCCTGGGCGACCGTCTCATCACACAGAGCGATAACATGTACGCCTACAGGGCCTACCTGGAGAGCATTCTCAATTACAGTAGCGACGCCCTTGACACGCAGCTTTCAGCGGGGCTCTTCTACAAGGACACATACGGGCACTTTGAAGACACGGGTCTGGACGGTGACAATCAGGGTTTTGTAAAAAGAGCAAGGTTTGCAGCAGGCAGTCGCCACTTTGACCTCCTGGGCCGAATACATTCAGACCTCTTCTTCCAAGATAAACTGCTCATCAATGAAATTGATCTTAAGATCAAGCTCACCCGCAACAAGGACTCATTCTGTCTCATCAGCGGGGATGCGGACCAGTACAAGCTGGACATACTGTCAGCGAGTCTGTTTGTAAAGAGGGTGAAAGTGTCCCCGAGCGTCAGATTAGCTCAAGCCGACGCTTTGCAAATATCAAACGCCAAGTACGCTGTGGAAAGAGTAGCTCTGAAGGTATTCAGCATCCCAGCGGGTACCCGGTTAACTCAGCAGCAGAATTTATTTCTGGGCCAACTACCCAAGCTTATCATCATCGGTTTTGTGGACAATACAGCGTTTAGCGATGTCTACGCCTCAAATCCCTTCAATTTTAAGCACTACAACATCACCATTGCGGCTCTTGTCCACAAGTGTGCTGTGATTCCTGCAAAACCCTACACACCCAGTTTTATAACTTCCAAATTTATCAGGGAATATCAGGGGCTGGTTTCGATAACAGGAAAGCACCTACGGGACTGCGGGGTAGTCGTGTCAAGAGAAGGCTATGGGGCCGGATACACGCTGTTCGCATCCGACCTGACTCCCGACATGGAAGACGGCGATCACTACAACCTGGTCAAAAACGGAAATCTAAAAGCTGAAGTACGATTTAGATATCCATTGCCTGTGAATGTGAACATGGTCGTATTCTTGGTATTCAACAGCGTCATTCGGATCAACCACGCCAGACAGATTTTGTTTGACTGTCTTTAAAGCATTTGTGAAATGGACACTGTGCAGATACGGGACTTCTTAAGCAGGCATAATTACGCTAGGAAATACTTTTTAGGCGTTTTCCCTAGAGATGGGTTACAGTCTAAATAGGGGCCGAAATACCACGTACCCTAGTCTTTAACACAGATCCTCATTACAAGGGTGGAACACACTGGGTGGCCGTGTTTATAGATAGTGACAAGGTTACAATGTTTGACAGTACAGCCGAGTTCCCCGAGCACAGTATCTATACACAACCCATATTCAAGTTTGGGGAAAAAGCTGCAGCGAGGGTGGAGTATAACAAGCTGAGGGTCCAGGATTCGTTAGCCATCACATGCGGGGAACACTGTATTTATTTTATCAGTAAAATGTCGGAGAGTGTGCCGTTTAGAAATTTCTTAAATCTATATTCGAGTGACCTTGTTAGCAATGACCGTCTAGTTGTGAAATATGTAAAAGAAAACACAAGGGCCTCGGTCAGACCTGTGAAAACAGAATATGGCGTTTGTCAAAATTGTAAGGGCTTGTAACTGTGTGTGTGCTTAATGATGAGCGTCTAAAATAAAGGCATTTTTAAAACACGCATTCGGACTCTGTATTTCAATGATTACACATGCACCATAATTAAAAATGTTTTAAAAGACGAGCTGAGACGGGATGAAAAGTTATAAAAGTGTTTATTACAAACAGTTATGTTGGGTGTGCATTACCTTGAGAACCTTTATTAAAGAAATATATGAAGAAAAAATCAGACATAGCTATACATACACATAATAGGCACACTTATTCAGAAAGTCTGTAGAAACATTAAGGCGTAATCCACGTATGGGATTTGGGCAGTGTCCTTTTTCTCTGTACAGCCGCCGCAGGCGGGATGCTCCAAGAGGGGGATAGCCATGGAACGTCAGAGGCGGCCGGCGATGGAGGGAGGGGTGCCTTCAAACTTTCAAGCATACGGCGGTGATCGTTATTACCCACGAGTGTGGAAGGGATGTGGAGTTCAGCAGCGGCTCGCAGAAACTGATCCGAACCTTGTGGAGCATTTTGCGGCGTTAGAGTTTTGGGGTGCGTGAGACCTTTGACTAGATCGTACATGTGTGAACCAACAACCGGCTGCCCCTTGTGGAGAAATTCGCCTTGTTCATTCCACGTTGTTAGGTCTTTAGAAGCTGCGAGTTTACTCATCAACATTTGCGCGGCCCCCCTGTGCCTCTGACTTATATTTTTTAAGAGGTCGTCAACAAAGATATCTGAGGGTGGTGCAAGGGCCGGCGGTGGCTGCTGGGGCTGAGGAGCATGCGTTGGCGCTGCGGGCTGTTCAGAGTCCGGGGCATATAGAGTTAGCTTATTTTTTTCAGTATCCCACTGCTTGTAGTAGCTTAACATTTTTTAAGGGTGCTGGTGTAAAGGTTAGCTTTGTTGTACGGGTTTAGATCTGTCCGGTTCAAAATGTCTTTAATTTCAGCATCCAGTCGTAGAGTCTCATTTCACCGTATATCCCAGGCATTGTCCGCAGAAGAGCCCAGCTGTTCCAACTGTTGTCTAGGAACCAAATACATCTTTGTGGCATTCTCCATCAACGTCCCGAGAGGAGGCTTGTAATTATGGGTATAGCTATGCCCAACAAAGAGCCTATAAATCCCCCAGACTGTTTCACCAGTTTCTTCTTGGTAATGAGTGAGGCCCTTTTATTACTGAGCTTCCTGATAAGATGTCACTTCTTCTTCAGCACCTGTAACTGACTCTTTGATATAGGGACGTTACCTTTTAGGGTGTTTAGGACGATTTCTGAAATGGCCGCCACTAAATCGTCAGAAGCAGCACAGAGGATGGCCTTTCTGTGCTGGGGACTTGCTGTAACCAGCATTTTTAGGAGAGCTAAATTGCGGCGTAGGCGGTCAGACATGGTCAACACCGGGTGTTATAAGGGCCGGACTGCAAATGTCTCTAAAGGTCTTCAGCACAGCTTTTTATAGGCTCTGGACTTGGTCTTAGCTGTGTAAGTGACTGGGAGATCAGGGGGAAAAATATCAGCCCTCAGTCTGTAGTCTTTTAGAGTATTATTTTTTTAAGTCGACCAGCAGGTAGCCGTGGGGTTTTGCTGTAGCGTCGTTAAAGGCCTCCATGAAGAAGTGAGTGTTTCCCGGGTACATCTGTTTAGCTATGATGGATATTTGTTGTTTGTCACGGGGGTTTTTAAATAATACAAGGTATGAGGCGTTGAGAGCTATAGAGCGACTGCTCTTAACCTTGTAAAACAAGTTCTGCACAATGTAGCATATGCTTAGATTGTGATGATGGGAATATTGAGTAAAAGCTCGCTCTAGCTCGGGTTGATCCCCACCTTCACGCATAAGGTCATCGACAATTACCATGTTTACAAGGGTCGGTGGCAGCAGCTCATCGTCGTTGAGATTATCAGGGATGCCTTCTATAAATCTGATATGCGGGAAACTACGGGACAGGTCGGTATAAAGATCTTGCCAGCATGAATAAAGCCACACAATGTTATTAGGTGTTTGGGATAAAACACCGGCAGCATTTTCTAAGAGCTTTTTTATAAAGTAGCTTTTACCGCAGTTTGAGGGACCTGCTAAAACGCAGGAGAACGGATGTTGTAATCGGGTGTCCATAGTGTGGTGGCGACCTCTCTAATGTGTCTAATAGCCGTACGGCAGTGTTTTATAGTCAGCAGTCAGGACCCTTTTGTCGAAAACAACGCATAAGGTTTTATGCAATGGTTGGGTTGTAATTTCCCACTTCTTTTTGGATCTGACTATGCAGGACTGATTCACAACTATGGTTTTATCATTCGCAAGGTCGTGCGATGCCGAGTATTCATGCACCAGATCCTTCAGGCAGTCAAAATTGATTTTTAGGGTGTTGCTGACATTTAACGTTATACCTTTGACCTTCATGCACACTTTGTTGTTGTATGTTTTGTACGAGTAGGTCTTAGGTCCGGAGGAGGTGAATTCTATTATATGTTCATCCTTATCGAGTTCGCTGGTCAGATTACCCAGATAATCCCCAAGAGGCGGGTCTTCATCCCCCGGTTTATTCAGAAAAATCACAGAGTCGGTATCATGATACAAACAGCGGTCCTGGAGTTTATCCATAACCCCGTAAAGCTCTAGATGGGCGTGTGCGGTCGTGAAGCACGCTATGAAGAAGTTTATGTTGTTACACGTTGTGGGGTACTCTTTTGTGTATTTCCAACACACAGCCGCGGTCTCGTCATCGATAAAACTCGCAGCTGGACACCTCGTAACAAGGGGCAAAAAGGTACTTAAACAGCTCATCAGGATCTGTTATCAAGGTCGTGTTTGACAGGTTTGTAAGCTGTGCGAATTTTCCCCATAAGGAGTTGAGGCAGAGTTTGGCTAACTGGCGGCGGGCAGGGTTGACCTCTATCAAATGGGGGTGTAAACGTATGCCCTCGTGAACGTAGTAGTCGTCAATGTATTTCTGCTTTGCAGCCTGACTAGTACACCATTCGGGATACCCTGAGGCCTCCTGTTTGTCTCTGAGAAACAAATTAATGTAGGGGAAAAGAGCCGTGTCGTGGTCCTCTTAAAATGCCACACTTCGTGTACTCTCCCGAGCCTGTAGCCTTTCTCTAAGGCAGCTTGCACCTCGATGCTACACCAGGTCCCTGTGAGCATCCTTTGTTCATCAGTGTGTCTACACCCGCCCACCTCTTTAAACACTGCACATGT
Source organism: Calotriton arnoldi (assembly GCA_963921515.1). Taxonomy (NCBI): domain Eukaryota; kingdom Metazoa; phylum Chordata; class Amphibia; order Caudata; family Salamandridae; genus Calotriton; species Calotriton arnoldi. The sequence continues at coordinate 1,486,030 of CAWUFW010001636.1, forward strand.
TCGACAGAGGGGGAACATCAGCTTACCATTGACTCTGTATGGTAACACTGGAAAGTAAAGCTGCCGTGGAGGATAGAGTTCGCATTTGACTAGCCCAAAGTATTCGGAAAGGGGCTTAAAGTCTCTATATATGAGGGTGGGGTGCCCTAAGGGGTATACCTTCATTTTGTTCACAAATGGGTACAGACTGGTGAAATCGTAGTAATGTATTTTCTCACCCTCACCAATGGCCCTGTACAGTTGTATGGCATTTGTACACCCCCCGAATAAGTCCTCGCGGGGCTCCAGAGGTTGTGGTAAATCATGACTCTGAAGGAAAGAGCAGAGCTCTGTGTCGGATGTTAGCATATCTAGCCACTCGTGCTCCCATAGGGTTTCTCATAGCAAAGCCACATTTTTCAACATATTGGGCCTTCATCAGAGTACGTCTGTGTAAGTGCTCAAATTTGGCACCCAGCAATTTGTTAAACTCGTGGGGTTTGTAACACCTCGGGCAGCCGTGGTAAAAGCAGCCGTTGTATTCAAAGGCCGTCTGCACCTCGTTAATCACAGCGTATCCATCCAGGTAATAGGGACCCAGGCGGTATTCGCCCCCTTGTAAGGCATTTTGAATATGTATGTCTTCCTTCTCAGAGACCTTCATGAGCCATTGGATAGAGGGGGTTGAATAACGTTTCTGTTTACCGTTATAGAGGTCTGTCGGTACTAGAGCGATACTTTTTGGTCTTAGAAACATGTGTTTGTAGATGGACATACACATGGAGGCCAAAGTGATGTTTTGAAAAGGGTCTATGTATTCGACTGTCTTTGTCATTTGAGGGGTCTTGGGCTTCAAAACCCTTACTTTCTTAGTCATAGACACCACAACGTCTCTGAAGAGGTTGCAGGCTTTTCGCAGGATCATAACATCAGCCTGACAATAAGCTTTCAACTCTGTTTGAAAATGAAACTCCTTTTCACGGTTTTCAGAGTACCATTGTAGAAAGCTCTCTTTCTCGTCAGGCATCATATATTGAACCCCGTAGCTGTCCGGAGGCGGCATGGGCCCCACATAATCCTGGTTCGCCCAGGTGTTAAAAAACTGTGGAAAATAACCTTTATACCCTGGGAAACCAAAGCCTTTTGGCAGCTTGCTCAATTTCATGGGCAGGAAATTCAGGGTGTCTATGAACCTTATTTGTAACTGTCCAGTCGTTAACATCAGCTTGGAACCCTGAGTGATGAGTTCTACTTGTACCTTTTCACGAATCATATTTTGTAAAATAAAGAATGAGTCGTATGCTTTTGAGTTATGGGCCAGCATGGTATACACTTTTAATTTTTTTTGAATGAACGTGTTAAGGAAGTCAGCCACGCACGAGCGTCTTTCAAACTCCCAGCTGTCATCGGAAGTTAGATGGTGGGTGTAAATATAGTTAGGTTGGTGTACCCCCGTCTCTTGTGTGCACTCTATATCAAACACTATGTAGTCTTCGGTTTTGGTCTGTGGTCTGCCTTTAACCATGTAGCAACGGTGATTGATTCCTGCCCTAAAAGGAGTCTGACACCTTGGGCATTTCATGCCTTTGCATTTGTGATCTGCTGCCACATACCGACCACACTCAAAGCAATCCATTTTAGGGACGCATTTAACAGATTTGTTGTGAATGCTCAAGCAGTCTTGCGAGCGACAAAACATCTTACAGGTGCGACACCTCACCTTCAGGGCGGCGTCTACGATGCAACCGTCCCTCTGACACATCTTACAGTGCATTTCACACTGATGATGTGCCTTAGTGTTGTATATGTGGTCGCAATGTGTGCACACGTACTTGACTCCCAGAAAACTTTTAAGGTTCAAGATACCGTAAAAGTGATTTTCGTGGTGAAGGACATATACGGTCTTGTTTTTCACACATTCCCCGGTACTTCCAAGAACCGTTGTGATAAAGAACTTTCACCGTAACGGCGAAATAGTTCTCAAAAAGACCTATGTCGCCAAAGCCGACCATGCGGTCTGGAGGTATTTCAAGAACCTCATGGGCTTCAGCCTCTCTAGACATGATGACAGCATTGGTGGTGTTGTGCCCCATCAACAGCCCCACGATGCTGGCCGCCAGACACGTGTTGGCTGCTCCGTTGTTAAAGTTGAGCAGCCAACGTTGTTTCTTACCAATTATCTTGCTGTATAGTACGCTCTTTAAAGGCCTGGAAACGCCCCCCTCACGACCCCGTACAATGCGGGCTATGACTCTGAAAGTGCCATAGGCGACTAGTTCAGCCTTACTCTGTAAAAGCCTCAAGAGGTTTTCTAAAAATTCCACGGCGTCAAACACAGCATGGGACTTTCGTTTGGTGAACAAAGGACTGTCAAAACTCTGCCCCTGGAACCGTAGTTGGAAAAAATCATTAGGACCCACATCGCGTAACAACCTTTCTATGAGTGTTTGCACAGCCTGATGTATGGCTAAAACCCCATGAACGGAGGACCTTATCTGGTGAAGGTTAACAAACCTAAACTCCTCATAGTGTTCTGTAGCGTTAAATCTCTCTACAGTACGACTGTAGCTTCTAACACTCTCTAAAAAGACGTCCTCTGAATCCTCATCTTGAGGAATTTGACTTGTTGCGGAGTTCGCTGTTGTATCATTTTGGGGATTCTGGCTTAGCACGGGCTCTGTGGGGCTTTTAAGCCGACGTGTAGCGCATATTCTGGCTTTCTTTAGTTTACTTATTAAAAGTCTGCGCTGCTTAGCGTTATTAGCCCACTTTTGCTTTTTAGGGGCCCATGCTTTTCTAGGTAGCCTTCCCCATCCTATCTGAACGGTATGGTTTGTACCTGTGTGCAATGTACTCAGAGGCCTCTGCTACAGACCCACCCGCGGCCCTTCTGTGTGTTCCGGGTGTTGGAGTATTGCCGTTCTACCCCTCGAGCCCTTCAAACGCCCGACCCGCGGGATGTTCTCTCCTGAACTTATGTATTGGGGGGTGCGTGGTACTGATGTATGTGCTTCAGGCGCTGATCGTGAAACTGTATGACTTTGTTTGTGGGGCTCTATGTACTTTTTACGCCTGAGCAAACGTAAGAAGCGCAGGGACTTTGTCAGTACAGTATGGACCTTACTGCTATATTTTGATTTGTGAGCACTTTTATTAATACCCGGGGCATGGGGGGTCTTTAGGGGTCGCCGTAGGCCTAGTCACGCCGGTATACCCCATATGTCTGACACAGTTGCTTGACACGTTTGGAGGATCACCCTTTTACACCGGTCAACCATTTGCAGTATCTTCCGCTGCGCCTCCATATTGACCCTGTCCTCGCTACCACGCAGCCCCAATTTTAAGGTTGCGGCGTTTGCTTGGCGTTTTAGCTTTTGGACCGCCAGCTGTATATCTTTCACATGATCCCCTAGTACCTCTTTTGGGTTTACAGAATCATATTGCGGCGGATTAGGGATGAACACCCCACGTGGTTGTATAACGCCCTCTCTCACACCGTCCTCCACAGTACCATTCTGTAATGGAGGGCCCGGTGGGATCATGGAAACAGGGTCCCAGTGCGAACACCCTGGGACGGCCGTGGAAGGGTCCTCACTATTTACGGCCTCCAAACTCTGATCTGGACAGTCACCCACGACCGTACTGTTATCGGCGTATATTGCTGGGGGTGATGTGGGGATTACACTGGATGCAGGGCTGGTTGGGTCGTACGCTCCTGGAGGGGGGATAAGGGACATAGGGCGTGGGGAGTGTATATTGCGGTCGAAATAATCGAGGGTCCTAGCGGTGAAGGAATTGTCGGGGATGGGGTCGGGTGAATGTGTAACCGGCGTATGCAAATCCCCATTGTGCGTGTTAGAAGGCCCATCGTGCACTGCTTCTGTGGGTCTATCAAGGCTGTCTACCAACCCTGTCAGCGCCTTGAGACACCCGCTGCTGTCGGTATAAGGTGTTCCTAAGGGTTGATCGTTTTCAGGCGTTGAGTTCCTAAGCCCGTCAGGAATGATTATAGATGGTTTTGGGAGCTGGTCTAGGGGGAGCTCCTCTACCTGTGCCGCTAGTTTATTTGAAACTACAGAGGGCTTCAGAGTATGGGAATGGTCCTGCGGTGTAATGGGTTTGATTAAGGGCCCTTCTACTGTTTCTACTTGTAACGCCGGGACCCCTTGCTTCTTCTTAAGATATTTTCTTGAGAGGCGGTTCACTTTAGGGGCTTGGGGCTGCAACAGATCTTCTGCAACCGGCGTCACAGCCACTGGCCCCTTAGAGATCGTGGGGGTAGAGGGTTCATTCCCCGGCGTAACAACATTTTTTAATGAGAGATCTAATGGCGTAGTTTGGGGTTCGGGGTCCACAGGATTCTTCTTGAGGATTAAAGGCATTGTTTGGGATTCTGGGAGCACCTGATTCGTCTTCTTGCGGTTTAAAGGAGCTGCTTGGGACTCGGGGACCGCCCTCTTCTTCTTGAGGTTTAAAGGCCCGGGTTGGGGCTCCGTGTCCTTCTGCTTCTTCTTAAGGGAGGGTTTGCTCGAGACGAGATTCCCTTTTGAGGGCTGGAAAGGGTTCAGATACGCAGCGCCGCTTTTACACAGAACCGGCATTACGGTTTCTGGGGTTGTTGTCCCCCTCCCTGTGCAGAATAGACATTCCTGTAGGAGTGTTCACCATGTTGGAGGGGGGGATTGATTTGACATTTCACGGCTGTGCCGGTTCTCTGTTATATGTGTGTATGGTAAGAGTCCTGGCGTACAAGCCTACTCACACATTTTGCTGCAGGCACGGTGTTCTGGACTGTCTTTGTGATGTCACTTAATGGTGTCGTCGACCTCTTAGCCTTATGCGTATCTTCTCCAGTGCTCTTTTGAGCGGCTCCTAGAATGTAACATAAAAATATATATATATTAGAAAAAAATAAGGAACCACAGACACCCCACCTCCACTTTATACATCCGGTACTACATGTCGCTGGCCCTTTCTGCTTGAGAGAATAAAACCCAGAGAGTTATCTTTTCGCACCCTTTTGTAAAAAACACACCTGTTAGAGGTCTTTTCCCAGTTCCTTTCTTTGTCAGCGAGCCCTTTTTAGATGCTGAAGCTTTCCTTTTTAGCGGCCTTTCTTTTGTTTGCGGCTCTACAACCTCTTGCACATCCCCGCCGTCTGTGCATGACTCCGCTGGCCCTGTAAAGAAAAAAAATAATCACATTTACAGTATAAACCAGGCCTTAGCAGTCCCTTCTGAGGAGCCCTTCTACAGTTCACAGCTGTGGTTTTTGGACTAACACCGCGTAAGTCTTAGACAGTTTAAAGAACACGGGCATTTTTTATTTACCTGTAAGAACTGTGTTATCCTGCACACTCAACGCCGCACCTTGAACCTCCTGGTAGCATTCTAGGCCGTCAAGAGCTAGTTGTAGTTCGGTATCAATCTATAAAATCTATACATGAGAATACCATTATAAAAACAGGGCTTCTGAGACACCGTTGTGCAAAAACTACTCAGAACTATACAACTCTAAATACATATACCTGGCTGCAAGGCGCGCATTTCTTCGTCTGTGATCGTTAATACTGGAAGGGCCTGTGGCAGGGGTTAGATCAAAAACGACTGTTTTAAAACTAGCTCTCATAAACATTGCATTACGGTTTGTTACATTCACCTTAGCAAACGCAAATACATATTACATAGAGACAAGCATCCTTACATAGGGTATACGTAAAACAGCGTCTAGGAAAATGTTACATAGGCCATAGACCCGCAAGCCGTAGGAACAACCGTTCAAACCCACGGATACACCCCCCTAGTTAAAGTTTGGAGCAACATAAATTCAAAATTGAAAACAACCCTGTGCAATGACGCTTACTTTTTAATAAGAACCCCTGATTCCTACACACAAGCCCCACCGTATGTACAACCATAACCTCTGCGCATATCAATAGTATGCAGTCATCAAGTTGTTATTTACAGGCTTTTAATAATTCAGGGCTCTATATTTGTGGGGTTTAACTTATAAACTGCAAGTAGCAAAAGGATATTGCGCTGAAAAACAGGGGTCAAAGCCGCAATTACCTTAATGAGCATCGTGGTCTACAGGGTACACATTCTTTTCATCATGCCTATTAAACCTCTGGGGTATTTTATGAACAGACACAGTCTCCACTAACAAAAGCATCTATCTCAGCCCCCCAAAGAGCATTAATCACATGAGCTATTTTATTTATTTATTTTTGTTGCCTGGAAACTGTGGAAACAATGATTGTGGTATCTGATGCTTTTATAATAAATAAGCCCATAAGCTATGTGCTTCCATTCATGTTTAAAAAAAAAAAAAAAATGTTTTATTTAATTATAGACAGGGGCTCTGCTAACATGGCCCCTGCCTGCATAGAAAATACCTCCGCAATAGGGGAATCCCTACACACAAGTCCCCTGGGCTCTGGGCTAATCTGCCGACCTCTGAGCTGGGGAACAATGTTCGAACCTCTATGCCTGCTCTACATCCTGTGGTTCTGGGCAAATCATTTAATCTCCCCATACATACCTAAAATGAATGTGTGCTTGTATAACGTAACAGGTGTCCAGTAAAAGAGCTCCAAGACCTACGGGTCGTGTTCGCGCTATATAAATATTCACACCAAAAGAAAAAAAAAAGTGAAAGCCGAAGGGACGCTGCTAAACGGGCCCCGCGGCTTACATTTTTTTTTTTTCTGTGGCGGCCCCTGGGGTTGCAATCCCCGCCGCAGAGCCACCATGGCGGAATTTCAGGCCGTAAGCTACCCCTCCGCGTTTGTTAATGCAGGGCCCGCCCCCCGTGATGTCAGGGGTGTCCCCTTGATGACATCACGGAGGGGCGTGCCCTGCATTAACAAACGTGGAGGGGAAGCTTACGGCGGCCATGACACCGCCATCAAGCACACGTGGGGCACAAGGAAGAGCCGCCAACCGCCCCAGCCCCCAGAGCATCGCAACCGGTAAGCGGGCTCTGTGGGGCTGATTATTGTATCTGAGGCCTCACCCCCATGCCTAAAAAGTCCCAGAGCTTGCCCGCAGCGCACCGGACCCAGCCACACGACCCCCAGAGCAACGCCTTCCACACACGTGCTCTGGGGGCTTCTATTTTTAAAAAATGGGGCCTCGCGCCCCACACCGCCCCAAGGCCGCAGAAGCGCCCCAGAGTCCCGTACTTGGGAAACGGACTCTGGGGGGGACTTTTACTGTATAAAAACGGGGCCTCGCGCCCCATACCGCACCCCGGCCGCAGGAGCCCCCAGAGTCCCGCACTTGGGAACCGGGATCTGGGGGCTTCTATTTTATGAAAACCGGGGCCTCGAGATCCAAGCAGCACTTCGCCCCAGAGCCCTCCCGGATCTGAGAGGGCTCTGGGGCTAACCAGCACGACAGCCCCCTGCCACATGCCCCCAGAGCCTGCGCACGGACCATAGCGGGCTCTGGGGGCTTTATTTTATAAATACCTGGGGCCTCGAGCCCCACACAACGGCCGCACATGTCCCCAGAGCACCGCCCTGGTCACAGCGTGCTCTGGGGACTTTTATTTAAAAACATTGGGTCCTCGAGCCTCACACCGGAACCGTCCACATGGGATGCATCGGACTCTGTGGGCCTTTTATTTTATAAAAACAGGGCCTCGAGCCCCATACCGCACCCTACCGCACATGTCCTCAGAGCCCCTACCGGACCTCCAAGGGCTCTGGGGCTCCACAGCAGCTTGGGATCCACTACGGGCCTTCAATATTCAGGGGCATACCCTTAGCCCCAGCACCAGCCCACAGAACCCTGCAACATGTCACAGAGACCAGCATGATCGTGTTGGGGCTCTGGGGCTCCAACAACGTGCCATGGACAACGACCCTTGAGGCAGGATCTGCACCAGAGACAGTTCCCCCCGCATCGTCATAGCCAGGCCTTGGCGTCCAGAACACCCTGCAACACCCAGACCCTGCAGCCTTGAGACCACAGACATACACAGGACAGCAGTGTGGCGAGTACAAAACTGTAATATTTATTTATTTTATTTGTAAACAGTGTATATTATTTGGGTGTACTCTGACAACCTTACAGTACCACACATACCATGTAAAATGTTTCTAGGCGCTGTAAAATATATGGTTACCTCTGCATGTACCCTGCTAAGGCCTCTAGTATTATGCACCTTAAATACACACCCCTGCAACCTATGCGCCACCCCAAAACCACCAAACGTATTCACATTAAATGTCTACACACATAGCGCTAAACTCCTGGCTTCAAAAGCAGCACCATTATTCACTTCATATACAATCCACATGTGCTTTAAACAATCTTTAAAGCCTTAAGTTGCAAGCATTTACACCATCATAGCCTCTAGCACTACCCCCATTAAATACCAACCCATCATGCGTTATACAGCCCTGTACATCCTCAAAACCACCCTTTATGCACTTTAAATACAGTCCTCTGCACTTAGCGCCGTTTAAAAAACTTAAAATTACAGCCACATTTCACCTCAAGGCTTCTAACAGCATTCAACTTAAGCAACATCCTCCAATGTTTTAAACATTATTTAAAATGTCAAGACGGCATACATTTAAAAAAATCTCGTTGCGCACATTAAATACAAACCCCTATGTATTAAGTAACATTTAAAACGACAACATTATTCCAACCCTATGCCTCTAAAAATATTCACATTAAGCAACAGCCCACAACGCTTTAAACATTATCAATCAACCAATCAAAATATCTTTATTCGAATATGGAATATCCATAAAAGCACAATAAAAACAATTCATACATAGCAACGTATTCACAGCAAAAGGTACAGTACATTTAGAACAGTGACTAAAATAGACCATAGTTAGCGGGATATGTCATATATTAACATTCGATAGGGTGATTTTAATAACATTACAATAATATACAGTTCTAACGACCTTCATTGGACACACATGGTTCTACGTGACCGTACAGCTGACTTCAGGAATGATCCAACGCGGAGAATTAATTCATCTTCCCACCAGTTTAAGCACTACCGTGTAGGCTATCCTGAAGTCAAAAATAGCACGTTTTTAAAAAAAAGGTATAAAAAATCCTTAAACATTATTTAAAACATCATGAACACAGTCCTACCTAGCGCTAGGTACCTTTTAAATGCATTCCCCCAATACTTTAAATAAGCCCTTAAATACTTAAGCCTTCAACAATGCGCCATCCCCTATTTATTTACCTCCATTAGCGTGTAGCATGCGGCATCAATCTGTGAGAAGTTGCTCTGCTCCATTATTCCCTTTAAATTCCTGGGCTGGGTCTGTACCACTGCAAATCCCCAATACACAGTTCCAAATGGGCTTTTGAATGTCTGTTTGTGCTGGAACCTAGAGTATGCTTTTTATACTTGTCCATGCATGCTAATTAGAAGCCCCTCACCCTTTAGGGTGGGTAGGGTTTAGAACCAGGTAGTGTGTGGTCATTGGAGGACCCCTTTTCAGACCGTCGTCTTGTTTGTTAGCTACACCTTTATCATTTGACATCTGCTAACCTTGCCTGAGCCCCTGTCTTGGGAAGAGCTGCGTAAAGGTTGCTTAAACCCATCTCCTGGGAAGGATGGCTCCGGCTGAAGTTTGGGGACATAACGAATGACCAGTACCGTGCTTGCTGTGGGTGACATTTTTATAACCCCCTAGTGTGCTATACCATTTGAGACTCATGGGAAGTTTGGGCCTGCGCTGTTTAGTTTTTTTCCCTTCGCAGCCCTGCTCTGGGCCTGTGTACCTTTAGCATTTGACATCTGCTAATCATACTGAGCCCCTGCTTGGGAATCTGGGGAGCAGTTTCAATGTTTTGAGTTTTTGGCTTCCCAGCAGTGTCCTATGTGTAAGGGCTGTCTGTTTTATAACAGGACATGTGTTACCAGGTTTCAGGTTCTCATGGGAAGCTCTGGCTCTACACACGGCCTGGGTTTTTTTTTCACTTCTCACACCCTTCTGGGGGCAGTGGTTTGTTATTTTATAACAGGCCTTGTATCATCCTATTTTTGAGAATTGCCCTGGGAAGTTTGGGACTGGTCATTCGTCATGTCCCCAAACTTCAGCTCTGCTCAGGACTGTTGTCACTTTATCACTTTGACACCTGCATGCCAGAGCCCTCCCTGGGAAACTGGCCTTTTGTACGTGTGCTTTCGCATCGTGACTTGTGGTGCTTACAAGGTTTCCCACTCTAGCATTTTACAGCTGCACCCCACCCCTTTTCAGCCCCATAACGGTTAGTTTTCTGCCACCAGCTCTGACGGGGACGCAATTCAAAATGCCCCAGCGGTTTCTAAAGAAAGACACTTTTTAAAAAACACCTCTGCGCAGCAAACCACGGTGTTAGACAGCCATGCTGCCTTGAGGGTGGGGAACTTGGGGCATGCCTGCTCATTCACAGCTTCAGCTCAGCTTGCCCAGGCAACATCTGTCCCAGCACTGCAGTCACCGTTTTTAAAACATGCCCAGGCATTTCCCTCGTACATGAAGACACTTTTGCGCACACATTTAGGGACACATTTTTCTTTACATAACCCTAAATGCCCTGCTAACCTAACACCGCCTTCAACACATGCTCACACTCTGACACAAACCCAGTGCCACACCCCCAGCTCAACTCCGGTTAGGGCTGTCACACATACATCATGTCCACATATTTTTTGCGCACAAACTGTCACTTTTAAGGACACGCACGACCTGTCACTTTTAAGGACACGCATGATAAGCAAAGGTATCCAGTTATACTACTACAGTACTGATCATGTAAACCCAAACGTTGGGTCACTTTTAATTGGCACATTCAATCTGGCCATGCTATTGGTTGGCCAGACTGCGCAGTCCATGTTTACCTCCTGAAGCACAGGCACTTTAAATTTGATATGACTTTCAAATCTCCAACTTGACATCGGAACTGAGAACTGGGCGCGGTCTCCCACTTATATCGTGTTATCAGCAAGCTCAATATAGAAGACTGTATACTCTGATATAATTAAAAATTTGCTGTATAAATGAAAGGACAGTTTTTATGTGGTTTTTAAACTTGTCGGTTATGTTTTTATATTGTGAGTTTTAATTAACTAAACAATAAATTACTTACTCACTTGATGTACGCAGTCTGTAACTAGAGGCCCCATGGCTAGAGAGGAAGGATCAGAGAAGGAACCAGGGGTATGGAGTTTGTGGGTTCACTGTGACTCAAGGAAATATCACACCGCTGTAATTATGTTACAGACGAGTAGCAAGAGATGGACACCAAGATGAGAGTAGTTCATTAGTTACCACAAGACAATCAGAGGGACTGATAACATTCAGTTTTTATGCATTGTCTTCACAAAGCTCTTAGGGCAGAGGATCACTTGTTAAAAGAGGCACAGTATGCTCAAGAGGAGATTGCACTTGACTCTATTAGAGAAAAGAAGGCTAAAAGAAAATGAGAGTGCCAAACAGAAACAACATAATTTTACGCTTCCAAACAATTCCATGAAATTATCGGAGGTGCACGACTGATGGGAGGGGGAAGACGTTTTAGGGATGTCCTCTAGGAGCATCCCTCTGCTGTAAGCTCTGAAACAAGGCCAGGACACTGATCATCATCAATCAATCCTTTTTCGGTTTATACATTGAACAAACCATAAAAGAACTGTTAATAAATGCAGAAAAACATACTTTGTCAATAATACAGTAAAAACTTTAAAAAATACAGCATAAAATATTAAATGCGGAACAACAATTCATAATTCAGGTTTTCAAAACAAATTGGGTGTTTCTTTTCTTGAAGTGCTTGTAAAATGAATCATGGAATCACATAGCATACTATTAAATCCGCCAAATTACAGATATAAAAAATAACTTTTATAGCTAATAATAATCCTATTTACAAATAGTGTTTTAAAAAACATTTTCTTGCATTCACATAGAATTTACAATAATAATAATACAGTTTATAAAGCGCATAGCTGCTTCATATGAGGTGTCCCAGCATTGGAAGCAGGTTCCGCACCCTACATACCACTATATATAATATAAAGTGCAATGTTGATTGTGTTAATGTCCCATCACATGGGCAAGAGAGCCTTTCCTTATTCCAGTGCCCAGTTTCAGAGAATGACACCATATGGTGAACTATTCCTAAACAAAAATGTGTAGGCTATATCTTTGGTCTAATTTCAAAACATTGAGAAGATAAAATTGAGTTCCATCAGTCTGGAAGATGGCTAAAGAGCCTCGAACTGATGATTTAAGAGACTCAATAGATCAGAAACAGAAAGAAGAGTTTGGACATATGCTTAGAGAGTTGCCCCGAATACTCAGTGAGGAACCTGGATGCATCAATTTAATCCATCACTATTGTCCTAATGAACCCCAACAAAATATATAGCCAACACTTATATGAGGAGACCTGAAGCACATCAGTTCAAGAGGAGGTAGAAAAATGTTAAAGATGGGCGATATTGAACCATCTTGCATTGAAGGTAATTCCCCTGCTGTCTTGGTTCCTAAAGCAGAAGGAAGCATTAGGTTTGCATAGATTTTTGAACAGTTAATAAAATTTTCCAGATTGAGTCTTATCCAATGTCTCAGATAGGCAGGATGATTGAACAAACAGGGGCTGGGAAAACACTCACTAATGTCATTTACAGTTCCAATTGGGCGGAGCTTGTTCGAGACCAAGATGGCTGCTTGAGTCTCGAGCTCCACACCACCGACAAAATATCCTGCATTTATCTGTCAACCCACCGAGTCAAAACGGTCAACCGTCGTAATCTGGACATCTGAACACGACCGCACTGCAGCAGTCCCGCCCCGATCTCTCTCACCCTGCTCAGCCCGAAGATACAGCGGCTCCCATCGGGCGCAACACAGGGCCGCTGAACCCCATGCTAGAGTAGTGTGGGGGGCGGAGTCACGTCTCAGTGCGTGCCGCGAGGGACTGCGACCTCCGTCCGGTCCCCCGAGCCCGGGGGGCCCGGCACTTGCTGAACCACGCACGGATCCACTGAGACGCCGGTGGAGCTGGGGAGCGCTTGGGGCTGACGTAGAGGCCGGCAAGAACAGCGCGGACGCGCCGAGCTGCCCGGCGCAGGTAAAAGAGTGCAGCCCCCCCGGTGAGTGGAAGGCGGCTGGGGCTGCGGCGAGTGGCGACAGAAGGTGAAGGAAGCACGCGGCGCCAGGCAGCAGAAACACACGACCAGAGAGCCCGGTGAGGAGGCGGTGACTGCTCAGCACTGCGAGTTCGCGTGGTGCTATGAGGCTCAGTGGTGCCGCCATATTGTGAGCAGCTAAGAGCGCCGCAAGCTGCAGATAGCGAGCGAGACCGAACCCAAGCCCGTGGCTGAACTGTGCGCAGTAAGGGATATAGCAAGCAGTGGAGTGCTGGGTTGCACGGCGCTAGTGGACGCATACCCTGTGCTGGCAGACCCTGGCGATGCCGCGTTCCAGTGACGGTCCGGCCCTACTGAGGGGACTATGGTTGGGGGGCACATAACTGGTGCGCCACCGCTACCTCTGATGCCATTAGGCCTGGCGGCTATGTAATCAACTGCGCAAGACATTAGCTGCACGGAGTGGATCGTCCGTTGAGAGGCGCTGGGAGGTATCTGCATGTGTGAACTCGGAGGCCCACGGAGTGACTGGGGGCGGCACTGCACGGTGGGACGGACGCTGGCATAGTGGCGGTACGGAGGGCTGTGGAGCTACGCGTGCTGACAGACGAAGTGCCTCATAGCTGAAATACATAATGAGCCGGAGCAGGGGGGCCCTCTTACTGCTATCGGATCGAAACGCTACATGCAGCCTCTTCAGCGGTTGTTCAGGGTCCGGCCTCCACCGGAGCACCACTAGCGGGGACGCTGACGATAGCCCCTGGGCAACGGCCCCAACTGGAGAAGAACATGGGCAGAACGGACAGGACGCAGTCCAAGCTTACTTTTGAGCAAAAACGCTGTAAGTAGCATGACACCGCGTCTGGAGAGGCTAATAGGCCTACGACCTCTATGGAGGATGACTCAGACATTAGAAGTCTGCGGTTGTCAATGGAAAAGGGCTTGCAGAATGGCATTACCTCCCTGGGTACGAAAATTGATGCCCTCTCATATCGGATGGATAGAATGGGGGAAAGGCTGGACAAGCACGCGGAGAGGTTAGACATGTCTGAACGAAGGCTCACGGAGGTAGAGGAGGCACAGACCACACTGGACTCAGACCACAAACAGCTTGGGAGGGCCATACGTGTATTGCAAGACAAAGCGGAGGACTTGGAAGCCCGCTCGAGACGCTGTAATTTGCGAATTACGGGCCTGCCAGAGACGACACAAACCGGTAACATGGAACACTTTGTGGAGAAGTTATTGGTGAACCTTCTGGGAGCTGAGGTGTTCTCGAACATGTTTGTGGTGGAGAGAGCGCACCGTTCCTTAGGGCCCCGTCCGCAGCCAGGAGCCCCGCCGCGTCCCATCATAGCAAAACTGTTACATTATCGGGACAGAGACGCTGCCTTGCGAACGGCGAGGGACAAACAAACGCTGGCATATGAGGGATCGACCATTTCACTCTACCCGGATTTCACCGCCCGAGTACAGGAGGCGCGTAGACAATTTGTGCCCATGAAAAAGCAGCTGCGCGAGCTGGGGCTGGACTACGCCATGCTGTACCCGGCCAAGCTGAGGGTGAACAAACAAGGACGTTCCCACATCTTCACTGATCCAGAGGTTCTGCAGAAGGTACTCAAAGACTGGTCCAGGGAACAACCAAAGAATCCGGAATGGCAGTTGATGGAAGAGGCGGCTGGAGGATCGCTTGGGGAACAGGACTGAGCCTCGCCTATTCACATACAGCTGATAAGTATTGTGAGGGTCGGGGGGTGGGGGGAGATGGGTTGGAATTGTACACACTGTTTTGCCGGGGCGCCCACTTCCAGTTCTTACTACACATAAACATACGCTGTGGCTGACCGTTAAGGATTAGTATCATGGTGTCAGATGGTCATCCAAGGACTCTATTTCAGCCACAGCGTTAGACACAGGGGCCGCCCTTTCGGATGCAAGACACTAGTGAAGGAGAGAGGTTAGAGGGCGGTGTGGTACTCTAGTATACATGACCGGGAAACGCGTTATTGTGGGGGTTGTGACACTAAAAGTCGGTGTGGGGGTCGGGATA
The DNA here is from genome assembly GCA_963921515.1 of Calotriton arnoldi. Lineage (NCBI taxonomy): Eukaryota > Metazoa > Chordata > Amphibia > Caudata > Salamandridae > Calotriton > Calotriton arnoldi. The sequence continues at coordinate 1,501,184 of CAWUFW010001636.1, forward strand.
GGAGAAAGCTTGCATTTGGCTTGTTGCTGAACACAGAGCGACCTCTGCCCACGCGTGCCAAACACTACCACTGTTAACTAGTTCGGGGGGGGGGAGACGGGTGGAGGCTACGGGGGATGCTGCGTGACCGAGTTGTGGGTGGTCTGCTGGGGGAGGAGGGGTAGGGTGGGGACAATGTTGTTTTTGATGTTGGAGATGTCAGCCAAGTTGATGTATGATGCTCACTACATATGCCGGCCACATAATTTGGGACACACTGCGACACTTGAAAAACATGACGGCAACGACTAGTGGGGCTGCTGTTCCGAGACCTGTGGATTCCCTCCGAGCACTGTCGTGGAACGTGAGAGGCCTAAATGACCATCGCAAATTACGCAAAGTGCTGAGCTACCTAAATAGACATAATATAGGTGTTGCCCTACTTCAGGAGACGCATCTCCCTCTGCATAGTCCAATGATGCGCGCCAGGGGCCTCCTGGGTAATGTCAACGTAACAGGTTTTACAACTCACGCTAGAGGAGTAATGACCTGGGTTAACCCCAGATCGGACTACAAGATTCGACAGTTGAATGCAGATACGGGGGGCCGGTTCGTGATCTCCAGATGCCAGGGTAGGGGGTTAGATCTGCTTATAGTTAACATCTATGGCCCCAACTATGATTGCCCGGAGTTCTTCGCAACGTTGGCTAACACGATAAGTGGTTGCGGGACGACACAAATACTCTGGGGCGGTGACTTCAACCTGGTTAGGAATCCTGCATTGGATAGATCAGGGGGCCCGATGAGGAGGCCGGCAACAGCGGCCAGAACTGTAGAAAGTGTCATGATTAGCAAGGACCTCACCGATGTATGGAGGGAGACGCATCCACAAGAGGGAGGTTTTACGCACTATTCCGCTTACTATAACCTACACACACGAATAGACTACTGGCTAGCATCGACATCCCTCATGCCTCAGATTCGCACGTGTCAGGTTTTGCCGCGCACTTTGTCCGATCACTCACCACTTTTACTGGTCCTGTCCACGCCTAAGAAAACAATTCCACCATTCACAATGCGCTTCCCCCCTTACTCGTTGTTGGATCCTCTCTTCAAAGAAGAGATGGCAGAAGCTATAGAAACGTTTTTCGCCACTAATATTGGATCGGTGGACAGCTTTCAGACGGTATGGGAAGCTTTCAAAGTGTACATTAGGGGGGTGGCTATGACTAAACACTCGGGGATTCTTCGCTCCATACGCAGAGATTGTCGACTCTGGAGCGGCAATTGGGGCACTTGGAGGCTCGCCGGGCGACTGGGGGAGGAGAGGACGTCACAGACACAATGAAGGACTTGTTAGCGGAATATCAGGAGGCGGCGGACAGTGAAGTGCAACATCTGGGCAAATATGCCACAGCGCGTGCATATGGCGAGGGAGATAGGCCGGGCTCTGTATTGGCTCATATGCTGAAAGCTAAACGCAGTAAAACTCTGATCACTGAGATTCGATCGGAAGAGGGCGACCTGTTAACGGAAGAAGAAGACATCGCGAACAGGTTCAAACGATACTATTCGGACCTGTATGCCTCACGTATGTCAAATATGGATGGGGAAATTCTAGATTATTTGGAACACATAACGTTACCCTTCCTATCAAACACACACAGAGAGTTCCTCATGCTCCCCATTGCAAAAGACGAGATAGTTGAGGCACTGGCAGGAATGAGAGCGTCTAGCGCCCCAGGGACGGATGGCCTCACGGTAAGCTTCTACAAGGCCTTTATAGACCTACTGCTCCCCCATATTTCAGTGCTCTTTGATGACCTATGCGGAACGGGTAAGATGCCGCAATTGATGAGGGAAGCAATGTTAGTGGCTATCCCTAAACCAGGTAAACCCCCTGATGAATGCGGTTCTTACAGACCGCTTTCTTTGCTGAACGTGGACACCAAGTTGTTCGCAAAAATTTTAGCTAACCGATTGGCCCTATTGACCCCGGAACTCGTTGCCCCGGAACAGGCGGGGTTTGTACCAGACAGAAACCTCACCTACAACCTGCGAACGGTATTTGGTACAATGCAACATGTCCGGCAAGACATGAAAGCTCTCGCGGTGTTTCTGGATATGGAGAAGGCTTTCGACTCGGTAGAGTGGTCCTTTATGCGTCACGTGCTGACCAGAATGGGACTTGGCCCTGCCTTTTTGCAAATGATAGAAGTATTGTACAACGCCCCCTCAGCGCGCATCCGGCTGGGGAATCTGGTGACTGACGCCATCTCTATCTCCAGGGGAACCCGGCAGGGATGCCCCTTGTCGCCGATGCTCTAAGCTCTGATCGCTGAACCCTTGGCATGTGCACTTAGAGAATACCACGGTCGTAGAGGGGTCAGATTCCCTAACTATGAAATCGTGGTATCTACGTACGCGGACAATACCTTGCTCTATGTGAGGGACCCAGAAAATAACCTGTCCCCGGTACTTAGAGAGGTGGTACACTTTGGAGCGCTATCAGGGTTATGGGTAAACTGGACCAAATCTATAGCCTTTCTGCTAACCCCAGCCACTACACGAATTGAGATGGAGTTCCCGTTGCAATGGTCCGATGACTCGGTTAGGTACCTTGGTATCAGATTGCACACTGACTCGGACATCGTGTTTTGCGAGAACTATGGTACAGCTGTAGCTAAACTTGAGGATGATATCGAAACCTGGATCGGACTGCCACTGTCTTTACTCGGCAGGGTCTCCATAATGAAGATGGTGGTGCTGCCCAGGTTCCTTTTCTTGTTTGTAAATATTCCGATAGTGTTGCCACGTTCCTTCTTTGCCAGACTCAATAAATCATTAATAAGGTTGGCTTGGGCGGGCAAGCAGGCATGGGTACAATGGCGAGTGTTCACCCTGCCATACCACCTGGGGGGACTAGGCGTGCCCGACCTAGAGTTATATTACAGGGTAGCGCAGGGAGCGCATGCACATAGCTGGATCCGTGGTGCGGATAACATACTGTACCTTAGACTCGAAAAGCTCTTTGCTGATCCTCTCCCCCTTCCGGCCGTAATCGTTGAGCCGGTAGATCGCAGGACGGGGGTACTGGACTCTCTCCACTCGACGCGACACGCATGGCACAGCCTGTTGCAGCAGCAGGCGGGAGCACTGCTTTACTCCCCGGAAATGCCAATAGATTGGATGGTTTGGCTGGCCCCCTGCAGGGACAGAGGGGTCACACGAGCGCTGCAAGCGCTGGACATACACAAAGCAGGAGACCTGTTCGCAGGCGACGTCGCCAAAACATGGGACGAGGCCAAGGTCACTAAAGAAGCTCCCACTCTACTGCAACGCTTCCAGTTCCACAGAGTACGCAGGGCGCTACATCAACAATTGGGGGATGACTTGAACGAACCCCCTAAGGTACTAGAACTTTTGTGTCTCATAAAAACTAAATCTCCCCGCAAACTCGTCTCCAACATATACAAGTTGGCAATGTCCCACAGAGCTAATCAGTATACAAGGGCTAGGCTGGCCTGGCAACGTGACCTGGACATGACGATAAACGATGCCATGTGGTCTTATTGCTGCAATAACACGAAACGACTATCACTACACGGTAAACACAGACTAATACACTTCAAATACATCAATAGAGTGTACTACACACCGGAGAGACTGCACAGATACGGACTAAGAGAGGAAGCGACCTGTGACAGATGCCGCTCTCCGACGGCAGATTTTATTTATTTAGCGTGGGGCTGCCCGGGTGTGTCCCAGTATTGGGAAAAGGTATTCCGCGAGATAAGCACGATAGTTGATTTGGAGATAGCTCCCGACCCTGCTGTGGCGCTGTTGGGCTATTCCAAAACACTACCGAAAGCGGCCCGCAGACTGGTGGAGTTAGGCCTGTTGATGGCAAAGCATAGAGTGGCAATTTGCTGGATGAGGGGACCCTTGCCTACGATGTCACAGTGGTCACACGATGTCCTTTATTGCTGCACACAATCGGAGAATTTTAGTAAATGTAAGTCCGTTTTTATATAGCGCAGCTACTCACCCTTATGGGTCTCAAGGCGCTGGGGGCCGGAGTGGAAATTAAGTGAGCTATTGCCCAGAGTCACATGGTGCTGAGCTGAGCTGCCGCCGGAGCCGGGGATCGAACTGTGAACCCTGTGCTCCGAAGTCAGCTGCCCTGGCCGCTGCACCACACCTCTCCACATGTGAACTGCTTCCGCCTCGGAGCAGGCCAAAGAACTTCTGGGGGCTATACACCACATACTTGAAAAGTAAAGAAGAGGGTCCACCAGAGGGGACAACGACAGAACCCGAAGAAGGCACTAACACTCCCGCTCTATAGAGGACAGTGCAGATTCACAAACTCGGACACACATAACCTGTGGGGAAGATAGTGGTGCCCAGATTGTTAGATGGGGCAGGAGACATGTGCAGGATGTTTCTGATCATTGGCAGTGATCGGCGGGAGGGAATGGGTACGGATAGGCAGCCGGACAAGGGTAACAAGGTCGACAACGGATGCATGACGTTAGAGTACTGACAACGGCAAGTTGGGCTGACACCTCTTTGTTTGTTTGTTATTAATTTCATAATTGTCTTTGACTACTGGTGCGCAGCAGGCACGTAGTACATATTAAAAAGAGCCGTAACCCTTAACTGTGACGCTGCCCTACCTCCGGGATGTGGGCTATGAAGCTGTGTGAAGTGCCTTATGTCCGCAAGCCGCCAGCCCCAGGGTTGTAGGCGTATGGCTGTGTATTTCAGTGATATCTTTGACAATAAAACTGTTTAAAAATTTAAAAAAAAAAAAAAAAAAAAATTACAGTTCCAATTGACCAGGCCATCTAGTACCTCTAAAGGAAGTTTAGTTTAGTTTATAGAGCTTATAAAGCACCTGAATCACCCCCCAAGGGGTATCTCCGCGCTAAGGAACTGCTTTCGTCGGACAGAGAAAAGGAACAGATTAGAACAATGCCGTCTTAAGGAGCCTACGGAACTGCAGGTGATCGAAGCACTCCCGCAGATGGATAGGTAGTTGGTTCCAATAGGTAGGGGCTAAATGGAAGAAGGCTTTACCACCCAGCCGTGATTTTTTACAGCGTGGAACCACCAGTAGAGATTTGGTCCCTGAGCATAACGCCCTGGGTGGCTGGTATTTCGTAAATTTTTCTGCCAGATAGCTGGGGCCTTTGCCGTTTAGGGATTTGTGGACAATGCAACAGATCTTAAAACAGATCCCCTTACGCACTGGGAGCCAATATAATCTCTGCAAGAGGGGAAAGGAAGAGGTATGGGGAGGAGCATTGGAGACCAGCCGGGCTGCGGGATTTTGGACCACTTGCAATCTGTTCAATGACGCTTCATTAGCTGAGATCAACAGAGTATTGCAATAATCCAGGTGACTCAATATTAGTGTCTGGATAAGGGTTTTCCGAGTCGACAGAGGGAGAAAGGGAAATACCCTTCGCAGGAGGCTTAGAACATGGAAGCAGGCACTGATGGTGGTTGAGGCCTGTTCCTTCAATATTAATTTCTGATCTAGGCGGAAGCCTAGATTTTTTACCACAGTCTTGGGGGTCCGTGCAGATCCCAGCTTCGCTGGCCACCAGCTCGGGGACCATCTCATCGATGCGTCACCGAACAGCATAATTTCAGTTTTTCCTGCATTGAGCTGGAGAAAATTGTGTCTCATCCAGCTAGCAATGGTCTTCATACCTTCTGAGAAGATGGACTGAGCACTGGGGTTGGTTTTATTGAAGGAAAGTAGGAGCTGAGTATCATCAGCATATGAGATAGGCATGAAACCTAAGTTCCTAAGTAATCCTGCCAATGGGGCAACATAGATGTTAAATAAAGTAGGACTGAGACAGGATCCCTGGGGTACTCCTTTAGTCAGTTCCACGGTCTCAGAGCAGAAAGGGCCTAAATTGATAGTCTGAGTTCTATGTGAAAGAAAGCTCAACATCCATTGTAAGGCTGTCCCTTGAATACCAATTTCACTGAGTCTCCTGAGCAGGATTTGATGTGAGACAGTGTCGAAAGCCGCCGACAGATCAAGCAGCACCAGTAGAACTGCCTGTCTGTTGTCCAGAGACTGTCTGATGTTGTCAGTGACAGCAATCAGAGCTGACTCAGTACTATGCCTGGGTCTAAAACCTGACTGGGAAGGATCAAGACAACTGGAGGCTTCGACAAAGTCCGAAAGGTGTTTATTAATATGTTTTTCTAAAATCTTGCTCAGGAGAGGTAACAGCGAGATAGGTCGATAGTTGGAAAGGTCGTCCATAGGGGCCTTAAGGTTCATACGTATCGGAATTATTTGTGCTGCCTTCCACTCAGTGGGGAGTTGACCTTTTTCCAGCGATGGATTAAGAATAGAACAGATAGGGGTAGCAAGCTGTTTGGACAGCAGTGAGGTGGTCTTAGCCAGGATGATATCAAGAGGTGAGCCCGATTTAACCGTGTTGAGTAAGGACTCTACTGCATCGGGCGTAAGCAAGGGGAAGCATTCAAGCTTCTGCACGTTAGGCAGGGCGGGTAAGTGGTCAACAGAGGGTCATGTTGGCAGCTTCCGTCTAGGATAATGTTATCATAAATTATATCGATTTTCTTTGTGAAATGCATTGCTATTTTGTCGCATAGATCTTGTGTGGGAGCTTGCTCATTATTACATGCCTCTGGATGAGTAAATTTTTAAGAATCTGATAAAGAGTTTTGGGGGCATTCCCAGCCTGCTCTAGTTGCAGTGCAATATGGGCTTTGCGAGCATTTTTTAATGTTTTTATGATATTTAGACAAAGCCGTTTTATAGTGTGCTTTGTCTAGTGCATTGTGGGAAAGGCACCAGCGCCGCTCCAGTTTTTTACAGAGGCTCTTTTCTGGCTTGAGGATAGGAGAGAACCAAGCTGTCTGGGTACGCCTGGCTGAGCTGGTACATTGCTTTAGAGGGGCCAAGAGATCAATGGCCATTTTTATAGTGGAGTTGTATCGGGCTAGGCCAGCCTCTATATTCTCTGTATCGAGATTCCAAAGAGTGGGAATTAAATCCTGAAAATGATCAGGAGTAATTTTGTGCCACTGTCTGCGCCCACTCAGGGAAGTTGAAGACAGCGTGTCATGTGCCCTAGGGCCCCTGAGTTAGAACTCATGCATAGGCAATTGTGATTCCTTAATAGCGATTCCTTAATAATCGCTATTAAGGAATCGCAATTGCTTAGCTGATGCATGTGGCAGCATATCTTTTCCCAGTGATCCACGTCTGGTGGTCTATGCCTTAACCATTTAATCACTATGCACCTCCTTGCGAGAGCAATTCACAAGGCAGCAAACTTATGTGGTGTCTTTTCGCACAGGTCGGTGTATAATTCCCAGAACACACCGCTTCGCAGTATTTTGTAAATCTAAGGTAGAAACAGTCCAACAGTTATAATTTCCTCAAAATAAAAAAAGCTCCAGCATCCTTTTTAGGCATAGTAGACTATTGTCAATTTCTTACTCATTTTCCACATATCACTGGACTCTTGACTGACTTCTTATGTAAGAAAAAAAATCAAAAGGCAATTACAAGAACCTTTTTAAAGTTCCGTAGAGCTTTTCAACAACTAAAACATTCATTGAGCCCTTGATTCAGAAATAGGTGATGAACAGGGGGTGGATCATCCAATGCTATTCATAAACAGGAAGTTCAATCCTAGAGAAACAAGGGCCAAGATTAACTATGATTTTGGATCAGGTTTGTGTAACTTTTGTGGTGCAGCCTGCCGCAAAATAATGTTTGGCATTTACTTATTTACTTTGCGTGGCTTTGCATGGTTTAGTAAATACAAAGCATAGCGTTCCTTGCGTTACTTTGCACCAGGTAGGTGTTACATAGGTGGAGCATGGGCGTTCCCATGCATCCACCTATGTATATTGACGCTAATCCAGATTTACAAAGACATGTAAACTGGGGTTTGAACCAAACTGGTGCGCCTAACTGACAGAGGCGTAACAAGAAGAAATATCTTTATTTTTCCTCGTTACTTCGTTTTTTAATGTGTGCTGCATTCTGCAGAATATAGATAGAGGAATATGCCTCAGAGGAGTGTTTTTGTGTTGGAAGGGGTCTCTTCCGGGACAAAAACTATCATGCCTGTAAGGCAAGCACCCTTACACTATGGTGCAAGGGTGCCTGCATTGGTGCTAGGCAGCACACAGTGTGCCAGTGCACGGAGAGAGCAGAAATGCTCCAGCTCTTTGTAAATATGGAGCAAAAATAGTTCACACTCAGATTGTCTCACAGTGTCTTTATCAATGATACCTTCTCAGTTGTTTTGTTCCCATGGAAGCAATCCTTATGGTGGTGGAATAGGTGCACATCCAGTCTGACCTGTGCCATTCCTCTAGAGGTTCTTACGTTAAGCCCACTGTTAACACTTCTGAGCCTGATTTATAATCACTTCCATCAGCCTGTCTTCAGAATCTAATGCATTGTACCTGCACGTTGACTCTTGAACAAAATTAACCAAATTCGCACCCATGTTACAGGACACTGTTTTTTTTAACAGTTTTTATTTAAAGTTTTTAGTTAAAAACAAATACAGTATCTTGAGCCCCGCATAACATGCAAATGTCTGAAGCCGAGCAATAATATTCACAGCCGTGTATTAATGATGGACATGCATGACAGTAGGTAAAATAATACAGCCATCTAAGTAGGTCAATACCAATCATCCCGACAAGCGGTATTTATAGAGTGCAACTTGCCACCCATGAGGGTATCAAGGGGAGAGTGCGACTGCATTGAGCCAGCACAAGATACTCAAACTGGGTAAGGGAGATGGTGATCCGGACACAGAGGTGGAAACGGAAGTAATGTATGCAAGGGATATTGAGGTAAAGCTGGTGTAGGCAAGCAACTATGCAGTAACTGGTGCCAAAGGGTGAACACAGGAGCCAGTGGGATCTCCGCTGCCCCTGGTGGCAACGAGGAAGGGATACACCACTGGGAAAGCCTTTGGGATGCAGTCCGGTATGGGAGATTGCTGCTGAGGGCTGGCAGGTCAGGTTTCACAGTGGCAGGTCATCGTTCCGGGTGAATTGCAGAAAGTGGTCTAGAAGAGTGTACCATGCTGAAAAAAATGGCCACTTGCGGAGATGTCAGACCTCTTTGTAGTTCAGGGCCGCATCCTCTGTCCTACCCCAGCTCTGCATCGATCCATGCCAGGCAGTCACCATAAAGGCTTGATTCGCTCTTCACTGTAGGGTGAGGGTTCATTTGGCAAGTAGGAGAGCATGGCCAGCAAAGAATGTTCTCACCTCAGTACAGTTCCTACACGTGAAAATGTCTGGGGTGCAGGCTTCCCATGTGTAAATGTTGGTTAGTCCGGTGACCTCCTGGGGTGTGGTATGCACCGATTCCCAATATGCGGTGAGGGCCAGGAATGACCACAGCATATGCTGCAGGTCGGCAGATGTCACTCTACAGTGGGGGCAGCCAAGGTGTGCAGTAGGGAAATAGCGATTGGGCTGCTCTGGTGTCAGGCATGCCCTGTGTAGAACTGTGAACTGTATGCTCTTAAAGCAGGTGTTTCAACACACCTGTTGAGGAAATTCCAATGCATGATCCCACTCGGCAGTGTGAAGCGCCCTGCCATACTCGTCTTCATATTTGCCCCTCAGTGCCGCCAGTGGGATCCCTTTATGTTCCCTTACAGCTTTGTGTATCAATGTTATCAGGTGTCGACCTGTCCCCTCATACAATAGTGCCTGTATTACAGAGTGGGTTTGGTGTTCCTCATCCTGTGTGACCAAATAGTTCAGCATGTGTATCGCAGCTGTTGGTATGTCAGGTATTGTCCTCTGGAGGGAGCATGATCTGCAATAAGTTGGTCTAAGGAGAGGAGGAGACCATCTGCAAAAAGGTTGCCTGCCGTAGTCAAGGCGTGGTTATGCCAACTCCTAAGATCAGCCATGGAGTAGCATCCTGGGACGCGTGGCAGTGCTTGTAAAGGAGTAGAATGAGTGGGGGTGCAGGGACCTCCAAGTGTTTACTTGCGGACCCACTCAACAAAACACTCCATCTGGGCATATGTGGGGTGGGCGGTCCAGTCCAGCAGCAAGTCAGGTATACAATTGTAGTTTCCGCCCAAAATCCATGGTGTCCATGAACCACAGATAGTGTAGCCCAAAAGGCCCAGAGGTGTAAATTTGGGGCACATTTGCTGCCCATGTTACAGGACACTGTTGGCATCGAGATTGAGCACAGCACAACTTGTTCACCAGATTGATCTTCATTGTAGCATTGTACTGGGGCTAAACTCCTGTTCCAATTGAGAAACACTATGAGGACTGGCACTGCCAAGACCCAATGAAAAGGATGGTGACAAGTGCCAGTGTAGCAAGAGGGGCTAAGGAGCATTTTGTGAGTCTGCCTTTGGCCACAAAGAATGTTTTCAATTTCAATGAATGGGGGTTTTCTTGGCAACCCTTAGAACATGGACTTCGGACAGGAATATGGTGCTTGGGTTATATTGTTACATATGATCCCTACACCTTCAGTCATGGTCAGTGACATATAATCCCATAACTTTGTACTTGGAAGAGGGACCATAGAGGACTGTGCTGTCTCCTCACTCCTATGCACACTGTCCATAGAACATTTGCCTGTTGGATCAGAAATTACTCATTCTTTTGAGGACTTAACTGGAAGAGTGGTGGAAAATTAGGGGATGCTGAACATGCCTAAACAGGTGTGGCTTTTGTAAGTCTTGGAGGTCCTATCCTGTTGCATGGCAAAGATTTCTGTAACATATGATAGATTCCTCCAGGCCTCAGGCAGTGAATGTATGCCTACCTGTGATGCTGAGAAAACTGACAAGGGTCACACATAACCTTACTCCTATTGTACCTAATGAAGGGCTCATGCGGGATGGATGATCAGCCCTGCCAGAGACTGGACAGGTTATAGGCGAGTTTCCTTCATCACAACTCTCATACAAGAGATCTGAATTAGTATGGTATTGACTTTGATTAAATGCCAGCCTACAACAGATCATACTTAGTAAAATGGTAGCAAATTTCATGAACAAATTGGCATTAATGAACATATCTGCTAGTAGGAAAAATTATGGTAGCTTGAGATTCTGCTGTGAGGAGGGATGAGATACAACAATTTTATACACAAAAAGCTAGGCTGAAGTTACTTCAGAGCTCATTATTGAGCCATAGTTAATATGCCAAATGTACTTGGTAACATTCATACATGGAAGATCAGTGTCATCTGCTAGAATACAGAGCGTGGTGCCCTTTATGTAGCCATACACCCATGGATACTTGCAAAGATTTACACGTGGTTTTACTTAAGTGTGGCATCACTTTAATTTTAAGTATTCCATAAGTGGATCCTTAAATGTTCTCCCGTATTTGAACTTTTTGTTTAACAATACCCATATATTGGTTTTACTTTGCGGTGTGTTAAATTACTAGCATTGAAAATCGTCCTTGTGCTCATTGCACCACTTCTTTATCCGTAGGTACCTTGTTTAAATACAGAACTGTTCTCCACCACGAGAATTCTTCATTAAAACGTAGGTATGTCGCATGCACACCCCTGCACTATTTGTGCTTTCGTTATATCGTTATAAGTTCTGTCATGCGCAACAGGACTTTTTCTTTATTTTTGAATTTGTTTTTTCAGAACGGTTTATTTCTCGTTCTTGATCCAGTTACTGAGGATCTGACTTATATCTCTACCTTAATGGTAAGCCAGCTACCCTTGGATTGTAATAGTCTCTCTCTGAGCACGGGTACTCGTTTCTCTTTTGATTTAGCTCCATTTGTGAATCACTATGTTTACCATCTCTTAGGACTCTGTGGGGTTTTCACCACCCACTTACATCCAAATAGATCTTTTTGATGCCACGGGTGTTTTTCACTCTTTCTTTCTGATGGCATGCTAGTCTATCCCCTTCACGGTTTCACTAGTCTTCTATAAATCCGTCACTCATTGGTTGCGTTCTTTCCTCTTGTTTTCTTTTCTTTTTCTCTAACTTTTGTTATTTCTCACACATTAATGTGTTTCGCGTGGTCTTTTACCAATATTCTAAATTATACCCTCATTGTATGCCGTTACAGCCCTGAAGAAGCCCATGTTTGGGCGAAACGCGTTAGCTGGTTTCATCAATTGCATATCAAGTATATCTGGAAATAAAAGACCAGAAACGACTTTCTGCTGATAATCTTTTTATTGATGTGCTTTTTATTGTTCAAACTGTGTCTGTGCATATATTGCCTCTCATCCAACTAGTTTATATATTCATTTTTGTGGTCTACAAGTGGCAGATCATTTGAGGTGGGCAATATCTTTTGTTTACATAGTGACTAGTTTAGGTGGTGCAGTCTTCTAAGACCCAGCCGCTTTCATTCTTGTCCTTTCATACTTGCAAAGATATCCCCATGATCATGACGTGTACTGAGAACAATAAGACAAATTCTTGTGGAAGGACAGCCAAGTGTAGAACGTGCTGGCTTCTTTTATAAGAGGGCAGCATTATACATTATTACAGACTAACAATACTATGCATGTGCACAATGAAAATGACAGCTTTTACAAAACAATCTCTGCAGCAGTTTTTAATTGTAGGGTAATGACACTTGCATATCAAGCTGTTACCTCAACCGTGGAAAAAGAGGCCTAGAACTGGATGCTTTAGCAACGCAAAGATAAATATTGACTCCAGCTCAATATAATCCAGCATTAGGCAACCTTTTGCTGTATGGTATGCATCAGACCTTTGGAAATATGCAAGACATTATTTTGAAAAAACCCTAATTGTCTATTAGTCTCATAAGCAGAACCAGATAAATATCATATTTGATACTTACCCCAAGGTTCAGTTAAATGGAGACAAAAGATTTTGGCAGATGGGTATTGTTAATGGGCCAGAGACTGATTGCTTTCACTTGCACTGCTGGGGGATGGATTATGACACGGGCAGGCGAGGGAATAGTCAAAGCAATTGTTTTTGCTGGAATTCCTGTGACATGGAGTTGGCTGGACCAGTAAACTTTTTCTATGATCTCTGCCGGACTGAATTTATCAAACGATTTAACACACATCAGGGAATATATCAAGGCTGGGCATACATATAAATGCATATCTTGCATGGCATGTTTAACCTATTTCATGATTTAGGATTATCATTTTTTGTGTAGACAGGTCATTGTTCTATTGTCTTCTTCTTAATGCCGAACCTTTAAATACTACTACTACTAATAATAATAAGGATGTTTTGTGCTTTATTTTTGCTGTTTCCAAGCCCTGCCAATAAAAGGTGTTTCTATTATTCAATTTAATCGTACGCAACAGACTATACAAAGAAAATAAAAATAAATTTTTGTTGCATGGACGGGAAATTATTCTGGCAGAGCGGCAGGATGGTTGGGCTTTGCACAGCAGAAAAGTTTTTACCTACCACATGCCAATCAGACCAAATTTAAATTTAGTCTAATGAGTTTGGTCCTAGGGGTTGATGTCCAATTGATTAGAAACAGGCTTGTAGGATCCAGGCTGCATAGCATGGAATACTACAATTTCTTCCTAAAGAAATGATATTGCCAGGAGACAACCTGTTAACACCTGTGTGGGGCGATTATCTAAGGCAGGGGTTCTTTACATTTTGACTTCTGTGGACACCCACTTAATCATCACCCCAACCCAGGGAACCTCATTGAATAATTATATGAATCTGGGCTCCCCAGTTAGTCATTACTGGAAGCTGGGGAGCCCAGCTTAAGCAATTTCAATGATTTGAACCTCAAAAGAATACACAAAATTGCAGAAGCAAGCATTCATCAAATGCAAATAATTCAAAAGGGCAAATGATGAAATATTTTATTCAATTCACAAACCAATTTAAAAAAACAAAATTTGTATTTTACTGTGGAAGGTATGGCATTTATAAATTCAACTAAGGTCCCCCATCGTCCATACTATAGTCTGTTTGATGCATTGCACTGCTCCCACAAATCAATCCGAGGACACCAACTTAATTTTTAGCCTCCAGCTGCAAACTTCTTCATGTTTACCTAATGTTTTCAAGTTTACATTATGCTTCTTTAATTACATACACTAATAATATGTTAATATTATGAGACTTCATAAGCAGTTGCAGACCCCCTGAAGAGGCTTTGCGGATTCCCCAAGGGGCCCGGACCACAGGTTGAGAACCACTGATCTAAGGCATTACTTCATTGGATTTCATAATGAAAATTCAAGGAAGTAGTTGGTGCTCAACTAAGACTTATGCCCTAGACAATAAAGATGATTTAAAAAAACATTACTTCCTTCACCTTACACTATCAAATTGGCTTGGCTCAAGTACAGTTATATCCTTCCCTAATTGTTTTAGTAAACATAACATAATTAGGTTCCGTTGTTTGTTTCTCCCTTTTACGGATATAAAGAGGCTGGAAACATGGACGTCAATTCACCAAAATGCTATGTGTAGCGGAAGTGACAATACTTGTGCATCACATGACAGAAAGTGACATCAAATTACCTTTGACCCCGCTGACCCCACGTTAATAAATGTGTCACAGTAAGTGACATTATTGAAGTACAGGATTAATAAAATCACAAAAGCACCACTTAAGAAGATTACAGTTTATTTTCTGTTACAACTACGCATTAACTAGTGACTGCCATGGCATGCTAGGAGCGCAGGCTTCATATGCCAGGGCACTGCTGTCATTTACACAAGTATGACCATCATATCCTTAACACAGTCATAGGTAATTTGAGGCTCAACTGTACAAGCATGCCCAAATGTGTGACCCTTAAATAGCCATGCATAACCATCATATGCCCACACACACCCAACACATCCTGTGTGATAGCCTCATAAAGTCCTAATTAGCTGTAAATGCTACATGCATCCTGTAGTATGACAACCTCACTCATTAAGAACATTTTCTGCAGTCCTGAACTTTTCACCTACAAATCATTGCTTTCTAGTGAGCTAGTCTAATTAGTTAAATGAAAGCAATGTAAAACTACAACATCCAGAATGCATTAGGTGATCACATGAAAGTTCAGGACTGTAAAGAACGTCTATAATGATCTGGAAGGCGGTAGTTGCCTAGTAGCTCAGCAAGCACATTAAAAGCTATATTATTGTCACATAATCCCTTCAGATGTTAGGTACAGCCTCAAATGTCCTGTACATTCTTGTAATGAGTAGGTGTGCACTCGACTGCTGAGTCGATCCACTCCATGTGCAGATATAGCCTGAGTCATAGAGTACAGCCTCTTCTTGTATAGGTTTAGCCTTCAATACTCATTGCAGCTTCTCTGTACATTGTTACAGCATCTAATGCCCAATGCAGTATCTCCACAACCACATCTTGTCTCTAATGTCTAGAGCAGCTTCACCTTGAGCAAACTCTGGGTAATTTAGTGGCAATTGGGAGGACATCAGCACTTTTCCTGAGCTGGCTTTTCTTTTCTAAATCATTGGGTGTGCTGGCGCGATTGGCTCAACTAAAGCGTGCCAAGACTACAACTCCAAGAATGCACTCATTAGTCATATTAAAGTCCAGGACGGGAAAAGTGGTGTCTTGCTGTCATGAAATACTGCTGCCCCAAGCTCTACCTCAAACATAGACGAACAGCTAAGGAAATAGTTGGCTGTCACCACTACAACTCACTTCACCTCTTTAACCCCTGGCGTCCGTGAGCTAGAAGCAGCTGCAGGCGGCAGGACCAGCAGCAATTATTTCATCCCCACAGAAGATATCAGACCATCTTGGGTTTCTGATCATTTCTTTTCACAAAAACCTCAAATTAGTCCATCTCTTAGACACAACATTGTATCTTTTGATTGCCTGTCCCCCAGTTGCTGTGGACTGGGATAGCTTCAGCTTTGATGTGACTCCAGTCAGTTTTACATAGGCTTGAATTTAGGAGTGAATTACTGCAAATAATTATAATAATTTGTGTGTTTAATTAGTAGAAAAAATGAAAAGGCTGGCAAAGACTCAAGCACATTTTTATACACTATTATCCCAACAGCTTTAACCATGATCATGCCTGCAATGCCCTAATGTCTGGATATAACACACTGTGTCAAAATGTTGCACGCAAGATCCACTCTGACAACTCAACAAAAGCGTGCTCGTAAATGGGGCCTGAGTGGGGCTATGGAGGTGGGCTGCTGGATGAATCGCTAAATTGTAGCAGTTTTCAATTGCAAGTGTTTATGTGGTATCCAGCCAGCCACGGGCAGCTTCCTTTTAAAGGAGCTTTAAAAAAACATAACAGGATCCACCTTTTCGTCACTGTTTTGGCGACCACAGCGAGCTATGGGCCACAAGGGCAGTGCCAGGGGTAGCAAAGCACAAGCAAGGGGTCGCAGGTGCTACCCCAGGCAAACCCCTAAATGACGTCCATGTCTGGAAGAAATCTCAGAAAACTTCAGTTCGCCACAGACTATCATTACAGGTTAGAGTCTGTATGTCATATCCTCTTTATAGGCCGCAAACTTAAAACATTTGGCTGCATCTGGTCACAAGAATAGTTCAATTCTGTAGATACTAGGACAGTTGCCGGTGCTGTTTTCACTTTTGTCAATCTCACTGCAGATGAGGCATTGTGCAGCATTGTACAGAATTGTAAAATTTCTTAATGTTACGATCAGATGTGGGGAAAGTTATGAAACTTATTCACTAAGTCTCGCAAAGTGTCTGCAGACTGTGTGATGTTTAAAGGATTGTTAAAAGGAAAAGGTACCCCCTGAAGTTAATTTGTAGGTCTGGGAGCAAGGGGGAACAAACCACCAAATGAAGAAAAAAAACTCCCACCCAACCTGTATGCTTTCTCTGTAGGCTTACAACAGCTCTATGGGCTACCCTCTGCTGAGCAGACAGATCAAACAACCTATTATATGAATTGTCTCATTTTATTATATTATTCAATTCATTCTTATTTTTATATATAAAATGTTTTAATATTCCTCCGATTATACAAAAGTTAAAAGCATATGGTTGAAACCACAGAGCATTCTTAAGTACAGATATGCAATTGTTCAATTTGGACATACTTGTCACATTCGTCAGAGTACATCTTCATTGTTTATGAAAAAGTGCATGTATATTAGAACATATAGTGTATCCCCTAAATCGACCACAACATCATGCTGACATTTCACACAGCACCATACTAGCAAGCACACATCACATACATACACTGCCCAGCCAGGATTGGCATAAACTGTTGGAGATCACGGAGAGAACACTTCATAGACTATCTGTAATTGTGTTGCCGGCTGGGGTTGCACAGCAATCAGGTCAACGCACCTTTAAGTGGAGATTATAAATTGGATCCACCTTCATCAGGACCACCCTTTTAAGAATCTTTAAAGGTGAGTGGTGGGAATCTGTAAACAGAAAGTATAACGTCACTATTGCGGTGCCCAGTCACAAAACGTTATTTTTCAATTATTATTATGATGAATACGTCTTCACCGTTTATCCAAAAGATAGAAACCACCACCAAGATTATAAACAAAGATCAAAAAAAGATAATCCATCCGAGGAAAAAGATGTGCAAAGTCAAAAAAGTAGAATAAGTCTTTTGTGTGACCTCTATATTTCAGAGGTATGTCAGGGAATATTGGCCTGGCTTCCATTCCACCTTATATCCCTCGCATTTAGGAAATTAGATCGAAAGTCCTCTTATGTGCCACCACGAAATCTCTAAATAGTGAGGTTACAGAACCAATATGTAGTCACAAATATGTACCACCAACTAACCATATAGATCCCTGATCACTTTAGCATGCTGATATTCGCTTCCCGAGGTGAGGGGGTAAACATTGTATCTCTGTTATACTGCTAAGTAGTGGTATGATGATTATATCCCCAATGGCGGTTACGTCCACCAATTCTGCAGCACTCCAACTTTGCGGTGACTATAATCATAAAAAAAGGCACTAATCAAGGCTACTTTGGTTTAGGTACAATACTATTACAAAAATTATTTTTTTGCCATAGTAAACCATAGATACCCTCAATATTGATGGACTATGAGGAAACAGCTGATCTCTTGCTATGACAAATGTCGATGTCTATACTCGTTCTGCAACGTGTCTGATTAAAATCACAGACCCTCTGATGCCTATTTACTCAGGTATTGGGCATCAATGCAGCAAACACTATAAATATAGAAGAAAGTGTCACATATTACAGTCTTTAAATGGCAAGAATATCCAAGGGGGAAGAATCACTCTAAGTTATATTGGAATGTCCTGGCATAGATAGGTGATACCTATGCTACTACCTACTAGTATGTTGCCCTTTATCACATTAGTTTGCGCTATATGTCACTTGCAAATTGGAAACCCCAAAGGTGCAGGGCACCGTATGCATAACGGAACGAAAGATCCTCAGCATCCACAGCCGTATCTGAAAACGAGGAACCAGCAATACTGGAGATCATGAAAGAAACGCAAGGCTCTATCGAGGATACTAGTCCCATCTTTAACTTATCCACGTACCAACAGAGCCAGGAAGAATGTGCGGTGCTGGGCAAAGGTCTGTCCTTTATACCAAGCACCTTTTGCAATACGTTTAAACTTAATCAGGATATCTTTGCCTTCTTCAAAAAAAATCAGGTTGAGAAAATATTTCTCTCAAAACATCAGAGAAGAATTGAACCCAATTTATCGGGGTGCAAACCCAAATCCATTTTCACCCCCACCCTGGAAATAATAGGGCCAGAGGTAGCCATTTTTGAGAAAACAGAATTGAACGATCTACAATGGGTAACAAAACACATCCACAATGGCACTCCTAATTTGACTAAACAGGAGATAAGGGCCCTCAAGAAATTACAGGACAGTACACACATCATAATTAAACCCTGTGAGAAGGGTGGAGGGATAGTTGACATGGATACCCATGACTATAAAACCAAGATACAAACAATGCTAGCAGTACCTGAACATTACAGAGCAGCCAAACCGTCTATGCTTCCTAAACTTAACATACAGATTGGCGCAATAACCAGAAAAGCACTTGAAGCAGGCCAAATCTGCCAGAAAGAATACGAGTTCCTCAACAAGTCCAACCCTGTGAGTCCAGCTATATATGGAGTATCTATAACCCATAAAGATGTGAATAATCCATCCTTGCGTCCGATTATCTCATCCATCAACGCTAGCACTGAACCTCTGTCTAAATCTGTAGACGCATTTTTGTGTCCTCCTGACTTGTAATTACCAATCGTATATTCGAGACACTGCAGATGTAATATCCAAAATTGAAGACATACCATTTAATCCTGAGCAGGAATTTCTAGTCACACTTGATATAGAGGCTCTCTATACCAATATACCGCAGCAACAAGCTATGAAGTCGGTAGCAGCTCTACTCAGCAGAACCCCTGGAGAAAGACCTGATAGGTTTATCTTGGAGTGCCTAGAGATAGTGCTCCATAACAACTTTTTTGAATTTAAAGGTAACACCTACAAACAAATAAAGGGGACCAGCATGGGAGCATCATGTGCTCCCAGCATAGCAAACATCTATATGGGAGAATAAGAATGCAAGCACATATTCAATGAAGATTCACTGTTCTTTGAAAATGTGAAATTATGGCATAGGTTTATAGATGACATCTTCTTTGTGTGGGAAGGAGAAGAAAGAGCCCTACAAGATTTAATCTCATGGCTCAACTCCAGTGATAATAACCTTAAGTTCACAGCTAATTTCAACAATGAGAAAGTAGAATTTTTGGATATATTGATTTCAGGCCACACAGGTTCAATACAAGTTAGTTTTTACAGAAAACCAACAGCCAAAAATACTATCTTACAACATGATAGTTTTCACCCCAATTGTCAAAAAGACTCAATCCCCTTTGGGGAATTTATAAGGATTAGGCACAATTGCTCCAACATCAGAGAATACGACACCCATGGTGATCAACTCAGAAGAAGACTCTTGGAAAGAGGATATCCAAAACGTCTGGTCAGGACAGCTTTTAAAAGAGCCAGATACTATAATTGTGATGCTCTCCTCTCAGGCAATCAGCGTTAAAAGGAAGACAAACTGGTATGTGTCATCAATCATTTCAATTTGAACTTCAATGTTAAAAGTTCCTTGATAAAAATTGGAATATACTAAATGTTAATGGCGACCATGATAAACTACAAAAACCAATGTTAGCATATAGAAGGAACGCCAATCTCAAAGATAAGTTGGTGCATACAAGGGACAAGTATAGAGACAATCCAACACAAAGATCTATCATGAGCCTACAGCCGATTAAAGGCAATCATAGTTGTGGCACATGTCAAGCGTGAAAATCAGCCTTAGTCACAAAACAATGGGAATAAAGAGGCCACAAGTGCATATTAAAAGAAATGACGAACCGTAGGAGCAAAAATATAGTGTACCTCATAATATGCCCATGTAATTTGGGTTACATCGGAGAAACTGGCAGAGAGTTCAGGACTAGATACTGTAAGTATAAATCTGCAATTAGAACTAAAAAAACTCACAGCTCCTCTGGTCCAGCATTGCTATGAGAATAAACATACAGAAAATGACCTCAAATGGCTTCTCTTAGAAAAGGTGAGATCAAAACCAGGATGTTCTGTTGTTGAGACTCGCAGACAAAGAGAGACCTTTTGGACATTTACCTTGAATACAGTGAAAGATGGCCTCAATGAGGAAATAGCGTGAACAATCACTTGACCCCTATTCCCAGATTACATACTTTTAGAAAGTACACATACGTTAGCTCCTATATCTGAACTGGATTCTTTAGCTTTTTCATCTGCATTGTGGATTCTAAACAAGTATACTTCATTAATTTATATAACTACCACACATGTCTCATCTTTAAGTAATGTGACTCATGTGACAGTCTACATCATGTATTCGCACTATTGTCGCTCCTATTATTCTTGACAGCTAATATTAGGCTTTATTTCTCTCACGGCATCCATGTACTGAGTAACAAACTCTCTGCAAACCTGAGTGCATGCTTATCCTTTACGATGGTCCTTCCTGAACATTAAAATCACAGACTCATCTTACGTCAGTCCTACTAAGGAATTTATCAACTCTGTTGTATTATTGTGTTTTGTGCATTGAAAGGGTATTTATTCTTTAACATCTAAATTACAGGTTTTTTCATCTTTGGCCTAGTCAGGGGGCCAATATATATCCTTTGATATATATCCCTTTATATAATCTTTTTTGTCTCTTTACATTGAATAGGTTTCTTGGCATATCTTTGTGGCCTTTCTTTCAATAAACAGGCCTCGTCATCTCAAACTATTCCGTTTAGGTCTTTCATACTTCTATGCAAACATATGTATGCATACCGCTGTAGCAAAATTGATGAGCACAATTTTGTTTATACTATACATTGCTTATTTTAGGGACAGTCTGACATCTTTACCATTGTGGGTTCTGCGTCCTTGTTTATATCTTGAGATTTATTCATGTACTCAACACATCCATATCTTAGTAGCTGTCGACGTACGGAAAACATTGTTTCTAAATCTATTGGTCGATTAAGTCTACTTTATTATATCTTAGACTAATATTGACCCATTACAAGATGGCGCTCACGATTTTATCCTTCATCTTACTCCTATATGGTCCTTCACCTCGTGGGGATTGGGGGTTGTTTCCCCATAGGTTTACACCGAAGCGGACGTTGTCGCATACTCTTTCTAAAATCAGATTTGTCGATTAAGCTTACTTTATTGTATCACACATTAACATTGGCCTATTACAAGATGGAGTCCATGGTTCAAAACGTATACCCAAACGATTGCAGGGTAATATCGCAAGAGGACCATCCGTCCCAGTAGAGGTTACGGCTACTTAATGGGCTGTTTAGAAGCATGGTGGGTTGCGTTGCGAACTAGGCATATGAGGTAGAACCCGGGTGTACTAAGGTAGGTGCCACTCTATACCTGTGCTTGTCATAATGAGAGTGTGGGGCGGATACGAGTAGACACTCATTTTGTATCTATATCATAGCATAGTATTGTAGGTCGCTGGTGGCACGCATGGGAAGTAGTTGGGGCCCATAAATCTACTACGGGGTATTTCTCGAGTACTAACAGAATATAGTCGGAAGTCGTAATAGTAGACAGGGCATATTCGGTGACTCAGTTACCTAGTCCACTATGCAGCCCTTAGTACAGGCATGTAGTTTACATAAGACTTATCCTGAAGTCCACATATAAGAATGTAGGGATACAGTACGTGTTGTAGTTCTGTTAAGCAAGGATACGTGTGCCGCATTAGGGCTCACCATACATGCCTCTGGGTATTAATATCCACAAATAAGAAACTCAAGGCCCTTAGATAAATGCTGTACCAAATATTATCATCATAATTGGCTGGAACAATGAGTTGCACACCATCTGTACATCTGGGGTCTCTTATCCATTAGAGAGATGTTTAATGCTGCCAAGGTATACTGCTCAATATCATCATTGACTAGATGAGTAAGCTGATGATTCTTGATCTTGGGTAGATATCTAATACCATCAGTGCCTTCGTTCCGTTATGCACACGGTGCCCTGCACCTTAGGGTTTCCAATTTGCAAGTGACATATGGCGCAAACTAATGTGATAAAGGGCAACATCTTAGTAGGTAGTAGCATAAGTTTCACCTATCTATGCCAGGACGTTCCAATATAACTTAGAGTGATTCTTCCCTCCTATGGATATTCTTGCCATGTAAAGACTGTAATATGTGACACATTCTTCTATATTTATAGTGTTAGCTGCATTGATGCCCGATACCCGAGTGAATAAGCACCTGAGTGTCTGTGATTTTAATCAGACACGTTGTAGAAAGAATATAGACATTAACATTTGTCATATCAAGAGATCAGCTATTTCCTCATAGTCCATCAATATTGAAGGTATCGATGGTTTACTATGGCAAAAAAAATTTTTGTAATAGTATTGTACCTAAACCACAGTAGCCTTGATTAGTGCCTTTTTTATGATTATAGTCACCTCAAAGTTGGAGTCCTGCCCATTTGTGGATGTAACCGCCATTGGGGATATTATTATCATACCACTACTTAGCAGTGTAAGAGATGCAATGTTTACCCCCTCACCTCAGTAAGTGAATATCGGCATCCTAAAGAAGAATCAGTGATCTTTATGGTTAGTTGGTGGTACATATTTGTGACCACATATTGATTCTGTAACTTTATTATTTAGGGATTTCGTGGTGGCACATAAGAGGACTTTCGATCTAATTTCTTAAATGCGAGGGATACAAGGTGGAATGGCATACCTCTGAAATATAGAGGTCACACAAAGGACTTATTCTACTTTTTTGACTTTGCACATCTTTCCTTCACATGGATTATCTTTTTCTTGATCTTTGTTTATAATCTTGGTGGTGGGTTCTATCTTTTGGATAAACGGTGAAGATGTATTCATCATAATATTAACAAATGAAATATAACTTTTTGTGATGGGGCACCCCAAGAGTGACGTTATACTTTCTGTTTACAGATCCCCTACCACTCACCTTTAAAGATTCTAAAAAAGGTGGTCCTGATGAAGGTGGATACAGTTTATAATCTCCACTGAAACCTATGTTGACCTGATTACTGTGCAACCCCAGCCGGCAACAAAATCACAGATATTCTATGAAGTGTTCTCTCCGTGATCTCCAACAGTGTATGCCAATCCTGGCTGGGCAGTGTAAGTATGTGATGTGTGCTTGCTAGTATGGTGTTGTGTGAAAGGTCAGGATGATTGTGTGGTCGCTTTAGGGGATACACTATATGTTCTAATATACATGCACTTTTTCTTAAACTATGAAGATGTACTTGACAAATGTGACATGTATGTCCAAATTGAACAATTGCATATGTGTAGTTAAGAATGCTCTGTGGTTTAATTAATATGCTTTTAACTTTTGTATAATCAGAGAAATGTCAAAACAATGTATACATAAAAATAAGAATGAATTGAATAATATAATAAAATGATCAAATTCCTATAATTAGTTGTTTGATCTGTCTGCTCAGCAGAGGGTAGCCCATAGAGCTGTTGTAAGCCTACAGAGAACGCATACAGGTCGGTTGGGAGTTTTTTTAATTTATTTAATGTTTAAAGGATTGTATACAAGATGCTTACCTTTTTTTTAGGTCTTGCCTAGGCAGCGCGCATGCGCTGCACTAGGAGAGGGCCTTTAGCAATCGGTCTTCACTTTTCAAGCACTCGTGCTTGTGGCGGCATCCACCTTGCGGGAGCGAGCAGCGGCGCGCATGGGCCATATGTTTGTAATTAACGTGGCTGCGCCGCTGCTCGCTCCCGCACGGTGGATGCCGCCACAAGCACGAGTGCTTGAAAAGTGCAGACCGCTTGTTCTACTTTGAAACGTAGAGGCTCCACCTTTGAGCTGGTGTTCAGCAAAGCCATTCTCCCTTTCCCCACCTTGCTAAGGGGTGGCAGTTTCCGGGTAGCACTGAAGCACTTGTGCAGCTCTCTGAATGAACGAAGTTACCTCTGCTATTAAACATTGGTTCAGCATTGTACTGGTAGTCATTCAGCTACTGCTGGATGAGCGAATGGAAGAATGGTATTCGCTTTAGTCTTCTCTCCAGCAAAGGTGCATACACTGTGCAGTTATCTACTTCCGACCATAACACTGACATGCCACATAATTCCTAGCTCTTTATTATATAAATATGCAACTTTTCTTTCTCCTATGTTATTAATACACCTGTGGCCGGCATAACAGTTATCTCCACTTATACCATTGATTAACTATGACTTAGATGTGCTTATTCCATTACCTTTATCCACTAGCTAAAAATCTCACAAACACACCGACGTTTTGCAGGACAATACCAAAAGATCAATGACTGTGTTTAAACAGAGCATCTTGCAATCAAAGCGGACAAACCCTTACGCAACAAGCACTGACAAAGGCAACAGTCTAAGCTTTTGGATCCTATTGGCTTTGCCAATGGTGTTTAACTACGCTATAGAACATCCCGAAGCTGTACAGTATGGCTAAAGAAAAAAGGCGCTATGGTGCTGTGACACATCATTTTGTAGGCATTCACCACACATGCGACAGCCTACAAAATAAAACAAGACTCTAGTTATTTTTACATTTACCGTGTTGGAACATTAAATAAAAAGAAAAAAATAAGGAGCGGAAATCATTTTTATTTCTCGATGTGTGGGTGTGGAGGAGCTACACAGAAGGCCCAGGTGGGAGGAAGTGTTACAAAGGATGAGAATAGCGGGAAGAAACATTGAGTTTGTGGGTTGAGGAAAGCAACATGAAAGGGGTGCGGCTTGAGGGAAGCTCAACTATCGATCGGCAACAAGACGGAAAAAAAGGAAGCTAAACTTTGCTTTGAACAAAAGTACAGCATGATCGTCAAGGCCATCAGTGAAAAAGCGCACTCACTGACCTCTGCGATCTGTGCCCTCCACCACCTGCGCTCTGTGCCCTCCACCACCTGCGCTCTGTGCCCTCCACCTCCTCCTCTGTGCCCTCCACCACCTCCTCTCTGTGCCCTCCACCACCTCCTCTCTCTGTACCCTCCACCACCTCCTCTCTCTGTACCCTCCACCACCTCCTCTCTGTGCCCTCCACCACCTCCTCTCTGTGCCCTCCACCACCTCCTCTCTCTGTGTCCTCCACCACCTGCTCTCTGTGCCCTCCACCACCTGCGCTCTGTGCCCTCCACCACCTGCACTCTCTGTGCCCTCCACCACCTCCGCTCTCTGCCCTCCACCTCCGCTCTCTATGCCCTCTACCTCCGCTCTCTATGCCCTCCACCTCCGCTCTCTATGCCCTCCACCTCCTCTCTCTATGCCCTCCACCTCCTCTCTGTGCCCTCCCCCTCCTCTCTGTGCCCTCCACCTCCTCTCTGTGCCCTCCACCTCCTCTCTGCCCTCCACCACCTCCTCTGTGCCCTCCTCCTCCTCTCTGTGCCCTCCACCACCTCCTCTCTCTGTGCCCTCCACCACCTCCTCTCTGTGCCCTCCACCACCTCCTCTGTGCCCTCCAACACATCCTCGCTCTGTGCCCTCCACCACCTCCTCTCTCTGTGCCCTCCACCACCTCCTCTCTCTGTGCCCTCCACCACCTGTGCTGACTGACTGACTCTCTCTCTCACTGACTGACTGACTGACACTCTCTCATTCTCTCTCTCACTGACTGACTCTCTAAATCTCTCGCACACTGACTGACTCTCTCTCTCTCACTGATTGACTGAATGACTCACTGACTCTCTCTCTCTCACTGACTGACTCTCACTGACTCTCTGACTCTCTCTCACTGACTGACTCTCACTGACTGACTCTCACTCTCTCACAGACTGACTGTCTCTCTCTCACTGACTGACTCACTCTTAATCTCTCTCTCTCACTGACTGACTCTCTCACTCTCTCTCACTGACTGACTCACTGACTGACTCACTGACTGACTCACTCTCTCACTGACTGACTGACTCTCTCACTGACTGACTCACTCACTCACTCTCTCAATCTCTCGCTCACTGACTGACTCTCTCACTGACTGACTGACTCTGACTGACTCACTCTCTCTCTGACTGACTCGCTCACTGACTGACTGACTCACTAACTGACTCACTCTCTCACTGACTGACTGACTCTCACTCTCTCTCTCACTGACTGACTAAATGACTGACTCTCTCACTCTCTCTCACTGACTGACTCACTGACTGACTCACTGACTCTCTCACTGACTGACTGACTCTCTCACTGACTGACTAACTCACTCTCTCAATCTCTCGCTCACTGACTGACTCTCTCACTGACTGACTGACTCTGACTGACTCACTCTCTCTCTGACTCACTCTCTCACTGACTGACTGACTCACTCTCTCTCTCACTGAATGACTAAATGACTGACTCACTCTCTCTCTCTCACTCACTGACTGACTCTCACTCTCACTCATTGACTGACTCACTCTCTCTCTCTCTCACTGACTCTCTCAATCTCTCTCTCACTGACTGACTGACTGCCTCACTCTCTCACTGACTGACTGACTAAATGACTGACTCTCACTCTCACTCACATACTGACTCTCTCACTCTCTCTCTCTCACTGACTGACTGACTCTCACTCTCTCTCACTGACTCTCTCAATCTCTCTCTCACTGACTGACTCTCTCTCTCTCACTGATTGACTGACTGACTCTCACTGACTCTCTGACTGACTCTCTCTCTCACTGACTGACCGACCGACTGACTGCCTCACTCTCTCACTGACTCTCTGACTGACTCTCTCACTGACTGACTCACTCTCTAACTGACTGACTCACTGACTGACTCACTCTCACTTTCTCTCTCACTGACTGACTCTCTCTCTCACTGACTGACTCACTCTCTCACTGACTGACTCACTCTCTCACTGACTGACTCTCACTGACTGACTCACTCTCACTCTCTCTCTCACTGACTGACTGACACTCTCTCAATCTCTCTTTCACTGACTGACTGACTCTCTGACTGACTCTGACTGACTCACTCTCTGACTGACTCACTGACTGACTCTCTCACTGACTCTCTCACTGACTCTCTCACTGACTCTCTCACTGACTGGCTGACTCTCTCACTGACTGACTCATTCTCTCTCTCACTGACTCTCTCAATCTCTCGCTCACTGACTGACTCTCTCACTGATTGACTGAATGACTCTCACTGACTCTCTCTCTCTCACTGACTGACTGACTCTCTCTCTCACTGACTGACTCTCACTGACTGACTCTCTCACTGACTGACTCTCTCACTCTCTCTCACTGACTGACTCTCTCACTCTCTCTCACTAACTCACTCTCTCAATCTCTCGCTCACTGACTGACTCTCTCACTGATTGACTGACTGACTCTCACTGACTCTCTGACTCTCTCTCTCACTGACTGACTGACTGACTCTCTCTCTCACTGACTGACCGACTGACTGCCTCACTCTCTCACTGACTCTCTGACTGACTCTCTCACTGACCGACTCTCTCACTGACTGACTCACTCTCTCACTGACTGACTGACTCTCACTGACTGACTCACACTCACTCTCTCTCTCACTGACTGACTCTCTCACTGACTGACTCACTCTCTCACTGACTGACTGACTCTCACTGACTGACTCACTCACTCTCTCTCTCACTGACTGACTAAATGACTGACTCTCACTCTCTCTCACTCACTGACTCTCTCTCACTCTCTCTCACTGACTGACTCTCACTCTCTCGCTCACTGACTGACTGACTCTCACTCTCTCGCTCACTGACTCTCTCAATCTCTCTCTCACTGACTGACTCTCTCTCTCTCACTGATTGACTGACTGACTCTCACTGACTCTCTGACTCTCTCTCTCACTGACTGACTCTCTCTCTCACTGACTGACTGACTCTCTCTCACTGACTGACCGACTGACTGCCTCACTCTCTCACTGACTCTCTGACTGACTCTCTCACTGACTGACTCACTGACTGACTCACTCTCTCACTGACTGACTCTCACTGACTGACTCTCACTGACTGACTCGCTGACTCTCTCACTCACTGACTGAGTCTCACACACTGACTGACTCTCTCTCACTGACTGACTCTCTCACTGACTCTCTCACTCACTGAGTCTCACACACTGACTGACTCTCTCTCTCACTGACTGACGGACTGACTGACTCACTCTCACTGACTCTCTGACTGACTCTCTGACTGACTGACTCTCTCACTGACTGACTCTCTCACTCTCTCACTGACTGACTGACTCTCACTGACTCTGACTGACTGACTCTCACTGACTCTGACTGACTCTCTCTCACTGACTCTCTCACTCTCTCTCTCACTGACTGACTCTCTGAATCCCTCTCACTGACTGAGTCTCTCAATCCCTCTCATTGACTGACTGACTCTCTCACTGACTGACTCTCACTAACTGACTGACTCTCTCTCTCTCACTGACTGACTGACTCTCTCACTGACTGACTCTCTCACTGACTGACTCTCTCACTGACTGACTCTCTCACTGACTGACTCTCACTGACTGACTCTCTCACTGACTAACTCTCTCGCTCTCTCTCACTGACTGACTCTCACTCTCTCTCACTGACTGACTCTCTCAATCTCTCGCTCACTGACTGACTGACTCTCTCACTCTCTCTCACTGACTGACTCACTGACTCTCACTGACTGACTCACTCTCTCACTGACTGACTGACTCTCTCTCACTGACTAACTCACTCTCACTGACTGTAACTCACTCTCTCAATCTCTCGCTCACTGACTGACTCTCTCACTGACTGACTGACTGACTCTCACTCTCTCTCTGACTGACTCGCTCACTGACTGACTGTCTCACTAACTGACTCACTCTCTCACTGACTGACTGACTCTCACTCTCTCTCTCACTGACTGACTAAATGACTGACTCTCACTCTCTCTCACTCACTGACTGACTCACTCTCTCTCACTGACTCTCTCAATCTCTCTCTCACTGACTGACTCTCTCACTCTCGCTCACTGACTGACTCTCTCACTGACTGACTGACTCTGACTGACTCACTCTCTCTCTGACTGACTCGCTCACTGACTGACTGTCTCACTAACTGACTCACTCTCTCACTGACTGACTGACTCACTCTCTCTCTCACTGAATGACTAAATGACTGACTCTCACTCTCTCTCTCTCACTCACTGACTGACTCTCACTCTCACTCATTGACTGACTCACTCTCTCTCTCTCTCACTGACTCTCTCAATCTCTCTCTCACTGACTGACTGACTGCCTCACTCTCTCACTGACTGACTGACTAAATGACTGACTCTCACTCTCACTCACATACTGACTCTCTCACTCTCTCTCTCTCACTGACTGACTGACTCTCACTCTCTCTCACTGACTCTCTCAATCTCTCTCTCACTGACTGACTCTCTCTCTCTCACTGATTGACTGACTGACTCTCACTGACTCTCTGACTGACTCTCTCTCTCACTGACTGACTCACTCTCTCACTGACTGACTCACTCTCTCACTGACTGACTCTCACTGACTGACTCACTCTCACTCTCTCTCTCACTGACTGACTGACACTCTCTCAATCTCTCTTTCACTGACTGACTGACTCTCTGACTGACTCTGACTGACTCACTCTCTGACTGACTCACTGACTGACTCTCTCACTGACTCTCTCACTGACTCTCTCACTGACTCTCTCACTGACTGGCTGACTCTCTCACTGACTGACTCATTCTCTCTCTCACTGACTCTCTCAATCTCTCGCTCACTGACTGACTCTCTCACTGATTGACTGAATGACTCTCACTGACTCTCTCTCTCTCACTGACTGACTGACTCTCTCTCTCACTGACTGACTCTCACTGACTCTCTCACTGACTGACTCTCTCACTCTCTCTCACTGACTGACTCTCTCACTCTCTCACTAACTCACTCTCTCAATCTCTCGCTCACTGACTGACTCTCACTGATTGACTGACTGACTCTCACTGACTCTCTGACTCTCTCTCTCACTGACTGACTGACTCTCTCTCTCACTGACTGACCGACTGACTGCCTCACTCTCTCACTGACTCTCTGACTGACTCTCTCACTGACCGACTCTCTCACTGACTGACTCACTCTCTCACTGACTGACTGACTCTCACTGACTGACTCACACTCACTCTCTCTCTCACTGACTGACTCTCTCACTGACTGACTCACTCTCTCACTGACTGACTGACTCTCACTGACTGACTCACTCACTCTCTCACTGACTGACTAAATGACTGACTCTCACTCTCTCTCACTCACTGACTCTCTCTCACTCTCTCTCACTGACTGACTCTCACTCTCTCGTTCACTGACTGACTGACTCTCCCTCTCTCGCTCACTGACTCTCTCAATCTCTCTCTCACTGACTGACTCTCTCTCTCTCACTGATTGACTGACTGACTCTCACTGACTCTCTGACTCTCTCTCTCACTGACTGACTCTCTCTCTCACTGACTGACTGACTCTCTCTCACTGACTGACCGACTGACTGCCTCACTCTCTCACTGACTCTCTGACTGACTCTCTCACTGACTGACTCACTGACTGACTCACTCTCTCACTGACTGACTCTCACTGACTGACTCTCACTGACTGACTCGCTGACTCTCTCACTCACTGACTGAGTCTCACACACTGACTGACTCTCTCTCACTGACTGACTCTCTCACTGACTCTCTCACTCACTGAGTCTCACACACTGACTGACTCTCTCTCTCACTGACTGACGGACTGACTGACTCACTCTCACTGACTCTCTGACTGACTCTCTGACTGACTGACTCTCTCACTGACTGACTCTCTCACTCTCTCACTGACTGACTGACTCTCACTGACTCTGACTGACTGACTCTGACTGACTCTGACTGACTCTCTCTCACTGACTCTCTCACTCTCTCTCTCACTGACTGACTCTCTGAATCCCTCTCACTGACTGAGTCTCTCAATCCCTCTCATTGACTGACTGACTCTCTCACTGACTGACTCTCACTAACTGACTGACTCTCACTCTCTCTCACTGACTGACTCTCTCACTGACTGACTCTCTCACTGACTGACTCTCTCACTGACTGACTCTCTCACTGACTGACTCTCACTGACTGACTCTCTCACTGACTAACTCTCTCGCTCTCTCTCACTGACTGACTCTCACTCTCTCTCACTGACTGACTCTCTCAATCTCTCGCTCACTGACTGACTGACTCTCTCACTCTCTCTCACTGACTGACTCACTGACTCTCACTGACTGACTCACTCTCTCACTGACTGACTGACTCTCTCTCACTGACTAACTCACTCTCACTGACTGTAACTCACTCTCTCAATCTCTCGCTCACTGACTGACTCTCTCACTGACTGACTGACTCTCACTCTCTCTCTGACTGACTCGCTCACTGACTGACTGTCTCACTAACTGACTCACTCTCTCACTGACTGACTGACTCTCACTCTCTCTCTCACTGACTGACTAAATGACTGACTCTCACTCTCTCTCACTCACTGACTCACTCTCTCTCACTGACTCTCTCAATCTCTCTCTCACTGACTGACTCTCTCACTCTCTCTCACTGACTGACTCTCTCACTCTGTCTCACTGACTGACTGACTCTCTCAATGACAGACTGACTCTCTCTCACTGACTGACTCACTCTCAATCTCTCGCTCACTGACTAACTGACTCTCTCACTCTCTCTGACTGACTTTCTCACTGACTGACTCTCACTGACTGACTGACTCTCTCACTCTCTCTCTGACTGACTCTCTCACTGACTGACTGACTCACCGACTGACTCTCTCACTGACTGACTCTCTCACTGACTGACTGACTCTCTCTCACTGACTGTCTGACTCTCTCACTGACTGACTGACTCTCACTGACTGACTCTCTCAATGACTGACTGACTCTCTCACTGACTGACTCACTCTCTCAATCTCTCGCTCACTGACTAACTGACTCTCTCACTGACTGACTGACTTTCTCACTGACTCACTGACTGACTCTCTCACTTTCTCTCTGACTGACTGACTCTCTCACTGACTGACTCACCGACTGACTCTCTCACTAACTGACTGACTGACTCTCACTGACTGACTCTCTCACTGACTGACTGACTAAATGACTGACTCTCTCTCACTGACTGACTCTCTCACTGACTGACTCACTCTCTCTCTCACTGACTGACTGACTAAATGACTGACTCTCACTCTCTCTCACTCACTGACTCTCTCACTCTCTCTCTCACTGACTGCCTGACTCTCTCAATCGCTCTCTCACTGACTGACTCTCTCACTGACTGACTCTCTGACTGACTGACTCTCTCTCTCACTGACTGACTCTCACTGACTGACTGACTCTCTCACTGACTGACTCACTCACTGACTCTCTCACTAACTGATGGACTCTCTCACGCTCTCTCTCTCAATGACTGACTGACTCTCTGACTCTCTCTCTCTCACTGACTGACACTCTCTCTCACTGACTGACTCTCTCACTGACTGACTCTCACTGACTGACTCTCTCTCACTGACTGACTCTCTCTCAATCTCTTTCTCACTGACTCTCTCTCACTGACTGACTGACTCTCACTGACTGACTCTCTCACTGACTGACTGACTCTCTCACTGACTGACTGACTGACTCTCTCACTGACTGACTAACTAAATGACTGACTGACTCTCACTGACTGACTCACTCACTCTCTCTCACTGACTCTCACTAACTGACTCACTCACTCTCTCATTGACTGACTGACTCTCACTGACTTACTGACTGTCTCACTCTCTCACTGACTGACTCTCTCACTGACTGACTCACTGACTGACTCTCTCACTAGCTGACTGACTGACTCTCACGCTCTCTCTCACTGACTGACTTACTAACTGACTGACTCTCACTGACTAACTCTCTCTCACTGACTGACTCTCTCTCTCTCACTGACTCTCTCTCTCACTGACTCACTCTGTCTCACTGACTGACTGACTCTCACTGACTGACTCTCTCAATCTCTTTCTCACTGACTGACTCTCTCACTGACTGAATCTCTCTTATTGACTGACTGACTCTCAATCTCTCTCACTGACTGACTGACTAACTAACTAACTGACTGACTTACACTCTCACTCTCTCACTGACTGACTCTCTCTCACTGACTCTCTGACTCTCTCTGTCTCACTGGCTAACTCTCTCTCTCACTGACTCACTCTCACTCTCACTGACTGACTCTCTCTCTCTCTCACTGACTCTCTCTCTTTCTCACTGACTGACTCTCTCACTCTCACTGACTGACTGACTCTCACTGACTGACTCTCTCACTGACTGACTGACTGTTATTTATGCCCACCCCATAAGAAAAAAAACCATAACAAGCAACCATTGGGACAGGCAGATAGAAGATGCCAGCATTGAAAGGACAAAAAAATACTCAAGACATTATTTATTGTTAATACTTTTTTAATATGGTCGTTCAGTTGTACATAATGCTTTCTTGGGTATATATACAGTAACAAAAATGCTTCTGACACTTCTTTATTATAACTTTTCAGCATGCTGCAGACCTCTGTACAGCACAGCTTAAAGAAAAAAGCAAAGTCAATATCTCTGGCTAAATACTTATAAGGTCTCAAAGGCGAGACCTATTGGCTATGCCAATGCTTGTTATTCATTACAATAGCATCAACAAAAACTTCATTTTTTGTTTGGACTGAGTCCAAAAGTGGTTTTATTACAAAAATGAGCAGTCTGTGAGTCATCGACCTTAAGGATAAAGGGCCGCCCCAACATCAGCATTGGGGACAAGTTCTACTGGGAAGACAAGATGCAGTTTTGTACTCTGCTGCAGACTGCTTCTAGCATCAATCATGTGACAGACTACTCAGCAAGAATACAAGGATACAAGCAGATGTATAGCAGAGGTGATGAGAGATCTGGTGGAGACCCTTCTTAAGTGACAATGATGTAAACAAAGCTCAGGGGAACAGAACTAGTCTCCATCATTTCCACCTGGAGCGATAAAGCTCATCTCAAGATGTGCACATCTACTGAGCAGAATTAGCATAGGCAGAGAACCATGGCAGATACGTATTACTGTAACCAAGCATCACTATTTTAATTTTACGATATGTTGAAAATGATTACTTTTAATTTTACGACCGGTGTGACTAACCATGAATTATTATTAGCTCTTGAAAATTTTAACAGGACCCTGCGGTCTGTTTTTAGAATGGTTATTTAGCTGCATGCATTTTTAGTATGACTTTTATTAGTGAATACAAATGGACTAACTACATAAAATAAACAGCATTTCCAACGACACGTTGCTGATGTAGAACACATCAAACTATCATTTAAAGTCACAGGAATCATGTATCAATTGATCAGATAACACAAGGCTAATTGACTTGCCTATTTTACAGTCACACTAGGTATGGTTTACACTTAATACTTACATGGCACAACACTGCCGACAATATTTTATCAGACAACATTTCAGTTCCTTCCTGATCACAAATGTAGAAATGACATGATGCTCAAAGATTATACCATTCTTAGCAAGACTTCTATAAGAGAATGGTCTTTATGCTGTAAAACATGACCCCAAAATACGTAGCAACGCATTCAGCGCATTCAGGCTCTGTAGCACCAGAACTCTAATCGAATAATCTAACAAAGAATATACTGCGTAATCTTGCAATATCAGTAAATAATAATACACCAAGGTGCAGTGCTTATGCCCCAATTTGTAGCGGAAAAGAAGACAACATTCACTTCAACCATAGCTATACTATGGAGTGAATATATGTATGTAGGTGATAATGGTCCTTGCATCACTACTGAAAGTACGTTCAATAAAGCACCTTGCTGACCCTTTGCCTACTATTTTAGTTAAAGAGAACTGGTAACACGAGCTTGGTTAACGTGGGAGATACTGAATCACAGCATTTTCTGCAGCTCCCTATCAAACTCGGAAGTGACGTTGGCCTACTCCTCTTTGCCAGAACACATAAAACATAAAACGCAGATTACAACAGGCCCACAAAATTCGTGAGTAAATTAGCAGATGAACATTTTTTGCACCCGATTACAGTTGGAGTCCCTAGGAATGGAACATCACAGGCAAACTGGCTGAGCAGAATGCCGTCTGATTAACTTGCAATCTGCACATTTTCACTGCTGTAAAACATGGAAACAAACTCCCTAGTAGGACTCACCGAGTTTGGACACAAGCAGCAGTTTGCACCCAAAATTAGATTTGTGGCTCATTCATAATTAGGGGCTATTTTTTTATAATTGAAAGTTTTTAAGCCTATACCATCAAACAACACAATGTACGATAGCCCACACCCTCCTAGGGTGCAATGCTACACTGTGGACTCAAGGGCATATTTACGAGCCACTTGCGCCGCTGGAAGTCACTTTGTTTTATGCCACGGTGGCGCCAATCACAAAATCATATCTTGAGGCCATGCAAAGCCACTATGCATGGTTTGAATGGCCTCCTAGATATGGAGTAAGGAAAGGCAGTGCAAATCGCTGCGTTGCCTTACTCTGCACTCGAGAGGCATTCCATGGGCGTTGTGGTGGGTTCTCCCACGCAACACCCATGGATTTTGACACTTTGCCAGATATATGAGAGCATGTAAACCTGGGGAAGCACCAAAACCTTACACCTCCCGAGAAAGATCTTAAATTCTTTCTCTTTCTAGGTGGGGTGCTGAGAACTGACTCCCACCTCTGGAATTGCTGAAGGGAGTGCTACAATCATAATTTACTCACTACACTCTTGTGCCCACTAGTGGTGGACTTTCCAGTGTTACACTAAGCTCCCCAACCTTGTGCTATGTGTCTGTACTGGCTTAGAATCTTTTGGACAATATTCTGCACTTGTCTCTCAATTGGGCACACATTGAGCTTTATAACAGCCAGAGTACCTTTCCTCCCAAATGCTACGTTTCCCAGACACCTTAGCTTTGTGGGATATCACAGTACTGGTTTCCAGGATCTGACTTACGTTACAGATCCACAAAGGCTTTTGGAAGCCTATTTGAACTTCCTGCCCAAGACTGCTGTACCTAGAATTCTCTGCTCACTGCTTCGTTTCCTCTCTTGCAGACCAAGGATAGGTGAAGGAATGAGTGCAGTTGTGGCTGGCAGGGGCTAGTTTAATCACTTCTGAGGCATGCGATCAGGGGCTTAGCTTCAGGTGGGGTTTTTGGGGTGTTACACCCCCTAATAAATGTATTATTTAGTAAATAGTTTGGTACAGGAGCTTTCAGTAGGGTAAGGTAAGGTCTCTGTCGGATTTCATCTGGGATTTTTAAATTCTCACTCAGACAAAACACACATACACTCTTCTGTTTCGAAGGTCTTAAAACAAGGGTATTTTACAAAATACTGCATTTTGAGTGCCCCTCACAATCCACACTCCTTTCCATTGGCCCTTAAACCCCCTCAAGCGCTGCTTCTCAAATAATAATTAACATGATATCCCAGCGTGATTGTCGCAAAATCTGAAGCCTAGATTCTTGATTCCTGAGCTTTTGCAAATCTTTATTTCCTGAACTTGCACTAATACGCAATGTAATCATGTTTTTGAACCAGCACTGTCTCGCAGTGCATCCTACATTTTAATAGATGTGCACTGTGTCTAGCAGTGTAGCCTTGTTTCCTAATCCTGCACTGTTTAGCAGTGTATTTGTTTTTCTTGGTCAGGCAGGCTCTTGTAGTGCTACCTTGTTTTGTGAACCTGCACTATTTTGTGGTGTGTCCTTGTTTCCAGAGCTAGCACTGTTCAGTAGTGTTGCTTGTATCTTGAGCTAGTTTGATTCAGTGCTTCCTGCTTCCTTGAGCTTAATTTTCTTCTGCACTTACCCTTTGGTCTGTCCTGGTCTAACTTTCTTGTTCCTTAATTCCCAAATAATGGTACACTGCCTTCCTATTTTTGCTGCCTTTGTTTCCAGTTTCCTAGTATGATTTGTTGCTTGCTTTCTGCTAAGTGTTACCTATGACTTTAAATCTCTCATGTTATTCCTCTTTAGCTCCTTGTCTACCTTGACTTTGTATTGAACCAATCACTTGTGCTTTTACCGTCTTTATTCCTGTGTGATCACAGGATTCAAGGTCACAGCTGACAATGTTGGTGGTGTTCCTCGTCCACTTTGAGTATTATCATCATGTTAACTATTATATCATCATTGTAGATATCAGTCCCATGAGCCATGCCTTTACATGTTCCCTGCATGGGGATAGTTTGCAGCCAGTATCTGTAACAGCAATTGTGGATGAGGAACCAACTGAGCTTCATTCTTACCATACTATGCTCCTGAGTGCTTTACCCCACTTCTGCATTACAATTATATGGTTGCACAAATGTCTCGCATGCCACAGATTTCAGTTATTCTGAATTACCTCTTGAGTTCCTGATCCTTCTGAGGTTTGACTTTCTTACCTTGTGCAGAGCTTCCCCATTGGATCCCTCTTCACCTCTGACTCTTGGCCAGCTCTATTAACAACATTCTCTTCCATTTGACTCACTTGTCAGAAGTCCCTGACAGACCTCTGCAAGATCCAGGACAGGTAAATGTAGTTTCTTTACAAGAGTGTGTGTTCTATATTTAAAGTTCATCATATCACTTTTATGCCTAAAACGTCATCTCAAACATTTGTACTGATAGCAACGACGTTGCTATGTTCTTGCTCATACCCTCCTTAATGGTCCTTAACTTCAGCATAAAGTAGTAGGCATGCAGCTGACTCCCAGTAAAATGGTCCCACAGCAAAATGAGGAAAGGGAAAATGATGCAGCTTCCATTTCTAAAAGTGTAATACATGCATTAAAATGCCAAAGGCCATAATAGTAATTCATATTATGCAAATGAAACTGGACACGGACATTTCCTATTACATATTTTTAGCGCTGATCTCTAGAGATATTGCTGGATATAAAAAGTTTGAAATCTGCAATGTCCGTTTATGCTGGATGTCAGGAACAATTATCCCTTGTGTGGGCTACAGACCTCAGTCCAAGCCCACAATAAACCAGAAGGTCACCTCAAGTGGTGTGGTAAGGAAGCTACAAAGTAACAAAATACAATTTTAGGGAGGACAACAGCTTACACAAGAGACCACACAAACAAAATGGTCCCACATTGACTCAGAAAAGAGAAGTATTGTGATAAATTGTGAATAGCAGCACCTCAACCAAAAATAATAATTCCAAGTATCAGTCAGAAAAACCAAAGTTTGAGTAGGAATCCTAGCAGACGGAGAATGGAGTTTGGAGGCAGGTGAGCAAGAAATGTTGTGTAGACACCAGATAGACCACATAAGCTTGTTCTCCCATACGAATCTTCATTTCTTGAGTGCTCTACAACTCTACTGCACACCTATCGTGCTGAGGCCTCTTGTGTCACAGTAGTGTTAATTCTCCATTGGCCTTTTTAAAATGCCTTTCTATTTGCTATATTTAGCTGGCCTTGAGAGGAATTCTCGATCATCTCCAGCCATCCCACCTAAATTTTTATCACACAAGGCTCCATGGTAACCAGAATACATAAAGTTGGTGGAAGTGAAGAATTACTTTCCTATGAGCTTCCTCCACCCATGTAAAGGGAAAGCAGGAATGGATAGCTGAAGCTTGAAAAGAGCAAGGCAGCAGCACTTGACCTATGTCATAATAGGATGGGAAATGGACTACACAGACAGAACCTGGAACTTTGAAAACCCTGCATCATATTTTACAAATATTTTAGGGACTTTGTAAAGGTTTAGGAACTGTACGTAGGTTTAAAAAACAAAACTAGAGAACACTGATTTATAAGGAATGCATCATATGACAAATGTATTAAGTTATGGAAATGAGATTGATGTAGTCGTTTCTGCTGTGACTCCATACCCTTGCCACAGCCACCTGCATTTATACGTTAAGGTGGTGCTCTGTTCACAAAGTACTGCAGTCATCCTGAACGTTTTGCTGCATACCTTTGAGGCAAACAGGAGCTCAGCCAGGAAGTGGAACCTACCTCTGTCTGGAATCTTAATGGGCCCGCCCCTAAACCCTTTACGTGGGTAAGAATTTGCATCCTTGTTAATACTTTCATTCTTTAAGTTAACAAATGTTTATTTTTTGCATATTGTTTTGTCTGGACAATAAGTTCTCTCTCTCTTAACTTTCTTGCACTGTGCAGGGTATTTCTTTCAATCTCCATCAACTTTTGTGCGGTACAGCATTGATCTTATCCAAGCAGCCAGACAATAAGCAAAGGATACGTTATGGAGTCTTGAACTGTGTTTAGGGATACTGTGAAAACAGATAGAAAGCTATCAAACCTATCCCTTCCATTTTCCTCTTCCTCAACATGATCCTTCAAGGCTCTATTCTTTTCCATACACTCTTTAACCTAGATCTAGAATCACTAGGTGCACTCCTGAGGCTCTCCAGCATTTCTTACCTTCTTTATGTTAATGACGCCAGCTATAAATGAAGGTTTCTTCCATGAAGGCGTTGTCTCCTTAGGCCAAATACCTACTAACTGGCTGTGTTGGATGTTTCTCCAGCATCTAAAATTGAACACTGGAAAAAGATGGGTCCTCCTCAACTTCCTTGCTCATTTCCCCGGTCCATTGCAAACCTGGCTTTGACAGTCAACATATTTGATGGTAAGCCCACCATCATTAGGGACAAACTGTGCTAAGTCTCTCGGATTTATGCTAACTAATAAATGAACCTCCAAGCTAAATTAAATTCCTTAACCAAAGGGGCACAATTTCAAATGCAGATCGGTGGAACCCATCATCACCAGGGAATGATTTAAAATAAGTGGTACACTCACTAGAGTGAATTAGGACTGATTATGGGCCTGATTACAATCTTGGTGGATGGGATATTCCGTCACAAACGTGACGGATATCCCGTCCGCCGTATTGCAAGTTCCATAGGATATAATGGAATCTTAATATGGCGGATGGGATATCCGTCACATTTGTGACAGAGTACCTCATCCACCAAAATCGTAATGAGGCCCATGACAGCACACTACTGGCAGGTACTCCCACACTTCATCTGGCTTTTTTACAACCTTGCCCTTCATTTGGCTGTAAGGTTAGTCTCGGCAACCCAAACAATTGACCTTGTAACACCAGCACTGGTGTCCATCAAATGGCTTCCCATTGAAGCTAAGAGCATATTCAAGCTGGCCTGCACAGTCCATAAAACCTTACACTTGACTAAATTATCTGGTCCATAAAATCACCATTGAACGAGGATCTCAGTCCCTTTGGAGGCCTGACAGCCTTCAAGAAAAACCAATCTTCAAGAAAAAAGATCACTCAAATATTCCTTCTCAGTGAATGCACCGAAGATATGGAACTTCACCCCTCCAAACCATGCAATAACAACCAATATTTCCTATGAATCTTTCCAATAGAATTTAAAAGGTTTTCAAATTCAAAGACACAACCACCTTGAACACTCTTAATGATTCTGATGCCAGGCCTGATGTTTGCCCTTTACCCTGATCATGTGCATATTTATATTATCATTGCTGTTGCTACTGTGTATCCTAATTAAACTTATTTCGTCTTCGTTGTTATTAAGTTATTCCAGTTGTAAATATACAGTTTATCTATGCTGCTACCACTCCACTACATGTCATGGAAATCTGCTCTGCTATCCACTCCAGGTCTGGTAAATACCATCCAAAAACACAAAAATAAATTTAATAAATAAATCCAGCCTTAGGCTTCCTTACAATTAACATATTTGCAAGACACCACATTCTAAACACGTACAAGGAATGGTTTCCTTACCTCACTTTCCATACGAAGAAAACAGAGCCTGACTGATGTTTTGTGAGACATTGAAGCCTGGCCTGACAGGATGAGATGTAGTGTGACTTGTAAACAGTTTAAGAAGACTTTTATAAGTAAAAGGATCTTTCAATGTATTTTGAAAATTCCTCCTCTCCCGGACAGGACCTGTGTTAATGCAGGAATGTTCTAGGCAGTAGCCTAGGATGCTGCAGCAAGGATTCCCTTTAGAATAATCATATATGGTCCTATATGGTCCATATATGGTCCTTTCAGTCATGGAGGGAAGTGTGGGGGCGTTAGGGGGATACATTGTGTGGAGAGATTTAGGGGCAGTATGGCAAAATGCCACCTCACCTAATCTACCAAACATCCTAGGGCCAGCTCTGTCCGTTATATATTCCCTTCCACAAATCCAGGGCTGTTGGAAAATGTTTGAAATTAGTATTTCAAAAGTCCCCAAAGTTGTACGACTCACAGCAGGTTACATATTGAGATGTTGCTAAGGACTACAGGGGAAAAATATGAATCTACACACCGTCACAATTCTGGTACATTGAAATATGGAAACACTGATCATACCATACTGCTCTTTTCAGAGACATATTTTTTGGGTGACTGGCTTAAGTTTGCAGCAAAGCAGAAATCAGAGTAAAGATATCAACAAGTTGAAGTGGCAGCAGTGACTGAAACAAAATTATTTTTCCACTCCTGAACTGTACAATACAATTTATATGGTATTTGTTATAAAGGCAAAGCTATAGTCTTAACTATCATATCTTCCAAAGGATTTTCTGAGCCAGGAACAGTGCTCATGTAGGGTCACTATTGCTGGAATGGCTTGTTCCACTGTCATGTCACCTTATTATCCTCAGCACGTTTTATCACAATCTTATT
This sequence comes from Calotriton arnoldi, assembly GCA_963921515.1. Taxonomy (NCBI): domain Eukaryota; kingdom Metazoa; phylum Chordata; class Amphibia; order Caudata; family Salamandridae; genus Calotriton; species Calotriton arnoldi. The sequence continues at coordinate 1,543,445 of CAWUFW010001636.1, forward strand.
TCAAAAAGTCCAAATCATGGAACCATAGATTACATAAAATAATGAATACAGCAAATGTAAAAGAGTCAGCGGAACCTGGCTCAATTACTACTGTTTGGAGTTGTAAACAGACGTGAGATACCACATTTACCAGGTGCAGTAATTATCCAGGTTTTTTTCTAAAAATGAAGTATTACAGATGGAATTGGCGCTTCCCATACCAAATTTCACATGCAGCTTCATTTACTGTACATTTTCCCCTCAGTAAATTTCATCAAGTTTGACCTGCCATATTTTACCAAAGGAAAATTCCAATCCCTGCATAAACAGAGGCCCCAGACTATGGCCTTAATTGGGGTGGTGGGTTCCATAAACTTGTCTATGACTAAGATCTCAGCTAAGTTCATTAGCAGAGTCTGGCAGCAAAAAGCGAGTAGCGCAGATGGACTAGGGATTACATCAATTTTATATTTTAGGTTGGAAATGACTGGTTACTCAGAGGAGGGGTCATCCTGTGTTACAACAAAAAGGGCTATAGGCCCGGATTTACTCTATGTTTACCTGAGGCATCTACACAACACAAGGCAGGGTAAACGGCTGTGTCAATCAACTCTTGCTCGTAAAACTATGTTCAGCCAAAAGTTGATGTGAGCAAAGTTCCTCTACCCTGCAGACATCCAGACCCTTATAATCTACGTAAAAGGCACATAACAGCATGGGAACAGTGGAAACACCATAGGTTTTCACACAAAACTATCAACTAAATCTGTCTTTGCATGAATTCCAAATAAAAACAAGCTCAAACATAGGCTAAGCAGAATATTGCATGATATTCTCAAATGTAACATGTGCAAGATATGCACAATGACACATTTTACATGTCTTATCCCTGGACAGTAGTCCTCATAATAAAATTTTGATTTGAGTGTGTACCTCAAGAACAAATCTTACATAAAACAGGATTGGTTAGCTTTTGCATTGTAGCGCAATGCTTAACATCATGCTTTTAATAGTTTTTCTTAGCCCAAGCTCACCTTATGACATAATTGGTGCATGTCCCATACTAAATATGGCTCGATGCAATGTTTTGCCATTCGTGCAACTCAGAGAAAGAGGATGTTCACTGAGGAGGAGAAAGACCTTGTAATTGATCGTTATAAGGAATTACACTGTCTGCTTCCATTCACACTCAGTGTCGCAGAGAAGGGACTAATGTGACAGGAGTTGACCGACTATATCAATGCACTGGAAGTGGAGGCACGCACCGTAGAGGACCTCAAGATAAAGTGACAGGACGAGATGAAGCGGGTGAAGGAGAAGTTCTCCAGGATACAAGTGGTAAATGCTCTTCTTGGTAGTGGGCCTCAGTTCCTTCTACTTCTCACCCCCTTGAGGAGGGTGTTCTCACCATCATGCACCCTGCATGACCTGCCTATTTCAGGGAATCCCAATGTAAGGCCAGGTAGGAACTCTACAGTCCTCTCTCACAGCTAGTTCTTGTATCACCATTCATGCCATTCTGTTTCTTCCTCCCCCATTAACAGCTAGGCATACCTCACACACATATATCCCTCAAACACAGTTTCCAGCACCCCCTCCTTTTGAGAGAATAAATTGTTAATATTGTTCAGTGCACTCTACATTTCTGACGTACAGTTCCGTAGTCTAGTGCTTTATTTACCACAGCTGGAGCAATGAACTGCTGCACGTTTGCTGCTGTATCTCTATATTTGTCACAAGCACTGATTAGATGGCGTGGCATCTCTATTGATCCTCTGGAATGATCCACTGGCCAGTTAGCCGCCTGATAACAGAGTGCCATCATCATTTTGACATATGGAGATGTAGCCTGGGAGCGTGATGCAGGTGAATAGAGCTCCTGCTCCCATTCTCAACCACGTTAAGGATCACATCAGGTGAGAAGCGGTATCTAGCAACCACTGCTTTCCTGGACATGGTGAAGAAGGTGATCCTATGACTAAGTACTCTCTCCTCCTTTTTCCAATATGTGTTTTACATACCTTGAAATTAAAATTTATATTATCTATTTAAAAAAATTTGATTTAATAAATAAAAATGAAGCCATTCAAAAATCATTTCCATTTGTTTTCCTAATTCCTATGTGATATTAGTGTTATTCATTACATGCTTTGATTTCTATGGGATTTTGTGTTGCTATGGCTGTGATTGGCTATGTGTGTCGTTTGACCTACTCTAAGTCCTTGCTGGGGAAGATTTGAGACTATTTTGTCAGTATTACTGTAGCAGACGAGGGTGTAATTTTTGTGAATAGCTATTATTTTACTCTTGTGTTTTAGTATTGCATGTACCTCTTTAAACCCCTTCATACATTCCTATTCTCCCCCCATTCATTTAATAGTAGATATTTCATGTTTTCCTACCACTTCCCCTAGTCCCTCCCACATTTACCACAAAACTGTATATCTCGGTGTGCAGATACCGCCGCACTCCTAGTGAAGCTCATCAATCAATCAATCAATCACGGCATTTATAGAGCGCGCTACTCACCCGGGAGGGTCTCAAGGCGCTGGGGGAGGGGGTAAGTTACTGCTCGAACAGCCAGGTCTTGAGCTGCTTCCTGAAGGAGAGATGGTCCTGGGTTCGCCGAAGGTGAGTGGGGAGGGAGTTCCAGGTCTTGGCTGCCAGGTAGGAGAAGGATCTTCCTCCGGCGGTGGCTCTGCGGATGCGTGGTACGGTGGCGAGGGCGTGGCTGGTTGATCGTAGCTGGCGGGTGGGCGTGTAGAAGGTCATGCGGTCGTTGAGGTACTTGGGGCCCAGGTCGTGGAGGGCCTTGTGTGCGTGGGTGAGGAGTCTGAACGTGATTCTCTTGCTGACGGGGAGCCAGTGCAGGTCTTTCAGGTGTCCGGTGATGTGGCTGTGTCGGGGGATGTCCAGGATGAGTCGTGCGGAGGCGTTCTGGATGCGCTGGAGTCTTTTTGAAGTTTGGCTGTGGTTCCGGCGTAGAGGGTGTTCCCATAGTCCAGTCGGCTGGTGACGAGTGCCTGGGTGACGGTCTTCCTGGTTTCAGTGGGGATCCGTCTGAAGATCTTGCGGAGCATGCGCAGGGTGTTGAAGCACGAAGATGAGACGGCGTTGACTTGTCTGGTCATCGACAGGGAGGAGTCCAGGATGAAGCCCAGGTTGCGTGCGTGGTCCGTTGGCTTGGGCGCGGTGCCCAGGGCTGGGGGCCACCAAGAGTCGTCCCAGGCGGAGGGTGATGAGCCCAGGATGAGGACTTCCGTCTTGTCTGAGTTCAGTTTAAGGTGGCTGTTCCTCATCCAGTCGGCGACGTCTCTCATCCCGTCGTGTAGGTTGGCTCTGGCGGTGGTGGGGTCGTTGGTGAGGGAGAGGATCAGCTGGGTGTCGTCGGCGTAGGAGATGATGTTGAGGTTGTGTTGGCGTGCGATGGCTGCGAGGGGGCTCATGTAGACGTTGAAGAGGGTTGGACTGAGTGAAGATCCTTGTGGAACGCCGCAGATGACTAGTGAAGCTCATCAGAGTATGTGGAGTCCTGCTGTTGGAGTTATGTGAATAGGATTTGTGACAGTGGGGGCTTCTCCGCTAAGGAGGAGGAGCCTCGCCCGCTGCTATTTGAGCAGTGCAAAAATAAAATGAAAATGATAATAACAAGACATTATTATCCTTTTATTTTTCTGTGCAGGACTGGAGCCAGGTCGGGCGGGGCTGGGGTTGCCGCCATCAGAGTGAGGAGTGGTTTGCAGTCCCTAAGTGCATATGACTGTTTGGCTGGCCCTCTTGGGCTGGCCAAACAGTCATGCGCATTTAGCATGTTCTCTAACTGGCAGTGTTGCACAGCCCGGTGGAGAAATACATGCCCAGGCTCCCAGGCACTGCCGGAGCGGCCAAACAGGCCACTCAGACCAATCAATCACGACGCTGCTCATGCAGCGTTGTGATTGGCTGGGAGAGTCTGGGAGCCTGGGTGCTTCCGGTGCTGCCACTGCAGAGAGGTGAGGACGGAGGTGAGGCCTGTTTCGGCGGTAAGTTTACTTTTTTTTTTTTATCCATTCCTCCCCGCCTCACCACCCCCGTTTCGGGGCAGCTCCCGCTGATTTGTGAATACCTAAAGAAGTACTACCAAACTATGACTTCCCATACTCAAAATGATTACTGAATAGGCTCTCTATTGTTTGTTATTATGTTTTTACGCTTCTTAATAAATAGAGATGTTGTTATTTTTTATGTATAACCGGGAACGGCTGAATAATATTGATGATTTATGTTTGCAGACTCTAATTTTCAAATAACAATTTGGTTATTTTTGTTTACTCAAATGCCATAGATATCTAAATACCGACCCTCTGTTTCAACAATCCTCTAATGTGAGACTCATGACACCTTTTCAGAAGGAGGCTTCCGGCCCAGATGTGCAATGTAAAGCATAAGATGAAAAACACGCGTTCACCGTTAAATTACACCTTAAGTAAACCTCTCACGTTTCTTGGCAACTTAGCCTCTTTATTTGTACATCTGGCAAGTAGAAAATATGATTTTTAAGTACAAAAGAGGCTTTTTAGTTGAGATCAACTCCATTAATCTCTGCAAGATTTCAGGTTCGCAGGAGACACGTTTGGAGCCTGTATTCAATCACTCCTGTGACAATAGAGAGAACGTACTGTTAGCTAAACTGCAGACATTAATATTGTAAACTTCACAGATACAGTGTGGTATATCAATTTACTACTAGCGGAGGTTTATTTCACAGCAGATTGCCCATCAGGGAGAATGCGTAGGATCAAACAAAAATGTTTATGTATGTAGGAAATTATTATTCTTATTGAAAAAAACGCTGGAACTCCGAAACGAATGCTCAAAAAGTTAAAACTAGGTATGTTCTTCAAATCAGTTGATTTTATTACTACTAAATAACACATCTGCTCAAAGGGGCCTGTGTGGCACTTCAGCAAGCCTCATTTTAATACTTCCAACCACGGTACATATATTTTAATGCATCCACATTAGCAGATATTCCATGTTAGAGAATGTCAAAGTGTGCAAACAAAATTTACCGTGAGGGAAAAGCCATGTTCTGCGGGATACAGATTAGGCCAGATTTAGACCCTGACGGATGGAGGAATGGCTGTCAAATTGGCAGAGAACTTAATGTCGACAACTCTGACAGACAGTAGTCTGTCCTTTCACGAGATGACCGCCGTCCCAGGGGTCAACTCTGAACATTGAAAGGAACTGCCATTATTACATTACCCTTCAAGGTACAAAACGTTTGGTGGATGGTTGCTGTTGGTTTTGACTGCCGTCCACCAAACTTTTAACAATTTTTGTTTTACAAAAACAAACTCCCAAAGTGGGTGTGTGTTGCTGAAACACAAAAAAATAATGACCCCCCAACAATCTGGGAGACTTCTCTCAGTGTGTGGGGGTCATTTGTTTTTTTTTTCTGCCCCTCATTGCCAGGTTTTCCCTGGTAGTGAAGGGCAAAAAATAGAAAACCATAAGACTATATGCTCTGAGTAGATAGGGCGGTGTAAAGTGTTTACTCCAATGGCCCCTACTCCATTGGGCCATCTGAGGTCGCACTGTTGATGGAAAGCGGACAGTCCTCCTGGCCTAGATCGGGTGGGTAGACTGTCAGTTTGGCAGACAGGGTTCTCCATCTCGTTTGTGGCAGAATACTCTGTTCCCTAGTTCCAAATCACCCCATTATTAAATTATGATTTATTTTGGGTTCAATTTACAAAACATTTCTCATGAGTAGGTGTATCTCACTCCATGATTAGCTTTGAGTGACACCTGAATATCCAGGTCTTATTCACAAAACATTTTTTTGTGACTAGGTGTGTCTTACTATAGCACAAACAGGGGAGAGTAGAGGCAAACACACGTAGTATACACCCTCCTAACTAACGCTACTTAAACAAAAAGTTGGACCATTATGCACAATATTAGAACACATCAATCGAGTTGCTAACACAGAGGTTCGCTTTATTTTTGATTCCCCAGAGTACTTTTGGTTCAAGTAAGAGAGTCTTACTCCAGGAATAAGATACATTTTTTCCGTAAATGAGCCTGTCTTACTCGTGGAAAATACTCAAAGCTAATTTTTTGTAAATCAGGCCCGGATATTCAGGTCTAACTCACAACTATGAAATAAATAAGGCACAACTCATAAAAAAACTTTGTGAAGGAGACCTTTGAGGTTTTACATAGGGTGGGCTCAATTCAAGAAGAAGTCAAAGCAATTTGTAAGTGTATTTGCAGTCATACGTCTTTCAAATTACAATGTAGAAATAAGCAGAATACATTGAAAATGTGTGGTTGATATGCTGATCTCAACGATACTGGTCAAAGTGGGTTCACAGTCAAGGATGGTGAGATGTCAGGTAATCTTGATCAATCTTTCTTCTGTCTGAATGGTCAAAATTGATGGATAGGAAGCGGAGTGTCATGGTTTGGTAATTTGTAGGGGTTCCAAGAGCAGATGAATCTTTAAGTGATTTAGTTTTTAAATAGAAAAAGTAAGGGGTTAATCTGATTTCTTGTGACTCACCTCTCCATAGAGGAGTCAGGGCCTGTTCAGTTTGTGTGACTTTTTTTAATAGATTTAAGGGGATGAGATTTATCAGAGCTATTCTAAGGCTCCTTTCCACATAGCATACAACCTTAAACTTATGGCTTGTCCGGAATATTGAACAAGCTTATTTACTGCTGTATGTGCAGTAAAGAAAATATATTCAATCCGATAGACTAAGCGCACCACAAAGCCTCAAGCTGAGATTCAACCCCAAATGCATTGGACACGTAGTTGAATAATTTCACGGCAAACCCCTATTTTCAGTTTCAACTATGCCCAACAAAAGCTGAAAATAATGTCATATTTGAAAAGTGGGGCACCTGAAGCATCACTTTTTTGGCCAAAGGCAGCATATTTTCAAGTTATCTAGCAACTGCTGATGAACTTTTCAATCTTTGCAGTTTATCATTGTGGAGCTGCCGACATTACCTAGCATATTGGGGGTGAGATATGGTGACTACCATACAGAAGCGATTACTAAGAAACGAAGATGTACACTATAATGAGCAGTGAAAGTGATCAATTCCCCATAATAATTTTCATGGGCCCAACATTTCCTGAAAGGGCAATGCAGAAAATTAAGCCTTTTCAGGATATGCTTGCTTATGAACATAAAGGTCTTCCACCTGAAAAGTCTTGCATGCTACAGTCCTTGATACTCCTACTCCTCATGACTACTCCTACTCCTAAGTCTGCATATCCTTGATAATCTTGTGTCAGGGTTCAGGTCCGCACAGCCATTCTAAATGCCCAAGCAGCTATCTTGGACAACTAGGTAAAAGTCTCCCTACAGATGTAATTCTGGTGAATTTCTGGCACATTTGTATAGCACATAGCTGCCCAAATGGGCATCCCAGCGCTGAAGACAACACATCTGCTAGATAGCTAAAATGAGCTTAAAGGAAGGTGATAGGTGACTAAAATAGATGAGTTTTTAGAACTAGATCCAGACTGGTTCATTCTTAGGTCAGCAGGGAGGTTGTCGCAGAGTTTGGGAGCTAAATAGGCAAAGGAGCGACCCTTGCTCCTTGTCTTGTTTATCCGGGCGACTGTTAGCAATCTTAGATTCCCAGAACGCAGAGACCTCCTGGGAATGTAAGAGTTGAGTAGTCGCTGTATACGCTTTGGGCCCCTGCCGTGCATAGCCCGGATGGGCAAAGCAAAGTGGATTGAATGGATTCTTTTCTGCACCGGCAGCCAGTGCAGGGACTGTTAAAGCCTGTGCGGCCGATTGGTGCTTAGGGATTTTTAGAAGGATCTGGGCTGCAGCGTTCTAGACAACTTGCAGTCTTTTTATCACAGACTTCCCAAGTAAAGGGAATTTCCATAATCTCAAAGTTCTTAAAATTCCAATGCAGCTACCAGCAAGTTCCTGGCTTGAGTTTCCATGGAGAGTTTATTGTCAATCCAGAAGCCAAGGCTTTTAACTGCTGGTATAGGTGGGGGATGCTCCCCAAGGTAGTCCGGCCACTAAAGCTCCGTCCACCGGGAAGGATTGTTTCTGACGACTAATAATTCTGTCTTTTCGCCATTTAGTTTTAGGCTACTTGCGGACATCCAGTCCATTACCTGTTTTAAACAGGTGTTTAGCTGGTTGGAGGTTTTCCCTATTTCCAGAGAGATATGACGATGTGTGTGTCATCTACATAGTATACTAGTGCAAGGCAGTGTGCTCACACAATCTCTGCTAAGGGAAGTACATGTAGAATAAATAATGTGGGGCTTAGAGACAAGCCTTATGGTACCCCGCATTTTAAAGAATGACTGGCAGAAAACAGGGAATCTTCACAAACCTGGAAGCTCCTGCTTACAAAGAAGTCTACTAGCCATTTTAATGCAGCTCCGGGTGTTCCTGCTGCCTCCATCCTCTGTATTAGGACAGGATGGGAGACTCTGTCGAGGGCCACACTCAGGTCTAGCATTATCATTGCTGCTGAGCCGCCTTGATCCAGGATTGTCCTAAGTTCTTCTGTGGCTGCTCGCAGGGGCAGTTTCAGTACTGCTGCCCTGTCTGAAGTCTGTTTGGGTAGGATGGAGAATGGCTTGTGTCTCCAGATAGGAGAGGTGTATGTTCACATATTTCTCGAAGGCTTTGTTCGCTACCCGAAGTAAGGAGATCTGGCTATAATTTTCAACACGTAATGGGTCTGCCGAGGGCTTTTTCAGTAAGGGTTTCACGTTTGTGTGTTTCCACGCAGGGGGGGACATTTCCACTGTCCAAGGAATGATTAAAAATGCCCATTAAAATGGGCAGGACTGCATTTCCTCCTTTACTTAGTATGTCTGGGGGTGCAGGGTAAAGAGGTAAGCCTGATTTTATTGCATTTAAGGCAGGAAACGCATTCAATTTGGCATTGGCTAGGGATCCAGCGTGTGGGGTCATGCTATGATCCTGATCTTTTGGTAAGGAACAGAGGATTTTATTTACTTTATCGAGGAAGAATTTGGCAAAAATGTTGTAAAGTGCTTCAGATAGTGGAGGGCAAGATAAGCTCATGGGTAGGTTCATGAGGCTTTTCACTAGCTTAAATAATTACTTGGACGAGTTAGGAATGTTTTCTATCTTAGTACTAAAATACAAGAGTCTTGCCTGTCTTATTATGGTGTATTGATATTTTTTGTAGCTTTCTTATAGATTATTTTACCCAATCCATTGTATGTTTTTTCACATGTCCTCCATTTTTTCAGCTTTCCTTTTTAGTCCTGCAAGTTCAGGTGTGAACCATGGGGCACGTCCACCAGACCAGTTGGTCCTTTGAAGTCTCTAGGGGAAGAGGGTGTTCAGGTAATAGCTTAGCAAACTCTAAAATTTGTTTACCTTTCCGTGGTATCCTCATCCATTGTAGGGGCAGAGTTAGCGAGGGAGCTTTCCCACTCTCCAGCATCAAGTTTTGAATAGCACCCTTGAGTCTGGGAGGGAGGGTCTGCTTGGTCGTGGTCCTGGGAGTGATAAGACAAAACGGAGATAATGATAGTCAGCAACTCCCTCATGCTACTATAACTATTATGCAAACTACATCACTACAGCTCAAGCTGAACAAAGCAAACTTAATTTTGGCATAATCGTATCCAAGCCAGGATAATCTAAAGGACATTAAAAAGAACTGAAAACAATCACCACACGTCTGAAAATACACAAGGCTCTAGACAGGAGAAAAATCTTGCCAAGTTGTCAGGCCACAATTGTAGGCACCTCACTGGTCTTCAGATAAGGCAGAGTCGTCTTTAAAACATTTCAATGTTGTTCATGGTCTTCTATGCGCATCTGATAACAATTCCACAAATACATGACAATTTACTTTGATATGGCAACTGCCCTCTGCTAATTGTTTCCACTTTCTCAAACCAATTTTTCTATGAAAAGTAGCTGACACCACCTTGTCACAGGGACTCCTAGGATAAATAAAGTCTGCCATTGATGAATGGTATGATGGGGAGACGGAGCTGCAACATTATAGTCCGCTTCAGCCAAGAGCCTCTTAATAGTCTTTTTTCCCAACTTCTTTCCAAAATCAGTGGCGTAGCTAGGCCTTTTGCCACCCGTGGCGGCCCCTGGGTTTGCCGCCCATAGCGGTTGCATCTAAGAGTGGGGGGTGCTGGCAATTCCCCTGCAATGGCCGCGGATAAGAGGGGGGGAGGCCGCCATCCCCAAAACTCGTGCCGCCTGAGGTGGACCAAACCCCCTTGCTACGCCACTGTCCACAAGGGCAACACACCCAGCCACACTGTCTCCAATGCTTTGCGGCGCTTCATTAAGTTGATTTTATAGGGAGATGAGGAATACCCTTATTGCCTTGAAGTGCTGATGCACAAGTTACTTACTTTCGGTAACGATATATCTGTAAGAGACATTAGTTAGTGATAGATTCCTTACCTTAGAATATCCCCAGGCGTCAGTCTGGATCCGGAAAGTTTTCGTCAGCAGTACCCCTGCGCGTCGGAAGGTGGCGGCGTGCGGCTCCGCGTTCGTCGTAGGCGTCGTGATCGCCGGGATGACGTCGCAGCAGCTACTTAGACGCCGCCCTCGCGCGCTGACGTCAGTTCTGTACACGACTTTCCGTGCCAGGAACGCAGAGCCATGCAAGATACTGACCACTGGTGCATTGAAACTAGGGCCCTGAAAGGGACGACCTTAACCCTAGAAATCAGTTCGCAGAACGAGGAGGATGGGGGGGCGGTAAGGAATCTATCACTAACTAATGTCTCTTACAGATATATCGTTACCGAAGGTAAGTAACTTGTGCATCTGAAAGAGACACGTTAGTGATAGATTCCTTACCTTAGAATAGATACCCCAGCAATACCAACCCCGGTGGTGGGTCTGCGAACCAAGATCACACCAGAAAGTCACGGAGAACAGAACGGCCAAAGAAGCCGACTCTCCGGACTTGGCTGTCAAGGCAATAATGCTTAGTAAAAGTGTGCAGCGAGGCCCACATGGCTGCCTGACAGATGTCTTACAGGGGGACACCACGTCCCAATGCAGTAGTAGCTGCTGTTGCCCTTGTAGAATGGGCGCGCAGCCCCACCGGAGGCTCCTTCTTAGCCAGAGAATAGGAGGCTTTTATACAGAAGATGACCCAGCTGGAGATAGTCCTCTTGTGTACAGCCTGGCCTTTCTTGGCACCTACGTAGCCAACAAAGAGCTGGTCATCCACCCGGAACTGTTGTGTGCGGTTGAGGTAAAATGAGATCGCACGTTTTGGGTCCAGACGGTGGAGCCTCTCTTCCTCTCTGGAAGGGTGCGGAGGCGGAAAGAAAGTGGGCAAGGTGATAGTTTGCCCGATATGGAAGGCAGTAACAACCTATGGCAAAAAGGATGGACGTGTGCGTAGCACAACCTTGTCCGGATGAACAGACAGAAAAGGAGGTTTACAGGAAAGAGCCTGGAGTTCACTCACGCGCCTAGCGGAGGTGATGGCAACCAGGAAAGCAGTCTTCAAGGTTAATAAACGAAGAGGACAGTTATGAAGCGGCTCAAAGTGAGCGCACATCAAATAAGTAAGAACCAGATTCAAGTCCCACTGTGGCATCACAAACGGAATAGGAGGGGAGAGGTGAGTAATGCCTTTGAGAAATCTATTTACAACAGGGGACTTGAAAAGAGAGGGCTGATCAGGTACCCTGAGAAAGGCTGAAATTGCAGAAAGGTAGTCCTTGATAGTGCCCAGAGCAGAGCCCTGCTGGGCTAAAGAAAGAAGGAACAGTAGGACCTCAGAAAGAGGGGCAGAAAGTGGATTCACAGCCTTTGCTGTGCACCATGCCACAAATTTGTTCCACCTGCAGGCGTATACCGATTTAGTGGAGGGACGCCTGGCTGCCAGAATGACATCACAGACTTCAGGAGGCAAGTGAAATGGAATCAACTGTCGCCGCTCAATCTCCACGAAAGGAGGTGGAGACTGGATAGGTTCGGGTGGAGGACCGTCCCCTGCTGCTGCGACAGAAGATCCTCCTGAAGAGGCAGTCGGATTGGGGGATCCACGCTCATACTGAGTAGCTCGGGATACCAAACTCTTCGAGCCCAGTCCAGAGCCACAAGAATGACTTGGGCCCGGTCGCGTCTGATCTTCTTCAGCACTCTGGGTAGAAGTGGTATAGGTGGAAAGGCGTACAATAGACCGCAACTCCACTCACGACGAAAAGCGTCGCCGAGCGAGTGCCGCCTTGGAAATTCCAACGCGCAGAACTGCTGACATTGCACGTTCTCTTCGGTGGCAAATAGATCTAACCAAGGCTCTCCCCACTGTTGAAAGAGACTTGCGCCACCTCCGAGTGAAGACACCATTCGTGATCCATCATGCACCTGCGGCTGAGTTTGTCCGCCCTGGCGTTCAAAGACCCTGCCAAGTGTTGAACCACCAGGAAAATGTCCTGGCGTTCCAGCCACGTCCAGAGGCGCAGAGCCTCCTGACAAAGGATCCACGACCCCACCCTGCCTTGCTTGTTGCAGTACCACATGGCGGTGGTGTTGTCTGTGAACACCTGCACTACTCTCCCCTTGACAGAGGGAAGGAATGCTTTCAGTGCAAGTAGGATCGCCCGGAGCTCCAGAAGGTTGATATGGAGCCTGGACTCCGCCGGAGACCAGAGGCCTCTGATCTCTGCCTCTCCCATGTGGCCGCCCCATCCCAGGAGGGACACGTCCGTCACTACTGTGTGCTCCGGTTGGGGAAGGGAGAGGGATCTGCCGCTGACCCAATGCTGGTTCATGAGCCACCACTGCAATTGTCTTGCAGTGCCCTCCGAGATCTGGACGTAGTCAGACAGGTTCCCCTGATGCTGCGCCCACTGTAACTTCAGGTCCCACTGCAGAGCCCGCATATGCCATCTGGCATGATTGATCAGCAGGATGCATGAGGCCTAGCAGCCTCAGGGTCATCCTGACCGAAACCCAGGATAAGGGCTGAAAGATTGGAATCATAGCCCAAATATCCCGGACTCGCTGTTCGGGAGGATAGACCCGAAACTGTGCCGTGTCCAGAACTGCTCCGATGAAGAGGAGCTTCTGAGAGGGAATCAGGTGCGACTTCGGCACGTTGATGGAGAACCCCAGCAAATGCAGAAGGTTGGCCGTAGTCTGGAGGTGGGAGACAACTGCCTGGGGCGAGCCCGCCTTCAACAACCAGTCGTCGAGATAGGGGAAGACTGAAACCCCTGATCTGCGCAGATGAGCTGCGACCCCCGCGTCACTTTCATGAACACCCGAGGGGCGCTGGTAAGGCCAAAAGGGAGCACGGTGAACTGAAAGTGCTCGTGGCCTACCGTGAACCGCAGGTAACGCCGGTGGGCTGGCAGGACGGGGATATGAAAGTAAGCATCCTGCAAGTCCAACGCTACCACCCAGTCTTGTGGGTCAAGGGCAGACAAGACCTGAGCAAGTGTGAGCATCTTGAACTTCTCCTTCCGGAAGAAGAGATTGACGTTCCGAAGGACCAAGATAGGACGCAGGCCTTTTTCGTTCTTTGGAATCAGAAAGTAGTGGGAATAACAACCACGACCTACTTCTGGCATTGGAACGCGCTCCATGGCCCCCTTGGCCAAGAGGGCCACAACTTCCTGCTGGAGAAGTGCCAAGTGATCCCCCGACATGCGGTGGCACTGAGGTGGCATGGCTGGAGGGGTAGTCTCGAAGGGGAGGGAGTAGCCCCTTCGGACTATCTGTAAAACCCACCTGTCCGAAGTGATGGCGCGCCAGTGGGGGAGGTGATGGCAAAGCCTGCCACCCACTGGCGTTTCATGGGCCTGAAAGGTCGGACTTGGAAGGTTTGGAGGCAGTGGTGGCTGGGGTGGAGGTGGACTGACCCTGCCGCTGGCCCCCTGAACCGCCGTGGCGGTTCCCGCGGCCGCGCGTGGACTGTTGCGCCGGCCTGTGGCCCTGTTGCGAACGTGGTGGGTTGCCCCTTCCGCGAGCACGAAAGGAGCAAAAGGCAGAAGGCTGAGGAGGCCGCGTGGCCGAAAGGCCCACGGACTTGGCCGTAGCCCGCGAGTCCTTAAATCTCTCCAAAGCACTGTCAGCCTTGTTGCCAAAGAGGCGAATGCCATCAAAGGGCATGTCCATCAAAGTGTTTAGACATCCCCCGAAAAGCCAGTTGTCCTCAGCCAGGCGTGGCGGCGGAGCGCCACTGTCGTGGAAATCGCCCTGCCCAGCGAGTCGGCGGTGTCAAGGCCACAACGGATCGTGAACTTGGCTGCATCTCTCCCCTCAGCAATAGCCTGGGAGAGTAGTGTCCGGGCCTCCTCCGGACACTGAGGCAGCACCTGCGCCACCGTATCCCACAGGGTGAGAATAACGGCCCAAGAGGCATGTGGTGTTCACAGACCGCAGCCCTAGACTGGCGGAAGAAAAAACCTTCTTCCTAAACTGTTCCAGTCTCTTGGATTCCCTGTCTGGGGGTGCGGAAGGGAATGCACTTGGGGAAGCGGAGGCTTGAACAACCAAGCTCTCAGGGGTGGGGTGTTGGGAGAGGAAAATGGGGTCGCCTGGGGCCGGGCGATGGGCCACGTTCATGTCCACAGGAGCCCCTGTGTTGGGCCTGGACCAGGAGCCCAAAAGAACATCCGAAAGTGCGTCATTAAAGGGCAGCAGTGGTTCCGCAGAGGTAACTGCTGGCTGAAGCACTTCTGTCAGGAGGTTAGTCCTGACGGCCACAGTAGGTAGCTCGAGGTGGAGTGCCTCGGCTGCCCTACGCAACACCACAGAAAAATAAGCACCCTCCTCCATAGCCACGGTAGGAGACAGCATGCCAAGGTCTGGAGAGGTGTCCAGACCACTGGCGTCCCCCAACTCCTCTGCCCAGTCCGGGTCATACTCACATTGAACAGCAAGAGGGTCCTCAGACCCCTCCCAGTCCTCCCCTTCCTCCTCATGCTGTTGTACAGGCCTAAAAGGAGGAGGATGGAGATAGGGAAACATATTCCCAAACGGCGTCAGAATCGGCGTCGGTCAACACCCTCCCAGCACCGTCTCCACTTCGGGGCTGAAACCGGGACCGATGTCGTCCGGCGTGCCGGGCGACGTGAAACGTGGTGCCGGTGGGGTCGACGTCGGTGGAGGTGTCACGAGGTCAACCGGCGTCGACCGGGATCCACGACGGGATCCACGGGAGTCCTGCGGTGCCGAGGCTGGAGCCGATGGCGACGCCGGGGCCGGAGCCACCGGCGTCAAAGGGCGAGGACTCCCAGTCGGGCCCACGGGGCCCGAAGGCACACCAGAGGGGCCCGACGGCCCAAATAGGCGAGCCATAGCGGACAGGAATTCCTGTACCTGGGCCGGAGTTGCCGACAAACCTGGGAAAGGTGGGTATGTCGCCGGCGACTGTGTAGGCTCCGCCGGAGCCGTGGGGGTGGCACCACCCGCACCCTCAGCCGAGTCGCGCGAGGGGAAGTCGGAGAACGATGACGTTTCTTCAACTTCTTTTGGCGCTTCCCCTTACCTGACCCCGAGTGCGAAGACTTCGATTCGGACGATTTCCGATGGTGGTGGCTCCGCGACCGGTCCCTCGACCTCCCTCTGGACCGGGACCTTTCACGGCGCGGAGCTGACTGCCGGGCTTCAAGCAGCTTTCGGGACCGCTCCTGCAAAGACTTCGGTGCCATGGACCGGCAGTCAGGGCACGACTTGGGGTCGTGGTCGCGCCCCAGACAGAAGAGAGACACGCGGTGCGGGTCCGTCACCGACATCATCCGATGACAGTCCTCGCAAAACTTAAACCCGGGCATCCCTAACTGCACCAGGAGTCAATCGACTGGAAAAGCTGAGACAACAAATCTCCAAAAACTCAGTCAAAAAATGACTGGGGGTACCGCTCTCTCCGGATCTGCGCTGGCTGGCGCAGAAAAATAAAGAACTGACATCAGCGCGCGAGGGCGGCGTCTAAGTAGCTGCCGCGACGTCATCCCGGCGATCACGATGCCTACGACGAACGCGGAGCCGCACAACTCCACCTTCCGACGCGCAGGGGTACTGCGGACGAAAACTTTCCGGATCCAGACTGATGCCTGGGGATATTCTAAGGTAAGGAATCTATCACTAACGTGTCTCTTTCAGATATGTTTGCTACTGAAGGAGTGAAGTGAAGGTGCAGGGATTGGAAAGAGCTGAATCACTTCTTATCAGGTCAAAACAGATTACAGACCAGATTACTCAACCAAGATATGAAGGATCCTAGGAGAGTGACAAGAAGAGAGGACACGTTCAATGCCCCCTTCTGCAAAAGCTGCACCACTTTATTACTTGTGGCTCAGTCCTGTGAAAGTGGAAAAGGGGAATGGAATTAAAACGAGAAACACTGCTGGTTGTTGGCTCCTCAGTATGTCTGCCTTGCTTGTTCTTCACTTATTGATCCAGAAGAGTAACTAAAAGGAATAAAACAGAATACTAGGACCTTTGCTTTTCACCTTTGCCTTCTACTAATTTCTGGCCATGTTGATATATCTATGATTATACTTAATAACAGGTAGAATGCATTTAGCTAAATTAGCTAGAAGAATCACTTTCCTGCTTGTAAACCTTGGTAATAAATCAAAACACATTAAATTCCCACAACCTGCAAATCTAATTATTACACTAAAAACAGACAACCAGTTATCATTTTTTGAAGGTTTTAAGGTGGTTGAATAGACCTGTTCAGAAATGACGATAATGCATAGTTTTACTTTAATCTAGAATTAGAAATAAGTGTTCTTCCATAGCACCACTAAAGAAGCAAGGAATAGAGGAAGAAGTTTAACAAAAACAAGACATAGGTTTTCAAGTTTCCAGCAGTGTTAGTAACATACAAAACCAAGAATCTTCCAGTCTACTGTATACAGTTCAACACTGGCACACAGTTCCAAGTAATAATAATTTTGTACGTTGTTCTAATAGCCTCAAAACAAACACGCACTCCGTAAGACAAAAATTCGAATTAAGGGCCGGATTACAAGTTCGGCTGTCCATCGGACCCAGAACACGTGGTGGAGGTCAAAGACAGCTGCACCAGTGGTACGACCGCCGTATTACAACTACGGCAGTCGGACCTCCAGGGGACCACCGCAACTGCCGGGGAACCTCATTCCCTGGCGGTGGCGCTGTGGTCAGAGGTGCGCAATATGCTGGTGGTGCCATTGCGGCACCGCCAAGCATATTACTGTCTTGTGGTTTGTGGCATCCTGGCCCTGGCCTGTCTAGCTAAGTTGTCTTGGGCCTGGCTGCCATAGTGCTTTTCTTTGCACACATTACTCTGAACCGTTGCTCCATCGACCTCTGCTCTAGCTAAGTTGTTTTAGCACTGTCTGCATTTCCTATCTTTCACCTTTTCTCCTGTTCACTTTGGGCTCAGTCTGCACAACATGTACAAGGTCGAATAACAACGTTTCCTTGTTCTTGCTGATTTGGACAGTCCCTCGCACCTAGACATAACACTTGGTACAGCTGCCATGGAGAAATTAGTGTGCTTTTAATATTGCGGTTTGCCCGCTCTGGAGGGGACTTGGAGACAACCTTTCCAGGGAGAAGAGCTGTGATTGTCTGCTGATGTAGTTTGGCATCTAGAGACTGAGGTATGGGGGTTCGCTAGTCAAAGCCCAGAGGTCTTCTATTTTTATAATAAACTAGCTTCCAGCACGGGGAGGGTGGTAATGTTATTTAGACATATCTCCACTGTTTTATGAAATGCTTTCCCCGTTTGTATTCTATGGGGTTGTAACCATGCTGATTATATTATTCTTATGCATTATGATAATAGTACTGACACGTGTACTGTACCTTAGAGCACGTAAGTTGAAATAAACATTTTAACCTATACTGTGTCTCTTCTTACGCACGTTGTGGACAGGTACGAGTGAGTGACGAAAGAGTGTTCTTGCTTCTGCGAGTCCTGAGATAGAGATACCGTGTTCTGGGTTGTCCAATCATTGGTACATTGGTGCTAATGGGACGCTAAGGCTAGTTGGGTTGGGGTTTTAGGTGCTAAGGTCTATGGTTGGCTCACCACTATATTCCGAGGTCCTATTATCCTGTGCATAGCTCTGTGTGTGCAGAAACCCTATAACATGGCGCGACCAACGAGTGGGGCAGCTTATCTGCGAGACGCTTGAGTAGTACTTGTGCTTGTCCACAACCCCCTCACAGACGCTTCCGGAAGCGTGTGTGACGGTAATACCTCCTATATTGAAGTTTTTGTAGGTACGTTCAAGCTTGATGTTGTTAAAAAAGGTTTCTTAAACAAACCCTACTTGTGCTGCCTACTTTTGGATTGTCGATTATTTCTAGCCAGAAATGGCTGTACAAATTGCGGCACATAGCCGCGGGGCGCTCCGAGATCACTTACGGGTGTATGGAGTGCCAGACGCGGGTGTTGAGCTGATCTTTGTGGTACAAGCCGATCCAGCTTACCACTTTGAGGTGTTCTACTCATGGATCACTTTTCCTGCAGTGGATGGGACTGATAATTTGTTCCATGAATATACAGCCACCGCAGTTCCTAATCAATATATACCTTATTCTAGTCTTGAAGTACCGCTCACGGCGTGGCAGCACCGTGTTTGGTTTGATGGCGCCCTCCCCCAACCGACTACCACGGTTCGTTTAGGCCCCTTATCTATTGATGGGGCCACTTGGCCTGTTTTGGCCGGGTACACACCACATCCGCGATATATGCAAATACCAGTCGCGGAACTGCGCAACATGTATTCGGCTTTGGTGCGAGTGCATCGAGCCTTAGTGCAATATGTTACAGGCAACATCCAGGGAGCCCCTCCTGGAGTTGCAGGCCATCCAGCTGGTGCAGGCGGAGTTACCATAAGTCCTGTAATGGTGAACTCAGTGATGGGCAAACGTCCACAAAATAAGGACGACTTTCCTTATTGGCTTGCAGAAAAGTTTGACCAGTTGGAGGCAGTTTTTCCACACACAACCCCAGTGGATAAACACCGCATTCTTACGATTAGTTTGCCAAAAGACTTAATTCCCGAGTTGACAGCCTGCGACAACTGGGGTAAGGTATTCGCAGCAGTATATTCTAAGTGTTTTGGTACTCCTTCCATGACGGTTCTCCCCTCAGTAATTAAAAAAGTACAGGATGAACATGGCCCTGAAGCGGCTGTGGAATTAGGGATGAGACTGGTGGGAGTGTTTGAAGTAGTAGCTGAGCTGATCCTTGCGAATGTCAAGGGCGATGCAGTGAACTTTCAAGTAGCGAATGCTTTGGCTTTGGTCCCAGAATTGGACAGGCCTCGCGAATTACCGAAAATTATTACCCAGGCTTACAAAACTATTGGCAGAAATAGCCTGGGCAACAAGCCTTTTGCAAAACAGCAAACACAATCGCAACAACAACAACAAACCAAATCTCAATCTGAGAAAGATGAGAAACCAGTCTTCACTAAAAAGAGCTGGAGGCTGAAAAAACAGGGTAAGCAACAAAAGAAGCCGGGGTCGAGAGGCGCATCCCCGGTTTCAGTCTCTTCTGAACGCACTTATGATTTACGCGATAGAGCGAGAATTAAATCACCGGATAGGTTTCAGATCCCTGATGCGCGTTCTCCTCGTTCTTCACAGGCACAGACTTCGTCACAGGCCGGTGGAGGAGACCGCCAGGATAGAGGAAGGGACCGAGAGGCTCCCCAGGGACGAGACCAACCTCGACAACAAGTCAGAGGAAAAGCAGAAGACTTTCAACGTTTTCGACCACAATTTCAGAAGAAGAAAGTTGCCGCTGTAACAGCAAAATATGCCACAGACGGTGAGAATGAGGCTCCTGAATTGGACGTGGGCAGTAACCCTCCTAGACAGCGCCGCGGAAGTTACCATAGTGCGGGAGGCGCTACGTCCTCATATGGAGGCGACAGCAACTGAAACATTCATTACTGTCGAGACAGCTGACACCAGAGTGGCACCCCCTGATAGACTTTTTAATATTGTCATTCAAATTGAAGGTGATATACAGCGCATTATTAAAGGGATTTTTTGGGAAAATCTAACCTCTTCATACGACATTTTGTTAGCGGAGGTGGATTGGCCACCCCCATTCGTTCTTGCTGCGCGTAAAGGGAGGAGGTAATCCTTCCGAGCTTTTCTCGACATGTCCCAAAGGACAAAGCGGAGGCTCTTGCAGCTGAGTGGGCTGTGTCCCTGGCTCCTGCGTTATACCGCAACCACGTGGGTTGGGACGAAGATTCTCCCCCACATGAAATACCTTTGCGGTCACTACCGCAGCCACAACCCCAATATCCCATTAAACTGGAAGCCAAAGGCCCCGTTTCCAAAATTCGGACTCAGTTGGAATATCAGGGAATAATCGAAACATGCGTCTCACCTATGAATAATCCCCTTTTCGCGGTTTCTAAACCCGATGGATCGTACCGCTTAGTTTTGGATTACCGGCATTTGAACTCTCATTGTCGGACCTTTGCGGTGCAAAACACCCACAGTTCTGCGCTTGTAGACAGTCTTGTTCGTAAAAGATATAAAACGACACTTGACCTCTCAAATGGGTTCTACACGCACAACTTAGCCCCGGAGAGTGGCCAATGGAGTGCTTTTACTTCCGGTGGTAAAATGTTCAAATTCAGGCGTCTTCCTATGGGCTACAAGAATAGTCCAGGCGTATTCGCCGCTCGTGTTGTCTCTTTGTTAGACGGCATCGATCCAGACGCATGTTCGTACGTAGATGACATTTATCTAACGGACGACGAATTGTACCCGCATCTGACCCGAGTAGACCGCATTATTCTTGAATTTGCGGTTCAAGGTTACAAATTTAACTTTGCCAAATCTCATATTGCTGAATTTACCGTTTTGTTCTTGGGCTACGAGCTCAACAATGAAGGTAAGGGCTTAGCCCCACATTTCCTAGAGAAATGTGCACTTCTGTGCCCTCCTACTAATCTGAAGAAGCTTCAGTCCTTGCTGGGTTTTTTGAACTTCGGACGTACATACATTCCCGAATACGCCCAGCGTATCAAGACACTGTATGCCTTGATACAACCTACCTTTTCGAAGTCTTGCTGGCTTCCGGAGCATACCTCCATTCTACAGTCTTTGCAGACTGACCTTCTTGAGTCTAAATACCTTTTGACGCGTGATAACCACACAAACCTGGTGATTAGAATCATTCCAGGGGCAGTGGGTTTCACGTACTTAACCTTTAACGAAGGTGATACAGTACCCATCGCATACAAGTCACATCTGTACACTTCAGCGGAAATGCGGTTTTCATCTGTGGAAAAAGTTCTGACAGCAGTGCAAATGGCGATTCTAAAGGAGCGCGCACTGGCACAGGGAAAACGCATTCTGGTGGTAACACCATATCCTGCCCTAGAGGCAGTGACCAAAGCAAGTGTACCGAACTCTAAAGCTTTGCACCCCCGTTGGATTCAATGGGCAACCTCTTTGACGTCTCCGGATGTCACTTTCATATTCGATTCTTCTCTTCAGACTCAGGAGTTTTTACAGTATGAATTCGTTCATCCTCCTCCTCTGTCTTTACTGCCGCTTGAGGATTATGACTGTGTGATCTACACCGATGGTTCGGCACAACCGGCCACGGGGTCCAAGCATGCTTACTCAGCCGCATGTGCTATTGTTGCAGGTCCCTTTGTGAACGGTAAGTTCAAATCTACTGTAGTGCACACTCAGGCACTCGGGGACAGAACTGCACAATTAGCCGAGTTGCGTGCATTGGTGCTTGCGCTTGAGTTCGTTAATCCTGATGTGACCACTCTCATTGTGTGCGATTCTTACTACTGTGTTCAATCTTACAATGACAATCTGTTCTTTTGGTCGCAAAACGACTATAGAGACGCTAAAGGCAGCACAATCAAGCATAAAATGCTTTGGGTTCGAGTGGCAGAATTACAACAACGTCTGCCACTCACACAGGTGGTTCACACCTTAGGCCATCAGCGGGTGGGCGCACACGCTGTTGGTAACGGTCTGGCAGATGAAGCTGCCAAATCAGCAGTAGTCACGTGTTCAGTAGCAGCAGTTACTAGATCCATGTCTAAAATTGACACCGATATTTTGGCAGCTATTGCTGCGACCAAGGAAGGTGCTAATTACCCTAGGGGTTTTCCTTCCAAATATTCTTATCAGTTAGGTCCCGAACAGGCTCCTTATGTAACAATACCCGGCATTGGGGATCGGCTGATCCCCAACGCGGACCGCAGGCTTTCCTTGATAACGGCAGCACACCAAGGCATGGTTTCGGCTCATGCGGGTGTGTCTGCGACAGTTTCCATCTTACAGCAGCGTTACTGGTGGCGTGGTTTATATAAAGACACCCGTACTTATGTGCTTTCCTGTGACGTTTGTCAACAGATCAAGCCTTCCACGGTTACACGACCACCTCAGACCTCGCTAGGCATTTCTAACAGACCCTTTGGGTGTGTTTACCTGGATCACTGCGGTCCATTTTCTTCAGACACTGCCTATAAATATATCTTAGTGGCAGTGGACTCGTGCACACGGTTCATCTGGGTCTGGCCACAACGGAGTGCTGACGCTCGAAATGTCATCAGGGATTTGCGTGTCTTTGTGGGAATTTTCGCATGCGGCACCTTCCATTCTGACCAAGGTCCGGCGTTTACCTCTAAGGCTTACAAGGACGCAATGGGTTCATTGGGGGTGCGGGTGAAATTTTCGTCTCCGTATAGGCCTGAGGGCAACTCTATCGTTGAACGAATGAACCGTGACTTAAAGCAATCCTTGACAGCTAGAGTTATAGGTACTGGCAGGAACTGGCTGGCCCACTTGTATACCGTACAACGTGCACTTAATAATCTCCCTAGAAGACCTCTGGGTGGGCGGACCCCATACGAAATGCTTTTTGGCATACGAATATTTGTGCCTGACCTTGATGGTCTAGACATGGCGGCGCAATCCGCCTAGTTTGATGTAGATAACCATTCTGCTATGTTACAGGACTTACAAGAAGCCCGAGACAAACTTGCAATTGCACATTTACCTTCAGCCTCAGACCCTGCTCTGCAGATTCCGGTTGCCGGCTGGCTTCCGAAGATTGGCGACCTGGTTCGAGAGAAGGTGGAGAACAAAAAAGAATTTGGCCCCTCTTTTCGTGCACCAGTTCCAGTTTTGGGCTTGAAGGGAACACGTACAGTCATCTTACCACCGCTTCCTGGTCGCAAGGAGAACAGATACATCTCAGTGGAAAATGTCAAGCTACAACATCTGGCCGATCCTGAATAGTGTTACACCAGCGGTCTCTTGTCCTGCCATTTATCGGACATGTGTTCGAGGCACTCCTGCCCGAACGGTCACTGATGTTACCATGGAGATGGTTGATTTGCCTGAAAATATATTCGAACCCCCTGCATCCCCCTGCATCGACGAGGACGAGTATACCTATCCCGCAACAGAGTCGGTGGCACACCAACCAACAACGCCACTGAGCCCGACACGTTTTTCCTTTGACTCGGATTCCACCTCTTCAAATGTCCCGTCCAAGTTCAGTCTTTTTGTATCCTGGTTTAGAGACAATTTTTTGGTTCCACCCTGGACATATCTCTGGTTGGTGCTTTTCTTGATTTTTTTGTTCATGTCCATTGGCTTTGTCACAGTGTTTTTTCTACTCATCAATGGTCACTATTTACCTGAACGCTCTGCTGTGAACAGTGTTGCTGGAACTTTGGCTCCACATTCCTCCTCTCACATCATGAAGCGTGACCACACATTTGTGAACATTTCAGCGTTTCCAGTTGCTGATGGCATCGTATGGGATGCGGTAAACTTTCAAATCCATGGTCCGACAGAAATTATTAATGTACCAAATGTCCTTCGAGTTTCGATGGGTGATGTAGTAAAAAGTAATATTCATTCTGACGATTGGGATGTGCATGCCGTTGAAGCATTATTTGCTGATTTAAAATATTATGCTTCTTTTAATGCTGAGGATTTGTATATGAATTCTGCGAATTATGCCGATTTGTATTGCTACCAGCATTGGGGCAACCATTTTCTCCACAAACCGAGTGCACTACGTAGCCCTGTTACCTACACCCAATGGGAACATTGCCCAAACCCCTTACCAGGTAGCTCCCAGACTCTTAGAAATAAATTTACCTATTTCACTGATTTCAATCGATCAAACCCTGGGTCCTATTATTTTAAACTGAATGCCACATTAACTCAGAAAATCATGTTGACCCACACCAAATTGCTATATTCGGGTTCCTTTTTGAGCGCCTTAGCTGTGGGTGGTTATGAGTACTGGAGGGATACTGTGGATTTAAAATCAATCTGGGGATCAAAACCTTGGCAGGTGCAGGGCACAGAGGCCTTGCACCGTGCTTGCCTTATCCCAGCCCAAATTATGTTTCTGAATGCTTCCATCTATCAGACTACGTGTTGGGGTTTAGCTAACACTAAACAATTAAACTCGCCCTCCATTCCATCCTTGTCGAGCTCTCCCAATGACAGCTCGCGTTTTAATATGTCCCTTGCTACTTTGCAGGCTCTGTTTCGGAATAATTCATTTAATGTTTCTGCACTGGTTCAGTCACCCTGGTTGGTATGGCCCATATCATCTAATGCATGCCAACTGCGTTTTCACGACTCAGTTCCTGGCTACAGACAGGACAGGCCTGATCCGAGGTTTTCTGACTCCCGTACTGTCACCACGTATTCAGTTGGTAAATTGTGTAAACAATGGCTACAACATTCGTCCCTGGACTCTGTTAAACAACATTTGTCCCTCCTATCAGGCAATATTGATCTGTCCGACTTTATCCTGGGACCTCGTGGTCCAAGACCGAAGAGATTCATTTACGAAGCTTATAATGAACTCTGGAAGCTGTCACAAATGGAAGCTGCTTCCCGTCTTCGGGAAATAGACCAAGCAAATTTGGAAAAGGTGCTTGCTGTTGTTGACAATAGTATAAATACCCTGTCTTCCCGCATTTACACATTAGAGAATATTGTGTCCTCTGTTGTTGATATTGTACAAGATGATGTTTCTATATTGTACCATGGTCAGAATCAATTGCGTTCAGTAATGCAGTTTGCGTGGACTTTGCAAACCCTTAAGTTAGGTAAAGTTCCTTGGAATTTCTTGAACACCACTGCCCTATTTCTGCCTTTTAATTTGACTGAAAAACAGCAGTTCATGTCCATGAAAGATGCATCTTACACTTTGTTACATATCGAGAAAGTGGATCCTTTACCATTCTCTGTAGCGGAACTAGATTCTGCTGTGTGGCTAGTTCATGGGGTTATCGCTTTACCTTTTTCCTTGTTTGAATTTAGCTTGTGCATGAAACATTATCCTGTGGGCCGTTTCCAGCCTTTGGGTAGTGCCTTCCTGCATGAACTCTGGTCCTTGCCTTTCATGTATAAATGCCTTAGAGACGGCAAGGAAGTTTTTCTCACGGGGGAGTCTTGTGATTCAACTGTAGGTCATTCACTTATTTGTAAACATATTAAGCTGCACGGAGCCTGTAGCATTTCCGTTCCAAATCTTGCATGTGTGCTAAAGGGTATTCCTGCTCCTGCTATTTCTCCTACCTTTACTTTGCTTACTAATGGTAGCGATTTGCTTTTGAATAACGAAGACTGTTGTGGCCTACAGGCCGGCATTCCGTATATTGTCACGGTTTCGCACAGAGTTGTCTGCTGCAAGAATGTGCCTTTTCCTCCCCCTCACGACATCGTTGATAACTCTATTTGGCCTTCCATTCCTACCATGGAGGCAGATTTCAATAAGTTGAGCAGAATAAAGGCCCTATTATTGAATGAGGAGGTTATGCTCACATCCGCCCGGGAGACATTCATTCTCCAGGTGGCGAGTACCCACAGTGAAATACAGGCCCTTTTGAACACTGACCTCCCCCAACATTTCGGGGAGTTAATTCATCGTATTTTTAACGCATCAAACACTGAGGGTCTGGTGCATTTTTTTAAGATTGTGGGGTCCGGCCTGGTGTCCACCTTCCAAACTATTTTCGGTGTGATACCGGCGTTCATTCATTCTATTTTTTCCAGCGTCTTTGGTGGCTTCCCATTAATCCTCGCCTTGGCGGCTGGTGTCTTGCTGTTGGTCTGTTTTTTGCGCAATGGCTGCTCCCCGATGGGCCCTTCTCGATCCCGAACGCCTCCAGCTGCTCCGTGAGCGGCTCCTGGCTGGTTTCGGCATTCTGCCATTGGCGACCATCAGTGTATCATATACCCTTTCTTTTCGCTTTGCGTATTTCACTTGCGTGCAACCTGTGATGTCTTGCATCCGCTGTCCTTTCACCTGGACCATGGATTATTGCCTCTCCAATTCGTCGTTGTCTGTTCCGGATTTTGTTCAGTTGGTGGGTCCCTTAGAGGCCCATGAACGGGACTGTTCCGTTGCTGGCTGTATGACGCATGCGGCTGCACTGGGGATTTTGGCACAATGGGATATCTGGGTGGCCGCTCAGAATCTCCTACAACAAAGTTATATTGAATTTCACGCAAGCTGTCCCGCATTGCTTTTGGATGCTCCATCCTCTGAGGAACATTCCTGCTCGTTTGATCTGTTGGACTGGATGGCGTCTATGTTTTCTGACACTTCCAATGATGTCCTCTTGGATGCTATAGCGTTTTTCTGCACTTATATGCTTCTAGATTGAGGTGGCCTGCCTCGCAGCCTCTCGTTTTTCATTGGACACTTTTGTTTTTTGTCCCGCTCCCTCATGGTAACTGCGTAACCTATCGACATTTCTGTTCTGCTCGACCCATTTGAACTAAGTCTTCGTCCTTTTCCTCACCGCCAGAATTTCATGGCATGAACACCGCCATGGAATCCTGCTGGTGAGGAAAACCCGTTACCTCTGGGCCCTTGGGTGCATGCAGGGGGGCACATGGTATGCCCCCGTGTGCATGCACCCCCTTTGCTGCACGGCATGGACTTACCAGTCCATGCAGTGCAGGAAAGGGCTTTGGCGTTCCCATTGCAGTGTCTTTCTGAAAGGCACCGCCGTGGGGATGCCAAAGGTCCACCTGCCAGACAACGAGAAGACTCGTAATCTGGCGGGCGGCCTGCGATAGAGTTTGGCGGTGCGGGAGCAAGGTGTTGGCGGGCCGCAGTGATCTCGCACCACCAAACACACAATCAGGCCCCAAGTGTTTTTCCCTAAAACAGAATCCCAGTTGCAGATGCAATGTAGACTTGAAAAGGAATATCGGCCAACCAGGAAGTAATGCATTTGGATCTCATGGATAGCAATACCGCCGTTTTCTGTAGGCAGTCTACTATGCCCAGTAGAGCTCTTGGAATCTCTGTGCTTTCTGAGCAAAGATATCTTTTGAAAAGCATGCTCCCCTGAGGCCACATTAGCCACTGGATCATGGTACTACTTTATCAGAGCAAACCGGAGGATTCTCTCATCCAAGTCAGCGAAGCAGGCCAACTTATCCATGGCCCGGGGTACGTATCAGGTTCCCAGTCAGCCTTTGTCCAGGACAGCAAGGGAGCTGAGCATGCTACCTTCATGGAGTCACCCCAAGCCACTCTCCATTTCACAGAATGGTCAGTGAAATCTTCACTTACTTTTTCCTCGACTAAAATTGAAGCGCATTTAAAAATCAAGCATTGCACCATGCAGGTCTGTTTTTGGATATTCATATGACTTCATCTTCAGGCGGATTTAAAAGCTGCTCCTTGTGAGGACAGAAGCCTCGATGTTGAAAGGAGATTGTTTTCCATTTTTCTGTCTCACATTTTGTTCAATTACTAATGTCTGCTTATCATCTGCCTCTCCATGAAGAAGACAGAATAGTCACCAAGAACAGACCCAGTATGTCCGTGTTCCAAAATATAATAGTATTGTCTCTATCAATATAGGACCAGATTTTGTTTCGCATCTGCGGTATTGTTTGCCCTGCAAAGATCAAATCCTCAAATTTCGTTTTTACCACTGCTGTTCCACATACCAAATTGGAGCTTATATTTGTTAATGCTAAGTGGTTGGGATAAAGACTTTGGAGATGATTTATTAAGATTATACGCCGTGTTTGCGTCACAAAAGTGACGCAAATCGGGGCAAAATAATTTATTCAGATTTACTGTCCAGAGCTAAACTTGTTTAGCGCTGGAAATAACGTGAAAGTAATGCAAAGCAGCGCATAGCGCTGCTTTGCCTTACTTTGCACCAAGGGGGCATTCTATGGGTGGAGCATGGGCGTTCCCACACAACCACCCAAGGCTTCCGACGCAAAACCTCATTTATTAAATAAAGTAGACCGGGTTTGGTGTTAGAAAACTGTGCCCTTTTGATGTAGGCGCAACAAAGGAGAAATGCTTTTATTCTCCTTCCTTTTCCGACTTTGTACATGTGCTGCACTTTACAGCACACATACAAAGAGGGAAAAGGGTTAAAGTCAGTCTATGTACAGTATTTTGTACTGGAAGGGTACCCTTCCAGTACAAAACCTATGCTAGACTCACGGAGACACCCTTGAACTATGGCGCAAAGTTGTCTCAATGGCGACCGGCAGCTGATTTCAGCGTCGGCGTTAGGAAAAGGGGAGGAGAGTGCCATAATTCTGTAAATATGGCGCTCTCCTGCTCTCTCCTCATGCAGCGCAGCATTTTTGGATGCTGCACTGCGCTGTGTAAGTAGTAAATCTGGCTCTTTGAATATTAAACGGTACGTAATACAGAAGTTGAAATAAATACATTTACTCTGGGGCATCAACTCCATTTTTAAATTAAAAAACTAAATGTTTCTTGTAGGTGACTGCATTAGTCTCGAAAACTACAATTGTCGAATTTTTCTATGCTGTTCGCATGAACTCTAGGTAAGTAGAATTGCAGTCACACCAAGTTAAGTCATTTGCACAGTCCAGCATCTTCAGCGGATGTGTGGAATATATTTGTTTAATATCCTACACA
This sequence comes from Calotriton arnoldi, assembly GCA_963921515.1. Classification (NCBI taxonomy): domain Eukaryota; kingdom Metazoa; phylum Chordata; class Amphibia; order Caudata; family Salamandridae; genus Calotriton; species Calotriton arnoldi. The sequence goes on from CAWUFW010001636.1 coordinate 1,572,356, forward strand.
AACCCAGGGTTGTTCAAGACAAGTGACCCACACACGTACTATTTAATAACCATTCCGGATGATGCAGTGTCTGGAAAACCATGCAATCCTTTTTATGAATGTCGAAGTTCTTATTAAGGTCAACCCGCTCGTGCCTGGATCTCCATTTCATTGTGAATTGCTGCTGCCAAATATTGAAAGTGTGCATTATTCTTTTAATGGAAAACGAGCAATATGAACCGGCTAGTTTTAAATTAATTTCAGGAACGTTATTCATTTTATCAAATGAGGCATCAAAAGAAGCCCAGGGGCGTCTTTATTTCGTGAAACAATCAAGATTTTTAGATTAAAGATTTGCCATCTTTATAAACACACGCTGATTATAATGAATGAAGAGGTCACTTACCCACCAACATAGATCCCCCCCATGGACAGCTCACTCAGGGGACTATCCACATAGTGTTCTTTCCACCTGGATGGAACATCAGGGGCTGTATTACATTTAGTGCCCTGGAAGCGCGCAATAGGCGCTTGTGTCTGCTTCACGCACCCCTCTAGTGCCGTCTCAACTCAAGGGCACGCTGGGCAGTTGCACAAGGGCCCCACAAGCTTAGGGGCCCTATGCAGACCACAGAGTAACACAGATTTTCCGTTAAACATTTTTATTCCTGTGAGTGGTTGTGTAGGCAGGGCCCAGTGCACTGATTTGCCTGAGGGGCTATAATGCTGTTAAGACAGCCCTGCACCCCCCCCCCTTCATCTCCCCCCCCCACTTAGCACTTTGAAGAGGCTGCAGCTGCTTATGCAGCCCTTTCTGTAATACAGACCCTGTTGGCATAATTGCGAAGAGGCATTCCCTCCTTTGGCAAAGCATGACCCCATACAAATAAGGAAACACTTCGCTTATGCACCCATGCGGTATTACAGAGGTTGGAAAAAAGGCAAAGGGGAACAGTCAGTTGAGTACATGAAGGTGCCCACAGGGCGTCAGTGAAGGGTTTCCCATTGATCCCACAGACAACTCCTTGCACATGAGTTTAGTCACTCACTGCACCCTCCCACAGGTGGATCTCTGCCTCATTTCAAACACCAACCACAGTGTATGGAGGACAAGTGTCTTCAAACAACTGGTCTGCCTTCAGTGATTCTCTATTCCGGCGCTGACAAACGTTGTGGCTGCGCTGGGGACAGACTGTAAAAGGGCAGTGGCGGCTCCTCCGCTAAGGCGGAGGAGCATTGACCCACTGAAAAAAAGGAAAAATAAAATGATAATAGCTATTGTTATTATCATTTTATTTTTCCTATATATGTCAGTGGCTCTTGGGTGGGGCGGGACTGGGGGAGTAGGGAGAGGAGTGGTTTTCACTGCTGAAGTTGCGCAGGACTGCTTGGCCGGCACTCTGTGCACTTTGCATGTCCCCCACCAGGCTGCATTACACAGCCTGGTGAGGAACATGCAAACCCTCCCAGTCCCCGTCTGAGGGCCGATCCACGGCGCTCAGACCAATTACAACGCTACATTGCAGCATTGTGATTGGATATGGGGAGGCTGGGAGGGCGGGTGCTTCCTGCTGCTGGCCAGGAGTGCAGGAAGATGTCAGAGGGACGGAGGACGAAGGAGAGGCGGCAGCCGTTTCAGGTAAGTGGTTTTTTTAGTTTAGGTTTTCTTTTTTTGTCCCCCACCCCTCCCGCCCCTGCCACCTGGGTCCGGTAGCAGCCCCTACTGTAAAAGGGTGCACTGTGCTGGTCTGCCCTGGATCTCCCAGTTAAAAGTCTGTTGCAGCACACACTGGGGCAGTGTGTCCTATAGCTAATACAGAACCTAAAGTACGACCCAGGATCAAGAACAATAACCACATGTCTGCACGCTGCCCCACACATCTTCCTAGCAAAGAGCTCAATCTGCAAAGCATTTCTTCCATTAAGAAGCATGCCTATGCTAGGAAATTCATCAGTAAAGGCCCTATTACAAGTTACCTTGATTCTTATCCCCGAGGAGACACTGCTCTAGGTGATTCTCTGTGGTTCAGACCTGGGATTACCAAGCCTGCAAACACCGGACCATGTTTCAGTGGGTGCGGATCTGCAGCCGATGAAAGCACAGACTGTCCCCCACCAAACCCCATGCAGCACCACAAGGGGAGCAGACACTACTTCACCAGCATTGTCCTGCCCCGGACCTGCAGTAATTCCCCATATCCATTCACCTCTTGTACAAAGTAGGTGGTAAATGGCAGCAGAAATGCGCTCATTATTCGGCCCAGAAGTGGTCATTTCAGGTGGGAAAGGACCTGATGGTCCTTTATATCGAGTAACATAACTAGAGATACCCATTATTTGGTGCAGACACCAACCAGAATCAGAGATTCCGGCCCCTGGTATACCGCACCAAGTTACGTGCGGCTTGTAATAATGCCCTCAGTCACACCTAAAACAAGAGTAAAATACACCTATTCACAGAATGTTTTATGACTCAGACCTGAAAAGTAGGGAGCACTTCACACCTGAGAAAGAAGTAAAAAAATAAAAACAACTACTAACAAAACATATACCTTAATGTTGAATATATCAGTCGCATATCGCTCTCAGAACTTTGGGTACATGATAGAGACAGAGAAAAAGCATTATGACCACTGGGTGGCAACGCTTATGCTAATCATTTCATTGGAAAAACTCACAAGGAGTGAGTGACTGGGTAAAGTAAATTACAATTTTTCCACACGATGTGCCTGTAATACAGTGAGGCATAGTGTCACAGGCACAAAAGTAGTGAGTACTGGAAATGTGGCTGCCTGCTGGTGGCCCAGCATAAACTAGTGCTAACCTGGCCAACACAGTATCCTTTAACAGTTCAGTCTCATTTGGACCCATGCCAGGCATGGTACCTGCATCACAAACATTTGCATCCCTTCCAACCACTTGCCAGTGTGACCATGCTGGACTCGGCACCTGGGGCTGCCTTACCAGCAGACCTCTCAGCATGTCTCCAATCCTCAAATAAAAGAATTCCCTCAAATATTCTCCTCGTGGATCCATGGAGGTACTGAGCCAATCCGGAGCGGACATACTCTGTCACTCAACAGCGTCAGCCAATGCACACTATCTACAGCACCTCCTGGCTCCCTGTATGAGACCCTTCACCCTTATGGCATTGACATTCCAAGGCCCTGGTCACACACTCAAATAATTCTCGCATATTTGAGTAGAGATGGGATCCCTACACGTGTTCAGCCAGATCTGAGTTTGGTAGGATCATATTTTTTGTGTACCCTAAGGACTGTTTTCCCTCCGCGTTAGGAGCTTATGCATATTTTACATTTTCATTGGCTTCAATGAGGACCAAAATCAGAACACATTGGGGAAAAATTACTGTTGCCAAAACTTTTAAGTGACAGTTAGTTGTGAGACAGACAACCATGAAGACATACACAAACAAAACTAAAACTCTAAGCACAGGCATATTTTCCTGCAAGAACCTCTAGGAAGTAAGTGTCTCTCTCTCCCCCACCCCTCCAACAGAAGCTGAGCCCTAGCTGGAGCCCACCTCTCCCCCCTCCCATCAACTGACATCCAGTGCATGCCTTTGCCCACCAGACTTAGATACCAAAGTTGCTGTGTTGGTTTGTATGTTATAGAGACTGTAAACAGTTGGTGTAAATGTAAGCAAGAACTATGATAAAGTTGAAAACTACTGTGTATGGTATCCATCTGAAAGTAACAATTTCTAAAACAATAAACAGTGATTTGGAAAACAAAGTGACATTTGTAAGCCAACTCTGCCTTTCACCTAATAATAAATGTACAAAAAAAAAACCTCTTGTATCATTTCAAAGGTAGCAAAAATTTACCTATCCCCATCATTAAATATGTCAAATACGATTAAATTACTTAACCTGAAGATCAAATACTTACTGTGTCTTGGAGAGTCACAAGGATACAGTCAACTTCATGGCTCCAAAACGGCAGTGGCTAGAACTCTGTTGAATTTAAGAGAAAATATTTTTCTCCATTTCGGCACAAATGCCTAGTATACCTATTCCATGTATAAATGTTTTTAAAGGGGAAAAGCAGTTGCATGATCCCTCACAAAGTGGTCATGGACAGGCCTTGCTAGATCGGACGGTGTGCCCACCTCCAGATGACAGCCAGTAATAAAAGGCACTGTGGCACAAGGAAGATAAGAAAAGGCTGACGTAAACAGTGTTGTAACCATGTGGGAGCTGCAATCCAATTGCACTACTAGAGCACAATTCATAGGATTTAGGAGCACTGCTGCTGCTGCAGTCTATCATTCTCAGGAAAACCTCGAAGATCCACCTGAACATGTGTAATATACAAACTGGGGCTGTATTACACATACGGCGCATTTTCCTTGATTGCGCCGGGTGCACCTTTTAAAATGTGTGCCTGGCGCAGTCAAAGAAAATGCACCGTATTAGGGTGAATGTGCTGCCCCCAGGGCAGCCCCGAACTCGCGCTGCCCCCAGGGCAGAGCATTCATGTGAGAAACAGAGCAGCTGCTTTGAAGCCGCTCCATGTTTTCACAGTGCAGGCGGCACCCGCCTGCACTTTTAAAGGGGATTAGAGATCCCCTTGCAGGCAGGTGCAGTGAGTGACTGCACCAGCCTGCAAGGGGATGTCTGGGGGGGGGTCCATGAGACCCCCTTTCTCCCCTCCAGTGGGCTGCAATCAGGGGGCACACTGTCAGTGTACCTCCTTAGAACTTCTTTGCCTCTGCGCCGGCATCTGTAATACGGCACTGGCGCAGAGGCAAAGGGATTCCCTCATTTGCATGGAGCCACTCCCCCATGCAAATGAGGGAACTTCCTCTTGAGGAAGTGCTGGCGCTGTATGTGTGCCAGCGCTTTCAGTGTTATAGAAGGGGACGCGCAAGTGTCTGCGGCCCCTTCTATAATACCAAAGTACCCTGGGGGCACGCAAAGCGGGCGCAAATGCCCGTTGCGCTTCGGGGGCACTTCTATATACACAGCCCCTGGTATATAGATGCATGGTCTTAATTCAAGCCTGCTAGCTGGAGATCATATGAACTACTAAAGATGCCTCAACAATCACATCTGCTTTCACAAACCTTCCAGACACCCCCACTCTCCCGGACTCCGACATGCACGAATCCCACACATACAGGAAACCAGATCTGGTAGTCGAGCCTTCTCCTACATCGCTCTTAAAGCATGGAACGACCTGCATCTACACATAAGAGCCTCCTCCTCACTTGCTGAATTCCACAAGAAGCTGGAGACCAGAGTTTGAGTAGTCCCACTAGGCCCTAGGTGTGCCTAGACTCACCTGGGTGAAAGTGCATTCTACACATCTGCATAACATAACAAAGAGGTACCATGACAAATTGAAGGCATGAGGAGCAGCCATAAAGAAGCTTAAGTGATCACTGTCACAGTGAAAGGTCAACACACCCACACTCATTTAGTGCTTTTGAACCCTCTGAACGGTCTGGATATTCAGGGCAATAGCAGACTACACTTCAGACATGGCTGTTTTATTTGTCATTTGAACAGGCTACCTTCATAGAAACCACACAACTCCCAAGGTGGACCTCCACTCTTTAATAAATTAATAAGAGCATCTTTTCCCAAAAATGTAAACAGTTTGCATTCATTTTATTTTTATTAGGATCCAGGTATTGCGATATATATATAAATTACAGAAAATATTCATCATAAATTACACATAGAAGTCTTCAATACAGATGTAATTTCATATTATATAAATAAAATAGATCCACGGGGTATAAAATCTTACAGTAAGAGAATATCATCAAATCAGAAAATATTATAAATACAGTTGACTTAAAACCAGATAAAAAGAGGCAGATTAGCTCATATAGTACCTACAATAGGATAAGGGAGAAGAGCTTAACAAATGTAATCAGTCCCTTTCAAACTGCTCCTACATCTTCAGATTGGAAATATTGTCCCCAGAGTTTCTCAAATTTTCTAACTCCCCCGGTTCGTATTGCATATAACTGTTCACTAGTCCGAACTCGTCTCATTTTTTTGTAGCAGTCCTTCAATGAGGGAATTGTCGGAGTTCACCAATTTTGAAGTAAAAGGGACCGAACTTCAGCTGTTGCAATATATACTAATTTTACCCACTTGTTGGACAAGCCCAATAACGGGTTATACCCAAAGACTCTCAGCCAAGTAGTTTGAACCAGATTGACCATTCAGACACCTACAAGATACTGAAATATTTCAGTCCAGAATCCCTGTATAGATGAGCAGTGGCTGATAGCATGCGTCCAATTTGCCGGGGAATGCCCTATACGCCGGGGACAGTTACCTGGGGGGCCAGGATTAATATATGTTAAAAAGGCTGGGGGTTCTATATAGAAGCAATTTAGAAAAAAAAAGCATCCGTCGCCAATTGGCCCCTCTTAACATACTAAAATGTAATATATTGACTTCCTTCCACATCTTATTTGTCATTTCAAGGTCTTCGTATTTGTCCCATTTTTTCATCACTTTTTGGGCAGATTCAGGGCCCTTACATGCGAAAACCATTCTTTTCCGTTCCCCTGGCCTTTTCAAAACCCCATCATTTAAAGCAGACGCCACCTCTCTGCTACTAAGGATCTGACCAAGATCCAGATCCAGTAAAACTTTATTGAGTATTCTGAATGAGCCAGAGAGGAGAAAGTCATCCTGTATACACTGTCTTACTTCCCCTAAGTTTTGCCATCTATCTCCCATAAGGAAGTCTGATACTTTCCAATATCCTGCTTTACCCCACTTTTGAACGATTTCGGGTTAATCAGTTTGCATTCTTGAAAGCATTATTCATTGATCAGGCCGACGCATCTTTAGACGAGCCAGCATGCCATGGGTTCCTTCTTCCCTGGGTATGGCTAAACGCTGCTCCCTGTACTTTATTCATTCAATGGCCGTTTCCTCGTTGCTCTATTAGTTGAAATATAATGAGACAAACTTGATTTATTCTGTCTAACTGTATCAGTATGAAAACCAAGAAGAGATTTAAGGAGCACTTTTCTCTCCAACAACAGCCTGTCTGTGTTCTAAATGAGCTAAGATGAAATGAACAAACAGAAGCCGCGCAGCAGGCAAAGTTACTGTGCAGGGTATGCATGTCCTGTGTCCTTCCTGTGTGTGGCTGGTGAGGCCTTGCTCAAGGTCAATCTTTGCACGAGGTTTTGGTTTGTAGGTAATAATGAAGTAAAGTCTGCTGGAGGCCCATCGTGCAGAGCGCTCTTCTGCTTCACCAAGCCATCCTTTCAAGACATGGAAGCTTAAAATGTAGGGTTATCTTCCCTATGGTGATCTGTGAGTTTGCCTGCAGGGACCGTGTGACTGCAGCAGGTGCAGGACCCAGTGGACTGTAAGGCTTTGGGGGAAGCTAGTAGTGTATCTCCTCCAGTAAGTAAGGATAACACAGGCTGTATATTGTGACGGATTCAAGGATAGTTCATGGAAAGCTGCTGTTGTCTGATAAGCTGCATATGCATTTACTAGAGTACATTTTATGAGTAGAATTTTCCAGACTAGTCAGCTAATAGCTGGTTCCTAATGAGAAAGGCCTACTTGTGCTCATGGGAACTTTCCACACAGCAGCCTTGTGGGGGCACACCTTGCCAAGTACAGCATAAGCTGGGGGGAGAGTAATCATTCCTTGTGTGAGGGACCCTGGCTGTCACGGAGGCTCCATCTCAGGAGGAGGACCTGGCCTGAGGGAGTCCCTCGTCTGGATGGCCAGGCACCAGGCCTCACTGTGCAGCTGGTGGGCAGATTCCGAAGGCTCTCCAAGTCAGCCGCGGGTCTTCACGAGGTGCGAAGACAGTTGTCAGACCCACTGATCGCTTGATTGAGAGGTAAGTAGGTGATGGAGTGAGGTTTGTAAAATACATCCTCATGAAATTAAGTAACCTCATAATAAAGTATTGACTGCATGAATTAATCAACTCTGAATGCACACATTTACACGAGAGGCAAACGCATTTTACATAATATACTAAACCATGTTGGCATGAGTACGTATTAACTGTTTGCGCTTTGAAAAACCATACTAATGCATGTTTATGCTATGTTGTACATTGCACATTTTGCATGTTGTGCACAAATAACGAAAAGGTTGCTTTAAATTAATAGCCTTCGCTAGGATTTAATTAACACAGGGCATTAGTATGGTGGGAGGTAAACATAATGGGTTTTATTTCATGAATTAATATTCTTTTGTGTTTGTTTACTTTAGTACGGGATTGGGCCTGCATGAAAATGGCCTCTTGTTTAAACCAGCATGTGGTTGGCCTGGTCGGTATGAAGTGCGCATGCGCCAGGATGGGTTGTCTGCTCGCAGACTGCAGAGTGTACCAGATGATGCAATCTGTGTGAAGGCCATGTTGACCTGTGTCGTATTGTTTACGTGCCAAGACATGACAGCGACTGTGGGAACAGCCATCACTACGTGCAATTCGAATGTGAAACGGATATCATAATGAACAATGTGACAAAATGTATAATTATGAATGCTAGTGGTATACGAATGTATTGGTCTTAAATCCTTCCTTTGTTAGAACCGGTATAGGATGGATTTGTGGGGAGAACTGGATGAGGCGACCCTAGAATGATTTATGACAACCAATCACAGACCGAGTTTCTACCGATACTGCAACACTGTAAGATAGTGTGTTAGACAGAAGGGTATAATTGATATCCCAATTAGGGGTGTGCCAGACGCAGATGAGAGACGAGGGAAGAGACGAGACAGAGAGAGAAGGGTCGGAGAGAGATCAGTCGAACCTGAGGCAGTGCGGTCCGGTATAGCAGTGCACGCCGGAGTGGCAGATCCAAGACAGAGAGAGCAGACCAGCACAAAGCCAGAGAACGCTTTAGGTACGAGAACGTTGCGGGAGTGCTTGGGAGGAGACTGCGTCCGAGGAGAACTAGATCAAGGTAGATTGATTGGGAGATTAATTTTGGTAGTTAGTTTATGGCAAACTTCGCTGCACATGTCCTTTTAACTTTGTCCTCTGAGCCTATCTTTGGGGACCTCTTGCCACAACCTCGGCCAAGGAAGTGGTTTTCCTGATTCTTTGGTGGGTATCACCCTCGATTGCTTAATTTTGAAAATATATTTCTGCAAATATTTATGCTGTACCTTCTCTTCCCCATTCCTATGCACGCTTTGATATCGATGCAAATGATTTATTTTGATTACATTGCTTGACAATTTGTTCTCTTATATGTAATCTTGTGTGTGCACTGACAATCTAAAACTAAGAGCAATTAATAAGATAAAATCATTAACTGAAGAAATGACTGTGGTTATTTAGTTAAATGTTAAACTGTTTAGTTAATCATAGTCACCATCAACTCTTCAACTAATGGTCCATCGACCAAAGGAAGAAGAAGTTGAAATTACCAATAGTTAGAATTATATACAAATGTTATTAATGTGAAGCATAGTACTTAATAAAACTGACAAATTAAACCCCCCAAATCCAGCGCCAGTCCTCAGGGATCATTTATGGGTAATGTGTGATGGGCCCCGTTGTTTGGTAAAGAAATTTATGTATTACGAGATTTCCTTTGGTCCCTGGCTCATGAATTTAGGGGTTGCGCTGGATCAGTTTTTCTGGTAGCAGAATGATGGTTATTATTGATTAGTTTGGTGATTTATTGATTATTGATTAAATGTTTAATATTCTATGTAAAGTGAGTTAGTATCATGTTTTTATGTAGTCTTTGGAACACAGGTACAGAAGGGTATCTGGGAAGCCGGCAAAGTAAAAGTTATCCTGAAATAAGGCAGAAGAAAAGTGAGAGAAGTGAAATCACACGGGAATAGGTGCATTGTCTGTTTAAATTAGTGATAACACTTGTGTGTTATCTTAGGGACTATTTAGCGTGTATGTAAAAGAAGAGTGAGATAGAGAAGGGTCCACCGGTGAAACTTTGGCCTTATCCCTGGAAGAGTAGCGAGATCTCCTTTTAATAAAGGGTCCTCTTGTGAAATTTTGGCCTTATCCCTAAAGAAGTAACAGGTCCTCTCCTAGCTTGGGTGTAGGGAAGGATAGCGGAATTGTTATACTTGCCCGTATTGGTACGAATGTTCTTGAGAGTGAAAAACTATCTCTTTATTTAGTAAACAGACAGTGTGGTATTGTTTTATGTTGTGACTAATAAGTTATTGTAAAGAAAAAGGACTTAGAAAAGTGTCGATAATTTTTGTAAAGGGAGGGTCAGCAGCAGGAGAGGCTGACGTCACAGAAAGACGCGCTGGCATTGGTCAGACCGTAAATACAGAGTGAGCGCTAACCCTGGGCAAAGCACTACGCTACGCTCGCGTAGTTTGTGAAGTTTGCGCTACTTCGCACAACGCGTATTGCACGTAGCACAGTGCAAACACGCGTAGCGTAGTGCAGCGGTCATTTTTTGCTTGCTCGCGGTCCTCAACGTCAAGTTGGCGACCGCGAGCAAGCAAAATGACATCCCAGCGAGACTTTTTCTCGTTCGCGATCAGCAACATCAAGTTGCCGATCGCGAGCGTGGAAAATAAACCTCCCGGCGAGATTCTCAACGCCGGGAGGTCAGGTTTCTCATTGCGAGTGGTCGCGTATGCTCGCGACCGCTCGCGATGAGAAACTACCAGTCCGCGTTGAGAAAGCTGCTGCTCGAGTAAAAATCTACTCGAGCGGCAGTAAAAGACAGCTCGCACTGTGCAAGATGCCGTTTTCAATGATTGTACAGTGCGGACAAGCATCCGGCACTGTGCAATCATTGCGATCAGTGCATTACGCAGTTCGTGTAGTGCTACGCGTAGCTCGCGTAGTGCGAACTGCACTTTGCGTAGCTTCGCGTAGCGCTACTTCGCGAACTACGCCCAGGCTTAGTGAGCGCAGATTGGCTGGTTGGTGTGAGCCGCGCTGGTATTGGACAGGATAGCGGAGACGTAGAAAGCTCCGATTGGAAGAGTTAGAGTGTGTCGTGCTGACATTTGGTCAGGTGTATTGGGAAGCAAAGGAGTTCGATTGGTGAATCAGAGTGGATTGGGTTGACAAACATTTGCATTGAGTAAAGTCGTTGACAAGCAACAAAAATGTATTTTGAGCAACCGAAACAGGAGAAATTGACTTTATTTGGCAAAATTAAAAGATTCTTTAAAAAGGACAAACCAGTAATAACGAGAGAAGGCGTTCCTATCCCTCCACCAAAGACACCTGCGTCTTATATGATGTTAAAATATGGTTATCACACATGTATTTGGCTAGAAAATTGGGTAGGATATACGAAGAATGATGGTATACTAGCTTTTCCAGAGCATGGTTCTTTTAATTTGGCAGTATTGCGTAATTTGAGAGAAAGGATGATGGCATTAGACCCAAGACCTAGACCTACACAGTTTGAAGCACTAGTAGAATGGGAAGATGAAATGTATGAAAGAGAAAGACATAGAGGTGGTAGAGTTCATAGATTCATGTTTGGAAGATTTCATGATGAAAGACATGAAGATACAATGAATAGATGGAGAAATGGAGAGATAACTGAAGGATTGTATCCAGTTTTAATGGTAGGAGAGACTGCAGGAAACAAATGTAAAGAGAAAAAGAGACATTTAGAGCAATTTGGTTATAGGTATAACCCGAATGAAACTGATGATGAGCTGCTGGATGATATATTAGTTAAACGACCACCATCTTATCAGGAGAATTCAGCGATGGTGACACCAAATGCACCGTCAATGGAAACCCCAATGACACCTAAAACGACACCAGTTCCAACTGTAAGCGAAGTAGAGCAGGAAGGAGAAGTAGAATTTGCCATACAAACCAAAGAATTAGTTGAAAAATTGAATCAGATGAATATGAAAATAGATGCAATAACTGTGCCAGTAACTATAGGTCCATCAATACCTGTATTCGAAAATAGACTTATCCATGAACCTTCCTTAACTGTCCCATTAAATTCTGCTATAACATCAGCTAATAGTAGAATTAACGCTGTAAGTGTCCAAAGTGAACAGCCCACTACAGTTACTAGGTCAACACCTCCGACTAATTTAACAATAATTGAAACACCTAGGGAAATAATGCAGTTACAGCCCAAAAGGATAGAGTTGGATGAGATTCCCAGGAGTGAAGTTCCAATAGGTCCAACCACTGAAGAATTAGATGATTGGGTGAAAGGGTTACAAAGGAGAAAAACACAGCCACAGCCTATAGATGTATATAAGTTGAGAGTAGATCTGGAAGAAATGATCATTGGGACCATAAGTCCAGACAGGCTAAAGACTTATCAGGATGATGAATTGATGCATCTGTGTAAGAGTATTACTTGGAAAGCGAAATATTTACATGTAAGGTTAGTGGAAGCTGCAGAGGAGTTGGGAATGGACATAGGAAGATCAAAGGTGTTGCAGAAGACATATAGAGTGGATTTTACTGAAAAGGTATAGAAAATATGAATACGTCTGGTAGACGATTGCAGATAAAAGAGTTAATGGTTGTTTTGAGAAAATGGGAAGACGTGGAAAGATGGAAGGGTAGATGGATGAGGAAGAAAGAAGAATTGGCTGCTAAAGAAATACATTTGCGTCCAGTAAGAGAAGTAGAAAATGTAGCTCTGGAATGTCTCATGAGAGAAGTTCCAGGAGGAGGTTATGTGCATGTTCCGTGGTCTAGACAGGATATATTGTCTTTCACCAATGAGTTTCCCAGGTTGAGAGAAAAACCTGTGGAGTGGTACAAACAAGTTGAGAGGTTCGTGAAAGTATCGAAAGTATTGTTAAAGGATTTAGACGGTTTATGGACTGAATGTAAGATTACAGTTGATTGGCCAAAAGATGAATATCCTAGGGATGCCAAAACAGGAGCACCTTCTGATGAGGTGATGAAAAAGTATCATCAAGTGATTACTTTCTTGAAAAGCAAAATTTCCCCTAAGGAAACTGATTGGGTAAAACTTGATAGAACAACCCAAGAGCCGAAAGAATCTGTGCATGCCTACTATGAGAGGTTATTACAAGTTTTCAAGCAGTATAGTGGTTTTGAGAATATTGGAGACAAAGATATGGATCATTTTGTGTATAGGTTTGTGTATGGATGAAGACCTGAGATTAGTCAGATGATACAGCAGCATATGTTGTGTTGGCAGGCCAAAACGATCGATGAGATTTTGAGGTATGCGAAATATTGTAGCAATGACATTGAGTCGCGCCATCGCAAATTAAAAGAAAAGATGATGTGGGCACAAGTAAAGGTAGCAGAGCAGCAAGAAACTCAGTTGAATTCTCAGGCTATAAACCAAATGGGAGGAGTTAGTCAGAATGCTCAAAAACCCAGTGGAGGTAGAGGTAGAGGACAAATGAGCAGAGAAGAGGCGAAAAAGAAATTTCCTTGTCATGGGTGCGGAAAGTATGGACACTGGAAGAATGAGTGTAGATCAGTGCAGAGGACTAATGGAGGAAATAAAATGTTAACCCCACAGGATGCAGAGTGAGATAGTTGTGCAACAGACACCCCAGCAGCAGGTAGTTACTACCCAATATCAGGTCCTGCAACCACCATTACCACATAGTGTAAATGCTCAAAGATATAGTGCGGATACAGGGTTCCACGGAAGGGGTCCAGGTTGGTAAAAATACTAACACAAATGTGATTTCCCAATTTTGGATGCAATGCGATGGAAGTGATGTTGAGTCGAATCAATGACGGTGCCTGAGGGGGGGAGGAAGAGTGCGTGCTTGGCACTACTCTAGAGGTAGGTCAGTCAGGTCCATTTGTTGATGGAAAAGTGGAAGGTAATGATATCACCTTTCTTGTGGACACTGGTGCTACCAGTTCTATTGTGAGAGCAGCAGAAATTCCAAACCTACCCCTCTTGGGAGAAACTATCCAGGTAGTAGGAGTCTCAAATAAAGAGATAAATACTCCAGTTACTAAACTAATTGAAGTACATATTGGCCCCTTTAAAGACATGCATCGGTTTGTAGTGTGTGACTCCAGTCCAGTGAATTTGTTAGGAAGAGATTTGCTGTGCAAGATGAATTGCACAATTTACTGCACACCGGATGGTATTGCATTTCAGACACCTGATGAGGATGTCGCGTTTAAAATGGTGCTAGCAAAGTAGGGAACAGAAGTGAATGAGTTATTTTCACTTCTTACAGACAAAAGTGTGCCTGAAGAATTGATGAAGGTAGTGAATTCAGAGGAATGGGATTTCACAGGACAGGAGATTGGGTTGATGAAGAAATTGGATCCGATTAGAATCACAGTGAAAGATGGTATTGACTATCCAAATACACCACAGTATAAAATGAAGCCAGAAGTTATAGCAGGAATAACTCCTGTAATTGATCAAATGATTGAACAAGGAATTTTAAAAGAAATAATGAGTAGTCCTTGTAATTCACCTATTAAGGGATTGAAAAAGCCAAATGGAACCTATAGAATAGTACAAGATTTGAGAAAGGTAAGCAAAATTGTTGTGCCTTGTTGTCCAGTTGTGCCAAACCCAGCAGTGATTCTATACCAAATCCCACATGATGCGGAATGGTATACTGTGATAGATTTGTGTCATGCATTCTTTTCGATTCCCCTGCATCCAGATAGCCAGTATTTATTTGCTTTCCGGTTTGGAGATCGTGTTTTGGCATGGTGCCGAGTTCCTCAAGGCTTTTCTGAGAGTCCTTACATTTTTAATCAGATATTGAAAAAGTGTCTGGAAGATTTGAGAATGTCTGAAGAGTCTGCTCTGGTTCAGGACATTGATGACCTATTAGTGGCATCAAAGACTCGAGAAGCCTGTGTTGCAGACAGTTGCTTTACTGAACCATTTGGCAGAAGGTGGACATAAAGTGTCCCCTGCGAAATTACAATTCTGCCAGCGAGAAGTCCAATACTTAGATCACAAGATTGAGAAGGGAGTCAGAAAGGTAACATCAGAGCGTATTCGAGTGATTAAGGACATGAAACCGCCAACGACACAAAGGGAAGTGCGAATGTTTTTGGGAGTGGTTGGATATTGCAGACAGTGGATCAGTGGATTTTCACTGATGGTAAAACCTCTACAGAGGTTGACGAAGAATGATGTGAAAGACCCAATTAAATTAGATGAAGAAAGTATGGATGCTTTTGTTAAACTGAAAGATAGTCTGTGTAAGGCTCCGGCATTGGGAATGCCTGATTATTCAAAGGATTTTGCATTGTATTGCAGTGAAAGAAATGGATGTGCACTTGCAGTTCTAACTCAAAGGCATGGAATGTCAAGGCGACCTGTGGCATATTTTTCAGCTACTTTAGATTCAGTGGTTGCCACATTACCTGGATGTTTGAAAGCAGTAGCTGCTACTTGTGTGAGTCTGGAACAGAGTGAAGGGATCATAATGGGTCATCCTGTGAGAGTATGTGCCACATTCAGTTGAGATCCTTTTAACAAGAACACGGACTCAGCACCTCACCTATAGTCGGCTGACTAGGTATGAGAGAGTGATTCTGGGAGCAGAAAATGTGACAATGGTGAGATGTACAAATGTGAATCCTTCTACTCTATTGCCAGATGTTTGGGAGGAAGAAGTAAAGGATGAAGCTGAACATGATTGCTTGGATGTGACTGAATTTTGTACCAAGCCCCGTCCTGATATCAAAGACGTTCCTCTTGAGGAATCTGATCTTGTGATGTTTGTTGATGGTTCTTGTTTGCGAACTGGAACAGGTGTGTTGAGTTCTGCTTATGCTGTCTGTACTGTAGCGGAAATCCTGGAAGCATCCTGTCTAAAGGGGGTAAAATCTGCACAAGTTGCTGAATTGATAGCTCTAATTCAAGCCTGTAAATTGGGAAAAAGTCAGAAAGTGACTATAATTACTGATAGTCAATATGGCTTTGGCATTGTGCATGATTTTGGAGAACTATGGATGCAGAGGGGATTCCTGACCTCTTCAGGGTCCCCCATCAGGAATAGTCAATTTGTAAAGGAATTGCTGGAAGCATTACAATTGCCAAAACGAATTGCAGTGGTCAAATGTGCCGCACATAAGTCAGGAGATGATTATGTGACTCAAGGCAACAGATTTGCTGACCAAGTAGCACAATATTGTGCAAAGAATGAGACTTCCATAAATCGGGGAAAAGCAAAAGAACATACGGTTTTGTCAACTTATGTTTACTAACACCATTGAAACATGGGATGAAGTGAGACAATTGCAGGAAGAGGCAGGTGATGAAGAGAGACAGGAATGGGAAAAGGCAGGATGTAGGAGATGAGAAGATGATGATGTATGGGTATACATTGATGGAAGACCAGTCATGCCAGATAGTTTACTTTCACATATGGCAAGGATGTACCATGGAATGACGCATATTGGCCGAGACGCCATGGTCAGATCATTTAAACAAACGTGGTTTAATACTAAGTTCAGGACTATTGCAGTAAGCCTTTGTCAGAGATGCTTGACGTGCCAACAGCAAAACCCAGGAAGAAAGACAATAGTTAGTCTGGGGACAATAGGGAGGGCAGGAGGTCCTTTTACCAGACTACAACTCGATTTTATTGAGTTGCCTCCATGTAACAAGCTCAAATATGTGTTAGTAATTGTGTGTTTGTTTTCCCGAAGGGTAGAAGCTTATCCCACAAGGAGGAATAACAGCCTGACAGTGGCAAAACTTTTGTTGAGGGAATACATTCCTAGATATGGTTTTCCAGTCATGATGGAAACAGATAGAGGAACACACTTCACTAGTGAAACAATCAAACTGATTTGTGAGGCATTGAGCATTCAACCAAAACTTCATTGTGCTTATCGTCCAGAGGCTTCTGGAATAGTAGAGCAGATAAATGGCACAATCAAGAGCAGGTTAGGGAAAGTGTGTAGATCCACAGCACTGAAATGGCCTGATGCTTTACCCCTAGTTTTAATGAGTCTCAGAAGCATTCCTGACAAAAAGACAGGATTGAGTCCACACGAGATCTTGATGGGAAGAGCAATGAGACAAGCATTTGTACCTGCGAACAAATTAATAAATATATCTGATGATCTCGTCCTTGACTATTGCAAAGGATTGGCTGATGTAGTACGTTCTGTGTTTCATCAGGTTGGAGCTGACGCGACCACAACACAACAGACTCAAGCGCATGATCTGAGCCCTGGTGAGTGGGTTCACGTGAAAAGGCATAGAAGAAAAACTTGCCTAGAGCCCCGCTGGGAAGGATCCTATCAGGTCATATTGGTGACGACCACAGCAGTAAAGTGTGCTGGCCTACCAAATTGGATCCATGTCAGCCACACTCAGCGAGCCCCAAAGCCACTTGAACCACGAGTAGAGCGGCATCTGGAGATCTCAAGTCTGAGCTCTGAATCAGAGGCTGAAGTACAAGAAATTGGTGAGGCTGGAGCAATAGACTCTGAAACTGGTGAACATAAACTGAAAGACTCTGAAGAGCGGCTAGATGAGGAGTTGCTTAGCACAAGTCAAGTAAAGTGGGTACGAGCTACTGGGACTGAAGAAACTGCTGTTGAACAAGAAGAAAGACAACTCCTCGATAAAGAGGAAAAGGATGGAGAAGAAATAAGTGAAAGAAATACAGAAGAAGAAAAAGAAGAAGAAAGCAAACTTAAAGTAGGTGCAAAGAAACGAAGGTACACATTGAATAAGGAAGAAGAAGAAGTACAACCAAAAAGGGCAAAGACAGATGATCATTGGCCAAGTGGAGTTAAAAGACTGAAATACAGGGTAGTAAAAGGAAGACCCAAGAGCAAGCTAGAACAGATAAAGGAAGTTTCAGGTGAAATAGAGCAAGGAGAGGAGAGTGCTGCGACCAAAGAGAGTGAGAAAACCAAACAAAAAGTTCAAGTCACCTGGCTGGATTTACATAGTGTTGGAAGAGATTGAAGAAGAAGATTTAAACAAGGAAAGAAACAGCACTGACAGCGAGCAAGAAGAAAAGAGTGATTTAAATCCACCTTAAGAGACTGTAAACAAATTAAGGTGTCACGCTAGCAACTGAAGAAAATTTTCTGAAGACGTCCTGGAGATTTGGATTAGTTAAAATAAAAGAAGGGGTAAAGAAGAAAGCTTTTGAAGTGTGGGATCACACTACATTTTTTATTTTTTTATTTTTGTAGAGTATTTTTTTAGATAGATTTAGAAAATCCATTTAGAATTTTATAAGGATTAACATTACTATGGCAGATACACAAGTAACAAGGTCTAGATGTAGTTTTATGCGTAGGTGTTATAAAGCTTGTTTATGTTTATTTTGTATACTGATAGTATTTTGGATAATATTAACAATTATAATACCTTTACATTTGATTAAGGAAGATACATCTCGTCCTAATAACTTGACAGGTCCAAGGGTAGACACTGACATTAGGCAAATTCCTATTACTCACTTGAAACAGGTAGACGCTAGTAGTTTGCATCATGTTAGATCAGTTACTAATTTTTCCTCGAATGTTTTCACTAAACTACTCTACGAATATGTGGAAACAATGGATGTGAGGGATTGTTATGTATGCATACAGTTACCATTGTCTGTTTCAGAAGGTGTGACTTATCACACCTTCCTTTGACTTATGGTGTGACCTGTAGTGTCTTATCAAGTTTATTGTATAGAACAGGAAAACTAGATTATTATTATTCCAATGTAGATACAATCTTTTCTAAAGTCCCCATAATACCCGAGTTGAATAAGAGAGCACATGCAAATGTCATGGGAGATTTTTTCCTAACAACAAAGCCTTTAGATGTAGCATACGCTAATAAAAACAACTTAACATGTAGATTGAAAAAGGAAGAGAAAATCTTTTGGAGATGGTAGAAGAAAGAAGGGCTAAGTTTCAGAGAAAAGCTGTTGAAGAGAAATTGAAAACACCACCTTGGGTTTTCAGAGAAGGCAACTATGACAAAAGCAAGACTTATGCTGCAATGGCTCTGGATTGGTCGCAGAAGGGAAAATTATGTTTACGTAGGGAGTAGACTAGTTACAACCACTATTTCATCAGTTCCAGTGAATGTGAAGATACCTATAAAATTATTGGGGGTTGGGGATTAAAGGGAGGAACTGACCCTGTCTTGCCAGGTATATATTATGTCTGTGGGAGGAAAGCCTATTATCGGCTGCCAGATCACTGGTATGGAACTTGTTATCTTGGGATTGTCTTTCCAAAAGTCTACCATGTAGACAAAGGTACAAATGGAACCGATGAAGTAAGGCAAGGACTAAACCGTGTAAAAAGAGAAAGTTTTTCAGAAATTGTAGGTGATATATTTGGAGCATTGATACCTGGAGTTGGGGTTACACTGAATGCATACAAAATTCGACAATTGTCCACAGTGGTTGATCGTTTATCAACGGATACTGCTGGAGGATTCTTGATGATTGACACTGAAATGATTGCCATGAGATCTATGGTTATGCAAAATCGACTTGCCCTTGATATATTGTTGGCAAAAGAGGGTGGAGTCTGCGGAATGCTGAAAGTTCAACATTGTTGTACTTACATTCCAGACAAAAGTAAGAATTTGGAAGGATACATCCAGAATATCACTGATTTGCATAAGGAAGTAACCCAACTAGAGGTTGAAGGTGTCTGGGAGAGACTAAGTAAGAGTTTCTCTACTATAAGCAATTGGTTTTCTTCTATAGGTAGTTCCTTAGTAGGAAAAATAATAGTACCAATAGTTTTTGTAGCTACTATGATACTCATGATACGAATGACATATGTTTGTGTGAAGAAAAGTCGCAAAGGAAAGAAAGAAAGGAAATTAAGTAAGGAACATAAAGAAAGGGAAAGAGAGCTAGATGAGATAGAGTTAGAAAGTTTTAAAGAAAAATTGTATGAAAAATGTAAGGAGCAAGGGTCAAAAGACAAAATAACTTTATAACTTGAAATACCGTATGTTTTGGGATTTTATGATGGTAAAACCATCAAAGGGGGGATTGATGGAGTGAGGTTTGTAAAATACATCCTCATGAAATTAAGTAACCTCATAATAAAGTATTGACTGCATGAATTAATCAACTCTGAATGCACACATTTACACGAGGGGCAAACGCATTTTACATAATATACTAAACCATGTTGGCATGAGTACGTATTAACTGTTTGCGCTTTGAAAAACCGTACTAATGCATGTTTATGCTATGTTGTACATTGCACATTTTGCATGTTGTGCACAAATAACGAAAAGGTTGCTTTAAATTAATAGCTTTCGCTAGGATTTAATTAACACAGGGCATTAGTATGGTGGGAGGTAAACATAATGGGTTTTATTTCATGAATTAATATTCTTTTGTGTTTGTTTACTTTAGTACGGGATTGGGCCTGCATGAAAATGGCCTCTCGTTTAAACCAGCATGTGGTTGGCCTGGTCGGTATAAAGTGCGAATGCGCCAGGATGGGTTGCCTGCTCGCAGACTGCAGAGTGTACCAGATGATGCAATCCGTGTGAAGGCCATGTTGACCTGTGTCCTATTGTTTATGTGCCAAGACGCGACCGCGACTGTGGGAACAGCCATCACTACATGCAATTCGAATGTGAAACGGATATCATAATGAACAATGTGACAAAATGTATAATTATGAATGCTAGTGGTATACGAATGTATTGGTCTTAAATCCTTCCTTTGTTAGAACCGGTATAGGATGGATTTGTGGGGAGAACTGGATGAGGCGACCCTAGTATGATTTATGACAACCAATCACAGACTGAGTTTCTACCGATACTGCAACATTGTAAGATAGTGTGTTAGACAGAAGGGTATAATTGATATCCCAATTAGGGGTGTGTCAGACGGAGATTAGAGACGAGGGAAGAGACAAGACGGAAAGAGAAGGGTCGGAGAGAGATCAGTCGAACCTGAGGCAGTGCGGTTTGGTATAGCAGTGCAGGCCGGTGTGGCAGAACCAAGACAGAGAGAGCAGACCAGCACAAAGCCAGAGAATGCTTTAGGTACGAGAACGTTGCGGGAGTGCTTGGGAGGAGACTGCGTCCGAGGAGAACTAGATCAAGGTAGATTGAGAGATTAATTTTAGTAGTTAGTTTATGGCAAACTTCGCTGCATCTGTCCTTTTAACTTTGTCCTCTGAGCCTATCTCTGGGGACCTCTTGCCACAACCTCGGCCAAGGAAGTGGTTTTCCTGATTCTTTGGTGGGTATCACCCTCCTTGATTGCTTAATTTTGCAAATATATTTCTGCAAATAAATATTTATGCTGTACCTTCTCTTCCCCATTCCTATGCACGCTTTGATATCGATTCAAATGATTCATTTTGATTACATTGCTTGATAATTTCTTCTCTTATATGTAATCTTGTGTGTGCACTGACAATCTAAAACTAAGAGCATTTAATAAGATAAAATCATTAACTGAAGAAATGACTCTGTGGTTATTTAGTTAAATGTTAAACTGTTTAGTTAATCATAGTCACCATCAACTCTTCAACTAATGGTCCATCGACCAAAGGAAGAAGAAGTTGAAATTACCAATAGTTAGAATTATATACAAATGTTATTAATGTGAAGCATAGTACTTAATAAAACTGACAAATTAAACCCCCCAAATCCAACGCCAGTCCTCAGGGATCATTTATGGGTAATGTGTGATGGGCCCCGTTGTTTGGTAAAGAAATTTATGTATGACGAGATTTCCTTTGGACCCTGGCTCATGAATTTAGGGGTTGCGCTGGATCATAGGCTATTCAACAGCGAGTCACCTCCAGGAGCTAAACCCCCTGGGTGAGGCCAAGGCACCGGATGTCATCTTAGTTCACCAAAGGAAGGGAGACCGGCCTCCTGGTAGGCAGTGCTTCACAGCCATTGCCACGTTTTCCAGATAGGGACTTCATGCTTTGCCCTAAAGGTAGTTGGACACAAGAGGCACTTAGAGGAACTGAGCTCTCACCGGCTGCCATGTTACAGTTGTTGCCTCACCTGTACTATGCTATAAGCCCGGACCAGGTGTAGGACACCAGTGTTTTCGGTGTCAGGGAGTGAGAAGGCGCCCCTGTCCATTAACGAAGAAAGGAATGATCGTCACCTCACTGATACGCATGAGAACCAGTGCTTTATGTCGGGCGAGAAAGGTAACGGGCTCTAAAATGGACGTGGGACAACAAACAAAGAGACAGCTTATATGACTATGGGTGAAGCTTAATATAGAATACATCGAATGCTGTGCTTGGCAAATTAATAAATATAGTCTCAGTGGACAAAAAATTTAAAAAAATCAACAGACAACATATTTATTGAACAGTTTGTATAGCACCATTACCCTGGACTACAAACAATTAAGCACTCAACAAGGTATATTTAAAAGCAAAATGTGGCATGTTATTTCTTGCTACTTTTAGAGCGTGAAGTGTCACAGGAATTAACTTAGTGTTTAGTTGGAATGAAATAGTACCTTATGCCCAGGGACACCAATGGTACTTCACAGAATCTACTGCAATGCCTTGTCCATGTGTCACAACAAGTACTTCCAGCAACAATATGGCGTCATTTCTGACATGTGACAGACGGCCAGGTACAGTTTTCTATTCTTCAGAAATAGGGGCCTATAGGGCAGGCTCTGAGTCACTTAGAGCTGTGATGTGAGCTATTGGAGAGAGTGAAGTACAGTATGTCTTTACTTGTCAACTGTGTAAAATTATGTATCTAGCTTTCTGGTGGTCTGGGGTGTGAGATTTATTTGCCACAGTGCTTAATTTGCGGAAAAAATAAGTGCTGGGGCCCTCTTCAGGAGGCCACTGCAGCTTGCACAAGCCCATTGCCTGTGCCAGCACTGCCAATGTCAGTACAAACATAACTACTAAGCAACACACTCCTCCAGGTGTGACAATTCGGACTAAGTGCTGGGGGCCTCGTCAGGAGTCCACTGCAGCTTGCACAAGCCCATTGCCTGTGCCAGCACTGCCAATGTCAGTACAAACAACTACTAAGCAACACACTCCTCCAGGTGTGACAATTCGGACTACTCAAGCCTCCCAAAGCTATAAGAATGGCTTGGAAGATAGGTATTAGCCATTTTTAATGTGTATTGAATTAATGAACAACTGTTGTTTTGCTCAGGTCTATATTTGACAAACAGCGCTACTGTGTGGCAGACTCTCATAAGTGCCGGTGTTGACAATTAAGTGCCGGTGCAGAGCACCGGAAATCACCGGCTCAAATTAAGCACTGCTTTGACACAAGGATATTCATCTTGAAGGGTATCCTGAACTCACTGACTAGTATGGATGGAATATAGCTGTTTATTTATTACATCATTTACATAAAGTAAGCAGTTCGCACACTAATCATGAGGTGAGTTCACTGCTGTGCATATCTGTGCAAAAATTGACTTACACATATAAGAGTACCATCATGGGGGCATATTATCCAGTAGCGCGGAACCACGACTACAAAATGATCAGTTTTGACAGGTTTGCTTACTTATGTAAAACATCAATTCCAAGGAGAGCATAAGCCGAACACCACAAAGGAGATCAATGGCTACAAGTGGAAGCATGATCAGGGATGCAGAACTATGATCTGTTTTGTGTGAAGGCCTTAGTCCTGCAGCAATCAGAGAGTCAATATGTTACAGGTTATTTTTGCTTCTCTACTTTCTACTTTCCACTTTATTTTCTCCTTTACCTTGTACAACCATTTCCACCACAGAGGGTGAAACGCTCTATTAGTATCTGGTTAAATCTTAGTTCACCTCTCAGAGCTCTGACTGAACTAGACCATGATCACCTGGAGCTTTTACAGTCCCCTCATTAATCTGGATTGGCCTGTAAGAATTAGTGATGGTGTTAGTACATCTGTTGACACTATCTTTGATAATCTGATAAGATGTAAAATAAAGCTTCTTTGCAGGATTGGCGGCGGTGTTAGCCTCAAGAACGTATGAGGTAATGAGCACCTAACAAGGTCACATTCCACAAATAATCAACCAGCATAATCAATATAATAAGCCTTCTTGAGACAGGTGCAATTTAGAAACCATGAAGGTTTATTGAAATGTAACCTGCATTACAGAAGGCATAAAACAATGATTAATCATTATGCATAGTAAATAACACACAGGGAATTACAATGGGCTCAATCAGATGCAGCACATGGTAGGACAAAGTCAAATCTCAGAGAAAATATTCTTAGTCCTAAGCAAAAGACAGACTGAGAAGGGTATGCTTTCCAAGAGGCATAACAAAGCAGCTCACTTTCATTTCCAGCTCCTTTTATATTAAAATACACAGCATAAGTAGCAAAAGGCCATGAACAGTTACATTTGGTAGGAAAAGTTTCCTCTGCAGTTCTTCGAGAATAGCATGTCAACACAGAGTGTTTCATTAATGCACATTTTGCTATGTTCTGTGTGAGGAGAAATGAAAACACAACATGCAGCCAAGTTACATTCACAATGGAGTCAGACATAGTTCGGGCCAAGCACAGGAAAATACGGCTTTGTAAAGTGTAGTGAAATAGTTTAAATGCAAAATGCTCACAACGCTGTACAAACATTTAACTTTTAATTGGAAAACATGAAAACATCTTTATCAAAACCCCATCAGATGATTAATAAATCATCACAAATTCCCAATTATTACAATACAGTCTCCATCATCTTCAATTTCTTGCACATTGATTCTTCCAAAATCTTCCTATCATCGTGTGCTTGAGCCTTAATTTTCTCCAGTTTGGCGTCATCACTTCTTCTTTTCTTGGTAGACACTGCTAGCTCCTCCTTTTCACGCCCACACTTTAAACACCTTTTGAAACAAACTGCTTCAAGAACTTTAAGTAAAAGAAGGAGACCAATTATATAAACTAGAATAATAATTATAGATCATGAACTGAGAAAGAAAAAATTACAACAGAAAATGTTCATTAGACAATTTATTATTCTTATTGTCCGTTCCGTATTCAAAACATACGATTGAATTCATCTTCATTGTTTACAATCACCTACTTGATACATAGTCTTCTTTAACAGAAACAAAGAAATACAGTCAATACAGACATTTTCTGTTGTAATTTTTTCTTTCTCAGTTCATGATCTATTGTACTTATTCCCTGAAAGGAAAACAGGGAACTGAGAAGTAGCGCTGGGCAATTTTCTCTATTTTTCCTTTGCTTGCATCTAGAATAATAATTAGTCCAGTTAGGATTTTCCGAAGGACACTCCCACCAATACTTAAAACCATTCAGAATTGTTTGCAAAACCCTTTCCAATTTCACTGGACCAATCATCAACAGATTCCCAGAACTCATGTTTTTTCAAGAAACTTTGCCCCATGCAAAATATTAATAATATTACCAATGTAATCATTAATAAACTTGTTATTATCTGGTAAGAAAGTCAACACTGTTGAACCCTCATCACACTATTAACTCCACCTCTTTCGCAAGAAGAATATCCAATGCAAGGCGATTTTGCATCACCATTGCAGGCATAGCAATTAGCTCCTAATTAATACGAATTAATGCTCTTTCAGTGTCAGGAGCTAAGCAATCCACTAGCGTAGACAGACTTCTAATCTTCAGGTCATTCAAAGTAATACCAACAGGAAGAATCAAAACACCAAACACATCTAACATACTTGACCAAAACCATGCTGCATTCTTCTAAGCCCAATATCACTCCTTTCATTTATTTTAGTCATATGATAAACATGAGGAAAGACCAAAGCAAGATAGCAGCTTTCCACCTTATTACTTGGAAGGTTAAAATAAGAAGTTCTACCACAGACATAATAAATTCCTTTCAATACTGGTTCTTCACCAATCAAAAACATCATCAAGCACATAGCTCACACCATGGTCATTCTTTCCAACCATTTCTATTGGCTGATCGCTTCGAGATTTCTCAAGAACCATACACATTACTCCTTTCTTTTCATGCGCCACTCTCAGTCTAGGATGCGATCTTGCATATCAGAATTTCTCTTCAGCCTGTCTCTAACTTATTCCCAATTTCAATTAATTTTCATTTTTCTGTCATAATGTTGTCTGATAAATTCACACTCCACTCAATTTACACACAAGCATGTTTCTAGTCTTATCAGAGTTAGAATTAAGTTGCATAATCAGCATGTGATTAAAGAAAGAACTAAAATCAAGATCTTCAGTTTCAGTAAGCTCTGCCAAGAAAGCATTACAATCCATAAAGTTGTGAGGAATTCTTTCCCAAGGAAAACATTAACCAAAACATTGCATTATAAATAATAGGTTAGAGGAAGCTGTAAGTAAGATACCCCCTCTGAGACAGAAGTTGGAGAAAATGTACACACATAGTAATTGCTAAATTTCATAATGGTCGCATATTCAAACTGTGAGAAAGTGGATTATTAGTTGAGATGGATGGTAGTCCACCACAAGTAATATTGTCACTATTCATGTAAGGCCCAGCAAACGTTTCAGTAATTTAAACCCGAGCACAACCCCTAGTAGCTATGGCACAGAGCAGACAGGCTTAACTTAAGAAAATGTGTACCAAAACATTTAAAAAGTCAAACACAACTCAATAAAAATTCCACCCCAATTAAAAAAAATAAAGAATACTAAATTCAAAAATATGATTCCAAAACGACAAAAATCCACTAAGGGGAACCAGACATACAGCTTTTAGGAGGTTTAAATAGAAATTGCGTCACAAAGTGCAAAGCACCAACCATGAACAGATGGTCGCGCAGGACCAGAGCAAGGGCAAGGTATAACTCCAACAGCAATCGGATACAGAGACAGGGCCATCCCAGTCAGAAGTTATATCTCGGACTTATCAAACAAAAAGAGGGCCCCTAGAGACTAAATATGTAGGCAGGGGAAGCAGGGGTAATAAGAACCAAAGTAAACAAACAAAAACCTCTGCCTAGTTAAATTATGAGGTGGAATATCTTGCCTATATATGGAGTGTTAACGCATCAACAATAGAGCCCAGTGATCCGATAAATATGTTTACAAAAACACGATATGCTTTATTTTTCTGGCATATGATGCATTATTTCATGTTCCGCGTTTGATAAACAATCAAATACATATATTAACAACAAACATAATATTTTATATCCCGTAAAAAAACAAATGCATGAAGTATAAATACACTTTCTCAACATAGGCTGGTATGTTCCCCCCTAACAAAAAAGACTCATGCTTATTCACAAATAAGCACACATAACTATCATACCACAGATACATCTTCATACAGCCAAACTCCAATAAATAGCAGAACGGAAACAATAGAAGGTCACAGAACCCATAGTCATATTCCCTTATTAATATATTAATAATCCTTATATATCTGTCACATTTTAATATTTAATGTTTCATGACCAATTAATGTCCCCTATGTATCAATAGACTAAGGTGTTCCAGTCCTTATTTTTACGTCCTATGTATGCGCAGACGCGTGTTTCGGTGAAGACCCCAATAATGGTCACACCTTCCTCAGTGCCAAGTATAGCGTAAAACCACAACACGGTGGGTGGGGGGGAATTGAAATCAAGCAGTTCTCGGAGCGGAATCCTATCTAGAAAAACAAATGAATCCCTAGGGGGCTCTGTAATATCACAAAATATACATGTAGAGTCAGTGTAATATACTTAGATGTGAACCCCAGATATAAAGCTCCTTGTGCATAAATAAGAAAGAAAGTTAAAGCTAAATGAAATATCAGAAACGAAGAGCACAATCCTCCAAAGCCCAACTTCAAGTTAGAGTGTCAACTCACTGTATCTGGGCGAGCATATGTCCACCAAGTACATATCAGGATGAAGAAATCCCCAGGGGTATAGTGTAAAAGAAATGAAACAGCACAAACATGCAGCAATCAAGTGTGTGATATTCCTCACTCCAATAATACTTACGTTTGTGGAACGTATACAGACATCTATGTCATGTTTAGCTAATATATGGCAGGAGTCCAAAGCTCTATAGTGCTCAATAAGTAGAATGATGTCTCCTATTGGAAAATTTCAAACATTAAAACAAAAAATATTTTTTTAATTATATAGCTTTCATAGGGAATCTATTCATAGAGAAGCATAAAAAATATGAACAAATGACGAATACCTTATCAAAGTCCAATGTATCTTAAAGGAACTAAGTAGGGGGACTAGCCAGACCCCATATTACTCCTGACAAGGGCCTACAATGTAGTCATTAAGGAGTCAAAGTTTCTGTCGACATTAAACCAAAGAAAAAAAGAAACCATGAAAATCATGTGTAATCAACTCTCAGAAGAGCGCCCACTATTTACTTGTTTAAAATATCAACAAGACACAGTTTCTGTGGTCGAAACTATACAAGTTTGAACGAGTTCCTGTCTTGATAGGCACTTCTCTATAGGTAATTCTCTTACATCATCCCTTCGTGCGGCAGAGAAAGACGCGCTAGCTAAAGTAAAGAAGAAAATGTGGGTAGCGTCTGATATCTGGTACAAAAACATGGATATAACTTTCCAAGAATGATGGTACACAGGAGACCAATACAGTCAGTGATCCCCTTTGTGCAGTCAACATCCCTCACAAATAGATTCCATGTCATGACCCGGACTTACCAATAAGATAAATATTAGAGTTGCATGTTGTCTGTATGATTCCAGTCAACTGGAACGCCAGAGTCTGACGGTTATTCTCCATCTACATATATACGGCGTGGGTGGGACGATGCAAAAGAAATCAAATGGAGACAGGCGTAGGTTAGTGCGCATGTCTGATGGTCATAGTTCTTCCCATCATTCTAAACATAAGCGCCATGTTCGAATAATTAGAAATATACAAAAGTACTCAGAGAAAACAGTTCATAGTGTCACGTAAAGAATGAGCAGATGTCACACCCGAACTGCCACCAAAATATAACAAGAAACATGTTGAGTGCTGCATGTGTTTTTTAAATACTACTAGTTACCCGGTCACAGCTACGAGCATGGATGATCGCTCATTGTGTGTAAAAATCAGACATCTACTGACTTAGTCTCTGGAATGGAAGTCAAAAATCCCTAATGGGGCAAGGCAGCAGGCTGTGGCCGAGATGAGTTCCATGAGGTCGGATAGCCATTTGACCAAGTACCGGTGAGGCGGTTGACATTTGGTGGGAAAGCTCAGAGCAGGGGAAATTTTAATTTCACACCCAAGGAAGGTCCCTCACTGGCCAGATATTTTAGATGCCTTCTAGTGAAGATTTCAACTTTTGGACTTAGTCACTTTTTAGGAGCTCGAATTCCTCCAGCAGGGCTACCACTTGTAGCTGAACAGGGCTCCACAGCTAGATACCTTCTCCATAATGTCCTGCTGAAACAGATTTGCTGCTACAGAAAAGCTCCAAATGACAGCAACCTCATTGTTTGGCCCAGTGGAAACACACCTTTGTCAGACTGACTTGGCAGGTTTGTGCCAGTCTTTTGTTGGTTCTCCTTGCAAAAATCCTTGAAAAAAGTTTATTTCCAGATTTTAGGAATAGGCAGAAGGAGCACACTGTGACACCAGCCTAGGGTTACAGGGCCTCAGAAACAGCATTTGGGGATCAAGACTCATTCCAATAGAAGCCAAGAGCAGGGTCCAGGGTAAGTCAAATTGAAACTGGTCATCTGGGCTTCTTCAGGGCTTATTGCAATATTTGTGACCCTGTAGCTCATGAGGTCAGCCAACTGACCATTGCACTTAACTTCTTTGTCCTGGTTATGTGGGAGCAGGTCCAACCCTTAGGGTTCTCCTCACATGTCACAACAGAAGGTGCATTCTTCTTCTGTGCCCCACAGATTCAGTAGCATTTCGAAGAGGGTTCCCATGAGCACCACATTTATACCTGGCTCTAGCTTGCAGGTGAATCCTGGCCCTTCCCCGACCAAGGGAAAAAGTTTCCAAGGAGTAACCCTACTCACTTTTGAAGCAGTTCCTGTGTGGCCTACTGCAAACAATCCCATAGGACCCCCCTCCAGCTAAATCAAAGATGGCAGAAACTATTCTCTCTTGTACAGAGCCCCTGTGCCCACTCTTGAGGTGAGGCCAGCCAAATGAGCAAACCCTTGAATGGCACCACTCAAAACACGTTCTGGGGGCAGCTTCTCTCCTACTGGGATTGGTACCTGGCTGGCTAGGTGGACAATAGAGGTGGCAGAGCCAAGTATAAACTACATCTGTCTATGGTTGGGCAGGGCCCTCTGAAGAAAATTAATTCCCCAGGTACTGCACAGATACGCATCCTGTCAGAGGAACAAGACACCTTCCCACATCCAAGCCCTTTGTCTCAGCTCTGAAAGCAAATTCACACCTATCAAGGAGTTATTCAGCTCCTGGTTGACAGTTGGAAGTTTAGGCAAAATACTTCTAGAGACTTTAGGCAGGCTAAGGGTAACTTCTTCAAAGCACCTTTTGTAAAATATTTGTTACAAATTCAACTTTACCAATGTATTGGATTTGTTATAAACATTTTCTAAAAGTCCAAGAATGAACTTTTTATCTGGTTCCTAGGCGGAGATAACTTTAGTAACTTTAATACAGTAATGCTTTCCTATGAAACAGCCAACCTTGCTCCAGTGAAAATAGTTTTCAGGCCATTGTCACTGTAAGGATATAAAACTTCAATTTTTCTCTTCCTCTGTCTGCCCCACCTCTCCAGAATAATATGGAACATATTTGCACATGCCTTGAGAAATCTACTTGCCCAATCACTAGGTGAGTCAGATTTTATCAGGCAAGCTATTTTTAAGGGATGTATGATGGAACTACGCATGCCATTACCATGTATGCATTTACAATGTGTCCTATACCAGGCATATGTCTTTACCATGCATGCCTTAACCACGAAAATGTTTATCACACATATTTAGTTTAATCAGTAAAACTGCATGTCATTTGGAAGGTTGTGACCTTTTCAATGGAAAATGTGCTGTCTGTTAATGACAGTGCAGTACCACATCATGCTTTAGTAATATATTTATTAAAAGTGAGAGTTTTTAAACATGAACTGAGAAACATTCCTGCCCCTGCCCTGATGACAAATGCTATTAGTGAACTAAAAGGCACGTCAGGGTTCGTATGCACCCTATGTATGGGCTAGATTCTTAAAGCAAAAAGTTTAGTTTGTTAAATCAAACAAAAGTTTTTTTGCATAGCAGACATGCTGAACTCCCAAATTTGAAGGTGGTATCATAAGTGATAATGAAGAAAAAGGCGACTCTGCAAAATTAACTACATGCCTGGATAACACAATCTGAAACCAGTTTATGGGTCAAGTGCATTACAGTTAGGTCGAGTAGATTATTCAAGTCACTAGACCTGCTGGTCTAGTAACATTTTAATGATTTTTTGAGACCTGATGCATAGATGTCAGTGGCTTCCGATAAAAAGTACACTTTCAAAATCAGGCTATAAACTAATAGCACTACTGCCAGTTGGTCCGTGTTCAGCAAAACAGTTCTGTTTCTGATACAAACAGTCATTCTAAGGGGGCAGAATCCTGTGTTAACTATCACCTATATTGGCAGTCAAAATTTGCTTAGTGAACATGGTTGCTAATTTTTAACCGTTAAATTACCCCAGTAACATATACATGCATGATCAATGGTGTTGTATTGTACAGACCAAAGAACATAAACCTATTTTGACTTGTACTTATGTTGCCGTCTGTTTACTTAGATAATATTGCTTGGCCTCCTCAGCAGTCTCCTTAAAATTGACCTTTTGGCCCAAAGTTTTGTCCTGATTTTTGCCCAGAGTTTTTAGCTTTTGTCCTGAATTTTTACACTCACTTTCCAGAATTTGCCTCCATTCCAAGTGGTCACCCTACAACACTTGTATGCTTCCAGGAGTGATTGCAGCCAGTGTGGTCAGACATACTCTACCTCACACTGTGATTCTTCTTTCTCACTGTATATATATGATATGATATTAGGGCTCACAACTACCATGCTTTTGAAGCTTTTTCCCATTCTTGTGTTTTGACTAATCTTAGAAGCCTCAGAAAGGGGCGGTGTTGAGAATCATGCATTTTCCAAGTCCGAACGTCCCTCAGATTCTCAGTTCTGTCTTTACCTTTGCCATTTCCTAACTTGTTAGAATCGTACTTCTCACTCTGCTCTCGCTGCTATTCTTCCTCCTCCCACCCTCGTTATGTACTCTGCCACCTCTCACATTGTGCCACTAGACTCTTACCCACCTTCCCACTCATTCCTCCCTCACTCCCCTTTTACTTTGCTCTCCCTTGAACCACAAAGCGTGTCTCTCTTTGACTCTAACATCCCACCTCTTCGTCCTCTGCTCACTCTCTTTTTCCTTGCCCCCCCATCCCAAACGCCTCCCCTCCCTGTGAGACCCGTTTTTGGCTTTGCCTGCACAGTGCTTGTGAAATCTCTTGTAAATAAAAAGCAACCATTGGCAGAGCCAATAGGTTTCGCCTATTCGAGAGCTATTGGTTTTGTCCATGTTTTTTACACATGCTCTGCTGTGCAACTTCCCTGAAAGTAAAGAAAATAATAGCGCTATGAGGTGGCCAGCGCTGGCCGTGTCATGGCACCTTTTTTCTTTACTTTAGGGCATGTTGCACTTTAGCCCATGCTGCTGTGCAACATATCTAAATAAAAAACATTGACAAAGCCAACAGATATCGCATTGGCGAAACCTATCGGCTTTGCCAAGGCTTGTTTATGCTTTTGCTATTTCCAGTCCATGTTCTGTCTAGCCCCCCCCTTCTAACACAGCTAGTCCATCCATTTATGCTCTAGTCCTTTGTCTCAGTCTAACCTCCTTCTGCTTTCTCAGGAGCCAGCCTGCCTGAGTTATGCTGCCAGATGTTCTGCCCAGGTAGTTGAACTGCTTCTCTTTTACAGGATGCTTCTTTCACAAATCAGTGGCGTATCATTGGAAGTAACAGTACAAATTTTGCAGACACAAGACAGACAAGCATGGTCCTGGCAGAAACTGTGCAAATTTCCTTCACACAGACACAGCTGCAGTTTGAGCTTCCTGTGGACAGGAGTATAGGGATGTGTGTACAATTGCTAATTTGCACCATGTCATGCGTGAAATCTTCAGCCTGTCCTGGCCTTTAATCCAGTTGAAAATTAAAACAGAACCAATGTAGTGCAGGCACGGGAACAGGAGACACAAAAGAAACTGAAAATAGAATTAGTTATGTGATGCTCAGCACAAATGAATGCATTTCATTTTGAAAGGAATTTTATTTCATACTGATAGAAACTGGGTTTCTGGTTGGCAGAGGTATGCACACCCGGTCTAAGTAGGAACCACAATCCTAGTCAGAGTAAGTTAGATACACACCATAAATTAACCTGTGCTCACTCCCTGGTAGCTTTGCACAGAGCAGGCAGGCTAAATTTAAGAGGCAATGTGTAAAGTATTTGTTCAACGCTTCAAACAGTAACACAGTGAAAACATCACAAAAATACTCCTCAATAGTTTAGAAAAATTGATTATGATTTTATAAATAAAGCAAGACCAAAACACCAAAAATCCATCAATTAGAAGTCGAGATATGAATTTTTAAAGATTAAAAGTGTCAACAGCCCTTTCGAAGCAATAAGCACCTATGGGGGTTATCTGACTGCGCTGGACCAAGGCAAAGTCAAGAGTTCAGGCCGACTGTGACAGAGTGCAGGCTGAATACCGAAGCCAAGCAAGGCCTGTTGAACAAAGCACCTTGATCCTGGTCGCAACAGCTAGATGCGGGGTGTGGCCAAGTGATGCGTCTGTGTCGATCCCGCAGTTGAGATGATGCGCCGATTTTTTCCATGCAACGATGTCGATGCACCAGTTCCGAAGGTGAAGCTGCACCGGTTCTGTTCCCACAACAACAGCGATTCGTCAATTCTGCTCCACACAGCAGAGGATGCATCGGTTCCACTGGAGCAAGCACCTGAATCCACTTACAATGAACTAGGAACAGGGGCAGGAGGTGAGACTTTGATATCCCTCAGTTTCAAAACAGGAGGCAAGACAGCATGCTCGTGAAGACCACTCTTGATTCAAGCAAGAGTCCCGTTCTTCCTCAGCAGGGGAAGAGGGTAGCAGGCAACAGGGCAGCACATCAGAAAAGCAGTTCTTCCAATACAGCAGTCCAACAGAGTGCCAGCCCTCGTAGCAGCACAGCAGTCCTTCTACCAGGCAGAGTTTCTTTACAAGTCCAGAAGTGTAC
This sequence comes from Calotriton arnoldi, assembly GCA_963921515.1. NCBI lineage: Eukaryota > Metazoa > Chordata > Amphibia > Caudata > Salamandridae > Calotriton > Calotriton arnoldi. The sequence goes on from CAWUFW010001636.1 coordinate 1,606,462, forward strand.
TGAGTTGGTAGGGTCAGAGGTCCAGCAGTTATACCCAGTTGTGCCTGTGAAGTGGTGGTGACTTCAAAGAAAGGTCTTTGAAGTGCACAGAAGTCCTTTCCTACTGCCCTTGCTCCAGACTCACTACAGGGGGAAAATTCAGCCCTTTGTTTGTGGACAGGGTCCAGCCTATGCAGGTGTAAGTGTGAGGCTGTGCCCATCTCCTCCCTCCCTTCCTCCCAGGAAGATGTATGAAGTCATACCAAGCCTTCCTTTATATGGGACTGTCTAGAGGAATACACATGGTGAACAATCACCCATCCCAATCAGTGATCAGAGAAGGCAGCAGACACGAAATGGCTAAGAGCAGGAAAATGTCCAACTTTTCGAAATGGTAACTACAAATCCAACTTTACCATCAAAGAGGATTTGTTATTACCATTCTAGAGGTACTAAACATGATAATTCTACCATCCCTCAATTAGGAATTACAGCTTATTAAATGTAATAAGGAATCCTCAATGCTAACCAATGAGAGAGATAGGCCTCTCAGTAATGAAAAATTAGTTTGGGAGTTTTTCTCTACTACAACATGTAAAACTTAAAAGTACATGTCCTACCTTTTGATTACACAGCACCCTGCCCTATGGGCTACCTAGGACCTACCTTAGGGGTGACTTCTATCTAATATAAGGGGAGTTTAAAGTTTGGCAAGGGGTTTTAAATGCCCAGTTGCCCTAGTAGTGTAAACCACACGCATAGGCTCTGCAGTGGCAGTCTGAGACATTTTTAAAGTGCTACTTGTGTGGGTGGCACATCAGGGCTACAGGCCCACTAGTAGCATATAATCAATACCCTGAGCACATGTAGTGCACTGTACTAGGGTCTTACGTGTAAATCAAATGTGCCACTTGTGGGTACATCAATCAAGCCATATTTAGGGGAGAAGCACATTCACTTTAGCACTGTCTGGCAGGGGTAAAGTGCTCAGAGTACTAAGGCCAACAAAAAGAATTAGCAAAAATATGAAGCATGCAGACAAAACATTTGGGGAAGAACACCCTAAGGCTGCCAAGTCTAACACAAACCAACATAAAAATTACTAGAGTTAATAACATCCTTCCCAATAAAAACAATGATGATGGAACACCTCGATTACAACAGTGTGAGCATCAATGCATTGCATGAGAGTGCATTTAAAAACATGAGGCAGAACCATCCATTCGGACTTTCATCTTACTATCCACACTAAGCAATTTGAATGTCACTATTCATAAAAAAAAAAAAATTAAAAAACCTGCAGCGCTCAAGATAGTAATGTCACTGTTGTTAAAATAAAATAACTGCTTCATTGCAGGTCTGAATTTCAATAGCAATGAAAAGCTCCCTTTGAAGCATTTTACACTCATGCAGTAAGGCAGAACAGCAACATAGGATGTATGGAATTCACTTTGCTGTTATATGAGCATAATACGCACTTCCAGAGGCTTAATTGAGATGGTTCAGCTGTAAAATGGAAATAACAAAGAAATGCAAATATTTCTGTGCCTATTGGTGGATTTATTCGAGTAACCGTTCTTTTTTAACAGTGGCGGCTCCTTCGCTATGGTGGGGGAGCGTTGCCCCCCTGCTGAAAGCCTGCAGAGGCAAGGACTAAATAAAATAATAAAACGTTTTCATTATCATTTTATTTTGCGTCCTGCAGGCTGCCTGCCAGCCGAGCCAAGGGAGGGGTGGGGACAGCCACAGTGACGCTGCAGCTGCAGTACTAGCGAGGAGGTGGGGGAGTCGGGGGGGGGGGAGTGGTGGGCACTGCTAAGTGCGCATGATGGTTTGGCCTGTCCCACAGGGCCAACCAAACCATCATGCCCACTTACACTTTCTCCACCTAGCTGTGTTGTACAGCTGGGCAGAGAAACCACCACAAGCCCCCAGTCAATGTCTGAGGGCCGAACCGAGGTGCTCAGACCAATCCCAGAATAGCATTCCCAGCATGTGAGCAGCGCTGGGATTGGGAGCTGGGAGCCTGGGCAGTATGTGTGCAGCAGTTCCTGGAAGGAGGTGAGGATCGGGAGGAAGGCGGTGGCCGTCAGATCAGGTAAGTGCTTTATTTTATTTTTTTATTGTATTTTTTGTTCCCCCTCCCCCCACCCACCACTACACATTACTAACAGCCGCTACTGTTTGTTAAAGAATTAAGAGTGAATGAGAGGATCTGTGTGCTTTCATATCCACAGCAAGAGACGTAACTATCAAATTATGTTACAGAGTTACTGGCTGACCACTCAGCCTGGCTAACTTCTGAATGATACTACTGAGATCGGTACTGTAAGGTATAACATTTAATGTCACTATTAAAGAAATGTAACTTTTAGAAATTTGCCTCTTTGTAACCCAATTTGTCCAGTGACCTCACACAGTCACTAGCCGTCAGACAGCTTTCTGCCCTCTTGGTGGGCGAATGGTGATCACACTCTTGAGGGGCTGCCCTTAGTTCAGGTAGACAGGTTGTCAAGGAGGGGAGACCACTGCCCAAGCCGGTTTCCCTGTGGGGGTGTAGCCCACAGGTAGGCACACCTGTAACTCGAACATCCAAAGAAGGGTTCAGACATCTTGATAGTGGGCAAAATATTGCACTCTGAGATTGCTAGATGCCACACATAGTTGGAAAGTCATCACCAAAAGGGATGGGACCTGGTAGCCTATTGGCTAGTGACTTCAACATCCGCCCAGGGCACTTTCTATTTTATGGCAGCCCTGGCACCCTGAACCCCAGATCACATCTGAAGTGGAACAGGGACCGAAGGACTGCCCTGCTGACCCCTGGACTTGGGAAACAAAAGACTGCACCTTGGGCTAGTGAAGAGCCTGTGGCTACTGGCTTGGGAAAAAGTCATTCCCAAGCCCCAGACCAAAGAAGTGACTCCAAGAGACAGTCGTCTGACCCTCTGCAACCAGCACCAGGAAACACCAAAGCTGAAGTAGCCCATCTCGGTCAAGTCAGTAGCCACCTCTGGAGAATCATCACTGACTGCCGTAGGATGCCCCAAGAGACCAATCCTCACTGGACAAAAGTTGCATCCAAGTAAGCCGGGTCTGGGAGTGTCATCTGATTCCACATTGGTCACCCAAAAGCGACACCAGCGTCCACCAAAGGATATGGCTGGTACTGCTGTGTATGGTGACTGTAGCCCGGCAGCAGCTGGCCTTCTACTGTCTTTAAAAGGACTTTGAGGACTCCGACCTCTGTGACCAAAGTCACCCCAACTGACCCATGGACTAAAAAATAACCACAAAGGCACCCCTGTTGATCGCACAGCACTCAAAGCATCCTTCAGCATCTTCCAACTCCTGCAGCATCAGGACCACTCCATTGAAGTCTAAGGCAGTTGTGCTATAAAGTTTGGAACTGGACTGGAAAACACTTTGGTGGCCAGGTAACTGCACAAATACTCCTCCCCCCACACCACCTTCCTGTCGGATTTGGTCACACAAGATGGGCCAGAATAGTCAAAATCAACTCTTTCAAATATTTCAAAACTTTCCTGTTACCACTGCTTGTTTGCAGTTAATCTGAGTTTTCTTTAAAAATCCGTATCTCTGGAACCCTACGGTGAATTTTGCTCATCTTGGACTCTATATCATCTACTTTTATAAATTGGCGTTTGGTTTCTTTTGCGTTATGTGGCGTTCTTATTTCGCAGTTTGGTACGGTTAAATGATTTATACTTGTTCCTTTGTTTAAGCCTTGCTGCTTGCAGCCACAGCTACCCAGGGTTGAGCTTAAGAATTAACAAACGAGCCTAACTGGACCCAAGACCGCTTTTGCTAGTGTATTACATAGTAAGGGCGCACAGCTGTACCATATCCTCATAGGAGCAATGGTTAGTGGGAGGGCGAAAAGAAGCACATGAAGGCCAGCAACACACGGCCCAGAAGGAGAAGCACAAGAGAGCTTGCAATATGAGGGAGACAACAACACATGCACTCTCAAAGAGTACTTAAGAAAAAAGAAAAAAGTAGTTGAGTAAAAGTTAGCAGTGGAAGGATAGAAGGCAGCCAATCACAACAATGGTAAAGAGAGTAGGACAAACACAAGATGGACAAGCTGGGACAAGGAAAGCCATCAACAACAAAACCAACCACTGGTAAGCAATGAATGGCCTGTAAGCCTCTGCAAGTTCTTGATCAGCTCACAATAGATATTTTGCAACCAGATACCTTGCGCTATCTGGTAGGCTTAACTTTATATGGAGGCTCTATGTTTAATCAGGGCCAAATTATATTTTGGGGACATAACACACACTTTTGATATGACAAAACGTATGAGAGCCAATAAGTTTTATAGATTGAGACATGCTGACATTTGACATAAGGTTCGACGAGGGTGGACGAAGTAAACACATAGGGTAAACGGACATTGTTTGCAAAATAAGCTGTCAGCACGCACATCAAAAACACAATCTTCATTGGAAAGCATTACAATTATTTCCCTAGGAGAGGTTGATAAGAGCCATATTAAATGCCCCTTGAAGAATCACCTCGCACTTGGACTCAAAAAATATGAGGGCTACCTCCTGGAGCTGGAAGAAACAACATTTCAAAAAATATATAAATGGGGAATTTGGTTAATTTGGAAAGAGCTCCAATACTAATATTCTCGTAATGAAAGACATATGTGCTGTATGTCAGACGATACAATTTTTCAAATGCTGCCTCAAACTCCCCACTTGTAGGAAAAATCTTGTATTGCCAAATGTTTTACTTCCAATAACTGGAAGCATTCGCTTCATTTAAGGGGCCACTCTTTAGAAGATGTACACATTCAGCTAATTTTTCAGTTCCATCTTCCCCTCAGGATGACATTGCAGATGATTTGTGGCAGAAAACAGTCAGTCAACCTCTCCAACAAATGCTCTCAGAAGTAAAAATAGTAGAATAAAATCATGGCATCCAGACTATTTGTAGCTCTCAGGAGAGCTCTAATTTGCATGCGGTCAGTAAAATGTGCATCTGTTCTTGTGGAGGTTAAGTGAAAAAAATATAATTCCATTGCCCTGCTTATGGATTACGAATTCAATGTTCTCGGAGGTGTTACTAGACTGGATTTCAGATTGAGTGGAAAAGAGACAACATTGACAAAAATGAAGCCAATAGGGCTGGCTTTAAGTGAAAGTGCTGCTCCATTGATTGATACATTGGGATGTGTGTGCGAATATCTGAGTCTGAATGAGAGTGAGTCAATTATTAATTAGATGGATCACTGGATACATGGGTGAGCAACTGAGTGCCTTGATGGATGAGTAAGTGCATGGATGGATGAGCGCAAAGAAGGAGTGAGTGAATGCATGTTTAGCTTTAGTTGTGTCACTGCACATGCAATCTTTGCAATGAGTGGCATTGGCCTCAGTCCCTTTAACCATTGGTCGCTGTGTCATTCCTTTAATGTATCAGCCATTGGTTGATCGTAACTGTCATTCATAGCCTATGGAATTCAGTAAATGCACCGAGGCTTGAGGCCATTTCACTAGTGCATGAGTCCACATACGGAGGGCCCTCCTTTCTTTTTTGTTTTATGGGTGTTGTTGAATCTGTCTTGGACAAAAATACATTTTTACCATTGTTGAATGTAAACACAGGGAAATAAGTTGCCTGAAGTAAAAATCCTGTCCTTGCAGTTTTCAACTGCATTCAGTCTGAGAACAGGATAAAGAAGGCACTGATTGCTTGCCTTCATCGGGCAGTGCTCTTGCCTGTCAGCAGCACACAGTAAGACAAGAGAGATACATTTGCATGTATAGTCCCAGGACCGCCAGCTCCTCAGCATACCATAGTTCCTCAATAGAGCTCTTGACCAAAGTGCCTGGATTTACCACATCTTGGCACACAACAGCTTCTCAGCACACCACCATTCCACAGAATATCACAGCTTCACTCAACATTGCACACATCCTCTGAGCACACCACTGCTCACTAGCACGACAGCTTCCCAACGAAGCAAATCTCTGTGTTTGCACAATAATAACAGTGAAATATTTTATGTTACATATAGTATGCGCAAAGTAATGCAGAGGGTAAAATGCTACTTATTACTTTTGTTAAATGTGGGTAGGGGCCATAACTCATGTAAACACATTTAACCAAAACAAGGATGCAAGCAGTCACATTTGTGTAATAGTGTAAAATTGCATTAAAGAGGCCTTAATAGGAGAGTGGTTTGTGTGTGTAAAGCAATTGTAACATTCAATCTGTGAAACGACTTCCAATGAGAATTTCACTTTACTGTAGTAATGAACAAATTCACCCTTTTCACTGTGTTAATGTATATGTGAACTTGGTATTTATCAGTACAATTTCTGTTAATCATGTGTTATTTGGCCACATTTATTCTCAATGACATATATAAATATATATTTTTTTTTACCCAGTGGCAGTCATCACTGGGTAGTTATAGTTAGGTCACGGTTTCCATAGGAAATGCCTTTTTTATTTTGCTTATACCTTTGGCACAGTTTGACGAATCTTCACAAAATTTGGCAGGAAGGTAGATCTTGGTCCGCCGATCTTGCTTTGTGTGATTTGGTGTAAATCTGTTCAGTAGCTTTTGAGAAATTAAGGTTAAAATATAATTGTATATATGGACAGTTGGGTCCAACGGACTCTTGTAAGGGTCCCTCAAACCCAAATTGAGGAAATACCTTTTTTGCTTTGCTGATAACTTTGGCACAGTTTGAAGAATCTTCAAGAAACATTCCAAAAACATGCTCTTTTTACCTGCCTTGCGCATGGAAAGTTCAGATTTATGAAAGAAACTACCCAAGTGCAATACACCAGCTTCAATTCATTTTGTTCTATTCCCAAAGGCTGCCAAACTCCTTAACCCATGGATAGGACCATATTGGCAAGACTTGAACAGACACCACCATAGTTTTTCTCTGTAAGACAGTAGAAGGCAAGGTCACCAACAAGCAGTGTCTGTTTGTCTACTGTGGCCTCCTTTGGTCACTGAGCAGTGTCTCCAGAAGAGATCACTCAATAGGATTTAGCTATAGCAGTAACTATTTAGTATCGTGAGTGGTGTGTTCACCCATCCACCCAGCTACCCATTGCTGCTGTGGCTCTTGACTTGATAAACTTTATTTGATCTGATTTAGAAACGTAGATCATAAAAGTATACATAAAAACAGTAAAGCATCTTTCTTGATACAATACAATTAATTAAAAACCAGTGGGTAAAAACGGATGTTATAAAGCCCGGGTCAGAGCAACTTCGTGGTTAACAGAATAATAATGTTCAATGTTTCACAAGGTCACTCTCAAGTACTTCGTGCAAACTATACAGTAAAGGGACCAAGTAAGATGCAACACAAACCCCATTAGTAAGTTGATTATAAGATAGCTAAAAATTAAATAAAAATAAAAAGCCTTCCCTCAGATCATATTACAAGTCATTAAAAAATGTATTAATACCTGTACAAATCCTATGTAATATCGTGCCTGATTCAGTTAAGTGATTTCTTAAGAGGTTAAAAACTCAGTTGACGAGACACTTTAAGATTCATATCATTATTTGTTATATGAAATGTCGCCTACGCTTACAGGCCCTAAGAAATGAGGCTACACCAAAGCAAACATAAGGGTTGCAAAGCTTCTTAGGAAAAAACAAGGCAGTACGGCATTGGTTAAATTGATGGCGCCTTAAGAGAGGTAAAATGTATTTAGTTCTTTGTAAAAGTGACAAAAGAAAAAGAGGTGAAGGTCAGACTGTACAGATAAATTATCACATGGGCAAGGATGCAGGTCGTTAAGAGAATACCTTTTAATGGGAAAGCCCAGCATCAAAGGTAATAGGTTGGCGCGGAACCTTAAAAGAATGAACCTATGCTGTAGGTTTCTAACAATGTCCAGATACAGATAATCTCCCTTCGTTAGAGGAGGAATCAGATTGTATAATTTAACTGCGGTGCTAGAATGGTGGAGTTCCTTCCTCTCATAGGCAGCCTTTGTTAGAAAAGATCTTTTAGTCTCTTTTTTGGAAAGGTAGAGCATGAACTCAGGTTCGTAAATAACTCAGGTACGCCTAGGGAGTACAAAGTAGATTTAACGTACTCTAACCAAGGAATTTTATGTGCGTTGTCTAGTGACAGGCAATTTTGTATGATGGACCGGTTGAGGTCCACTGTATCTCTCTTTCAAATTGACAGCCACAACATTATCGGGGCTAATCTCACCAAGTCAGAAACAAAGGGTATATCCAGCTCTAAATGGGTGACATAGTTGGAGAATGAGGGGGGAGCAATGAAATCCTCTTAAAGAAGGCATTCTCGATCTTTTGGTGTGGTTTTATTAGAGCTAAACCCCACACCCCTGCCCCATATGTAGCGGCTGAGATCCTTTTGGCGCTATAGATCTTCTTTATAATCTCTATTGGTTTTGAGCCCAATTTCCTAGTGAAATTAGAGACTGTAGCCGAAGTGCGCTCCATAGATAGCACCCTACTACTCACCATGTGTGACCAGGATTGTTTGCTGTTCAAAACAAATCCTAGATAAGAGAAAGTCTCTACCAGTGCTAGTTTGTGTGACCCAATGTAAAACGATAGCAGCTTTAATGGGCGGGAACCTGACACTAAGATGAAGGTTTTTGATTAATTTAAATGCAGGTCCAGGGATGACATGAAATTTACGTAAGCGTCTATTAGATATTGAAGCGCTACACCCGTTCTGGCTATAAGGACGTCATCGTCTGCATAGGCCAGGATCGGGAGTGTGACTGGGGGAAGGAGGTGACGTCTATTGTGGATCTTTTTAGGGCGGCTTCCACCCCATTTGTGTACAATGAAAATAAAAATGGGGCAAGGACTCAGCCTTGTCCGACTCCCCTCATAATCTGAAAGGGTCTAGTGCATTCTCCATCCCTTCCATACCGGACGCACGCCATCGCCGGAGAATACATTTGATGGATAAGAATGATTAAACTGGAGTCAATGCCCATCTCAGTCATAATTGCCCATAGCTTTTCATAGCCCACACAGTCAAAAGCCGCCGATAGGTCCATAAATGCCATGTAGGTTTTCCCACCTTTTGCCGTGGAATACTTGGCGATGGTCAGGCTAAGATTCAAGCATTGGTCGATCGTGCCTCGGCCCTTCTGGAAGCCGTACTGAGTTGGCATTAAGATGTTATTTTCCCTTGCCTAGTCCTCTAGTCTGTTCAATAGCACACGCCTCAGCAGTTTAGCCGTGGAGTCTAAAAGGGAAATGGGGCGGTAATTCTGGGGTTTGGATCTATCCCCCTGTAAGAGGGGCTCTACTCGGGGGGGATCTCAGACAGTAATGAGGCCAAATTTGAAGGCTTTATCAGGTTGGTTTATTGACTTGGTTTGCACAGTCCGATACGTTAGAGTCCTCCTCTGGTTTGGGCTGCACCCTTTTTTCACCAGCTTCCTCCCTTGGGACCTTTGGGGTTGTAACAGGGTCCTGGCCTCGCAGCAGGTCCGTGGTCCTGGTACCGGAATGTGACCAAACCCAAGGAAACAAAGAAAATAACACCACGTCAGGGGGATAACGAGACGCTTTCAATGCAAGGGAGCGGGGAGTGAAGGAGTCACCACAAACCGCCAACACCGTGAAGACCCAGCTGTGACCTCCCTCGCATTCACCACCCTCCCCTACCCGTGCCCTGGAACCCCTGTAGTTTCGCCCGTACCTTGGTAAGCCACCCTCCTCCTGGAGGGTGGCTGGGCGGAACACAGTTCCGTTGGCCTCCTGGCTTGACGTCTTCAGCGGGGCCCGCGGCTCCTGTCTCGTCTTCTCTCCGTCCGTCTGATTTCTCGGATTTCCTCGCTTCCGGCTCTCCTCTCGCCCGGGATTCTCCTTCCGCATACGTGCGGGAGCTCCCTTCTCTTGTTCCGTCCGATCCCTCACTGGATTGGACGGCAGAGTACAATGTCAATGGCCACGCCTCCGAGGTCTCCGAGGAGCTGTCGTTAAAGGGCTCCAGACCTGCCTGTGTAGAAGGCAACAGCACGGCGTTAACCCCTTCAACTGGCTGGTCCGGTCTCCCGATATCCGCGGACTCCTGACACATGCCCCCCCTGGAGATTCCCCGATCGGGGGAACCTGGAAAACGCGACAGGTAGTCGGCATTGCCCTGTTCTCTGCCTTTTCGGTGAAGCACCTGGAAACAATATGGTTGAAGGGCCAGGAACCACCTAAGGACCCGTTCGTTGGTGCCCTTATTCCTCTGCAACCAGGTGAGCGGAGCATGATCTGTATATAGCAAAAAGGAGCGTCCTTCTAGATAGTATCTTAACTTGTCTATACTCCATCTGATGGCCAAGCACTCCTTTTCAATCACTGGATACGCCCTCTCCCTGGGGAAGAGTTTTCTGCTGATATACAGAACAGGCCGTTCCAGCCCCTCCTCATCTAACTGAGAGAGAACGGCTTCTATTCCCAACCCGAGGCATCGGTCTGTAAGATGAATGTTTTCTGGAAGTCTGGTGTGAGTAAGAAAGGGGAGGTGGTTAACGTGTTTTTCAGGGACTGAAAAGCCAAGAGCTCTTTGGTGGTTGGGGACCTAAGACGACTAGGTGCAGTGTTTTTCTTAAGCAGATCGGTGAGGGGGGCGGCGGTATCAGAAAAAAAGGGAATAAAGCGCCGGTAATACCCCACCAACCCCAAAAAGGCCCTTAGTTCTTTTTTTGTGGTGGGATACAGGGTGTCTTGGATAGCCCTGACCTTTTCGCTTTGGGGTTCGATTAAGCCCTTTCCTAACATGTACCCCAGGTATTTTACTTTTTGATAGGCGAACCTGGATTTTTTTGCGTTAACATGCAGATTTGCAATTCTTCGTTCAGTGAGAACGGCTGATAAATGGGACAGATGCTCATCCCAGGTTTTACTAAACACGACAATATCGTCTAGATATGCCGATGAATAATCAAGATGTTCTTTAAGAAGAGCGTCCATCAGCCGTTGGAAGCTGGCTGGGGCACCCTGTAGGCCAAACGGTAGGACTGTAAAGTGAAATAAGCCCTCTGGGGTGGAAAAGGCTGTTTTCTCTTGGTCCTTAGGGTGAAGGGGGATCTGCCAGTAACCCTTGATGAGGTCGATGGTGGTGATATAACGAGCCTCACCAAGGCGCTCGATTAACTCGTCGACCCGCGGAAGGGGGTACCCGCCCTGCTTGGATATTCGGTTCACCGCCCTGAAGTCAATGCAGAACCGGGTACTACCATCCGGCTTCGGGACCAGGACAATCAGTGAGCACCAATTACTTCTGGAGGGCACCACCACCCCTAGGGCCAACATATCGGCTACTTCCTTTTTTTGGGCCGCCCTACGTGCCACGGGAACCCGATAGGGTCTTTGTTTGACTATAGTCCCCTCAATGGTGGGTATTGTTTGGGTTGCTAGGGTGGTTCTACCGGGCTGGTTTGAGAAGACGTCGGAAAACGACTGCAGGAGGTCCCTTATTTGTTTTGTCTCCTGGGGCTCTAAATCAGGACTAAGGAGGGTGTCCCCCACTGTGGTCTTTGATGGGGTAGCAAGAGAAACAGTACAGGGCTTTTTAGGGACGGGCCCTAGCCACTTTTTTAACAGGTTTACGTGATACATCTGGGTCTTCCCAGGGGAGAGCCGTAACACGTAAGTGGTGTGTCCGACCCTTCGTACCACCTCATAAGGACCTTGCCACTCCTTCCTGAGTTTGTGGCTGGAGGAAGGAAGGAGAAGTAGGGCCCAGTCCCCAGGGGTTAGCTCTCTCCACTTCTTACCCTTGTCATACTTGTATTTTTGTTGGGTCTGTGCCTTTTCTAGGTTCTCATGGGCTAAGGACCTCAGTTTACATAGCCGCGATTTGACCTGGTTGGCATATTCCAATAGGACTTGGGCCTCGGCTACCCCTTGTTCCTCCCAACTTTCCTTCGTGATTTCAAGGAGCGTACGTGGTTTTCTCCCGAACATTAGTTCGAAGGGGGAGACCCCTAAGCTGCTCTGGGTAGTGCTACGAATCACGAACAGGGCCAAGGGCAATAACTGATCCCAGTTCCTCCCATCCCCACTCAACAGTTTCTTTAAGGTGAGCTTTAGGTTACCGTTATAGCGTTCCACCAGACCGTCAGTTTGGGGGTGGTACACAGATGTTTTGATATGTTGGATGCCCAATTGTTTGCACACCTCCCTCATTAAACGAGAGACGAAGGGTGTACCCTGATCTGTTACCAGCTCCCTTGGGAATCCCATCCTTGAAATCACCTCTATCACCCTCTGAGCTATCGTGGTGGCTGTTCGTAGTGGAAGGGCTTCGGGGTAACGAGTGGCGTAATCAACCAACACAAGGACGTATTGGTGACCCTTGCTGGACTTGGGGAGAGGTCCTATGAGGTCCATGCCTTCTCTTTCGAAAGGACGACCTATAATGGGTAAGGGCTGTATAGGGATTTCTCTTTTGGCAAATGGCACACTCCTGGCAGTACTTCTTAGTTTGGAGATATATGCCTGGCCAATAGAAAGAACCTAGGATTGCCTGGCTAGTCTTCTCTGCCCCTACGTGACCCGCGAGAAGATGGGAATGTGCAAAAAATAGGATCTGCTCTCTAAAACTGGTGGGGACTAGTAACTGGGGTTCGGCTCCTTCCTTGGCAAGGCGATAGAGGAGTCCGTTGTGTTCCAGAAAACAAGGATAAGTGCGTTGGGGCCTATTTCTTGTTTCCTGTGCTCCTTGCCATGCGTTTCTGAGAGAGGCGTCGTTTAGCTGGGCTGCCCTGAAGTTGTTGTCAATGGCCCAGGGCTCCGAGGTCAAAAGAGTGTTGTGAGGACCCGGGTCTGCTACGCCTATGCCAAGAGCATGGGAGAGAAGAACAGCAAAGGAAGGATTATCAACCCTCAGGATCAGGGCCTCGGGAAGGGTAGGGAGCACCCCTACGGTGACCGAGGTGCTTTTACCTGTCTTAGTACGTATGGACAACTGCGCTATCGGGTACTCTCGGATATCTCCATGCGCACAGCGGATATTAACTGTTTTCTCTGGTATCATAGCGGTGGCGGGGACTATGTCTTCTCCGGCTAGGGAGTGCTTGCACCCTGAATCTAGAAGAGCTGTTACCTCCCTGTGGTTCACTATTAGACTCACATAGTAGATGTGCCCCGTTTCTTGGGCAAAGAGGACAGAACGGGGAGCGTAACTGACGTCCATGGGTTCGTCTTCACCCTTGTCCCTTCTCTTCCTGCAAAAGCGGGCTATGTGGCCCCACTCGCCACATTCGAAACATTGAGGACCAGATGTGGTTGAGCTCTCTGGTCTTACAGTCCGGGTTCTAAACTGGTCCAGGGGTACTTTCATCGGTTTCCTGTCATACTTCGTGGCTGCGGCCCCTTTTTGGGGTTTCTCTGGCTCCTTTACTGAGGGGCCACTTTGTGCCCTGGCATAGGAGGTGGCCATTTCGACGGCGTGCTCCAAGGTCAGGCCTGCATGCTGCCTGAGCCACCTTTGGGTACCATAGGGCAGGGCCTCGAGGAACTGCTCCAAGTAGATCTTGCTCCTTACGTCTTCCATGTTGGACTCCTGGGGTTTTAGCCAACGATCAGCAGCGTCCTTGATCTTATAGAAGAGCGTTTTGGGGGTGTCACCTGCGAGGCCACGTTCTTGTCTGAAGTGGAGACGGTGGGTCTCGTCATCCACGCCCAGGCGGTCTAGGATATACTGCTTCACTGTGCCATAGGCCGCGGTACCATCCTTATTGATCACTTGGTACGCTGCTTGTGCTTCAGCCGTAAGGAGTGGGGCCAAGTAGAAGGGCCAGCGGTCCACCGGCCATCCGCTAGCCCTGGCGGCCCTTTCAAAGTTTAGGAAGAAGGAAATAGGATCCTCCCTTGGTACGTGTTTCTGTAGCGGGATTACGGTGCCAGGGGGAGCGGGGCTTCTTCCCTGTCCGATGCCCATAAGCATGTGGCTCTGGCCCTCTGCCAACTTGACCATCTGGTCCGCCTGTTGTTGTATGGCCGCTGTGAAGGTAGCTCTGTCCATTTCAGCCTGGAGCTTCTCTCGATAGCCCACTCCAGCTTGGCCTGGCCTTCCCTTAATTGATGCACCAAATTCTCCATCGTGTATCGAGGAGGCTATGCCCGCATTCTCCACCACTTTGTAAGAGGGGCTCTACTCGGGGGGATCTCAGACAGTAATGAGGCCAAATTTGAAGGCTTTATCAGGTTGGTTTATTGACTTGGTTTGCACAGTCCGATACGTTAGAGTCCTCCTCTGGTTTGGGCTGCACCCTTTTTTCACCAGCTTCCTCCCTTGGGACCTTTGGGGTTGTAACAGCGTCCTGGCCTCGCAGCAGGTCCGTGGTCCTGGTACCGGAATGTGACCAAACCCAAGGAAACAAAGAAAATAACACCACGTCAGGGGGATAATGAGTCGCTTTCAATGCAAGGGAGCGGGGAGTGAAGGAGGAGTCACCACAAACCGCCGACACCGTGAAGACCCAGCTGTGACCTCCCTCGCATTCACCACCCTCCCCTACCCGTGCCCTGGAACCCCTGTAGTTTCGCCCGTACCTTGGTAAGCCACCCTCCTCCTGGAGGGTGGCTGGGCGGAACACGGTTCCGTTGGCCTCCTGGCTTGACGTCTTCAGCGGGGCCCGCGGCTCCTGTCTCGTCTTCTCTCCGTCCGTCTGATTTCTCGGATTTCCTCGTTTCCGGCTCTCCTCTCGCCCGGGATTCTCCTTCCGCATACGTGCGGGAGCTCCCTTCTCTTGTTCCGTCCGATCCCTCACTGGATTGGACGGCCGAGTACAACGTCAATGGCCACGCCTCCGAGGTCTCCTCCGAGGAGCTGTCGTTAAAGGGCTCCAGACCTGCCTGTGTAGAAGGCAACAGCATGGCGTTAACCCCTTCAACTGGCTGGTCCGGTCTCCCGATATCCGTGGACTCCTGACACCCCCCTTCTTGAATATTAGGATGATGATGCTTGTTCTCCATGAATCAGGGGGACCCCTTTTAGAAATTTCGTTGAATAGGATGGTTAACACTGGGGCCCAGAGATCTTGGTGTTCGAGAAAGAAATCAATAGGAACCCCATCTGGGCCGGGAGCTTTAGCACAGCCACACTTGGCCAAGGCAAATCTTATTTCGTTCAGGGTAAAGGTCATGGGGGAGCCCGGAGGCTCTTGAGCGTCGGACTGGTCGACCCTCATTATAATCCTTTCGAAATGTGCAACCCAAGTGTCTTCATCCACATGGTTGGCCGATGTTTTTCTATGTCCTTCTTAAAGAACGGTGCATTTACTAGCCTCCAAAATTCCCTGCTACTGTTAAAGGTTGCGGCCTTCACCAGGTTACCCCAGGCCTCTTCCTTAACCTCAGTTTTCCTATTTTTCCAGGCTTTTTTGTACACCACCCGTAGATCCTTAATTAGGGGCTGGTTTCTAGAGGACATTTTTAGAACCCTACGGAGGTCTCGGAGGGCCCTCGAGCAGGTCTGGTCAAACCATCGGATTTCTGGCCTCTCATTGTTAGTTCTAGGCTGAGTCAAAGACAATGTAATCTCCTCAAGTATCTCTAGGAAGTTTGCAATTAGGGTGTCTGGATCTAAACAATCCATGATCAAGTCCTGCTTATTAGCTACGACCTGTGTTTGATTCTCTTATCGTCTGTATTATCCCATTTAAGTTGGTAGCTGTTTTGCCTGGCTAGGATTGGTTTTGATACCCTCACAGAGTGGCTGGGAGAGAGTCTGTCCCCGGACAGCTCAAGAGATATAGGGCATGATCGCTAATGAAGAACGGAGTGGTGTCGGTGTGGATAATATTTCCATGGCAGTTTGAAGAGGCAACTATAAAATCTATAGTTGAGTGGGATTCACCTCGAAAGCAAGTTGTTTCAAGACCTCTTCCAGCGGGTACCACTCTGTTATAGACTCTGTATATAGGGCTAAGAATCTATTTAGGGTGTTCCCATAGTTGTGATGTGTGAAATGCACCATAGGTTATCCTTCCATATCAACCAGACCGCAAACAGTTCCCATAAAAAATGGACAATGATGGACATTAAAAACCCCTAAGCATAAGATGTTGAAGTCTGTAAATGATAGAGCCCTGATAAAGATTTCCAATTCCTTCTCCAATAAAGTACAATCGATGCCATACTCCCAACAAAGTTATTGTTATAGTAATTTATCACTATCCAAGCTTGCTGGCACCCTCCCACCCATGCTAAGAAGTGGAAATAGGGGGAGGAATGTTTGAATTTAATAATCTTAAATCGCTAGAGTGTTAGAAATTAAGGTTACCAAAACCCCTTTGGATCTGCCTGACAAGGAAGGAACCGTGTATGTTTGAAAGGTTCGGTAGCCATTTAAAAAAATATTGGACCTAAAGCCCAGGTTTCTTGGAAGCATATTTTATCCCTGCCCTGCCATAATGAGACCCACACGGCATTAACCATTTTATTTGCAATTCCTGCAACACTCCATGCAGCTACTCGCACCCCTTGGTTCCGGTTACACATCTGTTCCTCAGAGGCTGGAGCTCCTGGGTTACTTATTGGGGGGTTAATACTAGTTGGCTTAAAAGTTTCTCCCCCCTCCTTTGGGTTCTGCTGGACCTTGATGCCTGGTACTACTGAGACATATGATGGCTCATTGGGAGAAGTTGGGGCACTAGTTTCAGTCCCCTTGTTCAGTCAGTCACAGGACTCTAGGTCAATTAAGGAGGCAAATTGGTTTTGTGACGCAAACTTCAAACTTGAGAAACTAAAAGGATCTTGTGTTGCCAGCAGGGGCGGGCATAAAGGAATATTTGGAGCTCGCAGGCCATGCCAATGAGAACGTAGGGCGGGACTATAAAATTGGGCTAGAGGGGAGACCATGATTTGTGTTTTGAGCAGGGGGGGGCGAGTGTGTAGACCCTCAACAGATTTCTTACCACATGGGGATTATTAAAATTAACAACGCAATCGCCTCTTGTTTCTTTGGCAAAGGGACCCACCCATCCCACCCTCATGGCCATGATAATATGCATGTCCAAGCTGTTACCCCACAGGCCGTAACCCTTGACATGAGTATTAAACCAATGTAAAGCTTTTGGCATTAGCTGGTCCGTAGACCCCCTTTGTCCCGTGGTCAATGGGGTACGTTGACCAGGACATATGGCTGGGCTGCTGGGGGGAGGTCTAATATATACAACTGTAGGGTGCCAGCTGGAGGGGGCTCTAAACTCGGGACTGCAACCAGACCTCTCACTTACTCCTGTTATTTGCGAGCTGGCCTGGGCTTCACGATGGGGCACTCCATTTCTCCCCAGAGATCTGCGGTTAACGCCATTCAGTGACGGAATCAAGGGGTTAAGGAGAGTGGGTTGGGGAATGGTGGATGATGTCAAGGGGGGTGGGCAGATTGTACGAATCATCTTCATTTGGTCCTTGTCCCCCCTAGGAAAATCCCCCAAGGGCCCTGGGACTTGCCCCATGGCAGGAGGGTGAACAAAACTCGGGGGGTTACCACTTGCACCACAGGTAAGGCCCCTATTTACGAGAAGGTCTAGTTTCTCTTCTATCTTCCCCAATCTGGAGTTTAGCGGGTTAAGTAATTTGAGGACCAGCTGTTCCAGTTTTCCTATTATGTCCTCACATGGCCCTACCACAGAGTCTTTTTCGCAGAAAGCGTGCCGGAACCGTGAGGTCTTGGGCAGGTAATTTCGATCTTGGCCCCATCAGAGTTTTTGGATTCTGCTTCTGCTTCCCACCTGGTCTTTTCCTCTTGACCACAAGTTCAATTATGGACTCATTCGGCAAAGAGAACAGGGAGGAATCTGGGAGTGGAGGAGCAGTCGCACTCAGATGCAGGGATTGGGTAGGGTTAGTGGGTGGTTCCAGCTCCTCGATCACTACTAGCTGTGAGGGTTGAGTGGATTGTAGCAGAGGGTCGCTTCTCCTCCCTTCCTCCAAGGAGAGACGGCGTTCCGTAAGCTCGATTTCTTGGGATAAAGCATTAGTAGCTCTGATCAGGAAGGAGTCAAGCGTATGTACGATTACCCCCCGCTATTTTCGCTGTAGCTTTCCGCTTGCCCATCTTTTGAGAAACGCTTGCCCAAATAGTATCTCACCTCCAATTTGCAGTCCGTGACATTAAAGTCCCAAATAGGGAAATCACCTAGCGGCAGAGTTAGAGGGGAGGCCCAGCCCAGCCCATCCTCTTCCGGGCTCAGACGGGCGTAGACTGGCCCGCCCTTGGCCCGGACACGTTTTGCGCATCCCGCGCCGCGGGAACCATGCAGTGCTTAAGAGCGCGAAGGGGGCATGGCCGTACTCGGGGCTTGTGGTCTTTGTGGTCCTCTCCTGGACCCAAGGCAAACACTGTGTCCTGCACCCCGCGGCTACCCCACCGCGGGAACCATGCAGTGCTTAAGAGCGTGAAGGGGGCGTGGCCGTACTCCGGGGCTTGTGGTCTTTGTGGTCCTCTCCTGGACCCAAGGCAAACACTGTGTCCTGCACCTCGCGGCTACACGTGACTCATGGAAGTACAGTTCATGATCTCTCTCCAGGAAAGTTTCTCTTCCCACCCCAGATCTGGTCCAGTAGTACAGAATTGGGAGTCCTGAATATTCTCCTTAACAATCTTACAGAGATACTTACAGAACAGTATAATAGACTGCAAAACAACCAGCATAGCGATTGTTGCTCTTCACATTGCTGAGAGTGAAGTATCCTCCAGAAAAGAACTTGGGGCAAGATGTACAAAATGTTACAAAATCGGGAATCGGTCACAAACTGGATTGCAAGTGCAAAAAGTTTAATTTTCAATCTATTGAGTGCTCTAAAATAGAGATTTCCTACTTTGTAATGGCGTACGGAAAAGAACGAACCACAATTTTTTTAATGATTTTAAGGAATCCTTAAATTGACATTGAAAATTTAGATAAAATGAGAGGCAGTAGGAGAGACACCTTTGATTGGTGTACATCTGGAATGTTTTAGGAGGTAGTTGTTCTGGATCATCTGGAAGAAGTATGTTGTCCGCAGTCATGTGAGTACTAAGAATAGCCGAGTCACTGCTCATGTTAATGAATATGTTGTACTAATGGCTGTGGTGAATGTTGCTTGATACAGTTCAGTAGCGGATAATGTTACAGTTACACTCGTAGTGCACCCCAAACCAGTTGGCCCTAGTATTTTTCATTCTCTTCTTCTACCTATACTTCTACTGCTCAAATTCTTGCATGTACCTATAACTAAACACAATGGTACCTATAACACAGTAACCCATCATTTTATATAACAAATATTCAATTTTATTATAATATTATCTCTGAAGTAAACTATAAGTTGTAACGAAATCAATATTAATTTGGAGAATGTCAGTTTGTTGTTTTTTTACGTAGCACCTGTTTCTAGCATCTGACCTCGTTTTTATGATCAATTCCTGCAGCCCATGGCCTTGAGCTGTGTGAAGCTGGGATTGACCACAGGACTGGTAGCTAACCTACTGCAGGCAGCCAATCCCCCATAGCACCCAACCTATGGCCAGGCATTGCAGAGATTGACCATAAGGCCTGGCCTATAACCAGGCTCAGCACGAACCTCCTGCAAGCGCCCATGCCTTGCCCCAAAACTGCAACCATCAGCCAGCTCCTACTGCACATAGAGTTCCGCTGTGTCCAAAGAGAGTTGGCTGCAGGACTAGTGCCCAAACCATCATTGTAGCTGGCCTAGGGGTCTCCAGATTCGTGAATCCTAAAAAAGCATTTAAAAAAAGAAATTGGAGCTCCACAGCTGTGCTTGGCCAACCCCTTTAGCCATGTGCAACGGGGGTTGGCCACAGAGGGGTGGCTAACTCCTTCTGCTCATGGCCATAGCTGGATTTTCAAATCTACAACAGATGATGAGAGACCAAGCTCATAAGTTCCATGCTTTTATTTGTTGTAATTGGATTTGAGAATCCGTGGAGGATACATGGATTAATAGATCAAATGCATTTAAAATTTGACCTCTACGTGCCAAGACCAGAATATTTATTACACGCTTATTGCTCAAGATCTACTAAAAGGCTTGACACCTCACCAAGCAAAGGTATTCCCTTGTGTAACGTGCTACTTACATGCCACATGTGGTGTAATTATGTACAGCATACAATACAGCTGTTTTTCTGCACTGAGGAACCAAGAATCTTATGGGAGCTAAAATATTTTTTTAGCCCCAGTTTGACTCATCTGCACAAAACTAGCCATGAAGAGCCCAGAGTGGATGAACCTTTTTAGGAAGTTTTGTAAAGGTTCATCAAACGGCGCCAAAGTTACTAGCAAAACATACAATGCCTTTAGAAAGGGAAGTTTGACCGAAAAATAACCATTACACAGACACTGTCACCTGTGTAATGTTTTATACGAATGTATGTGTGAGTGTATATATTTATTTATATCTATACACATATATATATATATATATATATATATATATATATATATATATATCCACACGAAAGGTTGCCCCTGTGAGGATGGCCTCCCGGAGTGCACACTCCTATTGTGAGGGGTGCAGCAGTGTCGGTGATAAGCTTTCATCCAAAATAAAACTCCGTCTCAACGCGTTTCAAGCATTCCGCTCTTGTTCACGAGCCACCAACATCTCTTAAGAACAGCTACCAGTGCCATGAAACACCTGCCCTAGTTTTATAGTCCTGCCCTAATGGGCGCGTCTTGTTGCTGATTCACACATGCCTCCAGTGCATTGTGGTATTGGCAGTTCACGAAACACAATACTGAACATTCAAACCCCAGTGGGTGGTAGCGTTCTCCTTTATTTTGTAAAAACATAACCACAGTGGGTGAGGAAAGTTAAAACCAAGTCCGTTGCAATATCACGCTCCTCATAATGGAACACTCACGTTCCCTTTGCGCTGGCCTCTACGTCCTTCGAGAACCAGGAATCCTCAATGTAGTGGCGGGCCATCCTCGCGGCTGAGCAAAGCCGCTACGTATCCACACGAAAGGTTGCCCCTGTGATGATGGCCTCCCGGAGTGCACACTCCTATTGTGAGGGCTGCAGCAGTGTCGGTGATAAGCTTTCATCCAAAATAGAACTCCGGCTCAACGCGTTTCAAGCATTCCGCTCATATGTGAATCAGCAACAAGACGCGCCCATTAGGCACAGTGCGCAGACTCCGGACAGCCACGCGGCCCACAAGGACGCCATCCGCAACCACCATCACCTCATCAGGACTGCCAAGAGGACCTCCTTCAAAGACCGCCTCGACAACAACGCACACAATAGCAAGGAGCTCTTCAACATCGTGAAGGAACTCTCCAACCCCAGCTCCAACACCAACGACATCCCGCCGTCGCAAGCCCTGTGCGACTCCCTCGCCACTTTTTTTCACCGCAAGTTAGCAGACATCCACGACAGCTTCAACACCCAGACAGCCCCAACAGACATCAACACAACAGACTCTCCGCACACCATCAACCACGACCCCCTGCTAGTCTGGGCCAACGTGAGCATCGATGACACCATCAAGATCATGAGCACAATCCACTCCGGCTCCCCGTCAGACCCATTCCCGCACCACATCTTCAACAAAGCCAGCAGCTCCATCGCACCCCATCTGCGCAACGTCATCAATCTCTCCCTCGAGACCGCGACCTTCCCAGAGAGCTGGAAACACGCCGAGATCAACGCCCTACTCAAAAAACCCAAGGCGGACCCAAGAAGAACTTCCGGCCCATCTCTCTGCTTCCGTTCCCGGCCAAGGTCATCGAGAAGATCGTCAACAGACAGCTAACCCTATACCTCGAAGAAAACAGAATCCTGGACCCTTCCCAGTCAGGGTTCCGCAGCAACCACAGCACCGAGACTGCCCTCATCGCCGCCACCGACATCAGGACCCTGCTGGACAACGGTGAGCCCGCTGCCCTCATCCTCCTGGACCTCTCCGCCGCCTTCGACACCGTCTGCCACCACACACTACGCGCACGCCTCCACGCCGTAGGGATCCGAGACAAGGCTCTGGAATGGACCACCTCCCTTCCTCTCTGGCAGAACCCAGAGCGTCCGCCTCCCCCCATTCCGATCCGAAGCCTCCGAGATCATCTGCGGCGTACCCCAGGGATCTTCCCTCAGCCCAACACTGTTCAACATCTACATGGCCCCGCTCGCACACGTCGCCCGACAGCACAACCTCAACATAATCTCCTACGCCGACGACACTCAACTGATCCTCTCCCTCACCAAGGACCCCATCACCGCCAAATACAACCTCCACGAAGGAATGAAGGCCATCGCCGACTGGATGAAGATCAGCTGACTGAAGCTGAACTCGGACAAGACAGAGGTCCTCATCCTCGGCTCCAACCCCTCAGCCTGGGACTACTCCTGGTGGCCGACGGCACTGGGGGTATCCCCGACACCCACCGACCACGCACGCAACCTAGGAATCATCCTCGACTCAACGCTCTCCATGACCAAGCAAGTCAACGCCGTCTCCTCCTCCTGCTTCAACACCCTCCGCATGCTCCGCAAGATCTACAGGTGGATCCCGACAGATACAAGAAGAACAGTCACCCAGGCCCTCGTTAGCAGCAGACTCGACTACGGAAACGCCCTCTACGCGGGAGCCCCGACCAAGCTCATCAAACGACTGCAACGCATCCAAAACGCCTCTGCACGACTGATCCTCGACGTACCATCACGACGATCCACATCACCCCCCACCTGAGAAACCTGCACTGGCTCCCCGTCAACAAGAGGATATCCTTCAAGCTCCTCATCCACGCACACAAGGCACACAAGACCGGCCCAGCCTACCTCAACAGACGACTTTCCTTCTACATCCCCAACCGCCAGCTCCGCTCTGCCGGCCTCGCACTCGCCACCGTCCCTCGCATCCGAAGAACAACCACCGGCGGGAGATCCTTCTCCCACCTCGCCAAGACCTGGAACACCCTCCCACTGAGCCTACGACAGACCCAAGACCTGCTGACCTTCAGGAGGCTACTCAAGACCTGGCTGTTTGACCAGTAGCGCCCCCCCCCCCCCCAGCGCCTTGAGACCCTCGCGGGTGATGCAGCGCGTACAATAAAAACTATTCTCCTCCCAGGTCACTTATAGGTCATCCAGGGGCGAACTATATTTCTCATATCCACATGACGATGGGGCCCATAAACATCGCCTAACACACACGCACACTCCTGAATTTCCTTTACACCTTTATGAAATTCTGTACTCCTAGGAGAAGCATGAGAACTAAATGGAGAACACCATTTATGTACCGCTGGAAGAGCCGGGATATCTTATTACCTTAATTTGTCACTTTCTTTTAGTTATTTCTTAAGATATTCCTGCTCATTATTTTGTCGATGAATCATTCATGTAAAAAATTAGTTCATAGTGATTAAGACCAGCTGAATCACAATAACAATTACTGATGTCACAGTCATTTAGGAAAATAACCACTGAGTCATTTTGGGTTTAAAGAATCTTAAATTTTATATAATTTTTAAAAAGCATGAGAAAGAATTTAAAACTTTATTCAATTATTCATTCTTAAATTCAAATATTTATTAAGCATAATCAATTTATTGCAGAAAGGAAATTTTTGTCATGAAGCCAAAACCCTAATTACCTGCCTAGCTTCCTAATTTAGCCTAATGATTTCTAACCTAAGTTAAGAATTAGAAATAGCCTGATTCTCATACTCAACTGGAAAATTAAGACAGCAACAGCAACTTCAGCTCGTCAGCATCAGCTACCTGCAACCCGTCTCATCTAACAGTCTTTCAGCATCTCCCGCTCAGTAAGGGATCGATCAGGACCACCCAGCACTGGAAGCCACCAACACGACTCTCCAACTCCTCTCCTGACTGTGACTGCAACCGCGACTGACTCCCCTCCCACTAAGAGTAGGCCCTCTTATACCCTAATTCTAACTTTGCTAACTAACTGTTGCAACATTAATAACACGCTTTTCTTTCATTGGTCCATGCATGTCATCTTATTCATTCTTTTAATCAAGTTCTCTTGGATTCAAGGGTCCTTGGATAATTTCCTTTCCCATACGCTCAAACATATTTTCATCCGTTTCGATCAGTACATTTGTAACTTCTTTCGATACATTCGAGAACTCCGCAGTCATTGTCCTTTCTCTTAAACTTGTTTCCCACGGGTCTTCTGCTGATCATCACGGCACACTATCAGTTCAATTAGGTCACATCAGCCTTGACCATTTCTTGCATCCTAGCTGTCTCAGTAACCTCACGAGGTTTAGTTTTTTCTCCGATTTCATCCCGTATCACGTGTCCCCTTGCGCCTGCGCACATCTTCCCACTGGCGGCCATTTTATATCGCCACTCGGTTATACTTTAGAAGCACTAATTTGAGGCAAACAAAACATAATTAAAATAGAGAAAAATAGCCCTTTTCGTTTCCCTCCCGTCATCTACGTACCCCAATTAGTTATTACCTAGCAGAAAGCAACATTTAAGTTGTTCCTTACTTACCATCACTATTGTTTTTGCAACGACACGTTTTATTTCTATGAAGCACAAACATGCATTTATTTTTAATTAGTACGCATTTATTTTTATGTTATAATTAGACACACGGACATCCATTAATAGATTATTTAGCACACACATTGGCATGTTACCATTCCCACACATACAGTGTTGATTAATACATTTAAACGAACATTTTATTTAATTAATTATAAAATTTGTTAGGGGTTAAATTTTTTTTATTTTCCCTGCTCCATCACGGGTATGTAGTGCGCTCTACAAATGTCTGATTGTTTGATTGATTAGGGCGGGACTATAAAACTAGGGCAGGTGTTTCATGGCACTGGTAGCTGTTCTTCTGAGAGGTTGGTGGCTCGTGAACAAGAGCGGAATGCTTGAAACGCGTTGAGCCGGAGTTCTATTTTGGATGAAAGCTTATCACCGACACTGCTGCAGCCCTCACAATAGGAGTGTGCACTCCGGGAGGCCATCCTCACAGGGGCAACCTTTTGTGTGGATATATACATATATATATATATACACATATGCAAATATCTCTCTCTCTATATATATATATATATATATATATATATATATATATATATATATATATATCCCAACAACACCACACTTAACCTCAAAGTAAGGAACACTGACACCACGGCTGAAGGTTAGAACTGCAATAATACAAGTACAAAATCAGCTTTGCATTAACGAACAGTTCCCACTTAAAGACAGATGGCAGCATGTTTGTGAAAGTAAACAATAAAGTTTTAACATGCTGTTGCCTTTCGTGGAAAGTAAATAAAAGGACACACCTGTTTGACAATGCACTCTGGGAGAAAACCAAACCGCAGTGTTAAATCACGAGGCTAGGTGAAAGCAGAGGTACCCGTGATCAAGCCTCTTTTGGAGGAAAAACACGTTGGTTTTTTTTGTACTTGTGCAGCTTTCTACATGGAGTAAAAGCATTTTTCAACCTTCAGCCATGGTGTCAGTGTTCCTCACTTTAAGGTTAAGTGTGGTGTTGTTGGGATATTTAAGGGAGAGCACTGGTATCGTTGCACTGACCCGCCCTGCAGAGCCTGCTGGCTCACATTCCGGTGCAATCACGGTGGTATATATATATATATATATATTGATATATTTACGCATATCCCTTGCAACGATCCTAGAAGGAATTCAAAGCGGCACTCCTGAGTTGGAAAGCAGAAAAGCTTTATTCTTCAACTTGCGCAAACAGCGTAAATAGACATGGCAACTCGTTTTGGCTTGCACCTTCCACTGCAGTATATATATATGTTTTTCAGAAGGTCTTTAAAATAATGTCTCTATATTTGACAAATATTACAGCAATCAAGGAGGCAGATTTAAAGTTTCTAGTAGAGCAACACGTTCTGTTTATTTTAATAGGTTTCATTTGCTGACATTTAGAGCGTAATGATAATTGTGGAGCACTGTAGTGTGCAAAAGATGTGCCTAAAGAGGCACTGAGCCTGCGTCTCTCACATAATCCTAAGTGCAGGACATCAGAAGCAGAAAATTAGGTTAGAAAACTACTGTGGCTTAGATTGTGTAGAAACAGAGAGATATCTTTATTGTTATGATCTATAGCATGGATCACATTTTATGTTTAGTAAACATATCAGAAGGAAAATCCAGTTCCTGTTTTACTTGCTTAAACACAGCTACATGACCTGCCTTTCACCCACCCTGGCTGCTGGAGGCAGTCATTGTGATGTCAGAGCTCAACTGTGTGATGCTGGTTATTCCATCATTACAGGTTACTGGATGCATCAAAATTCTGTAATAAGGAATTAGAGATGGGCATTTATACATGGTTTGCAGGCTCCCATTTATTATAGCGCATAAAAATTGAACAGAATTTACATAACGCACATTATGATCAAAAGAAATGACATTTGCAATGCAGCTCCTCATCCTCAGGCATTCAAACCTCTTTGTTCCTAAATTTACTTGCTGTCTGTTAAAGGGTCTAGGATTACAGTAGAGCTGTTCTATTTCTCAGGTTGTATTATTTGGCTGTCAGCTTCCAATGCAAGTGTTTTACAATTTAGCACAACAGAAAACATCAGCAGGGAAGGTTTTGTTAAAATATTTTTAATAAACAATGTTCAGCATTTTTATTTGCCCCTTAGAAAACTTTTTCTGTGCTCCTCATTAAGTTTTCATGTTAGATGCTCGATACTTTTCTAATTCTTTGATTAAAAAGTAGATCTTATTATTTCTGACCTCACTGATCCCAATGAGGAAACAGTCCAAAGAAAGAGTAATCATGTTTTTATGTATCAGGTTGCTTCTGTGTATTTCATCTGAACAGAAAGAGGGAAGAACAGAACAAAGGCAAGGGGATAGAAGAGAAACATGCTCAGACCCTACTAGTAATGTGTGCGGTTGTCAGTAGCTGATGTAGGCCACACAGACCTTTGTCAGTGCTGGTTTCATTTTTTTAAGGTTTTTAAAAAACGTTATTGTTAGGGACGCTGCTGGGCTACCGCCAAAATGAAAAAAAATAAATTGGCTAAATGCAAAAAGCACTCTGTCCTAGCATTTCTTGGCACTAAACTAAAAAACGTTGTGTGAGGATGTGTTCCTTGCGAAGAGCAGAATGCCATTACTCTATTTCAAGTCATCCAGTGGCTGAAGTGGGCAGACTTATTGCCCTATGCTGTAGCAAGTGGAATAAAAATGTGAATTACACAACAGAACAATGGATAAAGCCGACTATCTGAAAACCTCTACAAGTATATTTTACATATAATTTTAGCAAAACTAAAGGTCTTGGCCAACAACACCAGACCTAAAGAATCAGCTCCTGCAAAGTTGTCACATGGTTCTTTTCTGGTAAAGCGCCTGCCATCTTGAACTTATTACCAGTAGATCGGATTTGCTCTGAAGACCTCTTCTAATTCTTAAAGGACAAAAAATGTACTCGTTTAAAACTAACAAATGGATTTTTTTTCAAACCCTCTCGGCTTCTCCCTACTAGAAGTCCCTAAATTAAGGTTTTCTCTTCTTCTCAATCTCTCTCTAGTTGTCACTCTCCCCTTCATTTATACCCCGTTCCTTGTCTAATCTCCCAACAATAACTCTTACCTACTTGCTCTCACCTTAAGACTGTGGCTACTTTATCCACCCTGATCAGCGACAGTCTTTCTTTTTTTTTTAGGTCTAGCATCAGCGAGCATGCGCTGTATGCAAGACCTGCTGTAATCACTCACACCGAGTATAATCTTGCCTGCCATTTGCGTGTGTCGCTTTTATTTCCTGGTTCCTTATTGGTTGGTGCTCACCATATATCACTTCCCTTTTTAGGCAAGGAGCACCAGCCAACTACAGTTTCCTTACACTGCAGGTGTTTATGTATTTTAATGGGGACTACTTATTTATTAACATGGCGCCCGCTTCAATTAGCAGCCACGTAATACCGTTAATGTGCACGGGCGCCGGCTACTTACTAACACGGCACCCGCTTCACTTAGCAGCCACATATTATTAACATGGCGCCCGCTTCACTTAGCAGCCACGTAATACCTTTAATGTGCACGGGCGCCGACAACTTACTAACATGGCACCCGCTTCAATCGCAGCCACACAGTAACTTTAATGTGCACGGGTGCCAGGCTTTATTTCAGCGCAGCACCCGGTTTCATTAATATTTCTCTTGGTCCACCTTAAAAAAAGCAGCAGCGCTGCCTATCACGTTCCTGCCGTTGCACGCCTTCCGCTGCTGCCGATCACACTGAGCACTTTTTAAGAGGTGGGTGGGGTGGGAGTGAGCCCCGCAGGACCGAGCTTCCATCCCCACTGCCACCCAATTACTTAAATGTGCATGGGTGCCGCACTTTAATTCAGCACGGCACCCACTTTCATGTAATCTCTCTTGGTCCACCTTAAAAAAAAGCAGCAGCGGCGCTGCTGATCACCTCCTGGCTCTGAACGTCTTCCGCTTCTGCCGATCACACTGTGCATGTTTTAAGAGGTAAGTGGGGTGGGAGGGAGCCTGGCAGGACCGAGCTTCCATACCCACTGCACCTGCTGTTATAACGAACTCCTCGCAGACGTCTCTTCCCCTCACAAAAGGAAACTGTATGGCATGCTTAAATGTAGTGGACGCTTTTCGCTGTCCTTTTGTTGAGCGTTTTGTTGTGCAGATACATTTTCAGTTCCGTTCCACTACATACTGCCAGCAATGGTGTACTTTGGCTTGCCGTGAGCCGCTTTCTGGTACACACCTAGACCAGAGCTCCCACCATGCTTTATGATTGACTATCTTGTTTATCCTTCCAATGCAGATGGCTTTTAAATAAATATTTCCCTCCCCTGCTGCCGCTCTCTCAAGTTATGTTAATAGCTGCTTTTGGGTTTGCTAATGTCAGACGCTTTTAAAATATCCAACGTTTTCTATACTTTTTGAGATGGCCATCAGTTGCGCGCTGCAACGTAGGCTGTCGGTACATTTTGTCATAGAACACAGCAACCATCTATCGAAGACGTTTTTTTATGCTCACAAAGTGTCTGCCCACTGGAGTGACTATAATAAAATTAAGTGCGAGAAAGGGTTCTCAGTTTGGGTTCGGAGGCCTGCCCATCTACTTATGAGATGTGTCTGGTATACAAAATGGTTAGGCACTTAGTAAAGGGCCTTGGGCATGTAGAAGTATTTCCATTTATCAGAAGACCATTAAAGTAACATGAGCGATTAAAGACTAAAGTGCTTAATATTAGCTGTTTTGTAGGTACCTACAGTTGTTAATGTACAGGATTATTCTGTTCCGTTTAAACACATTAGGTTGTAACAAAGTATGCATTTCAAGAATATTTAAAAGATTGCCTTCAGATATTTTTTCTGCTTAACAGGGTGTAAGCCTTTTAATGGAGTGGGAAAATATTATAAGGGGAGCGGTGTAAAAGAAGGACCTGCGCAGACTTGGAGAAACAAGTTAATAAGGTACTTTGGGACACGTTAGTAGCACATGCATGTCAGTCAGGAAAGCGTTTAGCTCAGTACGCATGGATTTGAAGAGACGATTAGGTTAACTCAGCTATTTTAGTAAACTATGGCAATTACTTGCAACATATGAGGTTTGTAATTGAATATTTCATATCCAGAATGAATAAATATTTATCACACATTCTGTTCTTCCTTATATTTTACTTTCTATGATGGTCCATCGTACAGCTAGTATACATATGCATATATAACATTGCAATGCAATAGGTCTCGCAGTTGCGAGATTTTGAGCTATTGGCATTGTAAATGACAATGCCTTTTATTTATGTGTTTAAAAAACCTGCTCTAATAAAAGGCATTGTCATATACAATACCAATAAAAGTTTCTAAAATGCGAGACCTATTGCATTACAAATGCTTGTTTTATTTTACTTTTGTTCCCCCCACAGCTTATAGCCTGCTCGGTTCATTTTGTGCACTGCATTATTCCTCAACTGAACTCTGCTGAAACTATTTCTGACTCAACATGGAATTGGCCTGAGCACCGGGCCTCGACCCCATCTCCTCAGAGAACAGTTGGTGCAGAGTAAACAGCCTAGCGTCCTAGAGCATAGCCGTAACAGTGTGCGCTATTTTTAGACCTATATACTAGCGCTAATTCTTGCCAAAGTTTCCTACTAATCACTCAGCCCCAAAGACGAACCGCTCTGCGTCAGTTCGTGATCTCGATGCTCCTTTAACTCGGGAGGAGTAGAGGGAAGCGTGATATGCAAGGCAGAGGGTCTCCTTGTTGTAGCGCCCCTAGAGGCGCCAATGCACAACTGCATAAATCAGTCCTGCAGATATGATGACCCGCCCCCGCGGAGTGTCAACCGGTCTGATAGCTTCTGCACAGTGGGCTGTCAGGCTGAAATGCTGGATCTCCACTGCACAGACTAAGGGTAAGGCCCACCGCCCCCACCCCCCTCCACAGAGGGAGCCTGCAGCTATGTTACAGTCAGTCAGGAACAGCATTCATATACCCCAACAGAAATTCTGCCTGAGTAGCTTACAAATGGACACACACTGCATCAAACAGGCACATCCTAATCAAATATCGCGGCCAAAGCATTAACACGTGCCATTGCACAGCATAAAGTATTCAAAGGTGTAGAAAATTGGGTTATTAGTTGTGTAGCCTGCACAAGCAATAGGTTCACAATTTTCCTTACTGGGACAAAAGCACCTCCTTGTAGCGCTTGACTCCCTCAGGGTAGCGAAGCAGAGCAGTATAAGGCCTACTTCTGGGAGGTGGTGTGGGCTAGTAATTACTGTTTGCTGGCACGCAATAATAATACTTAATAAATGATTGTCCAGGCAGTGGTTTTTCTTTAGAAAAAGGAAAAGTAAATTTATTACACATACGCTACGCAGTAATGTACAAATATGCACATAGGCAGATGGAAAATACCATAGATGACCTTACATAATCAGCTTTTAACCCCCTAAAGGGGCCATACAAATATATACTGTAAGTCTATTGGCTTGGTCAAAGGTTAAAGATGAACAAAGTACATGTTGAAACCATCATTTTGTACTTAAATGCAATCATCAAAATTAATTATCAGGTACAAATGCACTCATTCCTGTTTTAAAAAAAACATATGCACTGCGATCAATAAACACTGTCAGCATTATTATTTCAATAAAGATTTCAAAATGAACAAAACACGTGCCTGTGTGCTCTTGCAGACTTTTAAACCATGAAAATGCAATCATAAAAACAGCCCCTACAGGGCATCACATTTTGACTACATTAGCATGCAACCATAGACTTAGCCCCTAGAGGGCACTTCAGAACAATCATCTCCTTTACAAACTTTCAGGGAAAAATAAATGTAAACATAAACTAAGCCCCTAGAGGGCACTGCACTCAGCTGTAAAACAAAAGCTCCAGCCTTAGGAGTGCTTTCAAAACATTAGGAAAATCCTGGAGGGGTCCTGAATTCTAGAACCCTCGCTGCCCCATGCGGCCCGCACCTCCGTGTGCACTCCCTCTCCACTCCCCTCCTTGCGCCCCGCACCTCCGTGTGCAATCCCTGCTGTGGCCACTCCGTTCCCCCTCAGACACGGGGAGTGGGGAAAGACCACCACCATTGGGGAGGGAACGGCAATGCTCCCCCATCCCCCCTTTGCTTTGGGGGCCAAGGATGGGATCCCAGCTCCCCTTTTAGTAGAAACGGCTCCGGGATGGGGTCCTGTGCATAGCCCCATGCCCTGGCCCACCCCTGAGGTAGATTTAGAAATTGCGTCGGAGCCCACACGCTTCATCACTGAATAAGTCAAAGGTCACCAAACGTTAAAATGTTACAATTCTGGCCCCGTTGGGCTGAATTTGATGATCTTGGGCTCATTTTACTCCTGGTGGCGAGCTCTAGCCAACCAGGGCAATTTCAGCAGACCTCCTTATCTCCAAAGCAGTGCAGTCCTCAGGGAGCTGGTTCTTCTGGCTCTCTGCACCTGCCTTCCTCCTGGTCTTGGTTTCTGGGTGCAGAATTCCAGGGCTTCTCCCCAACTGGTCCTCGGGGGGGGGGTAAAGGGGCCAGCCTCACTGGCCTCTGGGGAGACCCACTGGTCCTGGTGTCAACTGGGCAGAGTCCTTAGTCCTTTTTGGGCAACAGGGGGTTCTTCCTTCCAGTTCTCTATGGCGGCCCAGGGTCCAGCAGTGAAGCACAGAGAAATCACCAGGACAGAGAGTCAACGACAATTCTGGATGACTCATAATTACAGATATCATTGTAGAACTTGCAGAACTGATTTTCCCGCACAGGTTACAACCCAATTCGACATGTCACTGGTCTCTGTAGGGCAAAGGGAAGCAAAACTGCAGTCTAGGGCAGTTTTCTCCCTATGTGTATTATAAAGTATCACTATAGATAAAGAGTCAATCAAACTGACTTTGCCTATTAGTGTACATTAACATTATAAGGCCTACCCCAGATCAATATCTATTCTGCAGAGTCCCCACTGCGCCAGGCTACCTGTGCGCAGTTACCGGGCGCAGCACAACAGTAGTCTCCCACGTACATATTCATCTATCCAGGGATCCAGTCATTAATGTGTGGGAAGTGGAACAACGATGTTTCTGTCTCTTATGTCACAAGCACGGGAAACCATCCCCAGGACCATGAATGTTAAAGGAGTTTCACGATGACCCACAATAATGAATAACTAATATAACAATTATAACAAAAAAGAAACAATTATTAATAGAAGTATGCCTATATGTAGGGATAGGTGGCTGTCTAAGTGCGATGCACACGTGTTGCACTGCAAACAAATGGTGAAGTGTTAAAAAGGTGTTAGACAGCGAGTATTCATATAAAGATCTTGAAAGAAAAAGCTAGAAATTAATCAATAGTGCTCTACTATTATAATGTCATTAAAATTGGAGCAATAACAATGCTTAGGGTATACACAGATTTAGCTGGTACTAGTCAGTTTATGCTAATAGTTTATAATAAGCTGAAGATATGAATAAATGTAAACAAATTAGGGTTAAAATGCATTGTGGAATATTGAATACATCAGAGCATTCAATCAACCTAGAATAGCCCACTTACCAGAATGAGTAAATAAGGTAATGGCATATTTAATCTAAAGGAACGCTTGGAGCTGATTGGTTACTAAAGCCAGCTAGGAAAGTAAAAATAACTAGTTGTAAGGCCAATCCTGAAGGATTGTCAGCATTTATAGAGAAAGAAACAAGATAATTAATCTTACCTCCACTGAAATATCTTGCGGGAACATTAAGCTGTCACCTCGCGTACCAGCAAACAGAGAGAAGGCAGGTGAGTTGTGGAATTTGTAAACTCATGCAGGGCGCCAAAATTAGTGTGCTGCAACTATATCATCAACTATGACGGCCAAATTAGGTGGATATACAGGTGTTACCTTATTGGAGCGGCCTCAATCCTTGAAATAAGAGGCTATATCTATGTGAAAGGCCGCTCACCAAAAATAGATTGATGAATTTTAAACAAACTGTTGGATAGCGGGTGTATCTAGAAATATTGTTAACTCTTGAAGGCACCAAAATCAGTGCGTGGCAACTCGACCATCAACAATGGCAGCCATAATGGGTAAATGTAAGGAAACTGCTATATTGGAGAGGACTTACATACTCGGAATCGGCGGCTACCTCAAATTGTGAGATGATGCAAACTGCTCATTTAGGCAAATGTGGAAATATATGTTTTTGTAGTGAACTTCAAAGGTAACGGGTGAAGAGGAAAAACGTTTAACTTGTTGCATCATTATTTTGACATATTATTCTGGAAGCCAACTTAAATTGATTATTCATTGTTTAAGGTTATTTAAATTCAATCTGAAACATCACAATTCTTAAGGTATAAATTACATAATTTTGACTATACCTTACGTTGTCTGGCAAATTTCAGGGTTGTGGTGGCACAAACAAATACCTGAAGTAGACAGTGACTTGTGATAAAGTCACTGTTTTCTACAGGTATTCATTTGTAAGTGATTGAGAGAGATAGGTTGAAAAGATCACTGCATCCGAGACTCAGGATGAACATGCGATGACAGATGACAATAGCAAGACTAACAAGAAGGTTAGCAATAACACCTTAACACCACAGATTTTCCTTTTGTGACTGCTTTTAACATCGAAGGCTGTAAAAATAAAAGAATTAAAAAAATACTGGCATACAATCACCTCACACTCAACACATCACCCATCACCGGCCCTCCTCTCTGTGCTTGCTAAAAAGGCCACAATGTAAAGGATGCATGGGGACAAGCATAGCCAAGAAAGAAATCCAAGATTTACACATTCATCACAACTAATAAAACTGGAATTTTAGAAGCTTAAATTGAATTATGTGTAGTGACAAGATAATAGGAAACTTTTGCCTCAGCCGTAATAATACAGGAGCATTCATGATAAGATTTCAAGACACTGAACGGCTGCTCTATAAAGTAAAGATTCCAGGGTGATTTAAGCTAAGAAAACAGAAACGTACTATCAGGGCAAGTTTAAATTTTGTAAAGAGCTTGTGGTAGTGTTCCGTATGTAAAACATCATCCAAATACATTTACATGTCGGGGAATTGAGAACATTAAACAGGGTGCTAGGGATGGAGAACAAGACATGCAACTTAACTTGGAGTGGACTTTTGGATCCCAAAAACAGAAGGCCCAAGACGGGAGGATGATTTCAATGATGACCTTGGATAAGCAGGATAAATAGAGGAGTTTCATCATTATGCAATTTACAGAACTGAACATTTTTTTTGTTAGATGGTATACCGTCTTATTTTTCTGTTGGACTCCCATTTACATAACATGTATTCCGTACTCCGGTTTTAGTGAGAATGTAATGCTTACATTGTTCAAGCACTGTTAGTCATGATAGCACATTCTAGAGAACGTAGTGTAGCAGAAGCGAATATTTCTAGAACATATGTAGAATTGTTGATTTTCTTGTGCTGAAAATATGGGTGGTACCAGGCAGTATTTTCCACTGCAGTAGACAGTTTTTTTCAAAGTCTTGGTCCACATACTGCTACAGACAGCGGCGGCGGCGGCCATAAACAAAGGGTGGTCAGGAGGCATTGCATAGGGGGGTTAGAAACAATGTTTTTTTTAAAAGTACGTACCTTTTGCCGCCAGCCGCCTCCAGCGTCACGTCTCGTCACGCCGCCTCTCCTCTTCCTGCCTGGTCCCAGCAGCCCCTGGGACAGACTCCCTGTCCAATTCTCGCGCTGATTGGTCTGAGTGGGCAGGAAAGACGCCCCGCTCAGACCAAGGAGTCTGTGGGGGTTTCTCCAGCCCGGCTTCTCAATGCAGCTGGGCTGGAGAAAACCTAACAGCACATGTGTGTTCTGGTCGGCCCGAGACAGCCAGCCAAACACACATGGGCACTTAGGGAGTGGAGTGCAGTGGCACTCCTCCTCCCCCCTTCCATACCTCGGCCCTACCCCTCCCAACACTGTGGCTAAGAGCAGGCAAATGTAAAATAAAACGATGCAAGAACAACATTTTATTTTACATGTGCTGGCTCTGAGTCAGTCAGTGAGGTGACGCTCCTCCGCCATTGCGGAGGAGCCGCCACTGGCTAAAGAGCTTTACTTAAGGCATATATCTATGAGAAGTCTTGTGTTTCTTTGCATAACAGCATCCACACTATGATGATGATATTGTGTTCAATGTCCATTGGACAGAGCACAGAAATAGTCACTGACACTCAAAATTGCTCAACGTTCTAAATATCAAGAGCTCAATTGATACGATGCATACTGGGATAGGTTAAAATTAAGCTTTCTCCCAATACCACAGGCATAAAATATATATCTCAGACAAAATAACTTAACATGTTAAATTAACTAAAAAGGGATTGGCCCCAATCTTACAAGTTCACTTTCATTTCACCACACATACTTATTTCCTATTATACACTAAAGCGAGTTTGGGACATAGCTCCTTTTCACACACACTTGTAAAGGTTCCAGAAAATGAAGTATTTACAAACCAACCCCTTGAAAACTAGGCGAGTTTAGAAACTAGTCTGGAAAAGTTGAGCATTGTAGTCTAATTATTATAGAAAACATGAGTAATACTGTTCGTTTGATAACGTTTCCGGATGTAATGTGCTTAATGTTTAGCTTCGTTGAACTTCTGTCAATGACCTTAACAACTCTGTATTTCTGTATACTGCAGTATAGTAACAAAGTCACGTCTGTAGTCAGGAATGTGTAATGTCAATAATTTATTCCGTGTAACAAGATAAATTCCTGTATTCAAAAATGACATAAACCAATGAAGTGACGGTGAATTCAAGTTTGGCGCTGAATACAGTAGTACAAAACATTAATAGCACGTGTCCTACTATAATGCACAGCAAATTACAATACAATAAAATACCCTCATTAAAAAGGAAAGACGCATAGAATTATCTAGAAACCGCACATCACATCTTGAAGAATCTTCAAACTTAAAATACGATTTGCAAACATTATCCACACACCATAAAATATTAGAACAAACAAAAAATAAAATATTTGATCTTATAATTAAGTGTTTTTAATAGTGACTCCCTGGTCACTTTTAAACCACAGCTGCTATCGAAATTGGGGAGACACCGGCCGCACGAGCAGCTTCTGGAGACTTATTGTACCACATATGACAGCCTCACAGAGACCAATGGCTTCCCCTGTGTGTGTGACTTTTTTCACTGCTCGGCCACTCATTACCACAGACAGAACATTATTTCCTGGTTAATTTGGAAAATGGGTCGGTCCTTAACACAGTTGCAGAAGCAATGCTCTTGGCTGCTGCTTCTCCACTGATGAAATAGGATAAGCAATTAACTGCACAGTAAGAGAGATAAATGCCAATCCGTGGCAAAGATCAGTAGGACATAGGCGATTGCTTTTAGTGGTTTGGAAATACCAAAATAAGGACACAAAGATAGTGCATATATGGTTTGTGAAAGATTATCTTCATGCCACCTTCAAATTTGGGCTAAAGGAGGCTGCAAGTGTCAATTATTATCCCCCTCTTGCTTAGCTCGATTTAGAGGTGGCTAGAGCTATGTCCGCCTCTTCTTACCAATACTTTCCCAGCACCTCTTTCATCAGGAAGTAGAAACTTGTGCTCTATTAAGAGATGGCTAGAGGCTGGTAGTAAGCAGTGCCCTTCTTGTTCCCCTCTACTCTGTGAGAAATCAAGGGGCGACACTGTTTCAACACCTAACCTGCTAAGACACACATCCATGAACATGTTGGAATCACTTAGGGGTCAATATGCCTCCCGTGTGCAGGACCAGGAACCCTCTGCTGTGGAATTCATCTACCTGGCAGATCCACACTGATGACCCAAAATGTATACGAGGTGGCTGCCTGGGTAGCCGGGAGGCAGAGTTTGGCTTCCACCAGGCACTTTAAACTGAGCACCAAGGTACATGCGAGCATGCTACTAAGGGCTTTGATGTAGTGTACATCATGATCATCTAACCGTTTCACGGAGAAAAAGAGGTTTAGCATTGCCCCAATCATGTCACCGTGATTTTCTGCTGTTTTGGTATCCTGCTTATGCAGAAATACTGACATCTTTAGAAAAAAAACTGACTCTTTCGACCTATACGTTTTCGAAAGCACTGTATAAACGGATCCCAAAAGATCAGGAATTTATTTCAATGATGCTGCTGAACATTTACAGTAAATGTCGGGTGGGTGGCCTGCACTTGGATTGACCAATGAAAGTTCCTAAATAACTACATTATATCATGTCATTTAACAGTATATGTCCTTTAAAAGAAGGGTTATGCAATGTTGATTCTTTCTACTGCAGTTGTCTAAAGCATACACAGTGATGGGATATGCATTTAGGATGCACAAAAACGCACCGGTGGCTTACCTTTAATTTAACTATAGTATATAGAGTATATCTACATGGAATGTTGTGAATCATTTAAACATTCATATTTTCAATGTGCATTTACCTTCCAGTTTTTAGAAATGAACACATTGACAAGAACTCAAAAAAAAATCCGTGTCCCTTTTCAACCGTTTTTCAAAGAAATAAGGCTTCACTAAATTCTTGTCTCTTTCAAAATCACACAAGTTAAATTCCCACTGCATGCAATTAAGCTTTCTGTGTGAAGACCACGGATGTGGTGGGCTTCAGTGAGCACATTCCAACAGTGTATAAATTGCAAGCAAAGCTTACCAATATATTTTACAAATATTACACATATTCAGAACAAAACTTCTCAAAAACACTTGCACTGCACGCCCCATCAGTAGCTAATGATAAAACGCAGGCAATAACTTTTGCATCAGTGCATTTGCATTGAACGTCTTGAGGTTATATGGAAGGTGTACCGCAGTGTTTTTCGACAACCCTTACCACAAAGCACAGTTTAATGGCAGAAAAAAATATATATATATATATATCACACATCGCAGAAAGTAATAATCCAGTTCAGTTCCAGTAAATTTTCATAACATGTTAATTATGCAGTCGTTGAGACACCCGTACACTGCAGTAACAGCCAAACCATTAACAGCCATTATCCCGGCCATTGTAATGTTAAACTTGAGTTAATGTCTTAAGGATAAGGAAAGTGTGTATCTAGGTTTAGTTTGCAAGAAGGTCTTTTTAAAATAGCAAAATGTTTTTCGCTGCACTTCACAGAGGCCGACTGAATGTTGAATGTTCTATTTATATAATAATATTGGATATAAACCCATCATGTGGTAAATGCCTTTTAAATCACTATCGTGTCATTCATTAATCACAGTTGCGAAATCTGAATATCTGCTCCTTTCATGGCAAACACCAGTTAGAATTTGAAAAGACTTGACTGTCCTAGGCTCACTGATTCAACCCAAAAAATCGGCCTCTCACAAAATGCTAACATTTTGTACTTTAAAAAAAATATCTACACAAGCAACCGCTACCTTATGGGTATACCATGAACCCCAGAGGAACAGTGGACTCCCTGCATCATTCCCAACACGTTCTCACGCCAGGTGAGCGTCCATCAAAGTGCTACAAATTATTTACGGCGGAACTATATACAAGTAAAATAAGAACCAGGAATTTCGATAAAACACAACATTGGAGAATCTCCACACGGGCCAAGGAAAAGACCTTAAAAATGGTAACAATGCATGCACATCTTCGACCATGATAAATGCGTTTCTTCGATGCTTTGCCTTTTGAGCATTTTACTAGCACATGTTTTAAAATAAGGCTTGCATTTTCAAAACAAGCTCAGTTCTATGTAAAAACACAGAAGAAAGCATGCTATCTCTCTGAATAAATAATTCTGATTGATGACTACAAATTTCTGAGTTGTCTGGTCGTAAGCCTGTGTTGCCGTCATGTTGAACAGAAGAGTCACCTTCATTCACGATCTAGAATTCCCCAAGGACTCATCGAAACACTGCATTCGCCATCCTCTCCCCAGAGTCCTGCAAAGCCTCTATGCAGAAGCACTCTCAGTTCCAGGTGTGGAGCACTTTCACAGCATCCTGTAGGTTTTGACTTGCTGCTAGTTACTTCAGTAACAGTCAGAGCATCCTAGCTACTTAGGAGGTGTCAGCTGGGCCACCCCTTCCAATGCAGTCATCCATTCACATCGTTTGAGCTTGTTGGTTTTACTGATCTATTAAGGTTCCCATATAGCCCATTGTCTGTTCTGAGAAACCTAATCAGAGTTTGATCCAACATTCTTTATTATCCATAGTGGCCTAAATATGATTGTTTCAAAAGAAGGATAAATTAGACCAACTGCTCTTTGACTCCCAAGGTAAACAAGAAAAGAACCAAACTTCCACCACAAAATGGCACCTAGGTTAACTCTAATCATGCACCCTACTAGGAATAGATTGTGAAGGATGTGAGCCTCCTTCTATGCTAGGAGTGGAGCCAGCTCACTGGGACCCAGTAAGTGTCAGTTTCAAGCCTGTCCAAGGTCATTTTCAGCTCATTGTACGCTGTGGTTAGGTCATCATTTACTATGGCCTGATCGAAGAGATGATTGTATTGACTTTCAATCAGCTGGGCAGACTTCACCATATCTTGAAAATCATCCTCCTGCACAAAAGACAACAGATGAAGACAGGCATTAACAAATTCAAATTAATCAGGTTGTTTCCCTAAATCTTGGAGATGATTTCACTTTTATTTATGTCTTACCCATTTCTACCTAAAAGACCTAATTATTTACCCGTACACATAATTTTCTTTCAATAATAAAACAAAGAAATGCATAACCACAGCAGTTCAAACAGGTTAAGAGCATGAAGATGGCACTGCATGAAGGGCTAACGCAGCTTTTAGAATGGGCAACATCAAAAACTTCGATTCCCTGGCTAGTAAAAATAGATGTGAAAAGCATTTGTTGTAGCAGAAAAAGTATTCCAATTGGTCAATTTCACCCTTTCTTTTATCTTCCGACATCCTCACCTCCCTTTGCTACATGCTTGCAAACTTTCAGAATCTCTTCTGCTTAAGCCTCTGCCCTTCAAAAGGATGTGGTCTATGTCTCAATTGTTCTCTGGCAGTGTGACAAGACTTTGGAACTCATGTCTATTGGCTCTGCACACCACCACCTCTATTGCAAATTGTAAGGTGGAAGTGAAAACCTTTTGGCTTCAAATGCATTTTCTATATAGGCCTTAACATTACACAGTCTTCGATTCCCGACCTAAGAGATGCCTTGATCTTCCACAATGGATATCCTCTTCTTGCTTCCTTCTGGGCTAGATACACTCTCATACCACATCATTTTTCTTTTACCTGTTCCCCAAATTGTGGAGCTTTGCTGATTTTATGTTCTTCTCTGTGCCCTAGAACACACATGATCTTTTCTCTACCCTTAGTTCCCCTTCCTGTGTCTTTTCCTATCCAGTGGTTGCAAGCTTACCTATGCCCAATTACATACACTTCCCTCTCGTTTCTCACCCCCCTAATTCCTTAGATAACACTACACTGATTTTCTCTCTTGTAGTTATACTCAACTAAGCAAACTGTTACACTTGGCTGCAATTACTGCCACTTTAGTATTGGTAGTAATACTTCACTGTCATACCTATTGTGGACTTGCGCTAATGTGAATTTATAAATAAAA
Source organism: Calotriton arnoldi (assembly GCA_963921515.1). NCBI lineage: Eukaryota > Metazoa > Chordata > Amphibia > Caudata > Salamandridae > Calotriton > Calotriton arnoldi. The sequence goes on from CAWUFW010001636.1 coordinate 1,647,543, forward strand.
GCCCTAATTTGAAACTTAACTGTTATCAACTTTGAATCTTGAATTCATTGAGCTGTCAAGACATGGACATTTTCTTCTTAAATGTAGCATGTGAAAAACACTCATTTTATCCCTACGATAACATCACTCCCTTAAACGATCACTGATGCACGGCAAAGGGTGGCCCAGAGGTCCTTTGTAGACAGAAACATTCAACAAAGCACCAAGAACAATGCAACAACTGATGAATATTTCACTAGGAACGGCCAGCGATCCTAGGTGTGACCCGGCAGAAACAAAGATGAGGTACAATCTTCCTTGACATTCTTTGTTCACCTTAGACGTTTCTTCAGTTGATTCAGCACAATATCATGCATACTTTCAGATGGTGGAATACTACTGCAGACACATCAATCCAATCCTAGTGGAAGCAAAGTACGACTCCTTGGAACTTGCATACATGAAACATAGCATCTCTAAGGAGCATTTTACTAACCTCCACTCTTTTTAACCTTGATGGAGGTCATCAATAAAGTAATAGGGTTACCCTACCACAGTTTTAACCAATCAATTAGAGGGGTGTGGCAGAGATGCGTGATGCAGCAATTACATGAAGTGGAACTGTGCACCGTTAGTTAGGGTCATACTAGTTTATGTATGTGGCAACATCAGGGAAACAGGCTGGGTGGTAATAGGAAGGATTTTGATAAATTGGTCTCCATTCCCAGTCTTCTTTTTTTTTTTTAATTATTTTATTTTTCCCATTTCAATAATACAAACCAAATTAAACATAAAAATGAAGACATAACAAAAAAAAAATCAATATCTGTACAAAATGGCAATATTATCAATAGAGAATCCTAATCATCATACAATAAAACAATACAAACAATATGAAATCATAATCAGCAAGTGCATTCCCTCTATTCATAACTTAAATGACACTCCACTATGACGACAGATCTCCACAAACAAACAGATCATACAATACTTGTTTGTACATTTCGTGCTGTTTCCGAGTTACAGTTAGGTCATTCTACCAATATCATCGTTACATTGAGCAGTGGTGTCGCTTTTTTTTTTTTTTGTCGACTTATGTATATCAACATCAGGCGCTGCAGTGGTGTCTATTGTGTTTGCGGGCCTTCTTCCGTTAATGGGGGTGTTCCTGTTTGTTCCGGGGTTCGAGTCTCAATGTATGTGGCATATAGGGACCAAAAGTTCTTTGGGCGATTTCTAGGGGGGAGGAGTTCGCTATAGGTCTCCGTTTGCGTGTTGCAATACAACATATCACGGGACCATTGTTTTAGTGTGGGGGGGGGCCCTCTGGACCAATGCATCGCCAGTACACGTTTGGCGACTAAGAGTGCCATGTCTACCAAGCGCCGAATGGGTTTCGGTATCTTTTTTGAATAGCCCAGAAGCGCTAGCAGTGGGTCTGGAGCAAGGTCTACTTGCGTTATCGCCTGGAGTTCTGCAAAGATCTGTACCCAGTAGTTTGCAATCGGTGGGCAGAGCCATGCTAAATGCAGGAAATCAGCTTGTGGAGCACTGCAGCGGTCACAGTCAGGCGCCTCTCGGAGCCTGTATTTGTGAAGGCGTGTTGGGGTGTAGTAAATGCGGTTCAGAATTTATTTTGAATTGAATGAGCCTATGGCGTCCATTGAGCGAGATACATTTGGTCGCCTCGCAGCAGTATTTCCACATGGCGTCATCTATGTCTAATTCCAAGTCAGCTTGCCATTCTAGTCTGGCCTTGTTGTGGTGATCTCTACATAGCTCTTCCAACTATTGTTGTATACTTCATAGGGTGTCCTTAAACGGGCTTTCTAGAATCATGTCCTTATATAGACATAACCCAACCTGCCCTTATATAGGCATAGAATCCCAGGCCTTATTTAGGCATAAACTATGCATACCAAATACAGGCATAGCTTCCGACATCCGTCCACCCTAGCGTCTCAACGAGTCCATGAAAAAACAGACCCTCAGGCTGCGGGAGTTTCCCTTTCCCAGGACTATTGATTTCTTCAAGGACTCATACATTATGCATGAACCTCTTATTCCCTAAGGGATTCATTCATGACGTCTTTCGCTACCCAACTCACGTCAATGCTACCATTTTCAGGTATAAATATACCTTCCCAAACCCCTGTAAATCAGAGGAGACCTCGACTTCAGAGGAGCCCGATTCCCGGCCAGACGCACTGAGAAGACGCTGCCCTTCCTGCTCGCAGAGAGTCCAGCTTCCAGTGATCTAACTTCCCTTGCGGGGTGTTGGAGTTCAAGTCCGGAAAAGAGATTCCTACCTCTCTCATTCTTCAGGTATGGAGCAGACTAGAACCTAGAGAGACTCTTGGCATACTAGACTCTTGGCATACTAGACTCTTGGCATACTAGACTCTTGGCATACTAGACTCTTGGCATACTAGACTCTTGGTATACTCTAGTCAAGGATACAGCACCTACTTCTCCCTACACCTAGGATAGGTTAGGTATACTGGGGTAGAACTAGGGTAGAAACGCATCGTATGAGTACTCGCATTTTTAGGCTGTGTCATTTTATGTAAATGCATATATGCTGAAAAGATAATGCTAACGCAGTATTATTTATTTTTACTGCTCACCTTGTACATCATTTATCTCGCATACTGTCTTGTGATCATAACAGCACATCTACTTTACAACAGAAACAAGACTGTTCAATAAATCCTTTATTGAAACGCCCGTCTGTTATTTCTGTGTAACTCTGAGAATAACTGAAACATGCACGACTGAGCTGAGTGAAATAGTTATCTATTGTTTCTACGACTCTGGGACACATCCTGATTCTGTAAGGGAAACACAGTGGTCATGTTTTGCGGCAGCCAGAAATTAATCCCTTCTTGTCGTCAAGAAGTTTCTAGTGGCCTCTGAGCTAGCTGGCACAAGTAATTAAGTTTAATATACTCGATAGGGACATACCGACCTCAGTCCTATGTCAAACCTATAGGATATATTATTCCAATGCGCAGAGCCTATAAGGGAAATAGGAGCTACACTACACTATGCGCTTAGGGGATGTTGCCTTAATTAATGTCGAAACTGAGTGCACCTCTGGTGGTTCCAGCAGCTCGTCGCCTAGCATCTGTCTGAGGGCACTCCGGGCTCTAAAATAGTGGTACGTGGTTAAGGGTGTGGGTCTCGGCTCCCTCTCCAGATGGTCTGTCCCCTCCCCGCCCCTCCCATCGCTGAAAAAGTCACCTATCGTATTCAGTCCTAAAGTGTGTAGTGCTGTTATTACCTCCGGGGAAATTAGAGTTGGCAACCATTCACACCAGGCTATGGGCGTATTAGGTGAGTATAGTATAGTTGCCGCTTGCCTATTGGTAAGGTTATGCCATGCATGAACCATGACATTGACCGAGTCCAGAATGGTGGTATTTCTGCTGGGCGGGTGGTGTAGAGCGGTTGCCAAGTGTGCTGGAGCCTGTGTGTTACGTTCAATGTGTAGATGTGGTAGGGGGGTTTGCTGATGTAGCCAATAATAGGCATGTGAGGCTTGCGCAGCCCGATAGTATAGTTCAAGATCCGGAGCCCCCAATCCACCCATCGAATAAGGTAGGACCATAAGTTTCCAGCTAGCGCGGGGTTGTTTGCCAGCCCAGGCCAATTTAATTAATAATGAACGAAGGTGTTTGAAAAATTGGGCAGGTAGGACCATGGGTATGTTAATGAAAAGGAAGAGAAAGCGGGGTAAGACCACCATTTTCATTATCGATATTCTACCTAATAAGGAGAGGGGGAGGCGAATCCAGCGCACAATGTCATCTTCTAATCTAGCAACATCACGGCCGTAGTTCTCGCAGAAAACTAGATCGGAGTCTGTGTGTATTTGTATCCCCAAGTATCGCACCGGTTCCTCAGACCATTGTAGCGGGAATTCTAATTCCTCGGGGGTGGTCGCCGGAGTTAGGGGAAATATCACTGATTTCGCCCAATTTATAGTAAGGCCCGATAGTGCGCCAAAGCGTATGATTTCACGTAGTACAGGGGACACATTAGTGGCCGGGTCCCTAATGTACAGGAGAGTATCATCTGTGTATGCAGACACAATGAGATTGTAATCTGGGGATCGTATTCCCCTTTGGCTATGGTACTCTCGCAGAGCGCATGTTAGCGGTTCGGCTACTAGTGCATAGAGTAGTGGTGATAAGGGGCAGCCCTGTCTGGTGCCCCTGGATATTTCTAGCGGGGCAGTGACTACATCCCCCACCTTCACTCTAGCCGTGGGGTTTGCATAAAGTGTGCTGATTAAGCTTAGGTAAACACTGCCCAACCCCATACGTTCAAGAGTCAGCATCATGAACTTCCACTCCACCGAGTCAAATGCTTTTTCTGCGTCTAGAAAGATCGCCGCTGATTTTGTGGCAGGGGCAGTGTGCTGTATGGCACCAACTATAGTGCGGAGATTATGTGTAAGAGTGCGCCCTGGTATAAACCCCGTTTGCTCTATCCCCACTAAGGTAGGCATTAATGGGGCAAGTCTGTTTGCTAGGACCTTGGCAAAAATCTTCGTGTCGACATTTAAGAGGGAGAGCGGGCGATAGGAGGAGCAGCTGTTTGGGGGCTTGCCAGGTTTCAGTATTACCACTAGGAGAGCCTCTCATTGTAGGGGGCATGGTTCCCTCCTCGGCCATTTCCTCAAATAGAGTCAGTAAGTGGGGTGTCAGTAGATCTTGGAATGCCCTATAGAATCCCACCTTGAGACCGTCGGGCCCTGGAGCGCTACCTGTATGCATCGTAGAGAGAGCAGCTTTAATTTCTCACGTCTCAAGTGGTCGCATCAGGTATTCCCTGTGGTTATCCAGTAGCCAGGGCAATTTAGTACATTCCAAATATTCCAGAATGTCAGTTGGTGTGGTATTAGATTTAGATTGGTAAAGTGTCGCGTAATAGTCCCTAAAGTGTCCCGCCACCATTTCCGTATCTGCTAGCACCTCCCCGTCCTCAGTCGTCAATTCTACGGGCTGTGAGGTCGCTCTTCGGCCTTTCATAAGGTTAGCTAGGGCGGCGCCTGGGCACTCTCCCTCCCCATATATCCTGGCTATGGCATATTTACCAAGGTGTTTAACTTCCCTGTCCGCCTCAGTGTGGTATTCTTCGAGTGTGGCTTTCAGTGTGGTCTGTAGTGTGGGATCGTCATTGGTCAGAGCCGCGCTTTCAAGATCAGCTAGCGTTTGTTCTAGGCGCTTCAACCGATCTCTAATCGATTTGAGCATGCCAGAGTGTTTGGAAATCGCAACACCCCTAACATATACCTTAAACGTCTCCCATATCGTGGTGAAGTGCGGGACAGAGCCAATGTTCGTTTCAAAAAAGGTTTCCATATCCTCCAACATCTCAGCCCTGAATAGCTCATCTAATAGTGCATAGCGAGGAAACCGCCACGTGAACGGGAGTGGCCTTTTGGCAGGGGTAGTCAAAGCTAGGAGGATCGGGGAGTGGTCAGAATAGGTTCGGGGAAATACCTCACATTCTCTAAGGGAGCCTTGTAGCGATCTTGATAGGAACCAGTAGTCTATTCTGGTATGGAGATTATGGGGTGCAGAGTAATGCGTGAAGCCCCCGGCAAGAGGAGAGCGAAAGCGCCATCCATCAAGCATGTTTAATTCCGTAAGGGCATCTAGGATGGTCTCTGCTGACCGTGAGCGGCGTCTCGGTGGGCCACCAGAGCGATCGAGGTCAGGGTGAAGTGTGCAGTTAAAGTCCCCCCCCCCAGATCTGTGGTGCGTCAGGTAGCTGTCTAGCTATAGACAGGAGGTCAGAGTAGAATTGCGGGCAATCATAATTAGGTCCGTATACGTTAATTAATAAATAGTCTGCGCCTTGCCCCCTGCATCTAGACACCACGTAGCAACCATTAATATCAGTATGTAATTCTTCAAGTATAAGTTTGGATGCGGGATTGATCCAGGTCATAACCCCTCTGGCGTGCGAGGTGAATCCCGCTGCATGAATCGTGCCTCTTATCCTGCTCCCGAGGTGAGAGGGATCTGATACTGGGAGGTGTGTCTCCTGTAGGAGCGCCACATCTATATTGTGTCTTTGTAGGTAGGACATAACTTTCCGGATCTTACGTTGGTCGTTGAGACCCCTAACGTTCCACGTTAAGAGCTGCAGTTTAGTGCTCATTGGTTATAATAACGCAATAGTAGTTTGCTAAGATGGTTATCCTGCTTAACATGACCGAGTCTGTTTGCTATGCGACAGATATGAGACGCGCTCTATGTGGTGTGTGGAGTGTAGCTTACATCTTTGATCACCAGTTACGTAAAGAGACACAAATGAAGAAAAAGCAAAATGGAAAAAAACATAATCCGAATCAAAATTAAAGCGACATACAATCAACCCCACCTCCCACCACCCACACCATGCCAACCCCAACTGGGCATCGTGAATTATCTCCACCCCCCACCCAGATTGAAAACCATCCCAATATGCAGCTATGCAGTGTGTAACACGCAGGGGCGGATGTTACCTTAGCATCGCCATGAACCTTCAGCGATTCCACACATATTGGACGAAATAATGGCATGTCAACTAACCTTTCTGAATCATCAAATTAACGGTAGCGCATAGATGTCGAACAACAGGGCTCACCATACTCCTTTATATTAATTGGCTTTTATGTCAAGCATGACTTCTCTGTACAGTTTAACTTGCGGTTCGTGGTAGTGGGCAAGGCCCTCAATACTTCGTACTCCGGCATACCAATGGTGACGGAGGCGGAGGGTGTCCTGGCGCCTACTGCACCAGGTTTCCGTCATGGCGAGAACGAAGCAGTGGTAGGAAGATTGTAGCGATCAGTAGAGGAAACCAGTGTCCAATGTTCTAGTCATTGTTCTCTAGAGAGCTTCCTCCAGGTTCAGCCTCCGCCGCCACAGCACTGTCTTGTTTCGATTCCTTTCTCGCCTTTTTGAGTAGGTCCTTCAGTGTTTTCTGCAACTGTTTCGGATCTGTGAAGATACGCACGGAGCCGTTCATGTTGACCTTTAGCTTGGCACGGTAGAGCATGGCGTATGTGATGTTGTGTTCCCGGAGTTGTCATTTAAGAGGGTTAAATTGGCGTTGCCCCTCTTGTACTCTGGCCGTGAAGTCTGGGTAGAGGGAGATGGAGGAGCCCTCATATTTAAGTTCTCCTAGTTCCCTGGCGCGTCGCAGAGCCGAGTCGCGATCCCGGTAGTTCAAAGGTTTGGCTATCACCGGGCACGGCGGGGCACCCGGTGCAGGTCTTGGCCCCAGTGAACGGTGAGCTCTTTCAAGAACAAACATGTCTGACAATGTTTCACGGCCTAGTAGAGAGATCAGGAGCTTTTCGGTGAATTGCTCTACATTGCCCATCGAGGTCGTTTCCGGCAGGCCCATTATGCGTAGATTACTGCGACGCGAGCGGGCCTCTAAGTCCTCCGTCTTATCCTGCAGGTCCGAGATGGTTTTAGCCATTTGTCTTTGCAGTTGGTCCGTTTCGGTCTGGGCTTCTTCAACCTCCGTGATCCGTCTCTCAGCCATGTCTGTGCGCTCCGCTTATTTATCGAGCCTTTCAGTCATTCTATCCATACGATAGACTAACGAGTCCATTTTTGCGTCCATAGTCTTCAGGCTTTTTTGGATAGTGGCAAACATTTGTTTTACGTCGCCAGCTTCTTCTTCCGACATCTCTGGTCTGGTGTCAGCAGATCATGTCCGATCTGTTTCTTTAAGCCTGGTGGCTTTAGCGTCAAAGGGCAGCGTGGTTTGCGTTTTATCTACACGTCCCATGGCTGTAGCTATTGTATCTGCGATACAGCAGGGCGTGGTGCTAGGCGCAGGGAGGGTAACCACCGGGTTGATGTAAAATTAAGTTGGGTCCCGCTTCCAAGCAGATCAGATTCGCGTGATGCACTCCCCAGACGTGGCAAGCGAATGGTTTTGTCAATTGCCCCCTGCAATTGGATCGTGGGTCAGCAAGTTCGGTGCTTGGGGTATTGGTTAGAGTCTTGGATGTGTGACAGCAGGAATTCACAGCCTGGGGTGCGGTTCCAGAGTCTTTCACCCCCTCCTGGGCAGCGTTTCGATGGTGGATGGTGTAGCTCTCGACCGCTAGTGGTGTACGGAGCTCACGGCCTACACAGTGAGTAGTTGGGCCTTGCGTTCTATCGGATCGCCACCAAGCGCATTGTCAATTAGTATTGCCTTAGGCCGGGGACCCCTCAGGTACACTTAGGCAGCAGTACGTTCCTCCTCCACCCGGAGATACCCCACTAATAGCAGTGTGCTTTGTAGCCAGTACAGCAGATAGGCGGCGTTCTCTATGCAGGTACTCAGTAAAATGGTAGTGGTCAGCGGCTAGTGCGTCACCTCTCACCGGTATCTCGTCCTCAGGGCCCGCCCGTGCTCTTCAATCTAGGGTGATCACATATGCCTGCGGACTTCGGGTGGCGAAGGCTGCGCTCTTGGGAAGAGGGCAGCTCCCCGTTTCAGGCAGGAGGGCGGGTGGGTCAGGGTCTCCCTCTCGCACACTGCTTCTACCCCGCAGTGCGTGTAGGGCGGGCCCCAGCAGCCTTGCAGTCCCAGCGGGTCTACGCCTGTGTCGTTCTCACCTTCGGACGGGACCCAGGAGAGGCACGGGGCTCCAGGCGTGTCTCCCGGAAGGGCTCAGCTCCGCTTCACCGCTGATCCGGCTCCCGCGGACACCGCCTCGGCCTCGGAGAAGGGCTCTGGCGGAGAATCAGCAGGTGCTCGAACTAGTCCTTCCTCTCAACGCAGCGTGCAAGCCACGCTACCCGCCGCAGCCCCCGTGTTCGTTCCAGCCGGGCTGAAAGCACACCGATCCGTAGCGCCGATGTTGCTGAGTGTTTGTCCGTCGCTTCGGACGTCAGATGGCGGTCAGTTGGCAGGATTGTCAGTGTGGCGCCGATGGCTCGCGGAGCTCTCCTTCTACGCGGCCATCTTGTTGCGCGGCAAGCTCCGCCCCCCTCCATTCCCAGTCTTCTTGTCCATAACTATAGGACACATACTGAATTTGTATCATCAAACACCTACGTTTACATTTTTTTACTGTTTTGAAAAGAAACGAACAGAACAGTTCTAGGTGAAGATTCAATGGCTTCCCTCACGGTGACGGGCTGCTGCATAATGAGTCTCAAATAACACCTTATTTTATGGCCCTCTGGACGATAACTACTGTGTGGTCTTGAACCCTAAGAGGAGAAAAGTGAACTAAGCATCATGAATTATCCTTTGTTTTCAAGTAAGGCGAGACACCTATATTAACTCAGGATCTGCACGGAAGAGTTAGGGAATTCCAGAGCATTACCTTTTCAAAAGAGATAGTAACCCATATTTATTTTAATTAAATATCCTGTAATATAAAGCATTATCTATCTTTGACCTGCAAAGGCTACAAAGTAAGAGAAAAAAGCTACTTTCAGCAACCTAACAATATTTCCAATGAATACATTACCTTTCTACAGATTCATCACTTTGTAAACATCTTCCAGGCAGCACACTAGAAACAGAAACTATTTTGACAGCAATTGCTCTACTCCATTGCCATATGGCACCATACAGACTCATCGACAACTCTGTCTGCCCAGGAAGGGATGACATCTGAGTATATAAGGTGCCGAATGTAGGGCAGGTGCCATGTCAGTTCCTAATTCTTTCTCTGCGTCTTCTAGAGGCAAGCAGGGAGGGAGAGTAAACAAAGAGAATCAGTCTTAAAGATAACCCAATGCAAAATAGTGCATTTAGTCACTGCTTTGCTCTTTTTGGCCCCTGCACAGCCCACAAAGAGCTAATCACCCACTCTGTCCTGTTGAGTGCAGATGACGTAGTAGGATATTACACACCTGAGATCCTGGCTTTGTAGCAGTCCCCCAATTTGTTAGGATTTAAGAGGAGGGAAGAAAGATGGAAAAGTAATGGATTGTCCCACATGAAAATCAGAAGCCACTTTTGGGGAAAAAAAGTGGGCAGGTAAGTCAGTTTATCCTGGTAGAACAGGGATCTCCAAAGTCAGTCCTGGAGGGCCAGATCCATGCCAGATTTTTAAGATAATTACATTTACATAAATGGGGATATGCTAAAAATCTGGCATGGATCCGGTCCTCCAGGACCGACTTTGGAGAACCCTGTGGAAGAATATTGTTAAAGGTGGTTAAACCAAGTTCTTCGACCCTATAGGCTAAATTAATTGCCACCAAAAGACAGTTTTTAGAGTCAGAAGTCAAACAGAGCAACTGAGATGCTATGAGAAAAGTCAATACTAGATTCAAATCCCACTGAGGAAAAATAAATAGAGTGGGAGAAAAAGTGAACCTTTGAGAAAACGCACTGCAAGTGATGACTTAAAGAAGGCAGTTGAGGGAGTCACATGAAGAAGACTAGCCACTGTTATGCTCAGCTGGGCAAGAGGAAGGGTAGAAGACTGGAAAGGCATGAATGAATCGCTTTCAGACCTTTCGATTTACACCACTGAACAAATTGATATGTATAAATGGATTTTGTAGTGAGTTTGCCTGCAGCTTGAGATGGTAAGCAAAAGGCAGAACACTGTTGCTGCTCAATCTCCACTAATGCAGTCACAGCATTTGGGAAACGCACCTTTGACTACCTAGGGCTTACTCTTAACGAGCAATTTGGCTGGTCACCCCAGATTCACAAGTCAAAACTCAGACTGGAACATTAAAGTGATGGCCTTCTGAGAGCCCAGAAGGGATCCAGCTTTCGTCTGATAACACCTACTTTGCAAATTTACAACTTACAAGCCTTGGGAGGGGTCTCTATATGGTGGGGAGCTCTGGGGGCATGCTAATGTCAATGATTTGGAGTTGATGGAAAATCGCTTCCTCCTGCTTCTCATTAACCTTCCGCGTAGCACTCCACTGGTACCATTTTGCTTAGATCTTGGCATTCGCTCACTTAACCATAAAGTAAAACTCAGACCCTTGTTTTAATGGAGGAGGATCTGGTCCTCAGTAGACCTATTACATTATCGGCTGGGTTTGGAAGAGATTATGAAACTTTCCGGGGCCACCAGAATTCCTTGGTTGGGGTATATTAAGAATTCACTTGAGGAGATCGGAAGTGGCGACGTGGGCTCACCAAGAAACGCCCAGTGTCATTTCCAAGTCTATGCTCAAGGAGCTGTATTGGAGACACGGACATGGTAGATTGCACCAGAATGGGGGGGAGCAGGTAATCTCACTTCTACCTTTTTGGAATTTAAAGACACATATCTTCTGGAAAGGTATATGGACATAATTGAGCCTCCGGGTGCTAAGACATTTTATATTAAGTTCCGAATTGGGACTTACCGATAATTTACTGCATAGTGGCGGCACATGCTCGTTGATGCTGAATCTGACCTAAGTTGCCCATTTTGCCCAGTGGTTAAGGAAACTGTAGACCATGTCCTGTAGTTTTGCTCGCAGTATCATGCACACAGGGGGAAATGGATTCTGCCGTTATGCCATAACGTGGGCATTTGGGAGTACAAAATTGCAACCAGGGTACGCAGCTGAAGTAACGGTCTTTGCTGTCTCATGGTTTCTTCTATAAATGTGGAGACACAGACAAAAAAAGACTGCCCCATTGCCGTCCAATACATAGCGCTTAAGATGTTTGTATCTTCGATGCATTCCACTGTCATTATGGTTTTTCCTTTTATAGACTGTGCAACAGAAGATAATCTGTAAAGGAGTTGTTGGATCATATTCACTTCCGCATTTTAAAATTGTTGTGATGTTCCCCCCCTATGCTGCTAGTCTTACCTGTGGATATTTCCCCCTACATGCTGCTAGTTGTAACTGTGGTAATGCAGTTTGTAAGTATTTTTATTTCATGTTTTTTTTATAGTTTTAAGTTATTGTGTTTGCTTTTATGGTAATTGTTGAAATAAAGTGTAATTCTGATGATATCAAGTCAACCAAGATTTCTGAGGTACCATGCTGCTTCAAAGGCAGTGTGCTACCAGACTATGACTCCCTGAAAATGTAATTCTAGCCATTGCTTTAGGAACTATGAAAGATTGGAACATTTGGCACAGCATTTTTTTCAACTTGTGTGGCAATGTATAAAGAGATCAAGAAGAAATAATTCTGTCTGACCTGCACATAATTTGAAGTCAAATGCGAGTAGACTTAACTTACCTGGAACACTTGGAAAGGAAAGTGGACAGGATTATTTGTTATTTGAAAGCAATATAATTTAAGAATGGAGTCTCTCGCTGATCTCATTGTATAGGGTTATGCTACCATAAATAACCAATAGTTTGCTTTTATTACATAACAAATCAACAACTGCTTTGAACCTTGCCAGCCTCTGCCATTTCTGGATGCCAATAGCTATCAAGTTATGTTTTCCGCTCTTTTTTCAAAATCTTTCCTTTTAGTTTTTAATTTTTAGAAGATGGAAACCTGTTCATTAGGATATATTTGAAGCATCTCCAATCTATCAGCAACTATTCTATCTCCACATTCCAATATAATTAGTAATGTCTGCTATTTTGAATTCTAGTTTTTCATCGCTCTAGAATGCCCTATCACATTAAGCTCTGAGTCCTCAAATCTCTTTGATAGAGCTATGATCATCATGTAGCTTTTCCAATGAATTATATTATACTTTAATGACTGTGGACCAGACAAATAGGAAAGGGGATTTGCCTTTTTCCTGATCTCAAAAAAGTAATCATCTCTTGTGTACACTGCTTGCCCTGGGCGTCGAAAGGGATTATGTTCACTTGACTTTGTTCAATTAATCCAGTTGTTGCTTCACATACTTTTCACCACAATGCCATGATGGCACAGCTCGCCCTTTGGATGCGTGCAGTAATGTATCAAACATGAAATGCTGAACTGCAACGATGTAAAACGAAGAGATATTTCCATGCTATAGATCAATGGCTGACTGTGCCCTTTCCTCTATATCTGATTGGTGAACACATTTTGGCCCTTATTACGAGTTCGGTGGTCCAATGGACCGCCGAACCCGTGGTGACGGTCCACGGACCGCCAGACTGGCTGTCCGCCTGCTGAATTAGGTCTGTTGTTGGACCGCCATGGGACAGCTGCTGCCACCAGGGATCCATGATCCTTGGCGATGGCACAGCGGTCTGAGGCGCCTAATATGCTGGCGGTGCCACTACAGCACCGCCAAGCATATTAGAGGTTTCCGCACCACCACACTTTTCATGGCCATGAGGAAGCAGAGGGGGCCCTACATGGCCCCTTGTTGCCTCTGCGCCATTTGGTGCATGCAGGGGGCACATGTTCTGCCCCCGTGTGCATGCGCCCCAGTTCCTGCAGGGTATGGACTTGACAGTCTATGCCTTGCAGGAACTGCTTTTGATGCTCCCATTGATATGCCTTTTTCAAAGGCACCGCAGTGGAACCACCAAAGAACCGCCCATCAAAATAAAACATAAGTCGTACTCTGGCGGGCGATCTTTAATGGCTTTGGTGGTCTCGGAGCGGGTCGGCCCCGCTCCGAGCTTGCCAAAGTCATAATAAGGCCCCAAGCATCCACAGAGAACAAATACTTTAAACAATTACATTTCAGAGCACAAAAAAGGGGCAGACCAAAAAGAAATATTGTCATCCACGACCATAAAGAACAACTTCTGGGTGCAGAGATCTAAACATTTTTTTTAATGATGTTTTGTAGCCAAAAGAATAAAACGCACTCAATTCCTCCTTACAAAGACATCTTTCTTTTATAACAACCTATAATTGGGGAGCATTGCAAATCGAAGGGAAAGTAAGCTGTGTTGTATTTGAATAGTTAATAGTTATCAGAATACAAATATTGCTAATGTTCTCATCACTACAGAGTGATATCAGTCACGTGATAGTTTATAACCCCATACATCCTATGGTCCACAGACTATCATTGCCTGTTCTGGTTCTAAAATACAATTGTTAAAGTTCGCATGTATATAATGGTATCTTTAGGACATGGAATTAAGTCAAACTGACCAACAGACTCAAAGTTTATGTGTTGATCTTTCTCCAGAATTATCTGAAGTACTCTTTAAATTTCAGATGGTGCAAAGCATTCAATTAAAGAAGGGACTGGAGAAGACGCTCCGTACCTTTCCAAATATTAAATACTTTTATTTGTGAAACAAACCTTTGCTCTCTCCACAGCATTACAAACACACCACTTAAAAAGGATTTTTAAGGAAAGTTCAGCACAGCTCATGTGAACAAGATTAAAAACGGCTGCCACAAGACCTGCTGAGGAGATGGTGTGATGAATGGATTAATTTTAAAGCTTTAACACGGGCTATTTCTTTTTAATTCATAAAAAAGTCCAACTATTTTGTTTCATCAAAATCTGCATCATTAGGTAATATAACAGCAATGTGGCAACTGGTTTTTATCTGCAGAAACCAACAAAATTACATCAGAGAAGCTAAAATAAGAATTTAGTTTAAACAAGACCTTCCCAGAGCAGGACTCACCCACAAGGAACAATAGCTCGGATGATAATGGCAGGTGACAAAATATGCAAACCACCCTTTAATCGTCAATAAACCTGGATTACAGGATTACAAATACATCATGTTTTATGTTCTTGCTAAATACAATTACAAATGCCCGCTTAACTGTAAGGAAACGTATTTAAAGCACTTGTGCTATGAATTTATTCTTTGAATTGAGTACTTCTGCTCGGTTAATAGCTGGCCGCGTAGAAAAGTGTGCTAAAGCGGCTGTCACCTTGTTCACATTTGGACAATGCTTTAATGTCAACTGGACAACTGCCCGCAAAAGGAGTCCCTGCTTATTTTTCGCCTCATAACCTGCCAGTCTCTGTACATGCAAACTTACTGTAAACGGCTTAGCGGAACTCTTCTCATCCCTGGTGGACATGACCTTAGCGTTGCGTCTAGTCTCTCTCAAGCGATCCACCGAAGGAGGTTTTATAAATATGACATATGGCTTGAACTCCTGCGTCCTCAAATGCTTTATTGTCTAAATGAAAAAAGATGGAACAACCTTAGAGTATGCCCAAGAGTCAATATTAATGCTTGCTTTGGACAGCTTCTCTTCAACATTAAGTAACAGATCCTCGCCTAAGCATTTTGAATGATGCAACGATTTATGAACTAAATGCAGTCATAAAATACATCACACAAACTGGGCATGTCTATATTCCTTAAGAGCAGAGCAAGATCAGGTGTTTTTAATAACACTTATAGTATCTGTGTGTCACACGCTGTTATTCCAGCGGCAAGGGAGGGCCGGTTAATTTCCACGTTTTGTGCCAGCCCTGGAAAGTCTGATCAGCTTGGCAGGCACACAGCTTACCACAGCCAGCAGGTATTTCTGTGCCCAGAGCTTACATTCTGTTCTTTGAATGTTGTGGCAATTATATTTTTCAACAGATGTCTGCAAACAGAAGGAAACACCATTCTACTCTGTAGCAGCTACGAATTTAGAGGGCAAACTATTTACAAGATCTTCCTGACTTAAACTTGGAATGTGTTTCAGTATCTGAAATACCCGCCCAAAAGTGCAACACTGCAATCCTCTACTAAAACGCTGCCTTCGCATATCAGATTTCTGATCGCCAGAACTTATCCCACACACTACCATCCCCTCAGCACTGTACTACCATGGTAGAGGACTGCACAATCACCCGTACCATGCTGTACTACCCCACCCTACCACATTACCACCTTAACCCAACACCACTACGGTACCAACCTTCACTACCACCCTTTGAGCACTCTGCTACAAGCCCAGTAAAAAACAACCACATCTGAATTAATATCACCACTATAGTAGTATGCACCACTGCCCAACCTGACTATCACCCCCACCACTGCACTGCCACTCCACTATAACACCACCCTGCAGTACTCTATTAATAAAATTCCAGCACTGCTTTCCCCCCCTCGCAGCACCAGCTAATAGCCCTATATTAACACCTCAATTCCATGTAACCAGTTGCACGACCACCATGCAATCCCTACCAGTGAACCATCTCCCTCTCCACTGCTCTACCACATTTTTACGACTATACTCCCATCTCCTACAATTAAACCACCACCCACCATCAACAGCCCCATTACACCAACCACAACTCATTCGACCACAAAATCATCCATTAATGCACCGCTATCAACATAGTGCTACTAACAAACATTACCAACACCCCAAGCATCATTTGAATGCTTCCAGCACCACATTATAAACCTGTACCACTCCATTACCACTCACCAGCACTGTACACCCAACTCAGAACATTTCTTTCTGCATCACCACACTATCAGTGCACTACCACCCCTAAACAGAATACCTTCCAAAGGAAATGGATTTCGGTTTTACAGCTTTAATTCCATCAAGATAGCTTTCAGGTGTGCCACAGTTTTGTTATAAGTACAGAATGTTAGTGCTCTAGTAGTTCATTAAAACACTGTGTGGAGCTGAAGCAGAACACTGGGGTATCAAACGACAGGCTGCTGCTGTTGGAAGTGCTTGTTTTACTCAAAATATCAGACTTTATTCTCACATCCCTGAGGAAGATAGTGTGAACATACAGAAAATGTGTTCCGATTTTAGCTTCTGGAGCATCTTCCATAACATATGAGAGAAAATCAAAAGACAAACCAGTTTTCTCTCAAACGTAGTTCATCAAACCTCAGCAGAGGATCAGCATTTTTCACAGGGTAAAATCACCTTTGAACACACCACAAATTCCAACAGTTAGAATAACACTACTAACAAATGATTTATATGGTGACTAAAATCTGTTATCACCATTTATATGTGCTCCTTTTTATCACCCTTTTAAACAGGCCTTCACTACACATATTTCAATGAAAACCATGTTCCCAGAGTGCTGTGATTGCTGCCAAAAAATGTTGTCATTGTTGGGGCAAGACAATCAAGAGGGGATCCCTTTGGAACAACCCCTACATACCTCATTATTATTTTTTAATTTATTCTTATACGGCAGGGCTCATGTCCCCGACTTCGGTAATAACTGGCAAAAGAACAAGTTACTTACCTTCGATAATGATATATCTGTAAGAAACTTGGTTAGTTCTAGATTCCTTACCTTAGAATCTCCCCCAGGCGTCAGACTGGATCCGGAAAGTTTTTCGTCAGCAGTACCCCTGCGCGTCTGAAGGTGGCGTCGGTCGACTCCGCATCCCTCGTCAGTGTCGTGGTCGCCGGGATGACGTCGCAGAAGTTACTTAGACGCCGCCCTTGCGCGCTGACGTCAGTTTTGTACACGACTTTCCACGCCAGAAGCGCAAAGCCATGCAAGACACTGACCACTGGTGCACAAAACTAGGGCCCTGAAAGGATGTCCTTAAACCCTAGAAGTCAGTTCGCAGAACGGGAGGATGGGTGGGCGGTAGGAATCTATAACTAACCTATGTTTCTTACAGATATATCGTTACCGAATGTAAGTAACTTGTTCATCTGAAAGAAACAGTTCGTTATAGATTCCTTACCTCAGAATAGATACCCCAGCAATACCAACCCCGGAGGTGGGTCTGCGAACCAAGTTCACACCAGAAAGTCCTGGAGAACAGAACGGCCAAAGAAGCCGTCTCTCCGGACTTGATTGTCCAGGCAGTAGTGTCTCGTAAACGTGTGCTACGATGCCCACGTAGCTGCCTGACAGATGTCATTCAGGGGGACTCCTTGTCCCAAAGCAGTAGTAGCTGCCGTCGCCCTGGTGGAATGGGCGCGCAGCCCCACTGGAGGCTCCTTCTTAGCCAAAGAATAGCAGGCTTTGATGCACAGAATGACCCACCTGGAGATGGTCCATTTGTGCATGGACCGACCTTTCTTAGCGCCCACGTACCCAACAAAGAGCTGGCCATCCACCCGGAATTGTTTTGTGCGATCCAAGTAGAAAGAAAGCACACGTTTTGGATCTAGACGGTGGAGCCTCTCTTCCTCTTTTGAAGGATGCGGAGGCGAAAAGAAGGTGGGCGAAGTGATGGTTTGGCCAATGTGGAAAGAAGTAACCACCTTGGGAAGGAAGGAAGGTCTAGTTCTCAGGACGACCTTGTCCGGATGGATAGCCAGAAAGGGAGGCTTAGAAGAAAGAGCTTGGAGCTCACTCACCCTGCGAGCAGAGGTGATGGCCACCAGAAAGGCAGTTTTCAGAGTTAAAAGCCTGAGAGGGCAATTATGAAGCAGCTCAAAGGGAGCGCACATAAGAAATGTAAGAACCAAGTTCAAGTCCCACTGGGGCATTACGAAGGTAACAGGAGGAAAAAGATGAGTAATGCCCTTAAGAAATCTATTTACAACAGGGGACTTGAAAAGAGAAGGCTGATCAGGAAGCCTAAGAAAGACTGAAATGGCCGAGAGGTAGCCCTTAATAGTGCCCAGAGCAGAGCCCTGCTGGGCTAAAGAGAGGAGGAACAAGAGAACCTCAGAAAGAGGGGCAGAAAGGGGATCCACAGCCTTTGCTGTGCACCATGCCACAAATTTATTCCATCTGCAGGCGTATACCGCCTTAGTGGAGGGATGCCTGGCTGCCAAGATTACATCACAGACTTCAGGAGGCAGGTCAAACGACGTCAACTGCCGCCGCTCAATCTCCACGCAAGGAGGTGGAGGCTGGACAGGTTCGGGTGGAGGACCGTCCCCTGCTGCTGCGACAGAAGATCCTCCCGAAGAGGCAGTCTGATCGGAGGATTGATGGCCATGTTGAGCAGCTCGGGATACCAGACTCTTCGTGCCCAATCCGGAGCCACAAGAATGACTTGGGCCCGGTCGTGCTTGATCTTCTTCAGCACACTGGGCAGAAGAGGTATAGGCGGAAAGGTGTATAGAAGACCGCAACTCCACTCGCGATGAAAAGCGTCGCCTAGCGAGTGCCGCCTTAGAAATTCCAACACGCAGAACTGCTGACATTGCGCGTTCTCTTCGGTGGCGAATAGATCTAACTAAGGCTCTCCCCACTGCTGAAAGAGACCTTGCACCACCTCCGGGTGAAGATGCCATTCGGGATCCATCATGCACCTGCGGCTGAGTTCGTCCGCCCTGGCGTTCAGTGAACCTGCCAGGTGTTGAACCACCAGAAATATGCCCTGATGTTCCAGCCATGTCCAGAGGCGGAGGGCCTCCTGACATAAGGTCCACGACCCCACCCCGCCTTGTTTGATGCAGTACCACATGGCCGTGGTGTTGTCCGTGAACACCTGCACTACCCTTCCCCATACAGAGGGAAGGAATGCCTTGAGTGCAATACGGACTCCGCCGGAGACCAGAGGCCTCTGATCTACGCCTCTCCCATGTGGCCGCCCCATCCCAGAAGGGATGCGTCTGTCACCACTGTATGATCTGGTTGGGGAAGGGAGAGAGATCTGCAGTTGACTCAATCCTGGTTTGTGAGCCACCACTGCAATTGTCGTGCAGTGCCCTACGAGATCTGGACGTAATCGGACAGATTCCCCTGATGCTGCGCCCACTGGAACTTCAGGTCCCACTGCAGAGCCCGCATATGCCACCTGGCATGATCGACCAGCAGGATGCAGGAGGCCATGAGGCCCAGCAGCCTCAGGGTCATCCGGACTGAAACCCGGGATAGGGGCTGAAAGATCGGAATCATAGTCCGAATATCCCGGACTCGCTGTTCGGGAGGATAAACCCGAAACCGCGTCGTGTCCAGAACCGCTCAGATGAAGAGGAGCTTTTGAGAGGGAATCAGGTGCGACTTCCGCACATTGATGGAGAACCCCAGCGAATGCAGGAGGTCGGCCGTAGTCTGGAGATGGGAGACGACAGCCTGGGGCGAGCACGCCTTCAACAGCCAGTCGCCTAGATAGGGGAAGACTGGAACCCCTGATCTGCGCAGATGAGCTGCGACCACCGCCATCACTTTCGTGAACACCCGAGGGGCGCTGGTAAGGCCAAAGGGGAGCACGGCAAACTGAAAGTGCTCATGGCCTACCGTGAAACGCAGGTAACGCCAGTGGGCCGGCAGGACGGGGATGTGAAAGTAAGCGTCTTGAAAGTCTAACGCTACCATCCAGTCTCCAGGGTCGAGGGCAGACAAGATCTGAGCGAGCGTCAACATTTTGAACTTCTCCTTCCGGAGGAAGCGGTTGACGTTCCTGAGATCCAAGATAGGACGCAGGCCTTTGTTCTTCTTGGGCACCAGAAAGTAGTGGGAATAGCAACCACGACCTACTTCTGGGACAGGAACGCGCTAGATGGCACCCTTGGTCAAGAGTGCCGAAACTTCCTGTTGGAGAAGGGCCAGGTGATCTCCGACATGTGATGGTACTGAGGTGGCATGGAGGGAGGGGTAGTCTCGAAGGGGAGGGAATAGCCCCTTCGGACTATTGGCAAAACCCACCTGTCCGACGTGATGGTGTGCCATTGGGGGAGGTGATGGCGGATCCTGCCGCCCACTGGCGTTTGTTGGCCCTGAAATGTCGGACTAGGAAGGTTTGGAGGCTGCTGCAGAGGGGGCGGTGGTGGACTGGCCCGCTCGCTGGCCCCCAGAACCACGCCGGTGGTTCCTACGTCCCCGGCCGTGCTGAGACTGTACAGCTTGCGCCGGCCTATGGCTCTGGGCGGGACGTATTGGGGCACCCCTTCCGTAGCCACGAAAGGGGCGAAAAGCAGACTGCGCAGGGCGGGTGGTGGAGAGGCCCAAGGACCTGGCCATAGCCCGCGAGTCCTTAAAGCGCTCCAGCGCGTTGTCTGCCTTGTCGCCGAAAAGGCGACTGCCATCAAAGGGCATGTCCATAAGGGTGGATTGGACATCCCCTGAAAAACCAGTTGAACGCAACCAGGCGTAGCGTGGGCTACTGACGTTGAAATCGTCCTGCCAAGTGCGTCAGCGGTATCCAGCCCACAGCAGATGGTAAACTTCGCTGTGTCTCTCCCCTCGGCAACGGCACGGGAGAGCGTGGCCCGGGCCTCCTCCAGGCACTGAGGCAGCACCTGTGCCACCGTATCCCACACAGAGTGGGTATAACGGCCCAACAGACATGGTGTTTACCGACCGCAGTCCCAAGCTGGCGGAAGAAAACGTTTTCTTTCCAAGGTGGTCCAGCTTTTTGGATTCCCTTTCCAGAGGTGCGGTAGGGAAGGCGCCCTTGGATGTGGAGGCTTGGACTACCAAGCTCTCAGGGGTGGGGTGTTGGGAGAGGAAAGTAGGGTCGTCCGGGGTCGGGCGGTGGCGTCGGGCAATCATCCTGTCCACAGGAGCCCCTGTGTTGGGCCTGGACCAAGTGCCCAAAAGGATGTCTGTAAGGGCTTCATTAAACAGGAGCAGGGGCTCCTTAGAGCTTGCTGCGGGCTGAAACACCTCTGTCAGGAGGTTAGTCCTGACTGCCACCATAGGAAGCTCGAGGTTGAGAGCTTCGGCCGCACTACACAACACCACTGCGTACGACGGTCCCTCCTCCGTAGCCACGGTAGGAGGAGACAACATGCCTAGGTCTGGGGAGGTGTCCAGACCACTGGCCTCCCCCAGTTCCTCTCTCCAGTCCGGATTGTATTCTAACTGGTCAGTCAAAGGGTCACCAGACCCCTCCCAGTCTTCCTCACCCTCTTCTGGCTGCCAATCTGGTTAAAAATAGTCAGAGTGGAACACAGGGACAAAAGTACCCATCGGCGTCGGATCCGGGTCGGCCGACGCCAGTCCGACTACGTGTCCACATCGAGGTGGGAGCCGGGGTCGACGCCGGCTGGGGGTCCAGCCGGCGTCGGCTGCGGACGTGGTGCCGGTGGAGTCGGCGCCGGTGTAATGAGGTCGACCTGCGCCGATCCGGATCCAGGCCTGGATCCAAGGGGGCCCTGTGGTGCCGAGGCCAAAGCTGCTGGCGTCGAAGGCCTAGGGCCCCCAGCCTGACTCCGCGGGCCCAAGGCGCGCCGGCAGAGTCGGGCTGCCCAAAGATGGCATGCATCGCTTCGAAAATTGACGAAGCTGGGCAGGGGTCGCTCCCAGTCCCGGGAAGAGAGGGAAGGCCGGAGTCGACCCTGAAGGCTCCGCACGCGGAGATGCTTCTTCGACTTCTTCTTGTGCTTCGACTTACCTGACCCAGAGTGCGAAGACTTAGAAGAGGAGTGATGATGACTCCGTGATCAGTTCCTCGAACTCCCACGCGGCCGGGACCTTGCGCGATGCAGAGCCGACTGCCGGGCCTCGAGGTGCTTTCGCAAAGACTTCGGGGCCGTGGTTCGACAGTCGGAGCACGACTTGTGGTTATGGTCGCGCTCCAGGCAGAAGAGGCACACGCGGTGCGGATCCGTCACCGACATCATCCGGGAACAGGAACCGCAGGCCTTGAAACCGGGCATCCCTCGTGCACCAGGAGTCGGATAAAGACTCGAAAACTAAGTCGACAAAAGTGGCAAAAACTCAGTCAAAAAGTGCAAACTGGGGGTACCGCTCTTCCCGGATCTGCGCTTGCTGGCGCGGAAAAAGAAAGAACTGACGTCAGCGCGCGAGGGCGGCGTCTAAGAAACTTCCGCAACATCATCCCGGCGACCACGACGCCGGAGTCGACTGACGCCACCTTCAGACGCGCAGGGGTACTGCTGACGAAAACTTTTCCGAATCCAGTCTGACGCCTGGGGGAGATTCTGAGGTTAGGAATTTATAACTAACTGTTCCTTTCAGATACTATTGTTCAGGTTGTGACCAGTCAATCAGGACTGACTAGTCCCCTTTTAAAGTAGCCATTCAGAGCATATCGGGACACCAACAGACCAGATATCTCTATCTTTTTATTCCTTCATGACCATCCAGTGCACTTGTTTAAATGCACATTTCTGGAAACTTGCTCAACAAATATACACCAAGTAACACACAGCACAGTTTCAGAGTACTAACTTTTTGCCATACTGGCAGCTGTCTTTTTCTGTATCGCTTTCCAAAATTTGCTATGGGAATTAAGAAGGGAAATTAAGGTTTTGTGAGCCTCCTTTAACTTCTCCCACAGCTTGATGGACCAGCATGAAAGTCTCCCGTAAGGAACTGAGGTTGATTAACCTTTTTTATTTTTTTTAGAAAGTTTTGTCAAGGCGGCAAAGTTATTAGTGGAACTATGGAAACTCTGATCTAACTATATATACACAATAGAGACCACCATTGTGTAATGATATATATACATATGACGTGATCATTGCTACCGTCGTCTCCAGTTCCCTGCATGAATTGGTGAAGTGCGGCTGGAAGTTGGGGCATGGGAGGCTGCTTTTTCGAGATCTGCGCTGCAAATCTACCTTCATCATGCTCGCATTCAGACTTCTACTCACAGCAAGCAAACAACATCAAAGCTGCATGAATTCCACTTTCCGGCTGTTCATTACGCTGCATTGTGGGAGCTGGAGTCTTTACCTTGAACCACAACACGGCTCAGGGACTGAATGTGAGACAGGTGAGCCCTCTCCATTGGCGGGAGAGGCGGGACTATTTTAATGACTTTGCAGCAGTCAAATCAGAAAGTAACGGCATTTGAAAAAGGTATTAACCGAAACGCGTCATGCCATACAGATCATTAAAGCTGCCATACCTTGCTCCGCTGTGTCCCTCGTGTCTACTTTTTATGGAGGAGACCTACCTTGTCATATGAAGCGCGTTAGCCAGTGGCGCGCAGGGGGACCCTTCCGTCAAAGTGTCCTATGTATCAGTGGCAACATTCGTGTACTTTTGCTCCGAGGTATCGGAAGCTGAGGACCGCCACCAGATCCAAGAAGGCTGAGGAACTGCTGGATAATTCAGTCCATCATTGCATGGAGTGACGTGATCATTGCTACCGTCGTCTCCAGTTCCCTGCATGAATTGGTGAAGTGCGGCTGGAAGTTGGGGCATGGGAGGCTGCTTTTTCGAGATCTGCGCTGCAAATCTACCTTCATCATGCTCGCATTCAGACTTCTACTCACAGCAAGCAAACAACATCAAAGCTGCATGAATTCCACTTTCCGGCTGTTCATTACGCTGCATTGTGGGAGCTGGAGTCTTTACCTTGAACCACAACACGGCTCAGGGACTGAATGTGAGACAGGTGAGCCCTCTCCATTGGCGGGAGAGGCGGGACTATTTTAATGACTTTGCAGCAGTCAAATCAGAAAGTAACGGCATTTGAAAAAGGTATTAACCGAAACGCGTCATGCCATTCAGATCATTAAAGCTGCCATACCTTGCTCCGCTGTGTCCCTCGTGTCTACTTTTTATGGAGGAGACCTACCTTGTCATATATATATACACACACATATACACACACACACGGTATATATATATATATATATATATATATATATATATATATATATATATATATATATATATATATATATATATATATCAAAACCAAAGGGATGGTGGACGGAGTGTTGAACATTGTAAGCACTCACCCCCAGTCAACTGATCTGGGTTTAATCCATCATCATCTTTAGCTCACTCCGCCACCCCAGTTCAGACATGGCCATATGCAAATCAGTCTGACCCTGTGCCTCATGGGAACAGTCCAGCCCGAACTGCCAAGCCATGTCTTCCCTGGAACGGAAACAAGCATCCTGGGACCGGTTTCTGGCTTACAGCCGTCATCAGCCAGGCTATCTTGAATCCAGTGGCAAAGTGAGCAAGGGACCTACGCCTGGGCATACCCTGCCAACTTAGGGCGAACATAGCAAAACCAAAGGGGATGGTGGACGGAGTGTTGAACATTGCAAGCACTCACCCCCAGTCAACTGATCTGGGTTTAATCCATCAACATTCTTTAGCTCACTCTGCCACCCCAGTTCAGACATGGCCATATGCAAATCAGTCTGACCCTGTGCCTCATGGGAACAGTCCAGCCCGAACTGCCAAGCCATGTCTTCCTGGAACGGAAACAAGCATCCTGGGACCGGCTTCTGGCTTACAACCGTCATCAGCCAGGCTATCTTGAATCCAGTGGCAAAGTGAGCAAGGGACCCACGTCTGGGCATACCCTGCCAACTTAGGGCGAACATAGCAAAACCAAAGGGGATGGTGGACGGAGTGTTGAACATTGCAAGCACTCACCCCCAGTCAACTGATCTGGGTTTAATCCATCATCATTCTTTAGCTCACTCCGCCACCCCAGTTCAGACATGGCCATATGCAAATCAGTATGACCCTGTGCCTCATGGGAACAGTCCAGCCCGAACTGCCAAGCCATGTCTTCCCTGGAACGGAAACAAGCATCCTGGGACCGGTTTCTGGCTTACAGCCGTCATCAGCCAGGCTATCTTGAATCCAGTGGCAAAGTGAGCAAGGGACCCACGTCTGGGCATACCCTGCCAACTTAGGGCGAACATAGCAAAACCAAAGGGGATGGTGGACGGAGTGTTGAACATTGCAAGCACTCACCCCCAGTCAACTGATCTGGGTTTAATCCATCATCATTCTTTAGCTCACTCCGCCACCCCAGTTCAGACATGGCCATATGCAAATCAGTCTGACCCTGTGCCTCATGGGAACAGTCCAGCCCGAACTGCCAAGCCATGTCTTCCCTGGAACGGAAACAAGCATCCTGGGACCGGTTTCTGGCTTACAGCCGTCATCAGCCAGGCTATCTTGAATCCAGTGGCAAAGTGAACAAGGGACCCACGTCTGGGCATACCCTGCCAACTTAGGGCGAACATAGCAAAACCAAAGGGGATGGTGGACGGAGTGTTGAACATTGCAAGCACTCACCCCCAGTCAACTGATCTGGGTTTAATCCATCATCATTCTTTAGCTCACTCCGCCACCCCAGTTCAGACATGGCCATATGCAAATCAGTCTGACCCTGTGCCTCATGGGAACAGTCCAGCCCGAACTGCCAAGCCATGTCTTCCCTGGAACGGAAACAAGCATCCTGGGACCGGTTTCTGGCTTACAGCCGTCATCAGCCAGGCTATCTTGAATCCAGTGGCAAAGTGAGCAAGGGACCCACGCCTGGGCATACCCTGCCAACTTAGGGCGAACATAGCAAAACCAAAGGGGATGGTGGACGGAGTGTTGAACATTGCAGCACTCACCCCCAGTCAACTGATCTGGGTTTAATCCATCATCATTCTTTAGCTCACTCCGCCACTCCAGTTCAGACATGGCCATATGCAAATCAGTCTGACCTCTGTGCCTCATGGGAACAGTCCAGCCCGAACTGCTAAGCCATGTCTTCCTGGAACGGAAACAAGCATCCTGGGACCGGTTTCTGGCTTACAGCCGTCATCAGCCAGGCTATCTTGAATCCAGTGGCAAAGTGAGCAAGGAACGATGGATTAAACCCAGATCTGTGACTGGGGTGAATGTTGCCATTGTGCAACATTCCGTCCATCATCTTGTGTGTTTTGCAATTCGCCCCAAGTGGGAAGGGTATGCCCAGACGTGGGTCCCGTGCTCACTGCGCCACTGGAGTCAGGCTATCCTGGCTGATGAGGGCTGAATGCCCGAAACCGGTCCTAGGATGCTTGATTCCGGTCCAGGGAAGACATGGCTTGGCAGTTCGGTCTGGACTGTTCCCATGAGGCACAGGGTCAAGACTGATTTGCATATGGCCATGTCTGAACTGGGGTGGCGTGGTGAAGCAAAATAACGATGGATTAAACCCAGATCTGTGACTGGGGGTGAATGTTTGCCATTGTGCAACATTCCGTCCATCATCTTGTGTGTTTTACACACACACACACACGCACGCACACCAGTGAAAATAATACTGCCCCATAACATGTGACAGGGATATTCCATGTTACTGCCACAGTAAAGTGTATCTGTTTGATTATAAATGCTCAATGTCTCAGATTCCATTCTCTAATCAGGTTAGGTAAGAAAAAATACCTAATAAAACAAAACTTACAAAGGTTGGTTAGTGTGTTTCCATTTTACTGCATGATTTAACTACTTGTGCTCAACTTTTCTTTAATACTTTAAGTCTTATGCACATGGAAACAAAGTATGACAAACTAGATATGCCAAAGCAGATCAAGTAATATGCTGATTTTTATCATTGTTGGAGGAGGGAAGTGGAACCATAAACGACTCAATGCTTTGAGTCATGTGAGCCATGACCCTGCCTCACACTAAGCAATGGCAACAAATATATTACATTCTGCACATCTTGCATACACACACACATCACTGATGAAAGGTACAATTCTTTATTTAATATAGCAGCGTAGCGTCGCCCTTATGTTCTGACCAGATCATGGTCTTTCTCAAGACTGGTATTACCAATACAGAGTAACAGTAGGGTGTTTTAAAACATGGAACATCCTACACTCACGTGAAAATAGAAAAAATATTACGACTGAATGACTTAACAAATACTAAGCTCCATTCTTGTATGTGGAACATAGAAAAACATTTCAAAAACATTCTTTAAGTACATGGAAAAGTTCTTCCCATCACTTTCTTTGTTTCATGCTTCTTCCTGACTATCCAGCGTAAGTGGGAAAATATTTATTTTTTGTAAATTATTGTGGTTATTGTGCTTAGTCTAAAATAATAACTCATTTTTTTCAGGGCACACCCATATTTTATAGGGGATAACTATTTGTTTCATTTATAAATCTCATTGGCATAATTTAAAATAATATAAATCTGGTAGCAGCTTTGAAGAAATGGGTGGAAGAACATTCAGTCAAAGTGAGCTAGAGATTCTCTACACACTGCCCAATACCTCTGTATATGATTATCAATTGTTAACATCTTATATTGTCACCTAAAATATCCTGTGTGTGTTATAGCACTAATTTCCTATTGACTATACCTTGGCAAGAACATTGTTTGATTACATGAAATATCAATGCATTATTATACTGCAATACAGCACTACCATTGGCTAAAAGGTATGTGCCTACTTTCTTAGAACAAGATCAGTACACCACAAAGAGCACATCAAAATAATTTGGCTTATGTTTTGTTTCTGTTTGGAAAACATTATCTTTCTTATCACAATTTTCTGTTTTGTCCGGTGTGTGGTGCTGTAACAGGCACATAATTTGCATTCAGATACACAAATATCTTTAAGGGCTGGTGGGAAGAGCAGGTCATCTAAGCAGAAAGCTGGGAAACATTTACATAACATGTACCTACTTTCCATTCACAACTTGTTCCTTATCTGGAATGTAAGTAAAATAAAGGCCAGGAAATGTGCAGATGTTTAGAAACATGACAGTCTAAAGTTAAAGTTTGTAAACACAATAGGTCACGACAAAATGTACCTTGAAATCAAATTGGAAGTGTGAAATGAGACTTTACAAAGTATGTTGCATTCTATGGTGAAAACAAGAAACCACTGTTGCAAGCAGGTAGGCACTTTCCAAAGTGACAGAAATTGGGAATTAAGAGAATGCAGTAATTGTAGAAACGATTCTGCTTAAAACAAGAAAGGAATATTGTTATGGGCAGGTTCAAGGTTGGGGGTATTTTTTTGGGATTTGTATAGTGCAAACTTGACCCTAGGGCTTCAGAGTGCTTTACAGAGTTTGCACAGAAAAGTTACAAGGGATACAGATGAAGAGAAAAATAGGAGGCATACAAGGTAAAAGTCTACAATAGATAGTAGGCATACAAGGTAAAAATTTACCTGTATAAATATACAGAGTTTAAACAGAATATTTACATGGAATACAAATAAGGCGAAAAGTAGTAATCATACAGGGTAAAAATCTACAATAGATAGACATATAAGGTAAAAATATATCCATATAAATATACAATAGATGGTGCACACCTCAATGCTACAATACGTATTAAGTGTAATGACAGATGAAGCAGATTCTAAATGTAGAAAGGATCTATAGAGATCAAAATGAAATGAGAATCTTGTAGTATGAATAACACAGTAAGTTTTGTTACCACATACAGTTTTGAGTCAAACCAAATATATCAAATATTTGTAAAACAATTGGGTATCATACTAAGAGATACTGTATATGGGATCAGATAGGTTCTTAACCCTCAAACTCATTCTGGACAGTGTAATCCCTGACGCACTAGTTGGTCAGGAGTTCTCTCATAATAACCTTCACAACTCATTGCTAGAATAAAGGACGAGACATACTATAAGTTTATGAAATGTTTAGACTGCAAATACAAATGCAATATAGACTGCTATTGAGTACAACACAGCAAGTAAAATACAAATTACACCGTTCAAGTTCCCAACAAACCATGCTCCTAAGCAGTATGTAGGCAGTACCATCGGCCCACATGGAAGTGCAATTAAATATAATGGTCAGATGTTATCTTGCAGCATGTAATTTGGAAAAGACAAAATAAATACAAATATCAGCAGTGGTGCTAGAGAGATGGAATTATTAGGGAGATTGAAATCCTACCACAACATTTATGCACAGACATGCAAAACGGAAGGACTCCATATCAATGAATAGCTATATTCTAAAGGCACTAATGGTAACATTTGAAGTATGCAGTTATTAGACCTTTCAGCCTTAGGGTGGTCCTTCCCCTAAATATTTTGCCTTCCTCCTCCAGTTTTGCTGATCTTGTTTTTGCTGGCCTTAGGACTTTTACCACTGCTAACCATGCTAAAGTGCATGTGCTAATGATTTAAAACAGAGTAACATTGGCCTATCCCCAATTGCTTATTTAGTTTACTTATAAGTCACTAGTAATGTGGTGCTACATGTACCTAGGACCTGTAAATGTAATGCTACAAGTGGGCCTGCAGCACTTATTGTGCCACCCACATAAGTAGCCCCTTAACCATGTTTCAGGCTTGCCATTGCATCCTGTGTTTGCAGTTTTAAACTGCCATTTCCAGGCCCAAATCTTCCTTTTTAATACACATAAGTCAACCCTAGGGTAGGCCCTGGATAGCACAGAGGGCAGGGTGCAGTATAATTAATAAGCTGGACATGTACTTTTAAGCTTTAAATGTCATAGTGGTTAACAACACTTAAATTTCGTTTTTCACTACTGCATGGCCTACCTCTCCCATAGGATAACATTGGACTTACAGTACTACCTTTTAATAGACTGTAGAAATGGGAACTGTTAGAAATGGGGTTTCTGGTTGGCTATGGTAGGCACCTAAGCTAGGCAGAACCAACCACTGTGGTCAGGGAGTTACACACCCAAGATAACCCTTGCTCACCTCCTTGGTAGCTTGGCAGAGCAGTCAGGCTTATCACAGAGGCAACGTGTAGAGCGGTTGTGCAACACACACACACACACACACACACCAGTGATACACTAGGCACACCACAAAAAGAGACTCCACACAAGGTTATATAAAAATATCCTTTGTATTATACATAAAACACCTTAGACCACAATCACATAAATCACTTTGCCAACTAGGCAATTGTCATGACGTCACACAGATCAAAAATCACTTTGCCAAACAGGCAAATGTCATACCATTACAGGTTAGTGCAATCAAGGAAATACATATAGGTTGCACACATTCTAAAACCACCATCACTGCACATATAAGGCGAATCCTGACAAATGCAAGGTAAAAACGACATCCATTAGAACATATCAGAGCCTACAATGCATGAGTTAGATTAGGGAGCAAAAACATATGAATCATCACTGCTGTGCATACATTACAGTCCTGAATTAGCACTTGTTATCTGGACCAAGGTAAAGCAAAAACGACATACACCAATACTTTCAGGGCAGGTAATGCAAAATCATGAGATCACAAGAAATCTGTAGGTCATAGTGTCCATGCGCTCCTTTCTTATGTTTTGCAGTAATGTGAACACCAAGCGTAGGTTACCAGGCCACCTGCCCACCTACAACAGTGAATATGGTAATTCTCCTTCTACAAAGTGGGGAGCCTCCGTCAAGGTCTTCCCCGGTACTGTCACAGGTAACAAGTTCCTCCCAGGCCTAAGCATGGGGATTGCAGCTGTAGCGGGCGTGGGAGATCTCCCTTGGTCCCTGATGGCTGCCCAGGTTCGGAATAACCAACGGCAGCTGCCCGCGAGCACGCAGTGCAGCTGCCAACACTGAGCCCAGCCCCTCTCTTGCCAAACATGCCGTCCGCCTTCAGGGCAAAGAGAAACGTGGCCGCCCTGTCAATGATGGTGGGGCATCCTCTCTGGGTTCCCCACGGCAGGATTTCAACGAGTACAGCTACCCGCAAACACGCAGTGCAGCTGCTGCAATCTAGCTCTGTGTGAGAGCCAGGCCAACCCGAGGTCGTGTCTGACCTTGGAGTCAGCTGCGGTGAAGGCGGCTACACGGCAGCTGGCGGACACCCTCTCCGAGCCGTGCTCTAAGGAGCTCCTCACACAAGGATTGGTCCTCAGGCCAGCCCGTTCAGCATGAGTGCGGGCCGTTTCCAAGATCTCCCTCTGGGCTGTTCACGGCGCAGCAGCTCCTCCGGGCACAAGGAGTAGGTGATTTTTCAGTCGTGCAGCTCGCGACACGAATGCTGTCAAAACGGGAGTGCTGTCTTCACCAGAGGGCACTTTTCCTACAAATATGCAGCAAAGTGAATTCTCCACACGCTCGGTGCCACAAAGGAAGCACTCCACACGCTTAGGTGAAGGGCCAAGAGTCCAAAGGAATGAAGCGCTCTCCAGGTGCTAAGATGAGGGTCAAGAAAGGGAGCGCTCCTCCTGCGCTCTGCTGGCAAGGACAAGGGGCATAAGAAGCCCTCCTTCGAGAGCACTGGGGCACACCAGCAAGGTACAAACAGGCAGGCCAGTACAAGGGGTCCTCAAAGCAGGGTGGCAGTCCTTATCTCAGGGTAGCACGTCAGTACTACAGAGTAATCCAGTCCCACGGAGGTTCTTCCTGGCAGTCCAGCAGTCTTCTGGCTACAAGTCCCACACAGTCTAAAATCATGGGGTCACAGCCACTTTAATTATACCCCTAAAGCCTTTGTACTGGGGGCACTTCAAACAACCTTTAAAAGTGCACAACACCCTCATTCAATCCCCAGCCCTGGCTCCGGACACACTACAGGGGGGCAGAGAGAGCACTTGAAAGGCAGACACAGCCCTATTCAGGTGCAGGTGACAACTCCTCCCACCGCTCTGAATGCAGACAAGGCCTATTTAGCCCAATATTAGTCACCTAGGAAAGGCAGGACACACCTCAACCCCTCTTGTGACTGTCTACAGTAAATGCACATCCCTAGCACCTGTCATTCCAAAACCAGACAGCGAATACACAACCAGGAAGAGCACAAAGGGCCAGATGTACGACCCTTCCAATCAGTCGCATATTGCATCGTTTTGCAACTTGCAAATTAGAATTTACAACAGTGTCTCAGACTCTGTTTGCAATTCCTAATGGGTTTGCAAATTATTTGC
Source organism: Calotriton arnoldi (assembly GCA_963921515.1). NCBI lineage: Eukaryota > Metazoa > Chordata > Amphibia > Caudata > Salamandridae > Calotriton > Calotriton arnoldi. The sequence continues at coordinate 1,679,786 of CAWUFW010001636.1, forward strand.
GACTCCATTGGGAATGGCTAGCACTCCCAGGGATGGTGGACTGATGGGATCAGCAGACCACCATGTCTGTATATGCTTTTTCAATAAAGCAGTTTTTTTTTTTTTTTTTTTTAAATGCAGCCCGTTTTCTTAAAGGAAAACGGGATGCATTTAAAAAAGAAAAATGAAACATTACTGTTTCATTTTTTAAGAGCAGGCAGTGGTCCATGGGACCACTGCCTGCTCTTAAAAAATATTTTCAATGCTGCAATGTTGTTTGCGAGTGGCTTACCACCCATTTGAAATGGGTGGTAAACTGCGAGTGTTTTGCGGCTGCAAAACAATATTACATTGAAGTGCGAGTCGCTATTAGGAAGGGCCCCTCCCCATGTCACTCCCCTCCCTAATAGAGTCGCAAACCCTATTTTGCAAGTCGCTAATAGCTTACCGACTCACAAAATAGGGTTTGTAAATAGGGCAGACCTATTTTGCAGTCGCAAACGGGTCGATTTCCCTTTTGCGACTGCAAAAAAACGGTCGTACATCTGACCCAAAGAGTCATAAGCACAAACTGCCCACTTCTTTAAAATTGGCATTTCTAAAATAGTAATAACAAATCTGCTTTCACCAATACGCAGGATTTATCACCACTATTCCAAACATACCAAACATGCCAAAGCTACCCCTTTCAGATCAGAATTTGAAACATATCAGGGAATTCCTAATGCAAACCTATGAGAGGAGCAGGCCTCACATCAATGAGAATCCAAAAGGCTGTTTGTCACTACCAGGACATGCCACACAGTAAAGGCACATGTCCTACCTTTTGCCTCCACAGCACCCTCCCCAAAGGGCTACCTAGAGCCTACCTTAGGGGTGACCTATATGTAGTAAAAGGAGAGTTTCAGACATGGCAACCCCTTTACATGCTACGTCACTGCAGCAGTAAGCTGCGCGCACAGGCCCTGCAGCGGCAGAAGCCTGAGACCGGTTTGAAAGGCTACTTCTGTGAATGGCGCAAGCAGCGCTGCAGGACCAATAGTAGCACTTAATTTACAGGCCCAGGGTATATAGGATACCACTGTAAAAATGACTTACAGGTAAATTAAATATGCCAAACAGGTGTAGACCAATCTTACCACGTTTACAGGAGAGAGCACATGCACTGATCAGCATTGGTAAAGTGACCAGAGTCATAAAACCAACAAAAACAGGTCAGAAAAAATACAGGAGGAAAGCAAAAATTTCTGGGATAACCCTGCAAAAAGGGTCAGGTCCAACTGGAACAGGTCACCAATTCATGTTTGGTGTCTTTGGAATTATAATGAACAAACCTCATGGTAAAGTCGGATTTTAAACTACATTTTTGAAAATGCCACTTTTAGAAAGTTTATTTATTGCAAGCTTTAAATGTTTTTTGCATTTGATTTATGTTTGTTTTCATTTAGTGATCTTGTAGCTTGTTGTAATTTGTTGCAAATAATTCTCACTTGGGTGTATGTCCAAATTGTTTTTGATTGTGCATTGTGTTATTTATATGTGAAGGTTTCTGTGTCAATTTGAGAAATATGTGTTTCTTTTTCAGTCTTTTGAAAAATTGTTTTGAATCAATTTAAAGACTATTTAATAAAAATTCTACTTGGACAGATAAAAGAATAGTCTGCCCTTTACTCCATAAATAGTAGGAGTGTAGGTTAGTACGGAGCCTGGTGTTTATGTTGTGTTTTGAATTTTGAACAGCACTACCTGGCCCCGGTCCTTTGGGCTTAACCCCTATTGTTGTTAATACTTTTAGAAAGTTGGCATTTTCCTGTTTTAGCCATTTGGTGCCTGTAGCCTTCGTCTTGGTCACATGACTGGGAGTAGCTGACAGTTGGGCTTTGTGTATTCCTCCTAGACAGTCACACATAATAGAGAGAGTAGGTGTGCCTGGATGGGCCATTACTGGCAGGGTGGGAGGGCAAAGCTTAGCACACCCCTACGTACACTTGAATAGGCTGTGTCCTGCCTCCACACAAAGGGCTGCATACCCCCGTAGTTAGTCTGGAGCCAGGGCACGGGAGGCAGGAAAGCCTGTGCACTTCAAGAGGAAACCTCTAGAAGCTTCTCCCACTTCAAAGTTAAGGCCCAGGTATAAATATTGGACCTGAGACAACAACCCTTCAGTACACTTCTGTAATTGTGAATCCTCTGCCAGGAAGAAGGACTGCTGCGCTGCCTGAAAGGACTGCTGTGCTGCCTGAAAAGACTGCCACTTTGCTGAACTGTTGCTCTGAAGGACTGCTGCACTTCTGTGCTGACCTGCTGCCCTCTTGCCTGGGTGAGAAGGACTGGACCTGCATCTGTTGAACCCAGGGCCCCAGAGAGACTCCTAGGGCTAGTTGACTTGCCTCCTGATTAGAGCCTCCGGGACAGAAGGCTCCAAAAACCTTGAATTCAGCACCTCGACTCTGCCATCTGTAAGTCCTATCCTGCCAAGTGGTGCCACCCTAGCCCTAGATCCTTGGAAGTAGGCCAAAGGTGCTCGGCCAGCCCACCTGCGGTCCTCTGCTGCGTGGCGCAATCCCAAGCAGAACAGATGCATGGCCTCTGCTCCGAGGGTTTACTCAGTACAAGGACTGCGCATCGACCTTGCAGCTTGCATCAGAACCGCGCCAGTACAAAGCTTTCCTGATGCAGACCCTCGCATTGCAAATCTCGTCAACTGCAGCCTCAACGACAATGTAGATTCTTGCATTGCAGCCTCACAGCTCCTCGGAACCTGCAGATCCTCGGCGTGGGACCTTGCAATGCTCCACAACCAGGATTTAAGGTACTCTCAATTCAGCGGGTCTAACTGGGTCCCTCTAGACGGCCGGCACTCTATCGCAGTCAGCCTGAACTTGTGATTTGGTCCCGGTCCATCGCCAACAGTTCTCCACAGTTGGCGCTTTATGTTTTTGGGTGCTATTTTTTACTGAAATCTTTAAAATTGCATATCTCCGGTTCTACTGATTGGATTTCTTTCATTTTGGTCCTGTGATTGGATTTGTTTCGTTTTGGTCTTGTTTTATTTATTAAAAATTGCTCTATTTTTCTAAAATGGTGTGGGATCCTTTTGTGGTGTGTTTTCACTGTGTTACTGTTGGAAATGTTACACAATTATTTTACTTACTGCCTCGGAGTTAAGCCTGACAGCTCTGTACAAAGCTACCTGGGGGTTAAGCAAAGGTTAATGTAGGGTTGCTTGTGACTTCACCTTGACAAGGAATGTGGTTCCCGCTTGAGCAAGGTTTCACCCCTCACCACCAGTAACCCAATTTCTTACAATAGTGAAGTAGGGTGCATGCAAATGGGAACAACTTCAAGGCACACAGAACAATATAGCCTGTTGCCACTGGATCTGATTCAAAGAAAGCAAGTATCTTTAAATATTTCTTCTTGCCACTCTCAAAAGATCATTAAACTTACGATAATTTTTGATGTGTTGATTGGTTATGTCCACTGAGGGGCAGAGGTCTTGCCCATTGGGTTTGATTTTGTTACACTTTTCTTCTGCTAAGGTGATGCTATGTTGATGCTTTTAAATTAGGTCAATGAGAATCACCGATGAAATTAAGTCTCCCCCTCCAACTCTTGCAGTTGGTCACGAAGAAAGTAATGAATCATTATTGGAAACTGGGCTGAATGATCGCAGCGATTTATTAAGAATCAAATGAGTATCTACCCGGGCTTGAAAGATGAAACAATGAAAAGAATCACAAAAATACAACTGTATAGTTCATACCAATTAATGTACGCATTTATATTATTTTTTTGTTGTAAACTTTTTCTCTGTTTCATATGCATTAATGATCATAGTATTTCATTGTTGACTGAATTGTAAGATTTCTTCTACTTTTATGAAATAGAATTCTGTCTCTTCCTTCAATTTAATAAGACTTACCATCATGTTTTTTTTAATCCTACTTTTGAGAAAAACACGTGATCAGATCAAAAGCTGTGGGTGTTGAGATGCTCCTGCAGTAAATATAGGATTACGTTTTTTTTTTGATAAACAAATTTTTATTAATTTGACATAATAAAAGCAATACACCAGCCATACAGCCCGACGCCATGAAATTCTAGGACTAAGAAAAGGAATTAGCACCACCCGATCCACAGACATTGACAAGAACATAGAAAAATGAAATTGGACACTCCCTTTATGACTAGACCACACCCCCCAACCATTTCCCCCAAACCCTACGATATTTCTTGGGACATCCACGAGCCTCATACATAACCTTCTCTTGCGTGGCACACCAGTCCACCCCAGCCCTCCATCGTCCAACGTTCGGGGGTTCGGAGAGCTTCCAGGAGGCTGCAATGTCTCTTTTTGCGACCACCATCGCTGTAGTGAAAAACAACTTCTCCTTCCGAGACCCATCCAACCCATCAGTAATGCCCAGGATCGTGTGCTTTGGGTCATGGGGGACCTCCCACCCCAAAACCTCGGTGAGTTCTTCTTCAATCTCCCCCCAGACCCGCTCCAAGCGGGGGCATACCCATACCATATGGAAGAAGTCGGCGGGGTCATGGCCGCATCTAGTACAAGCGGAGATTGGGCTAATCCCGGCTCGGTGAAGGCGCATCGGAGTGAGATATGTAGCATGTAAATAGTATAGTTGCACCAAGCGCAGTCTAGCGGAGGCAGTGACCATCCTAGGAGCCATAAGGGCGTCACGCCAATCCTCCTCATCCAAGGTGTCCACCCAACCCTCCCATTGAGCCCGCAGTCGGTCCAGGGAAGTGGGGGCATTGTTGATCAGTGTGCGGGAAATGCGGGAGATGCCACCCCTCCCCAGGTCCCCAAACATTATCTGAGCCTCAGGCGGGCTGTGGTCAGGAAGGCGTGTGCCTGTCGCAAGGTGCGTGTGGAGGGCGTGACGCAATTGAAAATACCTATAGAATTGTGACTGATGCAAGGAATATCTGTGTTGAAGGTCTCCGAAGGACCGCATATGATCCCCCACCCACACATCGCCTAGCTGTGAAATGCCTATAAGGTCCGAGGCCCTGAAACCCTGCAACGCGTTAACTTCTTTGAGCCAGGTCCCCTGCCACAAGGGCGTACATTGGGTCAGAGTGTGTGTCCATTTGGTATGCCGCAGTGCAGCCCGCCAGGCCAGCAACACAGAGCGCGTCACCTCCGGTAGGCGTGAAGGAATAGGGGCCCCGTACAACATAGCCTGAATCCTGGCGAGGCCCAATTCCCCGACCTCGAGCCTGTAGGCCGGGTCTGACCATCCCCCGTTGAACCAATCATGTATGGGGAGAAGTCGCGTGGCCAGATAATACAAATAGAGATGGGTAATCCCCAAGCCCCCATCGAACGAGGGGATCCTACAAACGTTGAGTACCAGTCGGGCCCTACCTTTCCCCCACAAAAACTTGGTAGCTATGCTATCGAGTTCACGGATCCAGGCCCTGGGAAAGCCCACGGGGGTGTTTTGTAATACGTAGAGGAAGCGGGGGAGCACCATCATTTTGAATAGGGCGACCCTCCCCATGGGGTTCAGGGGCAATGGTTGCCACTTCTGGAGGTCCGCCTTGACCCGTTTCACCAGGGGAGCGACGTTGAGGGCCCAGCTGAGCTCAGGGAGCAAGGTCATCCATATCCCCAAATATTTAAAGGATTGACAGCGAAGAGGAATGTTGGATTGCCAGTCAAAACAGTCGCGGGACAGATGGAGGGGAACCAGGACCAACTTATCAGGGTTCAACCGGAGGCCCGAGGCCCGTTCAAAGGAGTGCAGAATGCGGAGACAATGGAGGCCTGACCGGGCGGGATCTGCTAAGTAGATGAGGGCATCATCTGCATAGAGTGCAATTTTGTCTGGTTCGGTGTTGGGCCACTCCCAGCCCTGCACATGTTCGCACGATCGCATCATGGATGCCAAGGGCTCCATCACCAAGGCGAAGAGCAGGAGGGACAGGGGACAACCCTGTCTAGCTCCCCTGCGAACCGAGAAGGGCTCTGACAGAACCCCGTTCACCAGTACACAAGCCCGGGGGGAGGCGTAGAGAACCTTGACGATGGCACGGAAGCGGGGACCGAGTCCCATCTTGTCAAGGACATCCTCTAAAAACCCCCAGTCCACCGAATCTAAGGCCTTCTCGAAGTCTACCAGGAGAATCGCGAGATATGGAGTGAGAAGATGCCGATGTGCCAAGGCGACTTGCAATCTACGGAGACAGTGCCTGGTGCCACGCGAGGGCATGAACCCGCATTGGTCGGGATGGACCAATGTGGCCAAGTGGGGCTTGAGTCGTTGGGCGAGGATCGTGGCGAACAATTTAACCTCGGTATTAATAAGAGAGATAGGGCGGTAGTCTGCACAACGTGGCGAGGGTGGTTGGGACTTAGGAAGAACCACAATGGTGGCCATGTCTGTCTCCTGCGGGAAGGAGCCCTTCTCAACGGCCTCCCGGAACAGCCCCGCCAGATGCGGGGTGAGAATATCCCGATACTGCATATAGTACTCTTGAGGGAGGCCATACGGGCCCGGTGTCTTGCCGGAGGAAACAAGGGCAATCGCTCCCTCTATCTCCACACGTGTGATGGGGCGGTCAAGATCTTTCTGGTTAACAGGATCTAAACAGGGGAGGAGGCCGCCCCCGGCTTCCAACATATCTGCGAGAGAAAGGGATGGGGGTCTGGCTTTGTATAATTGGTGATAGTAGGAGGCAAAGGCGCGGGCCATTCCTTCTGGGAAACGGCACGTCGAGCCATCCTGCGCCGTGATCTTGGGAATTATGCGGTTTGCCCTAGGGTATGTGGCAAGACGATTAAGGAGCGAGCCATTCTTGTCGCCCCAGCCATACACCCTGGCCACGGATGAACGCCAAAGGAGTTTGGCCGCCTCCAGCGACAACTGCTTGATTTCAGACCGGAGCTGGGCAAGAAGTCTGGCCTCAGGGGCGTCTGGAGATTGAACGGAGGCACGCTCGAGGCGTAGAACCTGCGCCTCCCGACTGGTAATTTGTTCTGCTTGGGCTTGTCGCTGACGCTTAAGCTGGCCCTTGGCAACCCCCCTAATTGTGGCCTTGCCCGCCTCCCACAGAACGCCCGGAGATGAAACGGATCAGTCATTAGAAAGGAAATATTGTTTGAGTTCCCGTCCCACCACCTTCCGAAACTCCTTGTCTTGGAGGAACCAGGCATTGAGTCTCCATGTCTGCCGCACGGAGGTGGGAGGGGGGCCCGTACAAATTGTTACCGGGGAGTGGTCCGAGATACCGCGCGGGAGGATAGCGACATCCTGAACCGTAAGGCAGTCTGTTGATGGAACGAAAATGGCGTCAATGCGTGCCTGCGTGTGGTGCGCCGCCGAAGTGTGCGTAAACTGCCTAGAGTGTGGGTGCCATATACGCCAAGCATCGCACAGTCCCAGCGACTCGGACCAGGTCCTCAGCTGCTTCGCCTGTGTGGTTCTACTAGGGGAAGGGGGAGCGGTCATATCGAGGTCAGGTGAGGAGACTGCATTAAAATCACCTTCAAGTTAAGTGGGACCCAGAGGTAGGGACGCCAAGAGATCTGCGGATTTGGCTAGTGTCGCCGTTAGCATTGAGGGAGGAGAATAAAGCGACACAAGGTTGATGGGGTAACCGTTCAGTTTACCGCTGAGGGCCACAAATGTTCCCTGGGCATCAAGGGTTGTTTGCACAATTACGAGGGGAAGAGAGCGTTTCACCAGGATCGCCACCCCTCGGGAACCCCGAGTGAACCCGGAGTGCCATGCCCTATCGTATCCATAGCGCGATAGAAAAGGGCAGTGGTTACCCAGCAAGTGTGTCTCCTGTAACAATAATATGTCCACCCCAAGGCGTTGCGCGTAGCGCACGACAGCCATGCGCTTAAAACGGTCCAGGAGGCCATTGACATTCCAGGACATGATGTACAGAGAAGTGCTTAGTAGAGGTGTGTCAGGCATGATGGCGCGGTGGGGTGGCGTGGCAATAGAGACCCAGAGGAGGGCCCTGCATCAAGAAGGGGCGCCCGAGGGCAGAGTATAGTGTCCAGAGGGAAGGCTGTGTAACCCGCAGGGTGCAAATCCTGGTGCCCTGTGTGTGCTGGTGTAACAAAACTAAGAAATAATTATAACAAAACTAAACAAAAAAACATACGGGACAACGGTCCCCACTCCTCCTCCCCACCCCCACCCCCCACTTCGGGAACGGAAGCATCTGTCGCCCAAACAGTGAACAATTGAAACAAACTAAAACGCTTGGGATTGGGGAAGCGTGGAGGACCCCTCCTCACTACAGGATGTACATAAACGAGTCCATCGGGAAGAAGAAAATGGCATAAGTCTAAACACAGTCTCCAGCTGCGGAGCTAGGCCCGGCAGGCAGGGACAAGATCAGGCAGGGTCTCTCAGGAGCGCGGGCTACGCAAGAGGTCAGTATCTGGAAGATCAAGAAGAGAAGGCCGGGGTGAAGCACCGCCGCACTCCAGACAGCCAGAAGAACCAGAGTGCCTCCCGGCCGAAGACTCTCCAGAAAGTAGTGTTGGTTGTCGGGTGTGACCCGGCGGGGAGTCCGACCGGGCCCATCTCGGCCCTCGGCGCCTGCGGGGGCGGTTGCGCTGCAGCAGGGGGGCGAAAGGTGCGGGAGGAACGGGTCCACCGCCTGCCCCCCCCGGGGCGAAGTCCGGTCGCCAGTCCGCAGGGGGCGCTCCTCCGTTGCCCAGCCCCTGGCCTCATTAGGAGAGTCAAAAAACAAGGTTTTGTTAGAGAACACCACTCTCAGGCGTGCCGGGAAAAGGAGCCGATATTGGATATTGAGTGCCTTCAATTTTTGCTTAACCTCACCAAAGGATCAGCGTTGACCCTGGACCTCACGGGTGTAGTCCGGGAAGATCATGATTGCATGATTCTCGTAGTGGAGCCGCTGCTGCTTGCGGGCTTCAGCCAGGATGACATCGCGATCTTTGAAATTACGAATCTGCATTATGATTGGTCGGGGAGGATCACCCGGTGGTGGTTTAGGGGCAAGGGATCTGTGGGCCCGCTCAATCACGAACCATGGGGAGAGAGAGCCCTCAGGGACCAATGATCGTAGCCATTTGTCCAGGAAGTCCGCCGTGCGGCCCCGCTCTGCTCCCTCCGGAAATCCCACCAGGCGGAGGTTGTTGCGCCAGGCCCTGTTTTCCGCATCCTCCGCTCGGCGATGTAACTCTTGGGTGTGCGACTGGAGACGGGCCATCTGTCCCTTGAGTTGCTCGACGTTATCCTCTACAGTGGAGATTCGGGTTTCAGTCTCCTTGATCCGGTCAGTGGCATTTCGAAGGTCCTGCGGATGAGGGTCATGTCCACTCGCACTTCCGCAATCTTGCCTTCCACCGAGGTTTGCGAGGCGTGGATGGCCTGTAGTATAGTGGACAAATCTGCGAGCGGTGGAGGTTCCTGTTCAGCGGGGCCCCCAGTCGCCCCCACCTCCGATGTGGTGAAACGGTCCATTTTAGTTTTGAGTGGCAGGGCCCTTCGCCGACCTGTCAGTTCTGCCCATGGTGACACCCCTTGGAGCTGCTGGTTCCCAGCCTCCTTGCCGGCAATCCCCACAGCAGGGGGTGGTGATCCCCTTCAAATAGGGCAAGATCAAATAGGGGAAGTGGCCAGAGCGAAGGAGAGGCACAATCGGGTCCGCCGCCAAACAACTCAGCTCCAGAGTGCCAAGATGGGGCAGGAGCAGAGAGGCCAACAGCCTATCACACCCTTATGGGTCAAGCTCCAATGGGCAATGTCGTAAGAAGGGGGGGGGTCGCTCCCGAGCCCCAGGCCCGGAACGACAGCCAAGGGAACCAGGATACACAGGACGAGTGCCCCCCGATGGAGGCCCTCGCTCACAGCTGGGCGCCGCTCGATGTGCGCGGCCGAAGGCCCTTGGTATCAATGCCGTGGCCACAGGCGGGTCAAAGTTGTAATCCCAGGCAGCAGTGGAACAACGTAAAATATGGGGCAAGACCGGGAGAGCCCCCTCCCCGCGCCAGGTCCAGCGCTCAGAGCGGAGACTGGCGTCGAGCCAGGGGTCCGGCAAATGGACAGTAGGCCCAGCCGCGAGCCCCCACGCCGCTCGATCTATGCGGCCGGTGTCATCCCCAGGGCCACTCCCAGCCCAGGACCGCTGCGCATCATGTAGCGTCCCACAGATTGTCCGCAGAGCCTGGGGGGCCCGATTCTGTTATTATGCGGTCCAGAGGGGAGGGAGGGAAGGACCCAGACTGGTCAAATGGCGGGTGGAGCCACTCTAAGCCGGTCCACACCCCAGCCGACCTCCCATGCGCACGGGGGGCCCCCAGCAAATGTCCCCGGACCCCCTCCGTCGCCGGGGCTCACCCACCTGCGGGTCCGCTGCTTCTCGGTCCCGGGGTCCTCAGGCACTCCGTGGGGGCGGCAGCTGCCACCCCGCAGTCCCCGCCGCCCGAGGCGACAGCCGGCTTCACGGCTACGCCGCCAGGAGAGATCGGGGCCCAGGCGGGAACCAAATCGCAGGGTAGGCCACAGGAGAGATCAGGAGGCGGAAAGAGAGGGTCAGGCGCCGCCTCAGACTGGCGACCCCCCCCGGGCAATTTCTCGGCTGGGAGGCCTCCTCCACCGTCCAGACGTCCGGATGCCCCGGCCCCCTGGTGTGCGCAGGCTGCGCGTCGTGGAAGGATGACAAGCACCGTCTTTTAGCCCCTCGCTGCCCGATATGGCAGCCGAGGGCACAGCCACTCCGCCGGGAGATGCAGGGACACAAGCGGGAGCCACGGCTGCAGCCCCCCAGGACACCGGGCCCACTCCACCCAGCGCCAGCGGGGGGGGCAGGAGGCAGAAAGAAAGGACACCAGCACCGCCTCAGGGGCAGCAGCCGCCCTCCTCCAGCCCCCCCGCTGTCCGATGCGACAGCCGATGCTGCGGCCGGGCCGCTGGGGAGGCCGAGACGCAGGCGGGGAACACCGCCCTCCCAGCAGGCCGCCAGGACTCTTCTCAGGCAAGGAGGAAGAGGCGAGGGCCTCCTCAAGTCGGCAGATTTCTCCGGGCACCGCAGCGGTCGATACCGAGCCAGGCAGAGCACCCCAAGGGCAGCCCGGGCCGCAGTTAGGATGAGGAAGTCACCATCTTGGCCGCGAGGCACGGCCAGCCGGATTACTGCAGCAGGACGACGAAGCTCGAGGTCTCGCACTCCCAGAGCGCAGCCGAAGAAGCAGTGGTGAGTGGGCAGCGACTTTCAAGTGTAGATGCCTTGTTTAAGGGAAGGATTGCGGGCGGAGGGGTCCAGGAGCACTCTCACAGTGCGTCCACCATCTTGGTTCGGCTAGCCACGCCCCAGGATTACGTTTTTAAAATATAACAAGTAGACATGAGCAACCTTTCGCCACCAAAAGGGATTTATGTATGTATTGGAATTCTTTTAGCATAATCCTAGCTGGGGAGTAGCAGAGTGCTGTACATCAAAGGAGGGTGGTGAGAGACTATGCAAGATGCTGTACATCAAGCATGGATTTATACATTTAAATTACATGTCACATATTTACATAGGTGTTGAATTTTATCTCTTTAGAATGTTGTGCATGAGGAGGTTAGTGATTTGCAAAGAATTTAACAACTTTTAGTCAGTGCTGAAGGGAGGACTATAACCTAGGTCCTCAGGTCCCAAAATCGACATCTTAGCCACTAGCCTGCATTGCCTCCATACATGCGTTTATTCCAGTAGGACATGGAGGCAGATCTTTCACAAGGTAGTCAGTTTAATTTAACATTCATGTTTTGTTGTCATTTGATCACTGGGTGGAAAACAAGCATTGGCATAGCCAATAGGTCTCGCCTTTGGGACCTTATAAGTGTTTAGTTATCCAGCACAATATCCTTGGTGCAACAACATCAAGTGTTGCATGGTTAAACACTTATAAGGTCCCAAAGGCGAAACCTATTGGCTATGCCAATGCTTGTTTAACTTCTCCCCAGCCGATGAGGGTGCATTCAAGGACCTGAGTCCACATGAGTGGAGCAGCATTGAGCAGAGTGGCACTGAGTGCAGCGGAGTGGCACTGAGTGCAGCGGCACAAAGGTTTGTGGAGTGGCATTGATTGGAGTGTTGTGGAGTGGAGCTGAGTTGAGTGAAGTGGTGTTGAGTGAAGTGTTGTGGAGTGGAGCTGAGTTAAGTGAAGTGGTGTTGAGTGGAGTGTTGTGGAGTGGAGCTGAGTTAAGTGAAGTGGTGTTGAGTGGAGTGTTGTGGAGTGGAGCTGAGTTAAGTGAAGTGGTGTTGAGTGGAGTGGAGCTGAGTTAAGTGAAGTGGTGTTTAGTGGAGTGGAGCTGAGTTAAGTGAAGTGGTGTGGAGTGGAGCTGAGTTAAGTTAAGTGAAGTAGTGTTGAGTGGAGTGGAGCTGAGCTGAGTTAAGTGGTGTTGAGTGGAGTGGAGCGGAGCTAAGTTAAGTGAAGTGGTGTTGAGTGGAGTGGAGCAGAGTTAAGTGAAGTGGTGTTGAGTGGAGTGTTGTGGAGCTGAGTCAAGTGAAGTGGTTTTGAGTGGAGTGGAGCTGCATTGAGTAGAGTGGCACTGAGTGAAGTGGCATTGTGTGGTATGGAAAGTCGCCCAAGTTGCCACCGATTTGCTCTACAGTGCTTCAAAGCCTTTTGCTATTTAAATCCAATAATAATACAATATGTTACCAATTATCTCGACCTACCTCTATGTAAACATCTGGTGCCTTTTATCCAATGCAGGAGCTTGTCTTTTTAAAGATGGAGCGCTCCGTAATTCCGGAGTACTCACTTTTCCAGGTTTGCAAGCACTCCAATTTTTGGAACGTAGAGAACTCTTGATTTGCTTTGGATCTCAGCATTTTGTTAAATAGTGCGGATGGTGGTAAAATGCAGGTATCTTGGTGTAGAGATTGCTGTTTACAAATAAATGTGTTTTAGACCGGGAGGGGCTAGTGGGCACGGGAGCAAAATATTGTATTGTAATATTTATTTAGCGCTTGCTTTCCTTATGTGGGGTGCTGAAGCGCCTGCCTATATGGATAGCACTCTACACTGTGCAGGGTGTGTGGTTAGAAGGAAGTTCTGTTTGTTTTGAACCTATGTGGGAAGTGTTTCCATGCGGTGCATGATAACCACCGAGGTGCGGTTATCGTGAAAATGGGATGCAGTGCTTAGCAGCGTGATGAATGAAGAAATGTGAGAAAGATGTGCACGCTTTATGGTTTTTAGTAAACTGACAATTTTTGTAACTCTGCAAGTCCCTTTATGACATTTGTTATGTACATCGTTCACTTAACTAGTTAATGCACTCACTACACTCACTGCTCAGAATGCAATAGTTTTTAAGTAAGGATTAGAGAGGCCTGGTGAGCAAAACACTCACATTATAAAGGTTTTTTTTGGGGGGGGATGGGTGTTGGTGGGGAGTGTCATTTGTAAAGATCCAGAAATGTTTAGGCTAACAGCTTTCCACATAACTATTCGCTTGAAATTTGTCCAAAAATTCGAAATTGGCCACCTATGCAAAAAAATGATGGTATACTTGTGAAATGCGTTTCCTTTCCCTCCACCTGTTTTGTAAAGCTCATAAGAGACAGGTTTCAGGAATGGATATATTTGGTTTGAGCCGTTTCCAGGAAAGAACGCTACATATTTTTAATGACACTTTACGATGTGATCTGTCTCTAAGTCTGATTTGATAGGAACTGGGAATAATGCATCTGATGGTGTCATGAGATATAACCTTATGGCGAGCTATGGCAATACCATTGCTTTCCGTGTGATTAATAAACGTTGCACAAATTTGACTCCCTAATGCACAAACTAGTTGACTCGCTAATTGTAAAATGAGAAACGAGAAGGGAACAATAGGAGAGTGGAGAAAGGGTGAAAAAATAAGAAAGGTGGGGAAAGGTACTTGATTGAGGGGAGTGGAACGACGGGAGAGAGTGGTGTAGGAGGAAACTAGGTGAAAGATTTAGTTGGGAGGGAGACTAAGAGAGACACTAGAGATAATGAGTAGGTGGAGGAAGGTGGAAATAGAGAAGGGGGAAATGGGGAGCGCCCTAAGACATGATACATCTGGTGTCGTACATTTGTTTGAATGCAAAAAAAAATTGATCGCGATAAAAGTGATGCACTCGGGTAATGCACTTGGGGGCGCTCCTGTCTCATTAGTGTTTGGGTATCAGGGACGAAGAAGGTGATGACGAAGAAGGTTATGTAGGGAGGATAAAGCATGTGCAGTGTTTCCTTAGGAAAAGGAGACGAAGAGGCGAATGGGTTCAGGAAAATCTAAACAGAGGTATCACAGCAGTTGGGGATAAAGGAGAAGGAGCCAAGTGGCGGCACTAAAGAAGATACTGAACTCTTGGAAAGAAACCTGAAAATTAAATAGGTGAAACAAAGCAAAGTGATTTTGCCTACTTGTCTGCCTAAGTATAACAAAGGATATTAAAAAGCATCCCATTGTTCCCGCAACGTGATGTAAATCATCGGATATTCTCAGACCCCACTTTTCTGAGTTAATTTACTCCAGTCCTAACATGCGTGAGAGGGAAACCGAATTAGTGTGGGTGGCAGAAGAACACAGCCAGCAGTGCAGTGCCCAGGCAAAAGAGCATGTTCAAGCAACATCACAAGATGTAACAAGCGCGCGCTCGCGCTGCAAGTTAAAAACAAGCATTGACGCGCGGCGCAAAAGTGACGCTGTCGCGAAGTGACGCTGCCGCGGGCCGCGAAAGTGAAAGAAAACAAGCACGCGAGTGGTGCGTGCAGAGAAAGCCAGATGGCAGCTCTGGTGGGGGAGGGGAGGGGCGAGCAAGACAGAGGCAGAGCGAGGCGCGCGCGGGAGAGCGAGAGGAAAGCCCGATGGCGCCAGTGCCTGTGCGCGTGAATCGCGCGCAGAATGCCACACAAAAAGCTGTGGTCGCATTTCTGAAAGCCCACTGACTAAATGTCTCGCCTAGACCAGCGCAAGCGCTGGCTCAGGGTGAGACCTAAAAAGGATTTACACAAATTCAAAAGAGGATGGAAAAAGTGGAGGAGGTGAAGGTTGGAAGGGCAGAGATTCGGAAGAGAAATAGGAAACAGAAAAAAGATAACAAAAGCTTAGGTGTTGTGCAAGAGCACTTGAATTTTCATAGCCATTCTGACCTCAAAAGTTCATGTAGAAAGCAATTACTTTTGTTGTCTCCTGCTGAGCTATTTTTTACTGCAAGGCATGTAGTGCTCAAATCTGGTCTCAGACGGTGGCATGCTCCTTGGCTAGAAGCTTTCTCTGATGCAGTGTCTCTATTGCTATTCAGTTATCTTCGGGTTCCATATTGTTTTTCTCATCCGTAATGCCTTTTGGATGAAGAGTTCTATTGCCTGTATCAATGATTGAATTTAATCCTTCAGGAAATATACTGTGCCCATGGTCTCCTTACGTTTTCTGCAATTTTGGTGTTTCATTATCATCATTTGTTATTTTTCTCATATTGATGCTACCAAGACCAGAACAGAATATAGTAGATATCTTATTTGGGCTTCCAGACACAATGTCACTCAATTGTTGTGTTTTGGCCCATCTCAGTGTGCACCTACTTGACCAGATGCAGTAACGTATGTCATTCTTGGGTCTTAGTCTGCCAGGTAGATGAATGTTTGGTGACACTTTGAGAATTTTCGGCCACAGACTGAAGATGGTAGACATTTAACTTCAAATCTTTTCTACCTTTCTTGTGTCTCCATCATTTAATAGTTTATTCCTTTCTACTGCGCTTATTGTATTAGATGCTCTGGCTACAAGGTCTATCGGAATTCTAACCTCTTAATTCCCTTTTGATGTTTGACAGTGATTTGGGTTCCGGGATTGTAGCATCATTGTGCCTAACAGACATCAATGGGTTTTTCATCGGCTGATTTTGATATTTATATTGTGAGCTTCAGGGTCGCCTTTCTAGCATCCAGCTATAATGTAAACTAGTCACAAACCCATACATCATTCATACATCAGTTCTTAACATTGCTTGGAAACCACCAAGCCCAACAACCAACATCTGAAATTCTGAGCTAAGAAGTGATATCGGCAGGTATTGTCTTTGTGACATGTGTTGCCCACAATATTTTTTATAATGAAGTAACTGGAAATGCCACAACTAAACGTAGATATCTCAAGTTTCCTAGGCCTATCCATGACTATCTAATATATTCCTGATTTTTTATTTGCATTTTGGAATTTCTATCCTGGCTTATCCCATTTTAAAATCAAGACAAGTGGCAGAATGCTTCCTGCTATTTGTGTTTGTAAAAAACGTACATAAAGCAACATCAGCTAAAAAATCCAGTCTTACTTTTCTGTGTGTTGCTCTCTTTCATGTTTGCATGCTAATCTTTCTGCTACTCGGCTGAATTTGGTCGCAAGGCATTTCTAATAATGATATTTTAAGATAAAGGGATTCATTCTGTTACTATTAGTGCTTGTTCATTTGCTGTCTTTTCCAAAACTGGAGTTAAAGAACTGATTTGATTATAGGATTTATATAGGGCACGAATGCCCATGGGCGTCTAGGCGCTATGCGGAGGGATATGCCAGAGTTTCAGTTGAAGATGGTTTAACTTAGTTTGAAAATAGCCATGTCTTTAGTAGCTTTCTGAATCCGAGCAACGTTGGGCAGCTTTTAATATCTATGGGGAGCGAGTTCCACAGTTTCACTGTACCCAGGACAAAACTTCTTCCTCCCCAGCAAGCTTTTTTAAATTTTGGTGTCTGGAGGAGTTTGCTCTGTGCTGAGCGTAGGTGTCTGGGTGGATGGTACCAGGTGAGGTGTTGTTTCAAAAACGCTGCACGCCAGACATAGGGATTTAAAATCTATCCTTTTCTTCACAGGAAGCCAGTGGAGTTTTTTTAAGCCTTCTGAAATGGACTGGAATTTGGGAATGTCCAGCAGCATTCTGGCGGCCGCGTTCTGTACTCGCTGAAGCTTGATCATGTGCTGTTTTTGAAGGCTTAGGCATAGGGCATTTCCGTAGTCCAGTCTAGCCATAGCTAGAACCGTCACTAGTGTTTTTACTGCTTCAGGGGGGATGAAAGTGCGTACTTTTCGGATTGATTTTAATGTTAGAAAGACCAGGGAGACGACCTTATTGACCTGGTGTTGGAATGTCAGTCTGTCATCAAAAATAATGCCCAGGTTCCTCACTTTGTGGACTGGGGTAGGGTGAGCTCCCATACTGGGAGGCCACCAGTTCTGTGACCAAAAGGAGGTGTCAGATCCCAATAGGAGAAACTCCTAAACGCTTTGTATTCATCAAAAAGGCCTTGATTTGAAGAAATTAAATGATAACATATAACAAAATACTGTTTATTTGAAAAACAAGAAGAGTGTCCCATTGGAACAATGTAGCTTCGAAAAATATTTGAAAATAGAGCATTATGAAAACTGAAATCAAAGTTATTTTGTTTTATGATAACCTCAAAGGAAGGAACTGAGGTGTGAAGGGATAAATGCTGTTCCTCCACCCCAAACCTTGTCTTCTCATATGTTCAGCCTGCGCAATACACAGCACATCTCCTCTACTAGATATATCCATGAAACCGGTGTGCGCGATATATATACATTTTCTAACTTCACCAACTTTTTATTCACATTATTTTGTAAACTGATTTGAAAGCATCCCCTAAAACAGCATTCTGAAAAGTTGTAGGTCTGACATTGCTACTTGTCTCTTCTGGAAAGTAACTATTTTGATGCAACATCTGAAAACTGTGCCGCTTACTTACATGTGCCTGTACATCCAGCAAACACACTTTGTTCTTCAGCAGCACTGACCGGACGGAGTCTATGCTGGTGCCGTAGTAATTATTTTTGTATTCACCATATTCAATAAACCTACCAATGAAAAAACACAAGCTTAGGATAAAGTACATGCAAGCAACAAGCACCTGCTCCTATTTCAAGCTGTTAACCCCAACACACAGCCTATGTGAACGTTGCCATGTTTAGTAACTGAGCAGGCTCAAGGGACATTTAGCAGACTATTCGTATGAAAAAATTTAACATTTTAAAATCCGTTTTTAAGTTAGCCAGAAAAAAACACTTTAGGGTAATAGCACAGAAAGGTTTTACATCATTTTACCTGAACTAATAAGGTACGTTCTGTTCGATTTTTCTCTACCTTCCTCCTCCCTCTATTTCTCTTCAAGCTTCCCTGTGCCTGCTGAAATTAATCCTTGGGGAAATGGATAAAGTGACAGAGGCACCTTGGGCGTCCCTGGGCTTTCAAAGCCGACCTCTAAGGGCTCCAGGCCACTGGGGAAATGCCGGGTGGAATCAAAGGCCAGCCCCCCCCTGCGGCAGAATTGCTCTAGCCACCCAGGTTTAATGCTGTTGGATTTTTTGCTGCGTGGTAATAAATAAAAAAAATCTAGGCCCTGCTTTTCAGAATTCTCAAAGAACAAACGCAAAAGTTGTGATCTTAACGTATTATTTAAACACATTTATAGAGAAGCACAGCCTATTTACTGCAGAAAATGCTGGAAAACAAGTTGTAAAACATTGTTATTTTCACCATGTAAAGTGTAAAAACAATTTAGAATTTGCAGGTGCATTTACATTTGTGTGTCACTTTATGCCTACCTGAGGTAGAAGCACTTAAAACAAACAAAAAGAAAGTTTGGAAAAATACAGAAAATAATATGTTAGATTGATCATTGGTGAAGAAATTTAGAATAGGCCCCATTTTAGAATTGCACTGTTTAACAGTACTTTATTTTCAATAGGACAGCACATAAGTATGATTCAGTAGTGAGAGATTTACAAAGGAACAACCAATCAGCACTTTAAGTCCTCGTCAGCTTGATGTTCCTTCAGTGGTGCCTGCTTACTGTTTTGGGGTCCGAGATAAAAAATGGCTTTCCCCATCAGTGTCTTCACAGTACCAGAAGTTGAGAACTTCGTGAGTTTTTACATTTACACAGGTACGTGGGAATTTCCCAATTCTTTCAGATTCCTAAAATAAGGTACTGGCATTTTAGTTGTACTGGTAATCGAGGCTGTCGATGTCACCCTAAAGACGTTTAGTGTCTCCAAACACCTCTGGCTTGTTGCTTCTGCAGTGTGTTTATAGCTTGGTCTCCAGCTTAGCAGAGGCAGTCATTACTTTTCACAGAAGTAGAACCGGATCCCTGAGTGGTCGGATAAACTAGTCTACGTCCTGAGGGTCCCTGAAATTGTGCATCTCATTATTGTACATAACTTTAAACAGAGCAAGAATTTTTTCCTGAGCTCCAGCTCCCAACTCCTTCAGCTCATCCACACGCTTAGCCATCTGCCATTGCCTATCTATGGCTGTCCTCGATAGATCAGACCATATAGAAATGCAAATTACACTTGATTGCAGCACCCTCTGCTTTAAAGCAGTCCCTAGGATCTGCTCTTTCCCCACAAATGATAGAGAATTTACAATGAACTTTCCGGCATCTCTAACGGCCCGGGACAATCTTAAATGGGCTCGATGCACTCTTTGAATTTCCTGATCCAGATTCACCAAGTTCTCAGCAGATAACCCCACCTGTTTTAGCAGACACAGTACAAAACCCTTAAGGTCATTACCTTCTGCGCCCTCCGGAACTTTCAAAATTCATAGGTTATTCCTTCTTGCATTGTTCTCCAGTCTTTCTATCTTATCCAAGGCTTCTCTACTTTTTTGCTCCAGCAGCTAAATTCCCACCCTATCTGCTTCTGCCTCAGTGTTCAGTTTCTTGACCTGCTTTTCTAACATCTCAGTAATGCATGGCTAAACTATCCAGTTTTTTCTCAAAACCTGCATATGTACTCTACGTTTCCTTCTGATTTATTTCAGAGATTTTAAAGCCCATCTTTATTTCTGTCGAAAGACTTGAGAGCATTTTCTGAATACTCTTCTTCATTGGACCCCACATCCCCCACAAACCTCATAGTCTCCATAGCCCTAGAGGGCACAGTTTCCTCTATAAATGGGTGCAATTCCGCCTCGCTACATGTCACAATTCCCTCTAAAATTCCCCCTCTCCGCGTCTTCACACCAAACAAGGCAAGGGGCTTGTAGCTATTATTAATTTTAACACCCAAGCTCCAAATCTCACACCCTTGTGAACTGCAGGTACCCGGGGTTGCCTAAATAGGGTTTTCAATCAAGTTTTCTACTGACTGACCCTTCAAGTGATCTTTCTCTATCCTGTGCCCAGTTTTTGCTTTAAAGAAGGACCGAAGTGACGGGGGTTACCTTAATGGTGAACTTCGCCCTTTTCACCTGTCTGCCTCTACCTCCCAGAATAGTGCTACCCTCCTTCTCCGATTTAGATTTTACATTCGCTTTATTCCTGAGCCCAGGTTTTTTCCTATCACCCCCTTCGGCTCTCCAACTGGCTCCACCCTGACAGTCACACAGCTTTCTTCCTTCCACAACACAAATCCTCCCCAGTTCATGGACTTAACCAGACCTCAAGCTGTACATGTAAAGCCTGCCGGTCCAGGTCCCAGCCTCGGTAGGAAATGCAAATTCCACCTCTTCACTTGCAAACCATCCATGGGGTTCTATGGGGCATGCGGGGTCCAGCACTTTTACCTGAGCACCCTTGTTTGCAGCCCGTTCCTCGCTGTGTTCTCACAATGAGAGGGTCCCTGACCCCGACATCCAAGCAAGCAACTTCCCCTCTGAGTACTCAACATCTGCTTCGCAAGCACTGCAGGGCTCGCCAACTGTGCTGACTCTGC
This sequence comes from Calotriton arnoldi, assembly GCA_963921515.1. NCBI lineage: Eukaryota > Metazoa > Chordata > Amphibia > Caudata > Salamandridae > Calotriton > Calotriton arnoldi. The sequence goes on from CAWUFW010001636.1 coordinate 1,700,489, forward strand.
TCACTCTCCCCAGGTAGAGTATATATCACTCCACCCGAGCTTCATAGCTGAACGAGACCACTGCAGTGCATCCAGCAACATGCGGGTAGCTATACGTGAGAGGGTCAGCAGAACCTGTATTTTCAGCTACATACTTTACTTTTACTTTGAAATTAAATTAAGGCACAAGTTACTAACTTGTGTAACGATATATCTGTAAGAGACAGTAGTTAGTGACAGATTCCTTACCTTAGAATATCCCCAGGCGTCAGGCTGGATCCGGAAAGTTTTGCGTAGCAGTACACTTGCGCGTCGGTAGGCGGCGTCGTGTGGCTCTGCGTCCGTCGTCGGCATCGCCGGGATGACGTCGAGGCCAGTACTTAGACGCCGCCCATGCGCGCTGACGTCAGTTCTGTACACGACTTTCCGCGCCAGGAACGCAGAGCCATGCAAGAAGCTGACATTGGTGTCCGAAAAAATACTAGGGCCCTGAAAGGGATGTCCTTAACCCTAGAAATCAGTTCGCAGAACGGGGAGGATGGGTGGGAGTGAGAATCTGTCACTAACTACTGTCTCTTACAGATATATCGTTACACAAGTTAGTAACTTGTGCATCTGAAAGACACGTTAGTGACAGATTCCTTACCTTAGAATAGATACCCCAGCAATACAAACCCCGGTGGTGGGTCTGCGAACAAATTCAGACAAGGAAGTCCCGGAGGACAGATCGGCCAAAGAAGCCGTCCCTCCGGACCTGGCTGTCAAGGCAGTAATGCTTGGTAAACGTGTGCAGCGAGGCCCACGTAGCTGCCTGACATATATCCTGTAGTGGAACACCGCGGCCTAAAGCCGTGGTAGTAGCCGTTGCCCTGGTAGAATGGGCACGTAGCCCAACAGGGGGCTCCTTCTTAGCCAAGGAATAGCAGGCTTTGATACACAAGATTACCCAGCAGAAGATGGTCCTCTTGTGTACCGCCCAACCTTTTTTGGTGCCCACGTAGCCAACAAAGAGCTGGTCATCCACCCGGAACTGTTGTGTGCGGTTGAGGTAAAAGGAAAGCGCACGTTTTGGGTCAAGACGGTGGAGCCTCTCTTCCTCTCTGGAAGGATGCAGAGGCGGAAAGAAGGTGGGCAAAGTGATGGTCTGCCCAATGTGGAAGGCAGTAACCACCTTTGGCAAGAAGGACGGACGCGTCCTAAGAACAACCTTGTCTGGATGGACAGACAGAAAGGGGGGTTTGCACGAAAGAGCCTGGAGCTCACTCACCCGCCCAGCGGAGGTGATGGCCACCAGAAAGGCTGTCTTCAGAGTGAGAAGACGAAGAGGACAGTTATGTAGAGGCTCAAAGGGAGCGCACATTAAAAAGGTAAGAACCAAGTTTAAGTCCCACTGAGGCATTACAAACGGAACAGGAGGGAAGAGGTGTGTAATGCCTTTAAGAAACCTGTTAACAACAGGGGACTTGAAAAGGGAGGGCTGATCAGGAAGCCTGAGGAAGGCCGAGATTGCACAAAGATAGCCCTTGATGGTACCCAGGGCAGAACCCTGTTGGGCCAGAGAAAGAAGGAACAGAAGAACCTCAGAAAGAGGGGCAGAAAGGGGATTCACAGCCTTTGCTGTGCACCATGCCACAAACTTGTTCCACCTGCAGGCGTATACCACCTTAGTGGAGGGACGCCTGGCTGCCAGAATCACATCACAAACTTCGGGAGGCAAGTCGAAAGGAATCAACTGCCGCCGTTCAATCTCCACGCAAGGAGGTGGAGACTGGACAGGTTCGGGTGGAGGACCATCCCCTGCTGCTGCGACAGAAGATCCTCCCGAAGAGGCAGACGGATCGGGGATCGACGCTCATACTGAGTAGCTCGGGATACCAAACTCTTCAAGCCCAGTCCGGAGCCACAAGAATGACTTGGGCCCGGTCGCGCTCGAATCTTCTCCAACACTCTGGGTAGAAGTGGTATAGGCGGAGAGGCGTACAACAGACGGCAACTCCACTCGCGACGAAAAGCCGTCGCGAGCGAGTGCCGCCTTGGAAATTCCAACGCGTAGAACTGATGACATTGCGCATTCTCTTCGGTGGCGAATAGATCTAACCAAGGCTCTCCCCACTGTAGAAAGAGTCCTTGCGCCGCCTCAGAGTGAAGACGCCATTCGTGATCCATCATGCACCTGCGGCTGAGTTCGTCCGCCCTGGCGTTCAGGGAACCTGCCAGGTGTTGAACCATCAGGAATATGCCCTGATGTTCCAGCCATGTCCAGAGGCGCAGAGCCTCCTGACAGAGGGTCCACGACCCCACCCCGCCTTGTTTGTTGCAGTACCACATGGCGGTGGTGTTGTCTGTGAACACCTGCACTACCTTCCCTTTGACAGAGGGAAGGAATGCCTTGAGTGCAAGTCGGATCGCCCGGAGCTCCAGAAGGTTGATATGGAGCCGGGAATCCGCCGGAGACCAGAGGCCTCTGATCTCCGCCTCTCCCATGTGACCGCCCCATCCCAGAAGGGACGCGTCCGTCACAACTGTGTGCTCTGGCTGGGGAAGGGAGAGGGATCTGCCCATGACCCATTGCCGGTTCGAGAGCCACCACTGCAACTGTTTTGAAGTCCCCTCCGAGATCTGGACGTGATCGGACAGGTTGCCCTGATGCTGCGCCCACTGGAACTTCAGGTCCCACTGCAGAGCCCGCATATGCCATCTGGCATGATCGACCAGCAGGATGCAGGAGGCCATGAGGCCCAGCAGCCTCAGGGTCATCCGTACCAAAACCCAGGATAGAGGCCGAAAGATCGGAATCATAGCCTGAATATCCTGGACTCGCCGTTCGGAAGGATAGGCCCGAAACTGCGTCGTGTCCAGAACTGCTCCGATAAAAAGGAGCTGTGGAGAAGGAATCAGGTGCGACTTCGGCACGTTGATGGAGAACCCCAGCGAGTGCAGGAGTTCGGCCGTAGTCTGGAGGTGGGAGACGACTGCCTGGGACGAGCCCGCCTTCAGCAGCCAGTCGTTGAGGTAGGGGAAGACTGGAACCCCTGCCCGGCGCAGATGAGCTGCGACCACCGCCATCCTTTTCGTGAACACCCGAGGGGAGCTGGTAAGGCCAAAGGGAAGCACGGTGAACTGAAAATGCTCGAGGCCTACCGTGAACCGCAGGGTAACGCCGGTGGGCCGGCGATGTGAAAATATGCGTCCTGCAAGTCCAACGCTACCATCCAGTCTCCAGGGTCGAGGGCAGTCAAGACCTGAGCTAGGGTGAGCATCTTGAACTTCTCCTTCCGGAGGAAGCGATTGACGTTCCGGAGGTCCAAGATAGGACGCATGTCCTCCTTGTCCTTTTTGGGCACCAGAAAGTAGTGGGAGTAACAACCACGCCCTACTTCTGGGGTCGAAACGTGCTCGATGGCCCCCTTGGCCAAGAGGGCCGCAACTTCCTTTTGAAGAAGCACCAAGTGATCCCCCGACATGCGGTGGCATTGAGGTGGCATGGCTGGGGGGGTGGTCTCGAAGGGGAGGGAGTAGCCCCTTCGGACAATGTCCAAGACCCACTTGTCCGAGGTGATGGCACGCCAGTGGTGAAGGTGATGGCGGACCCTGCCCCCCACTGGCGTGCTGTGGACCTGAAAGGATGGACTAGGAGGGCTTGGAGGCCGCGGACGGGGCGGGGGTGGTGGCCTGACTTGCACGCTGGTTACCTGACCCGCCTCAACGGGAGCCACGTCCTCGGCCACGCGAAGACGCTTGCTGCGCGGGCTGGTGGCTGGGCAGCGGACGTGACTGGGCGCCCCTTCCGTGGCCACGAAAGGGGCGAAAAGCAGACTGTTGCGGAGGGCGCACAGCAGAAAGGCCCAGGGACTTGGCTGTAGCCCGCGAGTCCTTAAAGCGCTCCAGCGCGTGGTCTGCTTTGTTGCCGAAAAGGCCGACACCATCAAAGGGCATGTCCATAAGTGTGTTTTGGACATCGCCCGAGAAACCGGTGGTCCTCAGCCAGGCGTGACGGCGCAGCGCCACTGTCGTCGCAAGCGATCTGCCTAGCGAGTCGGCGGTATCTAGGCCACATCGGATGGTATACTTTGCCGCATCTCTGCCTTCCGCAATGGCGTGGGAAAGCAGTGCCTGGACCTCCTCAGGACACTGGGGCAGGACGTGCGCCACCGAATCCCACAAGGAGTGGGTATATCGGCCCAAGAGGCAAGTGGTGTTGACAGACCTCAAGCCAGCACTGGTGGAAGAAAAAACCTTCTTCCCAAATTGATCCAGTTTTTTGGATTCCCTATCCGGGGGAGCGGTAGGGAAGGCGCTTTGAGAGGCAGAGGCTTGGACAACCAAGTTCTCAGGGGTGGGGTGTTGGGAAAGGAACAGGGGGTCGCCCGGAGCAGGGCGATGGTGTCGGGCTACGTTCCTATCCACAGGAGCCCCTGTGGTGGGCTTGGACCAGGTGCCCAAAAGAACGTCCGAAAGCGCCTCGTTGAACGGCAGCAGTGGCTCCGAGGAGGTAGCCGCCGTCTGAAGCACTTCCGTCAGGATGTTAGTCCTGACAGCCACTGTAGGTAACTGGAGGTGTAAGGCCTCAGCTGCCCTACGCAACACCGTAGCAAAGTTTGCTCCCTCCTCCGGTGCCACAGAAGGAGGAGACAGCATGCCAATGTCAGGAGAGGTGTCCAGACCACTGGCATCCCCACGTTCCTCAGCCCAGTCCTGATCATACTCACATTGGGCAGTGAGAGGGTCCTCAGACCCCTCCCAGTTCTCTTCGTCCTCCAAATCAGGGTCAATGTAAGGAGGAGGGACATGTGGGACCCAAGGTCTCATCGGCGCCGGAGCCGGCGTCGATCGACGTCGGTCCGGCGCCGTGTCCGGATCTGGAGAGAACCTGGGGACAATGCCGCCCGGAGCCCCGGGCGGCGTCGGGAACGGCACCGGTGAAATCGACGCCGGTGGAGGTGTCGTTAGGTCAACGGGCGTCGACAGGGGTTGTGGCAGCACCGGAGCCGGGACCGAGGCCGGGGCCCGGCCGGGGTCGAGGCTGGTGTCGCTGGCGGCGCCGGGACCGGAGTCGCCGGCGGCGACGTAGGAACCCAATCAGGGCCCGCGGGGCCCGAAGGCGCACCGGGGGGACCTTGAGGCCCGAAGAGGCGGGCCAAGGCCGACAGGAACTCCTGTATTTTGGCCGGAGTCGCCGCCGAACCCGGATAGGGCGGGTAATGCGGCGGCGGCTCCACAGGCACTCCCGGAGCCGCGGGGACGGTGCCGACGGAACCCTCAGCCGAGTCGCGCGACCGGCAAGGGGAAGTCGTCGAGCGATGACGCTTCTTCGACTTCTTGTGCTTCGACTTACCGGAGGAGTGCGAAGACTTGGACCCCGAAGAACGATGAGGACTCCGCGACCGGCCCCTCGACCTCTCCCGTGACCGGGGCTTGGATTGGCGCGGAGCCGACTGCCGGACCTCGAGGAGCTTTCGAGACCGCTCTCGCAAAGCCTTCGGATGCAAGGCCCGGCAGTCAGGGAGCGACTTGGAGTCGTGGTCGCGCCCGAGGCAGTAGAGACAGTTGCGATGCGGGTCCATGATCGACATCAACCGACCACAGGCGTCGCATGGCTTGAAGCCGGGCATCCCTACTGACACCGTCGGAGTCGAACGACTCGAGAAAAACAGTGACAAAAAATCACAAAAAAGTTCAGTCAAAAAATGACTGGGGCACTGCTCTCTCCGGATCTGCGCTTATTGGCGCGGAAAAAGAAAGAACTGAGGTCAGCGCGCATGGGCGGCATCTAAGTACTGGCCGCGACGTCATCCCGGCAATCCCGACGGACGCGGAGCCGCACGACGCCGCCTACCGACGCGCAAGGGTACTGATACGCAAAACTTTCCGGATCCAGCCTGACGCCTGGGGATATTCTAAGGTAAGGAATCTGTCACTAACGTGTCACTTTCAGATTCTGTTCTTTACTGCTGCCATTACTGTTTACACACATCTCTGGTTCTGCAAACGTGCTCCCGTCCTGCTGGCTCAGCCAGATGCCATGTTCACCCCCTTGTCCGCTTGCTCACGCTATCCCAAAAACAAATAAAATGAAACAGAACAGCCATTACTGTGGTGGGTACATGGCCGGAGTCTCTACAGGCAAGCTCAAAACATGACATTTAGAGAATGTCAAACATAGTAGTGGGGACGGTTCCCTGGTGAGGGGTGGTGTATGTGGTAGGGAGCATCAGGGGGAAAAAAAAAATAGGTAAAGTAGTTTTTTGTCTTTGCACATTGGGATTTATTAAGTTTAAACTACATTGGGCAAGGGAATGTGGAAGGTTGAGGTAGGAAAAAGGGGTGCCCAAGCCCTATCGATTTTAACATGGAATGTGAATGGCCTCAGAATGAACAGGAAGCAACTTTTAGTTATCCAGTAATTAACGGATTAGAATGCTTCGGTAATGATTTTGCAGGAAACTCATCTCTCAGAATCTGTGTGTAAAGCTCTTTTCAATAATTAGAGATGGCTTAAGCAAGTAGTTTACATGATGCAGTCATGTTGTACAGAGGGGGTGGCAGTATTGATAAGGTACAAGTCAGGTGTAGAAGCTTTGGAGTCAAAAGCTGATGACAGGGGGATGTGGGTAATAGTAAAGATCAGGGCGCATTCCAAGGCTCTTACTTGTGTTTGGTACCATGGCCCTAACGTAGAGGATCCAGATTCACTGACGGAATTTCTTTTGGGTCTTCTGGACTCCAACCATTCGATAATTATGGGGTGGGGGACTTTAACATTATGTTGGAAAATAGAACGGATAGATCCTCCGGGTATAGGCTAGGGCGGAACCTCAAAACATATGCATATCTGGCCTTTTTTTTTTTTTAATAATTGGAATTTACTGATGTATGAAGGTTAAAGGCTAGGAGAGTGAGGGGGTAATACCTATTAATCTGTGAAGTGCAGCCATTAATCCCGTTTAGACTACTTTTTAATAGATAACAATGAAGTTGGTAATGTGGCTCTAATTGATCATCATCCAATATATTTCAGACCACGCTATGGTATATATAGAACTCAATACTGAACAAGGGCATGAGTCAGGATGGACCTTAGACTGAAGGGTCCTCTGGGAAGAAGATGTAATTCAAAAATTGAGGGAGGAAACTGGAATTGCTTTTTTTTTTACTTTGAGTCTAGGAACTAAAAGCATTTACACAATTTGGGATGCTTATAAAGCTTTTTTACAAGGACAGGTAATGGGGGCAGCTTCCATTCTCAACAAAAAGAGGAGGATGTTCTGAGGAAGGAAAGGGAAAGCATGACTATTTAAAATAACTTAAATGCAGCACATTTGGGCAAGAAGGAGAGATTACAACTACTGCAGGACCTCCGTATAGCACAAGAGGCCTTCACAAACCATGAGGAGGTTCATATTAAGATAGGATGGGTGGCTAGTAAGATTTCTAATTTTGAATATGGTGAAAAGTGTGGGAAACTGCTGGCTTGGAATGTGAAAACTGAGCGGAATAGAAACCATATAATAGAAGTTATAGATGTTAGTGTAAATACCTGGGTGAATACTCCTTGGGAAATAGGAAAAGCCTTTTTTTACCTTTTTTTGAGAATTTGTATAGAAATGACTTGATTCCGAATGTTGCAAAACTAAAATCTTGATTAGGTAAAAAGCAAACAGATAGATTAGGTCCGGAGCAACAAAGGGCACTCAGTGAGGAAATTAGTGAAGCCGATATTATGAAGGTAATAAAGAGCAAGAATGGGAAATCTCCGGAGCCGGATGGCATTCCTATAGAGCTTTATGTTAAACCACTGGAAAAAAATAACCTGGTGCCTCCCAAATTCCAACCTCATGGGAGGAAGCTGTCATTGCTTTAATTCGAGAACCAAATAAACCCCTAGATAGATTCGAGTCATATACGCCAATATCTCTATTAAATTGCGAATATAACATTCTTACGACCATCCTGGCAGAGAGGTTAGCTCAGCAAGTAAAATCGTTGGTCCATGAAAATCAGAAGGGTTTTATCGCTGGCCGCTATCTGCATGAACTGACATACACTACTACGGGTTCTACAGACTAGGCCTCTACTTATTCCGCTCTGTTAGCAGTGCTACTGATCGACGCGGCTAAGGCATTCAACCAGGTTAATTGGTGACACCTGGGGAAGGTATTGGAGCATGTGGGGCTAGGCACAGTTTTTTGTAATGTCATTAAGTTAATATACACAGACCCAACTACAAGAACTCTGTTAAATGACAATCTAAGGCAGGTTAGAATAAAGAGGGGTACAAGACAAGGGCACCCGCTCACCCCTGTTATTTGATTTGTTTATGGAGCCCACTGCACAAAGCCTAAGATTGAATGATAGTTCCCTTTGAGTGCAAGGACTTTAGAAAGTAGTTAGCCCTGTACGCAGATGACCTTATTATCTATACTGAAAATGTAGGTAAAACTTTAGCCCATCTGCAGCAGGAGATAATACCCTTGGTGAATACTCTGGGTATTAAGTTAACCAGGATAAAACGGAAATGTCTTGGAATCATGACTCGAAAGGGGTAAAGAGAAAGGAGGTGATCAAGTACTTAAGGATATCTCTAGTTAAAAATCTGGAGAGGAACCCAGAGGTGAATTTAAAAAGGGTGGCAAGAGAGATCAAAATGCTTTTTAGGAAAAGGGCCCATTTGCCCTTGACAGTGTATGGTCGAGTCAACTTGGTCAAAATGGTACTCTTGCCGAAGGTAACCACCTTTATTTGATAATCCTTTGACATTTGACAAGGAGTTATGAAAGATACAAGGCAATATAAGTAGCTTTATTTAGGCTTCAAGGGGAATTAGGATGGCATGGAAGAAGCTTTGGAGGAAATTGGCTATGGGAGTCCTGGGTTTGCCAGATATCTGGCTTCATTGTTGGGCATTCCAGCTAAAAAAAACTGCAAGATGTTAATAGGGGCACCGGACTATAGTACAATTGGCAAAATACAGCAATATATGGTAGAGAGTATTTCTGAAGTAGGTTTTCTGTATAACTTTGGCTCACCCAGTTTATCTTTTTTTTTTTTTTAAAGATCAGGTTCAGAATATTGCAAGCGGCGGGTTTGGATATGGCTTGAACTAAGGAAGGTGTTGAAAATCCTGTACTTCAGTATGTGGGCGCCAGGTCCCCAGTGTATTTTAATGATGGGCTATGTGTATCCATTAATAAGAAATGTGTCGTGAGAGAGGGGTATTTATGGAGTAATGGCAAACCATTAACTTGGGAACAATGGACAGAACAAACAGAGTTCAATTTCGCCCTATAAGTATTTGCAAATCACCGCATGGTTACGGCAGCAGGAGGGGCCTAACACGGTGCTAAACTTCAATGGACTTGCAGAATCTTGGCCCTAGGAAGAAGGAAATTTCTACATGATATGGATACCTTGCCAAAGCACTTGATCAAAACTCTAAGCCACCATATATCTCTTGGGCAATAGAGTTGCCGCAAATAAAGATCGAGAAATTACGGCAAGCATCCTTAAACTCATTATATTCTACAGTTAAATCTGCTACTCTTAAAAAGAATCACTTCTTTACTCGACATATGGGTTATTGAACCCCTTTGAAAATGGCAAGGATCATGAGAAATGAAAATAGCAGATGTAAAAGGTGTGGCCTGTAGAAGTCAATGATATACATGTTTTCTGGGTCTGCCCTGCCCTGGTCCCTTTTGGCAAACAGAAAGCAATGTATTATCAACGGTGTTGGGGCTTGATAATGAGGTAAGCCTATCTATGGTCTTTTTTGGTTTGGAATTTAGTGAAAGCGAAGAGCACGACACAAAGGTTGGTTAGTGTAGGCTGCTTTTTTACATGGTACTGTTGGCCAGGGGGGAAATATGGTGGAGGTGGTTACAAGTGGATCCCCCTGTAGTGGATGGCTGGCTCAGATCAGCAACTCGGATCTATACAATGGAAAAGGTGGTCAGATCATGAAATCTGGGCACCCTTTGAGAATTGGTTACGTGTGACAGAAACAGCTAATATGATCCGATGATCACATCTCGTCCCTATCATGCAAGAATCTGGCTGCCATAAGAATGTCGTCTGTGTAGGAAGTGGAGTGACATCTGAAAGTAGAACTCCTCCTGAAAGCCAGAGTGGGATGTTCTACACACAATGGTGCAGGGAGCACTTTTAGAGATATGAGGCCCTAGAGAGAAAGAAGAAGAAAAAGTAGAACTGGAGCATTTAAGTACAATCCAACAAACAAATCCCTTAGGGCCATGTCATGAATGATAGTCGCATCTCTGTTTAGAGTACATTTCTGACTTTCACATAGAATTCCAGGGGCACTTTTGGTAACTGTGAAATATGTATACATTCCTATTGACACGGATAGAAATGAAGCAAGAGCATTTCTGGAGAGGTAAGTGAAAAGCATCATTACTTATGCACTGAGTAATTATTATTATTTTTTTGCCCAAGGGTGAAAAATATATTTTTTTGGGCCATGGAAAAATCCCTCGCCCACTTTAAGCGAGGTTTATAGGTTATTTCACCACAATGAAAAAGGATTTTGCCTGTCATGAATCGGAGTTGATCTTTAGCTGTTTTGGGGGAGAAACAAACTACAAAAGGTTTATGAATCCCCACACGTTTGTGCGTGCTCATCTTTTGCACATGAGAGAAAAATACTGTTGCTCAAAACGATACAATATTAAGACCTCAAAGCAGCTTTTGTGGGACGGGTCAAAAAGACTTTGCAGGTCCACACTCTGGAATTAACCTCTTATATAGAAAATAAATAGTCTCCAGGAAAGATAAAAAATAGTGTTTTGCACCTAGTGGTGAGGCAGTTATCTACCTCACAATGAAAAGGCCTGAATTTCCATTTATTTACTATAGAAAATAATTTTCTATCAAGCGCATAGGGACCTTGAAAGCAGGGGCGACCAAGGGCAAAGACTCCCAGATGCCTCCTCATGTGACACCCCCGACCATGTAGATGTACTTTCAAGTATGGGAAAATCCATTTACATGGCGAAAGTTATGCTTTGCCGTTCGTTAATAGGGAGTGCACTTGTGAATGATGCTGTTCGAGCCCCTATGTGTCGCTCAGCTATAACAATACATGTGTGAGTCCGGCCTCTGCAGTCTCTTTGAGGCAGGGTTTCAGTGTATCTAGCTGCCCTCCTGACTACACCGGAACCGGGTGCTCTCGATGTGAAAACAGATGGGCGAGTGTGCTCAGTGGCCTGATCATTTGCACAGATAGCAGCAGCATTTTACTGCCAGGCACTTGCTTCTCTAGGGCCTTGGAGGGAATGAATGCCGGCCCCTTGGGCAGAGCTATGAAGCCTCAGGAGCTCGAACGAGAACACATTTGGCAGTCATTCATGAACTTCAGATGGAAAAAAACCAATATTTGTACAGGATTCCTGCTTTCCCAGGGCCTTTAAAGGTAACTTTGGCATTTGTAAAATTTGTGCTGCAGAACGTGCGGTATACAAATGTTTGAATATCACTGGCAGGAAACAGTTACCAGAAGTTGGCAGCGCTTGCGAGTCTATACATTCCATGATGCACAATAAAAGAGAAACAGAAGTCGCTCCAACCTACTTGTTATTTTGTATGTCTGTCTCGAACAAGTGCTTGGAGATGAAAATGTACTCCACGCCATCGCTTTCCTGGCTCCTTTTTGGTCTGGTCGTGTCTAGGAATGAATTTAGAAAAATGCACTTTGAAAATTGTTTTTTTTGCTAAATGATAACAAAAAAACGAAGGCTAGGAAGTGGAATGACCCCAGAAGCTTTCATTTTCTACTCACAAATAAGCAACACATGAAGGCTGCAAGAGTTTCATGTTCAACATTTTAGGATCTTACTGTGCCATACAGAAGTCATGCAATGCAATCAGTTTTCATATTCTGTACATCCAAGATTACCATTGAACTTTGAGTGTTGCAGGAAAATGCAACTTTTATTGAAAGGCTTCATGCTGCAAACAGCAATAACGACAGGTTTTATCATACTGATAGAAAATATACCTTTCTTGATTTATGCCCTTCCCTTCTGTGTAAAACTAAAGCACAATATACTCTTTAAGGGATCATACTGTTAAATGTGTAGCCTAGTGGGAAATTAGGCCTAAGGTGTAAGCCGTAGTAGTAACAAAACTACAGCCAAAGGACAGATTTGCTGAGGTGCAAGGCTTCCTTAATATATTGGGTAAACCAAACTTCTGAAATGAAATAGTGGTACCATGCCTGATGCCCGTGCCCTCCAAAAATAAGGAATAAACTGCAGGAACTCCACTGTGCATGCTGCAACCCACTATCAACGAAAAGATGCAAGAGTCTTCATACTGCTAGAGAGCTCCTGACCACTCACACAGCTACTAGACAGATAAAGAAATTGTAGTAAACGGCGTGTATTAATAAGAGTTGAACTTAATGCACGTGGTTACAAAACAAAAAAGAAACTGAATGAAAGTCCAGGCTAAAGATGGACTCAACACATTAGCCTTAACTGATCCTTTTTTTACAATAAATATAAAGCATGTCCACAATTTGAGGGGTACAAACCTTTGATTCTTGTGGTATTGTGGAATACATGAATCAATACAATTTTCAATAAAGCCAGCATTAAGCTACTTTCCTACTACTGTGCATCAGCTTGTCATTGCTCTGCTCCATTTTAGAAGTTATGGAGCTGTCAATATTGACCAAAGATTCTGATCACCTACGTGTCACTTGATAAAGTTTCATTTGCAACTGAAATTTCCTAATCCTGTTTCACAAAATCAAGATCTGAGGAAATTTTGACTACAAATTTCACTTAAACCAGGAGAAAGTGAAAGGGTTCAGGTGGGAAAAAGGAATGTGGGGGTGAGGGGGTCTATTGTCTTGACCTTTGTGGGCTTTCATGAACAGTTTGTCTTGACCTTTCCATACTGGAAAAACAAACACTACTAAGGATGGAGGAAAAAGAGGGAATACATTTGTTTTCACAGTACAAAAGGATGCTGATCAATCCACGGGGTATTTCAGGCAATGGCACCCCACCAGCAAAAAGTTTAAGAAAAATAGGATAAAAAATTTACTTATCTTTACATCATAAATGTAAATATAACCATGGTGATTGGGCATACACACGGAAGGCTATGATTTTCTTCTCTTACAAATAGCACTGAAGTGCAGAATATAGGCTTTTAACCAATTATAGTTTATCAGCACTGAGGCCTGACTGCACAGAAATTGGTTTAATACATAAACCTATATTTAAGGCCAGAGGAGGAGCAACAGTGCATGCAGAGAGACATGTGAGACAGGAAGCAACATCATATTAATGAAGGCTCCAGGATTTTATTTAACGCTTTCACTGGCAAGATATAACGACCTTCTGACCTAATATTTATCAGTGGTCATAATCTATACTTTGTCACACTACCAAACAGGATATAAAAGCTTAATATCTAAGACATGCAAACAAAGACTAAAAACAATCAAGGCATAAATGACACACATACTTTCTGCCAGTCGTCCTAGATCAACATAAGTAATCCATGCCACTAGCTAAAAGAGCCAATCAGACACTTGATAATAAGGTCATGGCGACCTCCAAGGAGGCTTTGCTAAACTATGCTCTGAGAGAAACTGTCCGACACCACAGTACAGTTAACTAAGATCTAACTAATATCGACTCACTAACTAGTGTACATTTTCTCAACTTTGGAGCATTTACTTGCAACTTCATTGCTACCTCAAGCTTTACACGTACTCTTAAAGTTGATGTATAGTGCACAGAACAATACTAATAACTTTCAAATGGCCTTGAAAGACCTCACCTCCACTGTTTCCTGATCAAAGAACATAATTACCAGCTAACTGTGACAGAAAGAGGTTGGACTGTTCTTATGTTCACGTTTTCAGATATACAATCCATCACCTTAGACATTTCTTGACTGCAACCACATTGGTAAGGTTAATGCCATAAGACTAAGAAAGTACTGTATGAGCAACTGAAATAAAGTAGATAACAGTGAGTAAGTCGCACGTGGTTCAAAAGAACACACAGATGTCGAAAATGCTCCAGCCAGCCTTCACCATGCCCAAAGCCACTGAAAGGATCAGCACAAGGAGGTGCAATAGTCAAAGGTTCTCCTTTTGGTGGTTTGGCTAAAATGAAGGTCTAATTGTACAAAGGCTGCTGAGGGATACAATAAAGCGAGGCACAACTAAAAAAGACATGAGAGGGAAAGAATGAAAATTCCAGACAAAGGTAGGCATAAAAACGATAAAACTCCATTTACTATGAATATCCGGGCCATGGAAATTGGAGCAACTGGAATAAATATTACATTTACTCGTCAATACAGTACATGGTTAGGACCCCGTGATAAAGGTTTATTTGAAGGGCCCAGTAAAGTCTCCAGCAGCTTGGAACCGTTGAGATGGCCTGTAAGTGCCTCCGTTTAAAGGGACCGGAATGAAAGGTAAGGCTTGATCGCCAGTCAACCAGGTTAGTAGTTTGGGCTGGCTAGAGAAAGCTGCTTTCAGATTGCAAAAAACTATCAAACTCTGGTTACACAAGTGGAAGCAGATCAAAGGCGAGGTTCGAAGTGATCACTAAACCTTTATAAATGCCCAAGAGTTGCCAGTGACGCACTCCTTTTGCAAATATAAGATCCTTATGGAAGAAGGTGCCACTTGTGTCTTTAGCAAAACACATGGTTCTGAGATAGATGGGTCAGGTTTCTTGCTGTCTGTTCTTCCACAAATGAAGAAGGCTACATGCTAGGGGTTGCACGAGCCCAAATCAGCATGGCAGATCCTTATAGTGAAGAATTTTGATCAAGAAGAAAATGCTCCAAATTTAAAGCAGATATTGCCAGAGGCGACCCTTGACCTCTGGGTAGGTCGCCCCCCCATCCGCACAGCGCCACCTGTGCGTCCAGCTCCCTGCTGCTGATCAGAGGCCCTCCTCCACCGCAGGGTACCACCTGCGCCTCATCCCTGGTGGCCAGTGGTAGGCCGTAGGTAGGTTCTTGTCATTGTGAGCGTCACTGTTACTGTCTTTCCCCTCTATATTTGTGCCCCCACTGTTTTTCCACTGTTTTGCCCTTCCGTTCGGTGCCCCCACTGCTGTGACTGTTTTTCGTTCTGTGCCCCCACTGCTTTTCCACTGTTTTTGCCCTTCCGTTCTGTGCCCCCACTGCTGTGACTGTTTTTCGTTCTGTGCCCCCACTGTTTTTCCACTGTTTTTGCCCTTCCGTTCTGTGCCCCCACTGCTGTGCACTGTTTTTCGTTCTGTGCCCCCACTGTTTTTCCACTGTTTTTGCCCTTCCGTTCTGTGCCCCCACTGCTGTGACTGTTTTTCGCTCTGTGCCCCCACTGCTTTTCCACTGTTTTTGCCCTTCCGTTCTATCAATCAATCACGGCATTTATAGAGCGCGCTACTCACCCGGGAGGGTCTCAAGGCGCTGGGGGAGGGGGTAAGTTACTGCTCGAACAGCCAGGTCTTGAGCTGCTTCCTGAAGGAGAGATGGTCCTGGGTTCGCCGAAGGTGAGTGGGGAGGGAGTTCCAGGTCTTGGCTGCCAGGTAGGAGAAGGATCTTCCTCTAGGTTCTGTGCCCCCACTGCTGTGCACTGTTTTTCGTTCTGTGCCCCCACTGTTTTTCCACTGTTTTTGCCCTTCCGTTCTGTGCCCCCACTGCTGTGCACTGTTTTTCGTTCTGTGCCCCCCTGTGCCCCTTTTGATTTCTGTACCCCTTTGCCCTCCCGTTTCCCGCCGTTGTGTCCCCTGCGGCCCCGCCCCCCTCGCTGACCACTCGCTGCTCCTGCCTTCCGCCTCCCAGCTGCTCCTCCCTCCCACCTCCCCATATATGGCGGCCTAAGGCAAGCCCGTCTGCGCCCGTCCGCGCCTGGACCACGCCCAGCGCCAGAACCCCTGGCCCCCGCATCCGCCACGAAGACCACCTCCAATACGACGCCAGCACCCTCATCGCTCTCAACCCAGGACGGACCTCCACCTGCTTCAAGGCCGCCCCGAAACGCACCCCCTTCACCTGCCGGAACTGCAGCTTCACCTGCCTCGGATAGCCCGAGACTCCCGCCAAGAAGGACCTCAACCATCTCCGGTGCATCCTACTAAACACCCGCTCCACACGCAAACACGCCGTCGAGCTCTGGGACCTACTCGACACCTCATCACCGGACGTCGCCTTCCTGACAGAGACCTGGATGAACGAATCCTCCGCACCCGACATCGCCATAGCCATCCCCGACGGCTACAAGATCACCCGCAGAGACCGCACCAACGGAATCGCCATCGTCCACAAATACACCATCAGGGTCTCGAACAGCACCGACGACACTCTCAGCACCGCCGAACACATGCACTTCCAGATCCACACGGATCCCAACATCACCGTAAGAGGCACCCTCATCTACAGACCCCCCGGACCCCGACCCCAGTTCAGCGACTCCATCGCCGACTTCATCAGCACGCACGCCCTTACCTCCACCGACTACATCCTCCTCGGAGACCTGAACTTTCACCTGGAGAACAACAACGACAGCAACTCCTCCACCCTGATCGACAACCTCGGACTGAAACAGCTCGTCACGACGCCGACCCACATCGCCGGACACACGCTCGACGCCATCTTCTCCTCAAGCTCCCACGTCTCCTTCAGCCACACCTCCGAACTCACCTGGACCGACCACCACTGCATCCACTTCACCTTCCGGAAACCCGCCGCACACCACCGCACCCTACAGATCCCCGCAGATGCTGGAGCAAAGTCACCGAAGACCAACTCCAGACAAACCTCGCACTCAGCCCACCCAACGACCCCTCCAACCCCGACGCCGCCGCCCATAATCTCAGACGATGGATGGACGACTGCGCCAACATCTTAGCCCCGCTGAAAAAACCAACCTACAAAGACACCAGCAAGAGAGCCAGCTGGTTCACCCCGGAACTCCTAGCATCCAAGTGCACCTGCCGGAAACTGGAGAACAAATGGCACAGCGAGAAGACGCCGGACAGCCGCGCAGCCAACAAAGACGCCATCCGCAACCACCATCACCTCATCAGGTCCGCCAAGAGGACCTCCTTCAAAGACCGCCTCGACAACAACGCACACAACAGCAAGGAGCTCTTCAGCATCGTGAAGGAACTCTCCAACCCCAGCTCCAACGACATCCCGCCGTCGCAAGCCCTGTGTGATTCCCTCGCCACCTTCTTCCACCGCAAGATCGCCGACATCCACGACAGCTTCGACTCCCGGATGACCCCAACAGGCCCCGACACATCAGACCCGCCGCACCCCATCGACCACGACCCCCTGACAGCCTGGGTCAACGTGAACACCGAGGACACAATCAAGACCATGGGCACAATCCACTCCGGCTCCCCAACAGACCCTTTTACACACCACATCTTCAACAAAGCCGGCAGCTCCATCGCACCCCACCTGCGCAACGTCATCAACCTCTCCTTCGAGACCGCGACCTTCCCAGAGAGCTGGAAACACGCCGAGATCAACGCCCTACTCAAAAAACCCAAGGCGGACCCGAGCGACCTCAAGAACTTCCGGCCCATCTCCCTGCTTCCATTCCCAGCTAAGGTCATCGAGAAGATAGTCAACAGACAGCTCACCCACTACCTCGAAGATAACAGCATCCTGGACCCCTCCCAGTCAGGATTCCGCAGCAACCACACCACCGAGACCGCCCTCATCGCTGCCACAGACTACATCAGGATCCTGCTGGACAACGGCGAGACGGCGGCCCTCATCCTCCTGGACCTCTCCGCCGCCTTCGACACTGTCTGCCACCGCACACTACGCACACGCCTCCACGACGCAGGGATCCGAGACAAGGCCCTGGATTGGACCACCTCCTTCCTTTCCGGCAGAACCCAGAGCGTCCGCCTCCCCCCATTCCGATCCGAAGCCTCCGAGATCATCTGCGGCGTACCCCAGGGATCTTCCCTCAGCCCGACACTGTTCAACATCTACATGGCTCCACTCGCACGCATCGCCCAACAGCACGACCTCAACATAATCTCCTACGCCGACGACACTCAACTGACCCCCTCACCGCCAAATCCAACCTCCACGAAGGAATGAAAGCCGTCGCCGACTGGATGAAGTGCAGCTGACTTAAGCTAAACACAGACAAGACGGAGATCCTCATCCTCGGCTCCAACCCATCAGCCTGGGACGACTCGTCACTAGGGGCACCCCCGACACCAACCGACCACGCACGCAACCTGGGAGTCATCCTCGACTCAACGCTCACGATGACCAAGCAAGTCAACGCAGTCTCCTCCTCCAACACCCTCCGCATGCTCCGCAAGATCTACAGGTGGATCCCGACAGATACGAGAAGAACAGTCACCCAGGCCCTCGTCAGCAGCAGACTCGACTACGGAAATGCCCTCTACGCAGGAGCCCCGACCAAGCTCATCAAACGACTGCAAAGAATCCAAAACGCCTCTGCACGCCTGATCCTCGACATTCCACGCCACAGCCACATCACCCGCCACCTGAAAAACCTGCACTGGCTCCCGTCGACAAGAGAATCTCCTTCAAACTCCTGATCCATGCACACAAGGCACTCCACAAAACCGGCCCAGCCTACCTCAACAGTCGACTCTCCTTCTACGTTCCCAACCGTCAGCTCCGCTCCGCCGACCTCTCCCTGGCCACCGTCCCGCGCATCCGGAGAACCACCACCGGGGGCAGATCCTTCTCTCACCGCACCGCCAAGAACTGGAACATCCTTCCCCTCAACCTACGACAGACCCAAGACCTGCTGACCTTCAGGAGACGACTCAAGACCTGGCTATTCGACCAGTAGCGGCAACACCCCCCCTCCTCTCCCTCAGCGCCTTGAGACCCTCGCGGGTAAGTAGTGCGCTTTACAAATCTTGTGATTGATTGATTGAAATCAGGATGCAACATCTTTTGACTGATGCTGCTGTCACTCTAGGTTCTCGTGTGGGTGCCAACAGTGTTTAGATGAAGAGAGAAAGAAGAGTGTATATGAAAAAAGTCTGCAAAATGAAGCTGTAAACTAAGACAACTTGAAAATAGCAATAAAATGTTGTTTAAAAATTAAAAAAGGAAGTTGAAATGACCACATGTTCTGTCCGACACTGAGATCAATGAGAAGCTCAGTTGCTTTGGTGGCTGCCAGACGAAAAAGTACCACTCAGTAATTGTTTTAGTGTCAAACTGGTTGTTTCCATTTCGCCTCTACTACGTCTTTTCAGACACAGCATCTAAAGCCATTGACTTGGCAGCTTGAAACTAGTTTGCTGCTCTCTATCAGAGACCGCTAAGAGTGGGTGCCAATCTTTCTTAACTCTCAAATGAAGGGATCAAGGCTCCCCAGCTACGGTGCTCTGCTTCTCAAAGATTCAAGAAACTTGGTGTTCAGCAGTAGACCAATAAGGCAACTCCAACCGTGATGCGAAAATATACCACAAAAGGGAACAGGCGGTCCTGTTTTTAGAGCAAACGTCAGTCTCACAGAACCCCTTGACAAGCAGAAGCTCTTAATTGGCAAGGGGCTTTTACACATGTGTAGTATGATGATCCAAAGCCAGGAATTATAAAGTAACATCTCTTAATCTAACTGATAGAATGTGTATATATTTACTTTTAGCCAAGTTTTTTTAATATAGCAAAGAGCCTGAAAGCTCCCCAACAAAGAATTTACAAGGAAAAAGACAAAACAAGCATTGCCAAAATCAAGAGTCCAGCAAACTATGTCAGACCTACTGGCCTTGCCAATGGTTGTTCTAAAATTGGAAGGAACAGGGAGGGTAAAAGGAAGTGAAGAGGAAAGCTAAATAATGAAAAAGGAAAGGAGAGACAGGTGCATAAAGATGCAGAGAAGGTGAAAGGAGAGAGTAAATAAAGCAACAGTGAAAAGACGATATCACAAGTGAAGAGAAGAGGTTGTGTGAGGACAGAGTAAGAAAGAGAAGCCAGAGATATGGTCTAGTTTCTAATTTGCAAACTGTAAACCAAGAGACTCAATCCTGGCCACCTCACTAACCTACATAGTGTGTTCTCATGTAAGCCTTTTTTCTCCCTATGACTACTTGACAATCTGCCAAAACAGGAAATGTAGACAATTAAATGTTGCAGTGTTTGCTATGTGGATAAAGGGTTGCTCATTAAAAGGAGGGAAAGGAACTGCAATAGACAAAAGTGTGGTAGAAACGAAAAAGAGAAGTGGAGTGGCAAAAACAGACACAGGAATAGATAAAATATGTTGAAAGTATTATGAAGAGAGAAATTAGTGCTTAAGATAATTAATTTTTAGGTTTGGCCAGCCTCGTGTTTTCCAAAGGAAGTCATAACAAAAATACATATATATAAGGGCTTATTGTCATTACTCTTCATCCTTTGGTCTATTCAAGTGTCATTCATAATTTGCTTTCACCCACCACAGTGTACAGCATAAGGCAATAGGTTTGCCAATGGCTTTCATTGGCAGTCTTACCATGAAGAGCTGCCTGAAAACAACTGCATCTCAGTGCCAGGGCTCGAGTACCTGGGATGCTGGGTCACTTCTTTATTTTTATAAAGGAACTTGCTTGCCAAGGCGAGCCACGTTGTCTTTGCCCATGCTCGTTATATCAACTTGGCTTCCTCTCTGTTTCCCTCCAATCATATGCCCCATTTCACCAGAACATCCTTTTGCTGGGATATAAGGTCTACAAGAGTCTGACCGTGTATATGGCGAATACTAGACACACAAAAACAAATGAGAATCAAGGAGGAAGGTGACAGGAAATAGAAAGAAGGGGAGCGAGATGGAGAAGCAGACAGGGAAGTACAGACGCAGGAAAGACCTAGAGGGCTAAGGCACAGCCTACTGAAGCATGAGGATTAGGTATTCATGATATGTGACTCATGCTGCTCCACGAAAGTTGGCTTTTCCAAGAGGTGGTCCGGCAAGAAAAACTCCAAATTTTCTATAGGGCACAGCCCCACTACAATTGGGGACGCTACCAACTACCAGGAGCATTGCAGTGAGGGGAACGGCCTGCCGCTACTCTGCCCGTGACAGCCGTGAGGGGAACGGCTTGGCTACTCAATCCACACTCTGTGAGGGGAACGGCTTGAACTACTCTACCCAGCAGGCTTGGGCGCCTGCTGCTGACGCTGCACTACGCGCCCGGAGGCGCGATTAAAATCATGCTGGGCTGCTGGGGCAGCGGGGACGCTACCAACTACCAGGAGCATTGCCGTGAGGGGAACGGTCTGCCGCTACTCTGCCCGTGACAGCCATGAGGGGAACGGCTTGGCTGATCAATCCACGCGCCGTGAGGGGAACGGCTTGAACTACTCTACCCAGCAGGCTTGGGCGCCTGCTGCTGACGCTGCACTATGCGCCCGGAGGCGCGATTAAAATCACGCCGGGCTCCCTCGGCGCGGGACGCGCCCGGGCCAAGGGCTGGCCCATCCTTGCCAGTCATAGCCCGGAGGAGGCTGGGCTGGGCCCCTTCTCTTGGCTCTGTCATCCGGGCTATTTGTAAGCGGCTCCAAGGTGTTATCTTCTGCCCAGACTACAGAGGACTATATAAGGTAATCGCTATTGTACCAGCTTGTGATTGACTGTTATTTAAAGGCAGTTGTCTATTATATCATGGGGAAGCGAAAGCCCACTACGACCCCGGCTCAGAAAACTACCGATACCACTCTTGATGGCTTCCTGCAAAAGGCGGTGGGAGCTATCGATAAGGAGATAGAGCGCGCGGAACGTAGACTCTCCCTGGTCCCCACACTTGAAGTATCATCTGATAATCAGCCATTGTCCACTACCGATGTTCCCCGCATTGATACAGTGGATAGCATAACGGAGCCCAGGCCCCAAGTCCCTATTACGCCCACTGTGACTGTTCTATCAAAGGATGATTCAAGAGGGCCACGGGAAGGCGAAGCCAGCTCCTGTTCAATACCGAAGGACTCTGGCAAACCGTCCACGAATGGGGGAAAGAGGAAACGCGCAGAGAGAGCGGGGTCTGTTCACAAGAAGAACAATCAGTCACCTACCACAAAGAGACTTAAACAAACACACATTGTAGGAAAAGTTGTTAAGCCATCTATTGGACGGAGAGAGAATGGTGGGCAGGATGGGCAGGATGGGCTTGATATTCTATTTGGCAAATTGAGTAATTTAGTGCAGGAAGCTTTGGTGCCTATTTTGGTGAGATTAACCAACATTGAGGATCTGCTAACTGTTGCTTGTAAAGCATTTGTACCAATAGATGTAATCCCTTCACAAAAACCATCTGAGAGTGGTTTACTGGCAAGGGGTGCAGCTGAAGGCCACGGGGGCAATCAGTTGGCAGTTATACCTAAGGACGCGGCCTTTAGGAAGATCCCATTTACCACCAGTGTTATCCCTTCACATTGCAGTGGCATACGAGAGATTACAAATTCTAGTACACTGATAGAGACAGGAAAGATTACCGTTCCTCCTGAAACCCCCCCACCCCCCGGCAGGGGCAAAATCAGCGCCAGGGTGTCTCGTCCCCAAAACCCCCATTTTAAGGGCTGGGGGTAGGCTCCTCCCCAGGGACACAATGCCTCATAGGGACACAACGTTGCATAGTTGCCTACCTAGCACTCCAGAAGGGAGTGGGAATGTAGATCGGCTACACCTACCCCCAGAAAGTACCCCTTATACCCTGATTTTAACGGGGGTCCCGAGGTTATCACCAAGCCAAAAAGAAAATTGTCACAGCCTTATAAATAAAGCGGTTCATTGGTGTTCTAGGAAAGCTCCCCCTCTTTTTAACTGGTTTGAGTACATTATCATGGCAAGGCGGGTGAGTTGGGTCGGTGGCACCAGGAAAAGTATTGGAGGGGATTGTGTCGTACTTAATTTCAGCGACGCTAAATGTGTTTATGATGCCCTTAACCAATTGAAAGACTCGCCTACCGAGCAGATAAAGGCCAGACCCTTGGGTTTCTTTTACCCTCCTAGTCAGATGATGTCCCTTGGCCTGCAGTCCACTCAGCCCAGGCATATCATTGACGCTCTATGTGCCCCTCCTCCTTCCATCCAAATAGGTATGAGGTTCTCTCAGACCTAACTGAGGTTGATTGACTAACTAGACAATCAGGAGGGCACATGGACAATGAGTCAAAGGGCCACCCATACGCTGACGCAGGGGGAGCTGGGATTAAAGTGGCACCTGGTAAAGCAAAGCCTCTTAAAAATATTAGTATAAATTTTGTGGGCCTTTCGGGGAAAGGCGAATAGGAATAACCCTACACCTTGTAGGGTGGACGTAAATATAACCCCTGAAAATAGGTGCCCAGGGGAGGGGTCGTCCCAGACACACGTGGTTAGTCCCCTGGTTCCTTCAGTGTTACCACTAGATACGGTACTGGGCCCAGGGGAGGGGTCGTCCCAGACACACGTGGTTAGTCCCCTGCTTCTTTCAGTGTTACCACCAGTTACGGATCTGGGCCACTCTATACCCCCAGTTAAGTTAATCTCCTGGAACATTGCAGGTATTCGTTCTAAATTAACAGACGAGGTTTGGATGGAATATATCAGGGGTTTTGATGTCATCTGCTTTCAGGAGACGTGGGCCAAAGAAAGTATTGAGATGGTTGGTTACCAGGCCTTTGAGGTGCCCGCTACATCATCATTGTCAGGGAGGGCTAAAGGAGGGTTGGTAACCCTAATCTCAGTTAGATTCGGCTCCCTAAAAGTCTCTTGTGTAGGATCCTCTCAGTGGTTCCAATTGATTATGATTACTAATATGCTGCAGATGAGAGTCCTTGTAAACTGGTATTATAACATTTTTGACCCAAGGAATTGTGATGTTATAGAAGCCCTGCAAATGGAAATTGCTAATGTTTCTGGGAAGTGGCAACCTTTATGTGTTTTATGGGTGGGAGATTTTAATTGTACATCTTGTGAATTTAGTAACGAAAGAGTTTGTGGTTTCCTGGACACTGACGACCAGCCCTTGGCGCATTTCATTCATACCCCGCAGGGAGAGGTGCTGAATACCATCATCATCGAGAATAACATGGTCAGCCTGAATAACAGTTTTCCAGTCCAGTGCCCTACTTTTTTTGGTGGGGGTAGGGAAAGTTCGATTGATTTTATGCTTATTTCTATGGAATGCTCCTCTCTGGTGTGCGATTTCCATGTGGCTCCGGAAATAGCAAGTGACCACAACCCATTAATTGTCTCGCTTAAAGTAATAGCAAGAACTTCAGGGGGTGATGGTCACTCGATTGATTACAATCATAATAAAGGCGTAAGAGTAAACTGGGGGAAAATAAACCCAACACTCTTTGAGAAAGAAACAGTCCGTTCTAATTTAGACCTGATTATGGCTTTCTTGGAACAGGATTCTTCCACATCCATAATTGTTCAGAACTACGAACGGCTCTGTGCTAATGTAGCTGAAAGATTAACTTGTTCAGCTAGGCCTAAGCAGCATCGTGAGGCACGTTGGTTTAATGTAGAATTCTCTAGAGCCCACAAAATTCTGAAAATTGCTCTACAATCACCCCCCCGAAATATAGAACAAATAAAACATGCGAGACGTCTATATAAAACCACCATCAGCGCAAGGAAAGAGCGATTGAGGCGCATAGCGTGGGATGATTTGGAAAGAGCAAGTGCTCTTAGAGATAGTAAAAGTTTCTGGGCCATTATCAACCATCCTCAATTCACTGAAGAAGTGGGAAAAAAGGAGACTATGATCCTAGGTGATACCTGGGAATCACACTTTGTGGCCATTTTTAATCCAATTGGTAGGGAATTGTTGATGTTTAACGAGGATCTCCCGGCCGACATGACACAGGCAGTAGAGCTTAGTGTCTCACTCACGGTGACTGAGGTGGAGGAGGCACTTCCGAAGGGGATAAGTAGGAAAGCTCCAGGTCCAGATGAAGTGCCATTAGACCTTTTTAAGTTAAACATAAATCTTTGGGCACCCCTGCTTACTCAGGTTTTTAAATCGGTAGTGACTGGCCCAATCCCAGTATCCTGTAAAGAGGCCATAGTTGTACCTGTGTTCAAAAAAGGGAACAGAAATGATCCTGCCTGCTATAGGCCCATTTCCCTAATCGATTCCACCTCCAAAGTATTAGGTAGGGTAATCCTTGCCCGACTGGAGACCTGGGCGACTAGCAGGGGGATCATTTAAAAAACGCAGTATGGGTTCCGGAGGGGACTTGGAACTACAGAGCAGTGCTTAAATTTATCACTGATCATGGGCAAGTACATGAGGGCAAAGAGTGGTTCTATCCACCTTGCCTTCATGGACTTGTCCTGTGCATTTGATACTGTGAACAGGGGTAAATTATGGGCACTAATGACAGACATGTGCTTTGAAAGCGCTCTAATCTTGCTCCTCAAAAGGTTACATACCAACACATCTGTTTCCATAAGATTTGGTTCACAGGGGGAAAAGACGAGGCCCATTGCCTCAACAGAAGGAGTCCGGCAGGGCTGCATTTTAGCCCCTTTTCTTTTTTTAATATATACGAACGGCCTGAAAGCCTTTTTATTAGGTAAGAAAATTGATTTCCCACGCATCAAAGGACAGCCAGTTCCGCTACTTTCGTATGCGGACGACACTGTACTCATGGCCTTGACGGCTAACAGCCTCCAAACTGCCCTGGACGCCTTTACAAACTTCATGGCAGCACTAGACTTGAGGGTTAATTTCTCAAAGTCTTACATAATGGTTTGCGGCCCAAAAAAGACTAAAACTAGAAGTTTTAACGTAAGGGGCAAGCCCATAGAAAGGGTGGAACAGTTTACATATCTGGGTAACACGTTTAGTAAGGATATGAAATGGGGTTCGCTGATCACGGCTAGAGCACAGCAAACAAGCAGAGTAGTAGAGGGGCTTTCTAGGTTTGCCTGTAAGTTAGGCCACAAGCCAGTGCCTGAGCTTGTTACCTTATACAAGGCAAAATGCATGTCGGGTGCATTGTATGGGGCGGGGGTGTGGGGTCACCAAAGAAGCCGCCCGTTGCAAGTGGTGGAGAACAAGTTTATAAACGCCTGTTGATGATTTCTAGCAGTGCTGCCACCTCATTTTCTCATCGAGAAGTGAGGATGGAATATATAGAAGATCATATCGGCGCTGCCCCCTTGCTTCTGTGGGCCAAAATTTGGGCCTCAGAAGAGTTACAGTTTTCAAGGGAGATCATCGAAGACTGTATTAACTTGGACAAGTCTATGAGGATCCCTTGGTTTTGGTTTGTGAGGGATAGGTTATTCCAGATCGGGCTGGGTGAGTACTTTGTTACCCCGTCAGGCAATCCCACTAATGCGAAGGGCAAAATTAAAGAGGAGTATGGTGTCTGGGCAAAAATGCGCCATTTACAATTGGAGGCACCTGGCCCCAGTTGCCCTTTCATGCATAAACAGCAGTATTACCTTTCCTTTACTACGAACAGCCAGTTGCGTTTTCTTTTAACAAGATTCCGTCTTAGCACGTTGCACTTTCTGGTAGGGTTCCCTAAACAATCCGGGTGGACAGACAACCTTACTCTTTGCCCATGCGACAATAGTACTACCCAGAGCACTTTGCACTTTATTCTTTTTGTGCACTTTACAAAGATCCAAGGAGCAGATTTTTGGTGCCCCTGTTAAAGAACATTCGCCCATGTACATATTTAGAGGGCTTCAGACATTTGCAATCATTGACTAATCCTGTTATTTGCACTGCGGTATTAAATTTTATCAAATCAGCAATGGGCATTAGGAAACGATATTAAGTACAGTAATTAAAGGGGAATGAGGAAATGAATCATGTTAAATAGGAACTAAACTCGACAGTCATTACTTCATCTATGTACAATCATGTTTTTAGCTTGCATATGTACTTTTATCTCTTTTATAATATTTTTAACGGACCAAAGAATGTATTTTAAACTTGAATTGTGTATTTTAAACGTGGACTGTCTTTTTGGTTGAAACTTTTATGGCTGTGTGCCGAATAAAGTTAATTTGAATTTTGACTGGAGCAGCATAGCTGTTCACTCACCACACTGCCAGAAGGCAATTACTGCCTGCAATGACAGGTGCAAAAATCCTGGGTGGCAAATGAATTTACAGTGGCTCTATGCATAAAGTATTCAGATCACTTCCAAAATGCAAATATATTTCCTTAGCTCTTTCGATTCGCACATGAATGCCTTGAAGACTTAAATCAGGAAAAAAACGGAGACAGCCCCATTGGTGATGCTATTTAGCCCAGAAAGAATGCAATTAAACAGAACTCTTTTCTGCTTCCACTCCATCCACCTCAACCGTGGTTTATGTTTATGGACATGTCATGGTTTAACATTGTCAACCAGCAGTTAATAAAGCTCTTGTGAAGCAGTGTGAATCTGAAGGCATCCAACCGATTCTTATACAGTAGGGTCAAAAGCACTTGTAGATCACTACAAACTCAAAAGAGTACAAGTGCTCCTTAGGCAGAAGGGTATGGTCCTAGTTCAAATTTAAGTGAAGCCAGGCAATAGTTAATCTACTAAACAAGTTCCATCATCGATCCTAAAGCTGGATTTTTTTTTTTTTAAACCACCAGGCACAGGTGGATTTATCAAGAAGTGGTCTCTGGTAGGTACTATAGACTAAACTTGTTTTGCAGCATGCTTTCAACGAAGGCCATGTAATAATTTTGTTTGTTCAAGTGCTATTTAGTGCTGTATAGTAATAGAATGTAGTGAGGTCATTATAATCAATCAATTAGGGTTTTATAGAGCATGGCTACTGACCCGTGAGGGTCTCAAGGAGCTGAGAGGGGAAGGGGGCGCAGCTGATCCGTCGGGGCGCTCCTGGTTCATTCAAAGAGTCAGGTCATGAGATCCTTCCTGAATTGGGTTAGTGACAGGGATTGCCTGAGGTGGAGAGGCAGGGTGTTCTAGAATTATATTATAGAATGTGAAGTAGGGCTGAGGCAAAGCTGGGAGCGGTTGGATGGAACCTTTTCTCCTGCAATAAACCTTCAATTTGTTCATCTGAATATGGTGTCTTGTCTTGAAGTGGACACTTTCACACTGGTGGCGAGGATGGTTGAGGGAGGTCCCAACAGTTTTACAATAAGGATTTGATTTTTTACTGTCACACTACTGCAGAACTCCAATTGGAGCTCACTACTTGTTTCTGTCGGACGGAACCTACGAATTGTCATTAATGGGATATGAACCTGCTAGCTGGTATGTACTTAAGTTTCTGCGTTCTCAACTGCTGTAATTTTTATGCGGGGAAGGGCATCAGGTATTGCACTTATGTAGAGTTAAAGTGAACGAGTATTGGCGTGAGGCAGGCTGAAGGCTGAGGAACAAGGGAGTCTTAATATACGCATTCTGGCATGAGGCCAACTGTGCAGCTTGGACTGTAGCGGAGTACAGATTATACAGCGTTTATGGAAAAGGGAACAAGAGTGAGAGTAACGAACCAAAAAATATTTTAATGTCAAAAGCAGGCAGTTAACCAATAGAATGCAGTTGATGCTGCTTTTGCCTTCGCGATCCCATGATTTCTCGCATGCACAGAGTTTAACGTCCAGTTTGTGTAGCACACACTGGAAGAAAGGCTATAGTGCATTTATTCTCTTCGGTTTCATCGGTGAGAGGTTAACTTCCGGTTAGTGCACCACACACTGGAGGAACGGCCATAGTGGATTCAGTTTTGAACTAAGTCAAATCCTGAGCAGTTTATTTTGGGGGGGGGGTCTTGATCTGTGCATTGACAGCAAGGAAGGGACAACACTTCAAGCAGTATCAAGAACAGTTTTTTGTTTTGTCGACATTGTCAGTTTATTTTATTGTTGAAATATTATTGCTTTAATCTTATTTCTCTTACAGAGAATTGGGATTCTGCATGTGTAACGTCATTTTATGTTAAACATGGCATTGGCCCTATTATGTTTAGTACATTATGGCACAAATATACAAGGGACAATGCTGAGTTGCAGTGGCCGTTAACGGGAACTTTTGATGTACAAAAACTAAATTTCCTGCAGGATAAATTGTTTGCAAAACGAAGTAGGTA
The DNA here is from genome assembly GCA_963921515.1 of Calotriton arnoldi. NCBI lineage: Eukaryota > Metazoa > Chordata > Amphibia > Caudata > Salamandridae > Calotriton > Calotriton arnoldi. The sequence goes on from CAWUFW010001636.1 coordinate 1,729,512, forward strand.
GTCGATGTTTGATTCTCTCCAGGTATGGCAGAAGGAAGTTAAGCAGAGGCGAATGAAGGCAGAGAAAGTGGCCCGAAAGGGAAGAATGCAGACAGTGACGCAGAAAGCAGTAGCGTATGACAGAGAGAAAGTGGAAAAAGGTATAGAGTGTGCTGATAGAAAGTTTTGATTGCAATGTGATAAATCCTATGTTGCCCGAGAGGAAGGTGATACATTTGTGGAGGAATTGTTAGACTCCCGACCTCCGCCTCCATATGCCCCACAGAGAATATACCCTGTTGTGCCACAGCCCCAGTCGTCTGTCTCTTATGCCCCCGCTGTTTCTGTCTCATCTGTCATAGACTCAGTTGCTTCAGCCGCTACGCCTCCCGTCAATTCTGTGGCTTCGCCCTCTGCACCTGTTATAACTGTTGGCCTCCCTGCTACGCCTATTGTGTCCATGTCTTCTCTTTCTCCGGCCCTTACGCCCACCACACAGCCATTAAAGACATTGGTGCCTGCTCACTCGGTTACCCCTTCCCTTTTCCCTCACTCTGCAGTAATACTAGGTAGTGGGAAGCCTGTACGTGGACTGCGGGACGGGGGGCTGGGCGTCAGCTAGGGAGCAGTTGGGGCGAATTTTAATACGATCTGATGTGGGGGAGGAAGAAAAAAAGCCAGTAGAAAATCAGGCCGCTCAGTGGGCCCGTCATCCAATTTATAGTACTGAAGATGTGTGGAGCGTGATGAGAGATTATGAGCCGTTTCTGCAACAGCATGCAGTCAAGCACATGTCGGCTACATTGATTGGATTGTGGGAACAGTGATTCAATGCTATGGCGCCCCAGATTATTTACAATATCAGAGATAATGTATACGTTGCTGGTATGGCGCCTGAGGAGGTTTTCGGAAACATTGCAACATTGGTAGCTTACCGTGGTAGGCTGTTTGAGAAGAGACCGAATACAGTATCCCAGTTTCCAATGAGGGAAGTCCATCCCATATATCACCCTGAGGTGCCGGAGCTTCGAGATCGGCATGATGCTGTCATTAGACCAAAGGTAGTGTAGTTCCTATTTCCCTAATAGGCTCTGCGCATTGGAATAATATAACCTATAGGCTTGACATAGGACTAAGGTCGGTATGTCCCTATTGAGTATATTAAACTTAATTACTTGTGCCAGCTAGCTCAGAGGCCACTAGAAACTCCTTGAGAACAAGAAGGGAGTAGTTTCTGGCAACCGAAAAACATGACAACTTTGTTTCCCTTTAGAATCTGAACACGTCTCAGAATCGTGGAAACAATAGATAACAGTTTCACTCAGTCAATCGTGCATGCTTAGTTTCTACAGAGTTACACAGAAAGGAAAGACGGGCGTTTCAATAAAAGGGTTTTATTGAACAGTCTTGTTTGTCGTGTAAGAGATATGTGCTGTTATGATCACAAGACAGTATGCAAGATAAATAATGTACAGCGTAAGCAGTAGAAATAAAATACTGCGCTAGCATTATCTTTTAGCATATATTCACGTACATAAATAACATGAGCTAAAAATGCGAGTACTCATATGATGCATCTCTAAGCTAGTTCTACCCCAATGTACCTAACCTGGTCTAGGTGTAGGGAAAGGTAGAAGTAGGTGGAGTATTCTCTAGTCTGTTATACTAAGAGTATGTTAAGTATAGTACGCCAAGTATGGTATGCCAAGAGTCCCTCTAGGTTCTAGTCAGCTCCATACCTTGAGAATGAGAGAGGTGGGAATCTCTTGCCGGATCTGGAACTCTAACACCCCGCAAAGGGAGTCAGAACACTGGAAGCTGGATTCGTCTGCGTGCAGGAATGACAGCGTCTTCTCAGTGCGTCAGGCCGGGATACGGGCTCCTCTGAAGTCGAGGTCTCCTCTAACTTGCTTGGGCAAGGGAAGGTATATTTATACCTGGTAGGTGTCTTGGAATGTTAGCATTGACGTGAAGTCGGACAGAGGAAGACGTCAGGAATGAACCCTTAAGGTATAACGGTTCATACATAATAGATGAGTTCTTGGAGAAATCAATAGTCCTGTGCTAGGGGAACTCCCGAAGCTTAAGGGTCTGGTTTCTAAGAGCTCGTTGTGACGTTAGGGTGGACGGATGTCGGTGACCATGCCTGTATTTGGAGTGCACGGTTAATGCCTAAATAAGGACTGAGATTCTATGCCTATATAAGGACATGATTCAGGAAAACCTATATACGGACACCTAAAGCGGAATACAACAGTAGAGGCCCGCTTCCAAGAACAGTGGGTCTACACCCCATGGAAGAGGAGTGAGGTGTTATCTCTTAAGACTCCATTACCTGATCCTAGGAAGAATCCTACTGCATATTATAAGGAATTGACAGAAGCCGCTTCATCAACAGTGATGACACTTGCGGATATTGAAATGTTTTTGGGTTGCTGGTGCCCGTTGACATTTGGAGGCAGGTGCACACTCAGGATCATGCTGTAGAATCGGGTGGTACATGGGACCAGATTAAAGCATGGGATAAGGAAAGGAAGCCTGGAGAGAAGCCGAAGCCAGAGATTTTAGCTTTACCTGGCCGAATTATTACCTATATGCACTCCCTTATTCCTCCGAGAAGGGTAGATTGGGACAAGTTAGCGACATGTCGTCAGAAGAAAGATGAGTGTGTGTCTGATTTTTTCACACGGTTCGAGGGTGTGTTCTTGGATTTTAGTGGACAAGATTTGTCGGTAGAAGGGGGTGTCCGGCAGTTCGTCAATAGATTTGTTACTAACTTGCTCCCCGAGATTGCAGCTCGGTTTCAGGCTTCGGCGAGCACTTGGACAACATCCTCCCCATCTGTTATATTGAGTATGGCACAGTATTATGAGCACAGGGAGAACTAGTAGAAGGAGAAGGTGGAAAAGAAGCACAAGGAGTTGAAAACGAAGGTGTTGTTACAGCAGGCGTCTAGGGGAAGTGGAAGGGGACGTGGTACTGGTCCGGCCCAGCAGCCTCCCTAGTAGGAGTGCTGCGCCTGTAGGGCCGAATCAGTGCATGTACTGCAGAGAGGAGGGACACTGGCGTAGCGAGTGTCCGGTGTTATTGCAGAAAGTTGCTGCCCCTCGAGGACAGGGTTCTCGAGGACGGGGTTGCGGGATAAGTGATCGGGACAAGGCTCGGGAGGATGGGGCATCGCAGGGATGCCCTGATCAGAATTATTTTGATGACTCTCAAGGGAGACAGTGTTATCATGATGATTATGATCTGGACGAGGTGACAGGGATGTCCCACAGCTAGGACAGCCAGGGACAGGGTGAGGGACCAGTTCAGATACCTGTAGATCAGTGCGGTCCTTATGTCACCGCAGATTTGCAAGGCTCAGTTAAGAAATTCCTAGTGGGCACAGGTGCAATGAATAGCTCAGTTTCTCGTTCGCTGGTCCCTGGGGCAGCTCTGTCTGGCCAAAATAATGTTTTGGTAGGCTTTTCAGGTGTACCGGTTGTGAGCCCCATTTCCAAGCCCCTTGCCTTGACTATCGGTCTCGTTACTGTGGATTCGCCCTTTGTATTGACATCAAATTGTGGAGAAAATTTAATGGGTTTAGATTTATTGTAAAAGTTGCAAGCAACAATTTTTTGTTCCCCGGACGGTATCTATATGACAATGGGACCAAATGTAACGAGTTCCAAGCAGTGTTTGTCCAAAGATGCGCCCCTTCCTGCTGAGTTTAAAGATGTGCCACCCACTTTGTGGGCGACGGGTGATACGGATGTGGGAATATTGCAAATTCCCCCAGTTTCTATCAAAGTTAAGGACAACGCCGTTTTGCCCTGTATTCCTCAGAACAAAACACCGCAAGAGGGGGAGCGAGCTTTATTACGCATTATACAGGATCTGATTGAGTCGGGGGTAGTTGAGGAGACGGCATCGAATGTCTGTAACAGCCCTATTCTTCCTATTCTAAAGAAGTCATCCCCAGACTCCCCTGATGACACTGCGGACATTTATCGTTTTGTGATTGATTTGCGTGCAGTTAACAAAATAGTGGTTCCTCAATTCCCGGTGGTCCCTGACATTACTGCCCTTCTAACAATGATGCCTTCCTCTGCCCAATTCTTCTCTGTCATTGATTTGAGAGCTCCCGGTTTGGGGATTACTAATTGGTAGTTATCCCCGCAAAAACCACCTCTCCGGCCCCCCACCCGCCTGCCCCCTGGACCGAACGGCGGACCCCTCCGAACCAGACCACTGAAACGGATCTTAGCAGCCAACTTACCCTGATCGACGACCGATGCTGCTCTGGACCGTGCCTACGCTGCCCGGACCCCGACGCGGCTTGACTAGTGCCCAGCTCCCTGACCGATATGATGCAGGAATTCGGCTGCCACACTAGCAAGCCCTGAGTTAACGGTGTTGGCTCTCCCGATGGAAGAAAGGTCTGCGGGTCCTGTGAAACATCCGATCGGGACCGTTCTCCCTTGCAAAGCTCAAGCTTGCCGTGGCGCTCCGAGGAAAGCAGGGGAGCCGCTGGCCAAGAACCCAAAGCCTCTCCTGCCCGTGGGCCAGGATTGAGCCCCTCTGGCCGCTGGCGCCAGGAACTAGCACCCCGGAGTGGTCCCGCATTTCATCTTTAATTCTGGCTCCGGCTTGCTCGCCCGCCGTCCAGACTAAAGCCTAGACAGCACTACACTGCGGAAAATATCCGCCGACCGGACCTCACTCGAGACTACGCTCTGTGCTTTGGCATTTACTTGTCTCCCAACAACCCACTGTTGCTGCCAATGTTATATTCGTTTGCCGGGGGGGCCTGATCGAGCGGGATATGGAGGCTCATCTCCGCTTCCTGACTTCCTCCTCGCCGCCTTTCAGCGGATCCCATCGCGCCGCCGCCGATGCCCGACTATTTCTCCGGATGGCCGCTGAGAAACCGGGCTGAGGCTCTCTTCCCCCCCCTCTCTCCTGACCCTCCCTCCACCTCCAGACTTGACTGCAGCTGCTTTTCCTACTGCCATCCCGCCTGGCTTGCCTCCCGTAAGACGTCTGGGACAACTTGGAGGTTTTGAGTGGAGGTAAGAACTACTCCATCGGACTTTTGGACTACGTCGCTTTTGCACCCCATTTTGTGACCTTCTCCGATTGTCACTCCTGTCCCGTTCCGCCATCTTGCGACCTGGTCCGTACCTCTGGTCTCCAACTGGACTACTTTTGATCTCCTCTCCACGGATCTACGCATCGTCTAAGACTATTGCTGATACCTCTGTTCCCCCCACTCTTTGTCATGTCGACCCCCCCCCCCCGATTACTCGCATGTTTTAATGCCACGGTTCATATTGGGCAACACTGCATTTATCCTTTGTTAACTCTGTGTAATTTTGTATCTTACCAATACCCCTGTAAGCACGCGGACTCCTCCGGGTCTTTCCAACACCCCCGGTGACTGCCCCCGTGTTACTGCCTGTCCCGGCCTGACCTTAAAATGGCGGCCAAACTTTCCCCCCGGGCCACATCTTCCCTTTCCCGCCGCAATCATTTGCTTCCTGCGATCTCCATATTCTGCCTACGCTCTCTTCACCCTTTAACTCGCTTTTTACTGCTAGCCCTCCCATTTTAGACCATGAGGGTAACTGATTTTGATTAAACTACGTTCATTTTGGCAGACTACTCATATTATTTTCCTGGCTCTTTCCTATTACCTCCAACGCTAGCTGTTCTAGGGCATGAGGCGTCTGTACCAGCGTACCTACTCTCATTTCCCCCATTCTGCTGTATAGGTCCTCCCCTACCGCTCAACTGTCCCTAAACGGCCTCCATGAAGGTGCCCCTTGCCAAAGCACTCCCTCTCCCCTTGTTGGGGAGGGATCCAGCATTTTTGCCCCGGAGTCTCAGATTCCCCTCTGAGAGAGTCCACAGTGTTAAGGGATTCACACATAGCGGAAAAGGGCCTAAAACGGCCTCCTTGAATGTGCCCCTTGCCAAAGCACTCCTCTCCCCTTGTTGGGGAGGGATCCAGCATTTATGCCCTGGAGTCTCAGATACCCCTCTGAGAGAGTCCACAGTGTTAAGGGATTCATACATACCGCGGATTCACACCGCGGAGCCCGAGCAAATTTGGCCGATGCCCGGTGGAGCTGTCCTATGCAGCTATAAAGGAGTCTGACCCCTTGGCCGTCACCTACCCAGCCGGTCATCTGACATTGTCTTCCTCGTCTCCCCCATTTGTGTTTCCTTCCCTCCCCCTCCTCCCTCCTCTGTGATCCTTTTGATTCTAACTGATGTAACTACGTATCCTGTAACTCGCTGACTCAACTGATGTAGATGCCTACCGCGGAGCCCGAGCAACCATGGCCGATGCCCGGTGGCGCTGTCCTATGCAGCTATAGAGGAGTCTGGCCCCTTGGCCGTCACCTACCCAGCCGGTCATCTGACATGGTCATCCTCGTCTCCCCAGTTTGTGTTTCCTTCCCTCCCCCTCCTCCCTCCTCTGTGACTCTTTTGATTCTAACTGATGTAACTATGTAACCTGTAACTCGCTGATTCAACTGATATAACTATGTATCCGGTAACTCGCTGATCCTCATGTAAAGCGCTCTGATACCTCCGGGTCTAGCCAGCGCTATAGAAAACTTTGCAAATAAAAAATAAAAATAAAAAAGTATCCCAATTCATCCTGATAGCTGTCACCTATTTGGTTTCACACTAACTGGCAGAAGTTTTAGATTCTGCTGCGCTCCTCAGGGCTATACTGAGAGCACTAGTATATATAACCAAGCCCTGAAAGCCCAATTGGATTCCCTGATGCTTTCTCCAGATAATGTATAGCTTCAGTATGTGGATGACATACTGATAGCTTCCGACACCGAACATGGATGCAAAGACAGTATGGTTAAGTTGTTGCTACATTTGGCTCACCATGGACATAAAGTGTCCCTTTCTAAATTTCAATATTGTCGACAGGAGGTCACCTATTTAGGTCACCTACTGTTGAAGGAGGGTAGGCGATTGACACCGGAGCGCATTAGCGCCATTGTTACAATGCCCATCCCTAAAACTCAGAGATGTAAGCGCCTTCATTGGCATCACTTCCTACTGTCAGCATTGGATCCCTAATTATTAATTACTAATAAAGTGTTTGCTAGCACTAACCACTAAAGATGTGCATGAACCCCTGCCGTGGACGTATGCATGTCAGCAGTCTTTTGAGCAACTAAAAATTGCGCTTTGCTCTGCTCCTGTGCTTGGCACCCCTGACTATGCGAAGCCGTTCGTGTTGTATGTACACGAGATGGCTGGCTGTGCGCTCTCTGTTTTAACACAGGCCTTTGGAGGTAAGCAACGGCCATGTGTTTGTTTTTCCGCTTTGCTTGACCCGGTTGCCAGAGCCCTCCCTAGCTGTCTAAGAGCGGTCACGGCTGTGGCCATCTCTATAAGGCAATCGGCTGGGCTCATACTTGATACTGACCTCACAGTCATGGTACCGCATGCTGTGGACACTCTTTTGAACAAGACCAAGACACAGCACCTTACCAGTGCACGTCTGACTGGCTATGAGTTAACTCTTTTCGCCCCGCATATTACGATAAAAAGATGTGCCACTCTGAATCCTGCCACGTTACTACCCCTCCCTTCTGAGAGTGAAGAAATATACATACATGATTGTCTGTTTCGGACGGAGGAGGAGACGAAGGGACGGGTAGACTTGACTGATGTTCCCTTATCTGACCCCCAAGGGGAGCTATATGTTGATGGCTCTTGTTTCAAATCATCAGACGGCACCACCCCCGCAGCATATGAACTCACTACGTTGCACACAGTAGTTGAGACATCACGAGTTCCTTATCAGTCCACCCAAGCAGCTGAGTTGATCGCCCTTAATAGAGCCTGTGAGTTGAGCGAGGGACTGGCTGTCAATATCTACACTGACAGCCAGTATGCCTTCGGGGTCGCCCATAATTTTGGGTGGCTCTGGGCAGAGAGAGGGTTCCTCACATCCCATGGGACGCGTATTCAGAATGGGCCCCTTATACATAGGCTTTTGTCTGCCCTGACACTCCCTAAGAAATTGGCTATAGTGGAGTGTAGTGCCCACAAAGCAATCACTGATGATGTGGGGAGGGGAAATGCATTTGCAGATCAGATAGCTAAGGAGAGAGCTCGAACAAAGATGAAAAAGATGTTTGTAGCTGGTCCTGCCAGGTGGGTACCAGAGGCCACCATGTTTGAGGACACTCTGGACAATGTCAAAGAGATCCAGAGCGAGGCAACAATTGAGGAGTTAGCAGTCTGGCAGGAAAGTACGGCACGTTTGGATGAGGATGGGTGCTGAACTGACAAGTCAGAAAGGAAGAGATGGATGCTACCGGATGCATATGTCCTTTCTGTGGTTACTATGGCGCACGGGCCAGCTCACATTAGTGCGAAGGGAATATGTAAGCTGTTAGACCCTGTATGGCAGAATGACAACATTCCCAAAGTTGCTGCTCACCTTGTGAAGTACTGTATGGTATGCATGATGTATAGTCCTGGAAAAGGCACCCCTACACCTCCTGGTAATTTTGCACCGCCTTTCTTCCCTTTCGAGGTTCTCCAGATGGCTTTCATCAAAATGGAACGAGTCAATAATCTGAAATATGTGTTAGTAGTTGTTTGTGTGTTCAGTAAATGGATTGAGGCTTACCCCACTAAAGAGAACACAGCCATGGTGATGTCGAAGGCACTCTTGAAAGAGTTCTTTCCGCGTTTTGGTTTGCCACGTTTGATTTGGAGTGACAACGGAAGTCACTTCAACTCAAAGGTATTCAGTTGGTGTGCGATGGCTTGCACAACAAGCAGAAATTTCATGCTGCAAATCATCCCAAGTCGGCAGGTTTGGTTGAGAAGTACAATGGTACTCTCAAACTGAAGCTGGCAAAGATCAAAGAGAGCACAGGATTGCAATGGCCAGATGTTTTACCATTGGCTTTGTTGTCTACAAGAGCCACGGCTCACACTAGGACAGGGTTATCCCTGTACAAGGTCGTGTTTGGCCGCCCAGCGAATGTCTGGGGCATCCCGCGACCTCGTAGGTTTTCCGAGATAGAATACCCTTTACTTGTGGATTACTTATATCAGTTGACTAAAAACTTGCACTCTATTCACCAACAGATTCATGAAGCTTTGCCGCCAGTTCCCGAGGGGCCAGGCCATGATATCAGACCCAGTGACTACATCCTGGTGAGGAACTATCAGAGGAAAGGCAGTTTGGAGCCGTGTTGGAAGGGGCCTCTCCAGGTCTTCCTCGCCACCCACACGGCAGTCGGAAGAATTGGATTCATTTTACCCACTGCAGGAGGGTGCCCCCTTCAGTTGCCCTATGACTGCTGGGTGCTCGATGGAATCGCCGACTCTGAAACGGAGCAGGTGCCACGCTTCGTTCCCTTTCTCAGATGCACGACTTGACGTGGGCACTCACCAAGGAGGAGAGCAATGCAGTGTTGAATGAGGCAGTGCCACTTGAGACTAAGGCCGCCCAGGAGCCCCAGCCTGCTGGCTCGTCTGTGTTTGAGCCCCTGCCCATTGGTCCCTCTGAGTCTGAGCCCCTTTTTGCTGACTCCTCTGTGCCTGGAGTAGTTGGGTACAATCTGCGTCCCAGACGGAAGAACAGTGCACCAAAGGAAAAGTCAGATTAGCAGGGATGGAATGCGAGGAAGAAGAATAGGGTGTACCTTGCCTGTGGTACCAACAGTAGTTTAGGGAAAGGGAGATTGGTGCATTGTTCAGACATTGGACAGGGTGAATTCGACGTGCTCCCCCGAAAACAAAAAGGGGGTACACTACCCTGAACGACGTGGGAATTCTTCAGAAAGGGCTGCGATCACGCAGCTTCACCGGAAAGTGCTCAACAGCACCACCGTAGATGAACAATAGGAGTCTACCAGTGAGACTCTGACGGACGCTGGAACCCTTGCCCCTTTTCTTGCTTTATTATTATTGGCTCCATTGCAGGTCCTTTCCCCTGATTCACAAATGTACCCATTTGGTCGCCCAATTATGGAGGAAGAACAGCACTTTGCAGCCCCACGTTTCGGGCAGAACGGGTCTGGTTGGTCTAGTTGGTCTGCTAAGAAAAAGGTGCTCTGTGCTGTTTTTGTATTGTTACTGTTGTTGATTTTAGGAGGGGTGTCCTGGGTTTTGGAGTGCAATTGTACTGCCCCATCATGTGTTATATACAAGATTGTTTCTCCAGTTCGTGCCAAAAGAACAATACCAAGCAATATATTTCTAGATACACACAGGAAATTCTTTGGGGAAGGTACAGCTTGCTATCCTACTGAATCTGTTACGAGTTTGTGGACTGCTTACCCATTGTCACTGGTTAATTATACATATGTTCGCCCACCACAATTTGTAGAGGTAAAGGGTGAGTTCGGGATGGGATATCCGAGTCGCTGTTTGTATTATAGGAAGCCACGAGGGAAGAGATATCCAGGTTGTAACATTAATGTGTATTGTGACAATCTGTATATGGAGGAACAGAACATAACTTTAATGGGTTGGCAGTATCAAGATTTGACAGTCACTCGAGAAGCAGGTTACTATCCCGCATGCTGTCCGATAGTAAGTAGTACTGATGCTTTCTTATACATAAATTGTTCTGGACTGATATTGTTTAAGAATACAATGTCTTAAGTGAGGAAAGATGATCCGAGTACAATGGGGATGAATACCAGATATGCTCCTATAGATTACCAAGGTCCACTTTATGCCCACCCAGGATTTTACTTCTTGTCTAATGGTACTTATTCCAATGTTCATAATGGTACAGAGGACGTGGCTTTGAGAATGGTGCTTCCTCTTGGGGTGCCTCTTGGGGTGCCTTGTAAGTATTTTAAACTGGTATACTAGTATGTTTGGCTTTTGAGCCAAACATAGCGGCTGACCGCTGGAAAGAGCACTTTTTGGCTCTTTATGCCTCATATGCTGTTGAGGCCAGCAGCCCGACCTTAGCTACTCTGACACCCCCGAAGTCCAAAATAGTTATCCCCGAGATCACTCTGGCAGAAGTCACTAAAGCCCTAAGTAGAATAGTTCCAGGGAAAGCAGCAGGCTTGGACAAGATACCAGGGGATCTTTTTCGGGCTGATCCCAACATCTGGGGCCCTTATCTATGGGTGGTCTATAACGCCATCCTACAGGGGATGGCTCTCCCTGCAACCTGGGCAGGGGCTGAGATCCTCCCTGTATATAAAAAGGCATCACCTCTATTACCAACAAATTATAGACCGATCAGTCTGATCGATGTATCACAAAAAGTCTTTGCCAGGATTGTACTAGATCGCCTGCAATCCTGGCTGGAGGAACACAAGATCATGAGCCCTTTGCAAGCCGGTTTTAGAGAAAAAACATCAACGGTAGATCAGATCTTTAGGCTCCAACTTCTTTATTGGAAATCAGTATATCTAGAAGGAGGTAGCTTGTATCTGGTCTTTGTGGATCTCAAGAGTGCATTTGACCTGGTTCCTAGAGACGCTTTGTGGGGGGTGCTGAGTGAATTAGGAATACCCTACTATCTTTTAAATATACTGAGAAGGCTATACACTGGTAACTATGTCCAAATTAGGTATGGGAAGAAAGGGGAACTCACGTCGCCCATCCCCATTAATAGGGGAGTCAGACAGGGCTGCGTGCTTGCCCCTACCCTGTTCTGCATTTACATCAACGGACTGGTAAGTGCGCTGAGTGAATTGAAGGATATAGATGCCCCCAAATTAGCGCACAAGCCAATTCCGGCTATGATGTTCGCAGACAATACCTTACTCCTCTCTAAATCCCCCATGGGCATACAGAGAATTTTAGACGGGTTTTGTGAGTTCTGTAGGCTTAGGGGGCTGGAGATCAATATTCAAAAACAAAATTTATGGTCTACAACCCTACTAGATCAACCCGCCCCAACCCATGCATGAACGGTATTCCCTTGGAGCGGGTATCCGTATTTGACTACTTGGGCCTTAACTTAACCGAAAATATGGCCTGGGGGCCCCAAACAGATAAGTCAAACCTTAAACTGGCCCAGACCGCCGGTGGCCTGGCCAAGTTTTACAGAAACTCTATTCATAAGCCTGTAAGTCCAGTCATAGAGATTTATAAAACCCAGCTCAGGAGTGCTGCCCTATATGGGTCCGAACTCTGGGGGCACTGTCACCCCAGCTCCATCGTCAAAACAGAGAACAATTTTCTTAGGAAGTTATTCGGCCTACCGGTGAGTTCCCCACTGGTTCCACTGCGTTTGGATCTAGGGGTGAGACCCATCGCAGAGGAAATTGGCTGCAGACCTCAACTCTTTTGGCGGCGCCTCTGGGTGACACCCGAATTGGCCGAATACAGGTCCGAGCTCCTAGAACTTCTGAGACTCCCTGGCATAGGCAAGCTGCCTTGGTTTGCACATATCAGGGAAGGTCTCCGCTCCATTGGCAGAGATAATCTATGGTATAATCCAGATTCCCATGTCTGAACTGGGGTGGTGGAGTGAGCTAAAGAATGATAATGGATTAAACCCAGATCAGTTGACTGGGGGTGAGTGTTTGATTTGCTCTAACGCTCCGTCCATCATCCCCTTTGGTATCGCTTTGTTCGCCCTAAGTTGGCAGGGTATGCCCAGACGTGGGTCCCTTGCTCACTTTGCCACTGGATTCAAGATAGCCTGGCTGATGAGGGTTTTGAACCCGAAACCGGTCCCAGGATGCTTGTTTCCGGTCCAGGGAAGACATGGCTTGGCAGTTCGGGCTGGACTGTTCCCATGAGGCACAGGGTCAGACTGATTTGCATATGGCCATGTCTGAACTGGGGTGGTGGAGTGAGCTAAAGAATGATGATGGAGTAAACCCAGATCAGTTGACTGGGGGTGAGTGTTTGATTTGCTCTAACGCTCCGTCCATCATCCCCTTTGATAATCCAGATTCAGCCTGTTTGACAATCCCGCGTAAACAATTAGTTACCAGCTATAGGGTGGGCATACTTGATAAACTCCATGAAGATTCCACCACTGGATCTCTTACATTAAACTTCCTGGCCGTGAAGGATATGTATAATATAGAGCCATGCCTAGATGAAATTCGACTGGCACTAGCCAGGAAACTGTATGTGCAGTTTCGGCATGGCTCTCTCCCTTTGCGTACCTTCACTAACAAATGGCCCAGTGGTATTACTCTGGGGTGTCCAGCGTGTAGCTCGGGAGAGGAGTCTGAACTCCATGTATTCTTCTTTTGCCCGGGATACCACAAAATCAGACACAGATGGTTGATCCAATTGTGTAGGAATCTTGGCACAAGTCACTGCAAAGAAGCATTTAGGCTCCTAAAATACAATACTGAACTCCAAATTGTTTATGCGGTATCCCGTTTTTTAAGCTCTATGTGGTGGGCACGGATGAATTTTCTTAAAGTTTAACCATGGATTGGGCTGTGTGACTGACCTTCTCATTGTTTTAACTTTAATAATATTTTTAACTCAAAATTGTTTTTATCTTGACTTTTAGCCTTTTTAACTGTTCTAGTATAGTTTGTATTTATCTGTGTATGTTCTTTTATGGCTTACAACCGAAATAAAGAATTAAGAATGGAATGGTATACTAAACAAAATATAAGGTGGGTTAAAAGGAAGTTAACAAAGAAATTTTGCGACGGAGTGACAGACCTGGAGGTCAATAATTATAGTAATGGCATCACCTTTGGGTATATACTTTCCTCCATTATTACGTTTGGTGGTACCGCTATGGCCAGGGGTGAAAGGGCTACTGTCTAACTCTACAGTAGCGGCTTTACGTGATATCACCACCCAGTTGGAGAGCATGAGAATATACTCCGAGCAAACAAGATATGCAGTTAATTTCATCTTAGCTAAGAGCGGTGGTGTGTGCGCAGTAGTAGGAGACCAGTGTGTAGTCGGGATCACAAATATGGAAGAGAATATTACCCAACACATTTTAGATATTTTGGAGAATGTTAAGGGGATGGAGAACGGAAATTGGAGTTAGTCCCTCTTCATGGATGGGATTGGATTCTGGAAAAGGTGATTTACTTTGTTGTGATTCTAGTTGTCTGTTGTAATCTGGTGCAGTGCCTTCCCTTATGCTGTTCTTACTGTACAACGCTCCTCACCCCTAAACCGCAAAAGACAGTCCATGAGACTGCTGCGATTATGTTGCAGAAGGATATTCACGAAATAATGCAGATAGATGAGGGTATGTTTGATTCTACCACCTCCCTTGCAACTTCTATTCCTAATTCCTAATATTAAATATATGAATCATTTTAAGTGTTGATGTTCCTATGCATCTCAGACAACGTCCCTAATGAATATGCAGGCTGCCCACGACAATGTCGATCCTGGGGGTGTTTTTGAAATATTACTCATGTGTGTCCTGGCATATACTAATAGTCCTTATACTTTACATGACAAAATTGTTAGCAAATGCTAAAAGGAGGGTCTGTTAGACTGAAAATGTGTCTGGCTGACTCCTTCTAGCATTATGCGAGTTAAGTTAGCATTTGCAGCACCATTTTGTATTCAGTCGCCATTTTGTACCATGATCGAAATGAAGCTTCTGTCTCATACTGTCTGCCTCAGCAGAAAGCAGCCTCGATTGTTTCTTTTTATTATTCAAGGTTAAGCTGCGCTGCACTAATGAATAGCTCGTTCTGTTTTGCATGCCTTTCCTTGTAGGTAGTCCTGCTCCCACTCTCTGAGAGATGGGCATGGGCTGAGTAACCTTGAAGCTCAGATAGCGTGTTCCTGGTCTCAGGAAGGTAGCTCATCCTTCTGTGCCTCCTTTGTTTAACCTGCTTCAACTGGAAATTTCCAGTCTGGGCGGGTCTGTTGGGTATTGGAAATGTATAATATCTGATGTTATTTTGGTGAGGGTCAGTCCCTCGGCAGCTGTCTATGGAGGCTGGTCAGACTGGACTGCGCTCGAGTGAATACTAATAAATAACTTGGTTTGTATTCTCTGTCTGGCCGACTCTTCATTTGTATGGAAGGCTGAGAGGTGGTCGTGAGTGACCCGGGAGGCCCAAATAGGGTCACTTCCTTCAGTCTTCAAGGCATTCATGTGCGAATCGAAAGAGCCAAGGAAATATATTTGCATTTTGGAAGTTATCTGAACACGTTATGCATAGAGCCACTGCAAATTCATTTGTCACTCTGTAGATTTTTGCACCTGTCATCACAGGCAGTAATTGCCTTCTGGCAGTATGGTGAGTGAACAGCTATGCTGCTCCAGGCAATTGTAGTAGGGCTGTGCCATATAGAAAATTTGGAGCTTTTCTCGACAGGCAACCTCTCGGAAAAGCCAACTTTCGTGGAGCAGCACGAGTCACGTATCATGAAAACCTAATCCTCTTGCTTCAATAGGCTGTGCCTTAGCCCTCTAGGTCTTTCCTGTGTTGGTTGTTCCCTGTCTGCTTCTCCATCTCGCTCCCCTTTTTTCTATTTCACTGCTCAGAAGCCGGTGGCAGGTGCTATTAAATGTCAGTGTGCTGAATTACAAGGCTGTGGAGTCTTGAATCCACCTCATGCCTCTGTAATCCACCACTAATCACTCCCTGCCCCTATATTTCAATCTTGCAGGTGCCTGTTTTCTACCTTTGTGATTGTTTTTCAGTCTTTCTTTTCCTCTTTCTTTCCCGTTTGTCTTTTTTCCTCTCTTGGTCTCAGTAAATGTCTGATGAGGAAAAATAACTGCCAGTCCCCAAACAGGAGTGCCAGTGGGCCCACCGGCTCCAATTAAGCACTGAAGGACTGTAACCCACAAAGTAATTAAATAACTCCTGACTCACAATAAATTACCCAGGGTCTGCACGCAGTAAAGTTGTGGCGGGTGTCTATGTCTTTCTAAGCTTCAGACCTGGTGTGCTCCCTGTATTAGGTCAAGTGAAGAAAGGAGCACAAACAGGACCATAAACATTATTTCCAGACTGTACTTGGTTCAGAAACATCAGCTGTCCTCCTTCGGAAGCACTCGGTTCAAATAAACACAGCTCAGATACAACGCACGACAGTCGGATGAAAAGCAGTAAGCATGCTTTAAATCACCTGTTTGTCTTCAAGAGGCGAAAGTGATTGCTCTACTCGTCTTCGAAATGACTCAATGTTCGTTTTTCATAAATATTTGTGGGACTTGCACTTAGAAGCATAGAGCAACTGTGGCCCATGAAAAAGGATTGGGCAGATTACATGTTTAACTGACATGCTGATTGCCCTCTTCTTAACCTCAGTGAACTCTTCACTTTGTGTATGTCGGACTTCAGGGAGACAGCGAAAGCTTGCATTTTGCATATGTTTCAGTGTTAGAAATCTCTAGGGTCCATTTCTAACCTCCTCTATTCATCCAAGTTGATGGTGATGTTGACCATTGAACAGCCGTAGCCCTTTGTGGATTATGAGTTTCAGGACGCGGGCAGGCAGGCTGCAGACCGTCAAGAAGCAGTGAATTGGTGATGACCACCACAATGACTACACCTCATTACTTTTAATAGTTTACTACTAAACCGTTTTAGTTCATTGTTTTAACTTTCTCTTGATTTCTTTTTTTACCTTTTTGTTTTTAATCACTTCAAGTTTTTCTCCTTCAGACAATTTTACTTCCCCCATTCTTCTTTTTTACGTCACACTTTTTTCATAATGGGGTAACCATCTGCACTTTTTTTCAACTTTAGCTTTTTTTGGTTTGCTACTTTTTGTTGAGATGGGGGGGTCCTCAAAATCTCCTTTTTCCTTTCTTCAAATTACCCCTTTTCACTTTTTCTGAACCCCTAAAAACCTAATTTTCTCGATTTTCATTTTTTAGTGTTAAATTCAGAAATGTTCATTTAGAAATACTGAGGTGATACCACAAAATTGTATGACCTAGGATGGGAAATCATCAGTAACAATGCCAGGGTACTGATACTGTGATTCATCAGCTATCTTGGACACCAAGGACCATGCCCTCCTGTTGGAACGTTTAAAATAGGTGGGATTTGCACAGCAATATCCTTTAAAGGATAAGATCTCTTCTGCCTGGCCATTCCCAGGCAGTGTCCTAGCCTTCATGTTAAACATTATATCAACTAATTTTGTTTGAAGTACCACAGAATCAGATCAGTCTCCGACATGTTTTACTATTGATATTATGCCACTCATGAAATGTATACAAGTGTTTGGGTTCACAGTCTTTATATATTCGGATGACACTCAAATGGTGATGAAACTCAAGCCCACAACTGAATTGGTCAATGTTACTGCAAGAAAACTAAAGTCACGGTGGGAGGAGGCCAGTGGCATCTTTACCCAAATCTGTCTCGCTGCTCTTTATGCATATTGAGTTACCTAGTTTAGAAATCTAAACGTGAAGGGTTTGGAGTAGTTTCAGAACCTCCAAAGTTCCACTGGAGGAAAGACCGTCTTTTCCATCTGAGAAGCATGGAAGAGCTATTGACTACACTGTTATTGTGATTAATTTAAGTAATGGTAGCTTGCTTTCTAGGCTGGATTACTGTACCAGCATCTTCCTTGGCCTTGCTAAATACCTGCTTTGACTACAGCGGTCATGGGCACCTCTGGCCATAAATATTGGTACCATGTCTCACATGACCTGCGGTCCCTTCAATACCTTCCCATGGAAAGGCAAATCACTTTCACGGTCTTGTCTTGTTTATTATAGTAAATAATTTCTTCAGAAAAAGATCAAACTCTAAATACATATCAGAGCCCTGCCCAACTTTATCTACTGACCTACTCAATATTCAAAATGACTTACTGACAACAATACTTTCAGAATGGCACTTACCCTGACCTACTAAACAAGGGCTGGCAAAGGCTTTAGATGTGGCTAAAATGGGCAGATTAAGGCATTGGAAGGCAGCCTTTCTTCTGACACACATGGATTGGTTTGACGAGATGTGCAAAATGCCTACCTATGAAAGGGTGATTGCGAGACTGAATGATGAAGATGCTGTTTGAAGAGACATGGGGCAGTTTCATAGGTACAGAAGGGTGACCCCTTCAAAACATTTTAGCAGGTGTAGAGGAGCCCTGGGATAGTGGAATGAATAAGAATGAACATACTTTAGGAGGAACAGACCAGAGGCCTGAAATGTTCGGAGGGAAGGTACAGAACTGGGCTTGTGACCATGACTACGAACTGTAGCATACGATGTCTGAGGGGTGCAGAGAAATTATAGTAAATTAGCAACCAGGACAGTTATTACAGCTTGTGACAAGAGTTGGTGGAGTTGGATAGGTAGATATACCCATGCTTTTAACGAACCTCCGAATCCCGTTACAAGGACAATACACACACAGTATGATTTACTGTTCAAACGGACACAGAAGTAGAGTGGTGAGCTACGTGGAACAAGTGGCACCGACTACTTCTAGCAGAGATTTATGACAATCTTTTTCTAGGCATTAGCAAATCTGTATCAGCTATTCTGCATGGCAGACGCCATAAGGGAAGGGTGAGTGGCAATATGAGGCAGAATTGTGTCAAACCTAGAACCAGCAAGGTTCAATGACTGGGTCACTAATAGCAAAATGTTAACTGTTGATTAGCGGGGCATTGTTGGGTTGTACACTTATTGCAGACCCTTTTTCCATCAAACCTGATATGCTTGTGGCAGTGGCATAGCTAGACATACTGCCACCCAGGGCAACGCCTTAGTATGCCGCCAGGGTGCAGGTAAGTGCCCGGGGTGGGGTGGGGCAGCCGACCTGTTCCCAAGGGGGGGCAAGGGGTGTTATCCGACGGACAACTTGTTCTCGGGGCCGGGGGGATGATGGTAGTCGTAACTTGACACGGCTTCCGCCACCCCCAAAAAAAGTGTCACATCCCCCCCACCCCCAAGCTATGACCCTGATTTGTGGATTATGCTTAATGAAAATACCTATTAGATGTTTCATGTTGGTATTATACCGAGTCATCCAGTCTGTGTTGTTGCTGTATGATTATTGTTATTTGATAAATGGAACAATGCATGAAAAATTTATGATATACGTTTCTGTTTATTGACACCCACAGATGAGCACTTAAAGCACATTGCTCTCCCCATAAGATAAATGAGTGCGGTCTCGAATGACTCTGCAGTTCAGGTCTAACCAAACTGTCAGATGTCACGTTGTGGCAATAGCAGCACTTTATATAATTAAAGCAATGTAACCTAAGTAATCTTCGCCTCATGAAGACAGAGAAAGAAAGAGAGAGAAACCATTGGCAGACTCTTGGACCACGAGAAAAGATTACTTTTACAGGTTTTCGAAATGGCTTATAAAACACATACAACATTGAAACACCAAGAGCAATCAGGAAATTATTTTTCTAGGCACTTCCAGGATGACAGCAGGACAATTTAAACACTTAAAAATATTTCCTGTCCTGTGATTTTGAAAGGAAAGTAAGAAATGTGTGGCTACTTATATTATTAGGGGGCTTCTTCAAAATCACCCACTTTTCTCCTATCATGAGACTATTCTCATCCCATCCATGTTGGGGTGAATGGGCGTAATGCATGCCTCAAACCTGCAGGGGCCCATTCAGTACATGGCCAATACATATCCATGAGATATGAGAGACTCAGGGGCCCCTCATCACATTCTGCAGGAGTAACCCATCGTTTTGTGTTACGCCACTGTTGGGGGGGGGGATGAGATGAACAACGTGACCCCCCAGTGAGCACCAGAAAATGCTGAACAGAATAATGAATTGATGGTTGGTGACTGGATTTGAGCTGGAAGATGCCCCAAGACACTGTCTCCAGGACATTATTAAGAAACCCAGAGGGGAAAAATACACTGGAAGTTCATTTAGCTTGCGCTGGTCACTGTCAAGAGGCGAGTAGCCATGGGGTGGCTGGGAAAGCGATCTCCCTCGAGAACATTGGGGAGAAGGGGCACAGCTGAGTGGGCATTGGAAGAGGGGAGACATATCAGACAGACTAGAAACAATGACACAGTGAAGGAAGTCTTAGAAACCTGGGTGGCGATACTGGACACATCTCAGGAAGCAGATGAGGGTACTCAATGCCCAGGGACACAGATTCAGAGCACAGTCACTAGTATACAACACACAGACACAGGGGATGACGAAACGGATACGGAAGAACCCACTACAATGGGAAGGTAGTTAAAAGGCTAGGAGAAACATAGCGATAGCTGGGGAATTCAGGGGTTCTCTGGTAATTCCACAGATAGAGGAAAAGGATTGGTCATGTACATGATCTAACATTGGAAGGGGGTGGCTCAGCTATGACGACTGAGGTTAGACTACGATGTAAGTGAATACTGTGATGCTGTTGATTTTGAATGCTGGATTATGATTGTGCATAAGTGAAAGCTCTAACATATTTTAAAAATAATGAATTGATGGTAATTTGCAAAAAAGCAAAGGATTAAGTATATTCCCCACTTTAAGTGGATGGGAGTAGCAAACAGGTGGAAACATTTCGAGTATGTGGAGGGTCCCCAACAAGAGCCCCACAAATTATGACTAGGTCATTTTTCTCTTGTAGAACATAGCAAACTGCAAAAGACCACTTGATCATTAGGACTCTTACCTTTTAGAACGGAGTCAGACATTATGTATTCAAGGAACTTTTACCACTTCTCGCTCGGATGAGTAGGAGTCTCAGTTATTTGAAAGTCTCACTTAGGCGTACCCAGTAGCCAGTTATCAATGGATGTTCGGGATGACATGGTGAATGCCCTTTAACTCAGGGAATCTTCCAATCCATGCCTTCTCTTAGTTCACCTAGGTCTAAACGGGACCACAACACCCTTGTGAATGTGTTGCTGTGTACAGATTAAGGTTTACATTCCCACAGCAGGCACTTGGCACAAAGACACCTGGCGATCCTTACCTACTCCTACTGTGTTGATGTGACAAACAGGAGACCCACAGGGCTGTGGCTCCTTGATGAATGTGTATTAACACAGCACATTGACATTTTTTAACTCCTATTTTTCGCAGCCAAAATGGGTATTTTTATTGTATTGTATATTCCCCATTTGCACTTTCTCAACACTTGATCATTAGGCCTTCACCACACTGTAGTTGTGGCACTTATACCATCATTTGAATATCTATGATTTTGACTGTATGTATGGAGGATTACCAACATTTAGAAAAATATCAAGAATATTGTTTCCGCTTAAGGTTGTTTCACAGTCAGTCAATGCACAACTATCAAATACATAAGTGTGTTCTTATTACTGAGAAAACACTTTATGGAAGTACAATGCCCACGGGTTTCAATTAATGTGCCCGGTTGATTAAGCTCTATTTTTAGTTACTTCGAAGGAACCCCAGTGTTATCATCCTGATTACACTGCCCAGGAATGTAGGAATGAAGGACTGCCCTCGATGTCTTTTCATACCATTGAAATGTTGGACCAATACAAAATACATCACTGGACCTTCTGCACCTATTAGTAGTCCCGCACCTTCCTTTAATGATGCTAATGACCAAACGCCCTTCAGCCAGGCTCTTTGAAGCCTGTTCCCACCAACAGCTCCACAAATAAATAAATAAATGTATCCAGTGACTGTCTGTTTCATATGCCCCCCTTAAACGTCATGGAGAGCTGAACCAGGTGAGACCTAGTTCGATTTGGTGGGTATATTGCTAACAGAAAGGACAAGACAGTGCTAAATTTGAAAAAGAATGAGTGTTGGTGACCAAAGCTCTATTCCAGTGGTGCTATTAAAAATCACTGCACCAAATACCAAGGCTGCTTGCTCCTGAATTCCCCTAGGGCCTCTTTAATCCACTACCAGACACTGCTGCCCCTATATTTCACTCTTGCAGGCCCCTGCTTTCTCCCTTTGTGGCAGTTTTTCCACCTTTCTCTTTCTTTCCTATTTGTGTGTTTTTATCTCTCTTGCTTGTGGTCCATTTCAGATGAGGAAAATTATTTTCGGTTCCCCAAATAAGTGCCTGTGGCCACTACCGACTGAACCCAAGCACTGCTCAAGAGACTTTCCTACTAAAAGAAGCCACAGGCTGTGTGCTCTGGATTGCCTAAACCGGGCACATAGTCTGGTAGGGATCAACTTGGAGTATATGCATTTCTCTGAGGAAAAGCTGTTGCTTTCTGCCAGACCTACCAGGAATTAAGCCCAGGTGGTCTTCTCACTAAAGCTGAATTTATGTAACAAGGCACTTGTTTATTACCCTTGTGGGAGTGCATAACTTGCTCCTACCCTCAGCTCACAATCGAGGATCTCACACTTCTTTCACCCTGCCTTGGTGTGTGCATTTACCCATCATACATTCACCACCAACCACCAGGATCAGTTCTACACTGACCGAAAAGCATGATGTTCTTTACAGAAACATGGACTGTCTTATGCCAGCGTGTTATACTCCCCACTTTGCTGGACATCCCTGCTTGCTGCATGGCAAATTTCCGAATGCAGTAATCAGATGTCTAGGAATTGTAAAATCGTCCTGGCTTTGATTTACTTTTTAAAGCATGCTGCTGCCCCTTGTCCTATCGCTGTCTAGAGTACACCACGACAACCAGCGAAGCGTTGCTACAGAATGAATACAAAAATGTGAAATGGTGCATTGTAATTTGTTTTTTGGGGTAGTTGAATTCATGCAACTTGGCCTAGAACAAAATAATGAAAAGCACTTATATTCTTTTAGTGTCATCAATTGATAAATAATTAAATAATGGTTACTTAGCTTTGTTTACAAAAAATTGTGCAGTAGCTTCAAGTGTTTCCACTTAGCCTTCTTAAAACTATACGAGTTATAACTTCCATGCTCTACAGAAAAGCTTTGAGCACAATTCCCTTTGCTTACATATCATATGCCTGTGTCAAACTCAAAATAAATGATGTTTATGGCAGAGTCATGAATCCCAGTTAAAGTGCGGCATCTACTTGCTTCCAATGACCCCTGAGTGGATCAACCATTAGCCTGACGGTTTAAACAGTTTGACGTGTTCACAAAAACAAAAAGTGCTTTTTAACCTCCGTAAGAACATTTGCTTTAAATCTCCCTGAAGAATAAGGATTCTATAAGTGTCAAATGGAGGTCGAGCGGACGTTTCGCCAAAAGGAGAGGGTAAGATGGAACCCTCCGCCACGTGCCGCTGGACGGGGAAGCAATCTGCAGTAATATCTCTTTTTAAGTGGACAAACCATTTTCTCAAGGAAAATATTCTGTCTTATAACTTTAAATAAGAAAATATGTCAGGTTTATATCGTGAGTGTGTGTGTATGTGAGACAGAGAACAGGTGAAAGTTAACTTTTTGAGTTCAAACAGAAAGTTGGCAGTCTAGAAGCCAGATGACTCAGGACCTGGTTAGGGATTCCAGACTCTCATTCAGAACAGTAGATGGCTTGGCATAAAGTATGCTTTTATTGGGAAGGACTAGTTAGCACACCGATTTGCTTCTTGAGTATTCGACACTGTTCAGTTTTCCTTTTGGGCAAGGTAGTGGAGGCAAACAGCTTTGCAGATAAAACCGAACCACTAGAATTGCATGCACATTTCTAAGGGTCGTCAGTGAAGAGTATGCCGCTGAGGTCAAAATGGTCAGACCTCTTTTGAAATATAAGGTGCTTGTCTGACTTTGTGGCTCAATGGAATGCTGTTCCATCCCAGGGGTCTGCGTCTGGATCCGTGGCTGTGTACGTCACTGCTCAGCTCCACCTCTTTAATTCAGTCTTCTACTTTTAAGATAAATAAATTACAAACTGACTCTCAAGAGATCATTCAATTTCAAAGGGCGTGCGCATCTCACAAAGTCCAGTAGTCAGTTGTAGTTACAAAAATTATGATTTCTTTATTTTCATCAGTATAAATAAGCATTGAACATTAACACTCCAGCCAACGCGTTTCATTCCCACACTGGGAACTTCATCAGGGCTCTTATCTTGATTGTCTCAACCGTTAAGCTTGTGATTATATGAAGCGCGATCCTGTGTATTCCAATAGGACCCAACAATATACTCTTGAGTATGGTAACTCCTCACAATCATGCGCGTCTTCCTCCTTGTTCTCGTGTCAACAGATGACTGGATTACATGTTGTACCATATTTCAAAGTTATATTGAACCCTTATTTCAAACGCCCTCACATTATGCTGTGCTTATGAGGTAAGGACTACTAACACCGTCAGCTCACAAAAGTACTCTATGCAGTGCTCAATTTGAACCTGTGGGGCCCACTGGCACTCATTTGTGGGGACAGCACTTATTTTTCCTCATCAGACATTTTCCAAGTGCAAGAGAGGAAAAAATACACAAAGCGGAAAGAAGGAAGAAGAGAAAAACCGAAAAACCATCACAGAGCGAGTAACCAGTAACCTGTGCGAGTTAGATAAATGGGCAGAGAGTGATTAGCAGTAGATTAAAGTGGCAGGAGGTGGATTCAAGACAATGCAGCCTTGGTACCTGGCACAAGAACATTTAATAGTGCTGGCCGCAGGCTTCTGAGCAGAGCTTTGGGCACAGGCACTCGTTCCTTTACAATTTAACCTCTATGTATGCAGCTCCACAGGACACCTGATGTTTAATTTCTGACAAAACAAAAGTCCTCATTCAGCAGCATCCTCCTCATCAGCCTCCTCGATTCGCACCCTCTCCGTTGACAAAGTGTCAAACACAAATAATCAAATCATCTAATAAACCATTCTTAGTTCAATATGCATGCCAGTTTCTTGACCACCTCCCTCCTTCTTGTCTAAGGCCTTTGCAATCTTTCCTCACACATCAGCAAACAAATCAATTCTGCAGAATCAAGCTACTTACCTATTCCAAACAAGCATTGGCAAGGCCAACAGATCACGCATTTTGAACATATTGACTTTGCCAATGGCTTTCATTGATGCTGTACAGCAGCGGTTGGATGCTATGTAGCATGTCCAAAAGGTAAAAAACACAAAGATGCAGTCACAGCGTCATTTTATAGACCCATGCATCATTTTGAATATGCACGACTATAAAATGCTACAAGATCAGTTGCTTTTTTTTACCAATCCGAGATGGAGTAAATTTAAAAAAGTAAAATATAAGTAGGCATTAAAGTGCTTTTTATAAGGTGAAAGTGTGGCAGCAATTTGCTGCCTGGTCCTTTCCAAAAATTTAAAAAATATATAAAAAGACCACGGGTGGGGCAAATGGGGGTCATAATGGGGCATGCGGGAGAAGAGCAGCACATGATGCAGCGCAACATAAGGGCTTGGGTGAGAAGCACACGAGCAAGAATGCAACACAAAGTGAGAGGGGAGTTGGTGTGGGGAAAAGCGCTGGAGGGAGAGCGATGGAAAATACATGCACTCTCATGGCGTGCTTAAGCGAAACTAAAACAGATGGTCCCCAAAAGCATCCATCATCCCCTTTTGGTATCGCTTTGTGGTCCCCAAAAGCGAGCAGAAGTAGGATACAAGTCAGCCAAATCAAAGGATGGTAAAGAGGCTATGCTGCAAGAGAAGGACAAACACAAAATTGAACAGGGTGGATAAGAAAAGCCATCAGTTAAGAAGCAAGCAAATGAGATTGAAAATAAAGCTAACCAAAGGTAAGCAATAGGCAAGTCTACTGTAAATTCATGGTAAAACCACAATAGGTCTTCTCTAACCAGATAGCTCGTGCTGTCTGGAGGCGAGACCTAAAAAGGTAAAAGTCTAATTCAAAGTCTGCTTGCCAGTGACATTATAGCTATTCATCAGTTTGCACCCTATTTTCATGCGCACCTTGTGCGCTTTTATTAGTCTGCCTGTGACCAATCTCTTAATCCCACACTTCCACCGGTTACAACAGCAAACCTATAGGTGTAACAGTGTTAACTTACCTTTCTCACTAAGCCCTTTAATATTCCAGTACCAACTAGGACACATTTACTTTACCATGAATCACTGATCTAACCACTGACATCTCTTCCGATCAACTCATAAAGCCTAATACAAACAAGACATCAGTCGGCTGTCAATACCACCTCTATAAATACAATATAAATATCTCACTGGACCGGTATTTCTTCCACTATTCCTGTAAAGTGCCTTATGTCCTGACCCAGAAAGCTCTCAACAATATGCATACTTATTTATAAAACTTTGTAAAATATTTTCTATATTTCAACTATTACCACCAAAAAATGCATAAATCACATGTTCACAATAGTTTGACACGGACATATTTTCATGAACAGCTCTAGCTGAACACATCACAACAAACTCCTGTACATATAAAATTATTTACTGCCCCATCCTACATGGAGGGACTAAATAATGTTATATGTATAGGAGTTTGCTCTGAGGTGTTCAGCTAGAGAGGTTTATGAAAAAATATGTAAAATAGTGTGAAATAGTGGACATGTGATTTATGCATTTATTGGTGGTAATAAATAGTTTAAATATAAAAAATTATCAAGTTTTTTAATGAATAATTATGCATATTGTGTAGAGTTTTCTGGGTCAGAACACAAAGCACTTTACAGGCATAGTGGAAGACACACAGGTCGAGTGGGATATTTCATTTGTATTTGCGGTTCTGATTTCCCCCTTGTACCAGACCTAAAATTATATCAGTAAGGGGTACCTTCCTTGTTCTGGTAATACCACCTCTATAGCCAAAGCACCACTGGGAGTAGGTGTCCTTAAATATAATGATTCAGTGTGCTTCATTGTTTGTTTCTTCTACTTCTCATAAAAAAATAGATTTGAATAAATGCAACATATACACTTGCATTTTAGATCATTTTCAAAAACTGAACTCACACTGATGTGCATTTAATGATATACGATTTATGAGCCTTACCCTCTGAGAGGCAAATTAACGTTTTGCTTTACTGCAGTACTGAGCGTATATTAATGGCTACAAACTTGCTACTGTACTGGGCCACGTGCATAAATAGTGTACAGATTAGTGAGACAATCATGACAGGGTATCTGAAAGGGAAATAATATTTACTTATGTTCTAAAGGAGGAGCAACATAGTAATAATCATAGTTTTAGCTGCTAGAGAGAAGTTTTGGAGATCCGCAGGAGTGTCGGTCAACCTGTCGGACACCCAATACTTGGACTTTGGTACTTGACTTACCTGAGGGTGAACTGGCTGAATGAACTAAAGGAGAGGATGGTTGGATAATTCCTTAGAGTATAGCAAAATGTTATTGGAATGAAGTTGTTATGAATCCCAATGTACCCCGATATAGGCCTAGGTAGTTGTACGACCTTTTACCTACATTTGTCCTACGATTGCTCTACATAACTGTTCTAGCACTGACCTTTTACCTAGTTAGGTGCCGCATAAATGTTGTGTGGTTTTCTCCGAAAACTAGCCTCATTTATTATGTATGACGATTCTCAGTATCACAGCAGGATTACCATCTTCTGTATAATAACTCTGTTTAAGGGTCACCTCTTTCGCCATCCTTGGCTGACATGCCTACAGTAAACATCTAGGTAGAACCCCTGAGGGCACCTTTCAGGTATATAAGCACTACATCTTCACTGGGCAAACCAGAGGAGAAAAATACTTCCATGCTAACACGCTGACACGAGACGCTGAGGTCCCTGCACGCAGACACTCCAGCACGCAGGGGTCTGACATCCCTTCATTGTCTCACATCAGGTAATGGGGTTTGCTATTCCCTAGGGGGATTCTTGGCTATATGCCTACATACATATTAGGTACACTTAGGTACATCTAGTTAGGGCTAGCATCGTAGGAGTACGCATTATTACGGTTATGTATCCATATGCCTGCATATATTCATTGTTTTAGCACTATGGTAGAATTCTACCTTTTCTTTACTCTGTCGGTGCTTCTAACAGTATACATATGTTTCTGTCTAATCGTTGTTGCAGCAACAATATCTTATACTAGAATGACGCTCGTTCAATAAATGCTTATTGAGAACGTCCCCACCGTTTATTCTGAGTATCTCTCTGAGACTGATTGAGCACGAGTGACTTAGCGAAAAGTACTGTACTGTCTCCACGATCCCTGAGGGGTCAGGGTTGTCATGTTCGATAGTTGCCAGATCAATAGTTGCCAGGCGTAGCCTTTTATTCACAGTCACATAGCATCAGTGAGGAACGATAGCCATAGTTAAGCAGATAATATTGTGATGAGAATACATGACTTAAGATCAGCCAAAGACATTATTGTAATGTGAATACAGGACATAAGATCAGCAAAACAGATCAATGATTGTGTAAGCAATTAAAATATTTCCCCATCCATTATTACAGCGCTACACTTCAGAATGCACTTGTAAGATCAGCTAAAGACATTGTTATGAGAATACAAGAGGCAATATCAGCAGAACAGCTCAAAGAGTATGCAAGCAATAAAACAGTTGTCTCCACCCCTTACAGCAGAACACTTCACAATGCAAAAAGTGCCAGCAGGCCCCTTTTTCATCTCCATCGCCCACGCCCACAACCAAGGGCATCCAGGGCATAACTTAATGCCAACTTCCCCTTCATCACTCGAAGGGATGGGCAATACCCGCAGTTTCACATACACCAGGGCACCGCATAGCGCTCAGTCCCTGCCGGTGTACCTGTCGCCAGGCAAAACCCCACAGAATGTTCAACTCCAGGCATTCCGGGGTAGGGCAGAAAGGTCCAGGACCACCAGCAGGTCAGTCCCCCTCCTGCCTGCCCAGTGCCCACACAAATCAACACCCCTCCAAAACTATTTTCTCCTTGATTAGAGGAGCTCATATTGGCACTGTGAGCTAGCTGGTCCACAGACTAACATATCCTTCGGGGTGTCGGGAATCAGTCTGGGCACCAATCCCTTAGTTTATGTTGTCTAAACGCGCAGATCCTATATAGATTTGTAGGAACTACATGCCATGGTGCTGCCAACATTGGTTGGGTTCTTATTTAACGGTCAAATCTGAGTAGTTCAGTCGTGCTTTTCTCAGAGACCCCTACTCACAAACTCAAAGACGTCTGGAGTGGGAAGGGTAAATCCGCTGCAGCTGAGTAGGTATACCCTACGTATTGGCTGTAGGTTTATTCAAGCTTGAAGGATTGGAGTTCCCTATATTGTGCAAGAACGTTATTTTTTTAAAATAAATTTCCACCCATTTTGTCTCAGACAGCAAGCACTGCTGCTGATCGCAATGCTAGTAACTAGTAGGGAGGAAACCGAGCAGGAAGGTGCAATAAACATTTCCGAAAATTGCAGAAATGCACTTGCTGCAAAATTTGATAATTTTGGTCTCTTGGCATTAGGAGGGACCGTAACAGTTGTGATTGAGGCACACGAGTCATTCCGGACGGAGGTATTCTATTCAAGGGTTAAATTATCACCTGCAGATGCACGTACAAATACATTTCATTCTTATAGTTCGGATGAAATACCAGAAGAATACTGTCCATACGAGGACATAGAAGTTCCGCTCACGTACCAAGAGCATGTAAAGTGGTTTAAAGGCGCCCTCCCACACACCACAGAAAAAGTGAGACTCAGTCTGCTCATTAGAGACGGAGCGACTTGACCAGTGATAGCTGCTAACACACTGCATCCAGAAATTGACACATTCCAAAAGCAGACCTACACCCACTACACAAAGAAATAATCAAACTTTACAGAAATCTTACACAGTTTGTTATGAGAACACCCACACTTCAACCTACAAGGGTTACTCTAGCAGGTCTATTACAAGGGACCGCAACTAAAATCACCCCACAAACGCTGAACGCAGTTATTGGATGAATGCCCACTAAACGTGAACAAATGCCATTCTGGATAGCACAGAAGATAGCACAGCTAGAGGCAGTGTTTCCGCACACAGGCCCACAAGAAAAACACAGAATATTAACAATCTGCTTGCCAATGGGAATAGCTCCCCAGATAGAGGACTGTACCGCTTGGGGCACAGTTTTCGCTGTATAAACCAAGAAGGGACAAGGGCTTTTTATCACTATGTCCTGCATATATGCCCTACTAGATAGCTGTACACAAAGGGTATGCAGTTCCTTGGGGAGTGCAGGAGAGCAGCAGAGGGAAGGGAAGGAGGGGGGGGGAGGAAAATCAGGCGGAGAAGGAACACTAGAAGGGGGGGGAGGGGGAGAGTGCTCCAATAGGAGCAAGGGCCCTCACACACCCGAGGGGTGTCATGCTTCATCATAGGGCAGCTCCTCGTCGGGCCGGCGCTGCAATGCCTGACGGGCCCCGCAGGGGGGCTCTTTGCCGGAGATCTTTAGTGTTGTAAACCGTTTGGCCCTATATGGTGAAGCAGTGGGACGAACAAAAGTGGTGAGTGGAGTGGTGAGGTGGTGTGTTAAAACTAGCTACGAGTGTCCAGAAGGTACTTTATTCGCTGGGCACTGGTGCTATTGCTAAAAAACGACTGCAAGAGTCCCAGCTGGCAGGAGAATTAAACCTGCTGCAGCTTAGAATTTGTGAAAAGTGAGGGAAAAGTGTTAGTTAAAAGGTCAACATGTTTCACGCCTTTGTTCTCCAGGTGGATGAGTGGTGTTTCTTCAGGACCAGGGTGCAGGGGGGTACCTAATCTACTCTTAGATTCAGAGAGACAGTCAGGGAGTACCTTAATGTGCTGTCCCTATGATATCGTATTCCTAAGTAATCCGTGTGGGGATAGAACTGTCAAATAGGGATGAAAACGTCCTTCTCACGGACCTAGAGGGAAGGGAAGATAAGGGGACAAAAAGGCACGGGTAAGTCAATTATAGCAAGAGAAAAAATGAATGCAGGGGGACCTGTAAACAGTTGCGGGGGACTACCACAAATAATGTTGAGACATAAGGGATACATCAATCGTGACGCAAACAGATATCTGCATATTGTCAAAGCCCATTATAGTAGTTGAGCTCTCTTGTGCATAATTCAATGTTCAATGGTGTAATAACATATAGCTAACGTGCAGTAAAGCATAGTAGAAGCCCAGTCATAGTTGCTAATGCTTACAACCACTACCCACAATGATATGGCATGGACGGCAAGGTCAACAGATCGTGACAAAATGGTGCCAATCATGACATGGGGGACTCACCTAATGGTTCCGGAGAGGGTGCGTCAGCCTGAGCGTCCACACCAACCGCAGAAATGACAGAAAGTAGTAGCCTGGGGGGGAGGTAAAGTCCAGGCAATGGATACGTATGTCCTCAGATTGAAGGAAAGTCATTGCTCGTGTTCTAGCTCTATATCGTGGAAGCTCTATCATTAAATAGTGTGTAGGGAATGAAAGTCTGGTGCCTGGAGGCACTACCGTTTTGTGAATGCAAGGGGACATGTTCGGAAATGAAATTACTAACACACCCCGATCATGTGAAGTTGCACATTCTGGGTGCGCACTTCATATGCGGGAACAAGGATGAGTGTGGGGAATCACTCACCCCACTCATTAATGGAAGCCAAATCGGTGACTGGAGTCAAGGTACGGGGGGGTGTATTACATTGTTACGGGTCCGTGGCAACTAGCCAGGACAGTCCCGGAGGTAAAAACCATGGCCATATGCGTAAACTCCGGGAGCGTTTAAAAATGTGTGGCGGAAAAGGAGCTGGTGTCCTGGTTAGTCAACTTTTTCACCACCGCGTGAAGCTACGCTAGATTCTTACTAGTGACCCCTTAGTGGGCCACGTAAGGGCTGGGTGGTGCCTGGGCTAGGACCAACTGTATCTAGAGTGGAAATCGAGGTCGGGACCCCAGGGCATCGCAAGCCGGGTGCCGGTTGCGGTATGGGGAGCATGGCATCGTAAGCCGGGTGCCGGTTGCGGTAAGAGGAGCATGGTAATCTCGGGGTTGTTAGGCAAAGACTCACCTCCAGTTCGGAGCTCCTTCGTGTGGGACCTACCCACGTCTGGATGCCAGGGACGCTGGTGCCGGTGTATCCGTGGTGTTCATTTAAATATCCAATCTGCTGGGATTGGAAAACATGCAGAGAAGAAAGACTTGTGTGTAGCCGGTTTATCGGGCGCCATCTTGGAAGGGTAAGAATGTCAATTGGAGAGGAGGGAGAGATAGAAATAGGACTAATGTCAAGCCCGTCGTAGCGGCCATGTGAAACTGTTAAAATAACTTGACAGGTACTGCGAGGATAAGTGATGTTGCCAGTGATGATGCCTGGTTTTATGAAAAGATAAAGTAGCATAAAGGGTACTATGTGGGGCCTAAGGGGAGTGGGATAGTCATTAAGCCCAATTAAAGAACCTGTCCCCGGTGTTTCTGGCTACCCCCAATAGCCAGATAGTCACAGACCAGCCTCTGGTTATCCTGTGGTCTGACTGTTACCCACATAATAGAAATGCAGGTAGTCCTCTGTTAACATTATCCGTTAGGATGAAGCCCCATGGAGTGGTGTTGGGCTGTAAGTGGGGTGTGGACTAACTACCAGTGGTTACTAGGATATCTCTGGCCACGAAATGTCATCATTTAGCCCTGTGGTGTTGGTGGTCAAACGGAAAATCCAACGTTGCTCTTTATGGAACAGCCCTTGTTGGGTGATATTGGGGAAGGATTCAAGAATTGTCCACTGAATCTCCTCATGTGTATGGTGCATCTCAATGTAATGTGATAACATCTTAGATGTGGACCTCCCACACCTGATATTACTGCGGTGCTCGGTGATGCGGATCTTGACTGCCCTAGTCGTCATACCCACATATCTTTTTTGGCACGGGCAGGTGATCAGGTATATACAATTGCGGGTGTTGCAATTGGTGTGGACATGCTGGGTCCATAGTTGGTTGGGGCTCAGGGTAACTTCTTTTGATGGGCGAGTGAAGGGACAAACACTGCATGGAGGGAGGCCCCAGAGTTGTTGCTGTCGTTGAGGGGGCTGGGGGCGTGGTCTGGTGTGGACAATGTTGTCTTTTATGTTCGAGGTACGTTTAAATGAGAAACGTGGGGCCTCGGGTGTTAAGTCTCCTGTATGCAGGATCAGCCGATGTTTTTTTATGATCTTTTTTATCATATTCGATTGAGGTGTAAATGAGGTGACGCAGGTGATAGCTTGGCAAGTGGGTCGTTCATGATGCTCCAGGAGGCTGTCTCTGTTATTATTGCGCGCTCAGTTTTCGCTACCATCTATACCAGGACTCATGGCACCCCTTCAATATCAGTGATACCAGAGGTACTAAGACAAATACAGTTTGAGTACGGGGGAGAACCTGCTCTGTACATCGGGATGAAATTAATAGGCAATTTTTCCTAGGTATCTACAATTATGTTGGCAAACATAAAAGGGGAGGTACCAGCGGTGGCTATATGCCAACACCTGAGGGAATGCACTCATGCACAACAGGAGCGAGAATTACCAAAAAGTATCGAAGATACACATGCTTCATTAGGTAGAGATAATTTGGGAGCTAGACCTGCGAAACCACAAGTAATGGGTAGTCCTGAAACGGATAACTCCAAGCAAGCACCCGATTCTTCTAAAAAGAAATGGGATAATAAACAACAAAAGAATACAGAGAATAGATCACAATCACGGGGAGTGTCTCCTCAACAGGAGCCCTCTGACAGGAGGTGTAACCTTAGGAATCGTGACATTAAAAAACCTGACAGGTATCAGGATACTGATACATGTTCTTCTTGTTCCTTTCAGGGTTCATCAAAACACTCCAAGAGGGAAGGACGGTCAGAATACAGATCAGAAGAGGAAGCAAAATCAAGAGATGCACATCACACTTCAGGCTATAATATCAAAAAAGATAAACCAAAATCTAAACCTCCATTTATAAAGAAGAAAGTTGCTGGCCTTAAAATAAGAAATGCCCAGGCTGCTGAGGACTCAACTTCTGAACGGGGAATGGGCTCCGACGATGCTAGACAGCGCAGCAGAAGTAACAATAGCTCACCAGAACCTGATGGAATTTCTGGTGACAGTGGCGTTGAATGAGCATATCACAGTGGAAACACCTGATACTATGGTAAGTGTCCCACACCAGTTATATGAAATAGCACTCCAAATGGAGGGGAACATAACCAGGAAGGTGAAGGGTCACTTTTGGGAGAACCTGACTTTTGGATACGATATCCTTTTGGCTGAAAAAGATTGGTCTCCTGAGTTAGTTATGGACTGCCCAAAGGGAGAAACAGCAATTTTACCAGCTTTCTCCGACCTCGTTCCAGAATCTTTAAAACATTCATACGCGCAGGAGCACTAGCTCCTGCATTATACAGCAATCATGTAGGGTGGGAAGCTGTGTCACCTCACCATGTAATCCCAGTAAAGACCACTCTAACTCCACAGAGACAGCACCCAATAAAACACTACATGAAAAAGCAAGTCAAGGAGATCTTAGATCAACTTGAATACCAAGGTGTTATTGAACATTGTACCTCTTCTATGAATAATCCTTTGTTTCCTGTAATGAAACCCGACAATTCATATCGTTTAGTTTTAGACTATATGCATTTGAACACATGCACAAAAACATTTGCAGTACAAAATGCACACAGTGCGGAACTAATGAATAATGTGCGGAAAAAATACAAAATAACACTAAATATCTCAAATGGATTCTTTTGCCAAAATATTGCGCCTGAAAGCAGATATTTGACAGCATTTTCAGCCCTCTGCTCTCAGCGTCAATTCTGTAGATTGCCCCAAGGGTATAAGAATAGCCCTGGGTTGTTTTCAGCAAGAGTATCAGAGTTACTTCAAAATTTTGATGAGGAGGCATTGTCGTATGTGGATGATATTTATCTGATGGACGATGATTTACTGGATCATTTGAACAGGCTGAACAACATAATTTTGGGGTTCTCCTCTGAGGGCTACAAATTTAACTTTAAAAAAAATCAAAAAGTGCCCACCTCAATGTCTTATTTTTGGGATATGAGCTCTCAAGTGAAGGGAAAAGCCTAGCAGCCAATTTTTAGAAAAATGTGCGCTGCTCCAACCTCCAAAGACTCTGAAAAATCAACAATACATTTTAGGATTCCTACATTTTGGCAGGACATACATTTTGGATTACGCAGAAAAAGTAAAACCTTTCTACGACTTAGACCTGATTTTTCAGTTCGACATTGGACACAGGAACACACAGAAATACTACATTCCCTACAAGCTGACATGATAGTTTTCAAACATTTACATACACGTGTAAATACTACAAATTTGGTGATCCGTGTCGTTGTGGGTCAATCAGGATCCACTTACCTAACTTTCAATGAAGGGGCTACTGTACCCATTGCATACAAATCACATTTGTACACGAACGACGAAATGCATTTTGCATCCATTGAAAAAATACTGACAGCAGTACAGGCTGCTGTAGTGAGAGAAAGAGCCTTGGCTCAAGGGAAACAAATAATTGTCGTAACTCCGGTACCAACCTTAGAGGCTGTTACTAAAGCAAGCGTTCCTAAAGCTAAAGCATAGCATCCACGATGGATACAATGGGCTCATTTTCTCACTGCAACAGACGTAGACTACAAATTTGACTCTACGTTAAAAACACAAGCATTTTTGCAATACAAACAAGAAAACCCTCTACTGAAGTCCTGCCTCTAGATCAGTATAAATACATAATTTACACTGACGGTTCTGGTCAGCCAGCCGTAGGAAGTAAGCAGCAATACAGAGCAGCTTGTGAGATTATAAAGGGACATATGCAGGACGGTAACTTCCGTCCTAGCAATACGCAGACGCAGTCTCTAGGAGATTGCATGGCTCAGCTGGCGGAACTAAAAGCCCTGATACTGGCACTAAAAAACACGGATCGAGAATTCCCCACACTAATTGTGTGCGATTCATTTTATTGTGTTCAGTCTTACAATAAATAGCTTCACTACTGGGGCCAGAATGGATTTAAAGATTCAAAAGGTTACACAATAAAGCACAAGCTGCTTTGGGAACAAGTGGCAGAGCAGAAAAAAGGCTTACCACGGGCTCACGTGATTCATAAGCGGAGTCATCAAAGTGTTGCCTGCACGTTGAAGGGAATTCATTGGCTGATGAAGCCGCAAAGGTGACAGTGAGAACTGCTGCCGTAGCTGCAATCACTCGTTCTAGCACGAGGATAGATGGACAGCCGTGCCAAAAGGTTTTCCACTCAAGTACTCCTACAAGTTAGATGCACAAAATATTCCATATGCTCAAATTCCAGGAGTGGGGGATAGAGCAATACCAAACATGGATCACAGATTAGGTTTAATACTAGTTGCACACAAGGGTCTGGGTTCAGCACACACAGGTATTAATTACTACAACAGTTTCCTTGTTGAAGCAACGGTATTGATGGCTTGGTCTTACAAAACAGACAAAGGGTTACGTCCTTAAGTGCGACATCTGCCAGCAGATGAAGGGTTCAACAGTAGCATGTCCACCACAAACAACACTATTGATATCAGACAGACCTCTTGCATGCGTCTATTTGGACCACGGAGGCCCCTTACAATCTGATGGGGCTTACAAGTACATCTTGGTGGCAGTGGATTCATGCTTTAGATTCCTGTGGGTTTGGCCTCAGCGCTCGGCTAACGCCCAAACTGCTATAAGGGATTTGCGAGTCTTCATAGGGGCATACGCAATTGGCACATTACATTCTGACCGTGGCTCTACGTTTAGCTCTCTGGCTTACAAAGAAGCTATGGGAAGTTTGGGTGTAGCATTGCGGTACTCCTGTCTGTCATCCAGAGGGAAATTCGATTGTGGAGATGAAAATCCGGGACTTATACAATTCTTAACAGCAAGGGTATTAGGTTCAGGTGGCAGTTGGGTCAATCACCTATATGGAGTCCAGAGGGCACTTAATAACATGCCAAGAAGTTCCCTAGGAGGCCGTACTCCATACGAGGTCCTGCTTGGGACAAGAATGTGGGTAGCTGACCTCGATTGTGGCAGCACAGTGGCAGATGTAAAAGCATTTGACATCAATGATCGTTTGGCTGTTTTACAGGAACTCAATGAATTCCGGGCATTACAAAGCAACCTCCAAGTAAAACACACTGCCACTGGGGAAGTGAAAGCTATGCCTGGGTCCCAAAGATCGGGGACCTGGTCAGAGAAAAGATTGTGGACAAAAAAGAATTTGGCCCATCTAATAGAGTGCCTGTACCTGTCCTGGCTGTCGAAGGAACAAGAACACTACTTCTTCCGCCTCTTGCTGGCAAGAAAGAAAGGAGATTCGTCTCCATTGATCTGATAAAACCACACTATGTGGCCGATACTGAATAGCAGGCCGCGTGGGCTCCTGGCTAGCCATCGATCTCCTCTCGCTATCATGCAGGAGGTTGAGACAGAAAGACTAATAACGTTTGAAGATTCTACTCTACGAAGTAATGGAGTTGCCAACAATGGAATGGAACTCGTACCAGTCGAAATTGAACAACAACAAAATACAAGTGAAACACAGATCTCAATTCGGCCTAATACCGACATCTATGTGAATACGTCTCACAATGAGTCATCTGCCAGTTCAACAAAACCTGCTGAGCTACCAAAGATAGATCGAACAGCATCTGGCTACTTCATCGACTTTGATACCTTCTCTCTGGATCCGAGTGAATATGAGTCACGGCTAGCTCCTGTTTCCTGCACAGAAAAAAATATATAATATCTACCTTTGGCTGAAAAAGACTTGCTTCGTTTCTACCAGGCTACATCTCTGGATTGCAATTGGTCTACTGTTCCTAGTCCTCTGGATAGGTGCAGTGACTGTCTTTTTCCTGCTCCTGAATGGACATTATTTCCCAGAACGCTCCGCCGTACAACAGGTGAACTTGGTCCTGAAACCACATACATCATCTCATTATGAACGAAGAGACCTATCCTTTGTGAACATTACGGCAGTTCCGATTCCTAAAGGAATAGTTTGGGATAGGGTTTTATTTGATGTATTTGGACACACTGAACTTTTGAAAATACCAAATGTATTTAAAATGTCTTTGAATGATATCATCACCTCCAGTACATACTATGATGATTGAGACTTTGAAACTGTGAATAGTATGCAGTCATATTTAGAACAATCTGCTGCATTCTCTAAAAATTAATTGCATGATGATATATCTGATTTTGATACCGTGTATTGTTGCCAATATTATGGTCATCATTTCTTGCACAAAGCAAGTATCCCAGGTAATGTTTTCACTTCTCATCAATGGGAACATTGTCCAACACCACCAAAAGGTATTTCACAAACCTTTCCACAGAAGTTTGCTTATTTTTCTGGGTTTAACACCTCAGACCCAACCTCATATTACTGTAAGGTTGGACCTACAACTGCAAAGAAAATATGCTCACCAACATAAAACATATATAATCTGCTTCCTTTATTTCCCAGCCATCTTTACAGGGTTACGCTTTTGGAGGGACACGAAATCAGTCTGGGGAACTAAAGATTGGCAAGTTCAGTGAACGGAGGCCTTATTTAGAGCATATTCACCAGAGAAACGAATGTGCCCTTCTGTTATTGACCCCACCTGTTGGGGCTTTTTTCACCTTACACTGTAGGTGCTCCTTCGAGGAGGGATGACTCTAGCTACTCAAAAGTTCCAATATTATGGACCAGCACAATTGTGCGAAAAAATTGACTGGATGGCCTCACACACCTCCCAGGTGTCAGACTTCATCATTGGCCATCACACATTCGCCAAAGAATCCTCTAATGGCGAACGCACCCATGTTAGGGCTGTAGTTCCAGTATTAGTAGGAAACTGAGGTGAAAAAAAGAAAGGAAAGGGGAGGTTCAATAAAAATCCCTGCCGCCTACCAGTCTCCTATTCTAAACTTTATTCATTGGTGGTGGAGGGATGATTAAAAACGTGAAATGTAGGACAATAATAACCCTGTTATGGTGCTAGTTGTCCACTAGATCAGGTCGACATGTTTCAGCTCTGTGTCGCGTTTAGGCGTAGGTAGAGCGGGGGGTGACACTTAAAACATTCACAGGGAAGAATGAACAGTATGAATGATGGAGACTACGTCTCCCAGAATGCCTAGGGAGATCGTGCCTGTCCCGTCTCTCTCTTTCCGCTACTTAAGCCCCGCCTCCCCTTGATATGGTGCTTGTCACTCGAGAAAGTAAAGTCTTGCCTGGAAGCCGTTCCTACGTCGCCCGCTGTTGAGCTGCGGCTGCCTGGACTTCAAACGCCCTCGTTTCCTGCTGATTAGGAGGGGGCTTTCTTTGATCCTGAAAGAGTTTGCCTCCGGCTCGCGTCGCGCTGACGCGCGATGTCCTTTTCCCTGCCTCAGGCATCCAACTCTGCAAGAGCGCTGTAGCGCGACCGTTTTCCTTTCTCTCCTGCCAAACGGACCCCATTAGGAAGACTTGCGCTGAAGCGCATTGATGTATGCAGTTCCCTGAGGCCAAGCCTATGCTCTACACGCTCGGGAGAGCGCTCGTGAAGTAATATTGAATTCGAATACTACCCAGAGCCTTTGTGAGACGTGGAGAGTGTGTTTTACTTTTTTTTATTCTTATTTTTTCCTTTGGAGTCTTTCCTCTACACGCTGGAACCGCGTTAGGCGGAGAAAGAGTACCTTGGGAATAAGAGTAGTTCACAGCTACGAGAAGATTATCTGCTGCTAAGATAAGTACTTCTACATTGACTTCTTGCGGAATTGTTTTAGAAGTACCTTGCTACATAGAGGGCTTACTCAGAACATCAGTAAGGAAGAATCATCTTGGTTTTCTTTTCTTTATTTTTCTCTTTTGTGCCTTTTGAATCTGGATAAGTGTGGCAGTATTAACTGTAAGTGCATCACATGTAGAGAATTGTTATTTATGGTGGCATAGAGGGGGAACTTCATGAATGTTGTGTTGTATCTCACCTACAGGGAACACGGGGCTATCGTAGGAGTGAGGTCTACAACTCCAGAAGACATCCCTAGAGAGTGTTTTCGCTGCTGCACCTTTATTGTTTCGTTTGTCCCTTTTTTCCCTTTCCCCTACTGTGGTGTGACCTGTGGAGTGGATACATATATACTCGCAGGTGGTTCCATACAGGGGGAAAAGGTTAGCTGGCATCTTCCATCGCTCCCGCTGTATCCGGCTTATAAGGTTAGTGATTAACCGTCCTCCAGTGTGACACTCTGTCATGGCCCCATAAGGAGTCCCGGGCTTTCTTCAGGACCGTAACGAACCCACTGTGTCCCTATGGTGCTTCCCTAAAACATGCATACAGATATCACGCATACAATACCAGATTAAAACCTGGTCCAATCCGGGTCCTTCAGTATCATGAGGAACCTTCTCTACAAAACAAACATTTATACAGTTCAGTAAACACGACATATACATATAAATGAGACAAAAGGTCTTCTTGAGTGGCCAGAGTTAGCATGTAAAAATGATCATTTATATGCAATACTACTTCCACACCGCAATGTAGTCGCACACTTGGATATACAATGTAATTTACATGCACTGAAATTCACCAGTGCACAGACACGCTCCACTTCCAAAAATTGGCTGTGTTGTGCCCACGTCCAGGACGGTCACTACACACAGTTCACGTGTATTTTGTCAAGAAAGTTTCTTACCATGTAAGTTTAGATGTTATGCCTCATGGAGAGGCGGGGGAGGGTATCCTATAGTCACACCCTAAAGCGGTGTAATAATAGCAGGCGCGTTAAAAAATTGCATCTTGTGGCATTCAAGAAAAACGCTAGGCGGTTAAAGACTAGAGGGGGCTATGCGCATGCTGAGCATCTGACTTACTTCGTCATGGTACTCCCTCACTGGATACCTATCGTGTATCCCTGTCCTCCTCCCGACGGTGCTGTCTTCCGTGTACGGCACCCTGTGTTTAAACGATTGACGCCCGTCTGATGACGTCATCAGTCGGCGACAGGCTGGGAATCATGGGAGATGTAGTCCCAAGGTTCCCAATTTCGCTGGGGGGACGTGTTGTGCAATTCTACTGTGAATCTTAATTACCAGACTGTGATTAAAGTGTAAAGATGTATACAGATGACTGAAAAAACGTTTGTAGCGATGCCTGAAAACTAATGGGTTAGGAAAAGAGGAAGCCCAAAATTACATAAGAACAAATTCCCACCACTAGGCTGCCCCATTGTATCTGGGATCAATTCTATTCTTGAACCACTACCCCAGTTTTGTGACTGGTTCCTATGGCCACTGGTCAAAACCATGCCGTCATACTTGAAGGATACGAAGGAAGCCTTGTGCCTCCTTAAGGACCTAAGCATTGATAGTGGCACAGAGCTGCTGATGACAATGGATATAGAGGCCCTATACACATCAATACCTCAGGAACAGACCTTAATCACAATCGAGAACCTTCCAAGGAATGTCCGAATTGATACCATCACCCTGTCATTTGTGCTGGACTGTGCAAGAATTGCCCTTACAGAGAATTTCTTTCAGTACGAAAACACCATATACCATCAGGTGAAAGGGACTTCTACGGGCAGCACGTTCGCCTCAAGTTTAGCATGCCTGTATGTCCACCAGTTCGAAACTGAAGACATCTACATCGATTCCAATCCGTACCGTGAAAACATCAAGCTGTGGTGCAGGTATATTGATGATGTGCTAATAGTGTGGAGAGGCGACGAGACGCTAGCAGTGGGATTCTGCTCTTGGATCAATACCAGGGATCCATTCTTACAATTCACCCACACTCTAGACAGGACTTCTGTTACCTTTCTGGACCTCCAGATCATCATAGAGGGTGACGAAATAATAACCAAAGTACGTGAAAAACCTTCAGATAAGAACAGCCTATTGAGGTTTGACAGTCATCACCCGAAAAAATTGAGGGAAAACTTGCCCTTTGAGCAGTTCTTGCGTATCAGACCAAACTGCACAAATAGAGCCACCTTTGAAGAACAGGCGGACAGACTAACAGATAAGTTGAAGGCTCGAAGATATCCATCTGGCATAATTAAAAGAGCTAGGAAACGAGCCCGCAATAATAATAGGGAGGCCCTACTAGAAACCTACACGAAGGATATAGAGGATAGGATTACTTGTGTCACCACCTTCACTCCACTATCCATCAAAATGAAACGGATAATCACTAAGAACTGGAAGATACTAATAAAAGCAGGTATCGATTGGGAATTACCCCTTTTCTCATTCAAACTTAGTACAAGCCTGAGGGACATATTGGTACACACAAACACTTCTAACAAGATAAGCAGGGACGGAACCCCCAATGCACTGTGGAACATGCCACCCGTGAGGGGGCATTTTCCTTGTGGAAACTGCTCAGTGTGTCCATACACGAGAGAACAGAAAGAGGTGGAGATCGGGACAGAGCGCCCTTGGGTATTAAAACAACACACCAATTGCAACACAGAAAATGTAGTCTATATGATCACCTTCCCGTGTGACAAAAAATACATTGGTATGACCACGCGCAAGATACTTTTGAGAATCAATGAACATCGTAGTACTTTAAGGAGCAAGAAAACATCTACATGCCTAACTAAACATTACATGGATCACCACCACACAGAAGCAGAAATGCATTGGGTCATACTGGAGGCACTTAAACACAGACCAGGAACCGATATAAGTGAAAGGCTATTTGAGAGCGAGCACAGATGGGTCTATTGGTGAAAGACACATATTAATGCTTTAAATGATGACATTCCGTGGTTGCAAGTGTAACCCGCTACATTACTTACACAATCTTCTGTTTTTAACGGAATAAACCATGTACAGACATGGATAGGCACACATATACAAGGTGATAACATCTCGAGGACCCATGTCCCCTGTCCCACCTTGACTGCAGGGAAGCAGTAACGCATAACTCTCTTTCTCAAAAGAGCCCGATGCAGGACACTATATGGATCTGTTCTCCTTAGCCACCCATGAGAACCCTACCCTGTAGTAGTATAAAATTACTCTTTGGCAACCTTTATTTCCATGGTTAACATAACTTATTAGCAATATACTCTGCTCTTTCCAGACTTCACCCCTTGCAACGACATTTCCTATGATGCCAAGCGTTTGTCTGGCTATGACGGCAACAGTGTGTACATCCTCTTTTCCCAACCCATTAGTTTTCAGTCATAGCTACAAACTTTTTTTCAGTCATCTGTATATATCTTTACACTTTAAGCGCAGTCTGGTAATTAAAATTCACAGTAGAATTGCACAACACGTCCCCCCAGTGAAATCGGGAACCTTGGGACTACATCTCCC
Source organism: Calotriton arnoldi (assembly GCA_963921515.1). Classification (NCBI taxonomy): domain Eukaryota; kingdom Metazoa; phylum Chordata; class Amphibia; order Caudata; family Salamandridae; genus Calotriton; species Calotriton arnoldi. Next base: position 1,772,556 of record CAWUFW010001636.1, read on the forward strand.
ATGATTTCCAGCCCGTCGCCGACCGATGACGTCATGGGCCGGGCGTCAATCGTTGAAACACAGGGTGCCATACACAGAAGACGGCAAAGTCGGGAGGAGGGAGTACCGTGACAAAGTAAGTCAGATGCGCAGCATGCGCCTAGACCCCTCTATTCTTTAACCACCTAGCGTTTTTCTTAAATGCCACAAGATGCAATTTTTTAACGCGGTTGCTATATATACCTCGCTTTAAGGTGTGACTACAGGAATCCCTCCCCGCCCCTCCATGAGGCACAACATCTAAACTTACATGGTAAGAAACTTTATTGACAAAATACACGAGAACAGTGTGTAGACACCGTCCTGGACGTGGGCACAACACAGCCAATTTTTTTAAGTTGAGCGTGTCTGTACTCGGGTGAATTACAGTGCATGTAAATTACATTGTATATCTAAGTGTGCGACTACATTGTGGTGTGGAAGTAGTATCGCATATAAATGATTATTTTTACAAGCTAACTCTGGCCACTCACAAAGACCTTTTGTCTCATTTATATGTATGTCATGTGTTTACTGAACTGTATATATGTTTATGAGGTTCCTCATGATACTGAAGGACCCGGATTGGACCAGGTTTCAATCGGGTATTGTATGCGTGATATCTGTACGCATGTTTTAGGAAAGCACCATAGGGACACAGTGGAATCATTACGGTCCTGAAGAAAGCCCGGGACTCTTTATGGTGCCATGACAGGGCTGAAAAATGTCGATCTGATCTAGTGGACAACTAGCACCATAAGTTTATTATTGTCCTACATTTCATGTTTTTAATCATCTCTCCACTACCAATGAATAAAGTTTAGAATAGGAGACTGGTAGGAGGCAGGGATTTTTATTGAACCCCCTTTCCTTTCTTTTTTTCACCTCAGTTTCCTACTAATACTGGAACTACAGCCTTAACATGGGCTCGTTCGCCATTAGAGGATTCTTTGGCAAATGTGGGATGGCCAATGATGAAGCCTGACACCTGAGAGGTGTGTGAGGCCATCCTGTCAATTTTTTCACACAATTGTGCTGGTCCATAATATTGGAACTTTTGAGTAGCTAGAGTCATCCCTCCTCGAAGGAGCACCTATACTCCAAGGTGAAAAAGCCCCAACAGGTGGGGTCAATAACAGAAGGGCCCTTTTGTTTCTTTGGTGAATACGGTATTGGAAGGGAGAGCACGAACTATGGTCCCTTGCCCTTAGGGAAAAACCCTCTCCCACTCCCTCCGACTCTATAGTGATTGGGTCACATGTGGTAAATAACTTATTTAGAGCATGCCTCATACCACAGCAAATTATTTTCCTGAACAACACCGTGCAACAGACTTCTTGTCTTGGACTAGACAAGATCAAGGACTTGAACATGCCTCGGATTCCCTCACCTACACACTTTGCGGGGTGGCAAATCTATACCCAGCATAGTGAGGATACACTGGATAACATTATACATGAGGGTTCACACAACTCTTCAGACCTCAATTGGAAGGGATGGTTAGTTTGGCCTATCAACACAAATGGGTGTCAATCAAGATTCATAGTATCCATAGGCCGGAACAACGGTATGTACAATGAGAACATCCGGGGGTGGTGACATCCTACAGTGTTGGGAAGTTATGCCTAGATTGGCTAAGAACCTCAACACTGTGCCAGGTGAAACTACACCTATCCTTACTTTCAGATGACATGGATCTAAGGGACTTTTTGTTAGGTCCCCGGAAACCACGTCGTAAACACTTCTTATACGCTATTTACAACACACTATGGAAGATCTCTCAACAGAAAGCTGCAGAGAGATTGCGTGAAATTGATAGGGTTAACCTAGAAAAGGCTTTGGCTGTGGTCGACACTGGCATGACCACACTAACATCAAGGATTTATTCACTGGGCAACATTGTGCCTTCTGCAATAGATAATAGAACAGGACCTGTCCATTCTTCAACATGGGCAATCGCAGTTACGATCCATCCTGTTATTAAGCTGGACGCTACAATCAATGCGCTCTGGTCATGTGCATTGGTGATATATCAACAGTACGTCTCTGTTTTCTGCTTATAATTTAACGGAAAGGCAGACAACAATGGCACAAAGAGACGCAAAGTATACAATGTGACACATTGAAAAATTAGACCAATTACCTTTCACTGTGGCTGAGTCACCTTCCACAGAATGGTTAATACATGGCCATATAACATTGCCAGTGACAACATTCCAATTTCAATATCGTCTGCAGTACCACCAGGTAGGCAGGTATGAAGCGTTGGGTAGAAAATACATCCATGAATCTTGGCAATTACCTTACAGATTTAGATGCAGTAATGGGGACACTGAAGTCTTTCTCAGCGGTTTAGACTGTGAGAATTCGTTAAGTGGGTCTCTAATTTGTCAGGATATTATGCTTAACGGAGCTTGCAACGCTTTAGTTGCAAACCTATCTTGTCACTTGTAAGGATCCCCAGCTGCCGTGATTCATCTGGTGTTCAAACTACCCTCGAATGGGAGTTATTTGAAGTTGAATGATCAAGGTTGTTGTGGGATGCTGCCAGGCATTGTATACCTGGTCACACTAAGTTCCAGGGTTACTTGTTGTATGCAAGTATTGTTTCCACCGAACCACACAGTCAGGGAGACGCTGCCGTGGCCTTCATTGAATGTTTCCCTTATACGGTTTGATTCTCTGAGCAGACTGAAAGCCATACTTTTACAGAAGGAGGTGGCCTTAACCTCAGCCCGAGAGACTTTTGATCTCCAGGTTGTAAGGTCTTCAGCTGAGATACAGGCTTTAGTCCGAACTAACTTCCCGCTCCATTTCGGAGAAATGGTACATCGTATCTTTAACATGTCTGATACGAGTGGGATAGTACACCTATTTAAGAGCATAGGTTCTGGACTATTAAGCACCTTTCAGACAATCTTCGGAGTAATTCCATCATTAATACACTCCGTGTTGGGAAGTGTTTTTGGAGGGCTTCGCTGGTCCTACTACTTGCAGTGGGTATCCTGGATTTAATTTTCCTGCTACGCAATGGAGATGGAAATAGCGCTCTTGGAGCGACGTTGCCGTGAATGCATGGTACTCCATCTGGGCACACCTTGGCTTCAGGAGCTAAGCGAGCATTGGTTTCTGTCGTTCAGATCAGTCTGGGCCGACCGTCTTGCCTGTGCTCCGATGCCTATGCTGCAGACACAAATGCGTGTTGGACATCTGTCTAACACTTCCATCGGTTACGCCTCCAGACGTGGATGTACTACTGGACCCATTAAAGGCCCATGTAGTGCAGTGTCCTCCGTGTACTCCAATTCTGATGTCAGCATTCTTGGAGCCTCCACGGGATGCTTCAGCTTCTGTCGGAATGGACACCAGCTCTACCACTGGCTCACAAGCTTTGAGTACTTCCTCAGCAGCCACTGTGGGAGCTGGAGAAGATCACCTTTGCTCCATTGACCTGATCCAAGAGGTGTTACAGGGACCGTCGTCTGCAAAGGCAAGCATCAGTGGCGATGTGTCTCCCGCACAGGACACAAACATTTGACTCTACGTGTGCTGGGAGCAATTCGGGCTTTTTCTAAAACAACCTAAATTGGAATTCGAAAACATAATTTTTTGACTTATTTTTCCTCTTTTACTCTCACCGTGCACTATGGCTTTCGGCGTGCTCAGTTGGTCTAATGGTATATTGACTATTTAGAGGACTTATACAGCATTTTTAGCTTTTGCTTCATTTTTTAACACATACCACGTTTTTAGATGCTTTTATACTCCCATTTTAGAGGCTCTTTAAACAGGCGTATTTTAACATTTGTTACTTTGTCGTCCAGTCAGATGAGGAGTGGGTGTTATGAACCCCAATGTACACAGATATAGGCCTAGGTAGTTGTACGTCCTTTTACCTACATTTGTCCTACCATTGTTCTACATAACGGTTCTAGCACTGACCTTAGTTAGGTGCTGCATAAATGTTGTGTGGTTTTCTCCGAAAACTAGCCTCATTTATTATGCATGAGGATTCTCAGTGTCACAGCAGGATTACCATGTTCTGCATAATATCTCTGTATAAGGATCACCTCTTTCGTCATCCTTGGCCGACATGCCCACAGGACACATCTAGGTAGACCCCCTGAGGGCACCTTTCGGGTATATAAGCCCTAAATTTTCAGTAGGCAAACTAGAGGAGAAAAAGACTTCCATGCTGACATGAGATGCTGAGGTCCCTGCACGCAGACACTCCAGCACGCAGTGGTCTGACATCTCTTGTGGGGTGTCCAACTCAAGACCGAGACGGGGTCCTTCGTTCTCTCACATCAGGTAGCGGGTTGGCGATTTCCTAGGGGGATTCTTGGCTATACACCTACATACATGCTAGGTAGACTTAGGTACATCTAGTTAGGGCTATCATCGTAGGAGTATGCATTATTACTGTCATGTATCCATATGCCTGCATATATTCATTGTTTTAGCACTCTGGTAGAATTCTACCTTTTCTTTACTCTGTTGGTGCTTCTAACCGTATACATATGTTTCTGTCTCATGGTTGTTGCAACACACATTTTATACTCGAATGACACTGGTTCAATAAATGCTTATTGAGAACGTCCCCACCGTTTATTCTGGGTATCTCTCTGAGACCGAGTGAGCACGAGTGACTGAGCGAAAAGTACTGTAATGTCGCCATGATCCCCGAGGGGTCAGGGTTGTCATGTTCGATAGTTGCCAGAAACTACTTGCTCCTTGGTAAGAGGAGCTCATAGTGACACTTTGAGCTAGCTGGTCCACAGACTAAGATAACCTTCGGGGGTGTCGGGAATCAGTCTGGGCATCAATCCCTTAGTTTATGTTGTCTAAACGCGCAGATCCAAATAGATTTTTAGGAACTACACAACAAAGTGCTAGAAAAGTTCTTTTTATTCACTCTTCGGATTTGAGATTGCTATGTTGCAACCCCTGGCTATAGATACCGGTGTTGCGGTTTGGGGTTTCATTGTTACCCCTTTATGAATATTTTGGAATTTCCTTATATGAAGTGTCTGGCTGGGATAGGAGTGTCATAACTCCCTATATATTATATGATTGGATGAAAACAATGGCTGTGCGGGTCCTGTTTCCCGGGCTGCTGAGAGCCCGCAACACCACTGCCGCAACTGGGACCCGGTCCCCCAGAAGACTGTGTGCCTGCCAGCGAGGGGGAGGAGCCCTGCTCACCTACATCTGCGACGCAGGCATCCCGCAGCGCGGGACGCGCGTGGGAGTGCCCGAGCCGTGCCTGGGCCAAGGGCGGGCCTGTCTGCACCCGTCCGCGTCTGACCCAGGCTGGGCTGGGCCATATCTCTTGGCCCTTGCATTTTGGGACTGTGGCGCAGGAAAGGATTTAAGTTTTTTAAACAAGATAAGACCATGGGAAAGAGGAAGGCAGCAATATTGAGCACAAGGGAGCGCCCGCTGGCCGCAACCATTACCTATTTTTTGACAACAGCTATGGGGGCGATTAATAATGAAATTGAGTGTGTGGAGGAGAGGATGGGGGCAACTAAAAAAGCGTTACATACCAAACCCCCAGGGGGAGACGTTGGCGAGGGGGGCACAACTGAGCTCCTACTGCCCCCTTATCAGGTGGACAATAGTAAGGACACTGGCAATCCATGTATTTTTAGTGGTGATTTCGTGATTGTGTCCAATGACCAGAGCTCACAATTGGAATCCAGTGGACCGCCACCAGTTAAAAAGGCAAAAAGTAGTAACAAGCCGCAAATGAAATGCAAAATGCCCTTGGTTAGTAATAAATCAACATCTGTCAGTAGAAATAATGGGTTGCCGCTTATGTCGAAGCTAGTCAATGAAACCGCCCAGTGCAGTCTAACACAAGCTAATTTTTCAGAGCTAATGGAAAAATCATTGAAAGTGTGCTTGGAACCAGTCTTGGCTGTCCTCAACAGTATAGATGCCTCCCTAAAATACTGATTGGTTCAAGCTTGAGCTCTGTTCCAAGCACTTTTAAAAATCCGGTGGTGCATAGGCCAAGTACAGAGGTTCCTACTTCATTCATGGCAGGCCAAGTCCAGGGAGCATCAGGCGGGGACCACATACAAGAGGAGAGCTCTAAAAACAGTTCTATCTTTATTGCCCAGCCTGGTCCAATAGTGTGCCCATCTCGGGCACAATCAGGCCAGTCAAGGAAGCCCGATAACGGTCCTGAGTTTCCACCTAAAACGTGTTTAACCGCTGCAAACAATCAAGTAGCTTGCGCAAGTCCTCAAAGAACCCTGCAGCTCCTCCCGGAGGCAACGCCACTAGTAATAGTTTTAAAAAACGTCCCCCCCGCACCCCAAGTTGAAGAGCAATGCCAATTGAAAAACAAGGTCGACCACTGGTTTCTTAAAACCACTAAGGGTTACAATTGTGAAGAATCTCTATTGGAGCATAAACAATGTTCAACGTGTATCGTGGGTGGGTGTACATCCAAAAGAGACGCTCGGTGATTGCATTGTGGTCAACTTTAGGAATAAGCATATAGTAGGCAGTCTCCTGGATGGAACATCCCAACTGCTCACGATGGGGGGAGGAATCGAGGCAGTACCTCTGGGTTACTTTTACAGGCCCATCAAGCAGACCCTCCCGCAGCGGTTCTTCGGGTATGGGGGGGTCCCGGAGCGACCTCCAATTCCAACTTATAACCATTTTTCACCCCTTGAGCAAATTAATTGACTATACAAATAGGGGTCTGCCTTGGTTGAAGCTTATGCTAACAAACATGGGAGAGAAACAACACAGGCACATGTGGCCACTCCTGCGCTTCTGGCTTCCCCCTGCTTGGTCATAGACAGCAGACAAGGAAAAGACATACAGGATGTATCAATTTGCATGAATAGTCCCAAGACCAAAGATGCCGGCCCTATCATGCAGAAGGGCAATAAATTCAGTTGCATGTTTTGGAATGTAGCAGGTCTTGTGTCGAAAGCAAACAATGTGGACTGGCTAGATTTGATAAAAGGCCATGACATTATTTGTCTCCAAGAAACATGGGCCCGAGAGAAGATACACATAGATGGCTTTATGTCAATTGATACACCAGCTGTCCGCTCGAGTGAAGGTCATGACCGAGGTGGCTTGCTCACCTTAATAACTACAACCTGGGGCAACAAAATACATACTTTTAATATGGATACTCCGCATTTTCATTTTATAAATGTTGTGTATGAATCAAATGTCACATTAGTAATTGTAAACTTTTATCATAATCATTTTATTCCTTCTAACGCTGAAATAGCGGCCAGCCTCAACACACTATTAAGCAAACATATCATGGACCTGAATACAGATTATATAATAATATGGGCAGGGATTTTAACTGCAGACTTTGCACACTATCACAGGGTCTCTGCTTGCACCCACATGGAAGATATTTCTCAGGGCCAAAGCCATTTTGAACACACTCCTTGCGGTAATATTTTTAATTCCATTTTATCTAAATTTTCCCTCTTTTTAACCATTGATTTAGTCTTGGGGGCTGGGCAGGATGAGATTACGTATATTAGCAAGGGTCGGGGCAGTCTTATTGATTTTATCGCCCTTTCTGACCATTATAAACCCAAGTTGGTCATTTTTTCAATTTTAAAAGTACCCTTTAGTGATCACTTCCTGCTAGAAATTCTATTTGAATTACAAAATAAGAACCTCCCTACTGCAGTAGCACCGCCCGTAGCCCACCACAAAAATAAGGGTCTTATGTGTAAATGGGCAGCAATAAACCCGGAGGTTGTGATGGGTAAACTCGCGGAAAAAAACAGGTCGCAAATTTTGACCTGCCTCGAGGATGAATTATACCCAAAGACCATGCTAGCAGCGTTTACAGACATTTCCGCGAATGTAAACAAAATTTTAGAATGTAATAGAAGACCGTTGGTCCGTAAACAGTTTAAGTGGTTTAATAATGACTGTTCAAGGAGTCACAACAAGCTTGTCGAAGCACTCAAACAGAAGCCCAGAGACTTAGTACGGGTGAGAGCTTGTAGATCCCAGTATAAAAGATTTTTAGAAAATCGAAGGGAGTCCGTTAGAAAGGAGGCTTGGGAGAGGCTATACGAAGCGAGTATTACTAAAAATAGCAGCCTCTTTTGGACGACCATTAATGCCCCCTTCTTCCAAGGAAACCACAATAATACCACTTGCGTTACACTTCCCCCAAACAAGTGGGTGGATCACTTCCAGGCAATTTATAATAATTGGGGGGGGGGCGGCTGATACTGTAGTATGTAGTTATCACACAAAAAGGCCGTTGAGAATATCAGATCCACCGACACTGAAGGAAGTCACAAAGGCCTTAGACTTGACAAAGAAAAATAAAGCTGCCAGTCCCGATGGGGTACAGGCGGATCTCTTCCTGGCCGAACCTGCCCTTTGGCTCCCAATCTTAACCAATATCCTATGTTGTGTCACAGTAACGGGCCCCCCAGCTTCATGGTCTACAGCACTAATTTTCCCTATCTATAAAAAGGTAGATAGGTCGTCCCCTAAATGTTACCGCCCAATTTCATTAATTGACACAACATGCAAGTTGATGGGCAGGGTTTTACTTGATCGTCTTGAAAGTTGGATAACAGAAAAGGGGAATTTCGCGGATATTCAATATGGTTTTAGAAGGTTCCTCGGCACGGTGGAACAATGCCTCAACCTTCATTTGATAATTGGCAAGTACACCATGGCAAAAAACACCAACCTTTACCTGGGTTACATGGACCCGACGTCGGCTTTCGACTGTGTCATTAGAGGAAAGCTATGGCAAAAGATGTTAGGTATGGGCATAGACGCTCCCTTGGTCCACTTTCTAGCACAAATGCACCAGGATGTCACGGGCAGAGTAAGCTATGGGGTGGACGGAGAACTTTCAACACCAATTAGAATGAATAGTGGCATCCGACAGGGGTGCGTGTTAGCCCCTTTTCTGTTCTGTCTACACATAAATGACTTGGAGAGTTTTCTGAACGAAGGGGTGATTGATGTGCCACGAGTGCGGGAGAGAGCTCTCCCCGCACTACTTTATGCAGATGACTGTGTGCTGATCAAGAACAGGCATGGGCCTGCAGACCCTCCTAAACAGATTTGACGATTTTATGAGTGGCTTGGGCCTGCAGACCAATACTGCCAAGTCACAGGTCATGGTGGCGGGGAGAGCTAAATGCAAAATGAGATCTTGCTTTATTAAAAATGTAAAACTTGCTCAGGTGCCAACCTTCTGCTACTTAGACTTTCCATTCGATCAAAAAGGTTCTTGGGCTCATCTCATAGATGTAAATAAGAGGAGTTTTGATAGAACACTCGAGGCCCTATTTAGGTTCTCCAAGAAACTTGGTGGCAGACCGACTGACTCCCTTATTAACATCTATACTGCCTGATGTTCCGCAGTGATTTTGTATGGTGCTGGGGTGTGGGGTTTACGTAATACGTCCATTTTATAAAGAACTGAAAATGTATTTCTCAAAAGATTACTGTCGGACCCCCCCAGCCTGCCTTCCATTATTTGCCATCGGGAACTGGGGTTAACCCCCCCTGGCGGACCACATAGAAAGCGCTCCTATTGTGTTATGGCGATCAATTTGGGTCAACGAAGAAACGTACCTTAACCGGGAAATAATTCAGGACTGCCTAAACTGTGACCATGCTTTTAAAATTCCATGGCTAGGCTTCGTGAAGACCCAGTTGACCCGTATGGGGAGGCGAGACTTTTTTGAAAATCCCCAGCTTATGATCCGTCACAAAATCCCAACTAAAAAAAGATCTTTTTAATATTTTAAGAGATCGTAGAGAATACAAGGATCGCAGCCAAAAGCAGGTAGCCGAATATTTACCCTTGATCACGACTGAAGGAATTGAGCCATATCTTATATCCTTTTAGCCATTTAAAAAAAAATTACCTCCCAAGATTTAGATTCGGCTCTGCTCACCTTTTGGTTTCATACCAGAGTAAAACATATAACTAGGCCCTCCTGGATCCATGCCCCTGTGACTGTAAATCAGGTCAGAATATGTTGCACTTTTTCTTCTTCTGCGAACTTTATAACAAACCACGCAGGGAATATATTCTACCACTTTTGAGGGTTTTGAATATTAAAAAATGTAGGCCAGCACTCTCTTATCTCCGACTACTCCAATCAGAATATATTTGTGAAATTATTTACAGATTTATCTCCGTTGCCTTTTGTTTAAGGAGGTTAGTTGGTAAATCAGGGGCGTTTATCCGCATTCATTGAGGTTTTTATATTGTATATATTGCTCTGCTATGAACGTTTGGTATTACACTAGCATTTAATTTCTGGCTGAATTTTCAATTTTCCTCTGAAAGCTACAGGCAATAAGTAAATGAACTATTTCTGATTGAAGTTTGTCAGTCCCAGTAACGAGTCACCATGCACTTTTTCTCATGTTCGATATTTGTAGCTTTTGGAGAAAGCCAGTATGCACTTTATTTAATGTTTACATGCTTTAGCTTACATACTGTTGTCCACCCAAGAAAATGTGCACAAAAAAATGGCACTATGCACTTTGAAAAAGAATTGTTTTTATGGTCAAGGCTTGGTGCTCCGATAGTTGAAAATTGATAATGTTTTATTTATGTGTTTTTTATCTGGGTGAGCTGCCCATGGTCGGTTGCATGTCTTCCACTTGTTTTTAAATATTTTGCATCTTTGTGTGTATATATGATTTTTATGGTTGATCAAAAACCGAATAAAGTTTTATGAACGAATTCACTCTTCTAATTCTTGCCTGTGCTTATGTTTGTCCAAGACTAACAAAATTAACGTTCCTTTTTCTTATGAGCAGAATAGTTTTAAATAACAGCAAAGTGGGAGATCTTACAAATTACAAATACCCTGCAAGAGTTTCTCACAGGATCCGAGGTAAACTCTAAACCGATCCTCCCCTGAGAACTAAGCCATAATGCAGACTGGTAAGATACTTGTCCATTTTTTCCACTCTGCAGATTCTAGGCTGGATACACGAGTCGGAGAGCTAAATGAAATTTACCAAGGATGTTTCTCAACTTGCTTAAAATGTACTCCCAGTTACACCATTGGAAGTTATTTTCACTTGCTTTGATAGACAAACCGCTAGTTTGCTCTCATTAGGTTTATATACTATATAATAAAATAGCTATTTAATGTCTGTGTAAGCTTCTCATACGTACTAGCACACTTGTGCACTGTTGGGTGGCTTATATTTCATAGTCTGTAGCAACGTAAATAAAGTCTAAACACTGTATAGGAATAATGTGCATGCCTGTATAATAACTTGTATAGATCTATTGTGATTGCCTGCTACAGACAATCGCACCCTTATTAGAATTTCACCGATATCTGCACTAAGAAACAGTTTTCCAAAATGTGAAGTGACTCAGAATCACAAGTTCGAATTATGGGATGGTACTGATTGGTTTTAGGAGATCCGTGCTGTTTTTGCATCAATCATTTGTCTTCTTGCAGAAGAAAGAGCAACAGTTCCAGTACGCAAGATCTGATGTTGCTCCTAAAACCACTAGACATTGGACAGCCGGTTACAGTCACTGAACATGTGTAAGAAACACAAACAATGAAGGGTCCATTGCAAGGACCCTGTAAATACCAAATTGACCAGCAATGGGAGTTACCAGCTGATTTAAAATTACATGATACACAGTAACACTGGGGTTCAGGGGTGTTTCACCCAGAGAGGTGGAGCCTTCGGGTGAACAAAGCAGGTGGAGCCTTCTGGTGTAATACTGGTAAACACTGAGGCACTATTGGGTGAAAAGAGACTGGAATTATCAATTTCACTGGTAATGTCTCAGTTTATAAGGGGGCCTTTAGGGTCCCATTGTTCCATTAGTAAACCCCATTAACTATGCCCCACTGCACATGCAGATGCCTCTGTGTGTTGGGTTAGTTTCTTTTTTTGGGGGGGCGCAAATAAATTACACCTCATATAACAGGTCACATTTAGCCAGGGGAAGGTGGTAGCGATTTACTGGCATTGGCTTAATCACAGTTTTTCATTTTTCAGGATGCTGGCGTGATAAAGACTCATTTCAGCTAGTTAGTTGAAGGCTATGTGAAGTAAGGTGACAGCCTACCCTCCCAAACTCTCTTACTGCGATTTCCCAATCGACCAACATCCTTCAGTTATCTTAAGTCACAATCAACAATGTGAATCCAATTGCTCTAACTAAATATATATGTAATAGTTTAGTAGCTATGTTAAGCACAATGATTTCCTAGTCCATGCAGATGGTTACGACACAAGCAGGATCATGAGAAATACCACTGTTATCCCTGGAGGACATGGAAGGGTCCACATTTGGCAGTTAATAGAGATCCCGATTAGTTTCTGGCATCACATCTCAACCACAGGTAGAATGGTCTGGGGGGGATTACATCAAGGAGGTGAGTGACCAGGTGACTAAAACAATCTTGAGGACTTGAGCAATTTGGGCATTAGTACTATTATGACATTTGGCAACATGTACAACAAACTATAGGGTTACATGCAAATGTATGAGGTCGCCTACAACAGACTTTCCATACATATGGAATGATACAAACATTTTGGTGGCAAATGAGTCTTTGTTAAAGCCTCAACCCTCTGGAACTCTCTTCCTTTAACCTGCACATAAAACGTATTTACAATGCAGGAAGTCCCTGAAGAAGCAAAGGGCCTGATTTAGAGTGTGGTGGAAAGGGTACACCTGATTTAGAGTCTTGCTGATTTTCAGAATGTCAGTGGTGGACACTACTCTGTCTCAGCCGCTGACATACACCTCCAACAACCTGAGGCCTTCAGAGGCTTTGCCATTTTTTTTGCCCACCCTATTTAGAGTGGGTGAACAAATGGCAAGTTTGTACTTTCAATTATCGACATCTAAAACGTGGAGGTAAGTGGACGTAAAAACATTTCAATTACCCCCCCCCCCCCCACACACACACACAAACACAATGGAAGAATACTCCCATGGCAATGAGGTGATTGCTTTTTTTTCATTTTCAAAAAGAAAATCCCTCTTTGGGATTTTCTTTTTGAAAATCAAAAAAATGTAATTTGAAAGTGTGCGGTACAGCTCCATCATGCTGATGGAGCTGCACGACACACTTTCCATGCACTGACTGGAGCCGCAGTGACAGAGTTTCCTGCCAATGTAGGAGAGGTCTACAGGATCAGCGGACAACTCTTAAGTTGTAGTGCAGTTGCTCCGTCAGGGCAACGGAGTAAAATACTCTGTTAACCTGATGGAGTAACTGCAGGCAAAAACTTTCCAAAAAGCTTTCAGCTCAAACCTCACGGAGATTAGAGAACTCGGGCACCAGGTTTCCCTCATATTTCCTAAGCATAAGTCTCCTTCACCCGCTTACTCTAACCCACTTTCAGTGCACCGTAGTGTCAGCCAGGTTGTACTAGCATGACAAAAAAAGAAAAGAAATAAAATATAAACAAATCAAATTGAATTATATATGGACGATTTGTTTTGAATTCACACATTTCAACTTATCTCAAAGTTGGTGACAACACTGTCTTCATGTCAAAAGGAGTCCTGATAGGTTACATTTTTGTTCAACAAAATGCTTTTTGTAACAAACTTACGTGGTACTGTTACCCCGTAATGCTGGGTATTTCCGATTAACACCTTTCGCTTCAGTTCATTCAGTCCTACTCCCATGGGACCTGAAACGCAAAATTGTGCTTGTAAAGTAAAAAGAAGATCTAAAAGAAACATGCATTTGAACAAACTCGATGGTGTAAACAACTGGAAACGTATGAATATTCAAGACTTAGTTATCATACCATCAGGCATTAATAAGACGATTTACAAAGATGAACTGAACAGGACATGAAACAAAAACAAAGTCATCCGGTAACCTTGCAACCTTACTTCTACTAAGCATGGATTGGAACTGCTATTATGTGCCTAAAAATATGTTCTAAATAACCTTGTTTTGGTATTTTCAGTACATTACTTTAATTAAAGTCAAAAGAAAATTATTCTTTAACCAGAGCATCCATTTCACAGATTATGCTTCAAGTATTTACTGATGTAAACTTACCTCCAGATAAAGTGAGCATAAACATCGTGGCAATGGAGATTCCAGATCATGCTTTTAAAATATTTTACAGGTCGAAAAAACTTCCAAATGCATATGTACATAAAACATCTGCTTCTTACTACGTCTTCTCTTATAAAACTGTATTTTCAACATTGAGCTCTCATATCCTTTGGAAGTCAAAGATATGAATACAGGAGACAAATTAATTGTGGAAGTAAATACTTGAATTTATTTGGAACTCCCTTTGAATCAGAAAAAGTCTTTTAGTTGAAGTTGTTTCAACGCGAAGAAAAAGTAAAACTGTAATCTCGGAGTGGCAATTGGTTTCATCTAATGGAGTGGGAATATTGAGTGAATATGATTAGGTTATAATAAGCAAGGGTGTAGGGGGTTAAAAAGGAATTAGGTCATTTTAGTGGACTCGATGTCAGAGCGGGCCTTGGTTTGATCTATTAATGGGACTCTGGGAATTATATAAACCACCTGATTGTACTAATAGCTGTTTCTCCCAACTGTTTGATACCACTGCTCAACTCTCTTTGAAATATACTAACTTCACCATCCTTGATGATTTTAATGTTCATGTTGATGATCCGAATTGTTCTCTTGCTGCCCAACTCACCCACACCTTGGCTGGTATGACCATTGTACAACTAGTCCAATCTCACACACATAAGGCAGGACAAACTTAAAACTTGATTTTTTCTATTATCACTAACCTGCAGGTTGCCCCTTCTGAGTGTCTTGTCGGATCATTTTCTTATTCCATTTTTTTCTAGTGAGGTATTCTACCAGAAGAAGCCAAATACACACCCTGAATGGAGAAGCAGTTGGCACAACATCTCAGAGAATTCTTTCTCAAATCTTATGTTCCACATGTCCCTCTCCAATGGGCACTTTAGACTTAGACGTGGCTCTTTTCAAAATAAATCACTAATATCCTTGATCAATTGGCCCCCCTGAAAGTCCACGTGGCAAAAAGAACTAAACCCTCATCCCCTTGGTTCTTCTCTGCTTCGAGGGCAGAGAAGAGCCAATGTAAAAAGTTGGAACACAACTGGAGAGAGTCCTAGGACACTGAGGCTAAGATTATATATAAAATGGCACTCAGTAAGTGTTGCAAATTATCCTGCAGTGCGATGACAGAGTACTTCTTTTCGCGCATAGCGACAGCAACTAATACTTCCTGTGAAGTTTCAAATATAGTCAAGTCATTTATTTCTCTTGAGGCTGCTAAACTACCTTTAATCCATCCCAGGACCTGTGCAATGAGTAATCAACTTTTTTGATGAGAAAATTCACAAGTTGTACTCTGCCTTCTCTGCACGGTCTACCGATGGAACGCAGGCTTATTCCCCCTACCCTCCCTATTATCTAAAGCTCCTTCTATCCAATTTTCATATTATCTCAGAGGAAGCTTCTTAATGGAACTGGAGAAATGGAAATCTGGCTCTCCTGCAGACCCTTGCTCTCCCAAAATATTCAGGATGATGTCCCTTTCTGATAACCCAGTGCTTAACAAAATCTGGAATACTTCCCTAGAAATTAATGCATTTCCAACCGATTGAAAGCAAGTGTTTCTCCTGTCGCTTCTCAAGAAATTGAATGCTGACCCGACTATTCTAAGCAATTTCAGGCCTGTTTCCCTCTTACTTGCACCAGCCATAGTTCTAGAGAAACAGGTGAACTGTCATTTATCTTCTTTTGTGGAAATCAATGGCCTCCTTCATGACTTGCAATTAGGCTTTTGGTCAGGATTCAGTAACAAAACGGCACTTCTGGCGGTTTCCGACTTTATTAAAGAAAATTGAGATAGAGGTCACTCAGCCATGGTGGTACTGCTGGACCGCTCGTCTGCGTTTGACACTCTCATGCCACTCTCCTGAACATACTAAATAAGAATGGTATTCAAGGTAAGGTTCGATCTTGGCTGAAATCGTTCCTGGAAGGCAGATCTCAATGGGTCTATCTCTGCCCTTTTTCCTCTCCTCCCAAACCATCATAATATGGAATTCCTCAGGGATCATCCTTGACACCATTGTTGTTCAATTAATTATTTAGCTTCTTTAACGGGCTTGATTAAATTCTGAGGCATGAAGGTGATCTCTAATGTGGATGACCTCCAGCTTTTATTATCCTGCCAGGAATATTCGAAGGCCGCCTTTATCAAGTTCAACGAGTGCCTTAAATGAGTTACATGCTGGAGGGAGGCGTACATCCTTAAGTTAAACTCCGATAAAACTGAAGTCCTCTTCTTTGGTCCTAGTGGTCCTCCCCCCTTGTACCTGGTGGCCTCAAGATCTAAATCCTCCCAAGACTCCCACAACCTCCGCCAGAAATATGGGAATAATCTTTGACTCTGTCCAAATCAGGCATATCTCCTCAATCTGCTTCCTTAAGCTGAAAGCCTTAAGAAAGTTGCTGCATCTTTGCATCTTGTTCCTGAGAACACTCGTGAAACAGTGTTTCATACACTGATAACTTCCCGTCTGGATTATGCTAACAGCCTATATCTGGGCCTCTCTGCTTTTCGGATTCATAGAGTCCAGATCATTAAAAATGCAGTTGTCGGACTTATTCAACAACTTTTTTTTCAATAGCATATCTCCCCCCATTTGAAGCTGCTACACTGGCTACCTCTTGCAAAGTGCATTAAATTCAAAGCCCTCACACTGGCGTTCAACGCACTAGCAGGGAATCGTCCTTCCCATCTGAGAGACAGACTACGTGTGTACAAGCAACAGAGGTCACTAAGGTCCAATAACCTACGCCTGATGCAGGTCCCTACATTTCTGAAAGTTAGACATGGAGGCAGTTCCTTTAAGGACCTAATAGCCAAACTTTGAAATACCCTGCCTGTTAATCTACGCAAGGGCGCCGTCTGTCTCCATTTTCAAGAGAGACCTAACAATGTTTTTGTTCGACTCAGACTAATCTATAATATAGCTACTGAAGCAGCCGTGCACTTTACAAATGTCTTTGACTGATTGATTGATTGATTGCTATTGGATTCTGAGTAACTATGGGTCTGAGTAGACAAGGTCTAATAACAGCAGGTTTGAGTTTATTCAAGAGGGGATTGGTTTGATGGCTTCAGAGTAAATGAGCTGGGTCTATGTAGGCAGCTATGGGTTTACTTTAGAGTGAGGGTTCGAATGTCTATGAGTTTGAAGGACGCAAGAATGAATTTAAACTTTAGTGTGCATACAGGTATGATGGATTTAAGTGGGTATTGATTCATTTGGTTGGTATGGGTTTCTGTAAGTGGATTTGTTTGGTATCTGTTTGAGCTTGGGTCCTATCTACTTGAGCAGATTTAGGTGTTCTCTCTGAGTGGGTATGATGGGCTTACTCTCCTTGAATATGAAGGATTTAGATTCAGTGGGTGTATGTTTGATCTCAATCAGTGGGCATAGGCTCAATCTATTTGAGTTGGTTCATATTTTTATCTGTTTCGGTAGGGGGATTGACCAATTAGAGGAAAGTGTGCATAGAATACTGGAGATGATAATGACTGACATATAGAAAGGACATTGGGAAAAGCAAACATTTTGGCAGATTATGGGTTCGGAGCACCAGTATGTTGTTACAAAGATGGGAAAAGAGTTTATAGGCCACTGTTTCCATATGGGTGAAATAAAAATCAATACGCAACAAAGCTTTCCACAAAGTTTGGTGAGGCAGAAGAATCTTCCTTACTGAAGAATCAGCTTCTTAGAAAGAGCTCTCCCAGACTACCGGCACAATGTGTGCGCCGTCAGTCGTAAATATTTTCACTTGTTCTTGACAAGATAAGAAAAGTTACAACATCTATAAGATAATTAATTCTAATAACTATAAAGGATATATTATTAGGTCTGAATCACCTAGGTTTTGGCATCTGGCAAATTACAAATACTACTACTAGCAGGGCCCAAGTTGTGGGAGGACGCAGGTGTAGAGAGACCCTCCCCCTAATATTTTTAGAAAGAGGACTCCATTCCCCTAGCCCATGCTGGGAAATAGCACTTTGTACCCCAGCACTGCAGCTGCTTGCATTTGTAAACACTGGATGCCTGCAGTCTGGCTTCAGGGTGTTTGTAAACATTCATCCCACTGGCAACTTCACGTTCATTTGGGAGAGTCGGGGCTGGCTCTAGGGCAGTGCGGCTGGTGCCACCACACCGGGTGCTAAGTGCAGGTGGGGGGCCCTACTGCAAGTATATTGTTTTAAAAGCACATGCTGCCACATTCCTTGCCTCCAGCAATTTTCAGGCGACATTAAAAATGTCAACCTAACTCCGGTGATTAATATTCTTGAAGGAGAGAGATTAAAGTTTTGTCTAATGGAAGTTTTGACTCATCAGAAGGTAGCGCGGAGGGTTAGTATGCCTGCTGCAAAGAAAATGCACCATGCAGATCACAAAGTGCACATATTATAAACAGGTCAGTGGGTTACTGTTTTTGTCAGGGAGATACTTTTATTACTTGCAGTTTATAAGTTAAAATCCTAACATAGAACAGTGAGTTAACTGTAATCAAAGAGCTGCATGCAACCTGCAAAGTGTAGATTAGAGCTTTATGATTTTTCCCGTCTTTCATTATCCTAATGTTGCAAAAAGAGTAGAACCTCCAACCATGATGTTACTTTTTAAATTCTGAGTTTGTGCTTCTCCAGACCAAGTACTCAAACTATACTGCCCACCAGTATGAATGACATGTGACTAACACCTTGTAGTCCTCTGTCTTAAGTAACATTTCCTATACACTGATTTACACATGTATGATTAAGTCTTCATAACCACTCTCAATCAGATGCATTAAATTAATTTTAGAGCACCAATTAATTTCCTTCATGTCATTAACATCCCGACTCTAGAAGATGGAGTTCGTCACTTGATTCGCGCTAGGGAATACTAAACTCCCAGTTTGTAGATCCTATCCCTTTAGGTGAAGGATAAGTAGAACCACTAATACTGGAGTTATACGTATACTGATGGGGATAGAGAGATATTTGGATATTATCGTCAGATATACATTAATACACAGTGCAAGGCGCCTCTATAGAAGACTTATCTGAACTTTGGAGATAAATTGCAACCCTGATGAAGTCCGGAAGGACGAAATGCGTTGGCTGGGCTGACTATTTGTCTGTATCACCAAAAGAATAGAAATAAATCAAGAAATTTTGCATCAAGACCACGTGACTCCATTGCATCACTAATTGAGATTCCCGCATATTCGGGTTGTATTGGATGCACTTATTGCTGACATTGTTGATTTTGGAAAATTTTGCATAAGAATATGATAAAATGATTATCGTATAGCTTCTTTCTTAACCATAAGAAGAATATATGTTTAGATAATAAACACTCCTGCTTTATTTTTGTAAAAAAAGTCTTTCCATGAAGTGATTCATGGGCAGTAGGATCACAAAGAGTTGAGCGTTTTGGCTGTGTTACTGATAAGATAGATAAGATATGGGTGCGATGGTTCTGATAGCCTTACTGCATTCTTCCCTTTTTTGTTGTAATCATGCAACTGTTTTGAGGGGTTTTGAGAGCGCGAGTAAAGAGCTATCCCAATGGTAACGTTGTGCACTTGAAACGTTATAAAGTGGAACCATCATCGTAGGTAAGGAGTCACCACGAGAACCACAAATCAGGCTTCTCTGAGGCAGGGCTACCTAATGAAGCACAGGCTTCAGTTTAAACAAGGGTAAGACAAAAGATGTCAGTTGGATAAAGTCCCTAACTGTAGAAGAGATTAGGCCTTTGAGTATCAGCAAGTAGCATTCTAAAGGCATCAAGAGAACCTTTTGTCCAGACCCTAGAAGAAGAAACCCTCTTGTGTGGCCCTCTCGCCCCTTAAAACAATGTATAGCTCGAATGTTCAGTGCAGAGGAGAGGCCTCTTGTAACACGCTTAATGGTGGCTTGATGCTAGACATCATTCCCCACTGGCATCCCTCAGAAGCATCACTGAGGGAATGGTAAGAAGATCTCCAGCCGGTGTCACTGGTTGTTAGACCTGGCATCCTTGGCGTGTTTTCCCCTGACTTTTTGCCTCTACCTCCTGTATTTTTGACACTGTGCAGGAATTCGTTTTTGCTGGTTTAGATGCTTTGGGCACTTTGCCACTGCTGATCAGTGCCAAAGTGCAAGTGCTCCCAGGTTAAATTGTTATTGTGATTGGCTATCCATGATTGGTTTATTTGCTTTACCCATAAGTCCCTAGTAAAGTGCACTAAGTGTGCCAGGGCTGGTGATTCAAATGCTACTAGTGGGCCTGCAGCACTGATTGTGCCACCCACAGGAGTAGCCCTAAGATGATGTCTCAGGCCTGCCACTGCAGTGCCTGTGCGCAGTTTGTGAACTGCCATGTTGTCCTGGCCAGTGTACACACTTGCCAGGCCTAACATTTCCCTTTTCTTACACATTGGACACCCCTATGGTAGGCCCAAGGTACCCCCCTGGGTAGGGTGCAGTGTATGTGAAAGGTAGGACATGTACTAGTGTGGGTAACATGTCCTCATAGTGAAATACTGCCAATTTCGTTTTTCACTATTGAAAGGCTATCTTGCCCAGAGGATAACATGGGGAATGCTGTGTAACATGGTTATCTGCATATCTTTTCTAACACTGGTGATACCCACATGAAGGAGCTCTGTGAGATACTCAGTGCATCATGAAGTCTTACAACAGTGCACCCATTAAAAGAAGGCATGGGGCGGTCCAGGAATTGGAGCATGAAAGTCAGGTTCAAGTGTGGTGTAAAGGGGAAAACAGGGGTAATAGGTTTATTGGACATGCTTAAAAGATGGCACCACTTGTTACAGTGTTGTATGTGTCGGTTACAGACCGAGGTCTCTGCTGGTTATTGGTCTGCCATTTGCTGGTCTGCTCTTTTGTGACCTACCGCAAAATCTGTGCCAGTGGATATTGCACTTCTGCTGCGGTGTGCTTCCGCAGGCCTTCCTAACACATACCATGTCAGCATCTTCTGGCTCTACCACTGGCCCAAACTAAGTCCTGCTGACAGTTTATTCCCTGTGTAAGTGTCAGTGTATTCTCTCTGTGTCAATATATTCCCTGCCCCGGAGTCAGAATATTCACATATGTAATTCATGAAAGGGCATGCATGCCCACATATTCTATTTTCTTTACCATTTGTTGTTCTCAAAATGTGTTTCAGAGACCTTTATCTCCAGAGTTGGACTGGGTTACTGTAAATTATTGTCCTAACAGCCAGTTAGTTCATATTGTACTCACTCTCACAAATCATGCTTTCTCAGTGCATCAATTTCTCAATAGTAAAGTGCCATATCTGTGAAGATTCATTGGGCCGGTACTGCTTGAACAAAAGTAATGCTTAATTGGCACAATTATTGATACTTCTGCTGGAAACTTAAGGACACAACTTTCCTCAAAGGATACATGAAATATGATTTAGAAATGCTTTACTGTCTAATAAATCATACATTTTTTGCATGATTATCAAAAGTATGCACGAAGATCCACTGATTGCTATCAGAATTAATATTTACCTCTAAAGACTGACATAATACAAAATCAATGGTTTCTTGGTGCTTAGAACAGGCATTCCTTTGCACTAACAAACGTGCTGGTGCTCATTCATTACCCTCAAAATGCTGGAAATGTCACCCCAGTCGTGTATCTTCAGTGTGAGACAGTACTGTCTGAAACCCGCACGTTAACCCACTGAGCTATTTTTCTGGCTTAATATTTTAAACAGGGTCTTGAAAAGCCTCTCAAACACGTAGAAACCTCTATAAAGGTCTGTCGCTAATGAGAAAGGGATTTGCCCTTCCCAGAAGTGATTTTACTTGCAGGGCGAAAAATATCAAGAAACAGATTTCTTCCATCTAGTTATATTTTATAACCCTGTTGGTTCATTCGCCTCCAGTTCTATTTATAGATAGGAAGTCAGGCTCCCTTTTATAGGGAAATGTATCTGGAACAGTAGTCTGTTTGCAGACAGAGAGTAAAATGTCACGGATTAATTTCGCTGGGACAGCTCGAAGCTGGAGTTTCAGATCTATTGCTACTAGTTCTTTTTTTTATTGTCCACATTTTTCTTCTGAAATGCTTTGTACAGGCTAACTATGCTTTTAATACGGAGGATCAGACCTGTGTTTTATCATCCCTTGCAGTTCCAGAACAATGGTGGATGCCAAGAAAATTGCATTTTATCAGATGAGCTATGTACCTTTGTGCATTACACCTCTTTTATTTGTCAGGCTCTGAGTTAGTGTGCTTTGACGAGGCCAAGCCTGCAGAAAACAGCTTCTCAGGCGTAGGCCCCTGTCTAGCTGAGCCTCTCCAAGTGGCTGCAGGGCCCAGAGCCCTGCCATAGTCAAGTAGCTGGGAGGGCACTGGCAACACCACTTGCCCAACATCCTGAACTCAATGAACTGGACAAAGTGTGGACACTGCGCTGCATGTCTGAGTCTAGAGCACTTCTGAGGCACTGAAGTATTATAACAATATACGCTTTTGTCCCGTTTTCTCTACTTTGTAAACATGCTCAACAATTTCATTTTTGGGACAATCTTTTACCATGAAATGCCGTGGAAATAATTATAACTGAGGAATATGTTTGGAGGAAAATTATAAAATGACTAGAGCATAGGAAAACGCTGATATTCTGAGTTGTAGGAAAAATCGTTGTTGGTTCTATTAATTATAAGATGACTACTGCATAGGAAAATGCTGATATTCTGCTTTATAGGAAAATAGTTGTTGGTTCTATTCTCAATAGAGGTATTACATTTTTATAGCAATCCCAGCCAGATTACGAAGGGCCGAACGACACAGCAGGGCTGGCTCAAGTCTGAAATGTAATCCCATAGCATTGCTTCTACATTTCTAGCTTTCTAAGGATTCATAAGCATCCCTAGATCTACTCCTGGAAATCTAAGACATTTGTAAATTTCCAGCACAGGACAAATTAATCTCATGCAGATTTCTAGGACTATCTTTTCCCCTACAGAGGGAAATAACCCTTTTCTACACCCTCATGAAATATGGAGGGGTTCTCAAAAATGTTTCCACCCAGAAAAGGCAATTGCTCCTGTCTTTTGTGGGAGTAGTTTTCTATGCCTTTTCAGTGCAAGAAGCTACCAGAAAAATGTCTCTGAATAACAACAAACTTATGAATTTGTGGGTGCTCACGGGCTACTCCCTCATTACTTCATTTTCCCAAGGCCAACTGTAAATTTGCAATAGTACAATTCCACAATATAGTTTCATAATTGTATTTTCAGTAAACCAAAAGTGTACTTTAGTTCATAAAAAGTTTGTGACTCTGGCCTTAAGTATGTGAAACTTGTATAATACAAAACTGCAAACTGAATAACTTTCTGCAAGAGGTGGGTGCGTTTTAAAATGTATATGCACAGTAGAGGAAAAAGGGTAAATTCCACCTGTGTGTAGTAGCTAAATTCTTCCCATTTGTCCCCTCTAAGAGCATGGTGGGACTTTCTGGTCCAGGAGGATCCTGAGTGGGGCGTTCTAGGGAATAAAACAACATCCTGGAAGGCTGTACCCTGCCTCTGAACACCAGTATGAACTGGGTAGAGCAGCCTAGCTGTGCCAAGAATGGTGAAGGGGGGCTGGGAGGCACAGCGGGCATTGGGTGGAACACAATGCGCATACTGTGGGTGGTTTGGGTGGATTTTGTGTGGGAACCAGCAGCTAGGAATCTTGGTGCGAGGCGGGTGAAGCACTGACAATTAAGGGATGGAGTGGACTGCTGCCACTCACACAGCCCAAAATTGACCAGTGGCTTATCAGTAATGTTGAAAAAAAGAAACCTGGAGTTGAGAAAAGTGTGGCTTTGTAAATTCGTGCACTCTTACTCTAGGCACTTATACGTTAACCGTGGAAATGAAGAACTAGGAGACTAGTGCTGTTTTAGCTGTGGTGCTTGATCCTACAAAGCCAAGGAGCACACGTAATAGGAACACAGACCGTTCTGCAGTCTCCAGTATCGTAACCGCCAATACAATGTCACAAATGTAATGTCACTATTTTTTACAAGATGCTGCAAGCCACATTCTACTACCACCCACCCCAACCTGTCCCTCAAGGAAACATGACAAAGCTAAAAGTGAAGATCATAGTTTTGAAAATGTTATGCCCTTTTCATTGAAAAGTTTAAAAAAGTTAAATATATATATATATATGTATATGTGTGTGTGTATATCTATATCTAACTATATATATCAATCTATATCTATATATCTATATCTGTATATCAAATCCCCAGTTGGCATCCACCCATAAAGGCTTTAAATTTGAGGTACCTAGAATACTGTCAACTTTATGAACTCACTAAGGAATTTTAAGTATTTTTCAATATTTTGAGATTTATATATATTTTTTAAAGAAAACTTTCTTTTTCTTTATAATGGACTAGCTTACTTTTTGCTATATCTATTGAATTTTTAACTGAGATGCATTATTATTTTTTCATTGCATTTCCATACAATACTTTTTATCATCGTTTTTCTGCTTGTTTTTTAATGCACTTTTTTTCCATTGAATGCTTACTGACAATCAAATCTTATTCTCATACACTTTGACCCTCTTGGCCATTTGTCATTATTTGTGCTATAATCGTTCTTATACATTATAGGTTTATCCTGAACTTGGTGTGAACATCGACTTCCTTAAATTCTTACTGTACTGCTGTCATGGTTGGTTTGTTATGCACAACACATGCATGCAGCTTCTCCAGGGCTTGCTTCCCCTGAGGCCAAGTGTAATAAAGTGGGCTATTAGTTGAAGGGGCAAGTACACACCTCAAGTAATCATAGTCCTCCATCAGGATGAACCACTAAAGTCACTAAATAAACCGGAGCTCATCCTTCTGATAGCTATGGCAGAGTGCAGACAGCCTTAGAGACAATGTGTAAAACATTAATCCAGTACTTTAACAGTAATAAAGTCAAAATTCAAAACAATAAAAATCCCAAAACAAATGAGAAAACTAGCGTACATTTTAATGAACAAAATTACACCAAAATGAAAAAAATTCAATAAGGGGAACCGGAGAAATTAATTTTTAAAGGTTCAAGTAAAAATAGCTCCAAGAGGCACAAAGTGCCAATGACAGTCAAGGGTTGAAGTAGACCGGGACCTAGCTGCAATTTGACATTGACCATGATGGGAGCCCAGGTCAGATGGAACAACCAGGTTCATCCTGGTCAAAGATTTTAGTTCTGACTTTTAAGGATCCAATCCACAACATGAGTATATTTCCTAAAATCCTCCAGAATGTCAGGGGATGCACTTAGAGACTCACCAGGTGTCAAAAAGGTTCCAGTCCAGGTCCAGTTGCCACTACTCAGCTGGGCAGTTGCAAGAAAGGCATTTTGTAGCTTGTTATATCCCTGTAGCTTGAACACGAAGCCAACCTATGACCTTAGGAGTCCACTTCTTTGCCCTCGGTACAAGAGGGAGGGCAGGCCCAGTCTTCCAGGCTCTTCTCAGGTCTCAGACAGTAGGTTCAGTCCTCTTCTGGTCTTCTCCAAGTCCAGGAATGTTCTGTAGGGGGTTCCTGGAGATGGCACATTTATGCATGGCACAACCTAGCGGGTGAGAATGTCCCACAGAGACACCCTAACCAATGGGGTAAATGTTTCTGGAGTAACCCTACCCACTTTGGGCATTTTCAAGATGGCCAAAGTCTTTGAACACATTAAACTTGGGTTCTGAAGGCTGGGAATGTGTGTGTGGAGTATACTATGGTAATTCTAGTGTCCTCCCACATCTAACACTAAAATGCAGGTTGAGGCAGGTCCAGTACCCACAACAACCTCAGAAACAGAAGTCTTGTAGAACAAAAGTGGAGTCTGCAGCAACCAGACAGTCGATACACACACATTGTTTGGCATCCTGTGTTCCTCCTTTGAAGTGTGCCCAAATGTGTTATGTAAACCCAGCAGACCTGTCAAAGAAGGCTTTGACACTGTAATGTCAAAAAGAGGCCCACTGTGATTGGGGCCTGTCTTGCTGGGACAAAAGAAGAGTCCTGCCAAAGTGTCAGCTAACATTTGCCTGTGAGTAGGAAGGCCTTTTTGAAGTGCGCCTCCAAGTGTCATATGAGAAACCACAGCAGACCTGTCAATGAGGATGTGACATTCAAGCATGATTTGGAACTTCAATGTCAAAAAGAATCCTCACAGCCACACCATGCATATTCCGTCAGGTTGAGATGGGTCATCTTTATCCATTCAGGTCAATTGATTTTTTGCTCCTGGGAGAAAGTTCACACCTTATTCATGCCTAGTCAAAAGCTATTTACTGGCTGGCAGCTGTAAGCTTTTTCACACCAAGGACATGTTCTACATTACACTTTTACATGTCCTACCTTTAAATATCATGCACCCTACCTTATGGGCAGTAAGGCCTCCTTAGGGGTGACTCAATATTTAAAAGCATGGTTTAGGCCTGTTAAAAGGGGTTCTTTTGACAGACTGAAATTGCAGTTTAACGTGCAAACTTTAACTAAGCCCTGTTTACCTTAGTTGAGTGGACTACTTCAGATATCCAAATAGGCCTGATTCACACATTTCCATCACTATGTTCTCAAAACAGGGTTTTTAAAATATGGCAATAACTGGGGAAACATTTCTGCTTTTACATTCAGATGTCTTCATTTTAGATTCATTTCATTTTAAAGTGCTTCGATACGATTTACTCAAACAATAAATATGCATCTGCCGGATTGGATTCATGTGCTGCTTAGTAGAAAGTGATTAAGCACCTGCATATTGTGAACACATAATAAAGCTCACACTCACCCCGCGGGCAGCTTATTAAACAACGTAAATTAACAAACGACACAAATTTCACCATTTAATATGACAAATAACTAATACGCAAGCTAAATTTCTGTGCTTAGCATAGTGTGCTGCCCGACTGGTATTTAGCTGCTTCTGTCATTGCATACAGATATATAATACAACAAGTAACATTACACCTACAGCAAGTCAGTGCTATTGGCTTTGCAAATGATTGTTAGTGGCGTAAGATAAACTAGCAACAACTATGGCTTTGTTGTATATAATTTTGAAAATGCTTCAATTCTGAAATGATGAGACTGTTAAAGAACTATACCGAGTCTCTTTGCAGTTACCTCACAAGCAGTGAAGGGTGGTACTGCTGCAGAGTTAAGATTTTTTTTCACCCTGATGGCAAAAATGGAGAGCCCGATAGACTCGTCCCAGCACCGGCAAGACCCGGCCCACTTAAAGCCCTGCCTCCACCTGCAGTCAATCTAACGCCCCGTCTATTTCCACCAGCCTGCCCTATTCTTTAGAACCCTTCTCTGCAAATATGTGAGTGGGGACTAGGTAGAGATTACAAGTAACTTCAGCCGCTGCACACCCTCAAGGACATTACATGAATAATCCCGTCGCCTGCGAGGAGCTGTAATTCATCTCCACCATGTATCATCACCCTTCTTGTACAGTGATATCTTCTAACTAGATTCACACTTTATAGGCACGTATAGATAGATCAGAGGTTGCAGGAGGCCGCTAGGTGGGAAGACTTTGTTTTTTTAAAATCTTATCTGACATCAAAATCTATCTAGCCATGTCTCTATAAAACATAATCATAGTTCAAGAACACACACTAAGTATAGGACACAGGAGAGTGCAGTGTTGCAGAAGGCGTTCAAACTGGCCCTGTTAGGATGTATGATCCTTCAATACCTCAGTATGTGTGCATCAGTGTGTACAAACATATAAAAGTGAACCTACGAACATCACTATAGATTGAGTGATAAATCAGACTGAGACAATGTAGGATCTATGAGATCACAGGAGACTGTTTTTCAGGCTAGAACAACGCCCTTTCTTTTGAAAGTGAGTTCTTGAGCTACAAAATGGCTGACCGTCTAACAGGGCTCTTACACCAATGTACAGACGCAGCAGATGCGTCAGGAGTATAACAAAATATCTGCAACACATACTTAAACCACACAGACCAATACACTGGCGACCAGTAACCAGTCTGTGACTATGGCAGTGAAGGGAATCTGAGTACCAGTAAACAGTCACATCACAGCACAAGTAGGAGACTATAACCCAACGATGAGCTAGGGCATGGCATTTATACTTTTGTTTCTACTTTTTGAGGGGGAAAAACTGTACCAAACAAATAAATCAACAATTTAGTATCCATGTTACCCTAATCTCGGCTCTCCTTTGTTAAACGTCGAGCAATGAAGCTGTCTAATGTAGAGAAAGTTGCAAAACTCTCTTTATTGAACATTCATATTTTGATGCAGTAGGTAATTTATTAATCGCCTGGTGAAGATGAATTCAAGATCTAGAGCGCGCCCCAGCTTCTATGAAGCGAATGAAAAGGCAACCAACACACACACACCTGTACATAATTTCTGTATATGTAGCAATGGGTATTTAGGAGATGAAAATGCTGGCTAACCATCACTTTAAAATAAACTCTGAGAGCACCATGCACTACTAAAAGCACAAACCTAATATTTAGATCGCATACATTCCAGTGCGAGTTGGTTTATGTGGGCAGCAGCTGAAAGTCTCCGGCCACTGGTTTCCAGGAGTTATGACCAACATATGTGGCGAAGAACCCATAAAACAAAATGACTTTCTTTGCAGACACAAGCAATGTTTGAGGAGAAATCTTTATGAATTTGAGAGGGCCAACGTTGCCTAGCAGCGTAGCTGCATTCTCATTATAGTCTGGCACCGAGGCATGTAGTTCTCAGAGATGCTGACATTTCACAGATTTTATTTCAACGCATATTGGGAACTGCTGCCAAGGCCCAACCTAAGCGACGACTTTGAAGCTTCCTAAGGAAAACCAATAACGCCGGGCCGAGGTAAAACAATCACCCAATGCATAACATTTAGCTGACCTGGGGATAAACAGGTCTGTATTTGACTGCAGCCCAGATGTGTGTCCAGGAGGCACGCGCCAGGTGGGATTACAAGACTTTCCTGTGCAGTGAACAATCAAAGCCACACACACACAAACTCCAGCAAACCCATCCTTAGTTCATCTTACCAATATACCATTGCACGCACATCAATCCAAATAAAGGCTCTGAAATCCCCATTTTCTTGCTGCTGAGGAATATAAACATCACATTCTGCTCACTTGGCAGGTCAAAACAAAAATTTCAAAAATATGTCAAAATTATGGGGTTACACATTATGACAAGTATATTATATGCACATATACACACACACATATATATACATATATATATATATATATACACATACACACACAAACATGGAGCAGGGAACTCTAGGTATGCAGCACTCTAAACCTGAAAGGGTATTGCTTTGATGTGTGTGTATACATCTATATGTATGTATACATATACACATTCATACATGTACGTATATGTAAATAACACAACGGGTCATGACAAAGACCTGCACAGGGTCAAAAAGCATTGTAACTGTGGGTTCTTGCCGGCACCTCTAATCAAAGCAACATTCTGACTCCAATTTTGCTCATGGTGCTACGTGGATATAGTCCACTGTCGCTTTATTATGTGTGGCTGGCTACCGCATGACCCGCAATGATTCCTGCGTAGCAACTAGCAAGGATCTTTACACCAAGATGTTTTCCATGGAATGCATATAAATGTATAAATGCACATACATCTTTGGGTGCTTTTATTGCGCAGAATACAGTGGAATCAAAACCCAACGTTTTTGTGAGATCTGCAATTCATGCAAATGATGTGGCTAATGTTTCTTGATGCTTTGCTTTCTGCTGTGGAGGAAATAATGGAAATTAATTTAATTCATTATGTATGGGGTTCGACATAGTGCAAACATGGTTCAAATGGGCCAGACCAGTTTACGAATAAGAGGAGATAGCTACAAAAGACAACAGCCATCAGAATTGCACATCAATGCACTAAGTTAAAAGGGAAGGGGAAAAAGGTGGGGAGTATGTAAAATTACAAGGGATAATTACAACAAATTAATGGATCAAATATAGATCGAAGTAAGTCCAGGTTGGAATATATACAATAAAGGGAACAACCCAAATACAGAAACAAGGAGAAGATGCTAGCCGTGTGAAGCTGTACAAGTGAAAGCAGCAAGATACGTAAGTGGCATGGAAGGAGGCAAGAGAACTCTTTACATGGAACAAGGGAGGACAGAAAGGGAAGTAAGATTTAAAAACAGGATGGGTATTGTGAGAAAGAAAGAGGAGGAGGCTAAAGTAATCAGAATGATAAATTCTCTCTGTGCAGTGTTACCTGTGAGCTTGGTGGTTGGTGGCCAGGAATGTTCTCGGATGCCCCCTCCTTGGATGTTATGCTTAGTTTGTAATCAGAATTGTTTTTTCCTGTAATTGTTCGTATCATTGAATGTACAGCCCAAGAGTCACAATAAATATGAAAGGAAAATGCTACTTACCAGTATGCATCTGTTCTTGGCATGAAGGGCTGTAGATAAGTATACTTGTGCATAGATCGCCAACTGGTGTTGGGCTCGGATGTTTGCACTTTGTTTTTGTCTTGGAAGAAGTCTTTGTAGTCACGTGGTAGGTGACTCCTCCTTAGGACAATAGTGCGCATGGGCATCGACTCCATCTCCAGATTGTTTTGCCATGGAGGGTTATGATGGAGTTAGTAAGAAATAGAAAAAGATGTCCATGTGTAATGTATCCAAGTAAGATAGTACTGGAACAGATAGAGGAACCCGGGGAGGCGGGTGGGCGTATACGAATCTACAGCTCTACATGCCAAGAACAGATCCATACTGGTAAGTAGCATTTTCCGTTCGAAGCATATGAGCTGTAGATCGTATACTTGTGCATAGACTATACAGCAGTTACCTTGTTAGCGGTGGCTACCTGTATCTGTTGCAGCGGTTTGAAAAAGTGTTCTTAATACAGCCTGGCCCACACTAGCTTGCCGTTTTGCTTGCACGTCTACACAATAGTGTTTTGTGAACGTGTGTAGTGTAGCCCAAGTTGCTGCTTTGCAGATGTCATCTAGGGGAATGTTCCCTAAGAATGCCATAGATGCCCCTAGTTTACGTGTGGAGTGAGCCTTAGGGGGAATGGTTAAAGTGCGTTTAGCTTTGGCATAGCATATCTGGATGCATTTAACAATCCACCTTGCAATCCCCGTTTTTGAGATAGGATTGCCTTTATGAGGTGGGGAGAAAGCCACAAAAAGTTGTTTAGTCTTTCTAAAGGATTTTGTTCTTTCAATGTAGTAATGTTTTACGTATAGCGTGTGAAGAGCTCGTTCTGCTACTGAGTCTGGTAGAGGGAAAAAGACTGGGAGCTCTACAGACTGGTTAAGGTGGAAAGCAGAGACGACTTTAGGTAGAAATGTTGGGTTAGTCCTAAGAACCACTTTGTTATGATGTATTTGGAGAAATGGTTCTTGTATGGTTAATGCCTGGAGTTCACTAACTCGCCTGAGAGAGGTGATCACCACCAGGAAGGCTACTTTCCGAGTGAGAAATTGTAGTTCGCATTTATGCATAGGTTCAAATGGGGGACCCATGAGTCTGGTTAGTACCACATTTAGGTTCCATACTGGAGAGGGTGGAACCCTAGGTGGAATTATTCTTTTAAGTCCTTCCATGAATGCTTTGATAGCTGATACCCTAAACAAAGACAAGTGTTGTCTGTTTTGGAGATAGGCTGCTATTGCAGCGAGATGTAGTCTAATGGATGTATACGCTAGGTTACATTGTTGTAGATGTAAAAGGTAACAGATGATGTTTTGAATAGAAGCATCTAGTGGGTTGATTTTGTTATTTGTACAGTAAATTACAAATCTTTTCCCATTTTGCGGCATAGCAGGCTCTAGTGGTAGGACGTCTAGCCTCTTTAATGATGTTCATGCAGTCTGGCGGGAGATTAAGGTAGCCAAACTCTAAGATTTCAGGTGCCAGATCGCAAGGTTGAGTTGACTGGGATCTGGATGCCTTATCTCTCCATGGTTCTGAGTGAGAAGCTTGGGTGAGAGGTGTAGCTTTTGATGAGGAACTACCAATAGTTCCAAGAGGGTTGTGAACCATGGCTGTCGGGCCCATGTTGGAGCAATCAGGATCATTGTGAGGTAATGCTGTTTGAGCTTCCGAACCACTAGTGGAATGAGCGGGAGAGGTGGAAAAGCGTAAGCAAATTTGCCTGACCAGTTCATCCATAGCGCATTGCCTTTGGACAATGGGTGTGGATATCTGGATGCGAAGCTTTGGCATTTTGCGTTTTGGTGTGTGGCGAACAGGTCTATTTCTGGGTGGCCCCACATTTGAAAGAATGGAAGTAGAACTTGAGGATGACGATCCCATTCGGGGATCTGCTGTGTTTGGCGACTGAGTAGATCTGCCATTTGATTGTGTACTCCTGGGAGGTGTTCTGCAAGGAGATGTATGTTTTGAGGAATGGCCCATCTCCATATGCTTTGAGCTAGGTGTGAAAGTTGCAGAGAGGGTGTGTCCCCCTGTTTTTGTATGTAATACATTGCTGTCATGTTGTCTGTACGGACTAGGACAGCTTTGCTTATGAGGTGGAGCTGAAAAGATTTTAACGCTAGGAAGATTGCCAACAATTCCAGGTAATTTCTGTGGAATTGTTTTTGTTGAGGGGTCCATATGCCCTGAATGGTATGGGTTTGAAGATGAGCTCCCCAGCCGGTGAGCGATGCGGCTGCTGTTAGCACTATCTGTGTGCCAAACACTCCTGTAAGGGACGCATTTGGAGACTTTGAATTGGTAGTGTTGGCCGCTTATCACAAACCTGAGGTATTT
Source organism: Calotriton arnoldi (assembly GCA_963921515.1). Lineage (NCBI taxonomy): Eukaryota > Metazoa > Chordata > Amphibia > Caudata > Salamandridae > Calotriton > Calotriton arnoldi. Next base: position 1,805,432 of record CAWUFW010001636.1, read on the forward strand.
CCTGTGAGCGGGGTGAATGGGAATGTGAAAGTAGGCGTCCTTTAAATCCAGAGTGGATAGAAAGTCGCCTTATTGGAGCAGTGGGAGTACCTGTTGGAGAGTGACCATATGGAAATGGTCTGACAATGTATAGATTTAATGACCTGAGGTCCAGTATTGGTCTGAGAGAGCCGTCCTTTTTTGGTATTAGAAAGTATAGTGAATACACTCCTGTGCCTTGATGAGGCAAAGGGACTGGTTCTATTGCATGTTTTTGTAACAGGGAAAGAACTTCTTGTTTGAGAAGAGTGAGATGTTCTGAGGACATTGGGCGTTCTCTGGGCAGAATGTTTGGTGGAGTACCAGTGAGTTCCAGGCAATAACCATACTGGATAATTTGTTTTACCCACTTGTCTGTTGTAATGGAATTCCAGACAGGTAGGAACTGTGATAGGCGTCCCCCGACAGGAGTAGAATGGTCGGGGGGAAGTCACTGCTTGGTTGCAGGGGAAGTGCGGGTGGAATTATTTTTGCCTCTTCCCCTATTGTTGTTTCTTCTTTATCCTCCTCGATAGTACCCTCGGGAGGAGGAAGGTTGATTTTGGTTTTTGTAAGTAGAGGAGGTATTCTCTGATGACACGGTTTTGGAGCCGCCCCTATAAAAGGAACGACGAAAGGAGCCTCTATTAGAGGATAGTTGTAGGACTCCCATATATTTGGCAGTTTCGGTATCTTTCTTCATTTTTTCTAATGAAGAATCAACATTTGGTCCAAAGAGATGTTGTTGGTCAAAGGGCTGGTTTAGTATAGCTGACTGTACCTCTTGTTTGAATCCGGAGGTTCGAAGCCAAGCATGGCGGCGTAGCAAGATGCTGGTGTTAATGCTACGGGATGCTGTGTCAGCGGTGTAAAGTGCACACTTGATAGAGGTGTTTGTAATTAATTTACCCTCTTGAATGAGGTCGTTGGCTTTACCCTTGTATTGATCTGGTAAATGCTGTATTAGCTTTTCTAGTTCATCATAGTGCGCTCTGTCATAACATGCTAAGAGGGCTTGCGTATTGACAATACGCCAACTATTAGCAGCTTGTGACGCAATTAGTTTGCCTGACGCGTCTATAAGCTTTGACTCCTTGTCAGGAGGAGGTGCGTCGGCCGTGGCTTGTGAATTGGCTCGCTTGAGGGCATTAGATACAACAATGGAGTCCAGGGGGACTTGACCTCTAATATAAACTGGGTCAGTAGGAGCAGCTTTATATTTTTTATCAACTCTTGGGGTAAGTATTCTTGCTCTAACTGGGTCGTTGAATACTTCATTAGTGTGTTTTAGCATGCCTTTTAACATTGGCAATGTATTAGTAGATTTTTGGGATGGAGCGAAAGTTTCCACGAGGAAATCCTCGTCTAATGGGTCAGTGTGTAATTGTACTCCATGATATAGAGCAGCCCTATTGATAAGCTGTGCGAGTCCTATATTATCATCAGGTGGTGATGGTCTGGAGGGATATAAGTCTGGATCATTACTATTGTCTGGGTCTTTATCATACTCTTCCCATGGATCTGGGTGTTGTGGTATGGTGTGATGGTCATTATCCCCATCCTCATCCCCATCCCCATCCCTATTAGTGTTGTCACCCGTGTCATTATCCCCTTGTTGTTCAGGGGAGAAATGAGGTGGTGGTGAGTTATATGGAGATATTAGTAAGTTAGGATCAATAGGTGGAGGAGAGGGAGTTATGTAAGGGGGAGAGGGGTTAGTACCCATATCCTTATTCTTTTTGAGAGGTATATGGTGTTCCTCTGAAAAGTCCTGTGTCCATTTCTTAGGAAGGGTTGCTACAAGACGTCCATTTGTTGGATCAATATGCAATTTCTTTTGCTTGGGATCCATTGGTTCTTGTAAAGGAAGTTCTTTAGGTGGTAATTCCTTCTGTTTGGGTGTTTCAGAAGATATTGTATGGGTAGTCTGTTTTTTCGGTTCCGAATCCATTGGTGCATGTTGTTTATGCTCCGAAGGTTTGTGTAAAGGCTTGGGTTTTGTAACTTTCGGTTCCTAAGGTTTGTCTTTAGGTTTCGGATCCGAAGACTTATCTTTGGATTTTGGCTCCGAAGCTTTGGGTTTAGTTATTGCCGGTTCCGAAATTTTTGGTTTATGAGATTTCGGGTCGGAGTCTTTCGGTGCCGAAGACGACTTTGGTGCCGGTATGGAAGCTTCGGATCCATGTTTGGATTTGGTTTTCGGTGCCGGAGATGGAGTTTTGGTATTGTGGGGACAGCTCGATCCCAAGCCGGAGGCTTTGTCTTTTGCCAGAGGGCGGGGCATCTGAACCATGTTTTTGGTGTTTCCCTAGGCCCGAGGGCGAAGGTAGTACCGGAGCCTTAATGTGTTTTTCGGTGACTTGTGGCTTGTTACTCACAGTTCGTTGACCCAGAGTAATTAGAGAGTCTTCCTCCATGTCGGAGTCGTCAGCTTCCGACACGGAGATGTCTTCTTCTTGTTCGGCACTGTAATGATGAGACTCACCCTGTTCTCCGAAGATGTCCGGCACTGGGTTAGTGCTGCGTCTCATCTCGTGACGTCGAGCCCGACGGTCACGAATCGTTTTCTTTGATCGGAATGATCGACAGGCCTGGCAGCTACTTTCTTCGTGCTCCGGGGATAGGCACAGATTACAAACTTCGTGTAGGTCTGTGTGTGGAAATTTAGCACCACACCCGGGGCATTTTTTAAATGGAGTCCGTTCCATCGACTGCTGGCGTGGTCGGCGCGGATAGGCCTTGCGGCCCGCATCGAAGCTCTCGATCGAAGTTGCTGGATTTCAACGATGCACGTCGAAGGGGAAAACCGTGATCGAAACAATACCGTCGAGGGGTAATGGTTGCGCGTCGAAAAGGTTCGAAGAGGTTCCCAAACCGGAGCGCAGCAATACACATCTGAACCCGATGGCGGAAAAAAACAATCTGGAGATGGAGTCGATGCCCATGCACACTATCGTCCTAAGGAGGAGTCACCTACCTCGTGACCACAAAGACTTCTTCCAAGACAAAAACAAAGTGCAAACATCCGAGCCCAACACCAGATGGCGATCTATGCACAAGTATACGATCTACAACTCATATGCCTCAAACATTTAGTTTCATAAATTATTTATAATTAACTCTTGATTGTTTATTTGTAAATAAAATGGTGACAACCTTAACACACCACCTCCTTTTGCAGGTTCATTCACGGCTTTTGAGGCTGGATGACCTGTCTATGTAGGGATATGCGTGCATAGATAATCCATGAATGTCAGTACCACAATAAAAGAGTGCAAACAGGGAGCAGGTTATTTTACGCTAGTCAGCTAACCAAGCACAGAGGAAATGAACCAGCAGGAGAAATTCCTCATTTGGCAGGGGACATTGTAGATAATTAAGTTGTCCCCCATATCTCACTCTTGAACAAGGGCTGCCTGTCTCATTCTAGGCAAAGGCATGCTAGGTCTGACACAAGTTGTTGGGACGGGAAGTCTCCTGCATGTCTCTGGAGAGAATGCTTCCCCGGCCTTATGCTAATCTCCAGGTAAGTCACTGAAAAGCCACTGTATGGTTTCTAGTTCCTACCCCAGTGAGCATGACAAGCATACATGTCCACTGAGGGTCTCCCTGTTTACATGGATTGAGACCCTAGAGCTTGGCTCTGAGGTCGAGGGGGCATGCCTAGTGCACCCCTATTTTTCAGAGAGTGGCTACTGCCTGCTCTACCTAGGCTGTGGTAGACTGACAGTGGTGGCAGCAATAAATCTATAGTCAGGAGGGGTGAGTCACTAGCCACCCTTCTGATCAAGTCTGTGCAGTCTGCCTGGCCTGTGGTCCTGTTGACTTTGTCTACCTGGTGTGTGTTTGAGAGCCCGTGGGTGTACTGGGGAAGAATGGTGAGTTGAGAGTGTGAGGAATGCAAGCTGTTCTGCTGGACATCCCAGCTCCCCCATGCGTCTCCCCATTTACTTGGAGAGGCCTGGTGGGCTGGGGTAGACACTCAGCTCTTATTTGGGTTTAGTTGCACTAACTCTAAAAGGACCCTCCCCCCACTGGTCAGTGCCTCCTGGTCTTGAGTTAATTAAAATTCCTCTTTAGGGAATTGCACAGGCTGGTACCAGGGAAGACTGTAGGTCATCTGTGCATGCTTTAGTTATGCATTGAACATGACATGAATGGTTTCTGATTGGAGGTGTATTCAGGATGCAAAAGTAGCAGACCCTCTGATTAGATGAGCCTATCAATCAGAGGTGATAAAAGTCTGGCATGAGTGGTCAGCTGTGGTTCAAGACTGGTTTTATGACTGAAGAGGCGGCCACACCAGGTCCGGCCAAAGGTAGCCAGCCGCGACCCGCAGTGTGAAGACAAGAGATAAGACACTTGCTCACTGCGTCGGGAACTTAAGGAAGTTTTCTCTATGACGGATGGAGTCTGCTGCCAAGAGTTCAATGAGAATCCAGGGCATCAGCAGCATGGGAGAAGACCAGCTGTTTCTGTGAGACTTGTGGAGCGTGCGCTTTTGAACAAGGAAATTGCAGACAGCTGCCTAAAGTGTGGAAAGGAAGGTTACAGCACATCAAGGGAGTTGGTGTGGAAAGGAAGCTTGCAACACATCAAGGAAGCTGGTGTGGAAAGGAAGCTTGTGGCACATCAAGTAAGCTGGTGTGGAAAGGAAGCTTGCAGCACATCAAGGGAGCCAGAGAGGGGGAAGCTTGATTCTAGTCCTTGAAGGGGAGATCAAATCCCCTCTAAGCACCTCCCCTGGGCTGTGGGAGCCTGTACAAGCAGTAGCTGGGAATAGAGGCCAGTGAAACGGGGCCCCCACCTTTCTTTTTGTAATCTCTGGGGGTATCAGGGTGAACTGGCACTCTGTCCAGCCACTACCCTCCTACAGCTAGCCAGTGCGTACTGGACTAGTGGGACTCCAGCAAACTGTGCCAAGACATCAGGCACCTGTGATCAGATCCCTGACGCCACTAGAGCAGTGTCCTCACTCAGGACGGGAGGGCACTTCTGTTGCTTTGGGTGGGGGGTTATGGGGCTGATCAAGAACCTTTGACTTCACATCATATGCTGAAATTGTATCCTTCCAATCCTAAGATTGGTATCAAGGCTCTAGCGAATGAGAGCAGCCCTGTGAAACATGGTCTGTAATATGCAATGCTAATTGTGTGTTTTCATGTTAACTGTGTTTTTATAGTGCTTGGCGTCTAGGCGCTATAATACTGTTTGGGGTCCGAACTCTGGCCCAGAGGGTTGTAGAGACATCTGGTTTTCACTGTTTATCCTAGTTTTATGTGTAGTATAATTATCTTGTGTGGATTAAAGTACTTTTCTTTTATAAAAAGTAAAGCACTGACTGGACATTGAGTTTATCAGCTGGTAGTACGGTGTGCACTGTATTCTGAATGTCTAACCCCACCTCACCTCCTTGAGTAAGCCTTGGACTGCTCTGTCTCGCTACCCTGAGAGAGTCAAGTGCTGGAGAGGAGTACTTGGTTATCCAGTTTTGGGTCCACTAGTACTGAGGCCCCCGGACACCAGTGGGGAACACTCCAGTTGATGTGATTGGAGCGCAGTAACACCTGAGTGCCCTGGTGCCCAGGAAGCCGGGTCTAATACAAGTGCAAACAAAAAACTTTCTTAAAATAGCAATTCCATTTCTAATACGATGTCCAAGACACAGAATGAACTGAAAACCATGCTTCTGTCTACGTTTTTGCATCTGGAAAATAGAAAAATCAACTAAACAACTAAGCATTACATATTGTCAAAATAGCTACATGAATATCGGCTAAGTAACATTCATATGCCTGCGTACAGCGTCTAAGACAGAGTCTCAAATATTTTCCATGTGTAAGCCGAAATTCATGAGATAGTAATAACTTAAGCATGCTAACTCTGTGAGGAATAAGAAAGCCACTTTTGCTGGTGAGATACCACCTACCAATACAGAGGCAGTTGTGAGCGGCACCTACACGCATAGAAGTGGGTTTTCCCAAGGGCGTGTCCGACGAGCAGTTACGTAAAACTAGTGCAAATGAGGTTAGCTATGTGGGTGCTCACAGTACCACACTTACGTGCACTTTCAAACATTTAACTGAACGATCAAGGTGTGAGCATTGCGGGAAGAGTGGGTAAAGTGATCCAATATTCCTCATTTTTACCTGAGGTGTGGAGAAAGGAAGGACTTTTCGTGGATAAAGAAAAATTAAAGATATTTTTAAATCTGATATAATTTCCTAAACCATGGCATGCAGAATCTCTGCCAGAACTGGACTGAACCTTTATGACTGGTGAGCAAGGACTACACTGGACAAATAACTTGCCATCTGGACGTTTTAGAGCTCAATGGGGACCTGACACATGCCTGGGAGATTATAGGGAATGTGGAAATCAATCGTAAAATCCATTGGCATACATCATGATTTTGCAGTTGTACAGCTTTCTTTGTGAAGCAGAACCTAGATCTCTGCCATGATTGCATTAACCTTATATAGACAGGGGCGGCTCCTCTGTTATGGCGGAGGAGCATCGCCCCACTGCTGCTAGCCAGCAGAGGCAACAGTAAAAAACAAAATGGAGGAGTAGTAGTAATGGGCACTACTATGTGAGCATGTCGGTTTGGCCGGCCAAACCGACATGCGCACTTAGCATTTCTCCAACCCAAGCTGTGTTGCACAGCCGGGTGGAGAACAGACACAGGCTACCAGGCCTTGTCTGAGCGCCAAACCAGGCCACTCAGATCATTCCCAGCACTTCTGTCAACCTGGGTAATAATATTCCCAGCCTAAGAGCAGCTTCGGGATTGGCATCTGGGAACTTGCGCTATGTGCACCATTCAAGGATCGGGAGAGGAGCAGCATCAGTTATGTGATATTTTCAGTTTTTTCATGTTTTCCTTTGTGGCTGGCAGACATAACATATACACACCTGGCTACCTCTTCAAACAATCCAAACACTCGTTGACTCTGCCTTTACCCTGTGCGGCGCTCCACTGCCATGCAGCTAGATTTGTGCTATACTATAACACATACTTAGATAAAGGTTAGCCAGGTTGCCCAGTGTTTGAGCCATTCAAAAAGTTCATTGAACAGAAGGCAGACGGGGAGTTGAGTACAGAGTCAATGGAGGAAAGTCTGTGTGGGGTGGGTGGTGGTGGGGTGAATGACAAACTATGCAAGCGATAGAAGGCCTGGTTAAAAAGGGAGGCATCAAAATATGCGATTCGAGGAAATTGTTGTGTTTACCTCCTGTAAACTGGATTTACACAAAGTAACCCATCAAAACTCCGTGTTCCTTATGCCAGCTGATTTCTGAGGCTGTAACATTTATTGCAGCTTATTTTCTCATCTGTGCACCAGACCACAGCGCTTAATAAGTGTATGCTCTGCCAGCGGATCTGTTTGAACAGAGGGGAGGTGACCATGGGTCATTCGGATGCTACTGCTGCAAGTGTGTGACACAGGCAGCACAGCTGAGGTATGATCAAACTGGTGTAAAATGCCATATGATAATTATAATTAACAAGCAAAGTTTTGACAATTCTCTTACGAGCACTGTCGCTCTGCCTCTCTTTCAACACACACAAAGCTCTGCGTGCAAGTGAAACTTTGCAGAGCCAGTCACAGTCAGAGAAAAGGTCAATTCTATGGCAAAAATAGCATGAAACATTGCCTTCCCCTCTGCTGCTGTATTTGAAGTGGTAGTATTCCAACACCAAGGGAAAAATAATAGTTCCTTGTCCTGCTTACTTGAGTTTTTTTGCCAATTTTCCATGGAAGCTTATCGTGTTTTGTTGAAAGAAAATCTAAAGCTTCTGATGACCTTATTTTTTACCGAAAATGATACATTATCTTCTGAAAAAGTTGATAATTCGAAGCCAGTTGGAGAAGAGAGTGGGTGGGGATCATGAACGACAGACTGCAATAGGCAACTGAATTATGTAGAATTCTCCTCTAAACAATACTATCTCTTGATTTATTTCCTCTTTATTTTAACTAAAGTAAAATAAAAAAATAAATGCCGAAAATATGTTCTTTAGATGCCAAGCTTCTGTTTGGATTACAGGCATACAATATCACTAGACTGTGCATCACGCCTCAAGGGACCTAAAGATTTCTTTGCATAACAGACAGCTACTGTATGCTAAAATGTTCCATAGTTATTTCATTCCTACAAGTTACTGTCACAACTAAAGTGATGCAGCAACTGCAGGTCAACACGTCTCTGAAGATGCCAAGTATTACATTCTTTCAATATCATGTTCTATGCTACAGCTGCATGAAAGATCTCTCATTCTGCGATACATATGTATCCTTACAGTTTATTAAATTTAGCCTTCCTACTGGTACGGTTCACAGTATTTCAGACCAGATCTAAAATGAGTGTAATTTTCATATTTACTATTCCCCTTCAAAATGCTTTAAAGAAACTGAACTTTAAAAAAAACTACTAAAAATGGATAGGACCGTTGCAGTTCGTTATGTTATCTGTCACTGACCAGAAAAAAAGCTGAAAACTAAGCACTATGAAAAGCAGAGTGATAAAATGTGCAAAGGTATCAAGGGCTCTGTTCTATAGCCTAAGTAACAATGGAAATGAGGAAGTCACCGTCTTTGTTATTAAAAAGTCTGTACTCGACAAGGTCTGGGACTAGGTTGAGCATGAACCAGATGGACACAGGCCTCAAACTCCAGTTACAAGTCAATTTCAGAAGTCCATGTGGTCTCACAAGGAATGCCAGAGATCTGCAACTGGATGACTGCTTCGATGCCGGACTGAGGTGAATCCCTACTTCCTATCAATATGCAAAATTCTGTGCTGCAAAAATGTGCACATACATGGAATGTAAAAAACAACATCTCACTGTTCAGTATGCGGTGTAGTTCTGAATATTACATTCCAACCTTGCTCCAAAGTGACATCCTGGTTTCTGCAATTCAGTCTCAGCCAGATCACACATGCACAACAACCCATACTTTTCTGTGCGCCACCTCAAGTATCTGAAGCTTTTTCTGCTATAAAACTTCTCTGTAAAGTGCCCTCCCTGCTTCTTGGAGGCAGATCTCTGCTACATCATGTGTAGATGTATATAGGCAAAGTTAGCTGCATGGTGAAAACTTAACTAGAAAGAAGGGGTGCTTCCAATAAATAGATACAAAGAACCACTCTTTAGCTGAATACCCCTGAGGCACAAGTTTAGTCTGCTGCTGCTCAATGAAAGCTGTGGTGGTGTTCGGTACTCAACTCCACTGGCATCTTGGTGTGCTACATACGCTGATGGGTTTCAGATCAGTCACAGTGAAAGGTCACCTTGCAATATGACAGAGTCATCTGGACAAAGTCAGTCCCCAGGAACAGAAAGATACATATTCCTAAAGCCATTGTTGCAGTAGACATTTCACACAATGTTATTTCATTTCTCCAAGATGGAGGACTGCACATGAACTTTGTGGACAGAGGATGGTCCATTGTGGATTTCAATCTAGCAATCTTCTGGCAAGTTGGCATATCTCTCTGTTTCCGAACAGTGCTTGCGATAGTGGAATGGCCAAGGCAATGTTGTTCTTCTAGCATTCCACGTTTTATCCAAGGGGCAGAGTGCCTTCTGCACGTGGCTCCCCAGGTGTTGGTCCCATCTATCCATGATCCGTTGGTTCACATTGCAGGTAGAAGACAACACATTGCTTTGCTAAGGTCTCATTTATCTCAGATTGTGAGGAAGAGGGAATGTGTTCTTAACTTTCTGGTTTGTCTTGAGTTGCTTGTGTTCCTGTCTGGGGACGGGGACCAAGCCTGGTAGTTCACACTGAATGGTTCCTATTGAAGTAGGCCCAAGGCTGATTTGCATGTAGTGGCCAAAAATGAGAAGGATCGGAATGCGGCCTGAGTAATTAGCAGGGGTTGAAATAAATTCAAGCATTCTGCCCAACACTTTTATTCTTTCCTTATAGGTAGTCACTGATACATGAGTGTTGGAAAGTGGATTATTAGTAGGGGCAAATATATATCTGCCACTGGCAATAAGGCCACTAACACAGTCTCGGGCTGAGAATAGGTCATAGAAAATTATTCCTATGCTCAACCCTTGGTAGCTTGGCTGCGAGCAGGCAGGCTTAACTTCAAAGACAGGTATGTAAAGCATTGAAAAACACCAATTCAGTAAATAATCAAGACACAACACAAAATAAAAATCCAACACCAATTTATAAAAATAGGAAATATTTTTATCTTTTAAATGACACCAAAACAAAAACAATCCATTGTAGGAAACCAGAGATAGGAATTTTTAAAGATTAGTCACTTTCTAGTGCTTAGAAACCAACAGTGCCCCTTTTGGTCATTCCGTTGCCTCTGAAAGGGACACATTCACATTTAGCAATTGTTCTGGAGGATCTCACACCAGACTTGTGCAGCCCCATCCAGCAGGCTGGGTCCTGTTAGAACTCCTTCCTGAAGTTCTTTTTGCGGGTCCCAAAGTATCCAACACACAATCCAAGGTTCTGGAATCTCCAAGAGGGTCCTTGAAAGTGTGAGACTTCAATTCCCACAATCCACTTGGACAAAACCCTTACAAATCCACTGGTAGTACTCCAGGCTGGGGATTCTTTGTGGTGATGGTCCAGGTGAGCTCTGTTAACCTGTAGCTTGCAGGGAGTCCATCTTTAGTGATTTTGAAGCAGGTTTGATCCACAGAGCTGTAGTTTCAGATAGTGCAAAAGGCGCAATCTTCAGAGTGCAGGCCTTTGGAAATGCACATCAAACTCTTCAGTATAGATCCTTCTGATTCTCTTAAGTTTCAAGCAGCAGATCTGAGGGGCTCTGCCCTGATCAGATACTTATTCCAATTTCTCTGGGTCAAGCAGGAGGTCACTCCTGTCCAATGGGCTGCAGGGTACCACCCAAAGTTCTGACCACTTCCTGCAGAGTGTGGCACTATTTTGTCTCAGAGTGCACTAATTCTTCCAAATTCATAATGGCATAATTTGCAGCAGGGAGAGCAGAGCTGGCTAAACACACCCCTAGGATGGCTAATCTTCATAGACTCTCCCCCTTGCATCTGCTCATTCCTTTCTTAAGCCTAGCATCTGCCGTGGGTCAAAGAGGAGAGTTGTAAATGAAACCGATGTCTTTAGCATTTCTCCCCCTTCCCTTGAAGAACATTATTTTCTGCCCCTGGCTCTGGCATTCCTATGTCCAGCAACCTCTCCTCCCCGAGAGGCTTCCTAACCCCAGGGGTCATTTATCACTTCTTCAAAGCAGCCAGGATCACCCACTTATCTCTGACCAATCAGGTCAGAGCAGTACAGGGTTGAATTTTGGCTTACAGACAAAAAATAAAAGTCTTCTAACTTCTTGTCTGTACATTTTAGAATAAATTCAACAATACCATATTGTTGGATTTATCATTACCATTCTGCTGAGTCCTTTAATCCTAGTTTAATGGCTTTTCTTTCTCCACTTATTAACTAATAACCTTTTCCAATGTTAACCTATGGGCTAGGGATCTGCAATGGAAAAATGAATTGGACAGTTTCTCCAATACCAGGGCATATAAAAAAGATTTTATAACGACCCTGCTTATACCTACAGGGCCCCCCACACCTGGATCACTTAGGAAAGACTTTAGGGGTTCTGAATATAACAACATATTGCAGATCCTCCTTCACAGTGCTCCTAGCACAAAAGTCGAATTTGGGAAGCACTTTACTACAATGTGGGGAGTGAAATGTGCCATTTCACTTAACCCAGGGCATATAAAACTCATTTTATAAGGGTCCTCCTTATAAATACCTGATCCCCCACCCCTGGGACACCTAGGGGAGACCCTGGGGTACCTAATATGCCCAAACATTGTAGGTTATCCATTTTTAAGTGCCCCAAACACAAAAGTTGAGTTTGGGCACAATTTACTTTTTAAAAGCAGTCCTGCAACACAGAGCCACTTTTAAACTGACCTCGGGCTTCAGCAGTGCATACATGCAAGTGCAGAAAAGGCTGCTGGCCTCTAAACTGCCATGCCCTATTATATACTAGGTAGTTTCAATCCCCCTGCCCTATTATGTACTAGGGCCTTAGAGGGTAGTTCATGCCAATGACAGGGTTACCCCAACCCATAGTGTACCCTAGTGTATGTAGGTGTTTTTACTGTATTCTAATGCGTCTCTTTCAGCAAAGCACTGGCCCTGGGCCTGGTTAGGTAGAGCCCAGGGTCAGTCAGAGTCAGTTACCACCAGTACCAGTCAGCAAAAAGTTGGGGAGTGCCCAGGGCAAAGGATGACTTTGCAACAATGATTCTTACTCTTCATCACAGTTCTGCCAATTCACATGTTGAAGGGCTAAAGTACATTTTAGAAAACTATTAATGCACTATATGTTGGGTAACCTCATGCATCACCTTGAAGTGGGGTAAACACTATTAATGTTGTTCGTGACAAGAAGGAGATCACACACCTGTTAATCCTTACACATTTATGTATTTCTGGTGTTACACCAACTTGAGTATGATTTTTTAACATCTCTTTTTACTGGTGTTTGCACAATTACAAGTGTAGGTAAACTGCAGCACAATAACACCGAGAGCATGTAGGACATGGCTGCTGGCATAAGTGAAAAAATAAGTAACTCATATTACATAGACATATCAAACTCTCAACATAAAATTCACAAGGCAATCCCAAAGTGGGTCATCCACGGGCCCAAATCAGAGTATGCTTGTAGGGGCAACCTCGTGCTTGGTACATGACCCTGGCAGATAGCCAATGTTTAGCAATATCCCGCTTGGCTAAAAGAAACCCAGGTCCTGGCACTCCTTGGCAACCCTTCCCCAATAGTGTTATTTGAAGGTCAGAATGTTGGGGAATTAAAGGACCATTGTTAGGGCCCTTGTTAGGGCTCAGAATACAGTGCACAGTATTTTTGAATCACCAGCATGCCCAGATGACATGAAAAAATTAATCCACTTTCACAGCACAACCTCTACCCAATTTCCAAAGACGCCTTGCTGTAAAATATACTCTGTGCATGTATATAAATTGAATAAATTGGACTTTTGCTGAAATCATGAGGGTTTGGGCTGCAATTTGGCCTCCGACCAATCACTGTCATCTAAGGACTACTCTGTTTCCCACAGCTGTATCTTGTCTGAGGTGTTACATACCAGAATGCACTATATATGTGAACTTTACTTCCCACCAAGCAGGCCAAGTATTAGTTTTAGTTCGGGTTGTACTCTGGAAGATATGCGAGTGCCTTTTGATTGTCCCCTACTATATGTCTTCATTGGAAATGTATATAAAATAGGGATCTTTGCATCTTAAACTCTTTGGCTACTTATGGGAAAGACTTCAGGGGGTTATGATACCAAACATCACCCTCCCTAGATATTCCTATGACATCAACAGTGAGAATCGACTCCGCTGGTTTACATGTTCTGGCCAAGTCCCATGTCAGAGCAGTGTTTATTGGGTCACTTGACCATCCAAACCCATCCATCTTAAAGTCTTACCAACAATCAAAAAACACTTCATGGCTTGGGGGTACCGACCCTCCATAGAGGCCAAGAAGCACGACCAGCCTGGATGGCTTGAAGGTTAGTATCAGTGGCCGTGCTGATGTTATTTGATGCTTCAGTTACTGTTAAGGTTTAAGACAAGGGCCCAGGATCAGGATGAGTTTGCATGCTTGTCCATTTTGGCTTAAAACTGCGGCCCGGTGGTCTTGTCTTTTCCCATGCTGTATACTCTCTGAATTGGCTTCTATTCAGCTCGTTTCTCCCAAAAAAATGGTTGCTGTCAGAAATTATTACACAGTCTGAAGTTTAATGTTTCAGGATGGAGCATCCCAACTGTCACGGGAAAGACAGTCCACAGGAAGATGTCACTCAAATTCAAAGTTGTCTCCAAACATTTCGAGGACCTTCCTGGTGGCAGTGCATAAATATCCAAAAGTAACGAAAGGCTGCACTTTTCTTTTAAGCTGAAATGAAGCAAAAGCCCTACTAGAGACCAGGCATCATTTACAAGACATTGGAAGGACATGATGGGTTTGTGAGAAGCCTCTTTGCTAGCCAACTAAGGATTCTCTTGGACCTCGACAAAGGGTTTGGGTCTATGGGGGTAGTACCAAGACGACCTGGCTACTGAGGCCCATAAGGGATATAAGCTCACGCCTGCATGCCCATGTCTGTTTCTAGAGCCAGCTGTACAAGCAGCCACAAACAAAATGAAAATGTCAAGGCCAGGGGTGAGAACCAAGAAGAAACTCCTAATAACATAGCTATCTGAGGACGTTAGTAAAATAAATCAGCCGAATGAGCTGCTAACTCTCCCCTACTCGTGAGCGGCGAAAATAATGAACAAGAAAATTCCAGTTCTCCTCCTGGAGAAGATTCAGCAGGCCAAATATTTAAAGAATAAAAACAAGCATTGGCAAAGCCAATATGTCTGGCATTAATGTACCAATGTGTGTAAACAGACAAATACAAAAGCAGTTTGAATCCAACACCACATTGCAGTAAGATGTATTTGCTTTGCCAATGTTACTTAATCATGAGAAGATACAAAAAAAATGTGTCCAGATTAACAGATTTTAGTTACACTGCCTAGACCCCCTTGATACTAAACTTAGTTCAAAAGCCTGCTGCGCTTAGAAGAAAACAGAATTACTAATTCAGTGTCTATTAACAATCATGCATGATGGTTTGACTTTTGATGATTGTTAGGCTTCTTCAACAATCTGAACAGAAAATGGGTGGAGGGGAAATGAATAGAGAACAGGGAAGCAGTGTATAGGGAAAGCGGGAGCTTGCAGTAACATAATTTAGTAGCGATTTAAGCCTGTGAAAAAAGATAGGGTAAGAAATAGAAGAGGGTTGTCCGTCAGGTCAGTGGCACTTTCCAGACTGACTGGCTTGCATAGGCACAAACATGGCTGGACAGTGCAGAGCAGGTCCTACCAGTGTTTTGTTACCATAACTGGTGTGTCCCCCAGCTGCTATCTTCAGGTGAGCTGCTTCATTTGAGGTTTGTGCTAGGACTGCAAAAGATATTCTTGGGGCGTCGCAGACTGCGTGGACCTTCTATAGAGTGCTGCCAATCCAGGGAAGAAGGTTTGCCTTGAAAAAAAGTTACCTTCAGTAAAGTAATATCTGGAAGAGACTCTACTAGCAGCAAATTCCTTACCATAGAATTATACCAAGTTATCAGACTGGATCCGAACTTTTTTGTGAGCAGTGCCCCTGCCGCCAGTAGGTGGAGTCGTTCGGCTGTGTGTGTCGTTGTAGGTGTCACCCGCACTAGAAGGGACGTTTGCGGTGCCTATATAGGTGCGATCAAGGAGAGCTGACGTCAGTTGCTTTTTGCGACTTTCCATGCCACAAGCAAAGAGCCACGAAGTAATGTGACCACTGGTGTGGAAAACTATGGCCCTGAAAGGGAAGTACTCTGTTCCTAGAAATCCGTTCACAGAACGGGGAGGATGGGTGGGTCGATAAGGAATATGCGGCTAGATAGAGTCTCTACCAGATAAGGCGTTACCGAAGGTAAGCAACTTGTTTATGTGATAGAGACTTCTAGCCACAGATTCCTTACCTTAGAATAGATACCTATGCAATACCTCCCCGGAGGAGGGTCTGCGGACCAATTCACACGAGGGCGTCTTGGAGGACCGAATGGGCAAAATGACCATCTCTACGGACCTTACTGTCCAGACTGTAATGTTTGGTTAATGTGTGCAATGAGGCCCACTTTACTGTCTGGCAGATATCCAGGACTGGAACTCCGTGAATGCAGTGGTTGCAGCTTTAGCTCTGGTGGAATGAGCACGCAAACCCTCAGGGAATTGCTTTTCGCCAATACGTAGCAGATTTTGATGCAGAGCACAATCCATAAGGAGATGGTCTGCTTCTGCACAGCCCGTCCTTTCTTCGCTCCGACATACCCCACAAAGACTTGGTCATCCACCCAGAACTCTTTTGTGCGGTCAAGGTAGAACGACACCTCTTTTTGGGTCCAGATAGGGAAGTCGCTCCTCTTCCTTAGAAGGGTGAGGCGGAGTATAAAAAGTAGGCAGAGTGATGGTTTGGCCTACGTGAAACTGAGTGACCACTTTCGGAAGAAAGGAAGCTCTCTTACGTAGCACCAGTTTGTCTGGGTAGATGTTAAGGTAATGAGGCTTGGATGGCAAGGCCTGC
Source organism: Calotriton arnoldi (assembly GCA_963921515.1). NCBI lineage: Eukaryota > Metazoa > Chordata > Amphibia > Caudata > Salamandridae > Calotriton > Calotriton arnoldi. The sequence continues at coordinate 1,821,627 of CAWUFW010001636.1, forward strand.
AGCTAACTGACCCTCTGGGCAGATGTTATCGCTCTGATGTTAAGCAGCCTAGGTGGACAATTGTGCAGAGGCTAAAAGGGAGCACACCTAAGGAAGGTGAGGAACGAGATTGAGCTCCTAACTGGGGCATAACGAAGGGAGTGGAAGGGAACATATGTTGCAAACCTTTCAAAAACCGATGTACAATAAGGGATTGGAAAGGGGAAGCTTGGTCAGGCAACTGAAGAACAGCAGAAATTGCAGATAGATATCCTTTAACAGTGCCCAGAGCAGAGCCCTGCTGGGCAAGGGAAAGAACAAACAGAAGCACCTGAGAAAGGGGGGCAGAAAGGGGTTCAATGCTTCTTTCTGAACACCATGCCACAAATGTATCCCAACGGCAGCCGTAGACCATATTGCCAGAAGGATGCCTGGCTGTCAAGATAACAGTACAGACTTCGGGCGGAAGGTTGAAGGTTAGCAACTGTCGTGGCTCAATCTCCATGCAAGAAGGCAGAGCATTGACAGGTTTGGGTGGAGAACCCTCCCCTGCTGCTGCGACACAAGATCCACCCAAAGGGAGAGCCTGATCGGAGGACAGATGCCATGCTTAACAGCTTGGAATCCCAGAATCTCTGTGCCCAGTCCGGAGCAACAAGGATGACTAAGGCCCGGTTGTTCCTGATCTTGTTTAGAACTCTGGGCATGAGTGGTATGGGCGGAAAGGCGTACATGAGGCATGACCTCCACTTGAGATGTAAAGTGTCTCAGAGCGAAAGCGGCCTTGGAAACTCCAGCGTGCAGAACTGCTGACATAGCACATTCCCAGCAGTGGCGAACAGATCTAACAAAGGTTCTCCTCACTGCAGAAAGGGACCATGCACCACCTCTGGATGGAGACGCTATTTGTGATCTGCAAGGCACCTTCACCGGAGTTCTTCCGCTCTGGCGTTCAGAAAACCTGCCAGATATTAAACCACCAGGGATATACCCTGCTGTTTCAGCCATGTCAAGAGACACAGGGCCTCTTGACAAAAGAGGCATGATCCCACCCCGCCTTGCTTGTTGCAGTACCACATGGCGGTGGTATTGTCTGTGAACTCTTGCACTAGCCTTACCTGGATGGAGGGTAGAAAGACTTTCAATGCCAATCAGATCGCTCTGAGCTGCAACAGGTTAATGTGGAGTTCAGATTCCACTTGAGACCAGAGTCCTCTGATCTTCACCTCTTCCAGATGGCCACCCCATCCCAGGAGTAATGCATCTGTCACTACTGTCAGATCTGGTTGCGAAAGGGAGAGGGGTCTGTTGCTGAACCAATCGTGGTTTGTAAGCCACCACTGCAGGTCCCTCGCAGTTCCCTCTGAGGTCTGAATCATGTCGGAAGATTCCCCTGATGCTGTGCCCACTGGAACTTCTGGTGAAAAAACAATGGGGTCACTCAGTGTCCCTCAGAACCTGGGTATGTATATAACAAGCAATAAGCGGTTCTCTCGGGTAAGATAATTGCTTTAAAGATCATACAATCTTATTCATAAGAAAACAATTCAAATGATTGTTAGATTTCTTTGCAAATAGAGGTTGGAACACAAAAGACAAAAATTTTTGCAGAGACAACAGTTTTTACTATTTCTAGAGATCAAAGATTCATATATGGCTGTCAAGAGATTCATAAAATTGAAGGACATAAGTGACATCAAGTAAAGTGAACAAGGTGACAGTACAAAAAGTGAATAAGTGTATTTTACACATAAGTGACGTAACAATACATAATTTATATACAAAATGTACAAGGAGTAATGGTGCGGTACGACCAATTTCGATATAGAAACTAGTGTCTAAAGTCCAAGCAAGAAATGCTTAATAAATCTTAGGGCCAGAAGACCTAACAATCGTGGGCCAATGTGTGCGTTGAAGTTTCGACCCCGACATATGCGCAGTTAGGTAAGCGTCATGGTGGATCTTCTTCAGGACAATGGAACAGCGGGAGAGACAGCCTGAAGGAAAATGAATTCAAGTAAGAGTCGAATGTGTTCAAAACAGTGGAATTAGACTATACAGGGTTCAAATGGGGGGATTATTACTCACCCTTTCCAAATGAAACAGCCAATTAAGGCAGTAGTCTGTTTCAAGCAAGCAATGCATTCAAATGAGACTCCAGTGACATAATTAATTTGCCCTGGTCTCGGGAATGGCAGCGTCAACATTTTTTGCCATGAACATTTTGTGGAAGGGTTACCTCGAGGGTCGTGATCTAAAGATAAATGTTGGGAATTCCATTAGTGATGGAAAAGGTTGTAAATCTGGAGTTATATAAAACACGGGAACCATGTGCATCAAGAAATCATACCCGATTAGAATGATTTGTGTTCAGAGACCGGAGGCTAAGGGCAGAGCAGGCTGTGTGAAAGAATGTGTCCGGTAAATGGAACAAATAGAAACGAATGGTTTGACACTAGTCGGTTAACAGCGCCGTTTTGCAAATTACCTTTTCAACAGCCCTCCACGGATGTCCTACGGTACGTCTACTTCGTTAGATTTCTAACGGAGACAGTAAAGACGAGGATTAATTTGAGCCTATTAGGTGGGGGCTAAAGAACAAAACTGAACTCTTCACACCGAGAGGCGGCGGAGCATACCTTTCAATGACTTTCAGCAACGAGCTTGTAACTTGAATGAAGCAGTCTCGTGCGGCCGGGAGAGAGAATGCCATTTAAACCTGTGACAAGGTGGGCGTCAGGGTAACGTGAACGTTTTGGCACGCACGGTTGTGTGCACCAGCTAAATGAGGTGCCCGGAGGTCACGATTCAAAGGAATGTGACAGCTGGCGTGTCTGGGAGGCCATGCGTCAAGCTGAATAAAGAAACTGCAGCAAGGTGAAACTTGCATGAGTCAGATAACTTGGATGATTGAAATACATCGGACACACAAGACATTATATGAACTGGTGCACGGAAATCAGAGTTAACTAAACGATCACCAAGCATAAACAACAACTATTCACGATGTTTATACATAAGTTAATTGCTGGCAATATTGACAACTCTTGGCAAGCAGAGTAAATAACAGAGTGTTATACATAAGCTAATCATAAATTTAAACATCTGGTAATCACTAACAATGTTTTATATCAGCTGGCTGATAGACGTGTTTTAAATTGTAGAGGTATCGCCTCCGATGCAATATAGAGACTTTTGCGTTGACATCTCGCGGCAAACCAGTACATGTATTACGAGGTAGAACAGCGTTTTTTGAAAAATATTCAAAATTGAAAAAATGGCAAGGACCATTCTTTCCATCTAATTCATGTGAGTGTAAAAACATCACTGGTGTGCGGCACAAACTACAGAAGTGCATCAGAACGCAGCAGGTAACTACAGAAAACAAATGTTAATTGAATCTGAGTGGGCCAGCATTTAAGTGTTACAATGGAGTTCAGTGTCTCATCTAGCTGAAGATCCTCAACACGGGTTCAAGGTGCTAAGTCACTGCAAAGGGAGAGAAAGGGCAGTGATGCGGCTAAAGTCATCTGCTACGTAATTGGCCCATTTGCCTATGTGTTTCCTCCATCTCGTTTAAACCATTTGCGACTGTGTTCAAAGAGTGTATCCGTCTACACTCCTTGAAGTTGAGGGATGAAGCAATGTTGCCCCCTCTTGGATGGGGACAGATTCTTTCTAGAGTTAGCCACTTCAGGCTCTCCGGAGGGTGACCCTCTCTGTTAAAGTGCTCCACCAGGGGAGCTACTTGTACCTTGCATTTGATCCTACTAAAGTGCTGTAGAATTCTTGTTTTCACTTTGTGTGGTTTGTCCTACGTACACTTTATCACATGGACATTTGATGGCATGTATCACGTTGGTGCTGTTACAGTTGTGTAATGTGATAGAGTGTATGTCCGATTATGGTGTGTAAATGTAGTACCCTCAATTGTCAAAGGGCAAGACTTGAAGTGGCCACATTTATGGTGACCTACAAGCGGTGGTAGGTTCAATTGCATCCTTATGTCTGGTGTTCGTGGAGGCTCGAGATAAGCACTGACAACAAAGTCCTTAATGTTTTTGCCTCTTTTAAAAGCAAAAATTGGGTCTTCTGTTGTTTCAATTTCAGTTGCCACAAGCTTCCAGAACTTTTTTAGGATTTTCTTGATTTCATGACTTCGTGGGTTGTAGGTGGTCACACACATGAGTTTCTTGCGGTGTCTCTCTTTTGGCTTGACTTCCAGGAGGGTCTCGCGGGGACAGTACCAGGCCCTTTTCCTTGCACGTTTAAGTAATCCATTGGGATAGCCCCTGTCTCTCAATCGCTGTATCAGGACGTCAGATTCCTTAAAGAAGTCGGATCTGTGGGAACAATTACGCCTCAGTCTCAAGAATTGCCCATAGGGCAAGTTGTCCCAGAGACTTCTGGGGTGATGAGTCATACTTCAGCAAGGTATTCCGCTCCGTCGGTTTTCTAAAAAGGTTCGTGTAGATCAAACCATCCTCAACTTGAAGTGTGAGGTCCAGGAAACTGATCGATTCTTTGTTGTAGGACATGGTGAACTGAATGTCAGTTGATTTGTTGTTGAGCCAATTATTGAACTCAATCAAGCTCATCTCAGTGCCAGACCAAATCCTTATACCGTTGTCTATATACCTTTTCCACATAGTGATGTTATCTATGAAGCGGTTGTCGAGGTTGTAAAGGTATTTGTCCTGGTAGGCATCCATGAACAGATTGGCTAAGCTGGGAGCAAATCACGCTCCCATAGCCATGCCTTTGCACTGGTAATAGTATTGGTTTTGGAAAACAAAATAGTTTCTTGTCATGGCTATCTCAAGTAAAGCTATCACGAAGTCAGTGAGCAACCAGTGTGGTGTGGGACGTCTCTCTAAGACTTCTCTGGTCACTTCAAAGGCTTTGAAAGGTATGCTTCTCCGCCTCTCGGCGTGCAGAGTTCAATTTTGTTCTTTAGCGCCCACCTAATAGGCACAAATTAATCCTCATCTTTACTGTCTCCGTTAGAAATCTAACGAAGTAGATGTACCGTAGGACATCCGTGGAGGGCTGTTGAAAAGGTAATTTTCAAAACGGCACAGTTTTAACCGAATAGTGTCAAACCATTCGTTTCTATTTGTTCCTTTTCCCTGACACATTATTCTCTCACACAGCCTGCTCCACCGACCCCGATGCTCCTAGCCTCCGGTCTCTGAACAAGAATCATTCTAATCAGGTATGACTTCTTGATGCACACGGTTGCCGTGTTTTATAGAACTCCAGATTAACGACCTTTTCCAACACTAATGGAATTCCCAACATTTATCTTTAGATTATGACCCTAGAGGTAACCCTTTCTCAAAACGTTCATGGCAAAACAAATTGACACTGCCATTCCCGAGACCAGGGCAAAATAATTATGTCACTGGAGTCTCATTTGACTGCATCGCTTGCTTGAAACTACTGCCTTAATTGGCTATTTCATTTGGAAGTGGTGAGTAATAATCCCCCCATTTGAACCCTTTATAGTCTAATAAATTCCACTGTTTTAACACATTCGACTCTTACGTGAATTCATTTTTCTTCAGGCGGTCTCTCCCTCTGTTCCATTCTATGAAGAAGACCCGCCATGACGCTTACCTAACTGCGCATATGTCAGGGTCGAAACGTTGACGCACACATTGGCCCACGATCATTAGGTCTTCTGGTCCTAAGATTTATTAAGCATTTCTTGCTTGGACTTTAGACACTAGTTTCTATATCGAAATTGGTCGGACCGCACCATTACTCCTTGTACATTTTGTATATAAATTATGTATTGTTACGTCACTTATGTGTAAAATACACTTATTCACTTTTTGTCACTTTGTCACCTTGTTCACTTTACTTGATGTCACTTATGTCCTTCAATGTTATGAATCTCTTGACAGCCATATATGAATCCTTGATCTCTAGGAAAAGTAAAAACTGACGTCTCTGCAAAAAATTGTTTGTCCTTTGTGTTCCAACCTCTATTTGCAAAGAAATTTAACACAATCATTTTAATTGTTTTCTTATGAATATCACTGGAACTTCAGGTCCCACCGCAGAGCCTGCACATGCCAACAGGCATACATCACAAGCACAATGCAGGAGGCCATGATGCCTAGCAGCCTCAGAGTCAATCTCACCAAAATCCAGGATAGAGGCTGAAACAGTATCATAGCCCAAATATTCTGGACTCGCCGTTTGGGAGGATAGGCCCAAAACTGCACTGATGCCAGAACAGCTTCGATGAAAGGGAGTGTCTGAGAGGGAGTCAGGAATGACTTCGGCACATTAATAGCGAACCCCCAGCGAATGCAGGTGGTCTGCCGTAGTCTGGAGGTGGGAGACGATAGCCTGGGCAGAGCACGCCTTCAACAGCCAGTTGTCAAGATAGGGGAAGACTGGAACCCCTGATCTCCACAGATGAGCTGCAACCACCGATATCACCTTAGTGAACACCTGAGGGGCACTGGTGAGGCTAAAGGGAGCACAGCAAACTGAAAATGCTCATGGCACAACATGAACCGCAGGTAACACCTGTGGGCAAGCAGGATGGTAATGTGAAAGTATGCGTCCTGCAATACCAACGCTACCATCCAGGCTCCAGGGCCCAGAGCAGACAGGACCTGAGCCAGAGTGAGCATCTTGAATTTCTCCTCCTTGAGGAAGATACTGAGAGAGCATAGGTCGAGGATAGGACGAAGGCCTCAGTCCTTCTTGGGCACCAGAAAGTAGCGGGAATAGCATACTTCTGGTGCTGGCACTCTCTCTTTGTGGTTCCTTAGGCCAAAAGAGCCATCACTTCCTGACGGAGAAGAGATGCGTGGTCTTCCATCAGCCTGTCGTAAATGGGTGGCACGAAGGGAGCAGTAGTCTTGAAGGGGGGTCAGAGGGGGGAGTAGATTCTTCGGACAATCTGCAAAACCCATCGGTCCGATGTTACGGACTGCCAGCAGGGCAGGTGATGGAGAATACTGCCACTGACTAGGTGCCCCTGATGATACATTGGAAGTCTAGACGGATTTGGAGGCTGCAGCTGCAGAGGGGTCGGTGGACGGACCAGACCGCAGGCCACCCAACACAATGGGCCGGTAGGAGCTACATCCGCGACCACGCAGAGGCTAGAGATCTTGCACGCCACGGTGGCTGGGTGGGTTAAGAAGCGGTTGCACACCTCTTCTGTGGCCGTGAAAGGCAGATTGAGGGTGACGAGGGGCCATAGAAATGCCCAAGGACCTGGATGTAGCCCGCTGTCCTTTAAAACGATTCAGCATCGAATCTGCCTTGTCGCCAAAGAGACAGGAGCCATCAAAGAACATGTCCATGAGTGAGGACTGGACATCCCCAGAAAAGCCAGTCATCCTTAACCAGGCGTAGCATCGGAGGGCCACTGTGGACGAAGCCGCTCTGCCTAGTAAGTCGGTGTTGTCAAGTCCACAACGAATAGTGAACTTCGCTGCATCCCTCCCATCTGCAATAGCCTGGGAGAGCACAGCCCGGGCATCCTCCGAGACCGTTGGCAGCACCTGCTCAACCGTATCCCACAAGGCTTGGGAATAACGGCCCAAAAGGCACGCTGTGTTCACAGACCGCAGTGCCAGGTGGGCGGAAGAAAACATTCTTTCCAAGATTTTTCGGCCTCTTGGATTCCTTGTCCGGGAGTGCAGTAGGGAATGCACCAGAATTTATTTGGGATGTGGAGGCTTGGACCACCAAGCTTTCCGGGGTAGGGTGTTAGGTGAGAAACATTTGGGTCCGCTGGAGTGCCGCAGTGGTGGAGGGCAATCGTCTTGTTCACAGGAGCCCCTGTGTTGGGCTTGGACCAAGAAGGACACTAGTAAGTGCCTCATTGAAAGAAAGAAGCAGTTTTGATGGTGACCCTTTCAACTGAAGCATTTCCATCAAGAAATTAGTCTTGACTGTCACCGAGGGCAAGCTAATGTACCAGATCTTAGCTGCCCTTCGCACCACCACTGAGAAAGAAGCTCCATCCACTGTAGCCATGGTAGTGGGAGAAAGCATGCCAGTATCTGGAGAAGTATCCAGTCCATTGACTTCACCCAGATCCTCAGCCCAGTCCAGTTGTTCTTCATAAGACTAGTATTCTTCAGGACCCAATTACCCCTCTCAATCCTCCCCAAGTCCTAGCCCATAAGAATTGGGCTCAGGCTCCGGCCTGAAAGGCATGGCTCCAGTTGGCACCGGTTGATGCCCCTCGGACTCCGTGTTGGAGGAGGGGATGAGAATGGGGATGGCACCGCCTGTGGGCACGGGGAGCGTCTGCCTCAGGATCAGCATTGGGGAAGGTCAAGGTGGCACAACCAGTGCCGATCCAGAACCATCTGTGGATTTTTGGGGCCCGATTGAGGATCCAGAAGGGGCCACTTCCGAACCCGGTGCGCTGGAGGGAACGGGCTGCCCAAAAATGAGGTCATGGCCTCAAAATTCTCACAATTGGGCGGAGGTTGCTCGGGCTCCCGGAAACTGTGGGAGGCACACAACTGACCCAGACGCCGACTCAACAGCGGAGCCAGACCTCAAGTGGCGACGCTAACTCGTCTCGACAGATGAGGCGAAGTCAAAGCACACTTCGACTACTTCTTTTTGTGGGTCTTGACTTAGCCGAATGGCTCGATGACTTTGAATGCGACGACAACTTCTGGCTCCGCGACCACTCCCCGGTCTTCCTCTTAACCGGGACTGTGAACGTCACTGCCTCACACGTTGAGCCACCATAAGCTCAAGCGATCGCTCCCCCAAGGCCTTCGGGTGCATGGCGCGACAGTCCGGCAGGCTTTTGGGTCATGGTCCTACTCGAGCCACCAGAGGTGAACAACATCTGCGGGGACAGGCACCGCAGGGCTTGAAGCCGGCCTTCTTCAAGGACATCCCTGCAACACCAGGAAGCAAACCACAAAAAGACAGACAAAACGTTGAGAAAGCCTAGTCAAAAAGTGACTAAGGGGTAGCTCTTCTCCAGGTATGTGCTGGCTGGCGTGGAAGAAAAGAACTGACGTCAGTGCATCTGGGTGGCGCCTATATAGGCACCACAGAAGCCACTTCCAGCGGAGACTATGCCAACGACGTCACATGGAGCCAAACAATGCCACCTACCGGCACGCACGGGTACTGCTCACAAAAAAATTCCAGATCCAGTCTGACGCCTGGGATAATTCTAAGGTAAGGAATCTGCGGCTAAAAGTCTAAAAGATTTTAGCGATCTCAAAAGTATGTGAAATAAGAGGCTCAACTCCCTTGAGGCAGAGGTAAAAGCCATATGGAATTTCCAAGCTAATGTGTTGCTTCATCAGGGCCTGAAATTTATCACAGTAAATGTTATAATATTCGCAAGGTCAATGAGTGATCAGATTCCAGTCAAATGAAATGAACAACAGTACCACGATTACAAAGATTCTCTTCCCTAGAAGCAAAAAAGGGGCACGGTAGCCCTAAAGCATATTAGTGTGATGGCTATAATTTCAGCATCCACCTCGGCATGATAACTGAGCTCTGAGTCAGGCTCACCAGTTCCAAATGGAGGAAATGGAGTAAGAAGACTGCGGATTAACTTGAAGGATTGGAAATGAAGGTGGGTAAACTGGAGCGGTATGAGGGGAAGAATGGAAGCCGATTCAGGACCAAAAGGGGTGGAAGTAAACATGAAGAGAGTGTGGGGCAGGGGTACTCTGCTGGGTAATGGAACCAAAAAAAGGCCTTGAAAATGTTTTAACACCGACCTAATACTGCACCAAAGACGCAGGAAAGAAACCTCTGACACTCACTGCGCCAAGACCAGCCTTGACTGGGGATAGAACGAATGTGAGCCTTGCAAAAGTGGAAGGAAGGGTGAAAGAAGGCAAACAACCCTGAAAGGAACAGAAAAACACAAAAATAACATGAAAAACAAATGATTAGTAGCCTGGGCTTACGCTGCCCCACTGCCATATTCTTAGAATGTAGTTGAGCACGAGATGTTTTTCTGTCTGAAGCATTCTGTCCCAAATGAGTGCAGATCCGTCAATCCTCTATATTTTGCTTTTTGCGACTGGGGAATTTTCCACGCAGCTTACTTTTTCAAATGAAAATATGATGTACAACAGTCAAGCGCGACGTCTAAGCTATAGGAAAAATATTCTGCTGGGTGAATTCTCACTTCTGGGCGCCCTGGTCCCTGGTCCACACTGGCAGCCACATCAAACAAAACTCTTTTCCTCCAGGAACCTCCTACGCATGGGGGCTGAGTGGGGGGTGGGGGGGGGGTAACAGAGACAGGAAGAAGGTGAAAGTGATTGTAGTCTTACAGCTTTAGTGGCATTCTCGCACAGCGACTTCATCGCCAACTCTGCAGTGAGCGGCTGTGGGATTGCAAATGTTTTAAAAGCAGTAAATTACTCCCCTGAAAGGGAAAGCTGCCCTTAGACTGCAAGGTTAGACTGCGCACAACGCGCTTTCAGAGCCCTTTAATGAGTGCTCCGAGGATTTATCAGACAATTCGAGAACACGAGATAAATGTATTTTTTTCCACATATTCCGGGGAACAAAGCTTGCAATGGAAAGTCTGAGTTGGGAATACTGATTGATGACTAAAGATAATCGAAAACAGTAGTGGGGGATTAAAAGGGGCAATTACATAATGGGTCCCGGCGGATTTAAACTGCTTGCCAGAGGCGCTCTTCAACCTGGGTCACAAGAGGGCTCGGCCAGGCTGTGTCGCGGCTGCTCTTTCTAATGCCCGTCCTGTTCCACTTTGGTACGACGCGTGGATAAAAGGAAAGGCGCGTGGAGAGAAAAATGATGGTTATTTCCTTTCTGGAGGGACACAAGAGAGCTGCTGCAGGCTATTTTTGAATCAAACTTTGAAACAAGCATTGGCATAGCCAATAGGTCTCGCCTTTGGGACCTTATAAGTGTTTAGCCATGCAACAGTTGATGTTGTTGCACCACGGATATTGTGCTGCATAACTAAATACTTATAAGGTCCCAAAAGCGAGACCTATTGGCTATGCCAATGCTTGTTACTGTGAGGGGTGTACCACTGCACGTTTTCTAGAAAGCCCGTTTGATGTGGGAAAGATTACGCAAACCAATCCTTTTACAGAGTGTTGTTGTGTGTCTGCAGTGGTAGTGTTTCACTGCACTGGGCTGGTTGTCAGATGAGCACCTTCTCCTCTTAGTAGATGGAGTATTCATGAGTCGAAGAGCAAGATGGGAAGTTAAGTAGTAAAATGGGGTGGTGTCTAAGGCAAGACCGAAAGTACAAAGTAGAGGTGGGCTAGCAGGCAAATCCACAGAGTGAGCCACGACAGAGCCAAGCTATAGAATAGTGTTAGTGTGCCTGTAAGAGTCAAAGCACGAGTCATGCCCCTGACATCTGGCCTTAACCAGGCTCGAGCCTTACCTTGCTTGCCCACCCCTAGTAAAATGAATATAAGCAGGAACCTAATGCCAAGAAATAGGGAAACTCTCTAGCATTTAAAGTTTCATCTGAACAATAACTCTGAATACTGCTCGCAACTTACTACAGAAAATTGGGATTATTTATAACCACTACATGGATCTCACGGGCTATAGTCATGCTGCCCAACCGACAAGTAAATCAAAGCGCCTACCTCCTCCCAATTCAGGACAAATATTCAAATAAATCATTCACCCTTCTCATTATCCCAGCTTCTACCTTCTATTCACAAGAGCCTGTCGACAGCATGAAAGGGGAGACGACTCGAGTCAATAGAATTCACAGAAGGAAAGCCAAAAACACAGACGAGATGAACTAATAACAACAGACCAGTGCTAACAATCTGTTCCACAGAGAAGAACCATGATAAGATAATCTACTTAAAACGCCTGATGCTTTTTACTTCAAGTGCGGCTGATAAGAGCATCTTGCCTCTGCCATTGTTACCCAGGGCTGACAGTCAGTGGTACAAAAGACTCCAGTGCACCAGACTGTCACTAATTATGTATGTTCAAGTGATTAGCAGGCACTTGTTGCCTTGTTCACACCACCCTCGGAATCAGCCGCCTCTAAGAGGAGAATAGGCTGCAAATTTATTGAGAGAACGCTGTTAATCCTTTGGGGGGAGCAGGAATGTAAACAGGGCTGGTCGGCATCAAGGTGCTTTGACAACAATCATCGGCAGAAACACATGCTAAACAACAAGCAGGTGTTCTGTTTCACAACTAGTGCACATTTGATGCTTTTAAGTAGGCAGCACGCGCAAACTGTTAGAAGTGCTTTGAAACCAGCTGCAGTGACTGTAATTAGCGCTGCTCGGCACTACTCTGCTTTCCGTACCTGGGCACGACAGGCTGTGGGGCAAGCCGGCTGGATACACACAAAGAACAAAAAAGAGGAGAAAAAAAAAACGACGGGTCTTTGAAAGCACCGATTTAGGAATGTGTGGCGCCAGTAGGAAGCATCATACATAGGGCAGTCTGTGGTACTAAGAGCAAAATTTAAAACAGGCCCAAGTCCGCGAGTTACGCGCAAACTGTTAGAAGTGCTTTGAAACCAGCTGCAGTGACTGTAATTAACTCTGCTCGGCACTACTCTGCTTTCCGTACCTGGGCACGACAGGCTGTGGGGCAAGCCGGCTGGATACACACAAAGAACAAAAAAGAGGGAAAAAAAAAACGACGGGTCTTTGAAAGCACCGATTTAGGAATGAGATTGATGAGAGGACTAAGTAGTAAATAGAACATTAACAAGGCGGGGATGGACATGTTGGAAGAAGTGTCTAGTGAGAAGTACAGGCAAATGAAACTGACGAAAACAGAGGGGGAGAAGGGAGGGGGGAGTGCGCGCAGAGCAGCATGAGTCACAGCGATGCGAGGAATGGAAACGCGCTCTCTGGTGAGGGAGGGGGAGGAGGGCTGACGTGAGGGAGGGGGAGGAAAGGCAGATGGCGCCTCGCCAGCGATGCGAGGAATGTATGGCAGCTGCGCGTGTGCACGCTCTCGTGAACGCAAGCTGGTCGCCAGCAAAAGCCACTGTTTGCACTTCCAAAACCCGCTTACTAAAACTCTTGCCAGGGCAGCGCATGCACTGGCTCAGGCGAGACCTAAAAAGTTGAGGAGGCACCAAAACCAGCCATGGAAAAGACAAGCATTTGCAAAGCAATAGTTCTCGCATTTGCGAAAGTTTAAGCTATTGGTATTGTAAATGACGATGTCTTTTATTTATCTGTTTTGATAATTAACACATAAATAAAAGGCATTGTCACTTACAATGCCAATAGCTCAAACTCTTGTAAATGCGAGACCTATTTCACTTAAAAGAAGCGGCCGCCATTGTCCCCGGCTGCTTGGAAAGTGAAAGTGCGCATAGCAGCTGAATGTTGCAGGAAAGCATGTCGTGCCTGAAGTAGGAGAAACTCATTAAGAAAATAGTGCTTACAGACTAAATAAAAGGTACCATGTAACAGGCGCACACACAACGCCCATAGGGCTGAAAGGGCTTCAGTCCCCCCCAACCCCCCATTGCCCCCCCACCCTGTCGTGTGTCGCAGGTTAGGCTGCGGCAGCTAAAGCTGCTGTGGGCTGGGCAGCGTCTGGAGTCTTATCTCTGGCACTCCCAAGTTTTTCACAGGTCTTTAAAGACCATTTGCATATTTACATACCTTTGTAAACTGGTTACGAAGGCTTAGTTCTTTTTTCTGGTTCCAGTACCCCCTGGGCCCCCACTCTGCCTATTCCTTGTATTTGTATTAAACTTTAACTGCAGTAGTGTGAGAATGCATTTCATGTAAGGGACTATAAAGTAGGGTTGCCAGAAGAAAAATGCCAGCCATTTGTTGTTTAAAGAGCCTGCAAAGGCCTCGTCTTGACAATGATAGGGGTGTAAACAATATAGTATGTATTCATTTGTAATGTGACTTTTCTGTCTTTGTTCCCTTTAAATATCAGTCATGGATCATTCAGGCAGCCCTAGAACACAATTAAAAATGCATTCTATTTATATTTGCTGTTCCAAGTATGCACAGATAAGTGCTGAAAATAGGCTTAACGCGACTGCTTATTTTTGTACAGCCTGGGACATCAATATAATGAGCTGGCAACCCTAATCACAAGACTGGAAGTTTGTTGCAGGATAAGCACAATATCTATTTCCTCCACCCTCGATCCCTGAACAGGGCCGGACTTGGAATGCAAACCGGCCAAGGCAATTGAGTCGGACCAGCCGCTGTGGGGGCAGGGTGGGGGGGGAGAATTTGTAAAACACTGCTGCAGCTTTTGACCAAAAACGGGCCCCACTGGTCCAAAACCTGCCTCCACCGACCCAGCCCACCGAGAAAACACCTGGTGCTGCTATGGCCAGTCCGGCCCTGACCCTGAATAATGCTATAATAGCAATAGTTTAACTTATATTTGAAACCCTACGCCAGCCCCCAATAACATGCTGAGTTACTTCAAGTGTCTGGGAATGCACCCTGCATTCAGACAACTCACTCCTCATTCTCGCCTTCACTTTCACACTCACCCTGCACTCACACCGATCACCCTGCACCCACACCGATCACCCTGCACCCACACCGATCAGCCTGCACCCACACCGTTCAGCCTGCACCCACACCGTTCAGCCTGCACCCACACCGTTCAGCCTGCACCCACACCGTTCAGCCTGCACCCACACCGTTCAGCCTGCACCCACACCGTTCAGCCTGCACCCACACCGTTCAGCCTGCACCCACACCGTTCAGCCTGCACCCACACCGTTCAGCCTGCACCCACACCGTTCAGCCTGCACCCACACCGTTCAGCCTGCACCCACACCGTTCAGCCTGCACCCACACCGTTCAGCCTGCACCCACACCGTTCAGCCTGCACTCACACCGTTCAGCCTGCACTCACACCGTTCAGCCTGCACTCACACCGTTCAGCCTGCACTCACACCGTTCAGCCTGCACTCACACCGTTCAGCCTGCACTCACACCGTTCAGCCTGCACTCACACCGTTCAGCCTGCACTCACACCGTTCAGCCTGCACTCACACCGTTCAGCCTGCACTCACACCGTTCAGCCTGCACTCACACCGTTCAGCCTGCACTCACACCGTTCAGCCTGCACTCACACCGCTCAGCCTGCACTCACACCGTTCAGCCTGCACTCACACCGTTCAGCCTGCACTCACACCGTTCAGCCTGCACACACACCGTTCAGCCTGCACACACACCGTTCAGCCTGCACTCAGTGACCACACTGCACGCACAGTGACCACACTGCACTTATGCCACTTGCCATAAACTCACACTGTTCTCCCTCCACTTACCCTGCGGTCACATAAGCACACCGCTCACACTGCACTCTCAGTGATCACTCTGCACTTACAATGCACTTACGCTGTTCACCCTGTTCCTCACCTGCAGTCACACGAGCACACTACTCACCCTGCACTCCAGTAGCGGCTGCTACCAGACGGGGTGGTGAGTCGGGGAGGAGAGGAATCTAATTTAAAAAAAAAGACTTGCCTTTAACGGCCGGCCATCTGCCGCCTCTCCTCTGTCCTCTTCATCTTCATCTTCCTGTCCCGGCCGGCAGCAGGAAGCAGCCGGGCACACAGGCTCCCCTGAGCCAATCACAATGCTGCAATGTGATTGGTCTGAGCGCTGTGGATCGGCACTTAGATTGGAACAGGGAGCTTGTGCATGTTCCTCACCAGGCTGTGTAATGCAGCCTGGTAGGAACATGCAAAGTGTGCATGAACTGTTTGGTCGGCCTAAGAGAGAAGGCCAAACAGTTCATGCGCACTTAGGGAGTGCACACCACACCTCCCCTACTCTGGCCAGCCCTGCCTCGCCCCACCACTGACTTCAATAGGGAAAATAAAATGATAACGATATATTATCATTTTATTTTTCCTTGCGAGCAGAGGGGTGACGTTCATCCGCCTTAGCGGAGGAGCCGCCACTGCTGCACTCATGTGACACTTTACTCACCTGTCCCCCTCACTGCTCACTCTGCAATCTCACTCAAACAAGCCCATCACTAACCATACATTCATTCTTCCCACTCTGCACTTATATCCGCACCCAAATTCATATGGTCAGCTCACTCACCCTGCAGTCACTCCTCTCAACCTACTCTCACACTGTTGCATCGCTCACTGTGCACTCACATGGGCACTCCTGCCACCCACACAGCGCAGAGGGTTAATGTGCCTGCTACAAAGAACGTGTACCATGCAGATCACATAACTGAGTGTGAGTAAACTACGAGTAGCGCTATAAAAAAATGGAATGTTTGTCAGAAAGGTGCTATAGAGAGATGAGGTGCATTGTTGGCGAGTGGTAGTAAGGGAATTCATGGAGAAGGAGGAAATGGGGGAGGGGTGCCAAAAAAGACGGTTGCACCGTGTGCGACCAGTGTTAAGGCCAGCCCTGGCTGGAAGTCTTCGCCCCCACGAAGTTCGGGTCTAGTTGAAACCCTGTTGTGTAACAACCGAAGTAAAAGGGCCAGTAGCCATGGGAGTTTGCAAATGAAGATAAGGAGGGACTAACAAGCCTATTAATGAATCAGAAGCCAGCATTTACAAAGGACTATGACACAAACCAATGAAAAATATGGGCGGAAAGTAGGGGGGAGCTTCAAGTCCATACTCTAATACAGAATGCAGCGCAGAGCAGCGCATGCATTGCCCAGGCTCGACCTAAAAACGAGCTTTGCAACACTTGTGCGTTCTTTTCACCAGCAAACCAGACTTCAAAAAACGTAAATAGGCATCTGGAAGCATTCTTGCCGGTCATTCCTGAGAAGCAGTCAGTACTTCCAACTGCATCATGTGTATGAGCTGCAGGAGCAACTACTTTACAGAATAAATGTAAACACAACACCCCAGTTTATAGTAAAAGGCCACGAGATTTTTTGGTTGTTGACGGAGTGTCTTCTACAACTACAGAACTGCAAGGTGTGTCGCAACAGGTTCCTTTATCTGAGGAAAATCATATATTTGTAGCCGTATTTACAAATTCTGTATTTTGGAAAGCCCAAGAGGCAGATATATTATTCTTTCACGCAACGCAGCGCAGAAAGAAAAGTTTCAGTGCAAAAGGAAGAGAGTAGAAATGCTCCATATTTATAAAGATATGGAGCATTTTTGCTCTCTCCTTGCCCTGGTGCACTGTAGGCTGCCTAGCACCAACGCAGGAACCCTTGTGCCATACTGCAAAAATGCCTGCATTATGGGCAGGATGGTTTTTGTGCAGGAAAGGACACCTTCCTACACAAAAACAATCCTTAGAGGCATTCTTCCCTATGTGTGAGGTGAAATGCAACATGCATAGAAAGAGGAAGTAACGAGAAGAAATAAAGACATTTCTCCTCGTCACGTCTCACTGGGGAAGGTGTAGCATTTTGACGCATGCCCAGGCTTACTAAACTTTAGTAAATATTGGAATGCAGCAACGTCTGTTGGTGGATGCATGGGAACGCCCATGTTCCACCCCATGGAATGCCTCCCAGCATGAAAGGTAACATAATGCAGTGCAAACAGCTGCGTTGCATTAGATTTCTTTATAAAGCTGCGCAAGGCAGTGCATATTACCTCTTGCGTGGCTTTGTAAATATTACTGAAGTCTTTGCAGGCGACGCAAGGACAGTGCACAGGCTTGATAAATCTGGGCCCAAATGTGTATGTATTCATGTGTCCCCTGACTGCAGTGTGTATGAAGGTGGACTCTCATTTTCCAGTCAGGCTCGACAGCACAGCTGTCACCGAACCTACTGTAACCAGTTTTTAGGTCGAGCCTAGCGGCAGCGCGCATGCGCTGCTCGCTATGCGAGGCATGCAGTAGTCTAGTATGCTGTGGAAGCCTCGCCTTCTCTCTGCCCATATTTTTGATTGGCTGGTGTCATTGTCCTTGGAAAATGCTGGCTTCCGATTGATAATGAGGCTTGTTAGTCCCTCCTTGTTACCGCCCTGTCGCCATTTGTTACCTCCCATGAGGACTGGATCTTTTACTTGTGGCGTTACACGGTCTCCTTCATAAGTCGGTAAGCACTATTTTTTTATTTTTATTTGCAGCGCGGTCCGCTTTCACTTTAGCGGCCGCACTTGTTTATTTAATTAATTCGCCATGCGGGCCGAAAGGGAGCGTTTCTACTCACTAATCTAACAAGCATTTGCAATGCAATAGGTCTCGCATTTACGTGAGTTTTAGCTATTGACATTGCAAATAACAATGCCTTTTATTTTTGTTTTTGTTTTTAAAACATAAATAAAAGGCATTGTTGTTTACAATGCCAATAGCTTAAACTCAAGACCTATTGCATTGCAAATGCTTGTTTAAAATATACATGGATTGGGTGTTCCCCACCCAGAGGAATATTACCCTCTCACCCCATGTGGTTTTCTATTCAATTCTACCCTCAAGGAAGTGCTTTCACTGGAATGTATGAGGGAGTATTTTACTTTTGAAAAGTAGACTCCATCATCTCATCGTTTGTCGCTTTCAATGCATTGCCTACATGCATTATACATAGAAAAACATTTTTGGTAGTTTTTCTCAATTGACTAACATGCTAAACAGAATTGGTGCATGCATCTATCATTTATGCATGCCTGTATTACGTTGAATTAACACATGAAAGTCAGACCTACAAGCTTTGCCAACATTTGTTCTTTTAAACATCACTGCAACAATACAAAGGAACATTTGCAGTTTTGGTGTGAATTCATGAGGCACAGAGTGATATAGTTGTACTGGTAAATAATTTTAAAATGCAAAGCCAGAGAGATGCTATTGAAACAAGCATTTGCAATGCAACAGGTCTCGCATTTGTGAGCGTTTGAGCTCTTGGCATTGTAAATGGCAATGCCTTTTATTTGTGTATTGAAAACCAGCAAGCGGTGCGTAAACATGCACATTGTACTTATTTATAGTTGTTGCTTTCAACAAGCAAGTCTGGCAGTAACTGTACCTCTTTTACTGCCAGCCTTGCTTCTTGTAAGCAAGGACTATAAGTACAAAGTGCTTGTTTACGCACCGCTTGCAGGTTTACAAAACGCATAACTAAAAAGCATTGTCTTTTACAATGCCAACAGCTCAAACTCTCACAAATGCGAGACCTATTGCATTGCAAATGCTTGCTTTATTAACCTCAAATTTTGTTGGTCCGATTATGTGCAAAGTGTGCTAGCACATCTGGGTAATGTTCGTGCTACATACAACAGTTTAAATTAAAAAATATATATGTCTGTGCTCCTACTCGCATGTGTGGACTGATTAGGTAATCGGTGACTGCAACAACCAAATTGTAAGGGCATTTCCTGTACGTGACTTCAATAGACCCTTGTAGCATCCGTTGCTGCTTTCTGGATGTTTATTTAGAGTCTGAGGAAAGTTTGGCATCATCACAGTATATTTACCCCTTCAGGTGGCCTTCTAGTCTGTGGATATTGCTTGATTTTGACTCGGTGCCATGTTTACACAGGCTGACTGCATCTGGTTAATCTGCAGAAATGTTTTTTGGCGTTTGAGCGATATCGCCTTTTAGCTGCTGTCCTGCATTTCAGCCACCTTTTGAAAGGTCACATTTAGGTTTTGAGATTTGTAAAATGGGCGAAGTAGCTTTTGCTCAGTGGATTAATAGTGCTTGGGTATGCATGTGCCTTGTATTTTTTTTTTTTTTAACTAGTTTTGTTGTGTTTTATAGACAAATCTGGTGTACTAGTACTGTTTGAGAACTGAGCTGTGGATAAAGTACATTTAAAGGATTTCAAAAACTTCCGACTGTGAACACATTTTGTCTATTGCTCGTTCTGCACTGTAATATATTTTAGGTTGTTTGTTCAGTATTATACTCTTTCCTGTAGTGCATTACATATTGTCACCGTGTCTGTAGCGGGCACATTGTTTGATCCTGCGCAAACAGTTGCATTGCCGGACTGAAACCTGCACTGCTTTTCAGTAAAACAAGCAAGTGTTTACCACGCAACAAGCATCTTCAGAAAGACAACTAGGAAAACGTATGACAAAGGGCATTTTGCGAAGCAGGAGTTACGTGATGTAGGCGAGTGGTATGGTAGGCTTGATGAACATGCCTAGGATGTATGGTCCCATTATACAGTACCTTAACCGTCAAAGATAGTAACCTGGTGAGTTTCCAGCGAGTAGTGGGAGGGGTTGTATTTTTCCTTTTGGATCCTGTCCATAATGGGTAATTTTAATGTGAATGCTTTACTAAAAATGCCGAACCTCCATGTTAGGTTGAGAAGGAGATAATTATAGGGAGACAAGCCCCCAAACTCAGAGAGCCGACCAAAAAAAAAAAGCCAGATTTCTGGCTTGGCCTGACGAGCCAGAGCATAAAAGGTCCGCCATATAAATTACTTAACAGAAGACTTTAAAAAAGCATTTGCAACCCTGTGGTATGACGGGCCTCTTGATGGGGGCATGTCCACAAGGCATAGCTGGGGGGGGAGGGAGGAGGGGAGATTTTGGAATTGTAAAGGGGGAGGGGGTGGCATAGCAGATTCCCGGAAGGAATATATGGATTTGGGAAAGGGGAAGGAAAGGAACACGTTTGAAAAAACAGGGAGGAAAGGGAGGTTCTGGGTGTACAGGAAGGATAGAAGATAAGCGAGAAAGGAGTAACTGGGAGGGAGGATACAAGAACAGGGAATGGCAAAGTGAAAGGAAGAGTATTTTAAAACACGATCCTTCAGAGACGGTTTGAGTAAAAACGTGCAATCAAATTTACTCAAAACACTATTACATTTATATACGACCACTGCGAGACATTGAAGGAGGATGTATCTGAAAAAAATCAAAAAACACATGCGGGAGGAAATGAAAAAATACATGCAGCGCACATATTTTAGCTGCTGGGGCATAATGTTGTGCTGTTGGTGCACCACATTACAGTGAAGTCACCGCACCCCTTACCAGCTAAATCGCTTTGTCAGTACTGCCAGGTGCTTTCCGGCAGCTGCGCTTTATGTTTAATTAAGCTGTGAATTGGGTGCCATGTTAATAAAAGTAAGGCACTTGCCCGCTTCCTCCATCTTAATTAAATATAAAGCGCAGCTGCCGGAAAGCACCCGGCCTTACTGACAAAGCAATTTTGAGGTCCGAAGAAGCGGCGAGTGCCTTACTTTTATACACAGGGCTCCTACTCCACAGCTTAATTAAACAAAGTGCAGCCAGCGGAAAGCGCCCGGCCGTACTGACAAAGCAGTTTTGAGGTCTGAGGAAGGCTTGTGCCTTACTTTTGTTAACACGGAGCCCACTTCACGAATTAAATAAACCTTAAGCGAAGCGGCCAGAAAGCGCCCAGCCGTACTGACATAGCAAATCTCCCCTGTTTCAGCAAGCAGTGATGGGCAGGGGGAAAAGGGGGTGAAGAAAAAGTACCTGGATCGCAGCGGATGACGATTAATCAAGGGGAATTAATGTGTAGTTGAGCGGTGCTGCACAGCAAGAAAACGGAAGTGATGTATCGGGTGGGGAACCAATTAGAAGGCAGAAAAGAAGAGCTACAGTGGAATCAACCTATGAGAAGCAGCAGGTTGGACTTCACTCCTTTTAGTAAATACTACAAGTCTTGCATACAGCGCATGCGCGCTGTCACGCTCGACCTAAAAAGAAAGCTGGCTTACCAGGTTTCTTTACTGTCTGGAAAATGAGATTTTTTTGATTAAGAAAGTCTTGCGCATTAACTGTGGACAGCAAGTGGAACAAGGCTGAATGCGGAGATCCTTTTCAAGGTTTCTGTACTCTGAGGTGACTTGTTATATCCTTTTCATGTATGGTTGTAGGTATTTTAACCCTTATAATATATTGATGATGTTTAATCCATCCCTATTTTTCTGTGGATGTCCGAGTGCCATTAAGAGAAGAGAAAAATCCAGATTGTAGAGCGAGTTTTTTTTTCCAGGTTGGAGGCAGCCTGTGCAGGGCATCTTTGTTTATTACTAGGCCCAGAGTCTCAGAGCATTAGGTGTGCAAGGAACCAGCTCACGCGGTGTAAATTCTACAGTCACCTTGGCAAGGGTATTGTAAATATAATTAATAGCCTATTCACAGCATCTTTTCTCTTTTAAGCTGAAGGGACTCAATTTTATTAATTGTTTAAGCATTCTAAGTGGGGGCGTCCACTGTGCTTTATCAGAGGCCCTCTGGGAAAGCCTGGTCACTTTTCCATCAGAGAACCCTTCCAAGAACATGGGCAATGCTACTTTTCCCAGAACAATTAATTCTGTGTGTACAGATGTAATGTGAATGAAGCAGGATTTCATCCTGTGATCGCATCCATTTCCCATCTACACATCCTTCAGAGTCTGAGCGACTGCTTTAGCCATGGCAATCTCTCTTAATTTGTGTGGCCGTTCCTTGACTTAGGTGATCTAACCTAGCTTAGCAAAACAAACAATAATTCCTATGGATTAAAAAAATGGTGATAAGTTTAGAGAACATATTTAGCCAAATCTGAACTAAACATATTAACAAACATTCAACTAATGCTTAATAAAGTAATCAAGAATGAGATCAGGAACCAATATTTTCACATATGTTTATATTCACACAAAACGAAATGGTGCCACATTTGTACAAGCTAGGTGATAATGCAAAGCTCTGGTGTGCAAATGTGAAAACAGACAAACCACTAGAGAGTACAAGAACATAATGGCTGTATACAGTTTATGTCGCATGAGGCCGCAGCGATATCTGAATCATGGGCTTCACAGAGACCCTAGTGGTGACAAAAATGCAGCCTAGATTTTGGTAATGTCAACGTTTCAATTACAAAACAATTTGCATGGGGTCCTCATCAGGGCAACGTCGTTTACGTAGCAACACTTAATAAATGAATAAAAGCACGCAAATGAGTACCACCCAAAATCCACAACTCCAAATGGTAAACAACAATGAAGAATCCTGTCTCACTTCCAATAAGGTGAGCAAAATAACTGGTGCACTGCAAGTCAATGTCAGGAACAGAAACAAGGTTGTTCAATACTACAAAGTAGTAATCAGCTCTGTGAAGCTAAGTCCTGGGCACACGTAAAGTAGTATTGAAACAAAGGTATAGTTCAATTCAAATAGATTACGAAAGGAATGTCAATGTTCATCTCAGGTGAATTAAATTCTTTTTCCTTATTCTTTCAAAAAATGAGCCACACCCAGAACTAACGTCTGAAGATTCGTTGACGCGAGACACCACCGCGCACCCGCTGTAGAGTCAAACTCAGAACACGGACTACCCTCCGTCCTGAATTCACTTGCGGTACAATCATTGACCGGATCACCATTACATGCGATATATCCTCATAATTCTATCCTTTGAACCTGTTCACTAATCAAGTGACGTGCACCTTGACCAGCCGGGTTGGAATTATCACCGGCAGAGCGGTTAACATGAATTCTCATGTTCTCATTCAGCCCTGATGAAGTCGCAGGATTATTTCCATTAGCGACGAAACACGTGTTGGCTGGTTTTCTCTTGCTCATTTTTTGAAAGAATAAAGAAAAAGAATGTAATTCACCTGAGATGAACATTGACATTCCTTTCGTAATCTATTTGAATTGAACTATACCTTTGTTTCAATACTACTTTACGTGTGCCCAGGACTTAGCTTCACATAACGTGGTGTAGGGTTTTCCCTACACACATTAAGGGGTTTAAGGGAGTATCCCTTTGCCTGGTTGCACCGTACATAAACCAATCACATAAATAACAAACGTTCACACAGCAGAGCGCCACACTTCCTGAGTCACTAAAAACCCTTTAGCTAGAGCGAATAGTAGTCAGCTCTAATAGCTTATTAAAGGTGGCTGGTGATAGTTTTCTTTTTAGAGCTGCATTTTGGCATTTGTACACAACCGTAATTAAACCTTCCTACATAATAAGGGTATTCTGTTCAGTTGCTTATATATGTATATTTAATATTAGGAATTCAACATCTACTTATGAAGAGATTGTGGGATAAAGCAAACATACACATTAAGAACATTAGGTGCTGCTTACTTTTATTTATTTATTTTTTAACAAAAGACTCAGAGTAGGCAATGCATTGTGTTAGTTTTTGAGGGTGATGGCTGCAGAGTCAGTGTTTAGAGCTCATCCTGGAAGCAAGATCCAGATCTGCGGAGTCAGCCAAGCTTCTCTATTGGGACAAGCCCATATTCTCCTTGGCGCTGGGTGAGGTCTTCATGCGAGTGAGGGATGTTGTACCATTTTGTCACTGCACTACACCACCCCCACAACACAGTCTGTTCTCTCCCAGACTACATTGCTAGGGTGACTGAACTACCAAGCCATGGTTTTAGTATCACTTAGGCTTGGACTGGTATGGAGGTAGTGTTTGTATAGATGATCATACCAGTGGAGAATGGGTGTTGGCAACCCTAGTGCTGTCGTGCCCTACCCTTGACAGTTGTGGCCAGAGCCGAAAGATTGCTCAGCATAGCGGGTGCAGCACAGAGTAAGAAGAGACACTAGTGGAGGCATTAACCAGCAGTCAGTTATGTTGGACTTGAGCTTGAAAATATGGTGAGCTAGGAAAAAAAACTTCAATAAAGACTAAACATTTAGAAAACCATAAAATCATCTAAAACACTTGAGGGTTCTCTTCTATATGCGGATTTAGGATGTAGTGAAGGACCTGAAGCCTGGTTATAAACTGGTGGCTATATCCCCCACACCTAAACGAAGTTGCCCATTAAATCATTTCTCTCTTGAGCACTCACTTGCTATAGTCTATATTTCACCTGTTGGTTTGCCGGTACTTGTATATGTGCCCACTGGTATTTCACAAAAATTATCTATTTGTCTTGGTCCCCCGTCCTGAAAAAAGTCCAGCCAAGAGTACAACGAGGGGTTCAAAATCCATTGACATTTGTAAAGGGGAGTATCAAGGTATTGGATGACTTGACACCTGACAAGAGAGAGCCTGTCTGCTCCAGAGTCTGAATGTAGAGACAAGCCCCACAATGAACAAAAATAAGAAGGGGACCAACAATAAAATAAGATATAGAAGAATCCTCTTCCTTTATTAATGTATAAGGGTATATAACCAACACTATTCATTTGTTATATAACACACACACACACATACACACACCTACACATACACACACCTACACACACCTACACACACACACACCTACACACACACACACACACACACACACACACACACACACACACACACACACACACACACACACACACACACACACACACACACACACACACACACACACACACACACACACACACACACACACACACACACACACACCTCAACTAGATATCTCCTTCGGAAGGAAATATGTGCCCCTCTACCTGTCCGGGGATTTAAACCTTTCTGGAATTTACTACTCTCACAGTTGAGCAGGTAACATTGCACAATAATCCATCAAGTCTGACTCGCCATATGATCCTTGCCCACCGTGGGTGGCTAAACTATCACCTGAAATCATTGCCTTCAACCTTGCAGACATTAGTAATCAAATGTTTAAGACAGGCTTCTTTCCCACTCAATGGAAGATAGTGTCAGTGTTTCCACTGATAAAAAAAACCTAATCTTAATCCAATGGACCCCAATAGCTATCGTCCAATCTCCCGACTCCTATTGCTGGCCAAGATAGTGGAGAAGACCATGAACCAACAGCTAGCCATCTATATACAAAAAAAATAATTCTTCTAGATTCAACTCTGTTTGGATTAATAAGCGGCCATAGCACCAAGACAGCCTTGATCAAGGCAACAGAGGAGATAATGGTGACACTTGACCATGGGGAAGAGCAGAACTCATCTTAATCTATTGGCAGCATTCAATACGGTCAACCACAAGCTGCTGATAGAGCGTCTCCACAACATCAGAATCAGACGGGCCACGTTGGCCCTGCTAAAATGCTTTCTTCTCGGATGAGAACAATCGGGTGCACTAAAGGAGTTCATGTCTGAACCCTTCTCCCTGCCTTATGGGGTACCACAGGGGTTCTCGCAAAGTCCAATGTTTAACGTGTATGTCACCACTTTAGACAAGCTAATCAGATCCTTGGGATTCTTGCTCATGTCCTACACTAATGACACACAAATTGTCGTCTCCCTTTCCAGCAGTGACAATGACATTGGAACCAGATTCCACGATTGTATGCGGACAGTAAGTGACTGGATGAATAACTGCCTGAAATAAAAATTCCTCCTGGTGGCCACAAGAGTTAGGTACTCTCCCAACTCCAGTCAGGAAGGCTCAAAATCTAGGAGTACTAGGGGACAACAACCTAACATGGTGACCATGTCAATGAGGTAATTTCCTCTTCCTTCTATAGGTCAAGGATAATAAAAGAAAAAAAACTTCCTTACATCTCTCCTGACTCTCAGAAAATGGTAGTCATATCCCTGGTGCTGGCAAAAATAGATTATTGCAATGGCGTATACATAAACATGCAACAGCAATTCGTGAACAAACTGCAAACTCTGCAAAATGTGGCAGCACGATAGCTGACAGGGATCCCGAAATTTCAATCCGCCTCTAATGTTATCATAAACTTCACTGGCTACCAGTCAGGCAAAGAATCATCTTCAAGGCCCTGTGCATTGCCTACAAAGCACTGCACAATAGAGGGCCAGACTATTTGTAAAGCAGCTTTAAATGGTACTGTCCAGTTAGGACGTTGTAGTCCTCAGCAACCAAAAACGCCCTAGTTCCCAAGTTCAAACGCTCCTCCTGGGGTGGAAGAAGTTTTGTGATCTGCACAGGAAATGCATGGACTACCTTACCCTAGCATGTTAAATGCATGACCAATCTGCTCTTGTTCAGGAAAGTTTTAAAAACATGGCTGTTAGCCAATTAGTGAGCTGTCTTTCAATCTGTTATAGCACAGATAGCGCCAAGACACCTCCAGGTATTCATGCACGCTAGAAATATTTATAACATAACATGAAATTAGTTACCTAGGGTGGTTGCTGGTACTTTGACTCACACTCAGTTATCTGCATGTGATGGAACTGTCTAATCATATAATACTGGATGTAAAAGGTTAAATAAGTTCACTAAAAACTATTGAGAAAACGGTATTGAAACTTGATTGCTCATACTGTGATGTTCCTCTCACTAAGAATAAGAGACATCAGGGTTGCCAAATGTTTTAATTATGAATAGCATTACCTCGGATAATACCTGCAACTGGTGGTCATACTAAGTTAACATAAGTGAGTGCCTGAGGGGTAAATCTCTCTTTATACACGATTAATACTGGCCCAAGCCCTTCATCGTAATGTGGGCCACACCCCATCCATGTTCAGTGTGCTCGAGTCCATTGGCATTTCACTGGGCTTATATTACTTGACAATGTCTCTTACATTTTCAAAACTAAGAAAGCAAATATTCCTTTTAGTTGTAAACAAGACTTATGCGTGTATGCATCAGTACTTACCAACCAAAACGACCAGTCTGTATTTCTCATTTTGCTGCCGCTGATACGGCGCCACTTCTTCGTACGTTGGAACATCTGCTGTATCGTACTGATCACTCTTCTTGCATTCATACATGGCTTTGTTTGTCTTTCTGTCTTTTCTACTGAGACGAAAACTTCTTCTGAAACCAGCTGAAATAAAGAAAAAATATTCCTAAAATATCAATATAAAATCAAAAACCCAGAATTTATTAGTTCGATATTTTTGGTGAACCAAACACTGTAAGGTATCGTGATTAACAATTGCCTTGGCCTATAATTTAACTATTTAATTACAATTTTGATGAGCATGGTCCAGGACAGTTTAATCGTCATAGCTCTGTGCAATAAAAGGTTGGTAGCACTACCATATATAGAAGTGCACTAAAAAGGTATAGTACATACATTTCAGGAGGGAGTTAAATGCTTTGACAGTAGGTCTGGTCTAGAACCAGCTTTGCCTGTTTCAATATTCTCCTGTAATAAAAGAAATCATAATAAGAAAAATATAAACACATAAAGAAGTGCTTTGCTCAGCCCTCTTTATCCACTTGTATGTTCAGCTATCATTTACATTTTGCTTTCACTCACCAGAGCACACAGTATGGGGCAGTGGGTCCCCCAATTCAACCATTGGCTCTCTTGCACTGTGAGTGACAGCATTTTGCCTGATCACATGTGCACATCTACCTAAAAGGAAGTGTACTCAAGTGTCAGGGCTAATACTTTACTTTAGCAATGCTTTTTTCTCAGAATTATTTATACTTGTTATTTTTTTAGTCGTCCTATTCTGTTTAAACTAAGTTTTTAGGTTACAGCAATTCAAACCTAACAATGAACTTTGTGTTTGATAAGAATCCTATTTTTCTATGATGAGCATTTAACCTAAAATGGTTTCGAAGTCATTTTTAGGTCTTGGCTCTAGACAGCGCATGCGCTGTCTCGAAGAGACATGTTGTATATACTTTGGGAACGTCAGCCCACCCATAGGCTTCCCATTTGCTGGCTCCATCATTGCTTTCCTAGTCTTTCTCCCCATTTGTCCATGGCATGTCTGCATCATGCCTCTTCCTGTGTTTAGCCCTCCCAGAGAGCAGGGACCAATTACTCCTATCCATATCCTGCTCTTATTTTTGGAAATGTTTTTGGAACTCCTTTCTTTGCTGAGGAGCACTTTACACGACCGGTCCTGTTTTCACTGGTTCCAAGCTCCGTTAAACAAGCCTGTAAATCTGGTTCTTATCTCATCATATCTGTGGTGCATTCAAAGACTGAGATCAAATGCCAGACGCTTTTTCTGAGAGTACCTTTTCCTTCTCTTACTTCAAAGTGATTGCTTAAATGTTAGTGTTACTGGCGCTCAGGGGTGCATGGCTGCTTAGTTTACCTTATTTGAGCAGCCCGGAAATCTTCTCCCACCTTCCTACTCATCTAAACTCAATGTTTTCATGTAGTGCTTTGTTCCTGGGTTACATGCTTCTTGGCTATTACAGTTTCTGCACATTAGAGAGCAGAGATTCAGAATTGCTACCTTGAAAAGCAAATGTGAGTTACTTTTTAATATCAGATCACAAACTTTATTTTCTTTTGATTTGAGGCATCGGCATCGTTATATTAAACCCAACCCACTGCTGCAAGGGCCACTTCCGTCGATTTGAAAAGAGAGAGTACCGAAATCCAGAACTGGGGAGTTGGCGAGGCAGGCTAATCCCACCTTGTTAACCGCATAATCTATTCGCTCACAGCTGAGATATGCATGTGATGCTGTCCCATCAATTTGATGAAACATTACGTGGTTTGGGTTTGTTGTTTTTCTGTTGCTTTTAAAAAGCATTAACATGGTGACAGCCCAGAGAGAAGCCGCCTTGCATACAAATAAGCCCCTTAGCCCAACAAGGCTCTCTGTCCTCATAAGAAACGGCACCTTTCTTTCTCTCCAACTAGGTAACCTGATGCCTCCGGTCGTTGTTTGCACCCCCTCCCCTCTTTCTTCTTTGTTTACCTCTCCGCCCTCCCCCCACCTCCTGTCATTGTTCTCTACAAGCAGCTTCAGTGTCTCTACCACACCTAAAAGTTACTTTGCATATGCTGCTGTGCACATGGTTCTGCTGTTTGTACAGTGTGCAGTGCTTGTTTTTTTTATTTTTAACAGGATGAGCAGAGCAGAGGGCAGCAGTGTTGATGAGATTTTGCGGATAAGCTATCTCTGCTGGAGGATCAGGGAGAGGCAGGCCGTTTGCTCAAGAACCGAGGCCACGATGTATGATGCCGTAATGATTTATGACCCAGAACGAGAAAGAAGCTAACCTCCGCTTCTTTGTCAAACAATCTGTGACAAATGTGAGAAGATGCTTCTTAATATTTATTTACTCATTGGGACTTTTTTGATTTATGAAAAACCGTTCCCCTACTTTTTATAAAGAAAGACAACCGTCCCGGGATGGTTAATTCCGATTGTTTCAATGCTTTAGCTAAAGTGTCATTTATGGAGTCTCCTGTGCTGTTAAACCAAGGCCAGGCATTCAGCTAAACAAGCCTTCCCGTCAGGGTGCCTGCTTGCCTGAAAGAAATGCAAATGTACGAGTTAATCTGCAAATGTAAAGGGTAATCTGCAAATGTAAGTGATGCTTGGGAACCGGTATTGGCTTTGACTGATCGAATCACGAAGCTTTCTGATGACAAAGATTTATTCTTTTTGAGTGATATTGCAAAGAGTTAAGAACTGAGCTGTGAAGTGCGTGCTTTTAATATTTGCATTTATATAGCGCTTATTACCCCTAAGGCATTGAAGGGACAGTTATGTAAAACAAATTGCATTATGTACAGTCTATTTCTAACATCTATATTATGAAAGCATTATTTTACCTTAAACCTTTACATGCATTTTTTAGCAGCCTATCCTATTCTGTGTGTAATGCAAGTTTAGTATAATGACTTGCATGTTCACAGTGCTTTCTGTCACATCTGTGATGCCGTAGCACTAACAATACGCAAGTCACTATTCTCCATTTACCAACCAAGATTTAATTCTGTATTTCTCTGGTTACACGCAGACGTCTAAGGGGCATTAGCTAATAGAGCTTTTATAATGTACTACAGGGCATTTCCCACCGTAGCACTAAAAATACACAAGTCACTATTCTCCACTTACCAACCAAGATTAGCTAATAGAGGTTTTATAATGTACTATAGGGCATTTCCCACAGTAGCAGCTTTTTAAAATTTATTTTTCATTTAAGCTGCACATTATTTTATATATAGCTACCTGATGGTGAAACAAACAAAAAAAAGACTTACAGAATATTTTGTTTTTAGCCACACCTTTGATCCCATTTCCACACTCACTGACCCCACCCCATTTCATGCAGCATCACAGTTCCCATACTTTTTAAAATGCACTTCAACCTCTGTTTAAGAGTTGGTATTCTGAGGCCAGTAACTGGTCACACAGCCGAATGTGCGGTGTTCCCAATGACAGCTACGGAGAACAGCTTCCAGGACCAAGTTTATATAGTCTTAACATTTTTCTAGCAGGAGTGTTTTACTGCTATATTTTCAACGTCATTTTATTTTCCCCTCAATAGTTCATTCATTTTGTAATCACGTTTCTCTCATTTGTCAAAGCAACAGTTCTATATGTCCACTAGTTCACTATAGCATCATATCATTTTCCATGGACTATTTTTCACCTCAGCACTTCATGCCTGTACTGTACCCCTTTAATCTTGTTTTGTACTAAAATGTGAACTTCTATCTAGAATAAACTACAAAATCGAACAGGGATAATTTTTTCGTATTTTAATATGGCTTCCTTAGCCTACTGTTCGTCAAGAGCTCTCCAATGGTTATTACAAACCCAGGAGCAGTTTAGTTTAACTCGCACCATCTTGTGCGTGTTCAAAATCTGATAAACACCGCCCACAGTGTCAAATCTAAAAAAACATTAAAACACAATTCAGTGCAATGCACGTGCATTATTGATTGGATCTTATTCCTACCCAGAATCGGTGTGAAACAGAAAGAAAGTGTGCCCTGATATTTCTGAGACTTGATTGTTATTTTGTGGACTGCCCCTAATTATAGCGCTGTACACAAATGCACTAACATTGACAACGCCTATAGCTGTCGGATTGCTGATACCTACTGGCTTTGCCAGCACTTGTTAAGTATACCTGCAGACTAGGAAGCACCTGTACTGATCTATTAAAATAATATGCAATGGTTAATTTTAATTTTAATTTAAAAAGTTTATTACAAGCATATGACCATCATGTTCAGGCATCAGCTTTAGTATGTTATCTTTTTTCGTTGCATGTGCTTGAATAAAAAATAAATACCAACACACCAGCTTCCCAAGTCCAGACCTTTTGGCTTTGCTAATGCTATTTTAGCTTTGGAGACAAAACTTAATCAAAAGGTAAGGGACCTGCTGCCTGCTGCCCTTCGGGTCTGGGTGAGAAGGACTGGACCTGCATCACTTGCCCCCCAGAACCCAAAGTTCTGCTTGCTAGCCTCCTGATCTGAAGTCTCATGTCCATAAATGACTTCCAACTATCCTGCCTCTGCACCTGGACTCTGCCATCTGTGAGTCTACCCTGCCAAGTGGTGCCACCCCAGTCCTGGACTCTTGGAAGTAGGTCTAAGGTGCTTGCTAAACACTTCACCACTGCTGAGGAGACGGAACCGGCGCATCAGTGCTACTGCGTGGTCACAACCGACGCATCTTTGACACTGTGTGGATCAGAACTGCCTCGTTGCCCCAGCAGTTTTTGTGGACCCGAAGCGACGCATCACTGCATTGGTGTGGCTCGGAGCCTCCACTCCGCCTTTGGAAGAGCACTGTAGGATCCTCTTCAAGTAAAGTCCTCGTATCTCACTCGACGACAGGATTGATGTTAAAGCTGAAACTCCACATAGCATTGGAGCACACTCATTGTCGCTGTTGCACTGCCAGGACCAGCACAATCCCGTCGAACGCATGGAATGATATTGGTGAATCGCCACCTCTGCACTCCGCAGCCTCTCAGTCAACAGGATCTTCGACGTCGACGCAGCCCAGACTAAGGTACTTTTGCTCAGTGGGCCCAACCTGGTCTCCGTAGCCAGTGCACGCTCCATCTGGGTTGGCCTGAACTTTTGACTTTGTCCTGGTCCAGCACAACCAGATATTCCTTGCTGGCGCTTAGTGGTTTTTGGCACTATTTTCACTTACTTCTTCTAAAATCAATATCTTATATAGTGCTACTTATTGAATTTTTGCTGCTTTGGGTGTCAAATAATTTATTATACTATAATCCATTTGCCTAACTTGGTTTGGGATTTTTCTTGTGTTGTGATTTCACTTTATTACCGTTTGTGTGCTGCATAAATACTTTACACATTGCCTCTAAGTTAAGCCTGACTGATGGTGTGCCAAACTACCCAGGGTTAAGCACAGGTTGATCTAGTGACTTCTAGTGGTTCACCCTGCAAGGAATTGTGGTTTTTGCTTGACTAAGGTTCACACCCAGTAAACCAGCAACCCCATTTCTCACAACAAGTAACAGCTTATGTTGAATATAGGAGTTACACAGTCAGCTGTGCCCCTGAATTTGTCTATGGATTATGATGGTGTAATTCACAACCAATGCATCAGTACATAACTGTGACTGCTTGGGCATGCCTCCTGAATTAAAATATACATAAAGACACGAAGATACATATTTGGGCATCTGTTGTGATTCAAAAAACACACAAAAAGCTAATGCTTATAATTAATGTAGTCTACATAAATCTGTGCCCAGCGTTTATAAAATTATTATCAATTGAAACTGTACCTAAAATATTGTAAAAAATGTAACAAATGCAACTTTGATTTTTGTAAGTTTGTTCAATAATTTCCTGTTGTGATCTTCAACCAAAACATGCCTAGCAATGATTATCATACCATGTGTGGTAACAGTTTAATGATTCCAAGAATGAAATAATGCACTATCGTCATTACTGCGTTTGCGACATGCAATTGCTGCGTTGTTTGTGATGTAACAATACAATAACTTTCTTCCATTGCAAACAAATAAGCCATGTAACCGCTCTATATTATTATCACAAGTCCGGTGCATTATAAAGAATAAACTTGTATAGTTGCTCAAAGAAGAAAATCAAAGATTTCTAAGAAATCTATAGTCCGAATAATCCAAAAACATACCAACTGGTAATACGACTCCACCCACAACATTGATCAAAGAGCAAATGTCACACTCACGAAAACAATAAATAAAGTGAAAACACTCCATAATAACTTAATAAGCAGAAGAATTATTGCACGGAGGACTTAGGTTAAAATTCGACAAAGCAAGCAATAAGGCAAGAGAAAGCGAGCAATAGCATAACATAAAAAATAAAAAAAAAATTTTCAATAATCGCTAGGGCAGGCTAACGACAAAGAAGGCATTATGCTGATCTCACTTACTGAGCATATTAAAAGCATGGGTTGATGTTTCTTCATCATAATAACAAAGTGTTTGATTACATACAGAGTGGCGATGCCAGAATTGCCCCGAAATCAGCACTGCTCTGTCTCTACTGCAGGCATCTTTTCTGGGCATTACTGCTTCAATACACCAACCCAGTCAAAAGCTAGATGAGTTGAACCTGTGATGAAGAGGTTGGGTCGTTGGCAAAACAGGGAGTTTAGAACTTTGTAGCCAAGACACCTCAGTTCTTCCACTGCACTAAAAGCCATTCTTCGGTTGTATGCTACAACCACGCATGCCTTAACGTTGTCTGAGCTACGACCACATCTTTACCATGCATGCCTTTACAAGGAATTTCGTTCAGCCCTGTAATCAACCCCGCCCCAGCCCTTAAAACTACCCAGACCCTCTCACCCTAAGCCTTAACAATCGGTCCCAGCCCCAAAAAACCACCAGAGCCCTAAAACCAACCCCGTCCTGCCATAAAACTACCCCTTCTCCTGCCCTGAGGCCTAAAACCCTGCCCCCTGCCAAAACCTACCCCAACACCAGCCCCTCAGCATGAGCCCTAAAACTGATCCCCATCCTCCACTTAAAAATACCCCTTTCCCTTTCCCCTGTCCTGAGGCCTAAAACCCTGCCCCAGCCCTTAACACTACTCCACCTCCCCCGCTTGAGCCCTTAAACCCTACCCCTAAAATCTACTCCCCCAACCCAGCCCCACTTACCTGGTTGTGTCGGATATTCCTGTCCCAATGCTTCCTGTTTCTTTTCCGCGCATCTCGACATCTAGACCGCTGGCTGCCTTAACCACGCCTCAAAATCCTGGAACCATCTCCCCCTTCACCTGCGGACATCAGCACTGCTGCTGTTATTCAGGAAAGGACTCAAGACCTGGATACCCTCAAGGGAGACGAGCAGCACTCTATAAATACTGTTGGATTGACTGCTTGATATACACAACGCGTTTTGCTTGGATATCTGCCCCTAAAGCCCACTGGGCACAAGTTCATGCCACAGTTTAGGGCCTTCAGAAATGCCCTCTCCCCTACCTCACCCCAGCTGCCAAAATCCCCAGGGAAAGTCCTTTGGCTGCGCCCTGTGCCAAGTTCCCATGCCCCCAGAGCAGCTAAATCCCCCTGGCATTATCTTTAATTGTGCCCTAACCAAGTTCCCATGCCCGCAGGTCATACAATGTACACCCCCAGAGTTCACTAGCATGAGTTCAAGATAGAATATATACAGTGTCAGAGAACTGCAACAACATAAACAGACCAAACTGGCTGGAAGAAACAGAGGTAAGAGAAGTTCTTTAGGCACAACCAGAGCAAAGAGGAGGAAGCATAATAAAAGGTTGGGTCAGGAACTCCTCATGATGCAAATAAGGAGACCCCAAAAAAGTAAACACCAAAAAAAAAGTAATAATGGCATACAACCACGTATACGGTTAGTGCTTGTGGGGCAATTAAAGTTCCAAGGATATCATTCAGAGGCACTACACGTTGGGGAGTATATCTGCTTAAAAAACACCTTAAAAACACTTCATGCAACAAGTCACACCAGTTGTGAAATCATAGTCAAAGGGGTACAAAATAAAATAGATACTAATTCAGTTGCTTTTAGAGCCTTCCTGTGGACAGTCTCAAATGGAAATTTCAAAATTGATATCGCAATTTTTTTTAAGTCTTCAACAATGCATTTCCATTTTGAATGGCGCTATTCAAGAGTAGTCACAGTGTGACCAATCTTAAATGAGATCAAATGGTGTTAACAGGCACAATTTGCCTAATGTGCCCATCCATTATTTGCCATAAAGGCCACTGCTGTAGAACCTAAGAAATAAAAGGAGGCCACTGGATAATGTATTTTGATGGAAATAGAAGCCTGAGAATGGGCCTCAGCTGGGCAAGAGAGGACACCACCTGGCACATGCATGAAGCAACTACATCTTAGATTCAAAGCCAACCAAAGACTGAGACCCAGGCTGGGATCTACACAGGCACTATCCAAGTGGAGCATGCTGTTTTATTGAATGAGACCCACAATACGTCAGGGGAAACAGAGATAAATGGAGGTGCCAGGTTTTGCAAAATGATAGCACCAGGAAGTAAAACAATGAATCCACAGCTAAGCATGAAATTTAGGAACCATCCCCAACCAACAAAACCAGATAAGCTTATACAGGAAAAAGTAGGATACCCTCCATCAAATCATTTACTCGCAATGATATTAGGAGCAAACTTCTCAGGTAAGAGCCCTAAAGTCACACCTGCTTTATGTATATTTTGCCTCAGCTTGCAAGAGCAACGACCTCTTGATGCACACACTACTGAGTTTATCACCTGTGCCGACCAGCCTTCTTTAAGTGTGGTTAAAAGCTATTGATAAAACATGCGCGTCGTCAAAGTAATACAAGGGAGTTCTCATTGCTTCAGTTGTGTCACTATTAAAGATTGAGAGTTTCTACTTAATACACATTAAAATAATAAGAACCCTGGAGTCGCCAAGTGGGACACATCTAAAACACCAGACAGTCTACTTCAGGGCTCTTTGGCAGGTGGGAAGTTGGCAGGGTATGCCCAGACGTGGGTCCCTTGCTCACTTTGCCACTGGATTCAAGCTAGCCTGGCTGATGAGGGGAGTTACCCTGAAACCGGTCCCAGGATGCTTGTATCCGGTCCAGGGAAGACCTGGCTTGAAAGTTCGGGCTGGACTATTCCCATGAGGCACAGGGTCAAGACTGATTTGCATATAGCTGGGTCTGAACTGAGGTGGCGAAGTGAGCTAAAGAACGATGATGGATTCAACCCAGATCTGTGACTGGGGGTGAGTGTCTGAAAAGTTTCAGCGCTCCGTCCATCATCTCCTTGTGTTTGCTTTAGACTGCTTTAGGCAAAAATATCCAGAGCCAGCCTGTCCCTTATCCAATGTGTGCAGAACAGACTCAAAGTAATGTCTTTGAAGTCGATCAGGCATCATGCAAGGCTAAAAGTTGAATTGTGCATTTGAGCACCCATTTAGAGAAAGAATATTGACTTTCCAATCATTAAGTCTGTCCAACTTGGCTTGGGACGCATATCAAAACTCTCTGATGATGATAACTGTGCTGGCCATTGAGCTTTAGCTGAAAAATAATACGTGTAAAATCATGGAGTAGGTGTCCGCTGAACTGCTAATGGCTTTGTCTGGTAGGCTTTCTGGGTCCAATAAAAACCACTTAGGTCGCCAACCTTCGCGCTCCTAACAAGCTAGTTCGGCACAGTCGCTTTCTATTGTGAGCGTGCCTCTAATGCATCCCAAAAGCCATGTCATGGAGCTAGACGCACATTTTAAGGTGTTCAGCAGACCTTTTGGAAATCCGACAAAATGTCTGAGAATTTTTATGAGCTGCCGGGTTACAACAAGGGTACTATGCATGTAGTTATACAAGGGCAGATTTTGCAACAAATAGGCAGGAAAATATTCTACAGTGGGCAAATAAAAGATATGGGATAAGATGTCTCAGCACATGCTGGGCACATCGAGCTACATCTGTGTATAAAGGTAAACAAGAAAGGATACAGTGCTGTTCTAAACAAGTCATTATTAGATGGCAGCACCTAGGTACACTGTAGAAAAATGAACTGTTATTTATTGGACATTTCATTTGCATGACTTGATTTCTGGCATAGTGAATAGAAGCTTTCCAGCTTTTTAAACAGCTAGTTATATTAAAATATCCATAATTATTAACACACTGTTGCTACCTTAGCCTCAGAAAAAAATGACACTTTGCATAAACACGACTGCCTTTTCTGAAATTAAAAAAGTACAATTCACTCTATGAACACGTGTGTTCTGCCAGAATACTGTCAGAGTGAAGAAGACTTTGCTGGGTCCCCGCATGGATGGTATCTTCTGCTCACAGGTTTCCCTGAGTTAACATGCGCTACTCAGGAAGACAGCGCATGCTCACATTTGAGGAAACAAGAGTGGCAAGGAGACCTTGCTCGTAATCTAAGGCATGAGCCCTCCCACAGAATTTCCAAGGAGCTCAGGGAAATGTGTGTTCTTTGAGGAGTGATGTTATGTCTTCAAGAGTAGGTAAGTAAGACAGCTGTTGAAACCACACAAATTAAAAAAGAAGAACTTATAACCGCGCTTTCTCCGGTCTTGCTCCGAGAATGTGGAACGCTCTTCCTCCCGAAATCAGAGCTAACTCTTTGTCCACTCATTCAAAAAAAAGAAGTCAAAGGGTTGTTCCTGAATAGCTACCTGCATCAATAGACGAAGTCACCCAAACTAGAATTTATTTCCTGGTTACTGCACTGGTCTATCTTTCAACTATGCAATGCTTTGCTTCTTTATATCTAATATGATGCTGGCTGTTCTTTTTTTTCGCATTGTATTTAAGTATATGATTAGTATTTTACACCTTCACCTGCTTATCTTGTCTGCTTCTATGTACAGCGC
Source organism: Calotriton arnoldi (assembly GCA_963921515.1). Taxonomy (NCBI): domain Eukaryota; kingdom Metazoa; phylum Chordata; class Amphibia; order Caudata; family Salamandridae; genus Calotriton; species Calotriton arnoldi. The sequence continues at coordinate 1,859,920 of CAWUFW010001636.1, forward strand.
CCTGATACCCTGACGGGTCAAGTTTTATAAAACTTTTCCAATAAATAAATGAAAAACCACCACCTTCCTAAGAGATCCTCTGCTGATTGTAGTCAAGATTAGCCAAACTGATGGTAAAAATAGGTAATATTGACCACTGAGCACTACTCGCTCAATTTAACAAAGAAGAGCATGATAATTGCTGTAAACTGATTTAACAGACTTATTTGAGTGAGGCTCATACCGGCATCCCACATCCCACAAGAATACGTATAGGTGCTGTAATAAGGACACTGGCGACTCCATCCCTGGACACTGGTGCACACTTCCCCCTGTGGCAGCAGTTAACTTAAGGAACCCAGTAAGTATATCCTTATATCATTTAGTGCAATGAAAGCTGGGACAGTGCAGAAGGGGCACTTCCTCGTTTTATCTGATGACAAATTAAAATATTTTATTTTCCTGTGCCACATCCAATATATAAAGAAAATACAGGCCCGATTCACAAAGAGAAACTTAGACCAAAAGTCTAAGTTTACGACTTTCGGAGTTCACAAAGGTAAGTTACGAGTAGTATCTTTACATCTGCACTCGGTGCGGAGTTTTTGCAATCAGGGCGGAATCTCTGCCCCGAGTGCAGAGATTCTGACCCGAGTGGGGACGTAAAGATACTACTCGTAACGTTTGTGAATAGCAAAAAAGTAGCAAAGTTAGACTTTTGGTCTAAACTTAGACCAAAAGTCTAACTTCATCTTTGTGAATCAGGCCCTACATTTATAACCCAGACTAAGAAAATGTAGTCCAATTGGAATCATACAAAAGAGGCACTATTCACAGCTGAGTATGTCTATACACTGCAATGACCATTTTGCTAGCTGTCTACTTTACAAAGCTGACCCATGTGCTCTGAGAGGACCAGCCATGGGGGCACAAGATGTAACAACAGGTGGACTGGCAGAACCCTTCCAACGCCTTGGGTCTTTCATCCTCCAACCATGTGGCTTGTCAAAGCATTCAGGGGTTGGGGTCTAAAAGGGCCCATCCTCTTAAATGTTTTTTTTCGACCTATCAAGAAGGAGGGGGTGTGAGGAGGAGAAAGAAAAATCTATAGCTGTGATTAAGCGGTGTACATGTCCCCTACTGCCTTCTACGTTCCTCTATATCTGGCCTGTAACTGGAAAGGTCTGTTGCAGGTAAGCAAGCCCAGTGTAAGTTCATTTTGTGCATTTCTCCTTCCAAATTAAGGGTGTACGTACAAATGCACAAGCCAAAACCACTGGATAGTCCCATATCACACCAATTCTGAAGCCATGTGCTCAACATGGCAACACAGGCAAGTGACCTTCATTAATTTGACTTGCAAAATGTGCTATTCTTTTTAGGTCTGGCATTAGCCAAAACGTTTTGTTTTTACTAAACCTATATACACATTTAATTAGCCATCTCTCCGTCTGTTGTGTCCTTCACATTTTTCTTCCACTTACTACATCATACAACATGGGGCATTGGGTCAGCCCACTTCAATAGTTGGATAACTTCACAATTAGTCATGACCTTCTGTTCTTTCACAAAGAGTAATCCTCACACAAAGCAGTTCACTTCGGTGCCAAGGTCAACTATGAAAACTTGTGCTTTTCAAGACAAAAACATTTTTGCTTTCAGACTTTTTTATATTGGTGAATGTCCTCCAGCACACCCAGCAATAAGGTTTTACAAATACCATGATAAAGCCAAAGGCTGGCAGCCAACACCAGACCTATTGGCTTTGCCAAAGCTGGTTTTACGTGTGTTTGGTCAATGCAGAATAACTCCACAAAACATTTGTGAAATGTTTCGTTTGTTAAATATATTTGTAGAATGTTACCTTTCGGAAGAAGATTGATTTTCCCACATACCAATTACAGAATTTGTAACCCTGGAGATATATAACAGTAACGATGAGCCCTGGAAACTTTGATTATGAACACATGAACTCTGGTTACAACTTCCCCTGCATACACAGGTAACATAACGACTTTGACACTGTCGTCTGAATTATTTTAAAGTTTGTTCATTTCTCCCACATATTTATGACAGCATTGTTATTATAATATCTACAATTTGCAGATGAACCTGAAATAATTTCAGCTATTCCACTAACATGAAAAACCTTAAATTGAGAAAGATGATTCCTTATTACATATACATGTCTGCATTTCAAATGATTAACCCTTACCTACAAATTACATTAGACATGGCTTTGCAGGATGGATACACTACTACACTATCAACACAATTTTAAGCTGTAGATCACTTTCAAGGCACAGCAATACTAATGTTTATGTCTTCGAAGACCAAACATATTTGCAACTTGTAGGCACATATTACACTACAGCGCACGCCTCATGGTCGAGACTTGATTATTTGATAGTATCCCGAGGGGTTGTGCCTTGGATTCACTCAGTGGAACACATGGCCTGATCGCCTCCCCCCGAACCTGGCGGTTAGTGCCAGAAGCGCTATTAGACACTGCCTTCAAGGTGGCGCTTGAAGAGGAGATCTCTGACTTCATTCGTAATAAAGGTTCTGTCACTCACATGAGCACCTTTTGGGAGGCTTTTAAAGTAACGGTGCAGGGTTTTTGTATAGCAAAAAGCTTTGGAGTCCTCAGAGATATACGTCGTAGATTGCGCTGCTTTGAAAGGGAAATAAAGAAACTGGAAACAGATATGTGGCAGGATCCCACTGGGGCACAGAAAGTAACATTTCGAGATAAAATCACTGAGTATACAGACACCGCTGCGCGAGAGGTTCGCTTTCGCAGCAAATACTTCACTGCGCGCAGGTACGGGGAGGGGGAAAGGCCTGGCAGGGCGCTGGCGACGGAGATCCGACTACCACGCTTCTCCAACTATATTCTGGATGTAGTGGATGACTCGGGGACTCGTCACAGGGATAGTCTTGCAATATTACATACCTTCATTGAATTTTACACAAACCTTTACAATTCCCGAAGGACCGAGCCCCCAGATTTTACTTCCTTCCTTGAAAATATCACATTGGGGTGGTTAGGTGCTAATCAAAGGGAATTCTTGGCAGCTCCGTTTGAAGACAACGAGTTCAGAACAGCCATCATGCAGATGACATCGGGCAAGGCCCCGGGCTCTGATGGCCTCCCCATTGACTTCTATAAGACTTACATGGAACAATTGATCCCGGTGTTGAGGGAGGTATATATGGAGGCTCAAGAGGCCCAGATTCTCTCTGGATCAATGAGAGAGGCGCTTATTGTTTCCCTCCTAGAGCCTGGAAAACCAGCCGACCGCTGTGACTCCTATAGACCCCTATCCCTCATCAATACCGATGGAAAAATCCTTGCAAAACTTCTAGCCAACCGCCTTAGTTTATTGATGGAGAAGCTGGTGCTGCCCGATCAGGCAGGATTTATCCCAGGGAGAGCGATCTCCTATAACCTCCGTACCCTGTTCTCCATCCTGCAGACCCTAAGCTGGCACTAGTGGCTGTTTTTTTGGACGCCTCGAAGGCCTTTGACTCGGTGGAATGGGACTATCTTTTTACTATCCTGCAATGCAAGGGGCTCCCCTTGGGTTTCTTGGCATGGATCCGCCTGCTTTATGCCTCTCCCACGGCGAGGATTTTACTTAATGGTCATGTCTCCCCCTCCTTCCGCCTCACTCGCGGCACTCGGCAGGGCTGCCCACTTTCTCCCCTCCTGTTTGCCCTTGCCATAGAGCCGCTAGTGGCTAAAATTAGACAGCACCACCAGGAAAAGGCCCTTCGGTGTTTCCTCCGCCCGATTCTTATTTCACTCTATGCAGATGATGTTACTCTGTATATAAAAAATCCCCAGCAGAATCTCAACCCGATCCTCCGTGAATTTGTACGTTTCGGAGGTCTCTCTGGAATTCATATCAATTGGACCAAATCACAAATTTTTCCGCTCACATCTGCGGTGCAATTCCCTACTGATTTCCCCATAGAATGGTGCGCCACAGAGGTGAAATATTTGGGGATACATGTAACCAGCGATCGCGAGGAGTTAATGAGACTCAATTATGGGCGCGCACTAGACCACATCACTAGTAGTATCACACGGTGGAATGCCCTTCCCCTTACTATTGCGGGACGGATCTCGCTCATCAAAATGGTTATTCTCCCCAAGCTCTTATATCTATTTTTAAATATACCGTATGATCCGGGCAGACCGTTCTTCTCTCAGCTCCGCTCGGAGCTAATAAGATTAGTTTGGGGTGGCAAGCAACCGCGCTTGTAGTGGGATACCCTCACGCGACCCTATTCTCAGGGGGGGTTTGATGTGCCTAACTTAGAACTATATTATCTTTGTGCTCAGGCACATTATGCCCATTATTGGTTTCACCCCCCCAGATATACCCCTCACGTCGCAACTGAGCATTGGCTGGCAGACCCTATTCCACTCAACGGGGCCATACTGACGGCAGTCACACCCCGAAAGCCATGCCCGACATCTGTTGACTGCACGGTCATGGCGTGGAATCGCATCGCTCGTCACTTACAAAATCCCATATTATATTCTCTGCTACTCCCACTTACATACCACTCAAAGATGCCTGTACTGCAGGAAGGGATCTTCATCAAGACTAAAGCTAAACATAGCATTAATTGCTGGGGGGACCTCTATCTCAATGGTAGGTTCCGCACCTCGCAGCAGTTATTTAATGACACGCCACCTTCTCCCATGGATCTCTTTCTCTATGTTCGCCTGCTGCAAGGTTTTGAGTATACACCTTCCTACCCTCTGGAGCCCCCTACTGTTGCACCCCTACATTATGTTCTGCGTACTGACAGTCCATCCCATCTGGTGTGCACACTCTATCGCAGCTTGTACACAGAGGCAATTTACACACCCTGCACATCCCGGGATAAGTGGGCCGCTGAACTCGGCCATGAGGTCACAGACGACCAGTGGCTGTATTGCTGTAGGCAAACCGAACAAGTATCTTGAAGCAGTCGGCTACGAATCACTCACTACAAATTCCTGCAGCGCATTTATTACACCCCAGTCAAACTACACAAATACAAACTGCGCGAGACAGATCAATGCGACAGATGCAAGGCGGAGGTTGCTGACTTTTTGCATCTCGCGTGGAGCTGTAACGCCGTTTTTGCATACTGGCAGCAGGTCTTCAATGCGCTGGAAGGGATGACCTCCATGCAACTCCCAGTTTCCCCTCTTCTCGCTATACTGGGGCACACAGCGGAGATACCAGTGGCATACCGCAAGTTTGTTTCATTTGCTCTCCTCCTTGCCAGACGATGTGTGGCCTGCCGCTGGGGCCGCGGTCGCGCGTCCAAATTCAAGGAATGGATTAGCGACCTAATACTCTGGCAGGACCAGGCAGACATTTATGCCGAGCTGCTCCCACTCTCGTCCAGACCTCGAGGTATTTGGGACCCACTTAAGCGATATCTCCTGGAGCACCCAGTGGAGACTGGAGATGTACATTGATATTCCCCCTATCATTGTAACTCATTATTGTAACCCTCATCCTGATAGTGGATGGTCGCTGACAGGGGCATCTTAATCTGAGCATGTTGATGTTTGGCTTGATACCTTGTACCACTGCATCTGAGATGTACGGGTTTGGCTTGATATGTTAAAATCCTATGCTGACTATGTTTCAGGTTAAATACGGCGGCAACTGGGAGCCTCAAAAGGGACTGCTATGGTTGTGCATATCTACATATTGTCATTATTATGCTGATGTTTTGCTTATTGTGCATTGATTCGCTGCCTTTGGCATTCTTGTACGTTTCTTAAGATTAACTGCTATGTAAAAAATCAATAAACAAAGTAACAAAAAAAATATATTTGCACCACGTGTCTCTTGTAGAGTGAAACAGAATAGCCGATTACTTTTGTCAATGTGCCATCCATGAGGTTTCCCACTGACCGTCAGCTCCACATAGTGGCAAAAGACATGAGTAAAACTTAGAGTTAACAGAACTAATGTACCTCAGTAAAGGCTCCACCGTTAACATTTTTTAGTGTCAGCTAAAGAGCGAAATGTTTAAAATGTACAAGGTTTCAGCATGCCTCTGTATCAACAATCATGATATGTTCTTAACAATTTCGCTGTCGATAACTCACTCTTAAAGTGTATATTCTCCAAAGATATATTTCTGATGTGATATGTTTTTACTTTTCTTTATTTAACACGGCTAAATGGTGCATTATGCTGCTGATCTTCTAATTTACTTTTAACCTGCACTTGGCACTTTAATGGACTTGATAGTCTAAATAAAGTATTTCGTCATCATCATTTTGTCAGTGAAACAAACTGAGGTAGACACCATAAAGGTATGTCGGGTGCATAAAACTTACCCCCTGCCAATTTAGCTGTGTATTTTTGCAAGCAAAACTGATCTACCTTAGCTGCCCTAATGTGCCCATGAGCATCTTTACAGGAGCCCATCAGCAATCCTAACGCTCCCCTCGATCCCGGGACCCTGACAAAACCCAAAGACTCATAACAGGTGGCCTCCGCAAGCCTTCGAATGGGCCTTTATTTACAAATGTGATGTATAATAATTTAATTCAATATTAGGTGTACTCATGCCACCGTCACATAACAATCGTGTCATTTTAGCATGTGCTAAACATTTTCCTTTGTTTGCCCAAATCAGATCAGTGAGGAGGCAAGTTAACTCTCCCAAGAATGGTTTCTTTACTATCGGCATTGACACAAACAAGTAGAGCAGACGTGGAAATATGATCATTTTAATAACAGAAACCTGGCCAATGAGCTAGAGGTGGGAGGTGGGTTCAGAAGGGCAAGGCAGATCTAATTCTGGCAACCTCTTTCCCCATATTACCAGCCAGACATTCTTCAGTGTGATGCACCTATACAACAAGATATCGGAAGGTGTCTGGCTCCCGCTTTAAACAAAGGTGGGGGCACGGGGGAGGATGGGCCTCCATGAATCAGTTCCCTCACCCCGAGGAAATCCTGAACAAGCAAGACTTCCCCCAGTTCAATGCAGCCCAGAGAAGTGCCCGAAGCCCTCCAGCACTCCCAACCTTTAGGCTGGACTGCGGTTTCAGCAGATACAACAATGCATCATCTGCAAAAGTGAAATCCCATGGACCACCGTGTTTAACTCAATGCCCCATTCTCAGTCCCTCACTCGCAGATTACAAGCCAAGGGCTCCATATCTATTGCGAATAATTAAGGGGAAAGGCAGGCATCCCTGTCGAGTACCTCTCTGTATCATCCAGGGTTCAGAAATGATCTGCCCAGGGGATGTCTACATAATAGCCATATCCAGCCCACAATCTCGGGTCCCATTCCCAGCATCTCCAGTACAACACACATAAAAGACCACCCAACTGTATCAAATGCCTTTTCTATATCTAGTGAGCAGCGACATAACAACACTTGAGGTGGGGCCCCCTGCAAAGACAATGGAGGGCCCCCCCCCCCATGCTCGGACCCTGCAGCTTGGGGCCCCCCCTGCACCACGGGGGCTGCGGAGGCTATTGCTACGCCACTGCTAGTGAGGCAATTACTGCTCATGGGGTTACAGCAGGGGCCCTGCTCATGATCATAAACAGCCTTCTCAGATTCAATCGGTGCTCAGTGTAGGGATAAAACTGCTCCTTAAGTATTAAATCCCCAATGTAGGGCATCAATCTGTTTGCTATTACTTTGCCCAGAGTTTAATACTCCATGTTGAGTAAGGAGAGGGGATGGTACGACTAAGTACATCTGGTCTCTCCAAGGCTTTGGTAGTACGACTATCAAAGCTGCACAAGTCAGGTCTTGAAGTGATCCACTTGGAGCGCATGTTGGTATAGTGTTAAAAGCTTGGATGCCAATGCTCCTTTAAAATTATTATAGAACTCGGTGGGAACCTGTCCATCCCTGGTATTTTGACCCATTTCCATTTGAGCTATAGGTTCCAAGATCTCCTTGACTGTCATCGGGGCACTAACCGCATCCCTTCCATCTTAGGTCAAACTGGGCATGTGTATTCCTGCTAAATACTCTACTTCGCACTCCTCATAAGAGACTGCATAGAGGGACTTAAAGTAGTCAGCAAAAATCTTATTGATGCCTAACTGTATTGTGTATAGTTTGCCCTCCCAGGGGAGTGTACACCCGGAATCGGTTTCCACTCCTCCGCAGCCCGTACCAGTCTGTCCAGAAGGTGCCCTACTCACCCTCTCCCCATGTTGCCTGGCGACATACTGTTCATAATTGAGGCACTTAAGACAGCATCAAATCATATTATTCCTCATCTTCGTCTGTGCGTTGTCTGCACTTTTCTGGATCTGTAACTCCTCCCAATTCTAGTATACGCATCTCCTGCTCCAATTCTATGAAACTGCTGGGCCAGTACCTTTCTAGACTCGTAAGTGGTTTTCCATCATAGACCACCTTAAAAGCCTCCCATTCGGAAGCGGTACTACTGCCTGTCTCCTTGTTCTCCTGGAAGTAAAGTATAATATTTTCCCTATTGTTTGTCTAAAGGGTATGTCCAGAACCCTGTCAGTCTGCAACTTCCATGGAGGCACGGGACGCCTTGGGCCCTCTATCTCCACCCTCATTCATAATGGGCTGTGGTTGGACAGTGTTCTGCTTAAGTATTCTGTGCCTGTTTTCTCCAGTCCCATGCCATGTTTACTTAGAAACATGTCTAGTCAGGTATGTACTGTGTGTATGGGAGAGTGATAATATGAATATTCAGCCTGTGGCTGGTGCTGTTCTCTCCAAATCTCAGTCAACTGCCAGTGTAAGTGTTACGCCCTCTAGAGGAGGCCCTGCAGGTGGCATGCTGCAGAAGCTGCACAGATCTATCCTTCTGATTATCAACCACCATATTATAATACCCACCCCATAACCAATAACTAATTTGATGTGGTATTCAATTGCGTTGCATTTTAAAGTATCTGTGTAAGTGTATATGTATGGAGCGTTTGCTTGAGGCTTTAAATCTTGCCTAGGGGAATCTTTAGGTTATTGGTTCATACAACCCTGTCCCCTTGGCATGAGGGGTGTGTCTCATTTACTTTTTGAGTATATCCGCTGTGCTTTCCTCCGCAGGGGACCTATTGTTTAGCGGGCTTCCATATACTGGCGTGGATAAGGACAATCTGCATCCGGCTGTTAAATGATCTGTTTGTTGCTGCAATAGTGGCTGTCAGTACTGTGGCATGCCAAGCAAGCCCAGAAACCCTTCCACCACCACATAGTGTATCCACGGCTAAGGCACAATACACAGGGACCAATCTGCCCCTCTTATTTTAGTGATCGGCCCTCTTGCCCCCTTAGTGTCTTGCCCTCTGCAGCTAGTTCAACTCACCTTTTCAATGTGCCACCACAAGTAGCTACATATGGCGTATTCGTTCCAAAAACTGTTCTGGTTACTCTGAGCAAAGCTTTTGTTTTTTATAAGTCAGAATCAGATATCTTGTAGGCTGCCGCCTCTATACAATCCTGGCATCTCAGCAGTGTCCCATTTTCACTCCACCTCCCTGCTTCGGACGAGGCCCTTTGCCAAAGGCCCTACACTAATGGTGCCAAGAACAGCTTCTGTGGTCTCCCATGCCACACTGGGCACTGCACACCCTCTGGTAGTGCCCATCAACAGCTGCCATCTCCACCCAGGGGCCGCTATTTGGACTGCGTTTGCTGCATGTCTCTCCTCCTGCCCACCATATTGATCATACTATCATGTGCATCGTTTTATCCTCCGCCGGGGCCACTGGGGCCCGTAGCAGGCCAGGTGATGCAGGGGTGATTTCCACACCCCCAAGGGACCAAATTTGCTGATGAGCGATCCTTAGTTCCGGCATGAGAAGTGTCTATTCTGGATGGACACTGGGAGCCATCGTGGAGTGCGACTTACTCCATCACACGCTCAGCCATGCCCCTAAGTAACTTTTCTTCTGATGGATACTTCCAACTACAATTTCCTCATCTTGTGAATCAGTACCAAACTAATCTGGAAGTGGATCTGCAGAGTGGACTTACACCAGGAGGAACATGCAAAATTACCCTCCCTGCAGACTTGACAATCGATAACCAGTGAAAGCAAGGGCAGATGCCCATGTGACGGCCTCGCAAATGCCCAAAACTGGAACACCCAGTGCTGGGGCGGGGTCTTTCACCCTGGTGAAATAATCCCTAAAAGCCCTGAAGAGGACCCACAGTTTGATGCAGGTTATAGTCTAATATAATAACATCCGTTTCTGGACTGCCTTCTCCTTCATATTGATGAACTCAACAAATAGTTGACAGTCCACACGTTACTCCATTGCCCTATCTAGAAACAAAAGGCAAGTGCAGGTTTAACCACGAAAGCCTCTCCTCTTTAGATGCATGAGGTGGAGATTTTTTTTTTTTTTTAAAAGGGAAAATGATACACTGCCTCATGTGGAAAGGTGATACCACTTTTGGAAGAAAGGATACACATGTTCGAAGTGCCAGATTGTCAGAAAAAAAGGTAGCATAAAGAGGCTAAATGAGAAGGTCTTGAGTTTGCTGATGTGAACGCTGAAATAATGGCAATAAGAAATACAGTTTGTAGGGTCAAAAGCCTCAGAGTGCAGGTGTGAAGAGGCTTGGAGGTAGTGCACATCAGAAAGTTTAGAACCAAAATAATTTCTCACAGCAATGTAAGGAAAGGAAGTAAGGGGTGATAGAAGTAAAAGCCCTTTCAACAAACAAATTGCAATCCGTAGTTGAAATAATGCAGGATGATCGAGGAAATGAACCAAGCCAAAGGGCCAACAAGTAACCCATAACTGTGCCAACAGCAATGCCTTGATGGGTCAGAGATAAAACAATTGCAGATCATCAGGAAGTTTTGTTTGGAGGGCGATCAACTTGCTTCTCCTCACACAAGGTGACAAATTTACCCCAGTGGCCAGAATATATATGGAGTGGAAGAGCAGTAAGATGGCAGAATGATACCCACCACTTCCGAAGAGAGATTAAATCCTCTTAGTTGGCTCCTCTCAATCTCCCATAATGGGGGGGTAGATTCTGGAGGTCTGGGAGCAAAACTCTGCTGTGCTGTTGGGACAGATGATCACCCTGAAGACGCAACCAAAATGGAGTGCGTATGCTCAGAATTGGACGTTAGGAGTACCAAACTAGTATCAAACTCTCCAAGCCCAGTGCTTGCTCCTGCATTATTATTTTTCCAGCACCGCTGGTATCAGAGGATGGGTGGAAAAAGACACAGGAGGCTGAAGTCTCTCCGAAGATAGAACACGTCTTCTAGAGACCTCCTAGAGGGAAATGCTAGAGTGCAAAACACTGGCCAATGAGGGTTTTCTAAGGTGGATAAAAGGTTTGCTTAAGGCATGTCTCACTGTGCTAAGATGCCCTCTGCCACATTGCCACATCCATGAGCAGATGCCATTCATGGTCAGCAAGACATATATTGAGTCTGTCTGTCCTGACATTAAAAGATCCCACTAGATGACAGAGGGAGATTCCATGAAGTGCAAGCAAGCAACCACATTATCAGTACCTGACCCAAAGCCACCACGCTTGTTGCAGTACCACATGGCAGTCAGGTTATCTGTTAGCACATGGAATGACCAACAACTGATGGGAAGCAGAAAGGCTTTGAAATCCAGTCAGATGGCACACAGCTCCAAAAGATTAATGTGATGGTGCTACTAAACCAGAAACAGATTTTCACTTCATCCAGGTGGTCTGTCCCAATGACAGAGGATGCAACCCATACCACAGCAACTTTCAGAGGGGGTACAGAGAATGGTCTGCCGTGGGTCAGACTGGTGTCAGTCATCCACCACTGTAAGTACCACACAGTTTCAGAGGGACAGATTTGTATGAGAGGGCTCCCCAAAGTATGGCCCATTGCAGACACAAGTTCCATCAATACAGATGGTGTGATACCAGCAGGATGTAAGATGCCAACACTCCCAGTAGCCACGGAATCATCAATGATGGAACAGTAGCTCTTGCATGAAACATCAGGATCATATAAGGTGGATTGTAGAGCTCTGCTTGTCATCCCTGAGAGTATCCAGGCGTTCGGTAGGCGAGTGTAGGTGGGTGGGTAGGCTGGGCCTTAACACAGGCAGTCTCAATGATCCCGCAAGACTAGTTGAATAGCCCGGTCTACAGCTTCTTGCGGAGTTCAAGAAGTGAAGAGGAGGTCCTAATGTGTTGTGGGCTGTCGTTCCAGGATATGGCAGCTTGGTAGGAGAATGATCGACCTCCCGTTCTGCTTCTGTGGATGCGGGTGTTTGTGCGAGTGAGAGTGATGCTGAGCAAAGTTGTCTGATGGGTTGGTTAAAGTGAAGCCGGTGATGGAGGTATGTGAGCCCCATGTTGTGTAGTGAGTTGAATATGTGTGTGAGAAATTTCAAGTGGCAGCACTTCTGGATGGGGAGCCAGTGGAGCTCTATGAGGAGTGGTGTGGGTTCGGTGCGGGAGGTTGAGGATGAGACTGGCGGCTGCATTTTGGATGTTTTAAATTCTCTGAAGGAGATGGGTTGGAATGCTGATGTAGAGTGCGTTGCTGAAGTCCAATCTTCTTGTGATTAGGGCCTGCGTGATGGTATGTTTGATGTCCAGTGGGAGCTATTTGGATTTCATGTAACATGCGGAGGATGTGAAATTATGAGGCGGTGACGACGTTGACCTGGGACTTCATGGTGAGGTTGGTGTCCAGGATGAGGCCTAGGTTCCTAGCATGGTTGGTTGAGTTGGGTGTGGGTCCAAGTTCGGTGGGTCACCAGGTGGAGTCCCAAGTTGAAGTCTTATTCTCGAAGATCAGCACTTAAGTTTTGTCAGTGTTGAGCTTGAGGCAGTTTTCTTTCATCCAACTGGCTACGCTGGTCATGCATTGTTTGAAGTGGTGGTGATGGTGTCGTCAGAGGGAAAAAATTAGCTGAGTGTCGTCGGCATAGAAGAGGATGTTGATTCATTCTTATCTGATGATGTTTACCAGAGGAGTCATGTATATGTTGAAAAGTGTGGGGCTGAGTGATGATCCCTGTGGGACTCCACAGCTGAGGTCCTTGGGTTCTGATGTGAACGTCGAGAGCCTGACTCGTGCTCTTCCAGAGAGGAAGGAAGCTATCCAGTTGATTGCTGGTCCGTGCACTCCAACTGTGTGGCAGTCTGTCCATGGTGGAGGATGGTGCGTGTCATCTATAGCTGTAATGAGGGCTGTTTCGGTGCTGTGGTTGTTTCGGAATCGATTGTGAGCCGTCCAGGAGTTTGTGGCATTCTAGGTGGTCCGAGAGTTGTCTGCTGATGGTCCTCTCAATACCTTTGGCAGGGAAGGGGGGCAGTGAGGTGGGTTGGTAGTTGCTGAGTAGTTCAGGATCGGCTGAGGTTTTTTTTGAGGAGGGCAGTGATTTTGGAATGTTTCCAGCTATCTAGCAAGGTGGCTGTTTTGAGGGAGGTGCAGATGATGGAAGTGAGTGAAGCGCTGATCGTGCCACTTCCCAGGTTATAGATCTGATGGGGACAGAGGTCTGTGGGAGCCTCGAGTGTTCTGTCTTCATTATTGCAGCAGTGTCCTCAATGGATAGAGTGTTCCACGCTGTCCATTGGTAATCTTTAGTTAATGAGGTTAGTAGACTAGGAAGGTCGATGGGGGGTGGTTGGGATCGAAGTTGCTGTAGATCTTGGCAATTTCTTGGGTGGAAGAAGTTGGAGAGGTTTTTGCACAGTTCTTGTGTAGGGGTGATGGTTTGGGTTGCGGCTACTGGGTTGGTGAATTCTTGACGATGGGGAAAAGTTCCTTGCAGTTGTTGGAGCTAGATTCGATTTTCAGCATCAGGGCACTTTCTTGGTCTCTTTTACTTGATGGTGATAGGTTCTAAGTGCGACCTTGTAGGAGTTTCTTGCAATGGTTCCTCAGGTGGTTCTCCATTTCCTTTTGAGCTGTTTACAAGCTCTCTTGGATTCTCTAAGGTTAGCGTTGTACCATCTAGCTTGTTTGTTGAAGTATTGGGTTTGGTGTTTTTCAGGGGTGCCAAGGTATTAGTGCAGGTGGTGATCCAGTTGTTGAAGTAATTTGAGTTGTTGATGAGGTCGTTGGTGCGGTCTGGTTAGTTTAGTTGGAGGGCATTGAGCCATTCCGTTTCTGTAACTTTTTTCCAGCAGCAGCTTGGGGTGTTGCTAGACTCCGTAGGGGTGGGTGGTGGTCCTGTTATGTGGAAGTGGAAGATGGAGCGGTCCATCCATGAGAGTGGAGTGAATTGGCTGATTTTAACCATGTCGCTAGAGGAGAAGATGGGGTCCAGGGAGTGTCCGGCGATGTAAGGCCTTGTATGAGCTGGGTGAGGCCGATGTTCTGTAACCGTTCGGGCAAGTTTGGGAAGTTAGAGTATGAAGTCTTTGGTGCCCATAGCGAGGGGTGGGATGAGATCAGTGAGGAGATTGCTGAAGAGGGTGTGAGATCCTGAGTGCCGGTACTTGAGGGCGCCTTTGATAGTGGTTTTACTGTCCGTCTGAAGCTTGAAGTGCATGGGTTCCATAAAAGTGGCTTCTGGGTCAGTGTAAGAGGTACATTTGATAGTGTCTCTGTAAATGATGGTGAGTTCTCCTCCAGGTTTATGCAGTCGGTCCTGGAACAGGATTTTGTATCCAGTAGGGAAGGCTGCGAAGTGGGCTTAAGCCCGGTTTCGGTGAAGAAGAGGAGGACCGGTCCATTGAAGTCGATGAGTTCCCAAATCTTGGTGGAGTGCTTGCCGAGTGAGCGTGTGTTGAGGAGCATGCATGAGAGTGAGTGTTGTGATGGTGTGTGAATGCAGGTCTTTAATTCTGACTTGGTGAGGGGTGCGATGTGTGTGTGGGAGATGCGAGCGTGTTTGTGGAGGCAGGTCGAGTGGCAAAGCAAGCAGGCAAAGGGGCCCACCGAGGACTGAGGTGCGGTTCGGCAGCAGTGTTAGTGGCGGCATCCAGGGTTGAGCAGATGGAGTTCGTCTGCAGTATAGCTGCGGTAAGTGTTTGAACCAGGGTTCCTGGTGCTGGGCACAATCCAGGCATGGATGACCACAGACGGGCTTTTCTTCGGATTGGCCTCCATTGAGTAGGGTTTTGGAGACTGGCAGGAGCGCAGGGGCAGTGGGCAGGCTCAGCAAGAGCAGGAAAGTCCAGGGGTGGAGCAGGAAAGTATGGCGGGAGCGGCTATGTGGGAAAACACAATCGGTGGAACATGTTGGGGGTTGGAGGGTATGACAGAATAGACCAAGATGTAAAATGGAGAAGAGAAGCAAAAGATGCAAAAGGGGCAGTTAAGAGGAATAAAAGATGCAACAAGGAGCAGTTAAACAGAAATGGGGGCCAGTAGAGCAGGCGGCACAAGCAAGAAAGAGCATTTACAGAGTCGGAGCAGAAAGAGCAGCTAACAAGAAAAAACGGCAGGAGATAAACACAAACATGAGTCAGAAGGGCAAGACTAGGTCAAAGTCACACTGAAGCAGAAGAGACATGCCGGGGCATCTACTCATATCATGAAAACCACAAGGTGAACAATGACACTGTTTTTTGCAGGTGGTCTGAGATTACTTGAGGCAAGCCCACTTTCACCAGTCAATCGTCGAGGTACTGGGACATGTGTTTCGGTCAGTTGTGAAGATGGGCCATGACCAATGAAATTACCTTTGTAAAGACGCGAGAGGCCTCTACAAGACCGAAAGGCAAGAGAGTAAAATGGAAGAGGTACGATCCTGCCCACAAAGTGAAAATACGGTCTGTGGGACTGCAGGACTGATACATAAATGTATATGCCCTGCAGGTCCAGGAATACCTAGCGGTCCAAGGGCAGCAAAATCTGTGCTAAAATCTTCTTGAACTTCTTTCTGAGGAAATGGTTAACAACTCGATGATCTAAGATCAGTCTCAAGCCCCTTTCCTTTTTTGGGGACCAGGAACTGATGAGAGCGATAGCCCATTCCTTGATCTGCCCTTGGAACCCACCGACAGCCCTCTAATCAAGCAACATCAAGGATCCCTGACTATTGTGCGAAAGCAGGGGGAATCTAAAGAGTTTCCAGAAAGGGAAGGGGATAACAAAAATGCACAATCTGGAGGACCTATTGGTCTAACAGGATTGAGTTCCTGTGGACCTGGCAATTTCTTATCTTCACCCCTATTAGTCCCATATGCCCATTCAAGGACAAAATGAAAGGGGTTTATAAGTGTTTCCTGGAAATAAAGAGGAAGAAGATTGATGCTGCTGCTCTCCTTGACCTTTGGCACTGCCTTTGCCTCTAGTGCCAAGAAAAGAATGTAGGTTGCTGGATTGGATGAATGGCTGCCGCTTGTGGAAGGAGGCTCATGAGTAACCTTGCAACTTCCTGTACTGCTGGTGAGCCATAGCTATGTTTTTGAAATGTTCCATTACCACATTGGCCTCTTCTCCAAAAAGGATGGCTGCATCAAAGGGAATATTCATTAATGAAGCCTAAAAGTCTCCAGAAAATCCAGTGAGGTGCACCCAGGAATGTCGCCTGATAATGACAATGGTTTCCACTGGTTGAAAACAGAGACTGTACTGTCCAAACCAGAATGAAAAATATATTTAGCTGCATCTTGTCCATCATGGAACATTTGGCTGAAGGAGTTATTAGGTCCAATTCTCTTGAACCCCCTTCCAGGAAACGTTGTATTAAAGGAGTTAGGATTCACCTTGCAAGTGGGGGCTGCAGCACAAGACTCTAGGGAGTGGGATGCTGTGGCAAAAACAATTGGACCATCAATAGCCAGTCTTTGATGCCTAGCAGTGGGGCGATTTACCGCCGGCACAGAAAATGGTTTAGACCAGGTTGAAATAATCGGGTGAACCAGAAACCTGTTAAATAGTGACAGTGATTCAGAAATAGAAGGTCCGGGTTGCATAATCTCTGTAGGAACATTGGCTTTAGTCTCCTCAGTGGGGAGGATCAGTTCTAGAATTTCTGTTGCCCTCCTAACCACAACTTTAAAATAAGCACTTTATTTGAACAGAGGTCTCAAAGGGGAATCAAGGACAGATTCAGCTATGGTACCTAAGCCCCTGCCATTCTATAAGTAGAGATATAAGCTAGTGCTAGTATGAGTAAGAGTGCAGTAGGTTTTCTGCCTCCTCCTCATCATGTTAGGCAGGTTGAACACCTTGCAGTGGGTAAGAGTCAGACCCAAAAATAGCCTCCATCCTCAAGAAGTATTGCTGTTGAGGTAGACAAACTGGAGGGGAGTCATATTCCACAGCTATATAAGGTAACGTAGGTTGAACCCTAGCTGAGGAATGATCTAGATCTGGGACCAGAGCTGAAGTTAGATCCGTAACTAGAAGTGGAGGCACTGATGGGAGAATGACAGGTGAGACCTGCAGCACAAGGGTGGAAGCCCGGCTCAGGGCAGCAGATGGTCTTCATCCAAGATTGTTAGGTACGTAGGTAAAATGCACCATCAGCAATATGACTCAAGCCTTCATTGGGTCTGCAGGGCCAAAACATGCAACACTGGGACCCAAAATCAGTTTGAATATCTGTATTGTGGCTTATTTGATGGCCTCAACTTGCTGGAGATACGACAAGGACACCAGGAACTCGGGGCACATTGACTTCTGTTAAGAAGAGGCAAAATCAGCATCGGATTTCTAAAATGCAGACTATAAGTTCTCTCCCAAGATTGGGAGCATCTGGATGATGAACAACCTCACTTACTTTTCATATGCTTTTCAACTTATGCTACAACTTTCCTGACAAGGGCATGCTGAACCAGAACAGACTTAATGATCAGGATCCATCCTGCTTTTTGTGCAACATACAGTTTGACTTCCTGCTCCCTGATGGCTTTGAGGTGCATCATGCAACCTTAGTTAAAGGACATGGAATCAGGTTTGGTGTAGAGGCATCAAAAACAAATCTCATGCAGATACATAACCCGCATATGCGTCTGGCACATGCAATAAGGTTTAAAAACTGTGGTTTTTGAGGGAGAATCCTTTGCACACTTGCGAAAATTTCACAAAGAGCTTAGGTAAAGTACAGACATTAGTAGGACTGGAGTTTGGATCCATGTTGAAGTCTGTGGACATAAAGGTACCGAGAAATCTGCACTTAGAAATATCACTCAGCAGAAAGAATAATATAGTAGTATAAGTGAACTGTAAATTCTTTGGTAACACCACAAAGGTCTGGAAACCATTCAAGCTAAGCGCATTGACTGAACCTGTATTTTTCTGTAAAATGAATCCATCATAAAACCTCTGAAAAGACACACTAGCACTTTGTATAGGACACAGCATTTCCTCAGAAGAGATAGACATTAGAATGTAATTCTATTCTTGTCACTTTCAGTGCCACTCCTTATCTTCTAGCATCCCACAAGATCCTTCCAAAGCTTCCAACAAAAGGTAAAGTACAGGCGGATATTTTAGCCTGTGATTACCAATATCAGTAGATTCAGACTTAAACAACAATTTCTCTTTCTATCAAACATTTTCTACAAGTGATGGGGAAGGAGAGGGGCACACTAATGTCCAACCTCTTCATGGCATACATGGGAGCAGGAATTATTATAATATCATACAATGAAACCACTAATATACCTGTTACACTTACTAGCATATGCAGAATTTGGACAGAAGTGGGGGAAATTCTTAACTCCATAGTAATTCAGTGATTCTTATCACTACATCACTTTCACCAAGAAATACTCCCGGGCAATTATACCTTTCTTAGATGTACATCACTATATCTATATAAAGAAAGAAATCGCCACCTGGACACTGCAGAAGAAAAGAAACACACAGCCACACAATCTGTGATATTCAGTCATGCAATGAGGTACATCCACACATGTTCCGATGAGAGCACAAGAGACAATTCATCACACTTCTTTCCACTTTCTGCAGAAACTACTCTCAGCATGAGAAATTGATAGTGTATTGAAATCAAAGTTCACACTGAAAACTGTCATAATAGAGAAGGCAGAAATACAGAATGGGTATCATTACTGGTAGGCTGTCACCCAGCACTTGCCTAACTGAAAAAGATTATTAAGTACACAAAGAATGTAACCTGCCGAGATAAGAAACAAAGGCACTATCATGAAACCTCTATTAATGACACACATACAACAAGCAGAAAATCACAGGCTCTCAACAGAAGAAAACTCACATGGAACAAGAATTGAAGGCAACTGGAAAAAGCCTATACAATGTAAAAAGATGCAAAAACTGAACCGTAGAGGAACAGAATTTGTAATTCCACGGCAGGATCAAACACACCTTACTCAAGAGACGGACAACTGCAAATCAACTACATTTTTGCTTGTTATTATTCATTGCAAGAAATGCCCACGGGGTGAAACTGGCCAGAAGCCACATAAAGACCAAAACAAAGGTTTAATATCAGAGCTCGCAAAATTTAAAAAAGAAGCAAAAAAACAACGGGTCAGACAAAGTGAAAACACAGAATATGACCTGGCAGTCAAATGGATGGGCCTTGTGAATATATGGAACTCAACAACTTGGAAGTTCAAATAATTAAAGACCAGGGTAAGAGGAGTGTCCATCAATATTTAAACAAGCATTTGCAATGTAATCGGTCTCGCCTTTGGAACCTTATAAGTATTTATCCATGCAGCCATAGACTAAATAAAATCAGTAACAATAAAAATAGCCAATTAAACCATGCTGATGAAAAAATGAATTGACTTTTTCTGCTTTAGGAAAAGATGCTCTTACCACAAAACTGTAGAGTTACAATACTATTGACTTCAGAAAGAGGACCAATTGAGTCAGTTGTGACAGGATTCCAACCTGTGTTCTACCTGTTATAGCAGGTTATGATAGGATACAGATTATAACAGGATACCTGTGACATGCAGATTACACCTTCAGTAGTGAGCACGTAGATTTTTTGCCAATGGACCAAAACAGTAATGATCATCGGGAATACAATGGCCCTCTATCTTGGGGCTCACACTTCTATTTGCTAAAAGAATACAGTTGGCTTCATATGTATTATTTTTATTTCGCATCAAGTGGACTTTGGTAATTTCAAAATCTCACTAGAATCCTGTAAGTTATTGAAGTCTATCCCCTCTTCAGTGAGCCCGCTTAGGGCCTACACTATCTATTAACACAACTTAGACCAATATTCTTACTTTGCTACATCTTCATTGTTGCTTTAAAACTACATTGATGATACTAGCTCAACATTGAACGTTTGCATTTCTAATAAATATTGCAAAAAGTACATTTGAAAGGTCAATTTAATAAACATAGGTCATGCAGAATCTATATTCGTCAATTCTTTGTAGCATTGCATTCTATAGAGAATGGTCTTATACTAAGTAAAGCAAACAGTAAATATGATGTAAAAATTTGAGTTTGGTCAGAGTGGCAATAAAAATAACAGTTAAATTCCTTTTAACTCTTTATTTACCGAATCGTGCTGTTCGCCACACAAAGAGGCTTTCAGAAAAAGATGCCTCAAAATGAGGTCGAGAGTGACAGTCTTTATTAAAGTTTTAATTTAGGGAATGAATATATGCATGTGGCGTGTTCCACCTGCCGATCTAAATGCGTACTAATCAATCATTCAGCAATAATTAGTACTGTCAGCAACAGTCACCATTTGCAAAAGTAATGAACAACATATCTCAACACCTGCAGGAGATTCCATTAAGGGGACAGAGCCTCAGGAAGGGCAGGTGGGGCATTTACATTACAGGATGTAGCACGTGTCCGTGGAGGTTCTGTAATGTAAACCCCTCGTCCTTCCTCACTCCCTGCCTCCCTGCCCCTATTCTGCCCCAAACCCGCTCTGTGACCAAAGGCCTTAGTGTATCAGTGAAGTAGCCGAACAAGAGCGCATAGTACTTGCACTTTCAATCTCAGTGGCCATTGACAACATTTTGAGGGGGCGGGAAAAAGGAGGCATCATTTTGGGCACATCAATAACATTTGCTGGTTAAAAAAAAAAAAAAGGTGCTAGAAAGTTGAAAGTGCTGCCACTGTCACGAAATGAAACTCTGCCACCCATTAGTGTTTTAAATTAATCATCCTCCCAGTGGGCAAAGAGGGCACCCCCACTCCTTTGATTGATATAGTCATGGTAAATGATTACTTCCCTGGCAGCGCACACATTCATTCGAATAAGAGTGGAACAACTCATTCAGAAAAATAAAAACCCCAGCGCTTGTTAACAAAGGAGTAGGTTCATCACGCCACTAAATCTGCAAATGCACACGTTTATTGTACTTTCATTCCACTGAAGACGTCAATCATACAGTCACTAACTGCAATAATAGTGGCTACAGCCTCAAAACATGGGTGGATGTATTGATGGAGAGGGACGGGGGAAGGGCAAAGGGATGGGTGGGGTCGGTCGGATAGGGATTCAGATAAACTTGTACAAAACACGCTCTGCTAGTTGGGCAGGCGCTGAAAAGAATTGTTTGCAACCTACTTGTCATAGGTTGGAATCATTGCAGTGCCTGGCCTGGCTTTCATGCCTCCGGCGTCAGTAGCATTATTATGGCTTAATTGCATGACACAAATGCCTATTAAAAAAGCACCGGAGGTTGACTCAATTGGTGCCATGTCCGAAGTACAGAAGGGTAGGGCATAAGAATGGGTGGGTGGATTATTTTATAAAATATATTTCCTGCAATATTCTGGATACAATGCTGGCGTGTTTGAGCTAACGTATGCCGTCAGCTCACGGCAGACTGGGAGCAGGTTGTGCAAGGATTTTCCACAATTCCCTTTCTAGCTTCTAGCTTAATCGTCCAAAAAATATAACCCATGGTCTTTCCAGGTTTGCTACAGACCAAGGGCATATCACAACCATTGATAACTACATCCTTGCTTCTTGGACCTCTGGCCCTGCAACAAACCCCCACCCATCACGGTTTCCAGGGCTTTAAGTGGGATGAAAAAACTGGGGGGTCTCAAAGCGGGGTGTCTGGTGTAATTAAGGGCGTGGCTTAATACATAAGCTACAAATCTGTGCTTAGCATAGTGTCCCACCCGACTGGTATTTTGCTTTATCTCCCTCTGCTCCAATCCACTGAAAACGATGAACACGTCGAATGCAACTGAACACCAGTAAGATGTGAAAAAGTGGGCTGTTCTATTTAACCCAAAGGCCAACACATCCAAGATGGTTTCATTGGCTGTAGTAGAAAGGTGTACAGCGTCCTCCAATATTAAGCGCATCACCAGAGAGGCTGCGGAGGAGGGGGTGCAGCCCCTTCCACCTCCTTCCTCGCTCATCAGCACTGCCCTAGTCCATCACAGAGTGGTATCCGTTTACAAACAGTCACTCTTGTCATCACACCCTCTTCCATTCCCACTTTTAATATTTTGGAATGCCACTGATGAGACCAATACCGCTGGAAATATAGCTCTTTGGAATTAAGCGCTTGCTGAGAGATCTGTACATAACCCCAGTTCACAGGCCTGAATCCTGAGGGCAGGCTCAGGCTTTCATCTTTCAGAGGCTGATACAATGAGCACCTGCACTTCGCAGGAGCAAATAGGTACTCTAAATAGTGAGTACCGTCACTTGTATTTATCCATTTAGAGCACTGAGTAACACCCTTTTCAGCACGCCAGGTAGCGCTAAAGCTCTGGTCTCAGGAGCGATGTATGTGGCATATTACAGTGGAACCCCACATGCTACCCTGCACCGTACCTTTGTATTTCAAAGCTGCACCCTTTCCTCAGCAGGACGGTTCTCTTGCGCATGATAGAGGACTGCTCCTTCCCTATGTATGCTTCAACTTCAGAGCCCATGATGAGCCAAGGACGCAGCTCCTGTGGAATAAATATACTGTCCGCAGATGAAGTTAGAGGGTATAAACGCACCTCTGTTTGCTGTAAGGTGTGCAGCTCGGCTGAGGCAAAAGCAGTGGTAGCATCAGGGAGGTTTAATTTGTTGCGTTAGAATTGGACTAGTGTCCTCATAGGCGTTCATGCTCCAAGGTAAATTTCCAGTTTGCCCCCAATATAATAGCAAAGGAAGGACAGCCAGCCGGCATGTGAAACACTGTGCAGCTAGAGACAGTGATATAGGACTAGGCTCAGGGTTATGAAGACAGAGAAGGACAGTGAGTAGTCCTAATTAATCCTATGTGACGGGCATACTGCCACAATCGGGTTAGTGTGAGAAAGAGACCTGAACCGCAGGGAAATGGAATAACAACCAACAGCTTTAGACATTATTGCAGTGTCTTTGCTTTCCGTTAAAAAAAACACAATTCGGGCAGACAAAAAGAAAATGATTTACACTTAATGGTCAGTCCGTGCTTAGCTGCAGCATGCACAAAATGCCAAAAAGCACTCTCTTCAGGCCTCACTTACAAAGAGCGTGAAACACCGCTTTCGTTTCTGTTGCAGACGCCGGGTAGAAACAACATTAAAACTGAAATGGCCAGACTGGAGAAGGGAGGAGAGGCCATCACACTCTAGAACAGCGTGATGGCCAAACAAAATATCCTCTTAGTGAAATCGCCAGAGATCGAGCTAAGGAAACAAAGGCGGGGTATTTAAAGAAATGCACCAATAGCAAGCAGGCATTTTTAAATGGCACAGATACCAACCAATGGCAATTGGTGGGTGTGCCAAAAGCCAACAGAAGGGATACACCAGGTCTTGCAGACAGCGCATGCACTGTCGAGGCTCGACCTAAAAATGGTATGCTTTTTCTGTTAATCACTGAACTCTTTTTGAAACATGCAACGTACAGCAGGGTACAACAGCATTCTGAGCACAGGGAGCTACTTCATTACATATCACTTCTAACAAGCACTAAACTGCTTTTTTTATTTTTCAAAGCAAGCTATGTGCACCTTTGCAGGCTTTTGTCCTGGATCGCAGCAGGATAGGGAAGGTGGCAGGCACCAAATGGTTAGCGTGTGAATTTCAGGGATAGGCCAGGCTAGACCAACCTCCCTCCTATCATACCCGGCAAAGGTCCTAGAGAAACTAATAAACCAAAGTCTCACCAACCACCTGCTGCTTGATGTCCTGCAGTCCGGATTCAGGGCCCACATTACAGAAAAAGCACTCATCTCCGCCACAGACAACATCTGCATGATCATTGACAGAGCCCTTATTCTCCTGGACCACCGTGCAGCATTTTACGTGGTCTCACACGCCATCCAAACCAAGTGACTGCACGACACTGGCATCCAAGGACATGTTCTCTGTTAGATCTGCCCCTTGTTAATGGGTAGCACACAACATGTCAGCTTGGCCACTTACTCCTCTGAATTCAACAAACTCATCTGCAGAGTGCCTCGAGGTTCATCGCTTAGCCCCACCCTCTTCAACGCATACACGATCCCTCAGCCAATGTCATCCACGCACACAACATCAACATCCTCTCCTATGCCGATAAAGGCCCTCAACACAAGAAACAAGTCTGCTGCCTGCATGACGAACTTGTAACTAGATGAAAGCCATCTATCTCAAGCTCAACACTGACAAGACAGAAGTAGTGTTCTTCAGAAGGAACACTTCACCATGGGATTCCAAAAGGTAGCTGACTGAGCTGAGACCCAGCACCCATGCCTGGAACCTTGGAATAAAAATAAACAGCAAACTGGACATGACAACACAAGACAATGCAATCACTGCTTGCTGTTTCCAAACCCTTGAGATGCTGAGAAAAGTCTTCAAATGGCTCCCAATCAACACTAGAAAAATTCTCACATGTCCTAGTCACCAGCAGGTTGGACTACATGAACACCCTCTACGTCAGGATCACCAAGCAACATACTAGAAGACTACAAACCATCCAGAACTCGCCAGCCAGACTCCACCACCCACACATCACACCACACGGAGCTCCACTAGCTCCAGATATACAAACACGCTCATTTCAAACTCTTCACATACAAGGGACTACACAACTTGGGTCCCGCCTACCTTAACAGCTGCATCTCCTTCCACCAACCATCCAGACACCTCCACAGGACTCCTACTTGCACACATCCCACGCATACAGAGAACCAATTAGGAGGATGAGTATTCTCTTACATCGCTCCTAAAGCATGGAACAGCCTCCCAAACAACACCAGAGCCGCCTCCTCTCTTCTTGAATTCTGTAAGAGGCTGAAGAACTGGCTTTTCGATTAAACAACCTACCATAGGGGCGGGCACACACACACACACACACACACCTGCTCAGCGCCAGGATGCCCTCATGGGGGACAGTGCACTTTACAAATACATATAACAGTCAGGCACTCTTGACAGACATACACGTATTGGGCAACACATTAATAGTCAAATTTCTATGACCACTGCCTAGAAAAAGATTTTCAAGACATTCTTCACTTAGTTGAAGATGACCAGAAAATTAGGATATTATAGTAGAAGATTTAAACACAAAACTAGGACCCTATGTTAATTCAATGAAAATAGAGTAGCTGTACGGGCATCGATTTTGAATCACTTCCGCTCCCAGAACAGACATGGTATTTGTGATGCGTGCAAGAGAAACAGAACACTCGATTTTTCCAAGGTGGCAGAGCTGCTTTCCACTGACCAATAGGTTCCTAATTTAAGAAATCCAAAGTGCACTGGCATATAGTAAACTAACATAAATCTCACACAATCTAATAGAATGTGGGTCACTTTGAAGAATTTGAAAGGGAAATTTGATCAGAAGGTCCACCAGAAACATGAACTAGTCTTAAAGGGAAGAGAGTTGACAAAAATGCCTCTAAAAACTGACTAGAGCAAGTTGATGCATATATTGTTAGGCAAACCTTCTTAAGGAAGCCTAAGAACTATTTGTGGCCTGACAAAAGGCCCAAAAACTAAACAAAAACAGTGTCAAGTCCCAGGATATAAGGGTAAAGTGCACTCAATGGGCATCAAAACCACTAGGGCCAGGCCCATGAACCAGAATCATTGTAAAGTGTCACTGATAAATAATGTTGCTTGATGTGTAGTGGGGAGTAAAGAAGAAAGTGTTGAAAAACAACTTATAAACAAGAGAACAATAATCAACTATAAGAAATTTGAGAACAGAGTGCACAAGGCACTCTGCCACAAAAACCAAGAACTGATTACCAGAAAATGATTGGACACCAGCATAAAACTAGATTCCAAACTGTTCTATGAGGTTAATATATGGGGAGAAATAAGAGAAAATACTTTCCTCAAAGACCAAAATATCTCAAGCTGTTAGGGAATAACTATTCTGAGGTAATATTTTTGCCAAACAATTTCCAAGAGAACCCTCAAAGAACTAAGAGTAAGAAGGCAACGGTATCACGTAGAAGAAATTAAAAGTGTGTTCTCAACCTCTACTAAACAATCTTTAATTTTTTGACAAAATAGTAGAAATTTAGTTTTTTTCAAATCACCCATGCATAAAAGTGTGCAATGTAAAAATCTTCATGAAAGTGTTCATGTCCCAATTTATATTAAGGTGAAGATCAAAAACCCAATAGGTCTCTTAGCGTCACAGACTTAAGAGGTCAAGATGTACAGCAAAATACTTTAAAAAAAAATAATGTTTAAAATGGCCAGGGGGCCAATCAGCTCCTAATTTCGTAACAAGAAGGCTTCAGTTAAGACCCTTCCTACGCCTGCTGAAGTACTAATTTTTCATGATGATAAAATTCACATGGCAAAAAACTATTATGCAGTCTTTGCTCATTTAAAAACAAGCTGTGACCAAAGATTGGCCTGCAGCTAGGCTGTATAATAACTGTACTTGAAGTCATTTGTGCAGGTGAGTAGTGTCAGAAAGTGTTTATTGCCCCACATAAGGACGATGTGGTTGCACACCAAAGACATTACTAGAAGAACATGATCAAGATAAAGAAACGACACTAAAAATAACACACTGGGACACTTAAAATGATAAAGCAAATAAAAAAAGAAGGTTTGTGAGGTTAAAACACTGGAAATGGTTATGACCTTTACTTATTTGGGCGTTATTTTTCTCACCTCAATCACATAACTAAAGAAAAGACAGTGCCGTAAAGGATAAGGTTCGCCAGATGCTTTGCCGCAAGCATGCTTGCCTATTTCACAGCAATCACTCAAACAAAAGATGACACCATTGTCACTTACAAAGCCAAGGTACAAATAACCTAAGATAATCCCAGAGAACAGAAATGGCATGAATGCCACTACAACAATGGATAAGCATCCTCTCCCACAGTACCCAAACATTAGCATGTCAAGCAACCGCCAGCTTTCTTTGAGTAGATTTTCAATTCTACATGACGTCACTGCTTTCAAAATCTATTCTGAAATAAATAGCCTAATTTATTCCTGTCTAAAAGAGAACACATACCTCAATGAAAAATAAAAAAATGTAAAGACCAAACTGAGCAAAAAGCTCTAAAGCTCAACCTCTGCCAACATATATTGCTGTTCACCTCAAACATCATAGAAGTAATCGGTGAAAGAATGGTTTAAAAGACAACACTGTGAAACTTAAGAACACAGAATACTTGAAACAGGCTAACTGGAAATGATCCCATGGACGAAGGTACTCACTACATTACTATCCTCATTTAGTTACCCTTTCTGAGGCAGAAGCTCAATGAATATTGGCAAAGACGGAGAAAATACATTGACTACATGACCTAGGGAGAATAAGGACCTGTGAAGGAAAATGTACAGAGAACATCTAAAACAGCTAAATGCCTGTTCCTGGTATAAAAAAACCTGGAAACTGAAAAAATATTAAAAATATCTCTAATGTAGAACCACTAGGAAATATCAGCCCTGCTCCTGTGAGGTCGATTCCTAAAAATTACAGTTAAAGTAGCAACTTTTAAAAAAAAAGTCATGAAAATTAAAGAGACATTGGAGCAATTCAATCCAACAAGGACTTAATTGGTCAAAATCTTGCAGACTGATGTGTCAGAGGTGAATTCCCAGAAGGTCGACATTATTCCCACACCAGGAAAAAAACAAATATTGTTTAAAATACAATCTTTTACAACAATACAAAACTAAAAGACATTAAGCATGAGTTCCAAATAAACATTCTGTAGCCTCAGACCCGCCTTCGTCTTCAACTCCTTAAATATTAGTTTTTCTACTTTTCCCTCCCATTTTACCCTCTTTATCCTAGGGCCTTCTTGGTGTAGCTCCATGTTTTTAATTGACTCACAGGCCACTGGTTGCTTGTGTTCAGCAAACTGGAAGAAAAATTGACTGGTTGTATTTGGGTAAATCATGTCCTAACCTTCGAAGTGCGCTTTCACATTGGCTTTATGCCCTTTATATACTTTGCATCATTTCCTCCCATAATATTTATTTTATGTCTTAATTTTTGATAGACTTCATTTAATGTTTGTATGCAAAGATCGCAGATGCCAAATTAAAAAAATTGAAAAAATCCTAATAGGCTGGACAATACACAGAGAAATGAACAAGCACTGGAAAAGCCAACAGGTCGCACCTTTGTGACCTATTCGCTGTGTCCATGTTTCTTAGATACGCTGCACAGCTTTCATGAAGCTGTGCAGTAAGGCTAAAGTTAGAACAAAACAAAAAAATAAACAAAAGCCTTTGACACAGCTTCCTGCTTCATTTTGTATGTGTGTGTAACAAGAGTTAGATTACCAATTTTAAAAAAATTAAAAAAACACGTGCAAAAGCATTTTTCTTTTTAAAAGCGGGGAGGCGCAGAAGCAACATGGCTGAGGGTTGGGGGAACGGCAAAGCAACATGGAGAAAGGTGGGGGCGAACAGCGAAGCAACACAGGGAGGGTGGGGGTGAATGGCTAAGGCACACCAGGGAGGGTAGTGGAGTACAGTGAAGAAACATGGAGGGGGATGCAAAAACAACGTTGGAGAGGGCTGGAAGGAAAGTGAAAGCAACGGGGAGGCTAGGAGTGAAAGGAACAGGGAGGGTAGGAATTAAAACTACACAGGGGTTGTGGAAAGCAAAATGGAGGGTGTGGGTGGGAGGGAAGGAACGGGGAGAAGCAGACAGGTGAGCTCAAGAGGGAGGGGTGGGGAGAAGCTGTTGTGCAACAGAATGCAGGGGGAGAAGCGTTCATGAGGGAGATGGCTCAAAAACACACGCACTCTAATGGAAACAATAGCGCTTGGAAGGCAAGCATTTCCTCTTATTACTTAACGCTCTTGCTTTCCTCCATAGGCATAAACTTAACGCGCGTCATACTTTAACATTCTAACAACATTTGTACATCTGGCCGCTGTCTAAGACACTTGTGCTTTGTATAGCAAATTGTGAACTGATGGTATCCAACCTATTTCTTTTTCCTGATTCTCAGCTGTCAGTGTAAAAGAGAAAAAAACACTCACAGCCACTGTGTGTTTCTACTAATACCAATCTCTCTGCACGAACATGCTGTAGGTTTCCAACTCCTCTCGTTTCTGGAATAACTCCCAGTTTTCACATTTTGTTTGGGCTAATAAAATTCTGTGGATCTGTCTGGTGTGTATAAAAAAAACACCATTGAGAACAGTAAACAGATGATTTTCATCTACACATACTTGTAGGTTCACAAAGGCCTCTTGTAGAGCAGTTTTGCAAACCACTTTAAATTTAAGAACATGTGGCATATAAGAGCAAAACTGGAGCAAAGCAACCACTTCAACACGATTTGTGGGTCTCGAGCAATAATTACCTTTATGAATCTGGCAGCACGTAAAACCAGATTCACTGCTATGTTAGTAAACAACAGCTATCTGCAGATCGCAAACATACAAACAGCAGTGCAATACCTGGCTTGTCTCCTTCCACCCAAATTACTCTTTACAGAATACCACTGACCGAGTGCTGGAGGATCATTAGGACTTTCATTCACTGAAAGGCATCAACAGTCTATGGACCCTTTATCTGAAGCTAAACATGCCTTCATACTTAGGGGAAAAGACTGAAATTTAAGAACTGAAAACAAGTTCAGCACTAAAACGGAACAGATTTCCTGTTTTCCCGAACTCCAATAGCCTCAGACCAAGCATGCACAAGCTTCTCAACCTCAACTATGCGCTATAGAGCGCAAAAGAAAAATCAAGTACTTTACACCCATGCGTGCAAGTACTTTGGTTGTTCCTAGAGAAACCATGCAAACATGCTTACTCCATGAAACACACAGATGGAAGATGGTGCACACAAATCACCTAGACAACAACCAGGAGTACAGCACATATGGAACTTGCTGATTCAAACTGCATGAGCAGAACTCTCCTATGCAAACACAAACATTTATCGACGTACTACAAGAACATCTGATTTTACTCCTTTGTGCTTAATTTGTGATGGTGGTTGCAGGTAGCGGACACTGCCACCCATTTTCGAGCACCGGGACTTCTTATTCATCATCTGACTTTGACCCAGAGCAAAAGAAAGGGAGAAAAGGGAGAAAGAAGGAGTAACAGATAAATGTGTAAACGGTGCTAAAACGAGAAATCTGGGATGAAAAAGAACCTGCAAGGGTGAGAGCAAAGAAAGGGAGTGCAGGGTGGAGGAAGTAAGGAGAATGAAGTGAAATCTAGGCAGCCAGGGCATTTGTCAACTGCCGTGTATTTATTTATTTACTTAAAATGAACCACTTCCTTTGTGGTTCGTAACAGGACAAGAATGCAAGTTACGCATCCGATGAGCGAGGACTGTGCTCAAACTGTACTGGTTTTTCGCTGTGCAGTTCATTGGCAACAAGCAGCCGCAATTTTACCAGAGATTATGTACACAGTTATAAGGCTTCATGAGACCTGTGAAGGGTGGGTAGACCTATTTAGAGACAATAGATATGATGGAGCAGGGTTTTGCAGAAAAGAAACCTGCTCGGATTGACACCCCCGTAATATATATACTAACAGTGTGCAGTGGAAATTAATGTACAAATCACATGAAATACACGGGAAACAGCTTCTGCGCATGCAAGCACTAAAATGAACTGATGCATGAAAGAACCAGGCCGTATTTTGCATCTAGCATCTTGCTTCGAAAATAATAATAAATAATGCCGCTTTTGCTTAACGCTTTGCTAAGAAAACTATTAACATGGGATAGTGAAAAAGGAGGGTGGAAAACAGTGAAAAGTACATTTCCATGTAATTAATAAATGCTTATGTTTTATTCGTCATGGTGAGCCGAATGGGCCTACATTTTCTTAAAATTGACATGATAGAATGGGGGCTGGAGAGAGCATGAATAACCCGATAAATAGACAGAAAAGCTGAGCGCTGCAGAAATGCATGGGAAGTCAAGGTTGTACAGCTACGAAAACGTTGATTGTCTGCCAAAAGGACGAGACTGGCCGTGGGACCCAAGACTTCTTCCCGTGGACGTAGCTGAAAGACTCTTTTTAAATAATGAAAAAGTTACAAGTATTAAAATGAATAAACGAATCAAGAATTATGTCATGTGAAAGGATGTAAGACAATGAAACTGCAGCATTACGAATGTGATCAAGGTGGTGTGATTGAACACCCCCTAAACCATCCAATGGGAAGCCGAGTTTTAAAAAATTGTTTCAACTATTGTGGGTTGGACATGTAGGTTTTAGGGTATAACTGGGGTGCCTTTAGGGGTGTGGTTTAGCTGCTGAGCTTTAGGTCGCCTGGAAAGGAGAGAAGGGTGATTTCGTCGCTGTCCGTCGGTTTGCAGAGAGGCCTAACTGTTCCTTTCTTTGTCCTGTTCCTGTAATCTTTGTTCCCTGACTCTATTTCGGGGGACCCCCACTACCTCCTTGGCCAGGGGGGTGGAATTTCACTGATCTTTGGGTTAGTATATCTTCTTGATCCGTACTTTGCATAATTATTTGCAGATGTATTTTTGTCTCTGAAATTTATGTCTCTTCATCTATCCACTCCTTCATATGCACTACCGTTCATTTGATGAGTATGACACTGTTTGCATTTGCTGATGTTTTTCTTTCTCTCTTTGTGAGATTTTCAGTGTTTGCTTTGTGACCTTTATGCGATGAGCATTAATGACACATTATTTGCGATAAACTTTATAAATCTTACCGAGAGTCTGTGATTATTTAGCTAAACTAGACAGATAGATAGATAGTACTATTATTAGCATCAACTACTCAACTAATTGGTCCATCGACCAAGAGGAAAGAGTCGACACGGTTTCAGTTATGTATTTAGGAAAATAAAATATGAACCTGTAAAAGAAAACGATTGTTTATGTCATTAAAACTTGATCCCCAGCGCAACAGGGATTTCATGAGATGGGTGAATGTGTATGGGCCATTTGTACGCAATGATATTGAGTATCGATCCCTGATAAAGTGTAGCGCTGGCTCAGATAAATTTGCTGGTGGGCGGTAGCGACAAGGTACAATCAGCAGTAACAATGCACAAAGTATAATATAGAACATTTGTTCCCATTTATTCATAGTTCTGGTTCAGAGGGATGCAATCCACCTCTGTAGTTTTACCTAGTACAACAAATGTGTGCGTTTTTCTTGCAAAACCGTATACTCTTAACAACTTATCTCCAGACACTGCCAGTTTGATGAAGTACGGCTGTTCACTGTATCACGGGAAACATAAAAGCTTGCCTGTGAGTGGAGGCAGAGTGAACTACAATATCGAAATAAAAGTAAAGGTGAACACTCGTTCACTGGTCTTATAGCTTTCACAAAGAACATAAGGAAAGGAAAAATTTCATTCCACAAAGAACAATAACGCATGTCTCAGAACACATTATATCGCTATACATTCTGTCTGTTCGTTCCAGGTAAATGAGGAGGGTGTGAGAGTTCCTACACGATGCATGCTCTGAACCAAGAACTTTAATAAAAACAGACTATACTGGAGCAGCGCAATTTATGCACCGCGCTTACATGTCAAAATTATGAAATTATATACATATAACCGACATTATATTCACTGTGTGCTTTAACTTCATTAACACGTGAAGCATTTAAGCGTACTGAGAAGTAGTCACTGTAGGAAATAGAGATTTATACATGCATACTGTAATGTTTAATTGAAACATGTAAGCATGTATTTTTTATTCACGTTTTTACACTTTTCTTCAAATTATACTTGCATATGTAATCATGTACTCTCTTACGTTTACATTTATTCTTTAAGTTACACATGTGCAGGTGTAACTGTGTATTTGAAGTGCACATTAAATGTTTAGTTAAACTTAGCCTGACTACAGGCCTCAATTGAAATGCATTTTGCCTCATCAGCACGTTCTCTTTCTTTGCAGGTATTGTGATTTTCGTTAGCTAGAGAAAGGCTTATTGTTTGCATTTAATAGCTGCTAGAGAAGCCTGGAGAGAAGAACTTGGCAGGGAATGTGGAGAATTAATGGTCGAAAGAGGTCTTCTGTTCATCATGTACCAGGACAGAAATATGTTCAAGGTTGAGAACGGAGGTCCCAGATCGATGCAATGGGAAACTGAAGGGAGGGTGCCGATGCACTTGAGTAAGGATTTTATTAGTTCCTGATGGTGTGAAAGGAGCTAAGAATGTTTTGGAGTCTCCTGTTGCTTTTAAATAGGTGTTCCCACAGCTGGAAGACAGAGATTGCCTTTAGACTTCGAGAAGTACAAACCTCTCTGCTTGCCCTATTCTTGCAAGCATGAAGCTTCATGTTAAACATGTATTTCCATTTTCCAAGACTTCTACTGAAGTCTGATCATGCTGACACCTTCTATGCTCCCAAAATAGAGACCCTTAATAGATGATCCTATATCTTACTTATGTTTAGAAGAGAGAAGGGAAGTTTCTTTATGGAACCCCTATGTGCTTTAATCTGCTTCTTTATTTTTGTGGCTATCACAATTCAGTATCTCATTCTATTGCAACTCAACCTACTGGGATATCTCAGCTTTTCCATTGTATTGCTGTAATTACTGAACTTACATGTGGTTTGCATATATACTGTATTGATCGGCAATCTAAAATAAAACCCTTTAACTATATTTGGTGATTCCTGGTCCTTATTGTGGAGTCACATTGGCTTCACAAGTTAGAAATGTATTGTAGATGTCTTCTCCCTTTCAATGCTTCACGTCAACCAACAACGGTCCGTGTGACCAATGGGGAAAAATCTAACGACTTGACAAAGATTCTGTTTTAAGGCCCAGCGCTCTATCAATAATACTTCGAGGTTTTTCGTCAGTCCTATTCATCCACTGGTGTGCTGCAGAGTCCTTTAAATTTAGCTCCACCCAACCACAGCACATACATTGGGGCATGGTCAGCCCACTTCAGCTGCTAGCTTACCTGACTGCATTTTAAGACATTCTGCTCCTGCACAATGTGCACATCCTCACAATATGTAGCCCACTTCACTGCCATGGACTACAGGTGCATTGTGTGCTTCTACATAAAATAATATACTTATTTTGGTTTTTAGACAATGTTTGTTTTCATACAATGCATGTCTTCATGCAGAAAACATTCACAGAGAAAGTACAGGTTATAAAAGCCAAAACATCAGCAGCTATGCCAAAGTCAGAGCACATGGATCCCACGCTGGTAAGTGCGTTGAAACGGAGGTCTTGGATCAGTTAGGTTGGATTACAACTAGTTGAGCTTGAGTGAACTCATTGAGCAATGTTGATTGAGTTCAGGCTGATGCCGGTGGGGGGTCCAAGATTGGCATATGGACCAGATCTATTAATACTGGCAGAGTTTGTGCCACGATGGAAGGAACCAGCATGGACCTGGGTGCCAGTGCAAAGGTCTACACCAAAAATGGCATGGGTCCAGTAGCCGATCCAAAGGGGGTACACACAGCATTAGGAATTTACCTGCAAGCAGTAGTCTGACTGGAGATCCCTGTAGCTCCTTAGGTCCCAAAGGAACGCCAGAAGATCTACTGCTTGGCCTCTGTCTGCTGCGGAGTTGACACTGGCCCAGGAAACTCAGGGCACACCTAGACCAGCTGTGAAACTGGTTGAGATTCTGGAGATTGTGAAGGAGAGCGACCTTTATCTTGACACCCTCGTGCCTTGTCACCTGACTTCGGGTAGTGGGAGGGTGACCAGTCACACTTCATCTTTTTATGCTTATGTGTGGGCTTTGGTTTACCAGAAGACTGAGCAGGAAGCACAAATTTTCAGGAAAGACCCCCAAGAACAGGAGAGTGATCTCTTTTTTTGCTTGGTGACTTAGAATTTTGCCTCTCGTGGCCTTCGGGTGCATCAGGGCACACTTGTTGTATGACAAAGTTCTTGCATGGAGCCCAAGCACCATAGGCAGATCTCATGTGGGCCTGTGACTAGGATCTGTTTTCTGCAGTCTCTGCACAGCTTAAATCCTATCGTTTTGGTGGAGACATCATTCCCTAGCACACTGTGAAAAGGTTAAGGAGTTGTTGGAAGACTAAGGTGGCAGAGGAGTTTTGGATACACTTCAATGGGTGCAAAAGAAAGAAACTGACATCAGAGCACAGGGATGGTGCTTACATACGGCTCTGCTCAGTCACTTCTGGAGTGGTCCAGAGTCACTGCAGAGACACAAACTGCAACTTACCAGTGCACAGGAGCATTGCTGAAGAATTATCTGGATCCAGTCTGGTGCTCAGGTGATATTCTAAAGGGGAGGAATCTGCGGTTAAAAGTATAACTCAGAATCAAACGTTATGAGTCCCTCCACTCGAAAACGTACAGGATACTCCTCTTAGTGACTATTAATCGCCCCCTTCTTGCAAATTTATGAATTACAATCCCAAGGTTTGTTAAATAACTAGGGATGAAGGGGGACTAAATGTACTGGAGAAAAAAAAAAAAACAGCACAATTTTTTCAAGAAAAAAAGAGAATGCATTTTTAAAGATGTCTTCCGATGTTAACTTCATGATAAACGTTCTGAAAAACAAATCTTAATTAAATCATCAACATGGGGCTTAAGTCAAGAAACATTTATTTCCAGACTCAAAGAAACATGTTACATGTGAAAATCCTATGTGTCCAATCCAATGAGCCTTATTTGTAAACAATCAACCTGGTATTCTGAAATGGGGACACAGTAATGTTAAATGTACAGAACCACCGGAGCCCAACGAAGAAAGAAGCCAACAACAGTGCAGACAACACACAGGATGACTACATGGAAGAAATGGGCGTTCATATCCAATTGCTCACCTAGATAGGATCCAGTGTTATAAGCAGCACATTCACCATCTTCTGAAGGAAGTGTAAAGGCAGACACAACAAAAGCCAAGAAATAAAGCAGAAAAGTTAGAGACCCAGCCACAACTGCAAGGGAAGAGATTCTAAAACATGACATTTTGAAGTTTAATGTGAAAAGCGTGAGAGAAAAACATACATTTATGGATGTTAAGCAATGAAGACTACCAATATTGCATATACTGGGGTCATATATATCACAGGGACAGACTCTAACCCCTCAACAATAAAAGGGTAAAAGAAGAAACTATGTGCCTGTTCTCTCACACCTTACACACTGAAACCTGATCAAGATATTCTAAAGTTCTGCAATATCTTGTGAACTGGTAGATGTGACCATCTTGATGTGCAAATATTGCATGGTAACTGAAATAAACTGATTTTTCTACGTATACGTAGGAGTTATTTTGCCAATTCAATTTTATCTTTTAGACGTGGGCTCAGTGGATTTGACAGAAAGGGTTTTGATGAGAAACCGTTTTGTTAGTAACTCGAAAATGGCTTTTATTTTGTGCTTCCCTGGCACCACAAATGGCTTTAAAGATTAAAGAAGAGATACTTCTTCAGAGGACTGCAAACCCAGTAATGGCTGCCTGCAAGAAAAGCCTTGGAAGAAAGGACTGGCTTGAGATAACAGTAGACAGAGGAAGCAGATCATATCGAAGTCAACACCTTTCCCTTCGTTTAAAAAGACCATCTCTTTATAAGTGTAGAAATACATTTTACAATGGTGTATTTGTGACAATCAGGTTACAAACCCTTGTTAAAGCAGCCATCTTGTGTAGAGGACCAAAATGGTCTATTCCCAGTCCTGCATCTCTAACAATCACCAACAGGAAGCATCCTAGAACATTGTTTGGTTGATAGGCTTGGTTTTTGAGACCTATTGTAACATCATTCACTGGATGGCCCCTTTGAGCTATGCCATTTTGTAAGAACAACACAGGCACATGTTCTAAAGCCTCTTACTAACTTGACCTGAATTGTTTACATATATTTACATTTTTCATGTATATCCATTTTACATGCCTCCTAGAATGAATAGGCCAATTCTGGTGATCATTTAAGTATTAAATACGAAGCGACGTGGTAAAGCACTTTAAACAACCAGTTTGTGGACAACAAAAAAAGTACATCAAACAGGAGATATTTGCCTTCAATATGGTTTTGCTTGTGAGCGCATCACAGTTGTGACAGGACAGCATACTAATGCCTTATAAACTTTCAACTAAATTCAGTCTAATACCTAACACATGTTCTTCTAACAACATTATTAGGCAATGCAGCGAAACGATTGTACATGTACCTTCAATGTCCTCTGAGAAGCAGAAAATGGGGAAAAAAGGGAAAGGAAATGATTAAACGTGCTAAAAACAAAGCTCAAGAATAACACAAAGGTCAGTCTATAGTAGGAAGGAGAAAGGCACCTACCACACTCAACAGTTTCCTCATCTTAGATCAGCCAAAAAGAAAACAGATGCGTTTTAACATTTCGAAAGCCATTGTATTTACAGAATAGATACAGTACTGGGTAGGCTAAGTAAAGAAACAATGCATCTCTAACTTCAGAATGATTTATTAATCTGGGGAAGAAGTTTTCAACGCTTCATAAAGTTAAATTTCTAAGAAAATGCTCCACCATCAATAACAGTAAACAAATGTGAATAAATTAACACAATCGATGACTTGGACATGTTCACAACGTGCACTTTGACTTCAGACATTAAAGTCCAATATTACAAATAAAGATATATGAAGACAACAAAAAAACCTTTGCTTTAACCCAGTGGTATTCAACGTAGCACGATGAGGGTGGGATCATTGACAGAATTTCACGATTTCCACACAATACAATTCTACATACAATTACTCTAAAAGATGCTCATTTACATAGTGAACGGTTATCTTGAAATCTCAACATGGATTTTCAAATATGTTGGGCCCCTCTGCTTTATGAAGTCGTAGAACAAATCAAGGTACAAACAAAGCACGGATGTCCAATGTGGCCCAGAGGTCCACAGTTCTGTCAGATTTTCAGGATAACCTCTGACTACATACATAAGTTTAATTTAGATTACTCTTTTGTATATTTATGTTACAGTCTGAAAATGTGGCATGGCTCCTGTTATACCGACAGACAACGCCCCAGGAAAGCCGCCTGATTCACCACCGCTCTCCAAGAAGCCAGACGCACCTGCAGACGCCTGGAGAAGAACTGGAGAAACACCAAGACAACCGAAAACCACACCACCTACAAGGACGCCATGACGGACTACCACAACCAGATCAGAGCCACCAAGAGGAACTTCATCCACAACAAAATCCTGGCCAACTCCACCAACTACAAGGAACTTTTCAGTGTCATTCAAGAATTCACCAACCCACACAGCGAAGCCACAGACATCACCCCATTCCACGACTTCTGCAACAAACTTGGAACCTATTTCCACCTCAAGATCAAAAACCTCTACGACAACTTCATCGACCATCCACCAGGCGCCACAGACGGCCCCCCGCCCCCCAGAAACACCAGCCAGCCCACCTTCTCCAACTGGACACCGATCACGGTCGAAGACACCGCCTCGACCATGAAAAGCATCCACTCGGGGGCCCCCACCGACCCCGGCCCCCCTCACATCTACCACAGAGCAGCAGCCGCCATCGCACCCGAACTACAACGCACCATCAACACCACCTTCAAAACAGGCACCTTCCCAGACGACTAGAAGCGCGCAGAAGTCAGACCCCTGCTCAAGAAGCCCACAGCTGACCCCACCGACCCCAAGAACTATCGGCCCATCTCGCTCCTCCCCTTCGCAGCCAAAGTTGCAGAGAAAACAGTCAACAGGAAACTGACAATTCATTGAAGAGAACGCAGTCCTCGACCCGTCCCAATCTGGATTCTGAAGCAACCACAGCACAGAGACCGCCCTACTCGCCGCCACAGACGACATCCGCACCCTCCTGGACCAAGGCCACTCTGCAGCCCTCATCCTACTCGACCTATGAGCAGCTTTCGACACCGTCTCCCACCGCACACTAGTCGCCAGACTACACAACGCAGGCATACAAGGAACAGCCCTGGACTGGATCCGATCATTCCTCACCGGAAGAAGCCAAAGGATCAGACTCCCACCCTTCCTCTCCGACCCCACGAAAATCACCTGCAGAGTCCCACAGGGTTCATCACTGAGCCCCACCCTCTTCAACATCTACATGGCCCCCCTCGCAGCCATCGTCTGACAACACGACCTCAACATCGTATCCTACGCCGATGACACCCAGCTCATCCTCTCCCTCACCAAAGACCCCACCACTGCCAAACTCAACTTCCAGAAAGGAATGCAAGACGTCGCAGTCTGGATGACCAACAGCTGCCTGAAGCTCAACACCGAGAAGACAGAAGTCCTCGTCCTCAGTACCACCCCTTCTGCATGGGACAGCACCTGGTGGCCAACCGCCCTCGGAAGCCCACCTACCCCCTCAGACCACGCCAAGAACCTCGGCATCGTACTCGACTCATCACTCACCATGAACCGACAGGTCAACGCCGTCACCTCCAGCTGCTTCAACACCCTCCGCATCCTCCGCAAGACCTTCAAGTGGATCCCCCCTGAGTCAAGGATGACAGTCACCCACGCACTCATCACTAGCAGACTGGACTATGGAAACGCACTATACGCCGGCATCAACAAGTCCCTACTCCGCAAACTCCAGACAATACAGAACACCACCGTCAGACTCGTCCTCGGCATCCCCCGACACAAACACATCAGCCAACACCTACGAAGTCTCCACTGGCTCCCCGTGGAGAAAAGAGTCACTTTCAAAATCCTCACTCACGCCTACAAATGCCTACACAACAACAGACCCAAATACCTCAACGACAATCAACTTCCACGTACCCAAAAGAAACCTCCGATCCTCCAACCTCGCACTGGCCGAAACCCAGCGCATCCACAGAGCCAGAGCAGGTGGAAGATCCTTCTCTCACATTGCAGCCAAGACCTGGAACGAGTTACCGGCAGACATCAGACGCGCCCCCTCCCTGAACACCTTCAGAAACACCCTCAAGAGCTGGGTCTTCGGCTAAACAGATCTGTGGACCCCCCCTCAGCGCCTTGAGACCCTCACGGATGAGTAGCGCGCTTACAATTCCCTCATTGATTGATACCGTTGAAGTTTCTAGGAAAGCCTTTCAGGATCCTCGTACAGGTTTCATGTACTAAGTTAGCCATGTCTCTAGGTCAAGAAATGTGATATATATATATATATATATATATATATATATATCCACCACCAAAGCTTACACGATATAGTAAGCACGAGCCACACCAATCCAAGTTTTGAAAATTAAGGTTTATTTCCGGGCACAACTGAGATAATGAATCAAAACGTTATCTCTTATCCAGCATCAAACTGAGAGGCCATTACACCATTGTGCAACCTTTTTTCAGTAACGCATAAATAAAAACAGCTTTCTTAACACTATGACTTTGTGTGTGCAGAAGCAAGAGAAAACGAAACCAACCTCTGCATATCTTTTAATTTATATATTTTAATGCTAGTAAATATCTTAGTCCATTAGTAATAAACAGAGGAATTTCAACAATCAAATGTTCTAATTCTCTAAAATTCCAGAAAGACAAGAAAGCAATAGGACTTTCAGTGGAGCATTTAACTAAATCACTCATGGAACTCTCCTATTTCTTTTAGCCATACTAACTCTCTTCATTGGTACCAAGCTTATGAAATCTCTGATTCACTTTTATGTGTTAATCTAATTTCAACTCCATCCTTACTGCATGAACAGCTTTTTTGTGATAGTTATGAGCTTCCAAATACATAGATCCATAATGGCTAATTGGTTTGGTTCTTTAGATATCTTAAAAATATTTATCTTGTATATAGTTTCTCTTTAAAACTGCAGG
Organism: Calotriton arnoldi; assembly: GCA_963921515.1. Classification (NCBI taxonomy): domain Eukaryota; kingdom Metazoa; phylum Chordata; class Amphibia; order Caudata; family Salamandridae; genus Calotriton; species Calotriton arnoldi. Next base: position 1,900,934 of record CAWUFW010001636.1, read on the forward strand.
AATATATTGCAGGACGTGTAATTACACACCTTCACTTGGCATTTGCAACATATAAATAACAAGCACTTTGAGTCTTCTTAGGTCCACAATGCATTCTACATTTTTTACCGAGATAGCCCCACCTGGCATATTGATGTGTTCTTTGGAAATTGATAGAATGATAAAAGCCCCTGCCAATCCCGTTGTTAGGTCTGGTTAGACAACAAAGCTGCCTGAAATACTCACTGATACCAAATCCTTAAAATATACATAGAATAGGTTTTGGCTTCATCCAGAGAAATATTTCTTACGCAGATCATGCTATTGCCTCTTTGGCGTATCATTATGCCTCTTACTTAGTACATGCATTGCAATGCACAAGGAACTAGTTTCCATATCAAAAGTAAACTGACTTATCACACATTAAATTCATTATGTAATACATGCCACAGGCTTTTTTAATGTTTTAGTTAGGACTCACATTTATCTACTGGACAGCGACACAGATAACCAAGCACTGGCAAAGTCAACAATGTCAGACTTTAGTACACTAACACGAGACTGCACAAACGTTGTATGCATTCTTTCATAGGTTAAAAGGAGACCTTTTGCCAAAGTTTTTCTTTCAATTTCTTGTTAGCTGATGGACACTGGCTTCTCACAATACATTAAAATATCTATGTCACAGTGTTGCTCTTCAACTGATTTTATTTATGGATATCAATGTGCTTCCAAAAAGGTCATCAACATGGACATCTTCAAACCTTAAGACTAAAAGTCAAAAATATAGACATTAAAGAAGCTGCTGCTAAGATACCATGACAAAAGAGCTGACATTTTAATTAAGTGAAGGAAAGAAAAAAAATCATACTTAAACTGAAAAGTTTAACATTGGTGAATGTTTCAGAAGGGGCAGCAGAGTTGAACGTTAAGTCAAAGGGCCCGATGCAGGCCACATTTTCAGTATAACCACCAACTACGTACTTGAGCTTCATCTACATTCCTTAAACATAAATGATTGATATGCGGAGAGCCTGAAATTCTGGCCTGAATCCGACTCCCTTGGAACTGCAGTGCATGAGACTGGTTATGCCAATAACACTTGCCAAAAAGCTGGGAACTAAAATAATTATTTTCCTTTATTAAAATTGTTGTATTTTACTTTCTATGTAGATATAGTGGAGTAGCTGCTGGAAAAAACAGCTCCATCTAGTTAATATAAGAAGCGATTCATCTTTCACTCTGGAACAAATCACACTGTTCACAACGCGGACTGTATTATCAGGCTGGAAGCTTATCTAAAGTGCATGGATTATATAGCACAAGTAAATATGCACAGACAGAGGAAAGACAGTCATTATTTATTTCCATCTGGAAGGAATTACAATTTAACGGGGTTGACATTATTCTGATTTTGTATTAATCGTTGGGAACAAGTCCAACTTTCCTGACAAACATTCAGACACTACGGCAGCAATGAATGAGGGTCGAATTTTATATCCCAAAGACTTTGTGTAAGGCATTACAGAGTCTGTTTTCAAATAACGTTTGCCTTTCAGGCATAAACATGGTTTTCAAGCTCAAACCACTTTATTGTTTTTCTCTTTTATTATGGATTTGGGCGAGTGTCAAAACATGTAAGTGCTCTGAGAACATATTCTCTTTCACAAGCCAATAAGAGAATCCGACTTAAGATTGCTCTATTAGTCTCGGCTTTGTGCAGATCTGCCAGTGCTCATGTTAACAACCTGCAAATTGTGCCCAGTTTAGCGTGGCCTTCTTAATGCTTCAATATGCCCTATTAGTAATGTTAGCTATAAAATGTATGATATAATTCTAAGAAGGTGTTTATATGGCAACTTTTGTTCATCAGTGCTACATAGGTGGAACAAATGTATTGCTTGTCTGAAAGGTTTTCCACCTGTCAACCAGTCCACCTTGATTTTTTGGTCTAGCCTAAAGACCACTTTAGCTATCTTGCAAGCGTCATGTGGGCTTTAGGCTAGACCTAATAATCAAGGTGGAACCGATTTACAGGTGGAAAACCTATCAGACAAGCAATACATTTGTTCTACCTATGTAGTACTGATGATCAATAGCTGCCGTATAAACACCACCTTAGAAATATATCATACATTTTATAGCTAACACATACACACACATACATATATATATATATACATACACACACATATATATATATATGCTCTCAGTCAACCCTCTTTCGTCATTGGTCTGTTCACATGTCACTCAAATTATATTCCCTTCCACCACAGCAGAAAGTGTCGACTGACCTGTTCACCTCAGCCATTGGATGCTTTCATTTTGAAGGACTGTATTTTTCCTTTACACATGTATGCATACACATAAAAAATAGTTCTCTAGGTGCAGAACATTTTAGACTCTAGTCCTTATTATATATAGTAGGGTGTCATCAACTACTTACATAACACTGAAGACATTTATCATAAATGTTGCAATGCTGACCCACCACTAGAAACCAGGTTTGGTGTATTTATTCGGCCTATAGGAAATAAATGAAAAGTAAGTGGAGTAGCAAGAGTGTATATGCAAATTTCTAGGTTGAAGCCACACCACCCCCTCAGGTTTGTGCTAGACATTTGAAGAGCCTGTATCTAACTTGAAAGGGGCCTCTAGTAATGATTTGAGGTAATGCAGCTTCATAAAAGAATATCCAGGCTTTTGATTCCGACTCGAGAGAGAACGCTTATAACGACTTGAGGAGGTGGGTGGGTGTAAAACTTTCACTGATATCTTTATCTATTGTGTCGCTCCACTGACTATATTCTTTCTTCCAATAACAAGCAGGAGGCAGTGGGCTTTAATATAAATGACTATCAGCATACCTGTATGGTGACAGTCTGCTAATAACTGATTTGCAAAAAAAATTGATGAATGGAATGCTTGAATTAATCTCAGCCACTGGTAATTACTCTGGGCCGCATCCCAATCCATTGTTATTTTGCAAACCATGTCACCTCAGTTTGGACCCAACTATATGGAAATTGGTCTTGATCATGCGCCAATGGAAACACTTCAGCCCAAACTGCCAAGCCAGGTTCTCCCTGAACCATAGCACTAGCAACCCAGGACCAGTTTCACCCTACTTATGAGCTCATCAGACGGGTACAGCTTCGTTCCAGTGACACAGTGTGCACAGGACCCATGTCTGGGCATAGCCGTACCACTAAGGGTGACACACTAAAGTATACCACCCATCACTTTTTTTTGCATACTTTAATATGTCACCCTAACCCTAAGTGGGACAGGTATGCTCAGACGTGGGTCCCACACACACGGTCATTGGAACTGAGCTATACCCGGCTGATGAGCCCATAAAAAGAGCGAAATCGGCTTTCTGGTACAGGGTGGGCCTGGCTTGGTAGTTCGGGCTGGACTGTTCCATTGGAGCAGGGTCAAGACTGATTTGCACATAGCTGGGTCCAAACTGAGGTGGCAAGGTGTGCAAAACAACGATAGACTGGGATGCGGCCCTGAGTAATTACCAGTGGCCAAGATCAATTCAAGCATTCCACCCATCACTTTTTGTATACTTTAAGAATAGGTTTGACAGTACTTACATTTTCCAGTGACTGTTAGTAGTTTATACCTAGAAGCGGTCAGTCTGTTTTCCCCAAACAAAATTGACAATAAAAATATATAAGGACTCTTAGTCAACTCTCTATCTGTTAAGTTGCTCAGTTTATAGTCAAAAACTACAAAAGGAAACAAACTTCAAACCCATTGAAGAAACTGGGACAACAGTCAAACGTTTTAGTGAACCAAAGTATTCTAGACAGATAAATTACTGTGTCTAGACTGGTTTCGTTTTGCAGTTTACCTACTGGGAGCATAAATCTAAAATCTTGCACCCTCTTCATGACAGGTTAGCGACTGGACTGCTGGGGAAAAACCAAAGGGACTAAGCATTAGGAAAGGTGGTACACTTTCCTGTTATAAATTCCTGGCCTCTCTCTTGCCATCGCAAACATGATCCACTGACAAGTCATCCTGTTTTTGTGGCCCTACTGCTTTGAGGGCTAACTCATTTTGTGCCCCCTTTTCATACTTCACAGAAGGTAAATCAATGTTTAAGGGGTGGTGTTGGCCCTGTTCAATTACTGTCCATGAGGTTGGCTTTCAAACTACTTAACCAACATTTTCAAAGCAACATTAACGTACTCATATTGCAGATGCATTCTCCTACTTTTGATACTACAGTGTCGTTTAACAGTATTAGGGTAGTGAGTCTCCAGGTACCTTCAGCAAACACTAAAAGAACCTCTGAATGCTTTACTGAGTGAACTTGTAGGATGCTAATTGAAGATAACATGCAGTAAGATCATACACTACCCATCTAACTATACTTTATTATAATGAAAAGTCTCTTACTGTGTATGTGAAAAGCCCAAAACGATTTGGAGGGTTTCTAGACCTACACCCATTGCACCAACAGCTTTGGCAGCTATGAAGTACCTTTATCTATGTGAGTTAATGATACAAATAATGATGCAGAATAAATGCATGAAAAAATATTGCTATCAGCATCCCAAAACACCATGCTAGCCTACTCTACATCCAGAGGCCAAATATATTTAATACTGTGCAACTTATAAAACAAGCATTGGCCAAGTCAATAGGTCTCTGCAATCCAAGAGCTATTGGCATTGTCAATGTCTTTTAGCCATGCTATATAGCAGCACCGCAGCTTTGCAGCATGGGTGAAAGTAAAAAAAACAAGCATTGGCATAGCCAATAAGTCTCGCCTTTGGGGCCTTATAAGTGTTTAGCCAGAGCTATTGACTTTGAAATGTCTTCAAGCTGTGCTGTAGAGAAGTGTGGCTGCTGTGCAGTATGCTGAAAAGTTATAATAAAAAAGTGTCAGAAGCATTTTTGTTACCTTATATATGACCAAGAAGGCATTATGTACAACTGAACGACCATATTAAAAAAAAGTATTTACAATAAAAAATGTCCTCAGTTTTCTTTTGTTCTTGCAATGCTGGCAACTTGTTTCTGCCTATTCCAATGGTTGTTTGTTAAAGCTTTTTTTGAGGGGGCACAAACAATCGGAGGGTGAAGGTTGGGAACTAGTACCTGTATTATAACACTAGCAGCGGACAGATGCAAGGGGAGAATCAACAGATGCCAGATTCCGAGAGCAGGCTCAGGTGGTGCTAAGTGATGCTGAGGTGGTAGTGGTGGTGGTGACTGGTGCGGAGACGATGCTGAGGTGATGCTGAATGATACTCAGGTCTTGCTGGGTGATGATGATGTGGTGATGTACTAGTGCAAAGGTGATGCTGAGTGATACTGATGTGGTGCTGAGTGATGCTGTGGTGGTGCTGAGTGATATTGTTGTGGTGCTGTGGTGGCGCTGAGTGATGCTGTGGTGACGCTGTGGTGGCGCTGAGTGATGCTGTTGTAGCCCTGAGTGATGCTGAGGCAGTGCTGAGTGATGCTGTGGTGGCCCTGAGTGATGCTGTGGTGGCCCTGAGTGATGCTGTGGTGGTGCTGAGTGAAGCTGTGGTGGCGCTGAGTGAAGCTGTGGTGGTGCTGATATTGTTGTGGCGCTGAGTGATGCTGTGGTGGCGCTGAGTGATGCTGTGGTGGCGCTGAGTGATGCTGTGGTGGCGCTGAGTGATGCTGTGGTGGCGCTGAGTGATGCTGTGGTGGCGCTGAGTGATGCTGTGGTGGCGCTGAGTGATGCTGTGGTGGCGCTGAGTGATGCTGTGGTGGCGCTGAGTGATGCTGTGGTGGCGCTGAGTGATGCTGTGGTGGCGCTGAGTGATGCTGTGGTGGCGCTGAGTGATGCTGTGGTGGCGCTGAGTGATGCTGTGGTGGTGCTGATAGCATAGGCAACTGGTTAAGACTAATCATCAAGCACTATGCTACATGAAAACTCAGAGCTAAGAGACTTGTGACTATTTAAGAAACATTTCAGAGAAAAAAATGTAAAGGTCTGTGAATTGCATTCAGAAAAAACAAAATTTTATGGAACAAATATATGTAACACGTGCACCAAAAACTGCACCCAAAGAAAGAATATAAAAGAGAACATAAGCAGAAGCAACTTAATGTGGTTCACAACCAGCTCAAGCCGGGCAAATGCGACAACAGCAACATTTCTTGATTAGAGCAGCCACACTTTTTACACAGATTTGTAGGTACCCAGATCTCAGTAGACTGCCAAAGAGATCAGCTTGAGAGGCTCACAGGGAGGATGGCCAATGGTAAAGACTCTTATCAAGGAAAAGTGCATCTTTTCTAGGAAGAGATTCTTAGTACAATGACATCCACTGTAGTAACGCTAAATGCATGGTTGGATATATGTATGTGTTGTCCTGCTTGCTCTATATGCTAAGTGCTGAACCGTCAGGACCACTGTAACTATCTGTCACTCGCTCATCTGTGCTAAAGTATCTTACAATGCCCGCAGTGGTAAAATGTGAGAAGTATGTTTTTAATTCTACTATTTCTCTTTTCTATAGGTAAGCAAGCTTCGTTAATGACAGTCAATACAAGTACATCACAGTTCTCTCAAGTAAAAAAAAATGTTAATGAGAGTACTAATTGGCATATTTTAGAACATCACAGGAAGCGCTGCCATTTTAACTTTGACATGAATGACAACATAGGAATTGATATCAGTTTAACGATAAAAATCAAAATGAATGTAAAATTAAAAGAATAACACAAAAACTACACTAAGGTAGACGAATGGCTGACAACATCTGTGGAGCAGTAGGAATAAGTGTTCAAAGCGGCTACTCCCCTTAAAGGAAGGAGTCTGTAGGAGGACTCTCCAAAGATGGTGTTGCTTCCAGAAACTTCTGCAGCTCCCAGGAGTTGCTGCGCACAAAGCAGAGGTCTGAAAAGAGTTATATTTAGACCAGGTTCTACTCTTCCCAGGTGGTGTGGCATATGCCTCGAGTGAGACAGAGCTCAAACTAACCTCCAAATGTTTGAGTCTCACCCACAACGCGCAAGACTGGATGTCTTTGACATCAGAAATATACCTTTTATACATTTGCAATCTTTTTCATTCCCATTAAAAGAATGAGTATTGAGCTTCCCCAGCAACCATGCATCTGCCTGGACCAACACATCTCGCGATACATCACTTTACAGCTCCTCACGGATTTCAGACCCCTGAACCAAGCAGACTGAGGAGCAGAAAAAAACAGCATGAGGGTGGCAGGGAGGAGAGTGGAGGGATTGGGAGTGCAGTATGGGTGAGGGGAGAAAGAGAAGACAAGGGTGACAGGTGGAGGGGGTGGCAAGGCTGTGGGGCGAGACTGAAGGGAGAGAGAACAGAACTAGCATGGCAGGAAGGAGAGCAAAGACTGGCAGGGAGTGGTGAGGCTGAGGAGAGGCTGAAGGGAGAGAGAACAGACCAATGCTGGCAGATGGAGAGAGGAGAGATGCGAGACTGAAGAGAAGCTGACGGTAGAGAGAACTGACCAAGGATGGCAAGACGGGCAGAGAAAGCGGAGACACGGAGGAGAGGCGCTGAGAGGGAGAGCTCAAGGGGAAAAGAACATAACAAGGGTGGAAGGGGTGAGTGCTTAGACTGACAGAGAGAGTGAGGAGATTGAAAGGAGAGGCTGAAGGAAGAGAGAAAAAAATGAAGGTGACGGGGAGGATGGCAGAAGGACCAGCAGGAACAGCGTTGAAACTGAGAAAAAGAGAACAGAAGCAGGGTGGCAGAGAGGAGAGCGGAGATCCGCAGGGGAGCGGGGAGACTGAGGGGAGAGTGAATGGAATGAGGGCGGCAAGGGTAGATACATGCATGGAGAGCAGCAAGACTGGGGAGAAAGAGAACAGACCGGCGGTGACAGATGAGAGCAGAGACTGCAGGGGAGCGAGTCAACACTGAGGGGAGAAAGAGAACATACAGGGGCTGATTCGAGGGAAACATGGAAAAACTCGAGGGCAAAACAGACACACTGCGGTAAAAGGGCAGGCTAAGGATCAGAAACGGCAGACTCCGGGGAAAGCAGTCAAACAAGGGAGGCTGGAAAGCAAGCAGACTCAGGGGAAAGTGGAATGACTAACAGTGAAAACAAGCAACTTTGGAGACAGCAAACATACAGGAAAATTGGTAGCATGAGGTGCAAGTAGTCAGACAAGGGGAAAAATAGAGGAACAAGTAAAATAAACATATGGCTTGGAAGCGCCCCGCTGGCGCAGTGGCATGTCTCGCTGTTGCGGTTTGATTAGCTAGTAATGCTGCAATCATGTGTTTGCTGGCCCGGGAGTGGTGCGTGCATGTGTGCGCGCGCAGTCTGATCTTTTTTGAAGCACATACTTGTGCTTGTGGCGCGCCCCTGCGCGCTCCCGCAAGGTGGATGCCGCCACAAGCACGAGTATGTGCTTCAAAAAAGAGCAGAGCGACTGCTAAAGGTCCTCCTATGCAGCGCATGCGCGCTGCGTAGGGGAGACCTAAAAAGCGCTATTATATGGTTGGTCGATGCAGGTCACCTCATATCGCTTTTTTATTTCAACCATGCTGGTAGAACGTGGCAAAACAAATTGAAAATGCACTAAGTTGGCAAAACTAACACCTGAAGAAATAAAAAGAAATTATAATTAAGGAAAAGGGAAAAAAAAAACTATTTTTGCAGAGGCAAGGATTTTGAGCAAGCACAGCAGCCACGCAATAGTGAAATCCCCACTTCGCTTCCATATTTCTCTCCTATGTTGTTTTAAGAAAAGGTAAACACCAGCCATAAAAGGCTGAATATTTTCTGATTAAAAAGTGGTTCGGTTTAGAACGTAAGCAAATTATATCAACATTAAAACTCTGTGGGAGGCTCACGCTATCAAGGGGGACCCGTCAAGGCTGCCCACTCTCCCCACTGCTATTTGTAATAGCAATGGACCCACTTGTACACCATCTCCAAGATAATCACTCCCATAGGGGCATACAGTTTAAAGCGGGCCCCCTTTTAATAACACTCTATGCTGATGACACTATTCTCTATGTGAGGCAGCCAGACGAGAACCTAGAGCCCATACTTCGGGAGATCAGAAGGTACAGTGCCCTATCAGGTCTGCACATTAACTGGTCTAAATCGGAAGTCTTCCCCCTGACTCCGGCCCACTGTGAGTGTAGCACGGAATTTCCGTTAAAATGGTGCGTGGACTCAGTTAAGTATTTAGGTATACACATCCATAAAGACCCATCGCAAATCCTCCAACTTAATTATGGCCCAGCAATGGAGAGGCTGAACGACAGGGTGGACTGATGGTTGAAACTGTCTCTCACTATGGCAGGCAGAATCGCACTGATAAAGATGGTTGTTCTCCCACAGTTTCTCCATCTTTTTCAGAACATACCAATACCCCTAGACAGGAGCTTCTTTGCGACGCTCCGTTCTTATCTCATAAGACTGGTGTGGGGGGGGGGCGGGGGGGGGGAGGTCAACCCAGGATCTGCTGGGACACACTGACGCTGCCGTATGAACGGGGCGGATTTGGAATCCCGAATTTTAGCATCTATTACTTGGTAGCGCAGTGTAGCTTTTCGAGACACTGGTTCCACTCTGACACTAGGATCCCTTACTTGCGACCTAAAGCTGACCTTTCCCACCCAACTCCCCTGTCGGCTCTATTGCCGACCGTCATGGCTCGAGATCCACAGGATCTGCAAACAATATCAACAACCAGTTGGGCCTGGAAGCAACTTACCCGGGCGACCGGGGCACAATATCTTTATTCTTCTGCACTCCCACTGGCTGGGAACCTCTGGGTCCCCATCACACAGGAGAAAACAGTGCACCGCACTTTAACAAAGTTCAGCCTAGACACCTTCGGAGACCGGTTTCCTGGAGGGCACATATTTTCTCGTTCAGAAGAGGACAGGTTTAGTGAAGCCACATTCATGGATCAATTTATATTATGTAGGCTGCAGAGGGCGCTCCGATCACTGGTTGGTAGCTATCCACTGGAACCACCAGACTCCTCCCCCTCCCCCCCCCCGACACTGCTTATCAAAGATGGTAGTGGGGAACACCTAATGTCCAGACTGTACAGAGCTGCTATTGCCATGCTCCCCACCAAGGACGAGGGGACACTACGGGCATGGGAGCAGGACCTGGGACATCCTCTCACAGACAACCAGTGGCGATATTGTTGTGAACAGACGCGTTAAGTCTCCTTTAATCATAAACACGAAATATTACATTATAAGTTGCTACGTCTGGCTTATTTCACTCCTGCCAAAGTACATCGAATGGACCCAGCACGCCCACACGCTTGCCCCAGATGCAAGAGCCCGATGGCAGACTTTGCACACATGACATGGACATGTAACAAGGTGTCCCAATTCTGGACAAGGGTGTTTAACGAACTATCTCGCATGACAGACACAAATATTATTCCCTCACCCCTGCAAGCCTTACTAGGATACGTGCAAGACATCCCTAAATCCTCCCGACATTTTAGTGCATTAGCGTTATTGCTGGCGAAACGCGAAGTGGCATTGAACTGGGGGAGTAAACGCCCGCCGACGCTACAAGGCTGGATATTCAGTATGACCTATTGTAACACCAATAGCGAACTTTATTCACAGCTGCAACCCCCAACATCCAGACCGCTTGATATATGGCAACCCTTTCCTTCATACCTACTAGCACAAACATCAGTAGGCTCTCAGACAGAGCAAACCTCTCAGGCAGGTACACCTTGGGAAGCCGAGCAGAATCACCAGCATCAATGAATAGTAACTGTGCATTTGCTAAAATGTTTTGTGTAATAATTATTGAGCCAGGACAGATGCTGTAATATGTATAACTCACCTAGAACCACATGGACCATATGTGTACTATTGTTTATTGAGAAAATGATAAATAAAGCTTTTAAAAAAAAAAAAAAACTGGGAGGCAGTGGGGGGCAGAGTTCGGGTGCAGGCAACAACTGGATTTGCGGCTTTAAATTCTCCACAGAAGCCGAAAGGTGACTTGTAGGCGCTAAACAATATGCACCACAAAATAACTTTGCACATACGACTGCAGTGTTAACCTGTCTCCTATGCCATTCGGAAAAGCTGCAGTTGGAGGGTCTGTGCACCTTTCCCTCTGAGCCCTGGTAAAAAGGAGAAGGGACAAGCAATGGGGTGGGAGAGGTGAGGGACAGGGACAACTAGCAACAGAGTGGTAGGGGGTGGGACGGACGGCAGCAATGACCCAGGAGAGGGCGGGAGCACTGTGGCAACAAGCCAGATTGGACAACTGGCGATCAGCACAAAGGACAACACATAATGCCATGGAATAAGGTTTGACAGCTTGCAATCAACTTCAATCGCAGTACAGAAAGCAGCAGACTATCCCTGGTGGCTTTGGCTCTATGTCAAAGTAAAGAACTTAGGACATGGGGAAGCTCTGCTGCACAGACTATAGCTGGCCTGGCGGGCATCGACTTTTCCTAGATGCTCATGGTTCTAGAGTACAAAAAACCTTCATTGGGTACCATGACTGAAGCAGAACGTATTGCTGCAGAAAAAACACAAGACTGTTCATGTCCGCAATGCTTTCATAAGCTTTAGCCGCCGTCTTTCTTGTGCTCCCTTTTCTACACTGTTTCCGAGCTTTACATCCGTTTTTATCACCAAACTGCCTCTAAGCACAGCAGCAGCACGTTTATTAAACATTTAAAGGTACAAGTCTACAAGACCAGCACAGGCAATACCTACAACTAACACTGCAGAAAATCCTTAAATGAAATAGAGACGTAGTTCACACTCTTTTTCCACTCACTCCCTCAACCCTCTGCTCACCAACATTCCCATTAGACACCGACTGGGCTCCTCGCTTATTTAAATACTTGGGAATAAAGCAACGAGACCTTCTGGAAGGCAACCTAGGGCAAGCAATACGCTCCCTTAAATCAAACATTTCATTATGGCGCTCCCTTAAACTTTCCATTATGTCCAGGGTTGCTCTATCCAAAATGATGGTATTGCCGAGACTGTTATATTATTTGTAAATCTTCTAGTAGTTATCCCAAAGAAATGATTTACGGACCTAGACACATTGCTGAGAGAGCTGATTTGGGGTGGGGGCCGTCATAGAGTGTCATTGGCTACTATGCAGAGATCCCCAACAGGAGGAGGACTGGGAGCACCGGACTTCGAAGCTTATTACTTGGCAGCTCAACTCCAGTGGTTGGCCCAATGGTTAGATGGGGTAGGATTAGAGACTTTGGATATCTCGACATATACTGACCTGAAGGGGAGACTACTCGCAAAACTTCTGTGTCCCAAGGTACAGATCCAACCCCAGGCCACCCTTTTCAAAGTAGCGCTGAAATGCTGGTACAGAGGTATCCAGCAGGCAACGGAGACTCCATTATACGCACCTGACCTTCCTTTGGTGGGCCTCCCGCACGACGACACTTCCTCTTTCTTTACTGAAGCCCAGCTGAGAGAATGGACAGTCGCGGGTATCCAGACAACCAGTGACTGCTACCAGGAAAGAGAATTGATCCCACTAGCTGGCCTAATCATTCATTACGACCTGCCACCAGGCCAATTTTTGAATTACCATGGTTAACAGAAAGCTTTTAGTACCCTCTGGGGGGGTAACCAAGAACCAGGCCCACACGCACTGTTGCAAGCGATGGTAACATTGGGCTCGGCAAGACATCTTGTAAAATGGTTATACAGGGCTATCAGGGAGATGTCCGAACAGCCGCTGCTTGCACTACTTAGGAAATGGGGGGACCTGCTAGGTAGGGAAATTACAGAGACAGAATGGAATAGAGCACTGAGTTTGCCAAAGAAGATCTCTAGAAACTCCAACTTTAAATACACCCAGTTCAATCTACTGCATATGACCTACCTCACCCCAATCAGACTCAACATAATGCTAGGAACCACAGACAAGCAATGCCCAAGATGCACGTCCCTAGATGCGGGTTTCGCACACATGTGGGAATGCCCGGCCCTGCAAGGATATTGGAGTCAGATCACGGTGATATTACATGATATTCTGGCACGCACCCTTCCCCTTACAGCAGAGGTCTGTTTGCTAGGCCTATTCCCAAGGCCTAAGGCCAAAAAGGTGGGTACTAGATTTATAGACCTAGCTTTAGTTTTGGCAAAAAGGCGTATAGCCATACGGTGGCAGTCTCCAATAGGTCCCAAAATTTCTAATTGGGAAAAAGAGGTCACAGCCTGGGCAAGGGCGAAAGAGTGGGCACTGATAGAGGAAGACAACAGAGGCATTGGACACTGCCCTATAGCAGACCTGTGGTCGGAGGTGTTGCAGGAGTGTAATGCCAGGGGAGCAGACGGGGGAAGAGGGTCCTTCCGACGTCATGTAAACCACAGAACAAGGATACCTACCCTCACCTACCTGCATACGAGCACAACATGAGGAAAGGAATGATCTCTCTGAAAGTGTCTCATCCCCCCTGACTTGACACTAGTGATTGACAGACCCTCAACCATAGTATAGAACACCAGCTATTACTAAGTGTTTAGCAGCTGCTCGAGAAATTTCATGACGAACCAGAGTGCTCCTGTTACTCAAAAGTTCTACATGTAATTGTTGTTTCAAATGTTTAGTTATAACATATTGAAATATCGAATTGAGGATATCATACAAAACTCCCTTAAGACATTTGGTGACAATTGGGCCCCGATGATACAGCCATATTAATAATGTGATCTATTAAAATATAACATCACAGGCTACTTGAACGAGACTCTGTAACTTCTGCAGAACAGTATGCCTACTAATGACTTGACATTGTATCAAGCTGCCTAATTATATATGCATTATATGTAACAGAAAATATTAATAAAAAGATATATAAAAAAAAGACGCAGTTCACACTCGAGTGTTTTTGGCGTTCTCTAAAGCTGGAAACAACATCATTAGCCCTCTCAGATCGCTGCCTCCCACCCCCATGCCAGAAGTGTGTGTTTAATTTCTGATGGAACATTTCAGCTCCTCGATGCAGGAGGCTTCGAGAAAAGATGGCAGTGTTGTGGCGGAAGCAGTGTAGTAGCCTTTCGGGGTACGATGATTTTAGAATGCCATTAATGTGTCACGCATTCATGGTTACGATGCAACCTTTGCTGCCCAGTGACTTCTCTGGACTATTTTATTAACTCAGAAAGAAGGGGCTGATGTATCTATTCCAAACACACTAGTGAAAATAAAAATTCCCTTTTGTGTCGTAGTATACTTCCAGTGAGAATGTCTCGATTAGTTTACACTGAACCAAAAGATTACAATTAGTTATTAATCATCATCACACAATGTAATTAAAATCATAAATTCTTCTTACTTTATTGTTCGCATTACAAACCCAAATTTCAGCCTTGGATCACAAATCAGTTAAGAATACATTTATAAACACATTTATAAAAACTCTTTATACACGCTGGTTTACAATCACAATTTATCAAAACCTTTTGCCACTTTCCTAAGACAGGATAAATATTGATTTGACAATTATTGCGTGGGATGCATAACAGATATTTCTATTAAACTTCATGCATAGAGAAATCTATGACATAGAATATTTTAATGCTCTCACGCTGTAATTTCAAAAATTGTTAGCGCAACCACTCTACTTTATATACACTTCTTCATATAGTATAATATACTCCAGTGTGTATACTACATACAAATCTATTAAAAACAATACATAATTTTGTCCATATGTCGACGCTTTTGGTGTGTCTTGTGATTTCTTAAACACCTTCTTCAGGACTCAGATTAAAAACAAGACTTTTTCCATAAAACCAGACCAAATATCCTTAAATGTCTTCACAGGAGTCTCGATGGAGTTAATGGATTTTATTTATTGTTCCATCTTAGCTCCTCAGGTATTTCTGATTTACCGAAGTTACTCCACAGATTCAGCACGCTATTGTTTTCACGTACTCCTGATGGATTAACAATTAGTGTTGCCTTCCATATCCCATTTACTAGATTTTCCTTTCCTTTAAAAACAGTCTCTTTGTTAATTCCAGGACTTTTTATTAGGGAATCGTCTCAGTATTTTTATTCCCGTTATAAGGATACAGCCGCCTTTTGTCAATTGGGTCGGGTTCGTATTCCTTATTACTTGAATCAGCGTTTCGCCTTGCCGGGGGTTCTGGTAGCGATAATGAATAATATTTATCCTGTCTTAGGAAAGTGGCAAAAGGTTTTTATAAATTGGGATTGTAAACCAGCGTGTATAAAGAGTTTTTATAAATGTATTCTTAACTGATTTGTGATCCAAGGCTGAAATTTGGGTTTGTAATGCGAACAATAAAGTAAAAAGAATTTATGATTTTAATTACGTTGTGTGATGATGATTAATAACTAATTGTAATCTTTTGGTTCAGTGTAAACTAATAGAGACATTCTCACTGGAAGTATACTACGACACAAAAGGGAATTTTTATTTTCACTAGTGTGATATGACCCGGTCCCTTTTGGTCTAACCTGGGTAACTCTCTCTTTTTTCTGATTCTATTCCAAACACAGCCTGCCTGACGAGCTCACTTGGGATGTCTAGTGCAACACGGGGAAGAGCGTGGGGATTTTAGAAAGCCAAAGGATAAAGCAACATGGGCAGATAAATACATTTTAAACAACAAACATGAGGGATAGAGGAGATGGCAAACAAGAAGACAGGCAGCAAGAGGAGGGAGGAAAGGAGCAGGCAAAAACCCATGATGGTGGGAGAGGGACAGGGTAAACAGCCACGGGCGCAGAAACGAGCAAGAGTTGGGGTGATTGGGGAACAGGACATACAAGAATGTGGAGGGGGGGGGGCGATTTCATAGACATCCACTCAGCAACAGGGGAAAATGCTTCCAGATCATAGACAAAACACGAAGGGGTGGGGGAGTGTACGAAACGGGGAGTGAGCAGATAGGGGTGGAGAACACACAAGAAAGTAGCTCCCAAAAACAGAAACCGTGGAAGGACACAAGTACTTGGTCCATGCTCCGGGGGAGGGACAAACACAAGAAAAGGATGTGATGCAGGCATGGCTTGACAAACAGCAACTAAGGAAATGAGAGCAATGCAGAAGCAAACCAATGAATAAACTATGAGCGGGCCGTAAGCCCACTGTGTGTAAACAAACTGTCTGAAAGAGACAGCACAAGCTCTGTCTAGTGGAGACCTAATGATACTGTAGCAAATTTCTGCCTGAGCTATACTGGTCATTTACTCTAATTTTCCGAATGACATGCACTGCTGCGATACAAGTACAAGAAAAGAAAATCATGAAATTCATTCATGGGCAAGGAGAAAACAAACTAGGTCTGCTAGAAAATGTAGAGTTGTTAACACAAGACAATTTCTTGGCAACTATCAAAGGGTTCTCAGTAACGTGGCTCTTGTGCATTTAATGTATCTTGTTTCAAAGCAGATTTTTAAACACATTCCATGGCCACTGCCTCATACCAATGCATTTCCATGTTAATGTATCGAAAGGGAAAGCAAATGTGAAACCTTCTTCATCCCCAATTCTGGTCCTCTACTTCCCTTGCCCAATCAGTGGGGAAAGCTCATTTGTCTCTCCCCAAACCCTAGGGTGCTCTCCTAATGCCTTGCCATGCCCAATTCCCTATTCCCACAGCCTCTATCTCGCGACATCCACAAGCCCCTCTACTTTCCAGTATCAGCACTTTGGAATCCACACACATTTCTGGATCTCCTCCATCCACACACCACTGAACCCTGTTTTCCCCACAAATCACAAATCCCTGTGTGTATTCTCTTTCCCCACCCAGTCCACATCAGTCTCTTTGGACCAGCCCCAGAAAGTCAAGATCCCACCAGGAACCCCTTTAGTGTCCTCTTGTCACGTGCTACTTGTCCCGGATACTTTGGAGCAGCTGACGGTGTCTCGGCTGTCACAGTTTCAAAGCATTATCAGAGTTGGAGTCAATCCTGTTGAATCTAATCCAAAAAGACTGGCATAGTCAGTGGTGCACACCAATTATATTGTAGCTTCGCAAAGCATAGCCAACCAGAACATACACCTTCACTTAAAGTAGAACATCCTACTATATGTATTGTTTTGCTTTCTGCATGCTCTAAAGCAGTTCATTTAACATATGGCACAATAAACGAATACATATCCCTGGGGATATAAATGGGGAATGGTCTATATATTATTTATTGCTATTTGTTACCTCGATCTGGAGTATTCCTAAAAACAGATTTTGCATAGAAAGTTATTACTAAACTACCCTTCCCCTATTCTTGTGATGCTGTATTTTTCATTGGCTTACTGTTTTTTTTTAAATTTATTTTACTGTAAATGCACTGTTGTACAATGGATATCATATAAAAGTATTTGACTGTAAATGAAATAAAAAACTGTGAAGTTTCTCCATACAATGCTTAAAGACATTAGTACGGTGTGTTGTTCTAGAAAGAGAAGGTTTTTTCTTCTCTGTAGGCACATCCAAAGCAACATTCTAAAAAGAGAAGCTTTGCTGCCAGGCTAAAGACATTTAAAATAAGCCTACAGATTTATTAAGTAATTTGTGGATCATTTTTATTAAAATGGGACCCTCCTCCTGTATGGTAGATAACTTTCATCCTTGTATTTCAAGAAAAATCTTTCCCGGCATTAAGAGCTATCTGTTTCTGGTGTGTAGCTACCTGGTTCATTTTACAGACAAAAGTTAAAAAACCACAGAGAACAGCTGTGCAAAGAAAGTTATTGAACAGATGTAAACTGTGTCCTCTCTTTACACTCTAACGATAGAAAACAAAAAAGCACAAGAAATAAAGGCCCTGTACAGCAAATATGAAGAAAGCAGCCATATCCACAACAAAGAAAGAATTAGGTGAGAAATCCAAACCCTAAATGCTTCTTTAGTCCCAAGGCCACTCCAGCAGACGGAAGCACTTGAGCTTTGTTTTCAAAGGTTTCTGTGGTCCCTTTAAAGCAAGAACTAAATACATGTTTTTCTCTTGTGGGTTAGCCGTGTTTAAACTGTCCTGCATGAGTGCACCGCCCCTGGCTACAGTACCCACAATGCATAGCTTGCGGCCTTGCTCTGTTGGTAGTGAACCAAGGCCTTGCCCATTCTCTAAGCCGAGTAAACCTGCATATATATATATATATATATATATATATATATATATATATATATATATATATATATATATATATATATATATATATATATATATATATATATATATATATATATGTTACGAAAAAGACCACTCTGTGAAAAGCAATCCAAGGACACAGCGGGGATTTCAAGTGGGAACCCTTTATTCACCAATTGTGGCTTGGCATAATGCATTTCGGCTGCTCCTGCCTTCCTCAGATGCCATGCACCACTAGTCTGCACCTTCTCCCTCCTGTGCTCTTTATACGGCACTCCCAGTAGTGGGAGATCAGCTGTTCCTGCTTAACACCGGGCAGCTGTGATCAAATGTCAGACCACAGCCCCCAGCATGCAATGTGTTGGTGAATCCGTAAGCAGGAATAATAAAACTGTTAATAAGCGCCGACAATGCCTATTACAGAAGGGACCATGTAGTGGCAGGTGCAGTCCATTATTAACAGTGTTCAGCATTGTCCCCAACGTCCAAAGCCATAATTGCGTAACAAACCGGGCCGTGGAGAAAGCTGCAATGAGCCATCTCCCCTGTGAAGTCACAGTCTACCTGTTGGCAGCAGCCTCTGGAGTGGTCCGTTCTTGTGGCGGTCCCGGGATAATCAATCCCTTGATTACTGTGAAATTCGGTGTCAGAAAAAACTCCCAGGACTCTTAGATGGACGGGTCCTTGTAGCGCGCCTCTGGCAGGCGCGGAAACATGACGAAAAAGACCACTCTGTGAAAAGCAATCCAAGGACACAGCGGGGATTTCAAGTGGGAATCCTTTATTCACCAATTGTGGCTTGGCATAATGCATTTCGGCTGCTCCTGCCTTCCTCAGATGCCACGCACCACTAGTCTGCACCTTCTCCCTCCTGTGCTCTTTATACGGCACTCCCATGTTCTAGAATGTTCTCAATCCTTTTCTCGCACAAGGGCTTGCATGTAAAACAGTCTTTCTCCTGCAAGAAATACTGTCCTTTTAGAACATGTCCTTGCACGTAGGAGATTGTGCATTTGGACTCTTGCTATAAGCATAGTAGGTTACGTTACTAGTAGCCTTTCTACTAAACTTATAGCACAAGTACTAGCTTGCATGTGTGTGCATGTGCTGGGAGAAATGTAGTTCACTGACAAATCCATAAATATACAAACATACAAGCACACAAACAATCACACTTGCAACACTCACTCATTATAGAAAGTGTGTGTGTGATGGGCGGGAGTGTCACCTCAGATGTCTCATAACTCCAACTCACAGGTTCACTCATTCCCACCTATGTGAGTGGACTTAAAATTGAAAGAGTGCAGAAAGTTCCCTTGCTATCAGGAGGAGGTCGAGTTTCCCCGGAGTCAAGGAGATTTTTTACTGAAAACGGCCCTTTTCCGAAAGAAAAGAACTTACGACCGAGCCTTCTCTGGTACAGCACCAAGAATTTGGAACGCACTCCCACGGAACATTAGAAAAATATCGTCCATTTCTGCTTTCAAAAATGAAGCCAAATCCTTTTTTAGGAGCAAATTCCTTCCATAATGTCAGCAGAATTGTTATTATCAGAGGGCCTTTTGCTCACACATATGCTAACTCACATTGTCCCCTAACCATTATGTTATTATGTTTGGACTTGTATATATGTGTGTTTAAGTACAAATGTTTTTCCTACAAATCAATGTACAGTTACTCAGGACCTGGTAGTATAACTGTTTCTGGCAACTCGCTGCTCACTGTTTATTTACTAAACTCACATGTCGTAAGTGTTATTCCAAGTTTAAAGATATGTAATTGTAAAGCGCTCTGATACCCTTTTTTAGGGTCATGTTCGCGCTATATAAAACACCAAATAAATAAGTATGCAGGTGGGTAACCGTGTGGGCATGCATGAGTGTGGACTTGCACAGTCATGCGTAGAACTACTTTGTTGAGTGTGTACGTGTGGGGGATTGATTGCAGGCAGAAGTTTCCAGACGGCATCAGGGACTCCCTTGCATAAATCATCAACCGCTTTCAAGGAAATTATAAAAAGAGTTCCCCCAAAGTCATCTATAGACTTTCTTGTGCATGCTTACATAATGGCGAATCAAAGGCTTGATTCAGGGACCCACCAATGCATAAAGCTTGAGTCACAGTTGCCTCCATTGTTATAATGCATATGGGAGCCCACAGGGACAAGCCACTATCCTAGGCATGCGCGAACTAGGTATGTGGTTTTGCATGTCTGTTATCATGCGACTGTTGGCTGTGAGAAGGAATGCTGCCAAGGAAGATGGTGCCTGTATGTGCTTCTGCAGTTAGGCGAAGCAGGGAGGAAGAGATGTGGGGTAAGAACTCAACTGTAGGGGTTCTGACTGTGGTGCAAGGGGCTATACAGTGTGTCCCTGGTCACTGGGCCCCATTAGAGTATTTGACGGTGAGGATAGTGTGGCAAGTCCCTATTAAAATACTCCCTCTAGCCATGATGCAGGGGAGTGATAGTGGTCAGCAAGCATAAACCAGGGCTATTGCAGGTTACCTACCATGGGGTTTAAGCGAAAACCATATTAGTAATGTATACTCCCAGGTTACAATGTCTCGGAGGAATTGGGTATTCTTAGCAGATGGATTTACTAGTTTTCCAGAATAGGCGACAGGCTTGAAGCCTGAACATTCGTCATGTTCAATCCTAGGGCTGGCCTAGAGGTTAGAGCATGTGAAGCCTTTTGTTATCCTTTTGTTACAACCCAGGGACTAGCAAGGCTGAGTTTGAATGAAGCCGCATCTAGGGCTGGCTTTTGCTTAATAGGCGTTAGCCTCATGCATTCTTCCAAGGCTGAAAATAGAGTAGTTCACTGATACAAGTCCATAAACATGCAAATACTCATTCTCAGATAAGAGTCACACTTAACACACTCACTAGTCAAGCAAATCTGAAGGAGAACTAGATAGGCCTGCTTTTGCACAATGGGTTTCTGAACACATAATTCTTCAAAGGCTGGCGCTTTTCTACTCTTCCCAACATTTGGTGTTTGTTTCAATTGGCCCTAATTCTGGACAGGTGAAACATTGAGATTGAAGAAAAAAAAAAAGTAGTAGCTATTTTTGCCTCATGTCTTTGATGACATCTTTGATGCTCTCGAACCAATGCAAAGATTGCAAAGGTGTAAGTGCTGTATTTTAAAAAACCCACTTTAACCATACAAAATTAAAGTTTTCAAAATTCAAAATTAAAATGTATCTGCGGTAAATGTACATAAAGTGCATATACATTAAACAAGCATTTGCAATGCAATAGGTCTCGCATTTGCGAGAGTTTACGCTATTGGCATTATAAATGACAATGCCTTTTAATTGGGTTTTCAAAAGCAACACATTTATAAAAGGCATTGTCATTTACAATGCCAATAGCTCAAACTCGCGTAAATGCGAGACCTATTGCATTGCAAAATGCTAGTTTGTTTGCCTGCTCGAGTTAGTAATTGTTCAAGAGATGTTTGGGAGGTAGTGCGTGCTATAAATCTAAATTCAAAGCAGATGGGCGCTCACAGGAAAGATTGGCACTTTAGACAGGAAGCCAGTGCATGGGTCTCACGGGAAACATGCACTTTACAAAAGGAGCCAATGAAGAACCTAGCACAGCAAACTGCAAAAAGTGCAGGTTCCCAATAGTACCTGTTTCCTTCTGAGAAGTGTCTGTACTCCCCAAAAATGAGGATTGCACCCCTACCCAGAAGTGCTGGTACTTCCCATTCCAAGTTGAAAAAGTGCAGGCACTGTGTACCTGAAAGCACCTGCTCACGTAAGGCACTATTTCCAGGAACCATAAGCACTCTACGCAGAGAGTCAGTGTATGGGTGCTCACAGAAAACATGGGCACTCTACACAGGAAGCCAGAGCATGGGTGCTCAGAGGAAATATGTCTGAGATTAATTCAAGCCTTCCACCAACAGCTTTTTTATTCTTCACTGGAAATATAGGATCTGTACAGAGGGAGCATCTCACCAGAAAGGTGTGCACCTTACATAGTGAGCCAGTGCATGGCCTATTACCGAAAACATCGACTGTATGTATAAAAGGGGGACAGCATTTGGGTTATCATGTAAACGTGGGCACTGTCTAAAGGGAGAAGGATTTGGACTATCAAACATGGGCCCTGTATACAGGGAACTTCCGCGTTGCTGATCACAGTAAACGTGTGCACCCTAAAGAGCGTGGAGCGCAAACCCCATTACTAGATACACGTGCACTGTACAGATAGCCACTGCATAACCTGTCACCTTAAACAGCTAGCATGTTCATGAGATAATACAGGAAATTGCGCACTACATGCAGGAAGTGTACGCATCAACTAACCGCAAAAGTGTGTGCATGAAATAGCACAGTAAACATGCAAAACACACATGGAAACCATGCATTACCTAGCAAAAGAAACAAGTCAAATAAATATGCATAAGACGCAGTTGCCTCCCCTATCAAAGGAAAGTTGCACTACAAACAAGGGTCCTCATGTATTCACTAGCAACTGAAATTCACACTGTACATATGGAGTCTTTAAAGTACTACACATGCATGACCTAGCATAAGAAACGTACCCTTACATGAGAAGCACATGCCTGATGCATCACAGTAAACGTATGCACTGTAAATAAATAAATATGCACAAAATAAATGACAAAAAAGGGTGCTGTGCTAAAACATATAGCGCGGCGCCCGTGCATAGCAAAGTTATATGGCCTAAACAAAAAGCAGTCCATACCCCCGAAATTTGGCGCTGCAGAATCCAAGCTTGCTCTATCAAAGGCGTGACTGGAGGAGCCGGACCCGGGGGCGCTGGAGTGCCGCAGGCAGAGCCCATCCAACGTGGAGCCGTCGCCGCTTGTGCTGCTGGATGACAGGCTGGCGGCGGCCGAGGAAGAGCAGGATGGATGCCAATAAAAAAAATAAAAAAAATCACAAAAGAGGGTGCCGTGCTAAAACATGTAGCGCGGCACCCGTGCATAACGCACAGCAGCGGTTGTGCTTAGAGTTAAAGGACTCTGGAGGCTGCAGCCAGGGAAAGGCTATGGAGGCCATAAACATGAAAACATGTGCCGTGGTAAAACAAAGCACGGCGCCCGTTTACCTTAAACGTATGAGCGTGGCAGCCCACGAGGCGAGCTGCATGGCAATAAAAACGTGCGTTCGGCGGCCGGGATACTTTTGGCGCATGCGTATATTGTTAGGTAGCGCGCGCATGTTTATGCGCACTATGTTTTAAAAAAACAATTACGCTGTGTAAGCGTAAGGAGATTGAAGTTAGGCGGTGCTGCTTCCGGAATAAACGGAAGTTACGTATCGGATGAAGAGCCAATTATAAGCCCGCTAACAAAAAAAATGCCAAAGTTAACTAATGGTAAGCGGCGAGAAATTACCCAGCAATAGGCGGAGTTTCACCAAGCATATAGATTACTAGATGTCTCGGAGAGGCAGCGCATGCGCGCTGCCTAGGCGAGACCTAAAAACTACACTAGAAGCCAATCCAGAAAAACTGACAAATTGCCAACTCGGGTAAATATTACAATAATTCCCACTAGATGAATGAGAAAGCACACTCGGTAACCTTTATTAGTATCTCGACCTCCCAACGTCTTTCAAGCAAACCTATTGCTCCTCCCACTCAGTCTGATTTAGTGGCCAAATATTCTTGGGACATTCTAGTGAAGAACAAATGCCATCTCTGAGAGAAAAAATAAATATATTAAATTAGCATCAATAGACCGCTAAAGTTTAAGCTGAATCCCTTAATACACAAATCAAAAATATTCTTCGTGTTGTTAATAACTTTGTACATGTTACAGAAAGGTTTCCAAAACTTTGTCCACCTAATGTCGATCTTGGGAAGCTCCATGTAGATTGGTCACGAGAGGGAAACGTTAGAGATGGGGTTTCAAAAAATTACTGTTACAGCTCAAAATCCCACAGAGAAGCTTTATTAACCGACAATGAAAAAAAGTTGTGACGGATTAATACCAACCTTGCAAGTAGATAACATTTGCCAGGAGAGGGCCCAATTTCAGTGTGGTGTAAATCAGTCCACTAACTATGCATAAATCTCCAAAAATGAGCGTCAAAAATGTATAGCCATTTTGACAGAAGCGTTTGCACGAGGTGGTGAGCATGAATATTAATCTGTACTCTAATTCGATCTACTGCCATAAATGTATATTTTTATTACAGCCCTATTACGACAGACCTTGAGTGAAGCTCCCAGCCACCCCTTTATTTTGGGTGGTGGGGCAAAGAGGATTGGATCATGTTTGGGCAAAATAAATATATCCTACCTTCGGGGGGCGGGGAGGCGGTGTGGACCACAACCTAGACGCAGGGGTCTCCAACCTTTTCTGTAATAAGATCTACTTACGTTCAATGAAACTCATTGAGAGCTACTAATACGATTAGTGTTGCAATAGATCAGTGGCCATCATATGCAAGATTACTACCAGCAATCACCTTAGTGAATCAGGCATGGTTGCCAGAAGTAATGTACGGAAGGCTTTGTCGATATGGAATGCCTCTACATGGGTAATACATAACAGCCATAGCTGCAAAGCCTCTGGAAGAAGGGTAATAACATTTATAAAAAGTCTTCCCAGTGCCACATGATTTATCACTCAAATATCAGCTTTAAATATATTTTGGAAATTCAGCCATCTTTCTCCAAATATCAGCTTATGAGTTCTGAAAATAAACACATTTTCATCTAAACTATACACTCTACATTTTAGTACACATATATTCATTCAACCGAGTAAAAAGATTCTAATTAATTAGTGTGGGCTGCACACAAGAGAGCTACTTACAAGTACCTGGAGAGCTACCAGTTGGAGAAGTCTGAGGGGTTAGTAAATGGCTCTTTTCTAGAATAAAGTACATTTTGATGGCATAAAGAAAGTATATTTTAAGTTAGAACTGGGTAGGTGGACCTCATGTGAGGAAATAAATATTAATTGTTTGAGCCACCTTTACACACTAGTGGCCTAAAAGACTCCCATTTGAACCACCGAAGCTACCAAAATGGAGAAAACATGCAGAGAGGTACCTGGCATAGGGCATGGCCAAAAGGCATGCCTTGGGTTCAGTACCAACATGGAACAGGTGCAGGTCAAAGGGTTTTGAGTACTGCAGACACATGTAGTGGGCAAAAAACATGGCTGGAGAGCATTTTCTTTGTTTAGTAATTGTACTTAAGTTTATTTATTTATAAACAATAAAGCAGCTAACCCAAGGGCATCCTGGTGCTAAAGTAAGACAATCACCAGGGACTTCATGACAAAAATGCTGAACAGAGAAAATTAAACACTGATTAAGTCAGATATGGCTCAGAGGGCAATGAATTCCATGCCATAGCAATAGAGACTGAGAAAGCATGCCCTTCCTTGACGGAACATGGACAAACGAGAAACAGCTAGCAGATTGGTAGGCTGAGATTTTAAGAACCTTGCGAGGGGCATGAGGCTTAAACAAACCTTGCAAATAGTGGGAATGGACCGGAGAACAGTGAATAGCTTTATGACAAAGGACAAGGGCTTTAAAAAAACAAAGGCGCTTTACAGGGAGACAATGTAAGGACTTTAACTGTCCTGAAATGTGAGTGTGCTTACAGTGAGCAGCCGTATTCTGAACAAAACAACTGAACTAACGTTTCATATGATTAATAGGATTGCAAACAGAAAGTCAGAGTTGCAGGGATAGCAGGCACACGCGTCTTTCAGGTTCTGATGACCAGGGAGAAGGCCGTGCCCTGCACACAGGTTCTGAAAGCCATTACCTGCGGGCACTGCAAACAGGGGCAGTTGGAGCAAGACATGCCCTGACGATGCTGTGGCCATCTATAGTGGGGCAGTGCATGGCCAAAGGTCATACCCTATACCTACAGAGCATAGTCACAGGAAATGCCGTGGATAGTGCTGTCAAGGGTCCTGGTGCCTACAGTGCGCATTCCTTCAGGCCATACCCTAAGGTGCAGAAGGCACAGGAACGGATTATAGAACATGCAAAGTGCCCACAGAGCAGGCTGAAGATTGCATGTCTGCAATATGCAAAAGGATACACGTGTTCTTAAGAATGAAAATGACACACCATTAAAGCCCAACTCACATTTTACAATTGTATTTACATTAAGACATTTCATCATAACAGACTCAAAACACTACTCTACGCATGCAAGGGAAAGAAACACAAGAGTCCGACTTTGGAACCTGGAGTACTGGACTCTAAACCACTTGATCAAAATGTGTGACCCTTGCAGATCACAATCTCTGTGTGCCTAAAATTAGATCACGTGTAATTCAAATAAGACTAGTTTGTACAGCCTTCTTACTGGTCCCAATACATGCACAGCACTTTGTTGCTTCATAACAAGGTTCTAGCTACATAAATATCAACACATACATACATATGAGAACACATTTACAAACTAAAATGTAAATGCATCTTTGTCCCATGCAGCCCTGGTAATAAAGTTACACCGTTAATGAATTTAGGGACATTGCAGGAGCCATTAGGGCCACAAAAGTGACTCAGGGTGTGAAGGTTGTAAGAGTACCCGAGCAAGAGAAGGGAAGACTAGCATAGTAAACCTGATTGCAACAAGCTGCAGAACTCCTGCATTACATTACTGCTAAACTTTTGGCCTTTGAAAGATCAGTCCCCTGTTCGAGGCATTCATTCTTTTCTTCTGTTTCAGCTCTTCTGTTGGCAGACCCAGCTCCTCGGTGCACAGGACACCAGGCTTCAGATAGACTGGGTTACATCTTGTTTGAATAAACACCATTTGGCTGCAATTATGGGTTTCCTCCTGCTCAAGTGGTGCCAGCGGCATATGGTTTAATGAAAAAATAAGAAAAGGGTATCTATGGTTGTCAGTCTGCAGAGCGTCTGCGAAAATAGTATGTGTTGCAAGATGGTGTAAGCCACATCTTGTGTCTGCAAATACTTAGGCCTTGAGATAAGCGAACCACCTTTTAACGACTCTACTATTCCACGCACAATTACCCCGGACGCACATTTGTAAGCAGGATAAAACACTGGGGCCTGGCATGGATGTTTGACATCTGCAGTAGACACCGGATCATCAATGTAAAATAAACCTCTATTTCAAAATTTAGAGGCGGTAAAAGGTAGCCTTCTAGAACATCTTACAAAAAAAGAACTCCAAGGTCAAGTGACACAGGTCTCCAGAAGTGCAAAATCACTAGGTGCCACGGCATGCCTCATGATACCAGAACTCTTTACACGATCACGCGATGAGGAACAAATATCACCCGCTGAGCAATGAGTGAGCTGGAAAGTCCACATAGAGTAAGTTTTCAGCTCATTTGCTGGAGGCACTGCACCCCTGGAGTCCATGCAAGGTTTTGCATCCTGTCCAGAACACTGGAGGCATGCTCAGAAGCCTTTGGTTTTGTATTTTTGGGACAAGGGAGGCTTCTCAGGCAAAGATCTCAGCTTTCATCTCTTAGACCCAACAGACTCCAACTTCCCAGACTTGCTATAAAGTCTACAGAACATTGGCATCACCTAGCTTGTACAAGGCCCCACCCACATCTCCAGCCACACCCTATACCCCATCTTCTCCTCCAGCGAAAAGGTTAAAGCCAGCCACATCACTCGGCTCACATGGACAGACCACTCCAATGTCCACTTCAACATAACAGGGCAACTAACCACCCCTACTGAGTCTAGCAATGCCCAAGCTTCTGTTGGACAAAGGTACAGAAACTGAATGGCTCAACGCCCTCCAGCTAAACTACCCAGACCCCACCAATGACCTCATCAATGACACAAACAACTTCAACAACTGGATCGCCACCTGCGCCAATAACTTGGTGCCCCTGTAAAACACCACACCCAAAAGATCTAATAAAAATGCTATCTGGTACAACGCTGACCTCAGAGAATCCAAGCGAGTTTGTAAACAACTCAAAAGGAAATGGAAACCTTCCGAGGAACTACCGCAAGAAACATCTACAAGGTCACACTTAGACACTATCAAGTAAAAGACAGCAAGAAAAAGGTTCTGACATTGACAATCAAATCTAGCTCCAACTGCAAGGAACATTTTGCCATCGTCAAGGAATTCACCAACCCAACAACGCAAGGCAAACCATCACCCCTACACCAGTACTCTGCAACAAACTCACCGACATCATCTATGGAAAAAATCACCAAGATCTATAGCAACTTTGAACCCCAGCCACCCCCATTGACATTCCTAGGCTGCTAACCTCACCAACCAAAGACTACCAACTGACAGCATGGAACCCTCAAGCCATCGAGGACACAGAAGCAGAAATGAAGATAGTCTACTCAGGGGCTCCCAAAAACCACTACCCCCATCATATCTACAACCTGGGAAGAGCCACGATCAGCGCTACACTCACTTCTATTATCAACACCTCCCTCAAAACAGCCACCTTCCCAGATAGCTGGAAACAAGCCGAAATCACAGCCCTCATCACAAAACCCTCAGCTGAATCCTAAGTAGTCAGCAACTACCAACCCATCTCGCTGCTCCCCTTCCAAGGCAAACTCATCGAGAAGACCATCAACAGACAACTCTTGGACCACCTAGAATGCCACAAACTCCTGGACGACTTGCAATCAGGATTTTGAAACAACCACAGCACCAAAAAAATCGTCATCGCTGCCACATACGCACCATCCTCGACTGTGGACCGACTGCCGCCCTTATCCATCTTGACCTCTCAGCCACTTTCGACACGGTCTCACACCACACACTTATGACCAGAATACACAGCATGAATTCAAGAATCGGCACTCAAATGGATAACTTCCTTTCTCTCCATAAGAACACAGTGAGTCAGGCTTTTGCTGTTCACATCAGAACTGAAGGACTTCATGTGCGGAGACCCACAGGGATCATCACTCGGCCCCACACTTTTCAAAATATACATGACTCCTCTGGCAAACATCATAAGATCCCATGGAATCAATATGATCTCCTACACCAATGAAACCCAGCTCATTGTTTCTCTCTCTCAGACGACATCGTCACCACCAAGACCATCTTCAAACAATGCATGACCTGCGTGGTCAATTGGATGAAAAAAAAACTGCCTCATGCACAACACCGACAAAACTGAAGGGCTGATCTTTGGAAATAAGAGCTCACCTTGGGACTCTACCTGGTGGCCCGCCGATCTTGTACATACACCCTTCCCAACCGACAACGCTAAGAACCTAGGCCTTCTTCTGAACATCAACCTCACCATGAAGTCCCAGGTCAATGCTGTCACTTTCTCATACTTCCATATCCTCCACATGTCACGTAAAATCTTCAAATGGTTCCCAATGGACACAAGACGTACCATCGCGCAGGCCCTAACCACAAGCAGATTGGACTACGGCAATGCAGTCTACTCCGGCATCCCAAACCATCTCCTTAACAGACTTCAAACCCATTCAAAACGCCACCACCAGACTCGCCCTCAACCTCCGGCTCCGAACGCACACCACACCACTACTCAGAGAGCTGCTCTGGCTCCCCATCCAGAAGTGCTGCAAGTTCAAACTTCTCACACACGCATTCAAGTCACTACACAACACGGGACCCGCATACCTCAATCGCCAGCTTCACTTCCCTCAACCCACCAGACAACTCTGCTCAGCATCACTGTCACGCGCACACACCCTGCATCCACAGAAGCAGAATGGGAGGTCGATCATTCTCCTACTAAGCAACTAAATCCTCCCCATTTATACCAGGGCCTCATCCTCACTTTTTGTATTCTGCAAGAAGCTGAAGACCTGGCTATTTAACTAGTCATCTTGCGGGACCTTGAGACAGCCTGTATTCAGGCCCAGCCTCACTACACACCTACACTCACCTACTCAGCACCTGGATACCCTAACGGGTGGAAAGCAGCACTCAACACAACCACCTAACATTAAAATGATGAGCACTAAGTTCCATCCCTTCTCCATTGGACCACCCCTTAAATAGCTCCTCCAGGACTATTTAGGCAGTGAGATCAAAAAGCCACACCCTCTTTCGCACAGTGAACACATTTTTTAGGTTGACAGGTCTGGGTCTCTAATGCAAAGGTGTCTAGTCATTACAGGAGCCCGGTCTGCGGTAAATGCATGCCTCACTTTAAAAAGAATTTTTTAGCCTTTGGAGATATCAAATTGTAGATATTGCCCTAATTACATATTTCCACCAGCAGTAGCACCAGTGCTAAGATTGTGACAACCTTCTTCGATCTGTCAGAGCAGCTCAAGGAGTTGAATGCATGCCAACGAAACATTGGAAGTCACAAGTTGAAATCTCAGAAAGGTCGACTCACGGTTCAAACTTTCCATCTTTCCGTGGTCGGTAAGACAAGGTACATTAAAGTGGTTAATAGTAACATCTGTTATTTACAGTGGTTAGAAACGAATGATATGCAGTATGAAGCGCTAGATAAAAATAAGTTAGAATCTTTATAGTTATTATAGTCAGCGATGTGCTCAGTTGATTGGTTAAGTTAACTATTTTAAAGGCATCAGTCTGGACATCTGAATATCCAGTTTTCCAGTACCTCTGAAAGGTATTCGAGAGAGCAAACCATAAAAATTGTACGGAAAAAGTACCTCCACTAAATATTTCAGACAATAAAGCAGTAACCAATTAAGCGGCAGTGTGCATTGGAGTGAACATTAATAACAATTAATTCTAGTCTACTAAAATTCACAGGCTGGAGAGGAAGTAAAAAGATCTATTAAAAAGAAAACAAAAATGCATTTTTAAAGTACTAAAAAATTGAAACCTAAATGTAACTATCTAGTGTGAAGCGAATACAAAATGTTTTGAGGTCTTGGAATTTTATGGAAGGGTTTTTAATTTTTGGTAGTTAATTACTTAATTGGCCCCATGACTTCAAAGGTGCAAATTAAAGGGTGGGAATGGGGAGTAATGCTCAATATTCATGCCATGCTGGGGCTCATAGTTCAAGAGTGGGTTGGATAATGACGTTTTGTTAATTACTGCCCTCAACCTAGAGTGGAAAACAGAAGTTTAAAAAAAAACATTTTTAAACTATTGCAATTCTACTTTACTTTTCAAAACTATTCATCTAAATTGCGTGTAAAGTACTGCTCTGCAATACTTTTTTAGGGACACTATTCGAGCACACTTATTATAGAGAGTAACTGTAGTAGAAATGAACACCTGCAACCACTTCAGACCATGTTCTATCAACAAGAACATACACAGCGGGAGATGTTTCGCGCCGAACAACGTTCAAGCACTCTCCAGGGTGAACAAGGGGACGACAACAATTTCAGACTTTGCTAACGGTACTAAAGTGATAAGAGGAATCATGTCAGAAAATGTGGGATGGAAATTAAAGTGAAATGAAATTATATATTTGATTTATAGTGCATAATTTATTTTGAAAAAAACAAAAAAACATCCATGATACAGAAATGCCTACTAAGATGTCACATTGAGCCCATGAGCCACAAAAAGGTTTCACAGTCAACTCTGAAAGAGCACTGTCTGCTATAGAATCTCTGTGGGTGGGTCACGAAATTGTGCATACGAAGTTTTGAAAAACCTACTGTCTTTAAGCTAAAATGGTCGGAAATACGAAAAGGAGGAGGACAGATGGCACGGCGGAGTGGAAGGGAGAACCTTTATTAAATGCAGATGGGAGCATATCAACTCTGCTTCATCAACACGGTTGACAGCACGCTTGAACAGACTTTGTTTGAACAGTAGAATCAAAATGCTTATGATGACAAAGAGGATAATAAATCATTTGCTTTTATTCTATTCTTCGACATTTACAGAAATAAACACTATTTCAAAGTAGAGTGAATAAATGGACTTTGGTCTTAATATGATCAGAGGTAAAAATATTAAAGGCGTAAAAACTGAAAAAAGTGGTAAAAAAGCTTTAAACTTTGTAATGAGTTCATTGAGGAAACTCAAAGATAAATACTTGCCATCTAATTGGATACAAAAAGCTGACAAACTGCCTTAATGTTGAACTTGGAGGTAGAAAGGGCTTATGCAATGGAATAGTTTAAGATAGCCATCAATTCATGGAGAGTGGTGCTTGAAATTCTGGGTAAGAGTTATTATTAAAAAAAAAATTGGAAAAGGCTGAACAGTCGTCCAAAGCATGATAGTCAAGAAGTCTCATGTCAGTTTGAATGACTTTTCTGACACTTTCCATCAAAGGCAAAGTGGTTCAGGATCAATAAAGCAGTGTGCCATGGCATAGAGAGGGGAATATTCAAAAGGAGAATCATTGTGACGAAAGGGTTTCAAAGGAGTAATACATATCAAAAGAAATTTAGTGACAAAAGCTACCTTTGCATATCGATAAGTGTCATTAAGAATTACACAGGCTCCATTAATGATTTTCCATTTTTGTAAACTGCTGGAACAACAGATAATTGAGCAGAAAGTACAAATATTTGGCTTTGCCAGTAATGAGTGCTAGTTGACCATCTGATATTAGACTTTCTCGTTAGAAGGGGCCAGGGCTGAGGAAAGAAATAAAGATTCAGGAAGCATGTGAGAGGTCTCACTGAGGAGGATGGCTTTTATTTGTTTACATGTTTTGCATAGTGTTCTGGCATGGATATGGTCATTAGGAAGTCACACTCGTCACGTGCCTAGATTTATTTTGACCTGTGTCATAATCTGTTGTCAGCTGCCTCATGTACTGCCAACTTCCTGGAAGTCATGTGACAGCAAGAGCTCCCATTCTTTGAATGTTGAAGGAGGTGTCAATGTCTATATTGAGGCACTGTGCAGAGAATCCACAAGTACTATTGTTGGCGTAATTCCAAGTAGTACACTAAGGAATGTAAGGAAGTGTGCACAGTAGGCAGAATGCAGGTTGAACTGCTGCTTTGTTTCATTGAGTAGTAGTGTGTAGTTGAAAGCAAATAGAAAATCTGTATGGCTCCTAATGATGGAGTCTGGTCATTTGTGGACTTGACACATGGCTTATCCAAATGCAGTGAAGACCCAGCAACCAAGGAAAATAAAGGTGGGCGACTTCAGACCCAATTGTGTTTGTTTTAAGGCATGCACCTTACTAGATCTTCCAGAGGAAATTCTATTATTCCAAACTATGTATGTGCTTTTCTCTACATGCTTCAGCTCTCTGGAAATCTTTCAAAATGGCTAATAATACATTTAATTAACAATAGCTTGAGATATATTTCGCGCTTTACCCAAATACATGTAAGCTTGTTTCACTAGAGTTTGTTGTAGGGATTATGGCACGTAGCACCTTTCATATGTACAATGTGGTGGTCCATAGAACATTTGATCCATTTATTAAGCTATTCTTGGACAATGATCTATATACCTCTGTGGTCAATCCTTGCTTGACCAAACACAACATAAAAAAACAGATGCTTCAGTTTCTAATTTTTAAGAGCTGGCAATTTCCAGGATAGCATCCCAATGTGTCCATTTTGTCACGTCTGAGCCTTCGGAGAAGGGGACCAGACATCTGCAAACAGGAGAGAAAGTCAAAACACACCTGGGGGATGAAGCAACAGGATGAACCTTACAGCTCAATTTTCCTACTTCAAACCCAGCCTAAGCTTTGAATCAATGAATGAGTGAATAAGGTATTTAAGAAGCAGAGGTGCACCAACTGGCTTCCCGGTGCTAGGAATGCATTATTACACAAAGGAAGAAACAGGAGATGGAGAGAGGTCAGCTAAAGGATAAGTCTTACATTACATCCAAAACATATTGTGACTCTGGTTGGCCCGAAGTGTGACTGGTAGATGCTCTATAATTGGGGAACCAGAACTATAAAGGCCACCTCCCCGAACCAAGTGAGTTTTCTTATACCGAATGACAGCGAACAAATGTCAATCTCCTGAGTGTAGAAAGAACTATTAGGACGCCGACTGTAAAATTGTGTGTCAGAACCTTGAACTTCATGTGCTGACCACCTATGAGCCATGGTTTGATAGGCCAAATAGACAAGAAACATATCTGCAAGATAAAAACAAGTTTTACTGATATATTTTGAATAATCTGAATAATAAATAGCCTCTACTGACAGTATTCATGTAGGGTAATCTGGACAAGATCCCAAGACCCACCATGGGGGCCTTGAAATGAGATGGAATCATAGTTGCCAAAATCTGTATTTTATGGCATTCGCATTCTCCACAATTGCTGTTACAGGAAGAATAGCTCACGGACACATCCTATGAAAGGGTAATTTACAACTTAATGGACAAAGCAGATATGTTTCTTCTTATGTGGTC
This sequence comes from Calotriton arnoldi, assembly GCA_963921515.1. Taxonomy (NCBI): domain Eukaryota; kingdom Metazoa; phylum Chordata; class Amphibia; order Caudata; family Salamandridae; genus Calotriton; species Calotriton arnoldi. The sequence continues at coordinate 1,935,286 of CAWUFW010001636.1, forward strand.
CCCATTTTCCAGGATAACCCTCCCATCCCATAATTAGCATGGATTCTGAATGCTTCCTCATCACTATTATTGTGCCTCCTTACTCCTCCCACCTGTATTATACTTGGACTTTCCCTATCTGGTTGATCTTCCCTGTTGTGTAGTTACATCTTTTCCTCCCTTTTCCTTCTCTCTCTCTGTCCCTTCTTCCTTTCCTCTACTTCCTTTCTTCCTTCTATAGCTTATTCTCTCTCACCCCTTTCTCCATTTTTCCATCTTTTCTTAAATATTGCATATAACTATTGTTTGTTATTGGAACATTTATCACAATTAACATCTGTAAGTCAATATGGGAATAAGCTGGACTTGCAGGTCACTGAACTTGTTATTGCTCAATTCTTCATTCTTACTAATAAAATAATTGCCACACAAAAAAAGAGATGGAATCAAAGGCAAGTTCTTCTTGAATAAGGTAATTTACTGAAAACCAGTTGAGACTACAGGAGTTTACTTGCCTCCTCATTTGTAGTGCTTTTGCAAAAGTAAAGTCAAGGTTATTTACCTTTGTTACTGACACTGTTCAGGTCATATGTCAGGTGTCTACAAACTGCACAAACCCAGCATTAGAACCACCATTTTGGAATGCAATTTCAGCAATTTGATACTCAGACAGTATTAAGTGACCATAAGGCAAGAATTGACAGAGTGCCGAAGGAATTCAAACTAAATGCTCAGATGATGGCTGACAAAGGCTCCTTGTAGACAGTGAACAGAATGGGAGAACGAGAGGAGCCCAGAGGATCATTTCACTTGGCAGGTGATTGGGTAGAATGAAATGGAGGAGGCATTAAAGCCCCTTCGTTGCAAGTTGCTCATACCCTGCTGGCACTAGATCAAGACAGCTCTTTGATGAATCTTCTTTGGCCTCAGATATTTCCTTTTCACCAGACTGAAGCCATGCAGCACGAGAAACGAAGGTTCCTGCTGGGTGCAGCCCTCCCTTCAGCGGCACACACAGCTTAAATATAGATAAATATATTCATCCTATTTTGACCACTACTTAAGACGAATACCTTTATACTCTTACCACCCAGTGCCATAGGTGGCCCTCCCACAACATGAATATGCAAAAGAACAGCAGCGCTATTCTCTCCGATTTATACTTGCAGATCATTAGAAATCAACAGGACACATCAGATTGATGCATCACATTATTCTGAATGCAAATCAATCGTGCCTCCTATTTCCTACTGCCATCCCAAGAGATCCTTCATTGCTCAACCACCACGAGGCAATCCTCCACCAATCTCCAGTAAGCCCTACTCAAAATCATCCTGTGTCCCACCCATCTCGTTTAGTTACTTCTGCTGCTTGATACAATCAATCTTTTTAATTACCACAATATTTTCCAATTATTCCCAATTACTCAATTTATTTTCAGGCTCACTTAACCAGATTTAAAATTATTAACTTTTTCCCTGTTATGGCAGCAAATGTTAGGCCTCAAATCAAATTCAACACCAAAACGTGATCGGTACTGTAAGTTCTTGTTAAAGTTGTGTGACATTCGGGACGTACGGCTTATAACTACTGCCAATTACTGTTTATCTTTAAGTAGTGACAATAAAATTTCTTGTAAGTGAATCAGCATTACAACAAAAACAAAACGTAAAATTAATCAAGACAAAAAAAAATCTAGTGTTTTGTCTTGTTTGGACAGAGTTTTTAAGCAACAACTTCATGTATTCGTTCTAATAAATGGTGTCACCTTAAAATAAGAAATGACCGGTTTATTGTGGACGTGTTGGCAAACAATTACAATCTGCCCCAAATATGATGTATTAAATAGCATGAGTTCTGATCACATACAAAACTATTGAAAAAAAGTAGTGTGTGAAAAAGAAGGTCACGTTTCAAATGAAATTATTACCAGCATTTCACTTATATCAGCCAAACACGCAATAAGGCTATTAGTACCTGCCCGTAAATAAAAACATGTTTATTGGGATCACTGAAAGGTGAAAATTTGCATTACTATCTGACAAGTAACGATCTGAGATTTGGAATACAAAAAAAGTAAAAACACTAACTACTAGAAAACCTGTTCTAGTGAGCATCACCACTAAGGGTGGGCAAAGCACTACGCTACGCCCGCGTAGTTTGCAAAGTTTGCGCTACTTCGCACTACGCAAATTGCACGTAGCACAGTGCAAACACGCATAGCGTAGCGTAGTGCAGCGGTCATTTTTTGCTTGCTCGCGGTCCTCAACGTCAAGTTGGCGACCGCGAGCAAGCAAAATGACATCCCGGCGAGACTTTTTCCTCGTTCGCGATCAGCAACATCAAGTTGCCGATCGCGAGCGTGGAAAATAAACCTCCCGGCGAGATTCTCAACGCGGGGAGGTCAGGTTTCTCATTGTGAGTGGTCGCGTATGCTCGCGACCGCTCGCGATGAGAAACGACCAGTCCGTGTTGAGAAAGCTGCCGCTCGAGTAAAAATCTACTCAAGTGGCAGTAAAAGACAGCTCGCACTGTGCAAGATGCCGTTTTCAATGATTGCACAGTGCGGACAAGCATCCGGCACTGTGCAATCATCGCGAACAGCGCACTACGCAGTTCGCGTAGTGCTACGCGTAGATCGCGTAGTGCGAAGTGCACTTCGCGTAGCTTCGCGAACTACGCCCACCCTTAATCACCACACCATTTAGGAGTTTCCATGTATTGTGGGGCTACATCTCTTCCAGGCAATAAAAAGTGTTTTTTTCGATTAATACACTTGCAGCCATGTTTGACTCCGCATTTACTCAAAGAATACTATTTTTGTAGAAAGTTCTTGGGACAGGGTTTTACAGTACTCTACCATACTTTGACAATGATAATGTATAAATAGCGGACTTCCAGAAGGTGTGAACCAAATTTCCAAGATTTGTTTTAGATCTTGCAAAAAACATGACAGTCCATGCTACATTTATGACACGTGTAGCCAATTATTATTGCTTGAATTTGGACAATAGCCCTCAACATTCTTTAACTGAAATAAAGGAGCAAGTGAAAATGAAGAACGGGCTACTTAAACATATGTTTGTGTCAAATACCAGCAGAAAGAATATATTGATTCCAGCGTGTGCCCACTAATTGTTAACTAATTTTCCTGAAAATAGTTACTGTACTGAAAACTTTAATCCGTGAGCCAATTTGTTTTTCCATCTCCCCCTCCCCCACCCCCCTGAACAGTCTCACCAAAGGCTACTGAGAAAAATTATTGCAGTCAGAGGTTTAAGTAGGCCTGATGCCTAAAGAACCTCAACATTTCAAAAGCATCTACATTTTAACATGAAAAGGACCAGGCGATGTGTGCCAGGATTTTCACCTACCAGCAAGTTAATGACATAATGACGACGAGGTTAGAAAACAAAGTAGGTATTTGTATGGGGTTTGCCCTGGCATTTTCTATCAAAGAAGAATGCGGCTAAATTACATCCAGATTCTCATATAAAAAATGCACAATACGTAAATGTGATGCTTTATGTATACTTGCTTTAGAAAGACACTTCGATACAAGGACTACCACAGTGAAGTAACTCTTTGCGATTTTGAGCAAACGCCTGTTTTGTGGCCACACCAATTTGTTAATGCTTGCTTTCCGTGATACAGACTTACATGATCTTCGGTTGGAAATTTTCTGTGGCGTAAATGTCACAACCTCCGGCTTTCTCAGCGTAAACCTCCTGTAGGGCAGGACAAAATCAAGGGGAAGAAAATATTAGTCCATGCTACTTGGACTTATCCCAAATTTTATAAGCCCTAGAAAATGTAAATGAATGAAATCTATTTCTGGGTTCGAATCAATAAATCCCAAACACTTCGAAATACTACACTAACTGGGCAATACGTTCATTTCCAGCTTCGCTTGCTACATAGTACATCAAGTGGATTTGAAAATCTAGCTACTGAAATTCTATTTTCCATGTGTTTTCCTTCCAAACTGGATCAATGTTAGTCCTGTCCTCCTGTCATTACTCATTTTTGCCAGACACACAATGAATTACAAACTATGCGCGCAGAAGAGTTCCAATATGTCTCCCGTCAGTGCCTCCAAATTCCATTGAGCTGATCGCAACTTGTAGTAATTGTGCATATTAGGACCATACTTGATGCGGTAATGTACATTTGTATGGCATGACATGTTATGAATCCAAGACGAACAATGCTTCAAAGTAGCTCACCTCTCCTGGAACTGCTTTGACGGGATCAAGCCGGCGCGTGGATTGGCATCACCTTCGTGCTTGGCCTGCCACCAGGTTGCATCATCCTGGCACATGATCTGAAGGATATCTCCCTTTCGGAAGGCCAGCCCGGCCTCTTTGCAAGGGATTGCTTTATCGTCATTGGGTTCATAATCAAACAGGGCTTTAATAAACATCTGCAAGGAAGAGAGCGCTTTATTTCAGTCTGACATCGAAACCCGGACACACACTGCCCACGGCCACCTCAATGTCATGGAAAATAAGAGCACAACTACACTGAGTGCCTCAGGACTGCTATGCATGGAAGACATTACTTATCAAATATAAAGCCCTCCTTAAGGCCTCTTACCTTGCCATCTTTATTTGGAGTTTCTTCTTTGATGCTGGGGATGATTTTAAAAGTAATTGCTCCCTGAGATTGAGCCTAGTGCGACAATAAAATAAAACACACAGTTAAAGAAGGTCGTTTTTTTCGGTAATTATTTTTCTATGAAAGCCAAGTGTGACATATTAAAATTAGACTCGCACCAAATCGCCCTAAACGTTTTAAATCAATAATTTCAGCACCAGGGAATTATAAATCCGGTTTAGTGAGTCTTATATTATAACATTTTTCAGTAACAAGGCTCTTATGCATTCCTTTTTAATTCCTCTGCCTTACACAAAGTGGGAATAACAAAATGTAGAAACACAGAAGGAAAGTGGTCAACGACAAGGGTGTGTTCCACTGAAGGATTCTAGTGACTTCAAAGAGACAACCAGGGTAAAGTTCAAGCTCTCTATTATGTCACTTAAAACCCCGAGGTAAAAAACTTCATGTTATTGACAAAAACTCAACTAAAATGTTATGTCCTGTGACCTCAGCCAAAATCCTCTTCCCCTACTGAAATGAGCCGCATAGGAGTTTAGGGGTCATGGGGTGACATGCACAACATGATCATACCTGCCACAGTTCCTCCTAAACTGCCTGGTGTCATGCCACACCCCTTACCAATACAAAAATATTTCAAATCATATCAGCCTCCCTCACCATCCACAATTGAAGTATCTGCCCTAATCTGAGAAAAAAGCCTGGAGCCGAGCCACCCTCCCCAGTCACTCTCAGAAGCACCCTACAATTCCCACTGGATACTTCCCTCTCCTGACCAAGCTAAAAGAATAATATCTGGCTTACTGCCATTTTCGGTAATCCCATCCCCCCAATGCCCCCACACAGTACCAAAAATAAGTATCTTATGGCCTGCCACCCTCTGCAGAGATCTACACTTCCTAACATGAAGCTGCGCTCTTCACTCACATTCAGAGCAAAGAGGATGCATCACACAAATTGAGATTCTGTGAGGACACCTGGTCAACATGGTCTCAATTTCTGTGTCAGTGCAGGTCTAGGCAGGCTAGTTCCTGGCAGGAGAGATACTGGTAGGAAGCCCAAAAGCATCACCAACATTCCACCCCCTCGCCCCGGTCTCTGGAGATTCAGGGGAGGTGGAGGATCCCTGCCAGTCAGAGCTACATGCTTTGGGGCCCAGTGCTTAGCAGCTCTGTATACAAACTAATACGCTTGGGGCCTGGTGCTTCACTGCTGTGCATACAATGCTAATGGATTCATATGGAAACCATACACAATTTGCACATGAATAAAAACATTGTGCTCAGAGCTGAAGATTACCAATGTGTAAATACAGCAGTCAAGTTAATTTGAGACTTCATTTTAGGAGAACCTTACGAGATGTGCTAGGATATCTTAAAAATATATTTTGTGTTTAATTTTTACAAAAGAAAGGCCAGAAAAAACAGGTAAATGGTGTCATGGGCTCGGAAGTAGAGTTATCACAGAATGTTCACATATCATTACTTGTCTTACCAACCCTAAACTTCCCTGTGTCCATCTTCAAAAGCCCTGAGGCAGCAATGCTTTCTAAACATCAAACTAGATTCACATTGTAAGGTTTACTCTGGTCTGGTGGACCCTCGTACAATCTTTCTTTTAAAAGTAAATCCACTCTGCATACAATCTTTTTAACCACATTTGGAGAATGTCACTGCGGTCTGCCTCAACACTTTTCTCCCCCTTTTACACCTGCCCCATTTGCTTTCATTAGAATCTCATTCAACAGTACTTCTACACCCAAGAGATTGCAAAATATACAGTCCCAAATTGTGCAATTCATGGTAGAGACAAGCAGAGTCTCCGGCTGGCCTTCCATCATCATGGATGGACCTTATTTGCACCTTGGCATCTCCATGCAAATAAGACTCCCCCAACCTCAAAGCAGGCAACAAATACTAATTTATTGTTACATGGCCGACACTGTGAAAACGAACAAAGTTTGAACACAGTTCACCTTTAGACCAGCACTCTTCTAGCATAAATATAAACAGTATTTGAGAGAGGCACTGGAGGTACTTCCTATGATGTGCTAGCCTATGAAAGTTCATTGATAACACCCTTCCTGGGCTAAAGTGCAAGTGAGCCTCATTCTCTGGGGGAAAGTGACAACGAAATGGTTACATACCAGTAGGAGTAGTTTTGCAGCTTGATCAATTTTCTGGATTCACATGCTGTGCATTATTCCGCCATCTAGTGGTTGGGTCCGGAATAGTCATTGTTGGTATGTTGTTTTTCCTCCCCTTGTTTTGGGGGTTGTCGACCACCATTTGGTGCCAGGTACCTGTGTGACGTCAGACGGCACCCTGGAGGTCGTTGTGCGTGGTAGCCATCTTCGGATTCTTTTTTTCTGTTAGCGTTTTTAGTTTGTAGTCCTTTAGATGGCCCTTTGAGATAAATATTGTACTTGTTTTACCACCTGTTTGTATTCCTCGCAGGGGAGGATGGGTGAGTCGCATGTGAATCCTGAAAATTCTTCAAGCTGCAAAACTACTCCTACTGGTAAGCAATGTTCCCTCTAATTTGTTTCCTCTCTGTGCGGCAGTGTAAGACCTCTGTGCACTACAGCCAAGTCTATGTGCACCAAGGAACTGATCATACATCCAAGTGCAGCGCTCAGCTAAATAAATCTGTGGCAATCACCACTCCAAACGTTTGTTTACAACAACAGTGAAAACTGCTGCATTTTACACATACATCTCCATCTAATAGGGGTTTGCGACAGTTTTGCAATGTAGCTACACACCGTCAAGACCTAAATTGTTTACTCTAGTGGCACTTACACTCTAGGTTTAGTAAAAAACAGGACTCAAGGGTTCGTACGATTATTAGATTTTACTGAAGGTAAAGTGTCATGGTGACAGTGACCTAAAAGGGTTAGAGCTGGGTAATGCAGCCTTTGTGGCCCCAGAATAGTGGGCTTTGGGTGGTGGTGGTGGTAGCAGCAGCTTGCAATAAGAATACATCCCCCAAAGTAAGCCTAATGGCAAACAAGCAAACTCACCGCCGCGGCCCCCGCGCTGCCTGGAGAAGAAGCGCTGGGCCCAGGATCACCGCCGCCGCCCGGGCGCTGAGGAGAAGCGAAGGCCGCGCTGGGCCTGAGAGGAGGGCGGGAGGCGTTGCCTAGCATCGAGAGCAACGGCCGCGTCAGAGGCCGCGCCCCCGAAAAGCTGCGACATCATTGGCCCCCGGCTCCGGAGGCCGACGGAGGACCGGAGCCCGGAGCGGGACGACGTCCGCGGGCTGCCCTGCCTGCGGGAGCCCCTGCAGCTGGTCCACAGCCCCTCAGAGAGCACTGGGGCCCCGAGTGGAAGCGCCGCCTTCCCCGGTCGAGGCCCCACACCACTGGACCTGGGGGAACCTCCGTCGGAGTATAGGCTGTCGGGCCTAGGGGGGAGGCCTACACTACTGGTACTGACTGGGCTGAGGCACTGCTGTGCTAAGATAGCTGAGGAACACCTTCCACCCACTGACCTTGCCCAGCGTGAGGGGACCCAGGGAACCACCTCCAGTGTGCCTGCAGGGAACCATCCTGCTCTTGTGCCCACCAACTCAACCCCCCCTTTCCCCCCAAGTAACTGTATTCAAGTAACAGCAACCAAGAAACTACAAGCCAGAAACTGCGTTAAAGGAACCACCACGAAGAAGCTACAACCTCCTGTGCTGGGGATCACCAGGTAAAGCGCTGTATGCTGTGCCCTGAAGAAGTGCTGTGACCGTGGGGCGCTGTGGCTGTAAAGCGCTGTTCAACCCCAGCGCTGTGCTCTATAGAAGTGCTGGCGCTGACCCCCCAAGTACTGTGTTGCCTGCTGGAGCGCTGTGCCTGAGAAGCGCTCCAGCGCTAAATCAACCCCCTGGCCCCCAAGCGCCGCGTGCTCCCTGGCGCTACCTGGCCCACAACTGTGGTGGTTGAAAATCTCCGCCGCAGCCCCTGTGCGCGTTGCCCAAGAAGCGCTGGGAGGGAAACTCACCGCCGCGGCCCCCGCGCTGCCTGGAGAAGAAGCGCTGGGCCCAGGATCACCGCCGCCGCCCGGGCGCTGAGGAGAAGCGAAGGCCGCGCTGGGCCTGAGAGGAGGGCGGGAGGCGTTGCCTAGCAACGAGAGCAACGGCCGCGTCAGAGGCCGCGCCCCCGAAAAGCCGCGACATCATTGGCCCCCAGCTCCGGAGGCCGACGGAGGTACGGAGCGGGACGGCGTCCGGGGGCTGCCCTGCCTGCGGGAGCCCCTGCAGCTGGTCCACAGCCCCTCAGAGAGCACTGGGGCCCCGAGTGGTAGCGCCGCCTTCCCCGGTCGAGGCCCCACGAGTAACGAGGAGCGGGCTGACCGGGGAGGAGGCGCCTGGCCCCATCGAGGCCCACACGCATAGCGGGACAACCAGGTGAGCCCGGGAGGCCCTGGGAGGGATTCTGAGCCGCCAGGAGAGCTCAGGGAAGAAGCGCTAACCCCGCCTACCACCCAGAGTGGATTGAGAGGGACCGGGGCCCTCAGGCTGCCATGTTGACTGCCTCCCCTGCGCATGAGGCTGGGCCTGGTCGTAGTATTTAGGCCTGGCCTGCTCACCCCCTTACTCATGATCGGCCCTGCCCATGAATCAGGTCCTTACCACACGGGCCTCAGAAACAGGGCCTGAATTGAATAGGAGCATAGGCCAAGCTGCTCGTATGACTTACATGCATTAAGTCCCTTAATGAGGGAAATGTTTACAATGTTGTGTGATTTATCTACATCAAGGCCTTTACTGAATTGAATAGGAGCCCAAGCAAAACTGATGGATGACATTCATGCCTTATGTCTCCTAATGAGGGAGATGGTTTTAGTTTTAGTGTGAGTGATTTACCTACGTTAGGCCCTTAATGAATGGAATATATCTACATGAATTGAGCCTGTGTTCACCTGCCAAGGGTTAAAGTGTTCCTATGTTGTAGACCTACCTGCTTTGCGACACCCACTGTACTGAATGTGGTTGCGCCTAGGTTGGTACAGGTTCTTCCTCATCTACAGTGTAATGTGCATATAGATTCTTGCTAAGTGAATGTCGCTAAATGCATTTGAAGTCTATGTTTTGACCTGCAACCTATGACCTATCGTTTTACCGACTTGTCAATGAGATTAATGCTACTGCCTTTTAATGGCGTAACGTTTTACTGTTATAATGTGCTTGAATGAATTTACGCACGGGTTTTGAAAAGCTAAATGAATTGCAATGTTGCCTAAGATTATCTGCCTCATCTATTGCTGATCTAAAATTGGATAAAGGATCTTGTTTTTATACAAAAGCCTGGTGTGGTGTCTCCTTTATTGTTGCGCATTACTGAGTCAGTGTGAGTGTGTGCTGCACAAGTGCTTAACACATTGCCTTCGGGTGCCTTCCTACCTCGCGCCAAGCTACCGTGCCGGAATCGGTGACCCCGCTTCTAACATTGGTGGCAGAAGTGGGAGGTAGACGACAGATCCCTGTCCAATCTGGCACTTGCTAGCCTTGATGGTTAGGCCAGCCCGCTGTAGAGCCTGTAGCACCTCCTGGAGATGCTCCAGATGGTCCTCCCAGCTGCTGCTGAAGACAGCTATGTCATCCAGGTAGGCAGCAGAGAAGGCCTCTAGGCCAGACAGTACCTGGTTAACCAACCGCTGGAAAGTGGCCGGAGCATTTTTCAGCCCGAAGGGCATCACCCGAAATTGAAAGTGGCCCTCGGGGGTGGAGAACGCAGTCTTCTCCTTCGCTCTGTCTGCCATGGCAATCTGCCAGTATCCTGACGTCAGGTCGATGGTACTCAGATACCGAGCTGCTCCCAGTCGGTCAATGAGCTCATCCGCCCGAGGGATCGGGTGAGCATCAGTCTTGGTCACGGAATTCAGACCACGGTAATCCACACAGAACCGAAGTTCTGGTGTGGTGCCCGGTGGGGCTGCTTTCGGCACCAACACCACTGGACTAGCCCAAGGGCTGCTGGAAGGCTCAATCACCCCCAGCTCCAACATCTTGGCCACCTCACTCTGGATGCTGGTTCTGACTTTGTCGGACAGCCGGTAAGACTTGGTTTTCACAGGCGGGCTGTCCCCTGTGTCCACATCATGGGTACACAGGTGCGTAATCCCAGGAGTGAGGGAAAACAACGAGGAGTACCGTTTCAATACCTGGCGGCAGTCCCCCTGTTGCTCAATGGTCAAGGATGGGGAGAGAACCACTCCCTCCACCGATCCATTGTTCTCTTTGGCCGCCAGAAGGTCCGGAAGAGGCTCGCTCTCCTCCTCTTCAGTCCCATCCGTCACCATCAGGAGAGTAAGTTCTGACTGCACCTGGTGTGGCTTAAGGCGGTTGATGTGGAACTCCCTGTGGGGTTGACAGGGGGTCTTGAGGTCTACTACATAAGTGGTCTGGCCTCTTCTCTCCAAAATTTCATACGGTCCAGTCCACCGGTCCTGGAGGGCGCTAAGCTCTCCGGGCTCCATGACCCACACCTTCTGTCCAGCATCCAACTCCATCGTCCGAGCATTCCGGTCATACCACTCCTTCATAACGGCTTGACTAGCCTCCAGATTGTCTGGGGCTTCCTTCCACAGCTTGGCTATTTGACTGCAGAATGCCAGCATGTAGCTGACCACATCACGGGGGAGCTTCTTAGAAGACTTCTCCCACCCCTCCTTCACGAGACTGAGGGGTCCCCTAACGGGGTGTCCATAGAGCAGCTCAAAGGGGCTGAACCCGACCCCCTTCTGCGGCACCTCTCGGTAGGAAAAGAGCAGACAGGGTAAGAGGACGTCCCACTTCCTTCTCAAGTCCTCTGGTAGGCTTCGGATCATCCCCTTCAGGGTCTTATTGAAGCGCCCCACGAGCCCGTTAGTCTGGGGGTGGTAAGGAGTGGAGAACCTGTAGGTCACTCCGCACTCCTTCCACATGGCCTGCATGTAGGCCGACATGAAATTCGTGCCCCTATCTGACACCACGACCTTGGGGAATCCCACGCGGGTAAAAATCCCCATCAAGGCCCGCGCCACCACAGGTGCAGTGATGGTCCTCAGAGGAATTGCCTCCGGGTACCGGGTGGCGTGGTCCACCAACACCAAGATGAACCTATGTCCCGAAGAAGTCGGCGGGTCCATTGGCCCGACACGGTCAATTCCCACCCGCTCAAAAGGGGTACCGACAACCGGGAGCGGTTCCAGAGGACCTTCAACTTAGTCCAAGTCTTGCCACTCGCCTGACAAGTCACACAGGTCTTACAAAAGGTGTCAGAGTTCATTCTCATCCTGTGCCAATAAAAATGTGGGACCAGTCGCGCAAATGTCTTGTCCTGGCCCAGGTGTCCTGCTAGGGGTATCTCGTGTGCCAATTCCAGCAGGAAGGCTCGGTAGCATTGGGGGACCACTAAGGCCCTTGATGACCCATGCACCGGAGCCTTAGGCTCACTGTAGAGGAGACCATCCTCCCAGTAGACATGGTAATTACCGGTCTCTTTACCAGTTGCTTGGGCTTCGGCCTGCTGCCGCATGCCTTCAAGCGTTGGGCACTCTCTCTGCGCCCGACAGAATTCCTCCCGGGTAGGCCCTCCTTCCTCCTGCCACTCTGCAGGGGTCGGCAAGTCCCCCACGGGAGCAACATCCACCTCAGCGGACTCCAGGGTCACCTCCGCGGGGGGGCTCCCCATCCATCTCGCAGGGTGCATCCTCAAGGATGTTTTCCTGTCCAGCAGTGGGCTGGGCCATTGTTTCAGGCTCCAACCCGGGTTGAGTTCCTTGCCGGGCAGCCATGGACCGCGTGACTACGCAAGTCCACCCTGGTAATCCCAGCATCTCAGCGTGGGCGTTGAACTCCACCTCCTTCCAGGCGGTATGTTCCAAGTCGTTTCCAAGCAGACAGTCAACTGGCATGGCAGGGCTCACCGCAACTCTCAACAGGCCTGAGACTCCTCCCCACTCAAAGGGAACTTGGGCCACGGGGTAATGACCCAGGCTATTATCAGCCATAACAACCGGGTGGAATACTTCAGGAATCACCTGCTCTGGGGACACCAGCTGACGTCTTACCATCGTCATGCTGGCACCCGTGTCCCTCAGAGCCTCCACCTCCTCCCCGTTCACCAGGACCCTCTGCCGGTACTTGGCAGTGTTCGAGGGTACCTGAACCCGTGGGATCATCTCTCTATCCCCCAGGGAAACTAAGGTCAAGCCTGTCCACTCACCCCCCCCTACCTAGGGACAACTCCTCCCAAAGCGCTGCACTGGCCACCCCGGGGCGCTTACCTCCTGTGGGGGCTGGGGTTCTCTTGCGACACTGGGGATCCCCCTTGTAGTGTCCAACCTCCCCGCACTCGTAGCACCGGACAGTTCTGGGCTGCTGACTCTTGTCAGGGTAAGTGGGTTTCTGGAATCCAGATTGGGGTGGGGAACCTACCCCTCTCCCATGCGGTCTATTTTGGGGGCCTTTAAAGAACTCCTTCTTTTTATCTCCCCCCTCTCTCTTCTGGGAAAACTCTGTCCACCTTTCGGGGGGTCTCCCCCGGATCCCTTGTGGGACACCCGAGTGCTAACCCAGGTATCCGCCTCCTCCGCAAGTTCCCGAGGATCGGTCAGCTTGCGGTCCACCAGGTGTTGGCGCAGCTCTGGAAAACTCTTATCAAGAAGGTGCTCTCTTAAAAATAGATTGTACAGCCCTTCATAATCACTCACTTCGCTGCCACGCACCCAACCCTCCAATGCCTTACGGGCATAATCAAAAAAATCCACCCAGTTCTGTGTGGGAAGCTTGTGGCTGTTGCGGAACTTCTGGCGATACTTTTCTGGGGTGAGGCCAAACTTTTTAAGCAGTGCCTCTTTCATGACAGGGTAATTTGTCTGATCACCTTTATCTAAAGTCAAGAGTGTGTCCCTTGCCAACGGAGGTATGTACCTATACAGGCCTCCCCCCCAGTACTTCTCAGGCACCCCATGGGCTACCAAAGACACCTCATACGCCGCCAACCACTTATCAATGTCATCCCCTACACAAACTGGCCATCACCTCCTTAGGTAGGTAAAACTTAGGCTCTCGTGGAACCTCAGCGGGTACGCTGCCACCATTCAAGTTGCCCTGCGTTTCCATCTGCAAGGCTCGGAGCTCTAACTCTTTCAGGCTCAGCTCATGCGCAAGCTTCTTCTCTTCCATGGCTAGCCTTGCCTGTTCTTGCTCCTTGTCCATCCTAGCAAGCTCTAGCCTCAATTGCCTCTCCTCCCTCCTGTCCTCGTACTCCTCCACAGACATACTGCTCGCTGACACACTACTGCCTGCCCTGGAACGTCTCCCTGGCAACACATTCTCACTGATGTCTATGTGCAGTAGGTCTAGCTCTCCTGGAGCCTCCAGCTCCCCCTGTTCCTCGACCACTCTCCCTTCCGGGTGGGCCAATACCCATGCCCTCAAGACTTTCAGAAGCTCCTCTCTCTTGGCGCCTCGATTGACAGGCACCCCCATCCCCCGACAGAACTCCCTCAGCTGCGCCACCGTATACATTTCAAGGTTGGCCAGCTCGAACTCCATCCTGACAGGTGGGGCCACAGACAACTTAAGGGAAAAAGTACTAGGACGTAGGCAACAGGTTAACACAGGAGCATGTACAGTCAGGCAATGAAGGGCGAATTGTTAGGCTTGCTTATAAATAGGTGTCCAATTGCGGCACACACTGAATCCCTGTAGGGTGCTGCACAAGCACAAGTCCTTATCCCACCGCTGCCACCAATGTTAGAAGCGGGGTCACCGATTCCGGCACGGTAGCTTGGCGCGAGGTAGGAAGGCACCCGAAGGCAATGTGTTAAGCACCTGTGCAGCACACACTCACACTGACTCAGTAATGCGCAACAATAAAGGAGACACCACACCAGGCTTTTGTATAAAAACAAGATCCTTTATCCAATTTTAGATCAGCAATAGATGAGGCAGATAATCTTAGGCAACATTGCAATTCATTTAGCTTCTCAAAACCCGTGCGTAAATTCATTCAAGCACATTATAACAGTAAAACGTTACGCCATTAAAAGGCAGTAGCATTAACCTCATTGACAAGTAGGTAAAACGATAGGTCATAGGTTGCAGGTCAAAACATAGACTTCAAATGCATTTAGCAACATTTACTTAGCAAGAATCTAGATGCACATTACACTGTAGATGAGGAAGAACCTGTACCAACCTAGGCGCAACCACATTCAGTACAGTGGGTGTCGCAAAGCAGGTAGGCCTACAACATAGGAACACTTTAACTCTTGGCAGGTGAACACAGGCTCAATTCATGTAGATATTTTCCATTCATTAAGGGCCAAACGTAGGTAAATCACTCAACACTAAAACCATCTCCCTCATTAGGAGGCATAAGGCATGGATGTCATACATCAGTTTTGCTTAGGCTCCTATTCAATTCAGGCCCTGTTTCTGAGGCCCGTGTGGTAAGGACCCGATTCGTGGGCAGGGCCGATCATGAGTAAGGGGGTGAGCAGGCCAGGCCTAAATACTATGACCGGGCCCAGCCTCATGCGCAGGGGAGGCAGTCAACATGGCAGCCTGAGGGCCCCGGTCCCTCTCAATCCACTCTGGGCGGTAGGCGGGGTTAGCGCTTCTTCCCTGAGCTCTCCTGGCGGCTCAGAATCCCTCCCAGGGCCTCCTGGGCTCACCTGGTTGTCCCGCTATGCGTGTGGGCCTCGGTGGGGCCAGGCGCCTCCTCCCCGGTCAGCCCGCTCCTCGTTACTCGTGGGGCCTCGACCGGGGAAGGCGGCGCTTCCACTCGGGACCCCAGTGCTCTCTGAGGGGCTGTGGACCAGCTGCAGGGGCTCCCGCAGGCAGGGCAGCCCCCGGACGTCGTCCCGCTCCGGGCTCCGGGCCTCCGTCGGCCTCTGGAGCCGGGGGCCAATGATGTCGCGGCTTTTCGGGGGCACGGCCTCTGACGCGGCCGTTGCTCTCGTTGCTAGGCAATGCCTCCCGCCCTCCTCTCAGGCCCAGCGCGGCCTTCGCTTCTCCTCAGCGCCCGGGCGGCGGCGGTGATCCTGGGCCCAGCGCTTCTTCTCCAGGCAGCGCGGGGGCCGCGGCGGTGAGTTTCCCTCCCAGCGCTTCTTGGGCAACGCGCACAGGGGCTGCGGCGGAGATTTTCAACCACCACAGTTGTGGGCAAGGTAGCGCCAGGGAGCACCCGGCGCTTGGGGGGCCAGGGGGTTGATTTAGCGCTGGAGCGCTTCTCAGGCACAGCGCTCCAGCAGGCAACACAGTACTTGGGGGGGTCAGCGCCAGCACTTCTATAGAGCACAGCGCTGGGGTTGAACACCGCTTCTTCAAGGCACAGCATACATCGCTTTACCTGGTGATCCCCAGCACAGGAGGTTGTAGCTTCTTCGTGGTGGTTCCTTTAATGCAGTTTCTGGCTTGTAGTTTCTTGGTTGCTGTTACTTGAATACAGTTACTTGGGGAAAAAGCGGGGGGTTGAGTTGGTGGGCACAAGAGCCGGATGGTTCCCTGCAGGCACACTGGAGGTGGTTCCCTGGGTCCCCTCACGCTGGGCAAGGTCAGTGGGTGGAAGGTGTTCCTCAGCTATCTTAGCACAGCAGTGCCTCAGCCCAGTCAGTACCAGTAGTGTAGGCCTCCCCCCTAGGCCCGACAGCCTATACTCCGACGGAGGTTCCCCCAGGTCCAGTGGTGCCCCAACTGACTAGAAAGGTTTCCCTCCAAACCTCTTATACCCCTAGGTCAGGTGACCCTCCTGAAGGCGGCAAAACATAACTCCTCCCCTAGCTGGAAGGTTCTAGAAGCTTCTTCATGTCTGGCTATGAGGCCCAGAGGCGGGAACGGCATGGATACTGTATCATTATGTCCCCGCCTGATCCTGACTACTAGTATGTGCGTGCGCAATGGCCCCTCCGCAGTAGCAGGGGCCTGTGGCAGCCATCTTATTAGGAGAGAGCACCTGCACTTCAGCACTGTTTGGCAGTGGTAAGGCGCCCAGAGACCTAGGTCCAACAAAAGTGTAGTGGCAAAAATGAGGCGCAAGAGCAAAAAAAACGGTGTAAGACCACCCTTGGGCTGACAGGTCTAACACAAGCCATAAGGGACTAATGAATCATCTTACTTGGAAGAGCATGAGCCTCTTCTCCGTGAAGTTCAGGATCATCAGGGTGATCATGGCCAGGTAGGAGTATGGGCTCTTGGCATGATGTTTGTTTTTCTACCACTTTACTTTCTCCTTCTGGCCTTGCTCCCTCCGAGTCTAGTCCCCTTACACCTCAGAGCCCTGTCTCGCCAGGCTGTCTTCCTTCATGGAATCCAGGACCTCCACAGGTGCTAGGTCTGTAGTTCTTGAACTCCACATTATCCACTTTCTTAAAAATCTGTCCAATAACACCATCAGTGGACCCTCACTCCTAGACAGACCCGCTAAACCACTCTCTTCATTGGCGTTGCGGTCTGCTGAGCAACCATGAAGCTGGGACCGCAGGCGAAAGCATTTGTCTCATCACACTGAGTCCCAACTAGGGCACATCAAATTTTGAGAACTGCTTGACCTGGCTGTCAAAGTCGGGTTTAAAAGGGTACTGGGCTCAGACTGTGACATTACTGAAAGCTTCTGCTGTTAATCCTTGAACCTAAAAATTGGGTGCCTGCAAAAGGCGTCTCTATTTGGGACTTGACTGTGGGGTGAAATCCACGAGAAAACAAGTAGGGTAAAAAAGGCTATGCAGTATGTAGCTAGTCATGAGAAGAGTGTCATTTTATACCCGACATTACAGTGGATGAATTTGTGTACCAGTACCCACTATCTCGTTGGGGTTGGTTGTTAAATATGAATACAAAGAAAGTCATAAGCTAGCTTCCAACTACAAAAACCACAATGCTAATTATGTCACTTTTAACTCAGTCTTCTGCATAACAGACAAATTTGTGTTGCACAGGTTACATACACACACATGTATTTCCTCCTGTGGGCAGGCCGAATCAAAGTAGACAGTTTAAGAAAATTGCATTAATACAGTACGGCCTAGTCATCGTATGTCAGTTCTGACTCCTCCAGTCAGCAATTGGTATGCTGGGATTGTTGTTTTTTTGTTTTTTTAAATGCTGGGATTTTTGCATCCATGCAAGCTCAGGTTGTAAGGAGGTGTTTATAATGGGCCATGATGGAGCGCTCTGGAGTTGAGGCTGATGGAAGTGTGAGATATGCAGAATATCTTTCAGTGGCTCAGAGTGGTGTTCAGAATACTGAGCATCCAATTGTTGGCCCCTCTGCAGAGCACACAGAGCATTGGTGCCATTGTAACTATGATTATATGCAAAAGCGGGAGAAGGAGGTACAAATCACCTTAAACAGAGACAGGGAAAAAGTAAATGAAAATGCAGTTCTTATCGGTGACTGTGTCACTCTGAAGACCACTATGCCTTCAACAAACCACAGGTGCAGTTACTTTTCTTTTTGCCATGCCCATTTTCACAATTACCCATCCCACTTAAAGCCGTGGTGACAAGTTTGATTTCTCTTTTCACTGGCAGCACGCTTGAGACATTATAAAATAAACTGAGAGTCAGCCCATCTGTGCCATGGAAGGGATAGGGGGTGCAAATTAACAACTGTCTGCAGCTCACTGCAGAGTGGTGAGTGGGTAGAGGTGGGCCAGCCAACAAATTAAGAGGAAGAGCTGAGCCATAGGTAGGCTGTGACTAAGCCTATGTACGAGACGAGCCCTCAAAATATTTGACATGTAAATTTGCCAACAAACAACGCTAGACTATGATAAGCTCTCTTCAAGATTAAAAAAAGCATCTTTTTATATGCTGGAGCTTTTCACATTAGCAGATCAGTTTATTTCAAAAGTATTTATTAAAAGTGGGAGTTTTTAAACAGGAAAGTGAGGAACATTCCTGCCTCAGCTCTGATGACCATGCTATAAGTGAACAAAGAGGCAAGTCAGTTGTCATGCATGCAGTGTAGGTATCCTAGATTTTTTATTAAAAGATGGAGCAACCTTTATATGCTGTTGAATAAATGTTTGTTTAATGGATTGCACATTCTGAACTCCAGTATTAGAGCTGGTCTCATGTGATAAACAAAAAGAATGCTCGGTGAAATAATGTATTTGCCTAAGATCACACAAGTTGCTCAAGCAGGAATGGATACCAGATTTTCCAGTTTCATGCTTTGCAATTCAGCTACTAGAAAGGTATTTCTTTCTGCCATCAAAGGATAATGCTTTGTGCTTAATTCCTAAAGGATGTGATTAGATGTTGGTGACAGGCAGAATCCACAGTTTATTTTGCACAGTTTTACATAACACGGACCTTGGACAGTTTTACCCAGCGCTTTACAATAGATACTGTATATTATTTTTATCAGCACCACTGCCAACAATAGATACATTCCTGGAGCGGGCTCTGGACGCCTCTGCTACATCCTTGCAGGCCCCCGGCCCCTGACCGTAATAAAGCAAGAAGCATGTATGTGCAGCTACTGCCTGCTCCAAGCTCCGTGACACACTGGCAAAACCAGTGCAGCCTAGAGGAAGTCATTTTACCTACATTCTGCTCAACCACACGGCCTTAAACTCCTCGCATTTCACATTCCAAGAAAGTGACAATCCCGTCTCTTGCAAGGAACAGTGAAGTGCGCGCTTTGGAAGAGTGTGTGCGCGCCCGGAGTAGGCAGTGTGCGCGCCCGCGCAAGCTACAGGGAACAATGCTGGCAAGTAATTTTGTGGATTCACATGCTGTGCATTAGATTACGAAGCAGTTTCTCCCGTCTTGGGGAGGCTGTGGTAAGAGGAAGACTTTGCGAACAGGTGCTGAAGTACTTTTTTGTCCTATTTGCGCTTCCTTATTCATTTGTATGTCCACACAGTAAAGTTTGGTAAATGTGTGTGGTGAAGCCCATGTGGCTGCTGCACATATAGTGTCAATGGGCACATTGGCCATAAATGCCAGGGTAGCTCCTTTTTTTCTAGTGGAGTGAGCTGTTGGTCGTCCCGTTAATTCCTTGTTAGCGGTGGCATAGCATAGCTGGATGGTTTGGACTATCCATCGTGAGATTGTTGCTTTTGAGACAGGTGTTCCTGTGTTGGCATGTGAGTAGGCAACAAACAGCTGTTTGGATTTGCGTGTTTGTTCCGTTCTCTGTAGGTAATACAGTAGTGCTCTCCTTACATCCAGGGTATGGAGGCTTTTTTCTCCTTTAGTTTTTGGGAGGAGAATATTCTGATCTAAATGATATTTGGTCACCACCTTTGGCAGGAGTAGTGGGTTTGTTTTTAAAATAACATTGTCCTTGTGAATTTGCATGTATGGTTCCTGTATGGTTAATGCTTGTAATTCACTTACTCTCCACAAGGATGTAATAGCAATGAGAAATGCTGTCTTTAAAGCAATGTGTTTAAGTTCTGCTTTATGCATGGGCTCAAAAGGTTTTCCCATCATTTGTGTGAGCACTGTGTTTAGGCTCCACATGGGCACTGGAGCTGTTCTAGGGGGAGCAATTCTTTTAGACCCTTCTAGGAATCGTTTTATGACTGGTCTTGTGAAGAAGCTTTTGCATGTTTTTCCTCTGGTGTATGCTACGATGGCAGCGAGGTGCACCTTTATGCTTGAGTAGTTGATGTGACTGTCTAGGAGATAAGTCAGGTATATGATTACTGTTTCTTGTGTGCTGATTGAGTTAATTTGATTGTTAGCTGTGCACCAGGTGGTGTATCGCTTCCATTTTGCGGCATAGCATTTTCTTGTTTGTTTCCTTGCCTCCCTTCGAATTTCCATAGTTTGATGAGGCAGGTTGAGGTGGCCAAACGATGTATTCAGGCGCCAAGCCGCTAAATGTAGCGTTGTTGGTTCTGGGTGAAAGATTTGGCCCTGTTGCATCGTCAATAGGTCTTTGTCCGTTTTGATTTTGATCATTTGTCCCCTGGACAGTTCTAGTAGACTAGAGTACCATGTCTGTCTTGGCCATTGCAGGGCAATGAGAATTTGGTTTGTTCCTGGTTGTCTTGCCTTTTCCAGTACCTTTTGTATTAGGGGTATTGGTGGAAAAGCGTATGCAAATGTCCCTGACCAGTTGAGCGACAGGTGGTGAGGAAACCTCGAAGCAAAGCACTGGCATTTTTTGTTCTGTATTGTAGCAAAAAGGTCCATCACTGGTGTTCCCCAGAGATTGAAGATGTACTGTACTGTCTTGTGTTTCAACTCCCATTCGTGGGAGCAGTTGTTTTGTCTGCTCAGTTGATCTGCTGTAGTGTTGTATATTCCCGGTAGATGAACTATTTGCAGATTGATTGCTTGAGATACTGCCCATTGCCAGATTTCCTGTGCTAGTTTGCTCAGTGGAAATGATCTCGTACCTCCTTGCTTGTTGAGGTAGAACATTGTTGTGGTGTCTGTCTGAATCAGGACAGTTCTCCCTTGATTGTGTTTCTGGAACGCTTTCAGTGCTAGGAAACAGTTTATTTCCAAGTAGTTGATGTGTTTTATGAAATCCTGTTCGTTCCATTGACCATGTACTTTCAGTTGTTTGCAGTGCACTCCCAATCCGTTGAGGGATGCGTCTGTAGTGATTGTCACAGAAGGAGTTGGGTTCCTGAAAGGTCTGCCTTGTGTTATGTTGTTGGATGCCCATCATTGTATCTCTGCTTGCAGCTTGGGTGTAACAACCACTAGATCCTCCAAACTCCCATTGGCTTGAGACCATTCCTGGAATGGACGCATATGTAGTCGATCATGAGGGATGAGTGGGATGCATGATGCCATCATGCCCATAAGTTTCATAACTCTCCTCACTGTCAGAGATGGACCCTTCTGGTAGAGGGAGGTTTCTTGTGTTATTGCTTGTATCCTCTTTTGCGTCGGCTACGTCCGCGTGTTCCTTGAGTCTAGTCTTGCACCTAGGAAAGTTTTTTCTCTTTCCGGTTTTGTAGATGATTTCTTGTGGTTTATTGAGAACCCTAGTTCTTGTAACGTGTGAATAGTTGTCTGAATGTGTCTGAGGCATCTTTGTTTTGTGCTTGCCCTTATGAGCCAGTCGTCCAGGTAAGGGTAGACGTGTAATCCCTCCTTTCTCAGGTGTGCCGCAACTGCTGCTAGGCACTTGGTGAAGACGTGTGGTGCTGACTTTATTCCGAAAGGGAGTACTTTGAACTGATACTGTGTTCCCTTGTGTAGGAACCGTAGGTACTTTGTGTCTTTTGTTCATTGGGATGTGTAAGTAGGCGTCTTTGAGGACTATTGTTGCCATGTAATCTCCTTTTTGAATCGGAGGGATTATCTCTTGGAGAGTACACATTTTGAAATGTTGTGTTAAAATGAACTTGTTTATGAACCTTAGGTCCAGGATTGGACTTAGTGATAGATCTTGCTTGGGCACTAGGAAATATGGTGAGTAATTTCCTTTGAAGTGCTCTTGTCTTGGTACCAATTCTATTGTTTGTTTTTGGAGTAGGTCCTTGATCACCGAATTTAACTGTACGAGTTCTGACTTTAGGAATTTTCTTATTCTTGGTGGGTTTGCAGGCGGTGTACTTGTGAGCTCTATGCAATACCAGTATTTTACTAGATTTAAAATCCAATTGTCTGTTGTGATGTTTTGCCACTGTTGTAAGAATTGTGATATTCTTTTCCCCACTGGTGCTTTGTGCGGGTCCTTCTCTGTGTGGGAGTCAATTTGAGCCATTTCCTCTTCCTCTAGAGGGTTGGCTTCTGCCCCTGCCTTTTCCTTGAAAGGGCTGTTTTGGCTGCTGCTGCCAACCTTGGTATCCGGTTTGTTGGCTAGTCTGTTGTCCATTACCTTGACCTTGTTGCTGTTGTGACATTTGCTATTCTTGGCCAAATGTACCTCTTCCTGTGGGCTTTCTGTTGTTGAAGCCACCTCTTCTGAAGGTACCCCTCTGCTGCAGGGCTCCCATTGCTCTTGCGGTCTCATTATCTTTTTTGATTTGTTGGAGGGATTCGTCCACCTCCTTTCCAAACAGTGCCTCCCCTGTGAAAGGCCGGCTGATGATGGAGGTTTGAACCTCCTGTTTGAAACCTGAAATTCTGAGCCAGGCATGTCTTCTGAGGGTGGTACCTGTGCACATTTGTCTGCTGGCAGTGTCTGCTGCATCTAGTGCAGATTTAAGGCAAGTATTTGCGATGTTCCTGCCCTCTTGGACGATAGATTTTGCACTTTTCTTGTCCTCTTCGGGGAGCTCGTTAATGAGCTCCTGTATGTCGCTCCACTGCTGGTGGCCGTATCTGTTCAATAGGGCATTAGAGTTTGCGATGCGCCATTGCGTCACTGCCTCCTTTTCCATTTTTCTCCCCACCATATCCATTCTCTTGCTTTCTTTTTCTGGTGGGGGCCCAGTGTTAGAAAGTGAGTTAGCTCTTCTCTTGGCTCTGGTGACGATGATGGAGTCTGGCACCGTGTTCCCCTGAATATATTTAGGGTCCTTGGAGGAGGCCTTGTACTTTTTCTCGACCCTTGGAGTTCCCCCTTTGCTTGAGGCTGGTTCCTTAAACGCTTCCTTGCCCTGGTCCAGAGTGCTTGTTAGCATCGGTAGATATTGTGTCCCTTTGTTGGCTGGAGCTAGTGTTATTAGAAGGAAACATGTGTCTCCCTTTTCCTCCTCAAGGGGGACTCCGAAAGTGTCTGCTGCCCTATTAACTAGTGCATTGTAGAAGGCGATATCATCTGGTGGTGATGCCTTCGATGGATAGCAGCATATCTCCTCTTCGGGACTTTCGGTGTCGAGGTCGTTCCAGGTGTCCTCGAAATTTTCAGAGGCTCCCTCCTCTTCAGGAGCGTCTGTATAGTCCTCGAGATCTTCCTTGCGAGGTTCGGGGTTGGTGGTGATTTGAGGATCTCCTCTTCTTCCCCTTCGGTGTCTTACACTTCTTCGACGTCGTCCGGTTCGGTGAGTGGTGCTTTCAGAATCTGGAAGTCAATTAATGAAGCGTCATACTCCTTTTTCTGGAGGAACATGGCCATCTCGGGCTTGAGTAGTTTCCTCTTCTTTTCGACTTCGAGGGTTCTCTTGGCTTGGACGCCAGAGACTTTCTCTTTTTGGGTGCGCTTGCCTCTGGTTTCGACGGCGGTGCGCTTCCTTTCGGGGTTTCGTGTTCGACCCTGGGTTTCGGCGTCTTATGCAACTTTCCATCCTTGGTGTCTCTTGGCAGGGTTCCGTGGGGTTCTTTAGATCGCGGCTGACCCTTGATCGCCTTTTTCTTCGGCGTCAGGGCTACCTTAGGTTGTGCCTTGTTATCGTGGCCCTTCAGTTCCGACAGATGGGTATGGTGTCTTACCTTATCCGTCTTCTTCCCTGTGACGCTGGCCTTCTTGTGGGCGTGTGGTTTTTCGGAGTCCCCTTCCAGAATTTCGACGTCTGATCTCTCGTGCGTTGATTCTGCTGGCACTCCTTGGTCTTCATCATCACTGGAAAAACCCAGGTCTTAAAGGGAAGTTTTCTTCGACGTCTGAGACATCGTGGCGTAGTGGACCTCTCTCTGTTTTCGACGAGTCCTGAGTGTCTTCGGCTGGAACGCCGCGCAGGCCTCACAGTCCTTGTCCTTATGGTCCTTGGGCAGGCAGAGGTTGCACACGTTGTGTTGATCGTGTTGCGCAAACTTGTGGTGGCACTCGGGGCAAAGCTTGAAGGGGGTATTTTCCATGGCCCCTACCTCGCCATTTGTCGACCTTAGAGGTCGGCTGTCATGTCGAACCCAGAGTAGTGTACTTATCTCCGGTCACGGTGTCAATAATCGGTGAAGTTCACTGGAACTTTTCGGCCCTTTTCTTCTATTTTCGGGGGTATCCTGAAAAAACTTCGGAGCTTCCCGTCTTGCCTCCAGACCTAACGGCGGAAAAAAGAATCTGAAGATGGCTACCACGCACAACGACCTACAGGACGCCGTCTGACGTCACACAGGGGACGTACCTGGCACCAAATGGTGGTCTATGACGCCCAAAACAAGAAAAAAACAAAAACATACAAACAATGACTATTCCAGACCCAACCACTAGATGGCCGAATAATGCACAGCATGTGAATCCAGAAAAGGATTCACGCTGCAAAACACAAAGATATTCTACCCAGAGTTAAAGGAAACTCTTGGTAGAATTGGCCAACCGGGTGGAAAAATGGAGCACTCACAAGCTTTTATCCGGCCTGTCTAGATACAATGGGATTCTTTTGCCTTCATCAAGTGCTCATGAAACCGGTGGTAGAGGTTCCTTGAAATACAGTTTGTGGCCATATTTGGTGTTACAGATTTTATCCCTTGCATCCAACAATAAACCTGTTTTTTAAAGCAATGTTTGCTCTATTATAATGGGAAAGATATGAAAATACCACATGGATTGACCACATTCTTACACCTTGAAGCAGTTAGGCCACAACCTTAAACAGAAATGCCATGTCTGGCTCTTATTTATTTTACCTGAAACAGAAATGGCAAATGTTTGGCTCTAATTTATTTATAAAGTATAACTGTTTCCTATAGAAATCCTGAACTAGGACTAAAAAAAGGAACTAACAAGGAGTGGTGGAGAAGGCAGGAGAAAGGGAGAGGCATGCATTAACAGAGCAAGTGGGTTTTCAGTTTTTTATTAATAGGAAGTTGAAGAATTGCCTGCTGAAGGTCAATGGGAAGATCATGTCAAAGTTTGGCACCAAAAATTTTAAACTGTTCCCCACAGCATGTCTTGCGGTGGTGGAGACACGGAGGAGGTGTGGACTGAGCAGTGATAGACACCATGAAGGGGCCTAGGGTGACATCCGAGAGGAGAGAAGCTTATAGTCAGTGTTGTAATAACTCCAAATGATCAAACAGAGGAACATAAAATGGATGTGTTGCTTGCACAGGTAACCTATGCAAAGAGCGGCATGCTTCAGAGACATGGCAGGCTGTGAAAACCTGCCGGTAGGTGAACTGCCATGTTTTGGATCTTCAAAAGTTCAGTAAATTGGAAGCTTAGGAGGTGTAAATAAAGGGAATTCTAATTGTCCAGCCGAGACTGTTATGTTTCATATAGGTACCCCAACATAGGCTCAGGTAATCACCTAACCTTTCACCTATATTCTCCCCTACCATTACACTACATAACGGTTCTTGAGACTGACCTTTTACCTAGTTATGGTACTGCTTACAGGACGTGGGGTTTTCCCTGAAAACTAGCTTCATCAATTATGCATGAGGATTCTTGAAAACTCAGCAGGACTACCATCTCCTGCATAATACCTATGTATAAGGGTCATTCCTTCCGTCATCCTTGGTCCGACATGACACAGCAAGGTAGAATCCCTGAGGGTACCACTTTGGGTATATAAACACCATATCTTGCTGGGGTAAGGCAGAGGAGAAAAGGACTTCCATGCTGACACACTGACGCGAGACGCTGAGGTTCCTGCACGCAGACACTCCAGCTCGAAGTGGTCGGACATCCCTTGCGGGGTGTCCACCTCGAGACCAAGACGGGGTCCCACAGTCTCCCACGTCAGGTAATGGGTTGACTTTATCCTAGAGGGATTCTTGGCTTTACACCTACATACATGCTAGGTACACTTCGGTACATCCAGTTAGTGTTGCATCGTAGGAGTACGCATTTATTACTGTCATGTACTTTATATACTTGCCTGTATTCATTGTTTTAGCACGATGGTAGAAATGTACCATCCTTTTACTCTGTTGGTGCTTCTAATCATTTATATCTGTTTCTGTCTAATGGTTGTTTCAGCACACCTATTTTAAACTAGAATGGCGCTGGTTCAATAAAGGCTTATTGGTAAACGTCCCCACCGTTTATTCTGTGCATTTCTCTGAGACAAAGTGAGCACGAGTGACTGAGCGAAAAGTATCGCACTGTTTCCACGATCCTAAGGGATCAGGGTTGTCATGTTCGATAATTGCCAAGAACTATTCTCTCCTTGGTAAGAGTGGTTTCTAGTGGCACTGTGAGCTAGCTGGTATACAGGCTAACATACCCGGTGTGGGTGTCTAGAATCAGTCTGGACACCAATCCTACAGTGTATGTTGTCTAAACGCGCAGATCCTATATCGGTTTAGAGGGCCTACGTTGCAGAACTAATCGCAGAAGTCCTGTTTTCATGTTGGACGCTAGGAAGAATTCTTATCAAAGGCTCTCATGCAGCTTGAGCACAGTGGAGCAGCAGGATATACATGAGACTACCACAGGAAGCAAAAGTTGACAATAATCCATACTACAAAAACAGGGTGATGGAACCAACAAATTCGATAACAAAGCTGCTTAATGTTCATTGTGAAGAAATGTAGCCATCAATCTTGAAACACGCCACTGCCACAGAATCTTTTATAGAAGTATCAAAGATTTGGGCCACAATGGTGGACAACCTTTAACCATTGCTGTTCCACCCAAATCAACCCCCCCATATGACCCAAACCTGGGGGTTAGAGAGAGCCATGAGCAGCAAGGCTACCAACCAACCAGTACAATCACATGCAACGTTGATCAAAAATGAATTGCCTCAGCCAGATAATATTGAAACCTTGGACACCTCGCTCCCATGGGTTCAGTTCCCAAATGGTTGAAAATCACATAACAATATATACTCGCTCTTGAAATCAATGATAAACCCCAGGAACCTAACTAACTACCAGCGTATCTTGAATATCTCATATAAAACAAGATACAGACGAGATAAAAAACAAGATACTGAAAAGAAAGATGCACATCAGCTTCAGGAGATTGTGGAAGTCAAAGGCCTTTAACACGACTGGGTTTTTTTTAAGACTAAGAGCAAACACCGAGCCCCAGCCCAGACTGACTACTGAACTTGGTTTCAGTTTTAGCAAACAGCTGAAGTGCGGACTGATTACTAAACTTCGTTTCAATTTAAGCCTCTTTTATGGAGGATCAACCTCCCGCTTCACTCAATCTGGACTGTGAATGAGAAATAACAGTATTTTTTTTTTTTAAGGTGGGCTACGCGCCTGAACATTCCGTCGCTAACGGTGGAGCTTGATATCTTGCTGCTGGTGGGCTAAACTACCACAGAACCAACAGTTTGTCCTGTGACTGCCTTGGTCCAGAAAAACCCTTGGTACCTCAGGCCTAGCCTGCCATTGCTTGCCAGTTTAAAAGAGGATGGCCTCTATTTTGCCTGAAGATAAACAAAGAAAGCATAATTGAGTGAAGCTGGCACAGTCCTTACAGCTGTTCTCAACTGCTATGTTGTTGGAGTCCAATAAACAGAAAGGGAGAGAGAGTCAGAAAGAGTGAGAAAGTCAGTGAAAGGACATGGGAATATCTGAGAAAAACAGCCTGATCAAGTTGGAGTCTGAGTGACTGAGTGAGACAGTATGAAAGAATGAGGGAGTATGAAAGAGTTAGAGGGTTTAAGAGTGAGACAGTGTGACCGTTCGAAAGTGAGAATATCTGAGAATTACAGAGACAGGGAGTGGCAGAGCAATAGTAAGAGAATGAGAGAGAGGAAATAAAGTGAGAACAAGAAAATAAGTGAGAATTAGTGTGAATGGATACACAGATAAGAGAACTGAGTTTAGCTCATGAATCTAGAGCTTTATAGGTAGAATGCAGAATTCAAGTCATTAGACCTGCATGTTTGGCAACATTTTCCAGATTTTTTGTGTAGCCTGGACAGACAACCAGGGATTAAATAGTTAAGTGATAGGTCATTCACTTGGAAATAAACTCTGATGAAATGAAGATGCACCTCTAGCTGATTTGTAGTTCTGTAGGGCTGGGCTCCTACATACAGTGTTCGTACCATACATGCTTTGGTGAATTGAGACAATCTAATAATACCATGAGGGGGAGGTAGTTCAGATTTAGTTTAGAGGAGTGGCAGCCGGCAACCACTACTGTGGACAAATCTATCCTACCACATACCACCCCTTACCTTCAAGTGAGCAAAACAAGGAAGATATCACCAGCAATTCAGCAAAAAAGTAATCATGACTGACACCCCACACATACTGTATTACTGCCACTTTTTTGTGTAGCAATTATTATATTGGCATTAATTAAGTACCACAAAATAACAGCAAATACAATGACTTGCAAGTCCAGCATAAACCCATAATGAGATACAATTGCTGTTTGCAATACATGCACCAATACCAAACAATACTAAAATATAAGAAAGGGAGAAAAAGATGGAGAGGGGTGAGAAAAACTATAGATGGAGAAAAGAAGGGAAAAGGGGCAGGAAGAAAAGAAGGGAGGGAAGACAAAACTAAAAAGCAGGGAAGAGAGGGCAGAGAGATGCGACGTTCAGCCGAAGCTCAAGTATAGTAATGCTGAGGGTAGGTAGGGGGAGGCAGAAAGTGGGGAGGGGGATTATGCCGTGATGAGGTAAAATCAAGAGTCATGGCGAATTGGGAGGTGGCATCCTGTAGAAAGGGAGAGCATGTGAGAAGAAAAGTATCTGCTTTGTCTATTAAATTGTAAATGACCTTTTCATAGAATGTTGTCCTTTACATCTCTGCGAGCCATTCCTCATGTGACGGCAGTTGTGGAGAACACCAATGTCGCAGAATACAGATCTTGGCAGCTGTAAGGGCAGTGATGAGCAGGAGACTGGCATGGTAGGTCAGCTCGGAAATACCCGATAAGCCATGGAGGAGAATTAGGGGGTCCAGAAGTGGCGAGGGCAAACCCATAGATTCCCGGAGCATGGACCCCACTACGCTTCAGAAGGGGGGAATGAAAGGACAATCCAGTAATAAATTAACTATATCACAGGGCCCGTGATCACAACACCAGCAGGCATAGTGAAGGGAGCAACCCTGCAACCTGAAGCTGTGATGGGGTCCAGTGCCAGCCCTGAAGGATCTTAAAAAGACTGAGCTTCATCAGGGCCTCCAAGAAATCTGACCAATCCTCCTCATCATATTCCACCTACAGGCGAGCCTGCCAGGTCGTCCTGAGGCTACCCAATTGTGGCTTGGCGTAAAGGTGGCCAATCAGGAGATTGTAGAATCCGGACAGCACGCCTTTAAACTGACCACAGGTGTCAATATTAATAATAAATAACAATAATACTTTTTATAAAGCACATGGCTATATCACGTGAGGTGTTCCAGCACTTAAGATGAGAGCACAGGTGATCAGGGGATGGTCCAGGGTTGGGGACCCAGTTTGCTCAGCAAGCAATGACGTAGGTGTGTGTAGCGCCATTGTTGAGTATGCAGTAGGCCATGTTTGTCCCGTAGCATCTCAAAGGACTTGAGTTTGCCACCGGAAATCAGGTGTCTGATGGTTTCAATCCTAGCTCTGCGCTAGGGGCCCCAGTCAAGCATGGCCCCATCCCTATGTGAATACCAGTATTGCTCCAGAGGGGAGCTTTGTCATGCAGATACGCATCCACCGAAAAGAGCTTGTGAGCCCGTATCCAGGTGGTGTACATGGCTTTAAGCATAGGGTTGGGGGAGTCGCCGGCGGGGTCAGGAAGATAGAGGACCTGTAATCTCAATGAGTCCTCCTGGTGTCTGTGTTCGTTCGCCATCCATAACGTGGGGTCTTGGACCCGGGGTGTATGTATGCCATTTGTGCCAAATGTAAGGCTAGACAGCAATGCTCCACAGAGGGCAGGCCCAGTCCCCCTGCTGATCTATGGGTGATAAGCTTCTGAATTTCCAGGGAAGGTCTCGCTGAACCCCAGATAAAGGCCTTAATGGTCTTGTCTATCTGATGGAGGGTCGAGAGGGGTATTAATTAGAGAAGCATGTCCAACACATACGTGATTCAGAGGAGGGTAACCATTTTCACCGCTTGAGTCCGTCCCCAGAAAGAGATTCAGGTGGAAATACTTCACTAAGTCCAATTGAATTCGCTCCATAGGTGGGTCCAGGTATCCGCCACCATGCGCTCCTGGCCCCTGCTAACTAGGATGCCCAAAGATCCTGCCACATCAATTACCCACACTCTTCAGGTAATGTGGCTCACACTTTGGGCAAACAGTGGATGAGGAACCACCACAATGGGAACAAATGTTACAGGCAAGTCTGCTGGCATTCTTTCAGCTTCACATCATCTTTACTTCAGGACGACACAATTTTGAAATTATGATCATGTTGCATTTCCTTCTCAAGTGCTTTATCCACAATACTTGCATACTGTGCTTTTAATATTCAGATTGCAATAGTTGTTGCCCCAACATGGCACCAAAATGCAAGTGATAGCTCAAAAACTAGATGCATAAAGGAACATCAAGCCTGTAAAGGTATCAACATTTTAACTGAAAGGATTCATTTCGAGAGCTTTATGATTTGCAATTTCTTATTTACATACCTTAATAGGCATTGCATTCTAAAAAGGAAACCCTTTTTACCTTGAGCCATCTGCCTCTGAATGAAAGGTGGCCATTTACCACAAGAAGAATGTGTTTTTCAGATCTGTCACCACGACCTAGTGAATGGCTAATATTACAAGTGATTGGTGCATGCGCTCTGAATAATATGCACAGTTCCCAGAACTTTCTGAGATGCACGTATATTACTAAAAAAAAATGAGGCCAAGTGCTTGTCCAATATTTTGCTAGGTATGGACTTGGGTGCAGAACATTCTAAGATAGATTCTGTAATCCGAGTGATATCATTACTCACAGCCTGCCTCAATGTTTGCATTCTATGGTGATAGAGCCAAACACGTTGAATTATTATAATCGCGTCATGACTGCACTATTGCCTTGGCCGCATTGTTTAAATAAATGAAGAGGGAAAATTCTACACATTTGTCTCCATTAAAAGAATACATTTGGTACTAGATCATTCGTCTGAGTAGCCCAGAGTAAGTGAAGGTCAAACAGCAAGCCAAGACTACTAACCACAATGACAATAATGAGGGTAATCAACCAAAGATGAATGTGCTATTTGCGCAGTAGCAAACGCTTAGAATGCCTATTATTTCACATCAGCTACTTATTTTAAATGTGTTATGTTATGAGCTCTGCTTGTGGTTTCGATCATCTTAAAATTAGTTGGCACTTACCAAGCAAAAATAACTACAAATCAATAGGTTTGGAAAGTTCAATTAACTCTTTTGAAACATTAAGATATAAATTAGAGTGACATTTATTTAATGAAAATATAGGGGACAGTAACTAAGATATAAAAAATGAACCAAACAAAGGTCTGAGAAAAGTGCAAGATTTACAATTCAGTGCTAATAGACAGATTTTATAGTGTAATAAAAATAGGGTACTTAGAACTGGAACTGATGAGACAGAGAAACCAATGACCTGCAGATGGAAATTACAAAAAACTATGCATGCTTAATTAAAAAACCCAAGTATAATTTGGAAATATTAACTTACCAAAATCTTTATTATTTCCTCTGGTTTTTTGTCATCTACTGATATCCCATTAACTTCTCGAAGTTCATCACCAACGTGAATAAGCCCTACACACCAATATAAAAGAATAATTTTATTTTAACGATCGACATTTACAGTGGAAGGAGTAGAAAGTAATTGGTGCAAACTAATCTTTACATACATTGAGGAAAATACAAAAAAGTTAAATAAAATAATACACATTGATAATTAGCCAAAGAAGTCACCTTAAGAGGAAATGGGCAATGACGTTTGGTAGGCACAAACCATTGCAGACATATAGCCATGGGCATCAAGAAGTGGTAGCTGTGGGGAATTTGAGGGGAACTGGGGAAAAGCTTTAGTCTCTCTTGGTCGTTGGTGCACCTAATACCTCTCCTTGATACCTCTGTTAGGGGTCATAAAGAAGACAGGAAGAGAAAATGAACCTGGCTCTGTTAGCTCTGCATACTCGCAGTAGTTTCCATTCCTTGTCCATGCTCTCGGCCCTCAGAAACAAATAGGAGTCTATAGAGAGGCTAAGTGTGGGACAGAGCAGAGAAGGTCTACGCTAGGATGTCCGAGGAGCAGTAGCTCCATTGGGGCATAAGGGCATTGACCCCCTGCCCATTGGGAGCCAACACATATATTATAGTTTCCTGTTCCTGTATTTTATTTATGTGTATTTATTTTTTACCGGCGGTGGTACTCTTATTTTAGTCACGGCCCGGGTGCTTTTCTGCCTCACAGTAAGGGCGAGGGTAGGGCTTGATTAATAAAGCAGTGACTACAGGGAAGCAGTCCTAAAGTGAAGTGCACATGTCCGGTTGGACTGGTGGTTGCTGTGCCCAGCCGAACATGCGCACTTTACCCCTCCTCCTAGTCGTGCAATATTAGGAAGTCGGGAAAAACACAGCTGTAGCCTCCAGTCTCCCAATGACTGGGTTCGACTGCCCAAGCCAATACTGGCACTGCTCACATGCTGTGTACTAACTTAAGCAGCATGAAAGCAG
The DNA here is from genome assembly GCA_963921515.1 of Calotriton arnoldi. Classification (NCBI taxonomy): domain Eukaryota; kingdom Metazoa; phylum Chordata; class Amphibia; order Caudata; family Salamandridae; genus Calotriton; species Calotriton arnoldi. The sequence goes on from CAWUFW010001636.1 coordinate 1,968,179, forward strand.
TGTCTGTATTGGCTTACAAGTCATTCATAGGCTGCACATACGAGTCAGTGCGGGGGTGGGATGTTCGCAGATCATGGCTATTTAGTGTATAGCTTTCTTGTGACACCATGCAATGACTAGCAATGTTCACCCCCTTCTGTTGGACGCAATTATCTCTTCTTTTCACGTGCATCGCCAATGACGTCATTGTGCGTGAAGGAGAAAGAAGTGATGTCCTGCAGTCACCCTATCCTGACCCTCAACAGGTCTCCAGATAAAGGTGGAAACGCTCAAAATATGAACAGTTGTATCCTCTCCTCAGTCTGCAGACGGGATCTCTTGCTTATCAAGATTAAAAGTAAGTTGGTATGTGTCTAAATTTGTGTGTGTTAATGCGTGCCTGTGGGTCTGTGTGCACAAGCATGCGTGTGTTGGTGCGCATTTGTGTATGCAAGCATGCATGTGTCTGTGCGTCTCCATGCTGGTGTGTTCATGGGTGTATGTATGTTGTCTGTGTCAGGACTGCCTCATTCTTCTGATTATTCACGATTCGATCCATAGGTTTTTTCCTCTCATTTCTGTGGCGGGACATGTGTCTGAAGTGATACACTCTTCATTTCTCTTGCTTAGGGTCACGTGCAGGGGAAATGCTGTCGCAGTTTGATAAGCATGAGTCCTGCTTAAGAGGCATGGTTAATTCAATTGTTATGTTTTGCAGATTTGGGCAGGTCAGCAATAGCTCTGATTCAGTTATTTGCTTCAAAGACAAGCTATTTTCTCAATGGGCCTTTAATGATCCTTAAAAGATAGATTCGTTGATTTTGAAACTCATTGACTACAGAGTATTTATTCCCATTTTGAGATCAGATTTATTATCAATATTATTAAACACAATTGTTTTATTACATTTATGTAGTGTTACTTGGAGTGCACCACAGCTTTTTGGCACCTTCATTATGAAAACAAAGTAGTGACCGAATTCCTTGTGGAATCAATGAAAAGCAAAGAAGAAAAACTGGTGAAAATTAAAATGGCTTTTAGTGGCATTAAAGCTGAGAGGGAGGGGGTCTCTAAAAGTTGTGTAGCACTTTGAATTAAATATTACTAAGCTCTGTGAAAGAGTTAAAGGTCTTCAGAGTCGCTCAATCACTCATTTTCACACCATTTTCCTCTGCAGTCTTTCAGTTTGAAGCATGCACCCATTTTCCTCCCCACATATTACTGAAATCTTGCATCTGCATACCTCTCAAGTAGTCGTTTTCCTCTTCAACAACTTTCATTCTCTCCTATTTGTGCATACTTCCTTTTATCTCCTCCACTTTTCTATTTCCCATGCGCACAGATCGTGCCCACTCCACTCACCTGTAAGCACTGCATTCTCTTTTTCTTTCTTGCTGTACATATTTTGACAGCTCTATGACCCCCTTTATGTGCGATCTCACAATTGGGCATTACCATTTTCAAGGTGCTCTGCGGAGAGGCCAAGGATTGAATGTGCCTGTTGTGTGAATACCTTTATAAACCATTGATAGGCGCTCAGCTCCAGAGTTCTCAATATTGCCGCATCATAAACCCCCTCAGCAAACTGAGCTCACCTAGATAGACTTGTTGAAACAAGTAGGAACTGTTGAACATTTTTAATTCAGTACAATATGGGGCAATCTTTAATGTTTTAAATATTTCAAGACAACACATTTAGAATTGCATTATAAACCTTGCTTTTCACAAATGTTTGTATTAAAATTAGCTTTAAAGTGTGCCATTTGCCCCTCTTTTTTCAAACTTTTCTCAGGTGGACAACACCCAAACCCACCCTGTCAGTTGGACTACCTTCTTTTGCTGGCTTACTACTTAAAACTCATCCACAACTTTTATGCCCTTCCACTTTGAAATGTCACCAGCCGCCACTGCCATGGTCCAAAAATGTGTGCTGTCATTTGAACTGGGAAAAGCGGTAAAAAGATCCAGGGAATAGACTGAGGAAATCAGTCTAGGCAATAAAGTTTTAAAAAATGAGACAAGCTGATCTGAAATATGGCAATCGAATTGTCTAATTAGTAGAATAAAAAAGCAAAAAAAAGAAGACTCATTCACTATTTACAGCTGATGCGGGTGGACAAGGACAGTGGGTGAGTTGCAAAAGCAAGTAAGAGCCTGCTAGTATAATAAAGTTTGATTTAGTCAGTAAAAGTGCAAGAGGACAAAGCTGGGACCCATATGTTGCACTTGCTAGACCAGTGTTTTTCCAAACTGATGTCGCTGCACACTGGGGAGTCGTGCATTTTCTGAGCTTCAAAGACGGAGGTCAAATGTCAGGCTATGTCTTCTGGCAAATTGATGCCTATTTTCTAACATGGGGATTGGCGTTCACAAACTACTCTCACTTTGCAGTCAGAGAAAGAACAGTAAGGTGAATTAGGTGACAATGTTGCTGGGGTACAGTGCGTGTGAAAGTAAAGGCTGTAGGATGTCACTGATTTTGCAACACACAACAAAATGTAAATACCTGTAAATGAACTGTACAGATTCAGCAGTTAGCAAAGCAAAAATGAATCACATTTTTTGTCATTCAGAAATGTGATGTTAAAGATTTTAATAAAATCAGAACAATCAAGACACTTTACTTGGTGATGCACAAATGATAAGCATTCAGTGAAACCGATTTCCACACATTATCAGTTGTGTGCAATATAGTTTTATCAGTAAAACTGCATGTATGTGCAAATTTAGTGGATATTTCAGTGGAAAATGTGCTGCCTGTAAATTACAGTGCACTAACACACAATGCCTTGGTTATATTAAAAAGAATCAGTCTCATGTCCAATAAAGCTAGGTGGGTCGCAAAGTTTGTAATTCTAAAAACTGGGATGTGGTTCTAAAAAGTCAGGGAAGCACTGCACTAGACTATAAATAGATATAGGAAAGATAATGGTGGTTCAATTATATAGCTTCCACCGCACTCCTGAAACTCCCCATGTCCCAGCATCTCAGATGGCTGCTGATCTTCGCGCGCACACTCCTCTTACACAGCGAGATGATGGTTTATGTCAGGACGGTCCTTATCCCAACCACGATCACTTCCACCTGTCTCCGATGCACCCAATGAGGTCCTTACGATCTTGTGGAGACAGTGAAATCCTTTGTGTACCTGGGATCTCGTGGAAAGGAGGCCAGCTCACTGGCACTTGGAGAATACTTAGAGAACCAGGCCACGACAGTTGGCACTAGGTGCAGGCCAGCAACACCAAGAAAAAAAAACAACAAGTGATAGTCCCCTCCCTGAAGCACGACAAGCACCAAGCCACTACAAGTCTGCAGATAGTCCAGTTGCAGTCCCTCCTGTCCTAATGATTCCTTGTGTCAATGTCCCAGTATCAAACCAGGGTAGTATGGTTCCAAATGTAAAAGTGTCTTTACTTTCGGAGGTGAAGCCCCAGTAGTTATACCCACCTTGGCCTTTGAAGATACGACCAGTTCAAAAACCAACCTTTGAAATGTACAGGCCCTCTCTAAATTTTGTCCTACCCCAGGAGGTTTGATAATCTTTAGTGGGGCCAAGACTCAGCCTCCTGGAATGCAGGTGCCAATTCCACCCCACGTAACCATTCCAGAAAGGCCCTTCAGAGTCGGAGGTCCGCAGTTTCCCATGGACCCCTAGTTTATGGCCCCCTCTCAGGAAGGCACAGATGTGGTTTTCCCCCTAGCACCCAAGTGAGAATTAAGAGACAGGCCACCAGGTGCACAGAGCCACGCACATCGAAATGCCCACTTTCCCAAAGTGACATTTCCTTCACCGTAATGTCGAACCCACTCCTAGAGAGGATTCACCATTACGAACTCATGGATACCAAACACCATACTATTACTATTCTGCCCATAGGAAATAATGCTAGACAGCCTTTCCCTACATCTCTTCATGCTGATCCAATGCGAGAAGCAGGCCCTGTCCTACTAAACACCCAGTGCCATTCACGACCCTTGCATGTACTGCACTCACGCACACGTCCGACCTCTTCCCAACACCGCACTCTATCACTAGGGAGAACTTCGATATAGCAGGATACACGCAGGACCTGGCACTAGCTTTCTACATGACAACTCGAACAACAGTAACGCGTGCACACAGGCCCCCACCAGGGCAAACCTGTGGCATAATCAATGAACTACATCCATGGATGGCACAACCAGTGCGGCAGGGCCACGGATGTGCATTTGAGATACATGCAACTGTTATAGGTCTTACCCCATGACAAGGGACTTGCAGCTAATTCGAATCAGCCCATCATATATACACCGCTCCACAATATATATATGATGAACACAGTGATTTGACACTGCACGGCTGTGCCAAAAGCGCTTCAGCCCTAGGGCTAGAAAAACAGGGTCCAAACATGAGGTTGATTGCCAAAAAGGTTAAGGGAGACCACGCCAACAAAGGCCTGGTCTAACAGTAGCCTTTGTGGTACAGAAAGGATTTTTATTCCCAAAAAAGCAATGAAACCCCTGCCAACTATCTGGGATCCATAATAGATAGCAGTAGTCCAGCAGGAGAAGGTTGTGTCAAAAAACGTAACTGAGAATATTTTCACAGTTCATGAGTGATTTCATGCTGCAGCACAACAAGACCTAGTCAAAAGTCAATCTGCAGATGATAAAGAGGGTTGGTTAACACAAAAATAAAGTTTTGGCAATTTTGGGCAAAATTTCACAAGCAGTATTACAGATCACCTGACGGGAAGACATAAGATCTGAAACACTTCTGAAACCCTTGGGAAAGGGGGAAATTGGATAGAGATAAACATGTTACTTACCTTTGGTAATACCCTTTCTGATAGGGACTATCCAACTTTAGATTCCTCACCTTTTGAATGTTACCCAGGCATCAGACCAGGTCTGGAAACTTTTTCAGCAGTAGCTCTGCGTGCTAATATGTGGCGCCGTGCGGCTCCACACTGATGCAGTTCTGCTCCGGAAATTACTTGGGGGCCCATATAGGCGCCAACACAAATTGGTAATGACCAGTGTGCAGATTCCTAGACTTGGGACATTATTAAGGGCAGAGCCCAATTCACAAAATGGTGAAGATGGGAGGGTTGGTGGGGAATCTTCGGTTAGATAGAGTCTATCCCAAAAAGAGAACTACCAAAGAAAAGCAACTTGCTCTTCTGATAGAGACTACTAATCACAGATTTGACACCTTTTGAATAGATACCAGAACAAAATCTATTAGGAGTTCTGTCTCTGAATTGTCTCAAACCAAAAAGTCTTTTAGGACCGAGTAGGCAAAATGCCCCTCTAGGCAAACCAGGCTGTTCACACAGTAGTGCTTGGTGAATGTATGATGCAATGCCCACATAGTTGCCTGGCAGATGTCCAGGACAGGAACTCCATATGCCAATGTAGTGGTAGCAGCTTTGGCCCTGGTGGAATGAGCTTGTGGACCTTCTGGAGGCTGCTTTCTGGCCAATGTGTAGCAGTTCTTGATGCAGAGTACGATGCAATGGGAGATTATCCTCTTCAGAACGGCTTTACCATTTTTAGCTCCAGCACACTCCACAAAGAGCGGATCGCCCACCCAGTTTTCTTTGGTATCCATGTAAAAGCTTATGGTCCAAGTGGTGAAGTCTCTCCTCAATGAGTGCCGCAGAGCATAAAATGCCAGCATGGTGATAGTTTGGCCCACATGGAATGGCAACACAAGTTTAAGCAAGAAGGATACTTGCGCCTGCATAACAAGTTTGTCTGGAAGGATGGTGGTATACGGCAGACTGACACAGAAAGCCTGCATGTCGCTTACTTGCTACGTCAAGGTTATGGCGATGAGGAACCCAGTCTTGAAGGTAAGAAGCTGCAAAGGGCATCTGTGAAGAGGATCAAAGGGAGTACACATCAAATTACAAGATGTGTTTGTTTCTTAATTAAAGAGGAGGGTTAAATAAGGCTTGGATGTGGAGAAACGATTTTGCTTGACTGATATTGCAGGTAACAAAACAAAAATATGATGAAGGGTCTGTGATGTGGCAACGGTATTTCCATTTCTGGGTCAAACCGTATAGTTTTGTGTTTGGTGGGCCTCTTTGAAAGGAGAACAAATAAAGGGTGGGATAAGGTGACCAGTTGTGAACAGAATCGCCTGTTGTGAGCCATCCGTGCACCACAATTACATGGATAAGATCTCATGGTGAGCAGATCCAATACACGGTCAAGCCCTTTTGCAATGAATTGATTTCATATAATGATTTTCTAAACGTAACTACAGCTGGTAGATGTCGATAAATAATTTTTTAGCTACCAAATACGGGGAGAAGACAGTCATTTTGTGAGTTATTGACCGATGCCTGTTAATTACTTATTATGCATCCAAATACATTGAGGGTGAGTTGTAGCCTATAAGGATGGCATTAATTTGAAATCGTGTTAATTTTTTTTAAAGCAGGATATTGTATACATTGATGGTGAGTTTGTGAGCAATGCCACGGTTATTAAATTAAAAATGTAGATTCAAAACAATTAAACAAGCTGAATTAGGAATATGAGATCGATTGCCATTGATATTGTTTCATGGTAGGTAGGGGGCAGTGCTGCAAATTATTAGGGCTACAGACCGGTATATGAAGTAGATATACGTTTGTCAATATGAACGCACTGTATTTTTTTTAACTATTATATTTCAGGTGAGATGATGATTACATTTGGCGTATACCTTCCAAATAGTAAAGAATGTGCAATATAAACTCTGTATTGTCCATGGCATAATGAAAAAACTTACATCCCTTGGTAGAGTAAGAGGAACGCAGTACTATAATTCACATACTTAATAAAAGACATGCATAATGCCTGCTAAAAAGTTATCAAATAAGAAAAGGGATCTAGAATAACCTATATGACATAAGGATTAATAAGTAAAGGACAACTATATACAGGAAGGGTAGATTGTTATAGAAAGAGTGGTGGATCAAAAAAAAAACAGTGTACCAATGAAGGTGGTGAAGACAAAGATAATTTAAGGCATCAAAATAAATTATAATTTATAGCAGTAATGAGATAGCAATACTAAAACTCAACCAGGGTCTATTGTGTGAGTGCATGTGAGAAATGGGTAGCCACAAGAGACCACTATTTACTGAAATATTTTACTGAGCAATGTGTTTGGCCAAAAAAATCTAACCCTCGACATCTTGTATCATCTTCCACCGATGGGATAAGAACGATGTATGACCTGCTAATATAGCTCTCACAAAAAAAGTTACATGGATAATTACATTAAGCGGACTGTTAGCAAAATTCGCAGACTCTACTGCAAAGAAAAGAAAAATAGTCGAGACTGAGCATTCCCACATTTTTTCATCCAGATTTTCAGATTTTATTCCACTTTATCGTGACTGTTTCAGAGATTTTCAGAGTCAAAGAAATTGTCATGAGCGTGAAGGGCTAGAGAACGGGTGAGGTCGAGAGGGACCGCTTCTCCGAAGGACTGCAACTTGTACATATTTATTGGGAGCATTCTTTAAGCATAACCCTAACTTAAAGGAGCAGCAGCATGCTGATAAAAGCATGGGCAGGCATAATACATGACAGCATACATATCACTAACAGCTATTTCACTCGGAATCTGTGTATCACCACTTCTTTTTTTTTTTTTGTAATGAAAGCAGGTCATTTTGTGAGCTCTCCTACCAGTCTTTTTCAGGGATTACACTTTCTGAAAAGACTGCCAACTGTACTATTGGAGTAAATGGTATTGGCCCCAGGTGCACCACACAACGAGCGTCAGAAGCACACATTGAAGTAAACGTCAGTTATACAGACTAGGTCCAAACACATTCCAGGGTTACTTGTACAATCCTATTTAAATAAAGTTTCTGCCAATTTTAAAACCAGCAGAATAGAGGGCTCTGGGTAGCAAAGGTGGCCCACACCCTGGATGTGGTCACCTCAGGGGCAGATTAGCCGCTGGGGATAGTAGCCCATTGGTTACTTGAACCCACACCCCTAAATCTAGGATTTAAGAGGCACCCTTGGCACTAGAATATCAGTTCTGATTCGAATTGCAAGAGAGGATGAAGAAGAGACTAGAGTCTGCGACTACAGGACCTGCACATAACAAAGGCGTGATACTCTGCATCTTTGGCAACCACCCTTCACCAACACAACTGTAACTTATCCTGAACCAAAACCCGGTTTCCCCAGAAAGAGGGACCCCTTTAAAAGCGAAAGGTAACTCCAGACTTCCTTAGAGTCGAGGCAATAGTCCCCTGCAGTTCACAGGTAAAAACATGCTCCCGGAACCTAAGAATCGCTGGCCATCGGGCCCTCCGAGGGATCGCCCAAATGTAGATGGTCCAGTGCCTTGTGGAAAACATAGTCCTGACCTCCAGTATGTTTCAGGTGGCTACTGCTTTCAACCGGATGTCGAAACAACTTCTCACTGACCTTATCGCTGCCAAGGCATGTTGGTGGCCAGTCTGGCAACCATTACCTTCAATCAACACTGCAACAAGAGGGAACTACTTAGCACCTTTAACCGACCACCTCAGGGGTCCTGTTGTCGACTTTTAGCATCCGTTTCCTTGCCAGCACCGTCTAAGTGGTAAAACCAGCTCCTCCGTGGCTCCCACTTTAGCACCAGGAACAGCCAGATCAGCTCTGGACCTGGGCCCTACGAACCAGGTAAAATTCTACTGACTGTTGTGGCCTGGTCCCAGTGGGTTCCACGCAACTTGACCTGCAAGTGACAGACTGTCACTTGTTTTTTGTTTTTTTTACTATTGACTGCAATCTTAAAGCGTTGCAGTATTGATTTGCACGGATTTATGTTTCCTTCTAAAATCCGTAACTCAGGTTATACATATCTGATTGTCTTTGTTTTGGTGTCTAAATTTGTATAAAAATCTGCGTTTTTATAACTTGGTGATGGGTTTCTTTTGAGTCGTGTCAATTACTTATCATTCATGTTGGTACTCTGAAATGCTTAACACGTGTTCCTCTAGTAAAGCCTTACTGCTCTGTGCCACCCTACCAGGACTGAGCTAGGGATTTATTAGTGTGAATCCAAAGGGCCTATTTTGGGGCATTGTGAGAGTATTACATATTCAAGCCTAACCAGCCTCACTGCATAATACTCCACTTTCCTAAAGTCAGCACATGTTGGCTCCTTATATGGAGAGTGTCATTCAAACATTTGTAAGTAATACGTCCATAAATCCTTCAGGGCTACATAAGCACCTAAAAGGCTCTTGCTTTTTGGCAGTCAGAGGGATCCTCCACACTAGAACTATAGGCGGGTCAGCTCACAGAAGAGCGTCATCCAGCCAGTCTGCTCCACTGTACCGCTTGAAGTAGAGGGCGCCACTGAGTAGGAAGATAGCAAAAAAGGGTAGCACAAACAATGCTCTACAAAGAAGGACTCCAATAAAATGAGGGCCTTGCACCAAACACTACTCTCACCATAAAAAGAGATTTAAGTTTGGATAAAACCTACTTCTGAACAAATAAAAGAACTGGAGGGAAGAATGGGTATTGATTTTCCAGAAACAAATTAGATTAGACCAGAACTACCAGAAAATTTGCCACAGCTGTCTCTTTTGAGCACCATATCCACATATCTTTTTGCAGGTCATTTCCCTATTGTATTTTCTCCTGTACTCCACGTATGCACATCATTCTGTATGACTGCTGGCCGGGGTGCACTGTTCTTTGGATATTTGCTGGGTAGTGCACAATGGCAACTAACTGTAGGTCTAGCGAAATCGACGAAAATGGGTGTCTGCAGTTTTCCTGGTCTGTACACATTCCATACGTGTCGCTCTTATGTACAAAACTAAAGCCAAACTAGTGACTCTTCCTGATTCTGTATGCTTATGTTGTGCACAAGAAATGCTGCAAACGATCGACTCACCACTTCGATCCGCAGCCCCTCCTCGCATTATTCTTGCCACCACAATAGCGCCTGTATGTTCGTCTTTTTTTATTGTAGCGCCCTGAAACAAAAAACACATATTGACGTTGTGGATCATATTCGATCATTATCATAAAAAACAAGTATCGTAGGGTTTACAATAAATATACATTGATCTGGACGTTAACCTGTCTCGCTTACAGCTCATCTCACACGCTCCAATGAGAATTTCAGAGTGTATAGGCTTAAAAGTTCAAATAGAACAGGAAAGTCGTCTTTAGCTATAAAATGTAAAAAAAGGAAAATAATTCTCCAAGCCCGTGACACGTTCCACACATAAACATCTCTTAAAAAACTCTTTAAGGCTTTGTTGTTGTCCATCATATTCAGCAGACACTAATGCCCTCGTGCTAGAAAAGGAGTAGGCCTTACACGAATAATAATGAATCGAGTGAAAAATTAACAGCATGGACTGCATTTGAAACAAGACACATATACAAAACAGAATATGAAAATCAGACCACCATGTGTAAACTTTAAAAACATATGCGCTTCAGAGCCATGAACGTCAATGCGCCAAAATGTATAGGGTAGAGAGAGTGACATCATATGCCATTTGACCTTTACTTTTACTAACAAACGTGTTTACACATACACTAACACATTCACACATACACAAACTGTCTCTGACATAGACTCTCACACCCTCAAGCACGCACACACCATACATTTAAAAGTATTTTTTAATGGCCTCAGCTGCCAGTGTGGGTCATATTCCAGCTAATTGTACTCCATTCTTTATTACACTAATAGTGAATAATATATTAATTATATTATTCACTATTAGTGTAATAAAACACTGACAGAAAACAAGGAAAGTGGGGCCCCAACCGACGTCCGTAAGGAGAAGCTGCCCCTGTGCTCCACCTGATTTGGCCACCTCTGAGGCCAGGGGTCACAAAGGCAGTGACAGGGGTCGCAAGGGGCAGGGCAGGGGTCGCAGCTGCGACTCCTGGTGACCCCTAAATGACGTCCATGCTCAAAGCCTTGCTTTGGTTTCAGTGACATCCAGGCCATCGAAAACCATACTGTAAGATACCTATACTTACTTTTCTAGTTCTAATCAAAATGTAATGTTAGTTTGCCAACTCATTTACAACAGTGATGTATTGATCTAACACAGTTGAACTATACCATTACAGTTGACACAATGAGGTGTGTACATTAAGAGGTCTTTAAGCACCAACAGAAAAACACACAATATGATAGATTATTCCTGAAAACGACCCGACAGCACGGCACTGTGGCTACCTTTAACAGTCGCCGCAACCCAGCGTAGTAATATAAAATTAACTCTCAAATTTCAAAAATAGAGTGCTAAACCCAGTAAAGTTTCAGTTCTACATTAGATACCAAAACAGATATCTTTTGATACCACCGGATTCATGAGACTTTGCCACTTCATTCATAGACCAAATTATGAGCAATGTCAGAAATGGAATCTTACCTCTGTACAGGGATCATCAGTTGATCCTGGAGGTGGGTGAGCCACTGAAAGCTCGAGCCAGGCTCGAGTCAGATGCCTAGCTCTCGCTCAAGTCGAGTCCCTCTCAGTTGTAGACCCTCAAGATCAAAACAAGCTGAGCATTCATGTGGTTTGGTTTCTGCGCCTAACCGCATGCACAAAGAATTAATAAAAACAAAGTACTAACTTTTGACGTAAAAAAAAGAGCACAATACTCAGTGGCTCAATTGCATGACGTGAAATCAGAAAAACATGGGATCAATCCCTGCTTTACAAGGCAAATATTTTATTTCACCAAGCTTCCTTTCTCTTCACTATAAACATATGAGAGCACCTTCAAATATGAGAATTAAGGGTGCGCGTTGCACAAAAGCTATTCTCTTTCTTTTAAAAATTGCTCCATGAACAATAAGAATACAGGCTACATATAGGGTATACATGACAAGTGACTTTGCTCTTAGTTCACTAGTGGCATTGTCGCCTTGAGGGGCAGGATGATTGTTTCTAAGTTCATGTTTAAGACCTATCACTATCACTTTTAATAAACGCCCCTCAATTTACTATGAGGTTAACTTAAGCAATTTTAACTTTACCTGATCCCAAAGAAAAATTCACTAGCAACAAGCGTTCCTTCCAAAATTGGTGATGAGCCCGCCCAGCTGTGACTAGCAAGCCGTGTGAGGACTCGATGATAAAGCATGCCACATGTGTGTGGGTGAGAGTCCTTTTTATAAAAACAAGGTTTGTCCCGGATTTTGTCCTTGGTTTTGGGTTGGGAATAGGCTAAAGTTATCATAGATTCTCTAGGGGTGACATCCCTCTTTCTAATTGTATACACTTTATTAATCGCTCATTATTGAATTTGTTAAATGTTTGCGGACCCCTGATAGGTGTTTCGGAGACAGTAGGTTAAGAACCGCTTGTCTGGTAGCTACTAAAGCGTGGCGGTGTATATAAGAGTCCTGATAGGACAATATCTCAGTAGCTTATTACATAGATAGACAGAGCCATTGCTCTTTATTCCTTTATGTGCAGTACAGAGGATATTAAGCTTAGTTGGACAGGCAGTGCAACTGGAGCAAAACTGGCTTCACCTGGTCCTTAGGGTTAGCCCTAGTGATGGCTCTGGTTGCACTGCCTAGTTGCTTTACACACTGCAGCATTATGGAATCTGCAGGCCTACAAATTCAAATGGTGCCAATGTGTAACACAATATTGGCTTGCTTCACAGGGTCACAAAGTGAAGATGTGATATCACATGGTGGAACACAAGGACAGCATGAAACACCCATGCAGAGTGGTTACCAGTGTGTGTTTCCCAGCTCGGTGCAGTCGATGTCCATTATAGGTCTTTAAACCTTCCCAGTAGATCAGCGGCACCCTCAGAAGTGTTCCCTTTTTTGATGTTGTTTAAAAGTTTCTCAATGCAGAGCCGCACTTCCTCCAAGGCTCCGCCTCCTCATCAAACAGTGAAAATTTCTTAAAAGTTGGCAGGTCCAAGTGTAGTTTTCTGGTAGTGTTTTGCATACTGGAGCATTGTCAAAACATGCCAGGGATTGGCGCTTACATACTTGCACATTACGGTTTAGCCCATGGATGTTGCTTTACATGCTGAGGTATTACAGATTCCGGTGGGCAGTATTTGAGACCTTTGAGTATTAGGGATACGGGCCAGGTGATGGTACTTTACTTACAAGGGAATCATGAATACTAGCCTTGGTTAGTGCTGTACAACTGTGAATAGTAGGCGGTATACACTGCTTTCATAATTGGCAATACTGGACTTTCTACTGAGATAGATATATATATATATACATACAAAAATACACTATTTCATGGTGAAAACTCATCTGGCTATGACACTTAAATGACCGGGATTTAGCAGAAATGTCCTGGGTACAATGCTTTACATACTTGCCTGATTATGGTGCTTGACATATATATATATATATATATATATATATATATATATATATATATATATATATATATATATATATATATATATATATATATATATTGTGCTTTACATACTGGAGCACCGTGAAAGCTCATCTGGCTTTGGTGCTTTACATCCGATGATCACCTGGCTTGACATTGGTGCTTTACATACAGGGGCATTTTGAAAATGTCTATGAATATGGTGCTTCACGCGCTGCTCAGAGGAATATATGCTTAGCTCCACCTTCAGAGCTACACATGAAATACAATACTTTGTAGTGAACATACTTGATAAACTGCTGTAAAAACACAGTCTGCCCCAAGTCCAAATCTTTGAGTGGTATAATTACCCAAAACATTCTGCACAGTGTTTGGTTCAGTCACTACGCTCAGTCTGACGCATTTTTCTATTGTTCACAAGGCCGATGTACCTTGTTTATTCGACTTTGTGAAGATCATGCCGTGCCGTGGTCCTCAGCTGTACTCTAATTCTTATGCTGTTCTGCCAGCATAAATTGAGAAGTATTGAAAAATGGCCTATTTTCCTCGATTTGTTTTATGGAGCCCTCATCCCCTCTATATGGTTGTACTCGATTGCAATGTTCACTTGTTGCAATGTGGTGCTGTTTTTTTTTTTGTTTAAATCTCTTTTATTAGATTTATAATCAAAGAGAAAATACGAACAAACACCAGGCAATAAGCAGTGATAGTCAGGCAAATATGCAGGGTATACATCGTTGGCCCACATCAGCAGAGACAAAGAAGATACAACATAGCACTTAGCCATCAAATACAAAAAACAGCAGAAAAGTTCGACATGGCTAGCTGGATGGACGAAGCCCCCTCCCCACTCAGAAATGCCAACGCTAAGCGAACATAGTGGATTCCCACAAGTGCCCAGGTCTAGGACACCGGAGCGAGTGGAATCATGTCTGCTATAAACCTGTAGAGAGCGTGGTGCACTGTTAGCGAAGTCTGAAGAGACAGTAGCGTATCATCAAACAATAGGTACAACAATTGGATTGGGGCATGGAGAGCAATACCAGTCATAACAAGAAAGGGAAGAGGGCCAATCTGACTGCGAAGTAGCCCTGTAAACCCTAATGGTGAGTAACATGTCATCAACATCATCCTAGGTTTGACACATTCTAGGAGTAACCAGCTTACCAGGGGCCAACGGACGCTAACGGCCCAAAAGGCGGCCTGTAACAAGATGTCGGGGGAGAACCCCCATGTCTGCTTGCCTGTGAAAAGGGGAGAACAAAAAAAACGGAACCCAAACAAGAAAGGGAGGAGAGAAAGAGAAGAGAGGGGGGGGAGAGGGCGCAGCGTTCCAGTGGCGAGGATGAGCTACAGTGGATGATGAGTGAGCCCCCAAGGCAGAGCGTCTGATCTATCCATCCCCTGGGAGGGGTATCTACCCCCACCCTGCCTATCCCAGCTCTTCTTCATAGCGTTCTCCCCTAGGGAGCAGAGGATCATCGAACAGCTGGAGGGCTCGTAGACGGGGAGGGACAGCACAAGCATGCTGCAGTTTAGAGAGATGGGAGACTAGGGGTTGCCAAGTGCGCTTGAATTTGGCGTCAGTGTGGGCTAAACGATGGGAGAGGAGCTCCATCGCCATTACCTGCCATAGTCGGGTGAGCCACACCGAGGAGGGAGGGGTCAAGGCCTTCTTCCAATGAAGCGCTATAACCTGCTTCGCCGCATTAAGCATGTGGAGAGTCAGGCGCCAGTCCGAGTGAGTCATTGCTTTAAGAGATCGCGGCTGGAGCCCTAAAATCACTACCCCCGGTGCACTCGGAATGGGAAAGCCCAGCACCTCCCTGATGTGGCTCAAGATCTCTTTCCAAAAGATCGTTATGAGCGGGCAAGACCACCATATGTGCATGAAGGAACCGGGAGCGGTCTGGCAATGCCAGCAGGTAGGCGTGGAGTTGGGGAACATCTTTTGCAATCGAAGGGGGGTGTAGTACCAACGAGTCATGATTTTGTAAGCTGTTTCCTGTTGTGTAATGCTTTTAAAAGTGCCAGGAATGTCCCTCCACAATTGTTCCCAGCGGTCAGGGGGGATGTCTTCCTCAAGGTCCGTGTGCCACCGTTGTTGATAGGTATGAGATGGGAGCTCATGTGAGTGTTGAAGGACCTTACACGTCCTAGAGATCAGGCCCCGGGAGCCATCAAAGGAGCGGACTAAGGACGCAAAAGGGGTAAATGGGCGCGTATCGCCCTCTGTGTATGGAGGTGCACATAGCCAATGGCGAAGTTGAAGGTATTCCAAACATGCTGTGTTGGGGAGGTGGAATTCTTGCCTGCACTGCTCAAAAGATTTGAAACCCCCCCCCCTCGAATAGATGAGTGATTGTACGACATTCTCCAGCTGTCCATGCAGGAAAGGATGTGGGCTGGAGGGCAGGCGGAAACTCCGGGTTGCGCGCCACCGGTGTGTGAGGAGAGAGAAAGGTGGTAAGACCACAGGCAACTGCAACTCTGTCCCATATCTCCAAAACCGTTCGCGTCGGAGTAGCAATATAGGCGCTACGGTGTCGAGCACTCCTTGGCAGCCAAGCCAAAGAACAGAGCGGGCGGCAAGCCACCCCTCTGTCCATGTGAAACCAATGTTTCTCGCTTTCGCGAGCCACCCATTCCGAGACAGCGCAAGTGAGACGCCCAATAATAGACAAGGAAATCTGGGCATGCCAGCCCGCCCCGGTACTGCGGTAGCGTTAATACCTTGGTAGAGAATCGCGGCCGCCCCCCGCCCCATATTAAGTCATTTACCTCCCGTTGAAGGCTCAGAATGTCCCTTTGGGGGATGGGGGTTGGAAGCGCTTGGAAGAGATATAGGATCTTGGGGAGAATGGACATCTTGACCGCATTAAGGCGGCCCAGCCAGGAAATAGGTAACGACTTCCATCGCCGAAGGTCTTCCCTAACCGAATTTCTACATGCGGGCCAATTCGCCTTTGTCCAGGAGTCCAGCGAGGCCGTGGCGTTAATACCTAAATAGCTAATGGATTGGGAGGCCCATTGGAAGGGGATACCGTTCCCAAGTTCCTCAAGCTGTTGCGAGGAGAGAGAAAGGTTGAGCGCCTGGGACTTAGCAAGGTCGATTTTAAGCCCAGAGATCAACTCTAATTGGGAGAGTATATCAAGCAGCCCTGGGAGGGAACTCTCAGGATTTGTGAGTGTCAAAAGGAGATCATCAGCGAAAAGAGCTATTTTGTGCTCGACCCCCCCAAATGGGAGGCCCTTAATTTCCGCCGATTGACGGATGGCAATCGCCAGGGGTTCCACGGCCAGGGCAAAGAGTAGGGGCGATAAGGGACAACCTTGCTGCGTGCCCCGATGGATGGGGAATGGGGGGGTAAGGAGACCGTTGAGCCTGATCTGTGCTGATGGTGCCGCATAGGGGGCCATGATACAGGCGATCATGACCAGGCCCAGGCCTATCTTCTGCAGGACCGCCCTGAGGAAGGACCAGTCTACCCGGTCGAATGCCTTCTCGGCATCGAGAGAGAGGAGAAGGGCCGGGATGTTACGACGTTTGACTTTTTCCACCAAGTGGGCCACTCACCGGAGACTATCCGCCCCTTGTCGTTCGTGTATGAAGCCCACCTGGTCAGGCTCAATCAGACCAGGTAGATGGGGAGCTAAACGTTGGGCCAAGATTTTGGTGTACAATTTGGCATCAACATTAGCAAAGAAATAGGGCGGTATGACGCACAAGAAGTTGGGTCTTTCCCCGGCTTGTGGATAAGCGCTATCTCGGCTCCGGCCATGGTCGGTGTGACCGACTTTGTGTCGGCAAAGGAGTAAAAAAGACGCAGCAACGGTGCCTGCAGTTCAGGGAGAAAAAGACGATAGAATGGGATCGTAAGTTCATCAGGGCCTGGCGCCTTGCCAATAGGGAAACTCTTCCATGCTTTTCTGAGTTCTTCTGCGGTGATTGGTTCGTCCAATTGTTGCTTATGAAAGGGAGCCAGTGGCGTCCAGGGACAAGAGACCAGGAAAGGGTCTATTCTGTCCCTACAGATGTCGCCCTGTTCATAAAGCACGGAGAAGAAAGAACGAAAGGCTTGCTGCTTGGCCGATTCTGAGGAAGCCCACGCCCCTCCGAAGGGGCGATCTTGGAGATGTGGCTACGAGAAACCTGTAGACGCAGACGATGCGCTAACAGGGGATCCACCTTGTTACCCCCTCCATAGAATTTTTGTTTCAGAGCTAGGAGAGAGTGTTCTGCTTTGTTATCCCTCAGAGCTTTGAGTTGACCCCGAAGCGAGGCCAGCTGCTTCTGAGTCTGACGAGATGGCACGCTCTGCCCCCGTTTCTCCAGCAGTTTAATATCACAAGCAAGATTGGTTTCAACCAGGCGGGACTCCCGCGTACGGGCGATGGAGATGGACGTAATGACGCCCGGGATGGTGGCCTTGAAGGCATCCCATAAAACATGCCCATTAGTGTCCGGGAGGTCATTGTCCGCAAAATACGCCTGAATCGCCTGGCGTATTTCTGCCACATCAACCTGGTCCCTTAGGACATGTGGGGGAAGGCGCCACCGAGGGGCGGAGCAAGAGCTCCTGCCCATACCCGTCAGAGTAATCTCCAGATGGGCATGATCCGAAAGGGAGATGTCTGAGATCTCCGCAGAATCCAACGAGCGGATGAGAGACTGGGACAGGAAGAAATAGTCAATTCGAGAGTAAGAGCGGTGAACATGGGAGTAGAAGGTGTAGTCTCTAGTCCCAGGTTCTTTATAGCGCCATGCATCTATGAGGCCCAGGTCTTCCAAGGCCTGCTTGAGTGCCGCAGACATTGCGCCAGTGCCCTGGAAGGAAGGTGTTGTGCGATCTAAACTGGGATCCCACACTAGGTTAAAATCGCGCCCGAGAAGGATGGGGTCAGGCTCCCGGGATAGTAAGTCTTTGAGCAAGGTCCGGAGATATGTATCTTGTGCATGATTAGGTGCATAGACATTGAGCAGCTTGTGTGCCTTACCATGGATGAGCAGAGTGAGTTTTAAATAACGCCCCTCCTTGTCTCGCAGCACCCGGGAAACTTGTACAGGGCATCCCACCTTAAAAAGGATAGCCACCCCTGCCGTCTTAGTCTGTGCTGACGCCCAGTACTGCTTGGGGAATCTAGGGTGGGACATGGGCTGCGTGTCTGCACGTAAGACATGGGTTTCCTAGAGGAAAATGACATCTAGGTCATGAATAAGGAGATAACGCCACACCTGCCTTCTCTTATTGGGGGCGTTAAGGCTTTTTACATTAAGGGACAGACATTTAAGTTGCGCCATCGTCGACTACCGACATAGCAGAGCGCAGGCCATTGTGCAAGCTCCCATAAATGGGGCTGGTGTCGGGTATAAAAGAGGACGGGGAGATAGATAGGATTCGCTCGGAGGAGTAGTAGAATAGCCCCTCTCCCATGCCCCGGAGCACCTACGCCAGGAAAATAGAAGATCACGGTATACCAATGACCTCCTCCCAATAGACCAGAGAAAGAAGAAGGAAAGAGAGGAAAAGAAATAGGGCAGGGATTGATAAACCAAGCAGACAAAAGGCCAATGGGGCCAAAGTGTTCCATCCCAGTCCAGAAGTGGCCCAACTGTGCAAACCAGGGCGGCTCTGAGGAAGTCACTCCCCACAGGGACTAAGGGAACGGCGGGGCGCGCCATCAGGCACAGGAGAACGGTGAGGCCCGTCCCCCAGAGGCCGGCCCGCCACAGTGTTAGCGGGAAAGCATGGGACCACCCCACCCCGCCCAAGTAGTGAGTCCCAGTCCCCCCGGGCCCATTGCGGGATCTTAGCCACGTAGCGTCGCTGCAGAAAGGATGCGAGAGGCCCCCATGTCGCTGGGGCAGTCTGAGCGTGTTCAGGCCCTCACAAAGAAGGCAAATGACCTTAGTACCAAAACACCTTCCTCCAGCCACGGGCGGGCCCAACCATGTCAAGGGGCCAACACCCCGGCGCCGGAGCCAGAGGGGGAGGGGAGCCCGACAGGGAGCCCCGCCCCTCTGAAGACTGCGAAGCCACTATGGATTTTAAATGGTGGATGATGTCCTGTTTAGCTTGGTGGGAGAGTTCGCTTGCTTTGGAGGCTCTAGTACGGGGAGGAGGAACCCTCAACCACACGGGGCGAGGGGAGTCCTGGCCTCGGTGTCGGCAGAGGTAGGGGTGGAGGGTTTAGGATCAGGAGAAAGATTAAGCAGTTGACAAGCCTCCTTGAATGATCGTAGCGATCTACGCTTGCCCTCCCAAGGAAAGATCAGGGCAAAAGGATGGCCCCACTGGTACTTGACGTCCAATTCTTTAAGTTTATCCGTTACTGGCCTGAAGTCCCTGCGGCGGCGCAGAGTGATCGGGGAGAGGTCTTGAAAAATGTGGATTTTGTGGCCCTCATATGTCAGTTTCTCAGCGTTCCGAGATGCCCGGAGGATCGCCTCCTTTTCCGTGAAGAAGTGCACCCGGGTCAGGATGTCAGGGACCAGATTAGCCTTTCGGTGTGGAGGTGCAACTCGGTGCGCTCTATCCAACGTAGGGGGCGAGGCGGCATCATCACCCTGAATCGCTTGAAGGAGGTCCGCGACATAGGTCATGATGTCCTGACCCTCCGCTCCCCATGGTACCCCCCTGATGCGGAGATTGTTCCGGCGGCTCCTATTTTCCAAATCCTCCTGCTTAATTTGGAGTTCCACATGTTGCTCCTCTAGAGCCGCCACTCGACGCCATAGTTCCTCCTGATCCTCCGTCCTCATATCGAGGGTCCTTTCGAGATCGTCCACCCTCGTGCCAATTTCAGTTACGCCCCGCCTGATGTCTCGTAGGCAGGTTTTGACCTCCGCTTTAAGAGAATTGATTTCTGACTATTTCCTGAAGAAAAGTGGACATGAAGGCTTGGGTGACAGGGCTGGTATCAGCGGGTTCCAAAGAGGTTGCCATTGTAGAGCCCTTACGAGTAGGTGCTACGGCAGTCGTCAACAGGGCTGCCACTGATGTGTCCTTGGAAGCTGGTTGTACCGTGGTTTTCCCCGCCTTGGTACGGGGCATGACTTAAAGGGCACTCCCAGCCCGTGGAGGATTCTGCTAGTGTCCAGCACCAGGGTCCCTTCCTGGAGCGGCACTAAATACAACCTTGAGCCAGGATCAGTTGTACACAGGAGGAGCCGCCGACACGGTAAAGACAGTGCAGGTAATCCCAAGGGGGGTGGGGTGGGGAGGGGGCCGCCCACGGCACACGGAAAACAGATGAGGGCCAAGTCCAGCCCCAGGCGCAAGCCGATCAACCCACCGGCCTCCTCACCAAGACTGTTCGCACCCTCACGCCTGACAAGCCCCGGGCGCACTTCCGGCACGGGTACCCAGGAGGGACTTCTATGGGCTCGGACTCCTGCTCTGCTGCCTTCCTGGGGGAAGTCCAAGGGAACCATTGTAGAGAGCTACGAACAAGCAGACAACTCACCCCGCGCAGCTCTCTCAGGGGGGCCAGGGATGTAAGGGCTGACGATCAGGGGCCGACCACTCTCCGGCCCAGGCCCCAATGTCCGAATTGTCAGGCAGCTCAAGGGCAAGTCCCTCCACGTGGCAGTCATAGGCCCAGGCGGGTGCGCTATGTCCTGCCCGTCCCAGTCGCTGTAAGGCTTCGCGCCGAATGCCATCAAGGCGCCCCCCCCTTCAAACCCCCAAGTTCACGAGGGAGCCGAAGAGGCAACGTGGCTGGCCCAGCAAAGGCGCCCGCAGAGATGTCCCATGCGGCAGGTCTGCACCTCCACGCGGGCGTGCACGATGTGCTCCGTGTTCCACCCCCCGGAGCCGCACCGACACCAACAGTTTGTACTCCCACTGGGCGGCCCACCGGGGGGAAGCGGTGGCACAGCAGCCAGGGCACCAGGGGTCGAGATCGCAGGCCCTCACGCTGGAAAACAAGCAGATAGAAGGCCTGAGCCCTCCCATCCACCGAGCTCAGGCAGGGATGCAGTAGGCCCCCCAAAGCCCCAGGCGCAGTGACACCCCGCTCCTGCAGGCGCTTGATGTCCCCCCCACCAAGCCACCCCAGTCAGGGGGGAAGGGGGGGAGCGAAAGGAGCGACAAGGGGACTCCTGTGCCGATGCCCCCGATAGGCCTGACAGTCCAGGAATGCTTAAGGATCCCGCTGTGCAAGACGGTGCTCACACCGCTCCCGGGGTGATCGTGTCGTCGCTCCCGGTCCCTCCACCAGCTCCGCTCCGTTCTGTGGGGCCTGCGCCACCTCCGCCATCCCGCCAACCTCCTCACCTCTGGTGGTGATTAGTGGCCGAGGGCCACCTCCGCGTGGGATCAGCGCCCAGCTCCGGGCCGCACGCGGGCCTCCGCTCTTCCTGCTCGGTGTGGGGAGGGGCCCCCTGGGGGGCGCACAGGCAGGCGCAGGGGCGTCGGGGCACAGGCAACACCCCTACAGACTCCCCGCACCCCGGCAGCCGGCCCCGTTACAGAGCCCAGGATTTCTCCGGAGCGCAGGCTCTCCCCGTGTGGACAGCTAAGATGGCGGGCGGGAGCGTCTTTCCAGTCCCCTGGCTCCTATAAAGGGCTGACCAGGCTGTAGAGCCCCCCGTGCGGCAGCTGAAATGCACAGAGTGAGCGAGACATAGGGGGGGGCACCGACTGTACCCCCCCGTGCCGCAAGGAGTTCAAAGGTGCCAGCTGCCGGCGGGACCTAGCCGGAGCGAAGGCTCCCCCGGCACTAGCAAACAAGATGGCGGGCGGGATCGTCTCGCCAGGCCTCCGGTTCCAGTAAAGGGCGATCCAGGCTGTATAGCCCCCCGCGCAGCAGCCGAAGTGCACGGGGGCAGGGAGACCCGGGGGGGGGGGCACCGATCGCACCCCCACGCCGTTATAAGTGCAAAGATGTCAACGGCCGACCTCCGGTGGACAGAGCCCACGCAGCACACGTCCTACTCCATCGAGGTCTCGGCCACGCCCGTGGTGCTGTTTTGACCAACATTTCGAGAGGTGATCTGGGTCCAAAGTGCAGCCCTATTTGCAGAAGTATCTTATCATAGAACCTGCTCGGCACAGTCGTGATTCATGCCTAGAGAGCTCTGGACACTATTTGTGGCTGGCATTGGCATGCTGTGGGTGCAGGCTGTGGTCTTTCACCAATAGCGGCATTTTGACCCCATTGGTGCAGGCATAGCATTAAGCACCCTCTGCCCTCAAAACAGCTGCTTATGGCCTTCAGCAATGTGTGGGCTGAGCCCACTGATCATGAGCTTCATTGGTGACCTCCACCTAAGCCTAGAGTCAACTGGGTAGGCCCTTCCCTATACCTAGTCAAGTCTGGATACAGGCAGCCGATGCCAGAAACTAGCTTAAGTGATGTCATTCATTTCTAGGGTTATGTAATGAGAGGCCAATAGCAATCCATGAAAGGGTCAGAGCTATCTTAACAACCACATTTCAATGGCTTTTAGTTTTTGCACAGTAGGCTCTGCATGGGACATGCTATCCAACAGCTTCCAACACCTCCTTATGTTCGAGGTAACTAAGTTTTATACAACGCCCACAAGCACAACTCCAAGTGATAAAAAAGAGGTACTCGCTGTTCACCAGGTGTGTTTTATAATTGCGACATCTCATAAAACAAAGAACCATGTTTTAAAAAAAAACTAAAATGTGCTCATTTCAAAGATCGCAGACAGAGGATTAAACAATCCTGAAGGAGGATGCAGTGGCTGGACAGCATGCTGCAGCGATTGGCTGGCAGCCCGCAAGGTCAAAGAGAAGAGTATGATGTCATATCGCCCAGTGACGCACACATGCTAGCAGCCTGAAAGCAGGCAGCACAAAGCAGAGTAGCGTTGTGAGGCGCACTGAGGAAGGGGAGTCATGCCAATAATTTGGAATGTGCTACATACAGTCTCTCACTAGGGTGACCAACCGTCCGTAAATTTCACGGACCGTCCGTAATTTGGACCTCACGTCCGTTGTCCGTGAGGATTCCTTTTACGGACGCCTTTTGTCCGTAATTTTGGGCTTTGCAGGAACAGCACTGTTCCCTGCATGAAGCCTCAGCCCCCTGATGGGGCCGCATCGCACTCCTCCTCTAGCACAAGAGCAGCCCCACCCGCCCATTGTCATTCTGTATGCGCTGATTGCCACATACAGAATGACAATGGGCCAGTCTGGGCTGCAAAGCATGTGGTGGCCTC
Source organism: Calotriton arnoldi (assembly GCA_963921515.1). Taxonomy (NCBI): domain Eukaryota; kingdom Metazoa; phylum Chordata; class Amphibia; order Caudata; family Salamandridae; genus Calotriton; species Calotriton arnoldi. The sequence continues at coordinate 1,991,714 of CAWUFW010001636.1, forward strand.
CTCCTACAACCTCTGTCCAGGGCAGGGCATTCTGTCAGACAGAAGACTGCCTGAGAGGGGGGGGGGGGGAGGAGGGAGTTGTTTCTTGGCGTTTCCAGGAGAATTTTGTTTTCACTCAGGAGGCCTCTCAGGCTGCCAGCTAGTTTGAGAAGATTAGAGCGGTAAATCGGAGAGTTAGTTTGGATTGTGTTGTAGGCAGGTGCTCTCAGTTTCAATTTTATTCTAGACAGAAGACAATGTAACTAGATGAGGCTTGCAGTGACATTACTGAATTTAATTAAAAATGGGATTAGTGGAGTGTGGAGCGTGGAGCAGTTTTGAGTGGGAGGAGTTTGGATTGGATGATGCTCCAATAGAGTGCCCCCTTAATTATCTAAATGCACACGTTGCTGAATAAACTTGTAATCATTATTGGCATCTCGGGTTTAATCCTCTGCAGTGAACGCATCTAATCCAGCGGTTCATGCACTTGTTCTCACCTTTAGAAAAACGACAGATTCTGATGAGACTCAATGGAATGATGAAGATTTTTAATAGTTCAAATGTCTAGGAACTGCCATGTGATATGTGTTTTTGGCCCTTCGACGATAGATTTTACCATGATAAAGTTTCTGTAAGGAACAAAACGTGTTGGCAAGGCTGATTCCTGTTTTTTTTTAATATATATTGAGTCTATCGAATAAAGCATATTGAATGAAGATTGGTTTCACCTAATTTGTGAATCCAAGGAGTGATTATCTCTTCTCTCTTAACATTTCACTGAATGCCGAGGTCTTATAGTACATTGTGAAGTTTTGAGTATGCCACCCTACTAGAATATTTTATTCTGAGCCATCCAGGTTTGACTGTTTACAAGTACAGAATGGAGCCAGGTCAAGCAGTGATGAGGTTTTTACGGTGTATTTAGGTTGCTCTGGAAATCGTCTAGCGCCCTGGAACATTAGTCCATGTATTGACCAGTTCTGTTACCAGCATTTGCCCCCTTCTACCATTTGTGGTGCACTGTACTTCTTTAGGGTCGCACTATTCTTTCAATACAGTTGTGGAATTTTGACCGATGCGTTGTGTTAGTAAAGCTTTGTTAGTCCAGTCTCTTGTGTAATCATTTTTTGTATTGGTTAGCGTGAAAATAAAAGGTGAGACGGGGGCTTTCTGGTGCACTGTGTGCATGGTTGCACGTGCCAAAGGATACGTTTATTTCATTCCACTGGGGTCAAAGGCTATTAGGGTGACAGTCTCGCCACTTTAGAACTGATGCATTTTCAATATTAAAGGAAGCCATGATTGCTGCTTTTTATTTTATGCAATTAACAACCATTGACAAAGCCAATAGTTCTGGCTTGTTGCAGGTGTAACGTTACTTGTTGTGTTATATGGATACAATGACAGAAAACGCAAAATACCAGTCAGGCGGTACACTATACTAAGCATGGATGTTTAGCGTAGGTGTTTAAAGCCGCGCCCTTAATTACATCAAACATCCACTTTGGAGAAACCCCCCAGTTTTTTCATCCCACTTAAAGCCCTGGAAACAACACCATGTCACAGTCACCTCATGGCCTGGCACTGTGCACCATGCATGACTCATGACTCAGATTGCCTTTGTGCAAGGGCATAGTGAACCCTTACCCGCCCCACCCCTTGCTTTAGGAACTAGAGCAAGGGTGACGTTCTTGATGGGCCTCTTCTGTCTGCAACTCTGCAGACAAAGGCTCAGTTCATAATTTAAATGAAAAGGTGGGTGAGTGAGTAAGTGAAGGGATGGGTGGATGGCTGGATAGATTAGTGAAAGGGTGAATGGATGAATGAGAGGGTGAATGGATGGATAATGAGAGAAAGGATGGATGGATGAGGAGTGGAAGGCTGGATAAGACAAAATGTAAAAAGATAGATGTATGGGTGGAAGGGTAGAAGGATGGGTAAAAGGGTGGATGGATGAGTGAAAGGATGGAGGGATTGATGAATTGATAAGTGAAAAGGTGAATGGATGGACCAATGAGTGAAAGGGTGGATGTAAGGATGGATGAGTGAGTGAAAGGGAGGGTAGATGGACAAAAGGATGGCTAGATGAGTGAAGGAGTGAAAGGGTGGATGGATGACTAATAGGGTCAATGGATGGATTCATGAGTGGATGAGTAGATGGATGGGTGGAAGGAAGGATGGCTAAGTGAAAGGGTCGATGGAGAGAGAAAGGGAGGATGGCTGGATGACTGAAAGTGTGAATGGGTGGAAGGATGAGTGACTGGGTGGATGGATGAGTAAGTGAAAGGATGGCTGGATGGGTAAAAGGCTGGATGGATGAGTGAATGGATGGATGGGTGGAAGAGTGGATGGATGAGTGTACCGATGGATAGGGTGAAAGGGTGGATGGATAATGAATGGATGAGTGAAACGGTGGATGGAGGGATGGATGAGTGAAATGATGGATGGAAGGATACATGATGGATAGGTTTGCAAATGGTTGAATATGTTTGGATATGGATGGGCTTAATTATATACTATTGCGCGACCTCCTCTGATGTGTCTGTAAAACTTACCATTTGTCCCAAAGTTTTGTCCTGAATTTTGACCTCCTGTCCTGAATTTTTGTCCTGAATTTTGACCCTTTGTCCTGAATTTTTACACTCACCGTCCTTAATTTGGACCCATGCCAGTTGGTCACCCTATCTCTCACACACTCCCTTTTACCACAAATTATGATTTATTTAGGTTTGTGGCGCGTTTGCTGCTTCATAGCTGTCGATCATCTGGGATATGTTTGTTTTCCATAGTTTCCTTGATGAAAATATTGCCATTTTCCTTAAAGTAACTACTTGACCTGCCCAAATTTAACAAGGAGCAAACGCCGAGAACGCCCTGACGATACACCCTATATATTCTTTCCAGGCTGGTAAATCGTAAGTGCAAACTTGATGTATTAAATGTTACGGAAAGTGGTAAATTTCCTTTCTAAGCGTCCTCCCACCTGACTCCCAGTACGAACTATTCTGCTGTAGACATTAAAGGGGAAAGACGTTTTCTCAATTGTGATGTAAACTTTCCATTCCTTGTGCAGTCTTGGTGTGAATGTCAAACATGTGCAGACCAGGTTTACGATGTGGCTACTCAGAAGATGTGAACATGAACTGGAAGAGAGACCCGTGACTAAAAGCCGACTGGATTTTTTCCAGAACAATACTTTTTTATACGGTGTATCAGGAAACGGAAATGTGTTCACTGATTTTATGTTATTTGAAACATTTTCTCTTCATTTGTATGAAAATGGTTTGTACAATGCCACATTTAAACCCTTCTAACCATATTGCATTTTACTGTGGCTTTTCTATAGCGCTTCCCCACCTCTTGTTGAGGCCCCAAAGCACTCTGCATCTTTTCAGGTAAGCAGCTATCCAATCTTGCAGTGCATATTGTTAAGAGGAAAACATGTTGGCTGCGGTGTCATCCACCAGTGCTGAGTTTTGGTGTAGTGTAAGCCAGACAGTGTTCTACAATCTATGCAGGACTGGGTGTAGCAGTCTCTCATGAAGCGAATTACGAAGGTAATCGGAGCGACAGTTTCGCAGGCTGCCCCTACACCCCAATGTCACGTGATGGCAGCTGTGTCAGACTCTTTACTGCTGCTCCAAGTTCAAGGCGGCTTTTTGGCTTCAGATGGTCATTATTCACTAAGAGCGTGTTCCAGGGCTCGCATGTCTAGACGGGGAACAATCTCCCCTGATGGGGTTTTTGTCAGGAGTCCACCCAAGAGCAGGAGAAGCCCAAAGGCCTAGAAGTACAGTTAAGCCACCGGATAAAGGTCTATATGGAGACCACCCAGAAGCAACAGAAGTCCAAACCACTGAAGCACTGTTTCAATCGCTTAGTGCAGTGAATTCCTATTGTAGCCAACATGGAATTTGTTTATTTGCAGCGATGCCACGTATGTGATGCGCCTTTAGGAGGATGGCAATACGTTAACTGAACGATGGAAGAGAAGGTGGACAGAGATAAGGGGCAGAGGTGTGGGTGAAAGGGCAGAGATTTTGGACCAAAGGCCCTTTGTGGGCCCAAACCGCTCAGACTCTACAAGAAGAAGCCTTTAAAGTAGGCCTGGGCAAAATGTTAATTACACAGGCGTCATTGGCGTAATTTTGGCAATTGTGTACAATGAAATTTACAAGAAACTGCCGAGATTATGCCATTATACTGCACTGAGTACTTTTGGGGAGAAATTTTAACGCAAGATGTACAGTTCAGGTCATTTTTGAAAATGTACAGCATTTCAGGTGGATTTTTTTTAGCGGAGCGGAAAGTTCAAGTTAGTTTTGAGGGCGTAACTACAAATCCGAATGCGAACAGCAGTGTTTTAAACACAAGTATCAGTTGCATTTGTGGGCAGAAAACAAACATTTCAGCTAGATTCTTCACCCTGGCAGACCGTTCAGGTAACTTTTCAGCACAAAACTAAAAATCGAAATACAAGCAACTGTGTTTTGAATGTGAGCAAACGGAAATCAACTCAAAATTTATTTTTGAGTTACATTTTTACCCTAATGGACCGCTAAGGTAATTTTTTCAGTTAGAGATGCATTTCATATAATCAAGCATAATTTCACGTAATTACGCTATAGCAAATTACGCAAGTTTGCACACCCCTACCTTACAACTCTATACCTGGGATAAGCACACAGGAAAAAAGTGTTAAATGTGCACAAATGTGGAAAGGAGTGGGGGGAGGGCTGAGAAATACATCGAGGCCAGGGGCATTGTGGAAACGCCAAAGCACTCTTGTAGGAGGTGTTAACATAGAGGAGAGATATTTCAGCCAAATAAAATCAACACCAAGCAATAGAAACAACCTACCACAAAGTGCTAGCAAATGCTACAATAAACAGGCATTTGACAACCTAATTTGAACCGGAAATCTACAAATTCACGAAAAAAAGCCTCTGGGTCCACTCCAATTGCTTAAGCACCCATGGGTCGGGTAGTGAATTGTAAGGTGGGTCGGGTAGTGAATTGTAAGGTGGGTCGGGTAGTGAATTGTAAGGTGGGTCGGGTAGTGAACTGGAAGGTAGGTCGGGATCCCTCTCAAGTGCTGCCAACTAGGTTCTACATGATGCTACACGTGCTGCTCCATAGGAGAGGCCAGGAATGAACAGAGGGGGTGGGTGGCGGTCCTGCAATGCCTTGAACCCAGGGGCAAAGGGGATCGGCTCAAGTGGCATAGCAGAAAAGAACAGTTTGGAGGAGAGACAATTCAAACCGCGCCCCCCCCCCTCCCCCCCAGAAAAAGAGCCAAGACACAACAGGCACCCAGTACAAATAAACTTGCCTTGGCCTCACTTATGGTGAACAGGTATATGAAGTAAATGAGAAATACCATAGTAATGTTGCCTCTTCAAGTTATCATGATACCAACTAAACTACGTAAAAATATACATTTTAACTAGATGACTGCACATCATTGTATGCTTTAGGTAAATAAGAAGGGTTGGGTTGAATATGGTCTCCACAATTTTAAGGGCACATTTTCTACTTTCTTGCATCATACTTTAAACGAACAGTGTCCTACCCTCAAACAGATCTCAATCGAATGCCAAGATCTATTCATTGGGCATTTATAGTGTCCAGTACTGGGGCAATGATCTATAGTTGAGCCGTTACACCATGTACACAGAATGTTTTTTTTTTAATGTATTTTCCTTCTACAGATTCATATTTTACAAGATCACTAATTAAAACATCGACTAGATGCACTGCTATAAAAATATATATGCATCAAGCATATGTCAATGTTCTTCAAAAAGGCTTGCAGACTGTACCTGGATCTTGTTTATTTTGTTGCCAGTGATTAACTCCAGTCAAGATACCTTTCTTCTCTCGATAATAACCTACTAGCAAAAAAAAAAGCTAGTCAATGGTTCCTTCGTCAATAAAGATCAGCCAGTGCTTAATTTGTATTAAAAAAAAAATTGTAAGTGCCAGGGCCCTCGTCAGGAGGACACTGCAGCCTGCACCACCCACTGCCTCTGCCCGCGCTGCCAAAGACAGTACCAACGCAACTACTAACCATTACACTCCTACAAGTGTGACAATTCAGACTATTCCAGGCCCCAAAGCTAAAAGAATGGCTTAGGTGGCGGTTATTAGACATTTTTAATGTATATTGAATTAATAAACAACTGTTGATGCCGGAGTTGAGAATTAAGTGCCAGTACCAAGCACCGAAAACCAACGGCTCAAATTAAGCACTACTCAGTACCCTTTCCAAAAAAGACCTACCCTTATTTATTTTATGGTTTTATTTAAAACAAACCAAGCCTGAAAGGGCTTCAGACCCCTGTGCACGCAAAAATGGTGGCAACAGTATGACCTACAAAGGTTGAACAATAAGCAGGGAGACAATAAGCAGGAAATACAGTTTTATTGCACTAGACAACATAGCAAGTAGCAATTATGTAACTACGTGGGGAATGGGAAACAAATACAAATTCTGCACATTTATGGATATATATCAATGTGATGGGCAAGAGCCTCAGAACAGAGACCCTGATGCATAATTCTGGGAACTGTTGAATAAAGAGTTTTTTCTGGAAGCAGTGAACAAAGGAGCGATACGGACCTCTGAAGGGAGGGAGATCTTTGCTCCTTAGGGTATATCTGGAAAATCACCAGTCCCAAATTTGAGGTCTGTGCCCTGGGATCCCACTTCATAAACACAAAAAGTTAAACCAGTGACTCAATGCGTTTTCTGTCCTCATCTACATGCTCCCCGCGAATAAATATGCACAAAGTTAAAGAAACAAAGTAATTTTCGGTTAAGCCCTGACCATTTTGTCATCAGTTCACCAAATTACTGTTGACTAAGCAATAACATTAAATACCATTTTTTGCGCAATATATTAACATCAAGTTAGCAAATTTCTTCTCCCTTCAACCAGTCAATAAGTACAAACATAGCTAAGTCCATCATTGAGAGATAAGTACCAGGTGTGCCTTGAGCGGTCAATTGATCACGTGTAAATGACACAAACGCAAGGCTGATGGATCAAAATGTCAGCCCTACATTCAAACTATGCTCAACGGTCATGCTCACCATCCCCATTCTTAATTGGCTGAAGCGTAAGCGCAGTGGTGACAAGTCACCTAATTTCAGCCTCCGCGATAACACTGAAGACAACAAGGAATGTTCCCATACATTGAAATTGTGATACAATTCACTGAGTCCACCACAATGACCCATAGTCCTACAAACATGTACTGTTGCTGAGTTGCCGCATGTCCACAAGCCCAAAATTAGAGTAAGGAGCATGAATGTTCGGCCCTCAATATCACAGAAGCCCCAGAGGTAAACAGTGGAAGACAGATTTCTGCTGGTTGTTGTTTCTAAAGGATACTCAGTACCTAACAGAGGTCGCTCAAGCATGAGTAGGTCCTCAGAGGGAAATTAAGTATCAATGTCAGCTCAAGGGGTAGAATGAAGAACTGTTGAGATCAGGCAAATAACCGGAGGAGAAGCATGGGCTGTCGGAAGTCACAACAGAATGAGAGGTCCTCTGGGAGACAAACAAGGGGCTCTCAATAAGTTAATTTCCCTACAACGGACAGTCTCAGAGCAGATGCAGAGCTACTCAGTTATATTACAGAACCCCAGGCGAGGCATCACAAGCTGAATACAGAAATCACCAAACCTTTTACAGTTAGAATTATTAGAGCTTTTTTTTGGAGTTAGCTTTTCTGTGGACTGTGCCACCAAATGACCAAGCTATGCACATTACTTGCACTATCTTGAACAACCTATGGTGACAACTTGTGGCCCATCTGTTTGTGGGAAAGTAATCTGAGATCAATAATCTCATTGCAAAGAGTATTCAAAAGAGCCTCCCAACAATGTCTTGCAAATCTTCTCACTCCTAAAGCAGAAGAACTAAAGCACCAAGAAGATGGTCGACAACGCTTCTCTCGTTTCAGACTAAGCTTCCACTGTAAAGATTAGTCCCAGGCCTTCAGGGTCCTTATAGCTGGCCACAGCATTCCTGGTGACCAAATCAGGGAATGGCAGTCTAGTTTTAGAAGCTTGCTTTAGCTCCAGACAAACATCTTTGAGAAAAAAAAACAATGTGTTAAGTCAAATATATCTGCAGCAAAGAAGCAGCTTGGTAAAAATATAAACCAGACTATTCCAACTATGGGGCAACCCACTTGTACGTCATTTCGCACAGGACCAAGCGAAAATGAGAGATAGCAGCCACATAAGATAAAAAAGATTACAGTCCTCCAAAGCAACAAAAACAAGCATTTGCAATGCAATAGGTCTCGCAACTGCGAGTTTTGGAGCTATTGGCATTGTAAATGCCAATGCCTTTAAAAAAATTAAAAAGCATTGTTATTTACAATACCAACAAGCATTGGCATAGCCAATAGGTCTCGCCTTTGGGACCTTATAAGTGTTTCGTCATGCAACAGTTAATGTTGTTGCACCAAGGATATTGTGCTGGATAACTAAACACTTATAAGGTCCCAAAGGCAGACCTATTGGCTATGCCAATGCTTGTTGATTATTTGTACTGCAAACACATACACAAAAAATACAGAAATAAGCATTTGTCAAACAAATACACATATACTGAAATATTTTAATTAATTCAAAGACAAATATAAATCATAAATGTAATTTTATTGGGAGAATTGGAACTTTTCTAAATACAATTGAGGCCACTCATCCTTACTAAATTCTGTTCAATGCACTTGCTCTACTACCACGAATTAATCTGATGACACTAACTTAATTTTTAGCCTCCAACTTCCAACTCTTTCACATTTACAGAACGTTTTACTGTTTTCTATTTTACTTTTTGCATCTTCATTTATATACACTTTATTAATCTGTTAAAATTATTTAATTTATTAAGCAGTCACGGACGCCCTGAGTAGGCTTTGGGGACCACCAGGAGTCCCTGAACAACAGGTTAAGAACCACTGCTCTACTGTGATGACAGAGTGGAAATTCACAGGTGCCCTGTAGTCACAAATGTGCGAGTCTCTGTTTGTCAGTATAATGTGTTATTGAACCTCATTTATTTTCACTGGCACAGCATAAATAAATTCATGCTGTGTCACTGAAAAATAAATATATGTGAAGCCAGTGAAAATAAACATGACCCAATAACAAGTTATTTGAAGCAAGTTTACTAATAAACACGGATGTATTGCTTCCGTGCAACTGTCAAATTCTATGTTATTGTAAGAATAGAGTTTAACACACTTGACAAAATAATCCATAATCCCTCACCGAGTATACACTTAAGGTGGCTTTAAAGAACAAAACAAGTGTACCCATTCTCCCAAGGCCTTGTTTTGGGGGTTTTACCTCACTTCAAAAAGAATGAACTGCTAGTGCTCTGGTTATGATTGAATACATTTGATTATAATTTCCTCAAAAAACAGCATTGTAGTGGCATTTTGAAACACGTGCTCATGTTAGAAGAATTGACTGGTGCTTACTAAGAGGGCGTGGTTGGGCTACCTGAATGGCACACTTGTTTTTGCTGGAATGTGTACTAATCCTAAGAGATAAACCATGAGCAACATTAATATCCAGGCGCCAGGCTGGTGGTACCTCAATCATACGTGTAAAGAAGACGTAGGTTGGGAAGAAGTTAACCGCGCTGAACACACTTAGATGCACGGGGGTGCAGCTGCACTCGCGCACGAGCCACAAGTCAAAAACAGTACGCGGGGAGCTAGATCGCACAGTGCACGAAGCGGTTTAGTTACTAGTGAGCGCTGTAAAACTTTCCTCACTCACAATCCAAGTGGCGTAACTTCTATCTACTGTTGTATCAGTGTTATGTTTCAGAATAAAACGTGCTTCCTACAAAGAGAAGCCAGCGCGCAACGTGCCCCATTCAGAAATTGCAATCTCAGTTGCCCTGTACTTCAAATCCCTCTAGTGATGTTTCCAAACATTTAAAACACGTTTAATAGCGGAGAACTGCTGCCAGGGCGTCTGCCACTAATAATAATTTGTAAAAAAGCAAGACTCACGAGCTGGAGGAGGCACTGCACCACGACGAGTGACGCGGGGTGAGGGCACCTCATTCTGGCGGGAGTCTAGGAGAAGCGTCCCCTTTCCTGCATCTTGCACATATCCACTTTGGATGGGAGGACCGAGCGCGGGGACATGCCACTGCGGTTACCTTAAGGAATAAAAAACAAGAAACGCGAGGGGTGAGGGAGGGGGAGGAAAGGCAGATGGCGAAAGTGAAAGTAGTCGCGAGGGAAGCCAGATGGCGAGGGAAGCCATATGGCGCCTGATTGCGCGTGCAAGCTCGCGTGAACGCAAGCTGGTCGCCAGCAAACTGCTGTTTGCACTTCCAAAACCCGCTTACTAAAACTCTCGCCAGAGCAGCGCATGCGCTGGCTCAGACGAGACCTAAAAACAACACCTATTGCATTGCAATGCACAAGGGGCCATTTTGTATGCAAAAGTACACTGAATCGTCACATAAGTGATTAGTTATCTCAAAGATCATTCGTATATAGAGAGCAGTATGTTTTGTTTTTACTGCAACAGGCCTTTAGAATATTATAGGCAGCACTCAAAATACAAGGCAGATTTGCTTTGCCAATGGTAGTTTCCATTTTTTAACCTGAGTGTCATTGGTGAACACAGTAAAATGGTGCAGTTAATAACATACCAGCGTGACCTTTGTTCTATTGACAAATGCAGTTCTCTGAATTCACTTCTGTGGTTTGCTTGGGTGTAGCACCGGAATGTGCCCAGGGCTAGTGCAGGGCCCTTGTGGTTAAAGCACCGAGGGCTGAGAGGTTCTCTGTGTCCGGGGGTGGTGGCAGCGTCAGGGGGTGCGGGGGGGGTCTGTGGGTCTGTGGTGAGGCGTGAAGGTCGGAAGCAGACACTGCAGCACTGAACCATGTGTCACGGTTGTGTGCACACACAGATGACATTACTCACTCTGACTCATAAGCGCCCCAAACAAAAACCAAGCCAACCGCTCGAAGCCGTCTTCTGGCGAGCAATGAAAGGATTCGGGGACACATGCCAACATTTGGGCTCAGATAAGAGAAAGATTGAGAACAAACACAGCGTGCATTGAATTTACAGATTAACTTGCATTGAAGTAGAAGAAATGTTAAGTAGGAGGAAGACAAAGCAATGCTCGGTTTACAGAAATCTGGAATCTCCTGCCTAAACCGGGAGTGCTTGAATGTGTTAGTTCATGACGCAGTGTCACCCTCCTCATTTGACTGGCACTTTAAATATTCATTGGTGGTGTGACGTCTTTAGTGGTGCAGGTAATTTAATGAAGCAGAAAGTGGTGCTGAAATGTCTGTGGGGCGAGGGAGAGGAATCGTGAATGCGATATTTATGCATTTTTATATAGCGCGAAAATTACCCAAAGGTATTAGAGTGCTTTGAAAAAGAACACGTTTTATTATAAGACATACAGTTTTACAAGATGCAACATGACGGGATAGAGGTTAGTGTCAATTGTTACAAAGGGACGGACTCACAATTGGTGGTGAATATACATGGTATGCGGGTAGAAGCAACATAAGGAGGAGTAGGGCAGGTGTGGTGCTGTAGAGCTCACCCAAATATATCTGGCCGAATCAGCAATCAGGGGGCTTTAGTGTTTACTGCATTCACTAACAGTGCTTCAATGCCTCGTCACTGGTATTAAGCGCTATACAAATACAATTACAGTACAGCACACCCCACAGCCAGACTTCCATGCTCACCTGAAGAGCCCTTGCATGCAGGGGGGACAGTACTGGTGCCCGCACTCGGTCTACTTGGGCTGGATGAGCAGGAACACGCAGGAAGAGCACAGGAGCCCAGAGCTAGGGCCATGTGCAGGGGCCGCAGGGGGGACACTAGTGCTACCATCCCAGGCCCTGGTCGCACACCTGCTTCCTCGCTCCTTCTAAGCAGTGGGGACGATCACACCGAAGGAGACAAACGGGGCTACCACCAGGCGATCGCTGTTTGACGATGTTCCTGTTCGATGTAAACGCGTCGATAGGTGACAATCCCAAATGTACTCACTAGTTTGTTTCCAAAATAGATATAAATACAAAAAATAATCCGTGAAGAAACTGGCAGACGAACAGAATAAGTACAAATACGCGTGGTCCTTTTCAGTGTGAAACTGTTTGTGCCTGGCGGCTGTAGTGAAGTGGTGGTGAGTCCCGCCATGCCTTAAATACAGCGTGAAGCATTTCGTAAGCGGGGAAGTTTAAAACAGGTCACCGTGCCGCGTGTGCACATGCAAGCCTTTGTTTACAGGACAACGGAGGTGCCCGGGGACACCCTGTGCGACAGCGATGCCACTGCTCCTCGCGTTACCAAAGAGGTGACCAGATCTCTGCCAAACCTCAAAGTCCCCAGGCCAAACTTTTAACGAGGCGAGGAACGGTGGAGGGAGAGAAAAAACACAAGCGCGGCCGAGACGCAAACAGCAGCGTGTTTATTTTTGCATCGCGCTTTAAAGTGAAAGCGCGATGCAAAAAAATGAACACGCTGCTGCCTCGGCCGGGATCCCCCTGTCCTCCCTGTGACCCTATGCGCCTCTTAGCTCCGTGCCTGCTTCACAGCTGTCGTGAAGACTTTTCTTATCTGCTTGTTTAAATAAACAAGCAGATAAGAAAAGTCTTCACGAAGGCCGTGAAGCAGGCGAGCCAGTCCACCAAAAAGCCAAAGGGAGGCAACGAAAAACCCTCCTTTCCAATGGGAAGCCAGCGTTTACCATGAACGCTGACGCTACCCAATGGAAATGAGGGGCGGGGCTCGAGTCACCTTCTCGAAACTGACTTTACTATAGATCTCGCAGGCGAGGAGCGCATGCGCGCTCCAACACCAGGCGAGACCTAAAAATGGTTTAAGCAGTAAGGAACTTTGCAATGACTGTCTCAGGAATGCCATACGTTAGAGAAGAAATAAAGGATTTCTTATGAGCTTTTGGCTCAAGTAAGAACAGGAAAGGTTGTGGCAAACAACTGCATTTTATCAGGGAATGTTTTTGCCAAAAAGTTCCAACCAAATGTTTTCCATTACGCACTGGCCATATACTCTGGCAAACTCAAAAAGTAAAAGCAAATTTAATAATGGGATTAAAATTCAATAAAACGCATTTTTCCTCTAATGTGTAAAAAATAAGCAATTGTCGACAGAACGTTACTATTCTTTCCTGCTGCTTTCACAATACACACTTTTCTTTTGATAGCAAATATAAAGGTCTCTCATAAAAAGGGAAGTATATAGCTCAATGCTAATCGCAAATTAACGATTATAGATTTACACTTTTATGGAAATTAATAATCCAAACACAAAATCTTTTTGCATCTACACAAAAACTTGTCTTTACATCTCTTTCCCAGAGACAGCACGCAGGTGAGCTCATGTAACTTTCCAGGCCCCTTCACATACTCAACAGCCAATCAAGTAAACGACTGGAGTTCTGCCAGTGTAGAGCAACATAAAGGCAGGATCACATCAAGATAGTGGCATCCTCTCCAGAGGTCGAACAAGTGCCCTTCACACCACAGATAGGCAACCACCGAGAGGTTCAGTTTCTTGACATCTGGTACCTTCACCTCTTTTTGTACAACGTCTCTAGTGTGTCCTTGCTCAGGCGACCATAGCTAACGGCAGTTCTAGAAAAATACATCTTCTCCGAGGGCTTACAGTAAGATGCCCTGCTACTTATATCCTAGACCCACATTATCACTCAGCCCTCTATTAGGAATCTGATAAAGCCTTGATGTGCCCATCATTCTCATATCACTTAGTATCATTCCCACCATCACATATACTGGCATATACAGCTACCGTTCCCCCTAACCACTCCGCTAACACAAGCAGCATCAGCACCTCACTCATACTCTTAAATATCAAGCTCCATGACAATCCTTGCATGACATGCTCACCAAATGCTTGAACCACAGTTTGTCATACAGTGGATACAGCCGATACCATTAAGGCACACAACCTCAATGCCACTTTCTTCACAAAAGCCTTGTTACTCCCCACTTATACACATATTTTCAATACCCTGGTGTCTCCTGATAACATCATTCAGTCATTTTATTACTCAAATAGGAAAGAAGGACAAAGTGGTTATCCACAGAACATTGTGGTCCTGCATGCCCCCAGCACCAGCTGCCATTCAGCTCCATTAAGCTCCTCTGCTGGCACTTCCCACTCTGAGCAGTCCACACAGTCCCCTTCCATCTTATCTACAGAATACCCAATAACTTCCACCTCATTTTGGACCTATCCAACTTCACCAACCAACTAGTTCCTCTGTGGTTTAAAACTCCAAGCAGACGCAGCAACCAGAACTATGATAGCAGCCCTCCTGGACATACTAGGAACAGCATTATGAAATAATGTGCCACACTTCTGACACAAACCAAGGCCTGCACTATGGACGCCATCTGTTCATTCACCTTCAAAACTGCATTCCACTCTGTGACACACACGTACTGGATCGATCATGTAGTCATCACCATATACCTGCTCCACTCCAGACCCCATCAAGGACAGCCAATGCAAAATAGTCAAAATTTCCTGTTATTTAATAACTTCTATATCAATGCTATACTTGACAACTTGTACTCTCCTGCAGCCTCCATGGACAAAGACAAAGGTATAAAATGCCCGCTTTCTCAATTCAACTGGGGACCCAGATGATCTCACTAATTACCACCCCATCACTGCCTACAATTTCAAATGAAAGATCATCAAAAGGCTATTAACAGCTACATGATGAGATCAAGGACAGTGCCCCTTCTTCAAGCCTATCAATCTTGTGTAGAGGCACAACAGCTCAGAAGTCACCGTTGTCATTCAAATGGTCAAAGAGACACCATGTGAATGACAACGGTGACTTCTGACTCCTCATCCTTTGTGGCCTCTTAGCAGCATATTCCATCGGCTATGAAGCATTGCTCAACACTCTTCAATGGAATTACAACGCAGGGGGTTTTATTCTAACCAGTCAACAGATTCCTGTTCATACACATGAGCTCCTCTACGTCTGAATGCATCACCATAACTTGCAGCATTACCTGCATTTGATTCAAAACACACATCATAAAGAAGCAAACTCCTTAGCAGCAATATTTTCCACTCTACAAACTTAAGACGTATATTACTCAAACTTTAGAACAGCCATGCAGACTTTAATTCTCACATTTGTATGGAGGTAATTCCCAGTCAGCCATAAAACAATCTATCCCTGTTGAAGAGCATCCGCAACACCGTGGCCCCAGTAACTGAGAAATTAAAGTTTGATAGGATCAATCTAACCTTTGAGAACTCTACTGGCTACCTCTGCCTGTCTATTGTGCCATCATCAAAGTAGTGAATTCAAGCACACCACTATATCCGGAAAACAGGGTTAACATCCCAGTGGTTTAAGCAACATACGCACCGTAAAATCTTTTAGTCTCGATCTAAAAAAAGATTAACAAATGAGTGTTGGTCTCGAAGTAGTATTATAAAAAAATGATATTTCCGTGCTGTGCATCAAGGACCTGGAACTTGATCGCCATGCAGGGCCAACAGAATTTACCCCTCTTATTCCAGATCTGTGCAACTGCCTCATCTACCAGTCCACAAGAAATTCTGAATGACAACTGGAGGCACAGCATTCTGTTCATGCAGCTGGCATGTTCTGCCCTCATACCTTGAAAACCTGAGAAATCACTAAGCTAGTAGGCTGAGTTTAAAAACCTGGCTTTCTCCTGAACGGAGAATATAATCTAGGGATGTTGAGGACTGTTCATCCTTTTCATCACCACAAGGCTGTTTATTGGCAAACGCAGCCTTTTAGAAAAGCACTAAACTAGGCACTGGCATTACATGCATACATCTAACCAAGGTAATCAAATCAATAGGTCGTCTAGGCAACTAAAGGACAAACTCATTTGAAGTGAGTGGGCTAAAGGACAAAAAAGCCATCAATAGGATGGCAAGTAGGGAGGTCTGTGCAGCTATAACAGGGTAAGAATGTATATTTTCAGCTCTACGACTATTACCCTGGTAAAGAATCAGTGTCATATTGGGATGGGAGGACATTGATAGAGTGAAAGAACAGAATTACAATAAGGTCATGGAGAAATCAAGATTAAGCTGCAAGAGGTTTTAAGATTTTTATTTTGTGCCCCTTGTTCATGAGGCTCTTTGCAGTATATCTAAAATGTTACTTCCAGCCACGAGCTACTTCCTTCCTTTACACTCTTTCAGCCTTCCTGAAAATTCTCAAGTCCACCTCTACAGATGAAGCATGCTATCTTGTTCCCAAAGAGAATCTCCTCTATGAATGGTTAACCTGTAGATCTTTAACTTACTTTCAATCACTTAATTTTCTGCAAAAGACTGGAAATCCTCCCCTTTGCCCCCAATATTTAATACCAGGTTCTGTCTGTGCAGCTGTTGCCTCGTTTACTGCCAAGATGGCACTGGGCAATGGTGCACTTCAAAAAATATGTAATTCAAGTAATCTTTGGGGATAAACCACAAAACTTCCCTTCAACATACCTCTAAATCTTTTCCAGCTTTTCACCAATTCTAATGGTCAAATATGCTTTCATACTTGCTAAATCCTAAAACTTACATTAAAAACATAAAAAGGGCATAAAGAAAAACAGAACC
Source organism: Calotriton arnoldi (assembly GCA_963921515.1). NCBI lineage: Eukaryota > Metazoa > Chordata > Amphibia > Caudata > Salamandridae > Calotriton > Calotriton arnoldi. The sequence continues at coordinate 2,008,377 of CAWUFW010001636.1, forward strand.
ACTAACCATTCATGAAACCAAACCAAGAACCTACGCATTTGGGGTCGCTAAGTGGTTCGGGGACTGACTAAGGCGGGCTTCTTTCCCATGCTTTCATTGGGGTCCAAGGCAACCTTGCTTTGCGACCACTGACTTTCATTCAAAATTTCAATAAGTGTGCAAACACCTGAATAAACTGTGCACGCTATTTCATTAATTACAGCAACCTCAGAGAGTTCTCTTCAGATGAAAGACTTAACATCTCCAGGTAACTTTAGAAACATGTTCACATCTTCTGAATTGAATTCAACTACACCAACACTGGGCCTGTTTTCCTTTACATAAATATCTGATCCAGTCTTTGTTTTGCTACAGTAAATATTCACCCTCAGAATTATCCAAACTGGAACAGGATACAGGTTTGCCTCATGACAAACATGCGTTAATGTTTCAGGCCTTTAGTGTCCGGGACGAACGTGCAGGATTTACAGAAAAATATGCGCACTAAGTGTGTCTGATTTAAATATTGGTCTAAAAACTGCTAAATTGTGAATGCCAAGAAAAACCCTACTATTTGGACAAGCCTTTAATTATTCCCATGGGGCCAAGACTAAGTCAATAATGAAGCTCATGTTGTGTTGACCGACACCGCAAGCCCGCCAAGAATTAAGGAAGAACGCTTGTACCTGCCTTTGAACAAGGTAGTACTGTTTAAAGAACATGTCTTACAGTTTTTCCTTGCTTAAAAATTACAGCCATCGACAAATGTCCTCGCACACTTTTTGCTGACCTTTTGGAGAAATCGTATACACTATAAACCATGTACAACCAACGCATGGCTGATTTCTAGGAAATACCGTTATTACGCACTATGTACGTATGCTTAAAGTATCACTGCACAGTCTAAAAGAAAACATAACTGGGCATTCATGTACTTTGTTCTTTCTTTTACCTTAAATTGTGCGACAGCACTTTCCTCATGTTTGTGAAAAATTCAAGCGAGATATCGTTTCAAATAGAGTAAATTCCCTCACGACAACCCTTTTTAGAGATTGCACACATTTTTAGACGAGAGTTACATGGTAGGGACACGTGAAATGCTTGTAATGAGTTAACCACAAAATCAGAAGCACGAAGAAGCATAAAGCTGTGATTGTCCTTTTAAGGCCCTTATTGCGACATGGGAGAAAATGACCAGAACGCAGAGTTTTGTTGTAAACACCGCAACCCTGCAATTTTCCCCTGAAAAATGTCTTCAGACCAAATCTGCCAAAATGTAACTGGTTGAAATGTGCGGGAAAACTAAAGTACATGTGGAATACAGCATACAAACACCGAATTCACATGAGATTCACCATTTTCGCCTTCAAAACTAAAAAATATTAAGTAATTCCGGCATTCGGTAAATACCCAACCCTAGGATTTCAGTATTTAACAAGTGTAGTAAATATCAACTATTTCGACATAAAAATGCCAAATTACCTGGTGTTGCATAATGCTTTTGCAAGCAAAGTAGCGAAATCTAATGAGATTTACAAACCTTTTATGGACTACATGATCACTCTTTTTAGGTTTCCAAGTATTTCAATGGTTTTCTTTTCTTGATGTGGGACCATTACACACATCTCCAGTCTGAATTTTAAGACAGGGAGATGTGCGAGTGTAAATGAGGGACCTTTACATGGTAAAGAAACAAAGATCAGTACATATAAAAAGCAGTGAATTTCTAACGTGATCAATGTAAACTGTGCTGAAACCTGGAGAGCCTACAGATGCTGCAACAGCTACGCTTTTCATCCACATAACTGGATACTGTGGTATTTAAGAAGGCTGGGCAAAGACCCAAACAACTGCCAGAAAGCTACCACTGGGGACACTAGATTGGACTGCCTCGGACTCTCTTAGGCCTAAGAAATACAAACGCAGCGTGGTGTCAACCAGTTTCCAAAGGAACAGACCCCTGCACGAGAAAATGTGCCACTTTAAGCCTGTCTTGTACTGGTAAGCCTTTTTGTGCTTTTTAGTGAGGCTTCCAGAGGTCATCCTTAGGGCTGAATAACAAACTTTGTTTGTGGAGAATGAGTGGAATCTAATATGTCTCAGTTAATATAAAAACAGTGGGAGCATTTGGCATTTTGGATCTCATAATTAACACATTCTTTCAGATGGACAGCAATCTGCCCCTGCATGCTGTGCCAATGCCTGCACGACAACATATTCAGCAATTTTTTCTCTGGTTGCCTCTCCGTGGAACAGACCCTTCAGCCCTACTCCCTTCTCTTAAGTATCAATACACATCATACTTTAAGCCTGCTTACACTATCCATAACCTCCAGCCAGACATAGCCTGGACAGGTGATCCCAGGAATGATATCAACGCAAAATGAACTCTTCGCGTCAACCTTGCAGAACAGCATCCTTGTCACGCATACCCTCATATTTTCATAGTTGGTTCTGTCCATGCAGATTCTGCGGGCAAAAGCAGAGTCCAACTAAAGTGAGACAAAGTTCTGAAGTCTACTCATTAAGGCAATGTAGTATTTTTTTTGATTGCCGAATTGACTAGCTGAAAATTCACGGGTGGGATGCTATTCTGGGAACCTGATTTTCTATGACTGAAGGTGAGGAGTTGGTGGCTCAGTGCCTGACTGGGTGTGCCTGACTGGGTTTCCCTGACCTGGAGCAGTGCGCTGTGTAATGGGTTGGGGAAGGGGAGGAATCAATGAGGTTGTGTGATCTGCACTTGTGAAAAGCACTTACTGATTCGAGCTTACCCTAAGGGACCATAATATCACAGCGCCCCTTGGGTACCAGAATGGAAGGTGGTCATGGAGGGGTCGAGCAAGGAGGGTCGGAGGGTCAGGTGAGCGCCCTTTGTGTATTTTAGTTTTCAGTTGCTAGGTGTGCTCTCCCTCAGTTCTAAAAAAAAAATCCTGGGGACAAGCTTGATGGGGTCCTTACAGGGAAAGAAAAAGAGAGTGAGGTGTCTGAACAGAGGATGGTGGTGAGTGCCAGTGTTGTGTGAGTAAGACTGGTCAGAAAGACCAAGGGGTTGCGAGGACAGGCTATGCTGCTTTTTAGTTATTAAAATCTAAAACTGGGACGGATTACAAACACGGAAGAGTAAATGTTACCACAGACTATGGGCTGAGAAGGCTACATTGACACCACCCACAGACGAAAGCCCTGATTGTGAGAAGGAGTTTTCTAATCTTTGCACACATTTTTTGTGTGCAAGGGTCAGAATTTCGATTTGGGCAGAGTTTAATGCACCCAGTCATTACTGGGTTTGATAAAGTCAGCTCCCTTTATTAAATTTCAACTGGTCACACCTGGTTGAATTTAACAGGGGGAAAAGTGTACAGTATGTAATCTGCATATTTCAATTCAGTAAGCACCAAACTATGGATGCTATTCCCCAATAACTGGGAACAGGTGTAATCCATCACACCCAATAAATTCCAAACCTCCGGGAGCCGCAACATATTTGGTGCCATAAAGAGCACCTGCAACTTTGGGGCACAAGTACTCAAGGCCACAGAAGAAAGATCACATGGCACATTCCACAGATAAATTAGACTTGCAATAAGAGAGAAAAAAGAGCAGCATTTCAGAGGTGTTGCACTTTGATCTTTTTTTAGAAAGTTTTCACTAGCCCACGGATTTTCCCACCTTCCATCAGCAAAGGAAGTGACATCACTGGATCTCTCACCATCCACCATCACTGAACTTCCAATCATCCATCTGGACAGGAAGTGACATAACTGGTTTTCCCGCCAAAACAGTCTTTAAAAGAAGAAGCCAAGCAAGACTACTTATTTTCCCACCACACATCAGCACAGGAAATGACATCATGGCACCCTGGACTCCTTCACCCTAGGGGACCTACTTAACAGTTGCAACACAGTTACACATAGGGCGTGCTGCTGGTACCCTGAAGGTGTGCCAGAGGCAAGCCCATCTGCACCTGGCCACGCCCAGCACCAGGAGCCTTGGTCCAATCACCACCAAGCGATACTCTGCAGCAGTTCTTAGGTCGCTAGATCCAGGACGCTATCCCCCCACAACTGCTGTCACGCCACACCTCACAACACGTTAGGAGCTTTCACCTGTACCCATTACCGGTCCTCCAGCAGCCACACACCCCACACAAACACTAATAACGCACTCATCCCCTCCCAACACACACACCACACAAGAACCAACAAGACCTACACTCCCATCCTACATCACATGGCACAGCAAACCCTCAAGTCAACTCCCACTCACATGCGTGCTCCTCAACACACGATCACTCAGCAAACACACAATCGAAATATGGGACCTTCTGAGCAGCAACGAACCTTACATCCTCTTCATCAACGAGACCTGGTTCAACCACTCATTGGCACCCGACATTGCTATGACAACCCCATCAGGCTACGAGATTACTCGAGAAGAACGCCTTCACAAGCCAGGAGGACGACTCGCTATCATCTACAAAGAATCCATCAAATGCACAACATCCACAGAGAACGCCACCGCATTCATGGAACACTTGTACTTCTTCAAGCTGCAAATCTCTGAAAAATTCACCCTGAATGGAACCATCACCTACTGACCACCCGGACCACGAGCCACCTTTACCAACCTCATCACCGACTTTGTCACTCCACTCACCATCGACTACACAGCCTACATTCTCCTCGGTGGCCTCCACTTTCGCTGGGAAGACTGAAACGACCCCTGCTCCACAGCACTTCTCGAAAGCCTGAGCAACATCAGACTCACTCAGCTAATCACAGAACCAGCACACACTGCAGGAGACACTGGACCCCATCTTCACCACAAGCGACAGCATCAAATACAACTCCACCACACAGCTCACACGGACCGACCACTCCATCATCCACTTCTAAATCAACACACCTCAAGTCAACACCCTTGCCAGGCTCAGCAGTCAAAGCCGCAGCTGGGGAAGAATCACAGAAGCAGACTGGCTCAGCGCCCTCAGCACTGATCAGCCTAACCCAACAGACAACCTCAACAAGGTCATCAAGAGCTGTGCGGACTCCCTCACACGCATCAAACTCAACAAGCACAGTGGATCAAACAAGCAGGCCAGCTGGTACACAAAGGACATCCGAAACACCAAACAACACTGTTTACAGCCAGAAAGGAAATAGAAAGCCAGCGACTACCACACTGATAAAACTGCTTTCAAAGCTGCACTCGGAAGCTATCACCAGCCAATTAGAGATACCAAGAAAAATCACTAGTGAATTGCATCAAGGGAAGTTCCAACAGCTACAAGGAGAACTTCTCGGTTGTCAAGGATTTCACCTCAGCCACTGTCAACAACATTGCTGCCTCCCAACAACTCTGCAACAACCTATTCAAATTCTTGCAAGGCAAAATCGCAAACATCTACAGCAACTGTGCACACCAACCCAACCCCAGAGAACTACTTGCTAACCTACACACCACCAACCTAAGACGGCCATCGGACCGAATGGACAACCCTCACCAGAAATGAGACAGCGGCAATCATGAGGACCATTCACTCAGGGGCCCCAATGGACCCATGCCCCCACCACATCTACAACCTGGGAACATCACCAATCAGCAACACTCTGACCCACATCAATACCTCAATCATGTCCGCCACTATCCCAGATGATTGGAAACTTGCAGAAATAAATGCCCTCCTCAAAAAGCCCACAACTGACCCGAATCAACTGAGCAGCTTCTGACATCTCCCTGCTCCACTATCCAGCCAAAGGCCATTAGCAAGCAACTCATAACCCACCTAGAACTTCACCATCTTCTAGACAACACACAATCGGGATTCAGAAAGAACCACAGCACCAAAACAGCACTCACCGCGGGCACCGACGATATTTGAAAAATTCTGGACCGTGGAGAAACTGCTCTCATCCTGCTCGCCCTCATAATCTAGGGATCATACTATATGACAAGCTCAACATGACGGCTCAAGTCAACGCAGTGTGCAGCTCATGCTTCCACATCCTACGCATGCTATGAAAGATCACCAGTGTTTGCCTCAGAACACCAAAAGGACCGTCACGCAAGCACTCATCACCAGCAGGCTGAACTACGGCAACACTCAACACCGGAATCTCCAAACAACCCCTACATAGACTTCAGACCATCTAGAACACATCCACAAGACTCGTACTCAACCTCCCTTGCCGCACCCACATCACATCGCACCCCAGGAAGCTTCACTGGCTCCCCATTCACAAGCACATCCAATTCAAACATTTCATGCACACATACAAAGCCCTACACAACAAAAGAACAGAATATCTGAACAGCCGCATGCACTTACACCAACCTACCAGACACCTACAGTCTGCCTCACTCTCACACACTCCCCAAATCCACAAAAGCAAAACTGGAGGTTGCTGATTTGCCTACATCACACCCAAGACATGCAATGACCTCTCTCAACATATCAGAGCCTCCTCCTCCTCACTTCTTGAGTTCCACAAGAAGCTTAAAACCTAGCTCTTCATACAAGCAGCTTGGGACCACACACCTACACTCCTTGCCCAAGTGCCTGGTTACTGGGTGATTAGTGCGCTATACAAATCAACATAACACGGAAGACAAAAAGGGATATCTCCATTTCACACATTAATGGCTCATCTGTGCCTTACTGCAGATCGGGGTCTGGTTTGGAGGACGGGTGCTCTTGGGAGTTGCAGTCCTGTGTTTCCAGAGTAACAAAGAATCTGTGGCATTCTGTGATTCTCTGGGGAAAATGGAGTGGGGATTGATGTCCCAGATGATGAAAGATCACCTAATCAAAGAAGGAATGCAGATGGAAAGTCTAACAGGTGATGTCTGGTGCTGATTTGTTCAGACTACCGATGGATTTCCATCATTGCAGTTTCTCTTTTCTCTCCCCTCCTACACTTCCTTCCTACTACCTCCCACTCCAAAAGACCCTTAGCCTATAGAGTGCTCTAAATAACCAAAAATCTGATGGCCGAAAGCTCCTAGCTTGACCTGCACTTAACATCTAGACTACTTTGCAACCCTTTTACCACTGTTTCATGTGCTAGCCTTCGGTGGTGAAAAGAGTTGGTTGATAAGGATGTAAGGTATCCCAAGTCTTTTTGGCAGAGGAGATATAGGAAGAAGAGAATTGAACTGAACTGAACTTTACAACTGCTATGAGGTTGTAGAATGCTGGCACCATAGTGTAAACCCTGTGGGTTGAGCTACTTAATGAAGAGAAGTTTTGCCTGGGCGACATCTTGGGTAGTGAAACCTGAGATGCTGAAATCCCAATGGGGTCTGGCAGGGGGAAGGTGACAAAAGGACTTTTCTGCTGGAGGTCTAGAGGTATTCCTGAGCAACTGGGGGTATTATTTGAGTGACCTTTAGGGACATGCTTGTTCATATTTCTTTGGAGGGTCTACAAAGGCAGATCTGCTTGAGTTCCTGTCCTCTTTCCCGAACTGCTGCATGACAGCCTCTCCATAAGTGCATGTAGTCATTAGGAAATTCATCAGTTGATTGTCCCCTGGGCTTCCAGCTGCAGTGATAATGGAGAGGACAACTAGAGCAGTGAAAATGGCCTTACTGTTCCAAATCCTAAAAGATCACCTGTGGACAGTGGAGTAGAATTCAAAGTGAAGAGAGTGATTACATACATTGGGATTGCTCGGGTAGGCAGTAATCTTTCTGCAATGGCTTGGCTGGCATATAGGCTAGGGTTAGGCCTGTGCTGTCTCCCTCATCTCCCTCTTACCTTCCCGTTCTCCTCCACTTCCTCCAATGGGTTTCCAACCTTTTTTCATCCTTCCATAAATTCCCTAAAGACAGGCATTTTTGAAAACATCTGACAGCGCCTATTCTTTAGATGTGCCACAACAGCTGCTAAATTTCAATGGATATATGTTCAACCCATTACAGCAATGCATAAATGTCGTCCGTTTGGCAGAATAAAATGCTTGTGTTGCAGGTTTCCTAGCTTCTTTCAAGATTTGCAGGCATTCATCTGGGAGCAGCAAACAACCAGATTCTAGGATCTGGATGCAGCAGCTACCGTCATGTTGTATTAGCAGGTTTGGACGTGCCCGCAGCTTCTCATGAGATTGAATGGCTATATTAAGAAGTGTCATATGCGTTTGCCTCTTGTTCTGATTACATGTCGGATGAGCGGTAGAGGGGAGAAAAGTGTAGGCAAATATCCCAGAACTGCCAATCTACAGTGCATTGCCCAGAAAGAGCAGGTGAGGATACCTGGATGTGAATGCTTGAAGTATTGGTTTATGACCTTTGGGCTGAACTCTCATTGCTGATGGCTCTTGATAAGGTCATCAGCCAAGTCATTGTCTTCTCCGCAGAGATGTTCTGCTAGCAAGTTTACTTGACGGCATCTAGCACAATGCCAAATCATAAGTGCAATTCAGGAGAACTGCGGTGAGTGCCCCCACGCCCAATTTAATTAAGTAATACATCACCAGCATGTTGTATAGTTTAATAAGAATTACTTTGCTATGAATATGAGGCAGAAAAGTTCGAAGGATTAGCTGGATAACCTTGATTTCCAACAAACTGATTTTAAGGAGATGTTCCTGCGGAGACTACTGACCCTAAATGGTGAGGTTTAGCATGTAAGCACCCCAAATCCTCAGCAAAGCATCAAGGAAGTATCTGTGGGTCGAGAAACAACCTCACCAGTAATTAATTCTTTGGGTTCCATCACTGTACTTTGTGCTGAATACTGGGCTCTATCAACACTACATTCTCCCAGTCACCATTCACTTGTGACCACTGTCTGAACAGACAATCCTGCCACAGGCTCATGTGAAACCTTGCATTTGGTACTGAGTTAATGCTAGAGACCATTATCACTGTCAGAGTATACAAGGTCTGGTAAAGAGGAAACAGCATTTTTAATGCCACCGCTCTCTCAGGACTGTGGTAGGCTTTACCGGTCACTGCATGGAGTGTGGCTTTTAGAATAAATGCCATTTGTTGGAGACAATGGTGATTTGTTTTGATTGACTGAATTCTAACTGATTGAGAAGCAATATTGTCTGCTGATGTAAGCAAGGCACTGTACTTGGCATCTTCTCCTTATCAGCCAGTCGTCCAAGTATGGAAATATATGTAAATGGATGCTCTGTAGATAGGCTTCCATAGCCAGACATTTGGTGAACCCCCCTCCCAGAACAGTTATAGCTCTGAAGGGTTTTACCTTCAAATGGTAATGAATTCCATGTACCAAAATCCTAAAGTCCAGGCAGGTAGCTGAATGAACAGGGATGCCATATGTAGGTATCCTTGAGATTGAGGGCTGTCAGGTAGTCCCTTGTATTAAGAAGAGGAATGACGTCCTGAAGGGTGGACATCTTCAAATTATTGAAAGTGATCAAGCGATTCTGCGCTTTTCGATCAAATATGGGCACCCAAGTCTTGTCTTTCTTTGGAATAAGAAGGTAAAGTGAGTACACCCTTTTCTCTTGCTGTTGTGAAGTGGTGATCTTTTGTGACTCCCTTTTGGAGTAGCACTTGTACTTCCTCCAAAAGAATTATGCAATGCTGTGGAGACATGTTGTATGGCTATTGTTGTATTTTGGGTGGGGCAGCATGGAATTCTAGGCAATGCCTTCTAGACAAACCCAAAGATCTGAGGTTACAATTCGCCATTGTGGCAAGTAGAACATCAGTCTGCCCCATCAGGTGTTTGATGGTCAAGGGGAATGAAGAGCTGGTCACTCCTTGGTGGCAGAGGGCCTCTACCATGGAGACACATAGCCTTACCACGTCCATTTCCACAGAAGCATCATCCTTGATGGTGACCCTGCTTAGACAGCTGACTTTCTTGTAAGGTGTACTGTTGTGGCTGGTACGGAGTTCAAGGGGTGGGAGAGCTTGCTTTGGAGGGTGACCAAGTTTGTTGCTTACAAAAAAAAAGTTTTAGACACTTGGTGCAGCAGCGCCACAGCCTTTACCCTGCTGGATGTCTTTGTTTATGTTTTCCAGCATCTTATCTACCTGGGGACAGACAGATGGTCACTGTCAAAGAGCAAACCAATGAAATTTTGTTTAACACCTGAAACTCTAAGCCAAGCTTGGCAGCAGAGAAGTATGCTAGTATTGACTTGCTTGGGGGCTGCAGCTGTTAATCCAAGTTAAAACAAACTTTTGCATTCAAGATTACCTTACCTTCATGGACAATCTCTGCTGCTCTCTTCCAGTAGTTGTCAGAGATGCGTTTAAGCAACTCCTCCATTATGTCTACTGGTCCCCATTACTGTTGATGTACGAGTTACTTACCTTCGGTAACGATGTATCTGGTAGAGACGTTGTCTAGCCGCAGATTCATTAACTTAGAATATCCCCAGGCGTCAGACTGGATCCGGAAAATTTTGCGCAGCAGTACCTCTGCGCGCCGGGGGGCGGCGCCGCCTGGCTCCGCCCTGACGTTGTCCCCGGACAAGATGTCAGTGGAGCTATATAGGACCCCCCGGCGCGATGACGTCAGTTTTCTTCGGAGGAACTTTTCCGCGCCACAACGCGGAGCCCCCAGCAAAACTGTGAGAGTATGGGAACAGTGTGCGAATAAAAAAGAAAAAGGGTGAGAAAGCACCATGAACGACAGTGAGAAGCACTGTCGACTGAAAGGTGTTGAAAAGGAAAGAGCAGAGCAATACATGGAGAAGCTATTTCGCAAAAGCGAAGTGAATGTCACCCCTGAGGGAAATAGATATATAAAAAGAAGACCGAGGCAGACGACAAAGTCTGCACCAGATGAAGGGAATGAAAAGCAACCCCACAAAAACGAGAGAATGCCCTCTCCTGAGGCAAAACGGCAATGAAAAGAGCCAACAGGAAGACGCAAAAAAGCTCCAACCCACAGGATTAAAGAAGAGAAAGAAAGAAATAGGGAGACTCTGTCCCCAATGATAGAACTATTGGACTGAGGAACAGGCCAGAAAGACCTCAAAACTAATGGACTGTAGGAGTGGTAACGGAGAAGGTGGGTGGGAGGGTAGAGAACACCAGTAGGCACCATACTGGAGGAAACCGATGTGGAAAAACGCAGAAGGACACCTGAACTGATCGCCCAAGCATGAGATTGGGAGAAGCAGAACAAGTAAATCTAAGGAATAAGCCTGACGGGGAGGGTGGCGAAAGATACCGCCCAGTAGAAGGACAAGCCACTCCAAGGGAGGCGAATACAGAAACCCCACCCGAAAAGGACCTCGCAGACCAGGGAGGATGGGTGGGCGTTAAGGAATCTGCGGCTAGACAACGTCTCTACCAGATACATCGTTACCGAAGGTAAGTAACTCGTACATCTGATAGAGACATCTAGCCGCAGATTCCTTAACTTAGAATAGATACCAAAGCCACACCCCATAGGAGGCGGGTCTGCGACAGAACCCTACTAAGTTCCCAGGGGAACAGAAGTGTCAACCAGCTGACTAAACACAGTGGGGGCAGCACTGCCAGAGTGGCCAACACCGGACTAGGATACTCCATAGGGAGTGGCCAACAATGAGAGGCAAAGGCATCAAAAGCTGCCGAGGGCGGCAGGAAATCCCTGTTGGTTAAACAGAGGAGAAAGTGAGCACAGAACCAGAAGGGCAGTGTGGAATAAAAGTGGATACCTTCCATAAAGGAGAGGAACCAAATATATGATGTGAGGGATCCACAGGATGTGATGGACCTTCAAAAGAGAAAGGTCTAGCTAGGGTACAAGAACTGACCGAGTCCGAGCAGGCAGGACGGACATGCATGAGAGGGAAAGAAGCACTGTGGAAGTGGGAACAGCAGCGGAAGGATGCTGACAACGCCCAGGATGAGTCCTGCGAATGCACCATCGCCAGAGCCAGAGCCAGACGCAACAGCCACAGGCGGTAGGGAAGACCCACTGGCTACCGTGAGACAGACAGGGAGGCCGAGCAGTACTGGAAGGAGACAGTACGAAACGCACCGGAGGAACAAGAGTGGATATACGCACAATAGCCCACCAGACAAACAATGTTCTGAGGAAAACACTCCCGCTGAGAGCAGCAACCGCAGCCCGAGGGAAAACAGGACAACACCTGCGCGGAATGCAGCAGGGAAATGGGAAGCTCTGGCAGGGGAAGTGGCCAAAAAAGCAAGGCACAAGAAATTGAACAGCATCAACGTCTGGGGCCAGAACGCCACCATGAAGAGCGAAGTCCAACCATGAAAGGACTACGCAGCATGGATATAGGAGAGCAGAACTAGGCAACGGAAAGTTGACGGAAAACGCACCAGCCTGTGACAGCGAGCATACTAGGGAGCAGGCACCGTACGCTCATAGAAGATAGCGACAGGGCCCTCTGGTAGGCAGTCCACAGATGGAACGGCCGCAGCGAAAGAACCACGACGAGACGGTAGGGACCTGAAAGCCCTCCCGGCCTCAAGAAATGGATCAGTGAGACGCAGGGAAGTGCCAAGACCAGCAGCAGCCACTATGAGAGAGCCCAACAAATGGACCGCAAGAAGGCCCCGGGAGGGCCCGCAGCAGCAGTAAAAGTGTACAGGCACAGCCGCAGGACAACCTAGTAACAAGCATTGAAAATGCAATAGGTCTCGCCTTTGTTTAAGTTAAAGCCATTTGCTTTGCTAATGGTATTATATAGCAAAGCAAATGGCTTTAACTTAATCAAAGGCGAGAACTATTGCATTTTCAATGCTTGTCTTCTTTCCCAGGTGGCGACCGTCAGTCTGTGTGAGCCCGAAAAAAAAGGGCTGGGGTGGTCAAGGGCGGGGACACCAAAGTATCCTGATGTGACCATTGTATTGGTCACAGTGGGGGCAGGCAGGCAGCGTCCTCACTAAATGAGGTGTGAATCACGGGCTCACGGCAGCAGCAGGGCCATCAGAGGTAGCCGTTTTCGCGCTATGCTAAGACTGATGGCCCTTTCAGTGTCACTTTGCAGGCCCCTAGACACAGAGGGGAAGGGGAGGAGGTCGGGCGCACTGCAGAGGCCTTCCTCGATGTGCACGGTGCACCACACAGGCTGAAAAATAAAGTTGTCATTTTAAAGTAGGGCTATTCCTGCAGTCCCGGTACGCTTTTTTAAAACAAATAAGTAGGGGAACGGACTAACAATTTTTAAAAGTAGGGGCACGCCGAGCCCTTCCGATCCCGCCCACTTCTAACACTGAATACAACAAGTAACAACATTACACCCACAAAACAGGACTATTGGCTTTGTCAATGGTTGTTAGTTGCATAGAATAAATAAGTAACAACTAAGCCTTCGTTATTTATACCAATGCTTCAGTTCTGAAATGATGAGACCATAAAACAACTATAACCAGTCTCTTCGAAGTTACCTCAAAGGCAGTGAAGGAAGGCACTGCTGCAGAATTAAGATTTTATTTCACCCTGATGGTGAGCGCCAAAATGAGAGCCCGATAGGGACCCGTCTCAGCGCCTGCTTTTTAAGACTGCCGGTGCCGACCGGCAGGACCCGGCCCACTTAAAGCCCTTCTTTCAAATAGGAAAGAATGAAATCCCGGCGCCTCAGGCTGTGAATAAATGTGTGATCTGTGGCAGCAGAGAGAGCAGGACTCTGAGCCTTAACGCTGATCACCGATTTCCCCATTGATAATAAGTCTCTCGTTGTGAAGTTTTTAATATTTCATGGTCTGGCCATAATTGCAGTATTACATATATTCTTAATAAATGCGGATGCGCACAGTCCAATATGGTTTTGATTATCAATGTTAAGCGTTGGGAGGGGCAAGGGGCCGAGGGCCATTTGGTCCTGAAGCCAGGAGTTCAGAGCCCGGTCCAGCTTAAACCAGAGATGAAGAAACAAGCATTTGAAGGCACGAACGGGGAGGGGGGGGGGGGCGGCCGAGCGAGAAGGCATCGGACTGCGGGAGGGGGGGGGAAGGGACGGGAAGAAATTGCCTCGCGCGAAACTGAAAGCGAGCTTGCCTCAAAGTAAAAAAAAAAACAAGTACAACTGCGCAGCCGGGAGGAGGGACAGTGACGTCTCTATGGAGAGAATGCGGCGATAAGGCAGCGTGATTTGTAATACATGCCCAATCACAGAGCCGGACTGGCGCATGCATGCAGCGTGACGGAGAGCCGTTGTGAAGACTTTTCTTATCTGCTTGTTAAATAAACAAGCAGATAAGAAAAGTCTTCATGACAGCCGTGAAGCAGGCGAGCCAGTCCACCAAAAAGCCAAAGGGAGGCAACGAAAAACCCTTCTTTCCAATGGGAAGCCAGCGTTTACCATAAATGCTGACGCTACCCAATGGAAATGAGGCGCGGGGCTCGAGTCCCCTTCTCGAAACTGACTTGTTTACTATAGCTCTCGCAGGCGAGCTCCAACGCCAGGCAAGACCTAAAAAGGACCCAACAGAAGCGTACAAAGACTGCTGTGGGAATAAGGCAGCTATACAATAGCTAACAAATACCCCACATAGGGTAAGTATCAACCCCAACAAGGGGCACCACTTGAGCGTGAGCTCAGACAGAGGACGTAAATTGGTAACTCAGAAACCATAGGTTCTGAACACATAACCCTTGGAGTAAGGGTGTGCAACCTGAACCACTAGGCCATAGTGACTCAGAAAGATAAGCAGCTGACCTGCTGCATGAAAGAAAGCAAATACGGCGAGAAGCCGCCCAGGCCGTTCAGGTATTACAGCATGAACCCAGGGACAACATGAAGCAAAGACAACAGAGCAGAGGGTGAGGACAAGGACCGCAACCGGACCAAACACTACGGAAGGGTAGACAGAAGGCGGTGAACCGCAGAGTCCGCATGTGCGTCAAACAGGGACACACCATCAAATGGCAAATCCCGGAGACTATCACGGACATTTTCGGGGAAACCCCCGTCGCGCAGCCAAGCATGGCGGCGCAAAGCAACGGACCTCGCCATTGCCCGACCCACCGAATCGGTAGAGTCAACGGCGGACCGAACGGTAAAGCGTGCCATCTCTCGGCCTTCGTGAAGGAGATGAGCCACGTCAGCGCGAGTACACTCAGGGAGGACAGGCAAAAGACACTCCACAGAGTCCCAAAGGGCACAAGAAGCCCGGGCAAAGACGCAAGCCGTGTTCAGAGAACGTAAGGCTGAACTAGCGGACGCAAAAATGCTGCGTCCACATGTCTCCAACCAACGAGACTCCCTAGTAGGAGGCTGCAACAGAGGTGGAGAGGAAGGCTGCGTGGCCAAAGACACCTGCACTACGAGGCCGTGAGCCCCAGGCTGAAGGGACAAACAGGCTGGGCTCCCTGGGGCCGGCCGATGCGCCAAGGCCCTGTCGACAGCATCTCCTGAAGAGGGCCGTGCCCACGTCCCGAGAAGGGTGTTGAACAACAAGCCGCTAAAAGGCAGCAAGGGCTCAATATCCTCCGCACCCTGGTGAAGGAGATCCAATAACGGATCGGAGGACAAGGAGACAGAAGGGGGGTGCAAGTGTAAAACAGTTGCAGCCCTGCGAACACCCCTCAAAAACAAAGCACCAGCTTCAGTGGGCATCCTGGGGGGCGACAATAGCCCATCTGTAGGGGACGGCTGCAAGCTGACACGTCCCACAGCAGGAGGGACAAGGGCCCACTGCCCCCATGGCATTGGAGCTAACCGGCGTGGAGACCAGTCCGGGCACACCGGGTTTGTGTCCTCTGGATGCGGAGAACCAACAGGTGCCGGCGACCGCTCCGGCGTCGAACGACGCCGCTCTGACGTTGAACGACGCCGAAATGGCGTCGACCTCCACGAGGGGCGACCCGGCCGGACGAGCCGGCGGCGACGTCCCCACCACCGAGAGGTGCGGAGAAAGAGCCTGAGGACCCGGAGGCGACAGGCATGGCGCCGCTGATGCCGATGTCGACGCAGGGAGCCGCCAGGGGCTATGCGGAGACAAGGCAGAATGGCACGGCGTGGGGCTGGAACGCCCATCGGGGTTGGGACCCGACGCCGGTACGACTCCGGAGTTGAGGCACTCGGTCGGAGTCGAGGCACTCGGTCGGCGCCGAGGGCGAACCCGCCGGCGGAGATCCGACCTGAATGCCTACCTCCACTGTGGGACCCGAAGGCGCGCCAGGGAGAGGAGGTGACCCGAAGATGGAGTGCAGAGCCTTGTAGTAGGCTTCCATCTGGGGCCGAGTCGCACCAGTACCCGGAAAGGGCGGGTAAATGGAGGCAGACTCCGGGGGCACGGCTCCGGGAGGGAACGGGAACCATGGCCCCCATCGTCACGTGGAAGCGAGGACTTCGACTTCTGTGACTTGTGCTTTAACTTACCTGTGCGACGTTCGCGGGAGCGGACGGGGAGAGAAGAACCAACCGGAGAACGTCAGGGAGACGCCGTGCCACATGCAAATGGCGTGCGGGTCCGACGCCGACATCTGGCGTGAACAAGTCTCGCACAATTTAAAGCCCGAAGGCATCGCACACTGTTCCCCGACGCCAAAGTACGTCGAAAAAGGGCCTGAAGAAAAAAGGGCCTGAAGAAAAACAGGCCAGAGGAACAGCTGAATCCCAGATCCGCGTTGGAACGCGGAAAAGAAGGAAACTGACGTCAGCGCGCCGGGGGGGGTCCTATATAGCTCCACTGACGTCATGTCCGGGGACAACGTCAGGGTGGAGCCAGGCGGCGGCGCCGCCCCCCGGCGCGCAGAGGTACTGCTGCGCAAAATTTCCGGATCCAGTCTGACGCCTGGGGATATTCTAAGTTAAGGAATCTGCGGCTAGATGTCTCTATCAGATAGTAATGCCAGGGAGTTTGCGGTATGACACCATGTGGCACCTCCCAAGGCGACCCTTTACCCTATCACCTCTATTACCTTACTCTCCTTGTCTGGAAGCAGCTTATCACCTGTGCCTTGCAAGATAGTTCTCTTGAGTGCAGTGTGCACTCCCAAGGAGGCTGGTGGAACATGCCTACGAGTGGAGAGGGTCTCCTGGAGCAGGTTTACATTTTTTCTCCACCCAGGGAGTTGCCACCATAACCTGTATGGGAGCCCTTGACATTTTCTGTGTAAGATTTAAACATGCTTTTCAGCAAGGAAAGCAAAAGAGTAAAGCACTCAGTTTAGGCCAGTCTTTTTATTTACAAATCTCAATCCACTTCTTCCACATCAATTAGAACTTTACCATGTGACACTGCTCTTGCAGTAACAGAATGAGATGGTTTGGGATCATCTTGTGGTGAGCCTTTTGCAGGATAAGGTTCTAGGGACGAATCATCCCAAGGACCCGCCCTGTAGTCTTGTCAAGTGTCGTCCTGTTCATCACTGAGTCCTGGCTCCTCAGAAGATGGCAGTGGGTCAAAAGAATGGCCTTGATCAGAATTTGAATTACACCTGAACTTCTCGTGTGGACAGGACTGGTCCAGTTCTCTTTTTCTTTGGAATAAGGTTTTTCGAAACTTTGTCCTCATATGCATGTTTCCTCCTCTTGTGTAGAACATGTGTTGAGGAAGGAGGCCATGGAAGTATGTGAGCACTGCCAGGATCAATGTAGATTATGCACGGTCTCTAATCTGGCTCTTCACTCTCTTTCTGAGAAGGAGCTGGTGTACTAGGGATTGATAACATGCTCAACTGCATTGTAGGTTCCAGTGATGAAGTGGTTTTGGCTGCCTCTTGTATCCAGGCTTCAGGGATTCAACCTCAAAAGATTCCAAGGGTCTCAACATTAGTGAGTGGTGGCAACTGATGAGTCTTCTTTGCAGGCAGTTTCTTGGTCAAGGCATGGCATCAAGCCTTGGTGTTAAGCTGAGGCTCATCTTGAAGTCATACCCCATTTGGTGGACAGTGTGTGCAGAGGTGAAGTATTTGCCCAACAGCATAGAACATGGGTGCAGCTCCCTAAGTCGATGTTAGAAACTCACGAAGTAGTCTTAGTCCTAATTGTGGGCTTTTTGGAGGGCCCTGGAGATACTTCTCCAGAGCTGTGAGCGACATACTGTCAACCCCACCGTGGTATGGCTTTCAGACTTGTGTATGGGCCACAGTCATTATTGTATTGGGTTTATTAAACTTCTTTGGCAACCCTGGTGGATGGTGACCCAGTAGAGTGTCAGTGTTACACCGTAAAATAATGCACATGCCTCCTATTGCTTCAGTAATTAATACTTTTCATTGACCAAAAGGGGTTTCACAACGAACAGGTGCTTTTGTTATGGTTCCTTGGTAGACAGAGGTTACAGATCTGATCCTGGTCCAACCACAGGAACTTCATTACTGCATGAAGGGCAGAATTAAGAAGTTGTATTTTCTATATCTGCTTCCCAAATGAGCTATTCCGTAGAACTCAGACCCAGGCTCTTCCACTGATTCGGTCCCAAAGTGTTTGACTGCAGCAAGATGAACTTGACCCTTTCACCAAATGACTCCCAGTACTCTGGCTTCAAAATGTAGATGCTGGTGCGCTAAAATGGAGCACTTGAAAACACGTCCAAACCTGATGGTGGAAAAAAACCAATCTAAAGTGGAACCTGTGTTCTGATGCATTGTTGGTTTCAGGGGAGATAGACAAGTGACCTTGAAACATAAAGAACATCTTCAAACAAAAGCAAATTCTAAAGTTCCAAGCCCAACTCTAAATGAGAGGAGTATTTAAGGAATGTGCTCTACAGCTATACATGCAGCAAACATGTATGCTCCTCATCGAGGTGGTCCTAAATGAACATTTTTCAGGTTACTATGAGATTCTTGCCACTTTGAAACATAGCATATTAACATTTGAGTTGCAAAAATGCAAACATACCATTTCTAACAGAAATTTACAATAGAACATGAACAGTTCTAATTTTAGTAGGTTTAAGGGGTGTCTGATGAACACCAAATTAGAGTTAGTTGTTTGGACTGAAGGAAACACCAAATAATGGGGTTTTAGATAATTCCACTGAAAGCTACAGTCAAGTGAACAGCAGGTGCAACTCTACCCCCAGTTTTTGTGAATACACTGCAGGAGACGCCCTTCACTGCCAGCAGAGACAAAGCTTGGAGTAATTACCCTTGCGCATCAGCACAATGTTTAAGTTTAATTTGTAGAGGGACAACGCTCCTCAAAAAAGGTGATCCTCAAACCTGCCACGTTGCTAGGCTGAATAAGATTCTTTCATTAACTAGCTTAGCATTATCCATGTAGAAGATGTATAACATCAGGGACAAGACAATTCATATTCTGATGCTCACAATGAGGTAAACAGTGGAGCAATGATACTATAAGCTTACATCAACCACGGCACAAGGGTAATGGTCAAAGAAATCAGAAGGATTCTAGGCTACTGTTCTAGGCAATGTTCTATGGACTAAATTGCAAGATATGTGGTGGAGCCACAAAATGTAGTGCTCCATATTTTCATTCATTAAAATTATTAATCAGGGGCAACGTAATAATCAGAGTGTTAGCAAATGGCTATATTTACATGTTTTTAAGCCAGATTTATATAATAGAACTATAATCAAGGTATTTGCTTATGTTAACTGCATTCACTAGGCTGTCATTTTCTCTCTTAATGTTGGCCTGTTACTAGTCCCAAGCCACTCAAATGGTTTATTCGTAAAATGCACTATAAATTTCACGTTTCCTTTTCCCTGCAGGCGCTTTATCACCGCTTGTTAGCTAGAATAATCTTTTGTTTATGCTGAGAAACTGTTAGACTAGGGAGCCTTAATTAAAACTTGGTCATGGATGTGCAGTGGGTGGAGATGGGAGAGAGCCTCCTGTGCCAAGCAGACCAGACTGTCGCTACTTTCCAAGGGTGTGCAGCGGTGAGCTTCTTTGTCCTGTGAAGGGAATCTGGGGAGTTTACCTGCTCCCAGGAGAGGGTGTACCCGGATTGGTTCATTCAGAAGGAGTTGCTGGAGAGAAGCTTGCAGAAGCTTCCACTGCATATTAATTGTGTTTTTCTCAGAACAGTTTAGCAGATACGGTCCTGACTTTGCTGATGGAGGACCCTACACGATTGCTGCTGATATACCGTACCCGTGGTGTTGAGTTTTATGCTTTAACATCTGTTCCCAGTCTCCTGAACCTTAACGTGGTTCGGCAGAAGCTGACGCCTACCTCTTACTTTTCCCTTGTCACTTTCGATGCCTTATTTAGCTTAGGGAAGTTTCTTTATGGAACCAATTTATTTCCTGCTCTGTCCATTGTATCTTTCTATATTTTGCATTTTCTTCTATATAATATACAAATTCAGAATGCTTATTTGATACATTGATCTACTGATCAATAATCAAAGGTCCATACCAATAGTTGCGCAACTTAATACATGACTACACTAGAATATTAAGGTTCAGAAGAGTGCGCCGGATCAGTAGCATGTGCTGATGAATCTATAAATAGGGGATAAAAACTTTTCAAGGTAGTATTATGAGGAAGCAAACAAGAAGCCACCATTTCTCAACTTCTGAAGAAGGGCATTTCATTTCACATACATTTAAGAACCTGCAACTGGCAAACAGAAAAGTGAACCCTGAACTTGTAAAGTGTTAAATTTTTTATATTTCAGTTTTCCACTGAAAACAGTACGCAGCCATTGAGAAAGACAGACGTGAGAATAGGGGCAGATTCTCTTTGTTCATGGTGCAGTACAATGACTAACATTACAAACAGGAAGAAGATAGGGGCATGGCGAGAGGGATCTCTCACCAATCTGTATCAAGTTTTCTAGGGATGCAATTCCAGAATCAGATGAACTGCCTGACACAGCATGGTGTGGAAAGAGTAGCAAGTATGCAGACATTGCAGATTAGTTATAGTAATGATAGGCCTAGTGATAGTATTTCATAGTAGGAATTCAACAAATACTAAAAGTCACGTGCAGGAACTAGTTTTTAGCTAACAAAGGATTATGCCCTCCCCCCAAATGAAATACCCAACTGCTGCTAACATCCACCTATTGTAACACCCCTTCCCTAAAGAGCAATGTTGCAAGACCATGTACCTTCAGACAAACAGGTTCACTCCTCCACCATCAGTCAAAAGTGATCTTGTCACTCAAGCCATTATTAGTCACCCTTCTTCCTAGTCCTTAACGGAGGTGAAATCTCATTTTGAAAACAAGCTTTCCTGCTCGTATTCATAAAATAACCTATTTCTTTTAAATAGGGAAATTGAAATGCATGCCACCAAAACGCTAGACCTTGACGTTTTCTTTAATTTCATGACTATTGCATTGGGGACATGTTTCCTTCAGTTTTCTCAACATCGGATTCAGATATAGTTGTAGTTTCCTGTTACTCCTTAATCTTTAGGGGAAGAGGGGTATAGCATCTGCTTGATAATTATGATCTCCTTTAGATATATCACTACTTTGTTACTGACTTACCTTTAATAGATCTGCAATTTCAAATATTAGCAATTTCATTTTTGGACTGATAGCTTCCAATCTTTTTATAATAGTTTGTTTTTACCTTCCTTGTACAATCCAAAGAGAGCCACAATGTAATAACTTACAGAGCCAACCTCATTATCAAATTGTCTTTCACTCCATTTGCTTCAAAATTCAGATTTGATGCGACTTGTTCAGAATGTCTGCATTGTCGATTAGTGAGCTGTGCTAGTATTGTTTTGAATTTTCCTTGGCTGTGTTCTAATGTACTATATGCAAACTCTCTACATTTCCTATTCCTAAGACTCATATTCTGACAACCTGAAGCTGGGTGAGGACCCTGCTTATCGTTTTTAGGATGGGAATGATCATTTCATCTTACTTTTCATTTCTTCTCTGGCCCCATTTTAGGTGCTACGGATTGAATGTGAACCTCTCCTCCCTTTGGTTGAACCATTTCCTAATAAGAGTTCTCTCTTGACTACTTAATACAATGGTCTGTCTGTGAGACTGTCTTGCCCACTTTCTCCTGCTCCATCATTTTCTTAGCTAACACTAATCCTTTTTGGAGAGACGATGTCATGGGTTTCATGTGCGTAGCTCACTTGGGGGGGGGGGGGAGGAGTATTTCCGATTCAACCAGTATTTCTGTCTAAGTACCTATTTGCCGCCATTGTTACTTGGTTACGCCAATCTTAAACAATTCTTTTGCATATGCAGCAATTGAGGCACACTAACCAACTGCATGCTATTACTCCCACAACTTCTGTCTACACATGAACACATACCGGACAAGGGAGACAAATTATTTACACGTGTACAAGGCAAAAAATGCCTGCACAGGTAGGTGAGTGCACTGAATGGTTTTGGCTATCTGCTGTGCACCTCAAAGTCTCACTCAATTTTCCATGCATCAAAACCTGCCCAGGCTGCTTCATCTCACAGGGGGCCTTGGTGCAGTGATGATCCAGTTCAACCTTCAGTCCTTCTTCCTGGCACTCAATTTTACAATCACCAAAGCCTCAGAAATACGCCTTCTAATACACAAGAGTGCACGCAATTAAGCACGTTCTTCACTAATAGATAAATAAGATTATATATATATAAAATTATATTTATAAAAATAAACATTTATAAAAATAAACTATTATATATATATATATATATATATATATATATATACACACACACACACACACACACACACATACACACACACATAAAACAAGTCCTCAGTACTAGCAGAGGCATAGTCTAGTTTAGTTGTATGACTCAGGTCCAGGATTTCTTTATTTATTGACAGGTTTCACATTTTAAAAAACTCAAAGGACAATCAATTTCAGATTAAAATAGAACAAATCTGGGGGGCGTGGCCAAGATGGCGACCTAGACTGACGCGAGACCCGGAGGCTCCCCGTAACGAACTCCTTCTCCCAGCCAATTCGTGCACAATAGTCCCCAAACCAGCACGATTTTGGCGATAAGCAGCGAGGGAGTTCTGTGCTCTCTCGGGGGGTAACTCCGGCAGCGCTACATCCCTGAAGGACGCCGATTACGCTCCGCGCACGGAGCCGCGAAATGGCGCCCAAGCAGAGAGGACACTGACAACAACTCGGCTGCGTCTCCAACTGCAGCGACGTCGGTGTTTTCAGGACGGCCAGTTGCCTGCTGCCTCGACTACCGTGAGTGTGCGGCGACGGAGGAGGGGAGGCGCATCGGAGGCATCTCCGGCAGAGCTAGCCGCTCATCTTGGAGGGCCGACCGAGGCTCCCAGGCGGCGGGACAAATTGAGGCCGAGGCTGCTGGGCCTGGGCGGGCGTGGGTGGACGTCATTCCCCCTCGCAGCGAGGCGGGAGGCCCACAATACACAGCCTAGGTGGGGCACAACTGAGAGCACCGCTGGGCTACGGACACAGACAAGCCCCGTGGCCGGCGGACACTAACAGCGCATCACTCGCGACCTGGGCCCAGCCTGGGGGAAAGGAGGCGAGACGAGCACAAGAGGCCGTCCAGCGTCTAACAGCCGTCGGGGCTTGCAGGCCGTTTGGGGGTGCGGGGTAAGTGCCCTCACCCCCTGATAGCGCCCCCCTTCCAGACAGCACAGCGTGGAAGACCCGGGGCCGATGGCACCGGAGCACCCCAGGGGGCGCCCAACTAGGTGGCGTCGGAGACATAGCCACGGAGGGCATCACAGCGCCTGAGTCCCAGAGCAGCCCGGCGGGACACAGGAGAAGCCATCAGGGGGCGACGAAAGGGCCCTCATCCAAGAAAGCCGGGGGGGCGACACCCACTGCTACGGAGGACGGCCAACCTGCTACGGGCCCACCCCGAGAGGCACAAAATTGAGGGTGATTGGGCCTGCCCCAGGGTCTCCACGACGAGCGGAGTGGGAGACCCCTGGAAACCCGCTCACAGGCAGCTTGGGGGTTCCGAGCAACGCGGGTTTCGGGCCCTCGCGGGATACAGACGGAGGGCAGGGCCCGCATCAGCCGGGCTTACCGGGACACTACGGGAGCAAGATCGCCACCAAGACTGCAGGCACTGAGGGAGACAAGGGAGGCCAAGCGGTGAGAGACGCTGGGGCAGCCACGCCGGGCCCGGCATCCAGCTCAAGGCAGCACCCACGCAAGGTGCACTATTCTGAACGGCCGAGCCCCACGCACAGGAAAACTGTAACTACTCACCGCCCAACCCGGCGAGGTGGGGTACATCGGGGGGATGCTCTGCGCTTCCCCGGGAGGGGACATCGCTCTGGCGCAAAGCACGGCACAGGGACAACACACAGTCACGTGGGGATAAGAGCACAGCAGCTGCCATCAGCCCGGGCCTATAGCGCTACCTTCCCAGCAGAACCGGCGTCTGCCGAGCACTGGTGCATAAGTCCGGAAATCTACCATGTCCACGACGCGCAAGAAGGGGGAGCGCACTCTGAAAGACATGCTCATTAAAGGCCCCATCGCAGGTACCGGGGGACCGCACTCCCCTCCCACCTCAAAGCAGCAAGTAGACCCTGGGGACGGGGACATGCCGATCACCCGAACGTTTTTGGAGACACTTTTTAACTCTCTACGCGAGGATTTTCATACGCTCAAACAGGAAGTAGCAGGGGAAGTGAAAGAGATACGTCGTGAGGTGGATGGGCTGGGAGAACAAGTGGCTACCATGGAGGACAATGACCACACCAGAAGCGGGGAATTGGAACAACTCCAGCAAGAGCTTATCCGCCTCAAAGACCAACAAGTGGACCTTCAAGCTCATGCTGAAGATTTGGAGAATAGGTCGCGACGCAACAACATCCGGGTCCGAGGAGTCCCATCAAAAGCGGAGGGAGCAGACGTAGCCCAATATCTACAGGGCCTCTTTCGAGAGATCTTCGGCGAGGACCCCACCTTTGAGGTACGCATCGATCAAGCGCACAGAGTGGGGTGGCAAGACGCACACCGGCTCCACCTCCAGATATCCTGGCCTTCCTGCCGGACTTCCCACTGAAGGAACGTATCCTCCGGGAAGCAAGATCAAAACAGCCTCTGCAGCATCAAGGACATTCGGTGGCACTATTCCAAGATTTGTCCCCTATCACTCTTCAAAAAAGGAAGATGTTCAAAGAAGTTACCTCCTTAAGAGCCAAGGGGATACCCTACTCCTGGGGCCATCCCTTCCGCTTAATTTTCAAACGGAATGGCGCGTTGCATCAACTGAGTTCCCTTCGGGAGACTCGTGCTCTCCTGGGCCTAGCACATCGCGAACAGGAAACCGCCCCAGAGGGTTCACAACCATCGTAGAGAGGAACATGGCACAGAGTGGGACGCAGAAGCCTACCTACAACAGACTTCAAAACAGACCTGAAACCGGATCACACAACAATGTCGCAAGAACGGGCATCGGCCCTGGACGCGGTGACTAGAGACACCTCACCTAATGAGTGACATTTTCGGCGAATGGGGACACATAAGCACTGATCCACAGCAGGCTGGGGGGGGAGGGAGCTGGGGGCCGGGGTTGCCGGGGCTACACACTCACTCAGGTAAATTCACCACATGCCTGCACCGCAGGATGGCGGGCATTGGACAATGGTTATTTGTTGGGGACACTCAGTTGGGGTTAGGGTGGGGGGGGAAGCGGCATTGGGTAATCGTTTGACTAAGGGGATTCAGTTCCGGGAAGTGGGGGGGGGGTGGGCGGGATGGGGGGGTCCGGGGAGCCACGGGAGGGGGGAGGGAACTGGTGTGCCACATAGGGAAAGGATCCAGGCCAGACGCCACGCTGGGGCAGTTCCCCCGCTGTCAACGCCGTCACCTGGTATGCAAACAACATGACGAATGATAGCTTGAAAGTCATTTCTCTAAACGTGAAGGGGCTCAACAACCCCAATAAACGACGAGCCATACTGTCGTTCCTGGAGAATTCTGGCGCCTCAATCTGTCTCCTGCAGGAGACGCATCTTCTGCCAAAAGACTGGCACAGAATGAGGTCCCGGGCATTCCCTCAACAGTTCTACTCCTCTACCACAGACAAAAAAGCTAGGGTGGCTGTGCTGTTTGCTCGGCACTTTCCGGGCAGGTGGGAGACAGAGTAGCGGAAATTAAGGGTCGGCTGTTGGCATACACTATACGGGTGGGTGGCACCTCCATGGCTGTGGGGTCCTTGTATGCCCCTAATTCAGGTCAGGAACCCTTTCTTAAGGGCGCCCTGGCAGAAATCTTGAGTCCCCAAGAGAGGTACACCCTTGTGGGAGGCGACATCAACCTAGTAATGGACCCGGAGACAGACAGATCCGGCCACAGGGCAGGATCGACGGGAGCAATATCGACAGAGGGGAAGACCTGGATGGCCCACAGGGGACTGGTGAATCTGTGGCGGGCGGCACACCCCCAGAGCACACAATATACATTTTATTCGCACGTGCACCATACCTATGCTCGGTTAGACCACTTCATAGGCTCCTCGGAGCTCAACACACTTGTAGAAGATGTGGACATTATCCCAGCAGCACTTTCAGACCATGATGCGGTGGTAGTGACTATAACGGTCCCTCGGACCAAAGCGCCTGGGGGGAGGTGGCGTCTACGGGAGGCCCTCCTACAAAGAAAAGGGGTGACCCAACAGCTACAAGAGCGCATCACTGACTACCTCACACATAACGACAACTCGGACACACCGCTGACCGCGATCTGGGGAGCACTTAAAGCAGTAGTGCGAGGGGAACTAATAGCTATCTCGGCGGCGGAAGCCAAGGAGCGTAAAGAAAAGCGGGAGGCCCTTACGGCCAGGGTGGTCGAACTTGAGAGGGTGCACAGTCGTACCGGGGCTCCCAGAATATGGAGGCAGTTGAAGGCTGCACGGGCGCAACTAGCTGGCTTGGACCTCGACGGCGCCGAATATGCAGCCCTGCGGCTCAGACACACATACTATGTAGGGGGCGACAAAACAGGGCGTCTCCTTGCAAGCAAGCTTAGAGCCCGGTTCAGCGGGCTAAAATCACTACCCTACATAACGCTACGGGGGAGAAGCTGGACAGTGACACCCAGATAGCCGAGGCCTTTAGGGATTTCTTCGCATCGCTCTATAGGGAGGACCAATCTATCGACAAGGATGGGGAGGCCTACTTACGTCGGGCACGGACGACAGCTCTCGACGCGGCTGGGGCCGCCTCACTGGATGCACCCATCAGGATAGAGGAGGTGGTTGGCGCAATCTCCCGCCTCAAGACCCTGAAATCGCCCGGGCCGGACGGCTTTTCTGCCGGTTTTTATAAAGCCTTTTGCCCACTCCTGGCGCCGCTTCTCACCCGACTGTTTAATTCATTCCAGGGGCCCGGCTCCATACCCCCCGACATGTTGGAGGCGGATATCATTGTGCTGCCTAAGCCCGGCAAAGACACCACCCACTGCACTGCATACAGACCGATTTCCCTGCTCAACCTAGACCTCAAACTTTTCACCGGGGTTCTCGCTTCCAGACTCGGACCACGACTACCTGGCATCATTGAGCCGGATCAGTCTGGCTTCATCCCCAACAGACAATGCAGCGATAATACTAAGCGCCTCATGCACTTAATAGACAAGGCTCACTACAGGGGGACGGACGCCGTGTTACTGTCAGTGGACGCCGAAAAGGCGTTCGATCGGGTGGACTGGGGCTTTTTAAATAAAACAATGGCACACCTCGGCATCGGGGATCGCTTTAGGGCATGGGTGGCAAGTTGCTACGACAAGCCTAGGGCAACAATACGAGTTAATGGTATGGGCTCGCGGCCGTTCGACATTCGGTGAGGCACGAGGCAGGGTTGCCCGCTCATGCCTCTCTTTGCGCTTTACGTCGAACCCCTAGCACAGAGGATCCGCGACAACCCGGACATCGCAGGCATCCCATTCGGGGGGAACAACACGCAATTAGTCTATACGCAGACGATATTTTAGCTGCGTTAGAAACGCCCGAACGGTCAGTGCCGGCCCTTTTGGGGGAGCTGGAGGCCTTTGGAAGGGTGTCCGGCTTCAAAATAAACAAGGGGAAATCAATGCTTCTCCCTCTGGGTAGCAACGCACATCAAGTGAACGGCACCTCTTTGGACTACGGGGACCTGCGGCCACAGACCACGATCCCCTACCCGGGGATAGTCCTAACTCCGTCCACCGAACAGACAGTTGCTCTGAACTACTCAAATCTCACCTCCCAAATACAGAACGATCTGTGGAGATGGCAGAAACACCCATTATCACTGCTCGGCCGGGTGGCGGCGGTGAAGATGTCCGTCCTACCCAAAATCCTTTACATCTTTCAGGCCATTCCTGTGGGCCCCCCCAAGGGCACCATAAGATCGCTACAAGACGCGGTGCAGAACTTCATATGGGCCGGGAAACGACCGCGGATGCGAAAAGACCTGTCCCACCGACCTCCTGGTGAGGGGGGACTGGGGATCCCAAACATATTGCGATACTTCCAAGCATCACAATTAAGATACCTGGTGGAATGGAGCCGGCCTGATTCAGAGAAGAGGTGGCTCTTCCAAGACAGAGCGATGGCGCAAACTTCGCTCTGGAAAATCGCCTTCCTGAAGCGATCGGACAGACCGGCCTATCTCAATAAATCCCCTATCACCCGCACTGTGCTCCAAGTGTGGGACGCGGTGGCGGTCAAGAGGGGGCTCACCACTTTTCCCTCACCACTCACGCCCCTATTCGACAATCCTGACTTCACCCCGGGGATGGAGAGGCGGGCGTTCCCGCAGTGGCGAACGTCAAGCTGCAGGTCTGCGGGCCATATGTTTGACCTTGAGGGGTTCATTCGGTTCTCCGACCTATCAGAGCAGTACGACATTAGAGCCCCGCAACGATTCCAATATTTTCAAATTAGACATTGGTTGACGCAGCCGGAGATACGTCCCTTAGTCGGCAGAAAGCTGACGGCTTACGAAAAATGGCTACTTACCAAGCAGTCCGACCGAAAGCTGATTACAGAGCTCTACAAAATGCTCAGCCCTCCGATCCCCACAAGTCACTCCGCAGGCCAGATACGCTGGGAAAAAGAGCTGGGAAGAACTCTCTCTGGAAAGGAATGGCAAGACATATATTACAGAGCCAACCACACGGCCAGGAACACTGCCGGCAGAGAGGCAGCGGTCAAAGTCGTGACCTATTGGTACTTGACACCAGTCAGATTGCATAGAGGCAATCCCAACCGGAGCCCAACATGCTGGAGGGGCTGCGACGAAGAGAGCACACTGACCCACCTACTATGGGAGTGCAGGGAGGTGGTGGGATACTGGACGGCTGTCCTTCATGACATCGACACACAATTTGATACAGAGATTCCCCGCTTTCCCGCATATACACTCCTAGGGCTGCCCAACGCACTCACGTTCCCACTAAAGTCAATCGGGGGAGACAGATGGGACTGGCCATGGGAGCGGCTGTTTAACACATCTTATCGCTCTGGGGTACACAGACTCGCCCTACACACACGGGGTGGCTCCACAAACTATGGTACACGGTTGGGATGGAGCGTATACAAGCCACTCTTACGCAGCCTACAGCCTCCTTCAACACTGTCTGGGAGCCTATTCTGTCCCTCCTGGCGAAGGAATTCAACGAAATCACGTGCCCGAAATATCTTCGCCTCCTGCGACTCACGAATACACAGAACCCAGAAGCTGGCCCTGGAAAATAGATACTTGGCAGTCATCCTGTAGGGCGCCCAGAGAGGGCAAGGACGTGGCACACTGGTTCAGGGGGGGGATCGGGGGGGGGATATCCTTGTTCTATGTTTTTTGCCTTTATTCTTTGGGTTTGTTTTCTTTCTTAGGGGACTGGCAAGTAGGCTCTTTCATGGGAGCTTCGACTCTCCTCGCACCCATGGGCACTTGCTTTACCGTTGAACGCTCTCTCTACTGTAACTGGATACGGGAAAGGGTGGGACCCGGGGTCAGCCAATATTGTTCCCCAATGAGAGTACATGCGATTTGTATTGTGTCTATCACTTTGTCAAAATTTAATAAAACAAAGTTAAACCAAAAAATAGAACAAATCTTACCAGTGGCTCTCTGTTTTTGACAAGCCTGATAATTTTTACAGAATCCTCATCGTCGTCAATATTTTCAGGCATAGGGGGTAGCACAGGATCATAATTCTTTTGCGCTACAGTATCATGAACACACAGTAAAGCCTGAAAGAAAAAACAAGGTATGCTCAATATTATAAATTTGCAGTGAATTGTAATGCGATGGAATGGAAAGTCTATGATGTTTAAAAAGATATTAAATGTAATGTATTCCTTTTTCGAATAAAGACAGTACTCTTGTATACACAGTATTCTTTAATTCTTAAAAACTTTGATTGTTTTAACTTTTTCTTTTCTTAGTTCTGCAAATCGTTGAAACACATGACAATGCAATATGCCACTTTAAAGAATAACATGAATATTAAAATATCCTCCAAACCAACATTTTCTTCCACTTATGGAAAGTTTAACTAATATACACAACTTAATAAAGAAGAGGGCTAGGAAAGAGAGAACTAGACCCAACAAGACAAATGATTAAAAGCTTTCAAATATGCCATAAATCCTGTCAAAGCTCGAGAATCAAGATTGCCCCCGTGTGCGACCACATCCCTTTTAATTGTGGCTACGGTGACTGTCCACCTCCATCTGTGATAAACAATGCATCTTTCACCCTGCACTCCTCCGAGCTTTTGAGAATGTTGTATGCAAGTGCTCTCAATTCTCCAAGAGTCGCCTCCTTTTTTTACTAGAGCGTTAAGTTCTTGTGCGTTGTAGTTCATGGGGGGTGTGGGGGGGGGCTTAGCCTCCCTAGTACTTCTGATTGCATCACAGTGTGTATAAAGACTTCTTTAGTGGTAGTGTCTTTGTTGCACACCAGTGTCCCTGTTGTAACAGAAGTGCTGTGTGTATATATACAATCTGTTACTATTCCAACACCATTGCCATGCATAGTTCCAGTGTTCAATGTCTGCCTCCATCTTCCATATAGTGGTTTTCCTCCCTCCTTCCCATCGTCCTATCCAAATAGCATGTTTAACTCTAGCCTAAGTAGACTAGATGCCTGAACGGCAGGCTCCTGGTGCCTCCGTTGTCAGCTCTAAAATAGTATATTGAGGCCTTCAAGTATTACATTCACATGGCTGGGAAACTTATATGAGTAATATATTACCATAGATTGAAGAAGCTTTTAGGAATATTGATGTCTTTCATCATGAGCTGTAGCCATCCCTACTTTGTCTGTGTGAAATGTCAGAATTGTGACAGTCAGTTCTGCTCAGGGGCAACTTTGCAGTCAGCCTTCAACAAGTACACTATTTGCGATAGTTGGGAGGAGCAGCATCATATCCACCGGCCAGGAGTGTCAGAGGTTTGTGCAGGGTGTGGTCGAAAAGGTGATGGGGGGGGCCCATTGAATGCTTCTATTGTTTTTGACTGGGTGCCATAAGCACGTCATTGTAAGTATGATAAGAAGATGTCCTTTAGAGAAAGACACTTTAGTCAATATATGCGGCGCCATTTAGTGAGTGGTATGACAATGTAAGCTGCCTCATTACCAATGAAATTGTCACACTTTCCTTAAATTAATATGTAAATAGCCTTTGATGCAGAAGTGTGGAGCACTGAAAAGAGCAATAGTATGTCCCTAACTACAGCTTTGAGTGCATCCCACAGTACTTCTCGGGCATATTTAGCATATCTTCTGGTGGTCTCGGTTCCATCCATTTTACTGTCTACTACCAGATTGAAGACTCCTGTAAGGATAACAGAATCGTTTTCAAAAACATCGAGTCTGACTAGGATTTTCTATAGGAATTGGTCTTATCCTTGTTTCAGCGCATTACAGTGTGCCTAGTGTGGGCATTTCCCTATCCAACTTTCCTTTTACAAATGCAAATTTACGTTACCTGTATGCTAATTATTCCAGAAAACTGATTGCCACTCCTGATTACAACATGATCATCATCCGTCTTCCTACTCAATGTGCAAGGAATGTTCCTCCATCTTTTCAGTCCCCTGTCTTAGTTGACCCAAGTCTTCCCTCAGGACATAAACTATCTCCTTTAGATGTGCCTCATCTAACCCGATTCATGTTGCAGGTCCTCCTAACACTGCTTCCTCAGACCCTGCAGCATGTGCTTCAGTTCACCTTTGGTCAATGGTGGTTTCTCCTGTACTTGGGCCACTTTGGCGGTTGCTATTTAATCAGAGGCCCTTGGAATTGCTTTCCAAGAGTCATCACATTTCATGATATGATGTACTTCTCCCTTTTCCTCAATGCTTTTGGGCTCAATTGTCTGCTATGCTCTTAGGGCAAAGGTAGTGCACTTGTGTTCTTGCCCAGTATGCTTTTTTCGCAAAGAGGATTGCCTTGTCCAGGTGCGCAGCATGCCCCTGCCCTACTATCCAGGAGTTTGGTTCACCACTTGACTGTCCCAAGGGGGCTTTCTCAAATGTATGTCAACCCTTTCCTGGACAACCGGAGGTTTATGTCTCTGGGGGTTCAGAGTCTTCATTCCCCATCCCAGGGGTCCAGCAGCTTCATTAGCCAATTTTTTACCCTCAAAGGGAGGGAGTGCCGACAGGGTGCGGGCAGAGGAGAAGTAAGTGAGGCAACACCCTCTCAAGTTGATCTTTCCTTTATGGTGGGAACCCCTGCTTCCTCAATCTATTGTACCAACAGCCACCAGACGCCCAGCCAAACTCACATCATGTCAGCTCTTTCTGCCCCTCCAGCAGCTCTAAAATTCTTCAGCAGGGGCCCAGCAGGCTGCCCACTCTTTGTCCACCAGCTGTGCTGCCAGCGCCCACCCTCTATACTCCCCACACCACAAGGCAAGGGCCTTTTCTTTCTTTGACAACTATCCTTTGGTGGGAAAATCCTCTTAATCCAAGCACTGGTCATGGTGCACTGCAGAGCTCGACCTCTGGATGATCCCTTGCATCCCACACCATGCTAGGCCCAGGAGGCAAGTCACATCTTCTGGCAAGGGGGTAATTCGGCTTCAGTACTTGAGGATATAGGGCTGCCTGAACTATTTTCACCATTTCAAGCATTCTTTCAAAGTTAAGCTTCTGCACTCTAGAGAGTATCAGAGAATGTCAACTGCCATCTTTCCAGCTACAGCCAAGCCCCCCAGGAGTTAGTCTTTAATTTGAAAGAGGCCTCCCATGGTCAGGACATAGGGAGTAAGGGCTTTAAACATTTGATACATAGAGAAGACTAGGTGAGTTCCATCCAATAGTACCTCCTGTATGTTGGGATCCAGGGGAATTTCATCATAGAGATTTTCCTGCATTCTTTGAGTTATTCGTTCTTTTCCACTGTTAGTAAGTGAAGGTTATTTTATCTGGATCAGTGTTTGACATAGTTCTGCCTTTCAAAATCATGGAATTCTGCATTTCTTATATGTATTATCCAAATCTCCTCTTATTCATGGCTTGCTTTGACGATGCTATGTCCAAGTCACCACGCACTTTTGAATGGACCATATGCTTTTATTGACATCCATCATTGATTTGGTCAGATCCACTTTCAAGGAAAACATAACAAACATTTCACTCAAAAGAGAAAAAGAGCACTCGGAGGGAAGTATTTGAATCCTGACGCAGTTTCCACTAAATAGAATGTACAATCTGTGCTCAATGATATGAGAAATCGACATCATGCAATTCAATGTAAGCATTTTGACTAATGCCAGTCTCTAAAGACCAAAGTGGATGTGTCTACTTGGAGAACTTTAAAATTGTATTTTTTAAATACACACTTTTGACCATGATCCAATGAGATTTGGATAATGCACATAAGAAATGAGCATCAAGAAAGTGATGCTGGGTCGCCATACGAATAGACTGACCTGGTGTTGATTAAACCACAATGTTTGTCTACGGCAAAAGAGTTTCACCTGTTCCATGCGGATGCGTGCAAAAAAGATTTGATTGTTACCCACCTGACACGATCACAGAGCATCCAAATCACAGTAAGATACTTAGAGCTGCCTTAGCCTGCCTGTTGGGCTTTGGAATGCATGTAAATTGCATTTCTTTGTCAAACCCCTAATGATAAACTGTGTTCTACTTTCTCGTGGACTACCATTAACCCACTTCTATTGTGGTACGAGAAACAGAGTATATTCAATTGTTTTTAAAGATGTGCTCACCACGATAAGTGTTTTAAAGATTTGAAGCAAGGCCTTTTGCCACAGAACATGAAAATGGGAAAGGATCCATTGTCTTGCTTATATTAAGCCACATTATAAACTTCACTTTGGCCTCCAATAGTCATACCCAAAGAGAGAACACTGGCTTCTTTAAATCCTCAAGGTGCAATATTTCAGCAGCTGGACAAGGACTCCATTCCGATGCTTTAGTGGGTAATATGAAATAAATCATAGAATTTGAACAGTTAACAAAATGATGCATCTAGAGGTCGGTATACAATACCCCAACAAAGACACAGAATAAAACAACCATTTTTTAGAAGAAATGAAGCAGAACACAATGTTAAAATGCGTAACAGGATATAAAGGAGCTTGAAGATGCTCAAAATTGTGGCATGCTACAGTATATGGTAACGTAAACGTTTATCAGGACCAATCCCTTGGAATGCTGTGCTCAACAGCACTTTGGCCAGCTGTACATCACTGTCTCATCCAGCTGTAAGGCTCTGGGGGAGTCATGGTCTCTGGTACAGTTAAAAACGAGATCATGATAAAGCCAGCTCCCAATGTAGTAAAACTGGTTACAGGTACAGTAGGGTGGATTTACATGCTAAAAAGAGTTCTGTATGTACTATACTGGGACAAGAATAAGTCAGTAGGTGGCTAAGTGACCAATGTCCATGTTGGTTGTTAAATGCTTGCGTGGTTTCCCTACAAGATATTTTGATATGTAGAGTTTCTGACAGTAACTTTTTGGAATGATTTTCTTTTGCAGCAAAGGGGATGTTTTCCAACAAAACTTGCTCTGGGTGGCAAATGATTAGGTATCAATGGTTGCCACAGCTGATGAGGCTCTAGCTCACAGCAACATCTTATCAAAAATGTGTGCCATTTCCTAGCACAGATTCAAAGAAGAATTCATCTCATTGCAAACAGTGACAGGGATTTCTTTAAATGATTATGTTTCATGGGGTTTATGTTGCTTGCAGTCATCAAGTGAAATGGGAATGCGCTCAAAGAAATTTTGAAAACTGCTTGGAGCAAATTACCAAAGGATCTCCGGAACAACTGGAAATAGTAATTTAATTTGACCCCTGACCATAGGTAGACAAGCATTGTTCCAAATCCATATCTAGGCAGCAGTATTGCAATAAGAAATTCTTACACAGAAGGGGGCTCACACTTTTCTTTTAGTGAGGTGCCCTGGCAGCAAGCAAAGGCTCAACGTCCCGCCCACACAATAGACAGCGTGTTTAGTCCAATCTTAAAATAGCGTTCCAGTAGAGCGTAAACTGAGGTGATTAACACTCTTCTATAGACTTCCAAAGAATAGAATAGATAATCTATATAGCACTGTTTTACAAATGAGTGAAAACGTTATAGATAAAAGTACTAATTCAGGTAGAGTTCAAATCGTGAAAGCACTTTCCACAACCTTCTCCAAACATTTGTGAGCGAATTCGAACTATTCAATGCCATGAACGTGCCTATCCTGTTATCATTAATTACAAAAAATCAAAAATATGCTTCTTAGAGGGGCTATAGGTGCATGGGCGTACAATGTTGGGATTTATTTCTTGAATGTGCTGATATTATTTCAAATACTTCCTGGCGTATGTTTGATTAACTGACGAAAAGGGGTATGTAAGCAAGATATTAAGGACTGTTCATGGACTCACTTGTAATTTTTAAGTACCGCTATTCCCAGTGGTACAGATTACTTTTGCTATTTAAAAGTTACGCTCACTAAGTGAACGCTGACAAAGATGGATGCAGCAGTCATACAGCCATTTCTTCAATCCATGAAAAATTATTCAAAACCATGGCAATGCTGGGATTTTTAAAGAAATAACAATTGCTGCAATGTATATGGGCAAGTCTGATCAACATCCCTTACAACCTTTAATTTGTGGTGTAGTTAGTGGTAAAATTTGAGTAAGTGAAATGGCGACTGTGAAATAACCCATGTTATCGCATTAGGCAAACTGGTACCCCTCATTTGGCCGCAAATGTGTATCTTGATAAATGATGTTATGATGAAGTGAAATCCTAAACTTCCCAATGGTCGCGTGCAATATTGTGCAACCGCTTAAGGGTCGTTTATAGGTACGTAATTTCACTAAATTGAATCTCCAGATGTATATTGAATATCATATAAAAATGAAAACAAAACGTAGGCCTATTCTCTGAAAAACACATGATACTACAGTATGTAGGAACTTTAAAAACCCGAGGTTGGTGATTACTTTCCCACATAAGGCATTATTTCATTCCATAACTATTTTAGCCTTTAAAGTATTACCGTGCAGAGCAAATCAATGGTTTTTTTGGAAGACAAGTCTGCTGAAAATTATTGATAAATGCAAAGGTGACATCATTAAACATTAAAACCAATACATCACCTTTGTCTGCGCCGATTAAAGAATTTTGCCCAAAAACATTTGCCAGTGTTAGCTAAGTGCTTTTATGTCGTATAGATAAAATGTTAATAAAAATAGCTAATTAATATAAACATGTAGACACCGTTACAAAAGCTGAAACCGAGTCAAAAACGTTGAGTTCAGTATTTGCCAAACACATTTAGCACTGGAGTTTTAAGGCTTTTAAGAGGGATTTTCAACATTCTCTGTTGAACTTATTCAGATTTATAGTTTAGCAATAAAACCGTCAACCCAATTCTGGACTTTTGAGCAGCAAAAGAGAGTGATGTTAGCTCACTGGTGTATGTAAATTGATATGTTCGCATTTACCTTGAGATACCCCAAGCGCGCCTTCAATATTTTGCATATTTTGTGCATCACTTCGTGCTTCTGCAGTTTGTGTTGTCTTGCTCACGTCATGGGTGACGTCATTTGTAACCCATACTCCTCTAATGAGCTACTATAAGAGTTTAATATGTACCATGAACTGCTCATTTTTTTCCTGATGGGCACATGCGGCGTTTGGCTAAGCCATATACAGTACTCCACCCCTAGCGCTGTTAACACAACTATATATCTAATGCATAGCAGTGGTCCCAGCAAATTACGCTCGAGCTTGACTGACTCCTGCATTTTGAATGGGATGATAACAAGCAGGCAATCCTTGTTCACTAAAGGACTGGACACTGTTCTGCCTGAAATCTATTTAAGTAATATTTTGTCAAATAACATTTTATTTTTCAAGGTGATGTAAACAGCCATTAAACTTTTCAGACTGCACAATAAAAATTAGGATTTAAGAAATAGGACACTTCCCATATATTTCTACATCATGAGGAGTTATTCAGAGGTTTACTGCTTACCACATAACGATGAAAATAAATTCACAACAAGTGTAAACAGATTTCATCCAAACCGAAGCAGAACATATTGCTCCATGAAGAACACCTCGTTTTAGGGACATTCGTATACAGTAAACATGTTTGTAAACTGGTGTGCATCCCTTGCAAGAAGACCCTTACTGGCTTATGCCATAAAAGGCGATAATAAACAAATGGAAGTAATTGGTGACAGCGTGCAGTCTCCCTATAAAGCAGGGGGAAAGCCCTATGGGCAGAAGATGGCTTGATCCTCATGTGCTATCGGAGTACATTTCATCACAAGTCCTTGCTTTTGCAAAACAGTGGCTGTTATTACTCAACACATTAAACTGTTATCACTCACAAAACAAAAAATAAAACAGAAACAGAATACTTGGCGTTTCCAAATAAAGATGCCTCTAAAAGAAGTTAATTACACACTTCGTTGTAGGAAGGAACAAAAAACAAGCATTTGCAATGCAATAGGTCTCGCATTTGCGAGAGTTTGAGCTATTTTTATTGTAAATGACATTGCCTTTTATTTATGTTTTGGTTTTTGAAACATAAATAAAAGCCAGTCATTTACAATGCCAATAGGTCAAACTCGCGTAAATGCGAGACCTCTTGCATTGCAAATGCTTGTTGTTACCGAAGAGCCCTTTCCACAGCGCATACTGGCTCCTTTAACGTTACTCACAAAAACAAACAAGTACAGGTAAAGCACGAGATGGCTTCGTGTTACCAAAAGCACAATGCTCCAGCACTGGAATTTTAATCAACATAGTGGCAGAACTTAAATCCCAATGGCAGGAGTCAGGAGGCCTCACAAGGAACATATTAACCTGTAATAATGTGCTAGAATCTGTTGGAGGAATATGGTTAAAGACCAGTGTGCACACTGATGAGAGGCATGTGAGACCAGGACAGTGTCTCCTATGAATGAGCAGTGCGGACCCTGAGTAACAGTCTCTTAATCATGCAGTTTTGCCATCTGCACTAATCCTGTTATCATCAGCGCTATTCTTATTGTTGTCATCGGGACTAGTCTTGTTGTCATCGGCACTAGTCTTGTTGTCATTGGCACTAGTCTCATTGTTATCAGCGCTATTTTCGTTGTTGTCAGTGTTGTCATCAGCACTAGTCTCACTGTTCTCGTTAGCACTAGTCCCACTTATCATCAGAGCTATAGTCATTGTTATCATCAGTGCTATTCTCATTGTTGTCATGAGCACTAGTCCCATTGTTATCATCAGAGCTATTTTCATTGTTATCATCACCACTAGTCCCGTGGTTATCAGGGCTATTCTCATTGTTGGCATCGGCACTAGTCCCATTGTTATCATCAGTGCTATTCTCATTGTTGGCATCGGCACTAGTCCCATTGTTATCATCAGTGCTATTCTCATTGTTGGCATCGGCACTAGTCCAATTGTTATCATCAGTGCTATTCTCATTGTTGGCATCGGCACTAGTCCCATTGTTATCATCAGTGCTATTCTCATTGTTGGCATCGGCACTAGTCCCATTGTTATCATCAGTGCTATTCTCATTGTTGGCATCGGCACTAGTCCCATTGTTATCATCAGTGCTATTCTCATTGTTGGTATCGCACTAGTTCCATTGTTATCATCAGTGCTATTCTCATTGGCACTAGTCCCATTGCTATCATCAGTGCTATTC
The DNA here is from genome assembly GCA_963921515.1 of Calotriton arnoldi. Lineage (NCBI taxonomy): Eukaryota > Metazoa > Chordata > Amphibia > Caudata > Salamandridae > Calotriton > Calotriton arnoldi. The sequence goes on from CAWUFW010001636.1 coordinate 2,047,293, forward strand.
TCATTGTTGGCATCGGCACTAGTCCCATTGTTATCATCAGTGCTATTCTCATTGTTGTCAGGAGCACTAGTCCCATTGGTATCATCAGCGCTATTCTCATTGTTGTCATGGGCACTAGTCCCATGGTTATCAGTGCTATTCTCATTGTTGTCATGGGCACTAGTCCCATTGTTATCATCAGTGCTATTTATTTTATTTGTTGGCATCGGCACTAGTCCCATTGTTATCAGTGCTATTCTCATTGTTGGCATCGGCACTAATCCCATTGTTATCAGTGCTATTCTCATGGTTGGCATCGGCACTAGTTCCATTGTTATCATCAATGCTATTCTCATTGTTTGCATCGGCACTAGTCCCATTGTTATCATCAGTGCTATTCTCATTGTTGGCATCGGCACTAGTCCCATTGGTATCATCAGTGCTATTCTCATTGTTGTCATGGGCACTAGTCCCATTGGTATCATCAGCTCTATTCTCATTGTTGTCATGGGCACTAGTCCCATGGTTATCAGTGCTATTCTCATTGTTGGCATGGGCACTAGTCCCATTGGTATCATCAGTGCTATTCTCAATGTTGGCATCGGCACTAGTCCCATTGGCATCACCAGCGCTATTCTCATTGTCGTCATGAGCACTAGTTCCATTGGTATCATCAGTGCTATTCTCATTGTTGTCATGGGCACTAGTCCCATGGTTATGAGTGCTATTCTCATTGCTGTCATGAGCAATAGTCCCATTGTTATCAGTGCTATTCTCATTGTTGGCATCGGCACTAGTCCCATTGGTATCATCATTGCTATTCTCATTGTTGGCATCGGCACTAGTCCCATTGTTATCAGTGCTATTCTCATTGTTGGCATCGGCACAAGTCCCATTGTTATCATCAGTGCTATTCTCATTGTTGTCATGGGCACTAGTCCCATGGTTATCAGTGCTATTCTCATTGTTGGCATGGGCACTAGTCCCATTGTTATCATCAGTGCTATTCTCATTGTTGGCATCGGCACTAGTCCCATTGTTATCATCAGTGCTATTCTCATTGTTGGCATCGGCACTAGTCCAATGGTTATCAGTGCTATTCTCATTGTTGGCATCGGCACTAAATCCATTGTTATGATCAGTGCTATTCTCATTGTTGGCATCGGCACTAGTCCCATTGGTATCATCAGTGCTATTCTCATTATTGTCATGGGCACTAGTCCCATTGGTATCATCAGCGCTATTCTCATTGTTATCATGGGCACTAGTCCCATGGTTATAAGTGCTATTCTCATTGTTGGCATCAGCACTAGTCCCATTGGTATCAGCGCTATTCTCATTGTTGTCATGGGCACTAGTCCCATTGGTACCATCAGTGCTATTATCATTGTTGGCATCGTCACTAGTCCCATTGGGATCATCAGCGCTATTCTCATTGTTGTCATGGGCACTAGTCCCATGGTTATCAGTGCTATTCTCATTGTTATCATGGGCACTAGTCCGATTGTTATCATCAGTGCTATTCTATTTGTTGGCATCAGCACTAGTCCCATTGTTATCATCAGTGCTATTCTCATTGTTGGCATCGGCACTAGTCCCATTGTTATCAGTGCTATTCTCATTGTTGGCATCGGCACTAGTTCCATCGTTATCATCAAAGCTATTCTCATTGTTTACATCGGCACTAGTCCCATTGTTATCAGTGCTATTCTCATTGTTGGCATCGGCACTAGTCCCATTGATATCATCAGTGCTATTCTCATTGTTGTCATGGGCACTAGTCCCATTGGTATCATCAGCTCTATTCTCATTGTTGTCATGGGCACTAGTCCCATGGTTATCAGTGCTATTCTCATTGTTGGCATGGGCACTAGTCCCATTGGTATGATCAGTGCTATTCTCATTGTTGGCATCGGCACTAGTCCCATTGGTATCACCAGCGCTATTCTCATTGTTGTCAAGGGCACTAGTTCCATTGGTATCATCAGTGCTATTCTCATTGTTGTCATGGGCACTAGTCCCATGGTTATCAGTGCTATTCTCATTGCTGTCATGAGCAATAGTCCCATTGTTATCATCAGTGCTATTCTCATTGTTGGCATCAGCACTAGTCCCATTGGTATCATCAGTGCTATTCTCATTGTTGGCATCGGCACTAGTCCCATTGGTATCATCAGTGCTATTCTCATTGTTGGCATCGGCACTAGTCCCATTGGTATCATCAGCTATTCTCATTGTTGTCATGGGCACTAGTCCAATGGTTATCAGTGCTATTCTCATTGTTGGCATTCGCAATAAATCCATTGTCATCATCAGTGCTATTCTCATTATTTGCATCGGCACTAGTCCCATTGGTATCATCAGTGCTATTCTCATTGTTGTCATGGGCACTAGTCCCATTGGTATCATCAGCGCTATTCTCATTGTTGTCATGGGCACTAGTCCCATGGTTATCAGTGTTATTCTCATTGTTGGCATCGGCACTAGTCCCATTGTTATCAGTGCTATTCTCATTGTTGGCATCGGCACTAGTCCCATTGGTATCATCAGCGCTATTCTCATTGTTGGCATCGGCACTAGTCCCATTGGTATCATCAGTGCTATTCTCATTGTTGGCATCGGCACTAGTCCCATTATCATCAGTGCTATTCTCATTGTTGTCATGGGCACTAGTCCCATGGTTTCAGTGCTATTCTCATTGCGGTCATAAGCAATAGTCCCATTGTTATCATCAGTGCTATTCTCATTGTTGGCATCAGCACTAGTCCCATTGTTATCATCAGTGCTATTCTCATTGTTGGCATCGGTACTAGTCCCATTGTTATCATCAGTGCTATCCTCATTGTTGGCATCGGCACTAGTCCCATTGTTATCATCAGTGCTATTCTCATTGTTGTCAGGAGCACTACTCCCATTGGTATCATCAGCGCTATTCTCATTTTTGTCATGGGCACCAGTCCCATGGTTATCAGTACTATTCTCATTGTTGGCATCGGCACTAGTCCCATTGGTATCATCAGTGCTATTCTCATTGTTGTCATGGGCACTAGTCCCATTGGTATCATCAGTGCTATTCTCATTGTTGGCATCGGCACTAGTCCCATTGTTATCATCAGTGCTATTCTCATTGTTGGCATCGGCACTATTCCCATTGTTATCATCAGTGCTATTGTCATTGTTGGCATCGGCACTAGTCCCATTGTTATCATCAGTGCTATTCTCATTGTTGGCATCGGCACTAGTCCCATTGTTATCAGTGCTATTCTCATTGTTGGCATCGGCACTAGTCCCATTGGTATCATCAGTGCTATTCTCATTGTTGGCATTGGCACTAGTCCCATTGGTATCATCAGTGCTATTCTCATTGTTGTCATGGGCACTAGTCCCATTCGTATCATCAGCGCTATTCTCATTGTTGTCATGGGCACTAGTCCCATGGTTATCAGTGCTATTCTCATTGTTGTCATGGGCACTAGTCCCATTGGTATCATCAGTGCTATTCTCATTGTGGGCATCGGCACTAGTCCCATTGTTATCATCAGTGCTATTCTCATTGTTGGCATCGGCACTAGTCCCATTGTTATCATCAGTGCTATTCTCATTGTTGTCAGGAGCACTACTCCCATTGGTATCATCAGCGCTATTCTCATTGTTGTCATGGGCACTAGTCCCATGGTTATCAGCGCTATTCTCATTGTTGTCATGGACACTAGTCCCATGGTTATCAGTACTATTCTCATTGTTGGCATGGGCACTAGTCCCATTGGTATCATCAGTGCTATTCTCATTGTTGTCATGGGCACTAGTCCCATTGGTATCATCAGCGCTATTCTCATTGTTGTCATGGGCACTAGTCCCATGGTTATCAGTGCTATTCTCATTGTTGGCATCGGCACTAGTCCCATTGGTATCATCAGTGCTATTCTCATTGTTGGCATCGGCACTATTCCCATTGTTATCATCAGTGCTATTCTCATTGTTGGCATCAGCACCAGTCCCATTGTTATCATCAGTGCTATTCTCATTGTTGGCATCGGCACTAGTCCCATTATTATCATCAGTGCTATTCTCATTGTTGTCAGGAGCACTAGTCCCATTGGTATCATCAGCGCTATTCTCATTGTTGTCATGGGCACTAGTCCCATGGTTATCAGTACTATTCTCATTGTTGGCATGGGCACTAGTCCCATTGGTATCATCAGTGCTATTCTCATTGTTGGCATCGGCACTAGTCCCATTGTTATCATCAGTGCTATTCTCATTGTTGTCAGGAGCACTACTCCCATTGGTATCATCAGCGCTATTCTCATTGTTGTCATCGGCACCAGTCCCATGGTTATCAGTACTATTCTCATTGTTGGCATCGGCACTAGTCCCATTGGTATCATCAGTGCTATTCTCATTGTTGTCATGGGCACTAGTTCCATTGGTATCATCAGCGCTATTCTCATTGTTGTCATGGGCACTAGTCCCATGGTTATCAGTGCTATTCTCATTGGCATCGGCACTAGTCCCATTGGTATCATCAGTGCTATTCTCATTGTTGGCATCGGCACTATTCCCATTGTTATCATCAGTGTTATTCTCATTGTTGGCATCGGCACTAGTCCCATTGTTATCATCAGTGCCATTCTCATTGTTGGCATCGGCACTAGTCCCATTGTTATCATCAGTGCTATTCTCATTATTGTCAGGAGCACTAGTCCCATTGGTATCGTCAGTGCTATTCTCATTGTTGGCATCGGCACTAGTCCCATTGTTATCATCAGTGCTATTCTCATTGTTGGCATCGGCACTAGTCCCATTGTTATCAGTGCTATTCTCATTGTTGGCATCAGCAATAGTCCCATTATCAGTGCTATTCTCATTGTTGTCAGGAGCACTAGTCCCATTGGTATCATCAGCGCTATTCTCATTGTTGGCATCGGCACTAGTCCCATTGGTATCATCAGTGCTATTCTCATTGTTGGCATCGGCACTAGTCCCATTGGTATCATCAGCTATTCTCATTGTTGTCATGGGCACTAGTCCAATGGTTATCAGTGCTATTCTCATTGTTGGCATTCGCAATAAATCCATTGTCATCATCAGTGCTATTCTCATTGTTTGCATGGGCACTAGTCCCATTGGTATCATCAGTGCTATTCTCATTGTTGTCATGGGCACTAGTCCCATTGGTATCATCAGCGCTATTCTCATTGTTGTCATGGGCACTAGTCCCATGGATATCAGTGCTATTCTCATTGTTGGCATCGGCAATAGTCCCATTGTTATCAGTGCTATTCTCATTGTTGTCAGGTGCACTAGTCCCATTGGTATCATCAGCGCTATTCTCATTGTTGGCATCGGCACTAGTCCCATTGGTATCATCAGTGCTATTCTCATTGTTGGCATCGGCACTAGTCCCATTGGTATCATCAGCTATTCTCATTGTTGTTATGGGCACTAGTCCCATGGTTTCAGTGCTATTCTCATTGCGGTCATAAGCAATAGTCCCATTGTTATCATCAGTGCTATTCTCATTGTTGGCATTGGCACTAGTCCCATTGTTATCATCAGTGCTATTCTCATTGTTGGCATCGGTACTAGTCCCATTGTTATCAGTGCTATCCTCATTGTTGTCAGGAGCACTAGTCCCATTGGTATCATCAGTGCTATTCTCATTATTGGCATCGGCACTAGTCCCATTGTTATCATCAGTGCTATTCTCATTGTTGGCATCGGCACTATTCCCATTGTTATCATCAGTGCTATTGTCATTGTTTGCATCGGCACTAATCCCATTGTTATCAGTGCTATTCTCATTGTTGGCATCGGCACTAGTCCCATTGGTATCATCAGTGCTATTCTCATTGTTGGCATCGGCACTAGTCCCATTGGTATCATCAGTGCTATTCTCATTGTTGTCATGGGCACTAGTCCCATTGGTATCATCAGCGCTATTCTCATTGTTGTCATGGGCACTAGTCCCATGGTTATCAGTGCTATTCTCATTGGTGTCATGGGCACTAATCCCATTGGTATCATCAGTGCTATTCTCATTGTGGGCATCGGCACTAGTCCCATTGGTATCATCAGTGCTATTCTCATTGTTGGCATCGGCACTAGTCCCATTGTTATCATCAGTGCTATTCTCATTGTTGTCAGGAGCACTAGTCCCATTGGTATCATCAGCGCTATTCTCATTGTTGTCATGGGCACTAGTCCCATGGTTATCAGTGCTATTCTCATTGTTGGCATCGGCACTAGTCCCATTGGTATCATCAGTGCTATTCTCATTGTTGGCATCGGCACTATTCCCATTGTTATCAACAGTGCTATTCTCATTGTTGGCATCGGCACCAGTCCCATTGTTATCATCAGTGCTATTCTCATTGTTGGCATCAGCACTAGTCCCATTGTTATCATCAGTGCTATTCTCATTGTTGTCAGGAGCACTACTCCCATTGGTATCATCAGCGCTATTCTCATTTTTGTCATGGGCACCAGTCCCATGGTTATCAGTACTATTCTCATTGTTGGCATGGGCACTAGTCCCATTGGTATCATCAGTGCTATTCTCATTGTTGGCATCGGCACTAGTCCCATTGGTATCATCAGTGCTATTCTCATTGTTGTCATGGGCACTAGTCCCATTGGTATCATCAGCGCTATTCTCATTGTTGTCATGGGCACTAGTCCCATGGTTATCAGTGCTATTCTCATTGGCATCGGCACTAGTCCCATTGGTATCATCAGTGCTATTCTCATTATTGGCATCGGCACTATTCCCATTGTTATCATCAGTGCTATTCTCATTGTTGTCATGGGCACTAGTCCCATTGGTATCATCAGCGCTATTCTCATTGTTGTCATGGGCACTAGTCCCATGGTTATCAGTGCTATTCTCATTGGTGTCATGGGCACTAGTCCCATTGGTATCATCATTGCTATTCTCATTGTGGGCATCGGCACTAGTCCCATTGTTATCATCAGTGCTATTCTCATTGTTGGCATCGGCACTAGTCCCATTGTTATCCTCAGTGCTATTCTAATTGTTGTCAGGAGCACTAGTCCCATTGGTATCATCAGCGCTATTCTCATTGTTGTCATGGGCACTAGTCCCTTGGTTATCAGTGCTATTCTCATTGTTGGCATCGGCACTATTCCCATTGTTATCATCAGTGCTATTCTCATTGTTGGCATCGGCACCAGTCCCATTGTTATCATCAGTGCTATTCTCATTGTTGACATCGGCACTAGTCCCATTGTTATCATCAGTGCTATTCTCATTGTTGGCATCGGCACTAGTCCCATTGTTATCATCAGCGCTATTCTCATTGTTGTCAGGAGCACTACTCCCATTGGTATCATCAGCGCTATTCTCATTGTTGTCATGGGCACCAGTCCCATGGTTATCAGTACTATTCTCATTGTTGGCATGGGCACTAGTCCCATTGGTATCATCAGTGCTATTCTCATTGTTGGCATCGGCACTAGTCCCATTGGTATCATCAGTGCTATTCTCATTGTTGTCATGGGCACTAGTCCCATTGGTATCATCAACGCTATTCTCATTGTTGTCATGGGCACTAGTCCCATGGTTATCAGTGCTATTCTCATTGGCATCGGCACTAGTCCCATTGGTATCATCAGTGCTATTCTCATTATTGGCATCGGCACTATTCCCATTGTTATCATCAGTGCTATTCTCATTGTTGGCATCGGCACTAGTCCCATTGTTATCATCAGTGCTATTCTCATTGTTGGCATCGGCACTAGTCCCATTATTATCATCAGTGCTATTCTCATTGTTGTCAGGAGCACTAGTCCCATTGGTATCATCAGCGCTATTCTCATTGTTGTCATGGGCACTAGTCCCATGGTTATCAGTGCTTTTCTCATTGTTGGTATCGGCACTAGTCCCATTGTTATCAGTGCTATTCTCATTGTTGTCAGGAGCACTAGTCCCATTGGTATCATCAGCGCTATTCTCATTGTTGGCATCGGCACTAGTCCCATTGGTATCATCAGTGCTATTCTCATTGTTGACATCGGCACTAGTCCCATTGGTATCATCAGCTATTCTCATTGTTGTTATGGGCACTAGTCTAATGGTTATCAGTGCTATTCTCATTGTTGGCATCGGCACTAGTCCCATGGTTTCAGTGCTATTCTCATTGCGGTCATAAGCAATAGTCCCATTGTTATCATCAGTGCTATTCTCATTGTTGGCATCGGCACTAGTCCCATTGTTATCATCAGTGCTATTCTCATTGTTGGCATCGGTACTAGTCCCATTGTTATCATCAGTGCTATCCTCATTGTTGTCAGGAGCACTAGTCCCATTGGTATCATCAGTGCTATTCTCATTGTTGGCATCGGCACTAGTCCCATTGTTATCATCAGTGCTATTCTCATTGTTGGCATCGGCACTATTCCCATTATCATCAGTGCTATTGTCATTGTTTGCATCGGCACTAATCCCATTGTTATCAGTGCTATTCTCATTGTTGGCATCGGCACTAGTCCCATTGGTATCATCAGTGCTATTCTCATTGTTGGCATCGGCACTAGTCCCATTGGTATCATCAGTGCTATTCTCATTGTTGTCATGGGCACTAATCCCATTGGTATCATCAGCGCTATTCTCATTGTTGTCATGGGCACTAGTCCCATGGTTATCAGTGCTATTCTCATTGTTGTCATGGGCACTAGTCCCATTGGTATCATCAGTGCTATTCTCATTGTGGGCATCGGCACTAGTCCCATTTTTATCATCAGTGCTATTCTCATTGTTGGCATCGGCACTAGTCCCATTGTTATCATCAGTGCTATTCTCATTGTTGTCAGGAACACTACTCCCATTGGTATCATCAGCGCTATTCTCATTGTTGTCATGGGCACTAGTCCCATGGTTATCAGCGCTATTCTCATTGTTGTCATGGGCACTAGTCCCATGGTTATCAGTACTATTCTCATTGTTGGCATGGGCACTAGTCCCATTGGTATCATCAGTGCTATTCTCATTGTTGGCATCGGCACCAGTCCCATTGTTATCATCAGTGCTATTCTCATTGTTGGCATCGGCACCAGTCCCAATGTTATCATCAGTGCTATTCTCATTGTTGTCAGGAGCACTAGTCCCATTGGTATCATCAGCGCTATTCTCATTGTTGTCATGGGCACTAGTCCCATGGTTATCAGTGCTATTCTCATTGTTGGCATCGGCACTAGTCCCATTGTTATCATCAGTGCTATTCTCATTGTTGGCATCGGCACTAGTCCCATTGTTATCATCAGTGCTATTCTCATTGTTGTCAGGAGCACTACTCCCATTGGTATCATCAGCGCTATTCTCATTGTTGTCATGGGCACCAGTCCCATGGTTATCAGTACTATTCTCATTGTTGGCATGGGCACTAGTCCCATTGGTATCATCAGTGCTATTCTCATTGTTGGCATCGGCACTAGTCCCATTGGTATCATCAGTGCTATTCTCATTGTTGGCATGGGCACTAGTCCCATTGGTATCATCAGCGCTATTCTCATTGTTGTCATGGGCACTAGTCCCATGGTTATCAGTGCTATTCTCATTGGCATCGACACTAGTCCCATTGGTATCATCAGTGCTATTCTCATTGTTGGCATCGGCACTATTCCCATTGTTATCATCAGTGCTATTCTCATTCTAGGCATCGGCACTAGTCCCATTGTTATCATCAGTGCTATTCTCATTGTTGGCATCGGCACTAGTCCCATTGTTATCATCAGTGCTATTCTCATTGTTGGCATCGGCACTATTCCCATTGTTATCATCAGTGCTATTGTCATTGTTGGCATCGGCACTAGTCCCATTGTTATCATCAGTGCTATTCTCATTGTTGGCATCGGCACTAGTCCCATTGTTATCAGTGCTATTCTCATTGTTGGCATCGGCACTAGTCCCATTGGTATCATCAGTGCTATTCTCATTGTTGGCATTGGCACTAGTCCCATTGGTATCATCAGTGCTATTCTCATTGTTGTCATGGGCACTAGTCCCATTCGTATCATCAGCGCTATTCTCATTGTTGTCATGGGCACTAGTCCCATGGTTATCAGTGCTATTCTCATTGTTGTCATGGGCACTAGTCCCATTGGTATCATCAGTGCTATTCTCATTGTGGGCATCGGCACTAGTCCCATTGTTATCATCAGTGCTATTCTCATTGTTGGCATCGGCACTAGTCCCATTGTTATCATCAGTGCTATTCTCATTGTTGTCAGGAGCACTACTCCCATTGGTATCATCAGCGCTATTCTCATTGTTGTCATGGGCACTAGTCCCATGGTTATCAGCGCTATTCTCATTGTTGTCATGGACACTAGTCCCATGGTTATCAGTACTATTCTCATTGTTGGCATGGGCACTAGTCCCATTGGTATCATCAGTGCTATTCTCATTGTTGTCATGGGCACTAGTCCCATTGGTATCATCAGCGCTATTCTCATTGTTGTCATGGGCACTAGTCCCATGGTTATCAGTGCTATTCTCATTGTTGGCATCGGCACTAGTCCCATTGGTATCATCAGTGCTATTCTCATTGTTGGCATCGGCACTATTCCCATTGTTATCATCAGTGCTATTCTCATTGTTGGCATCAGCACCAGTCCCATTGTTATCATCAGTGCTATTCTCATTGTTGGCATCGGCACTAGTCCCATTATTATCATCAGTGCTATTCTCATTGTTGTCAGGAGCACTAGTCCCATTGGTATCATCAGCGCTATTCTCATTGTTGTCATGGGCACTAGTCCCATGGTTATCAGTACTATTCTCATTGTTGGCATGGGCACTAGTCCCATTGGTATCATCAGTGGTATTCTCATTGTTGGCATGGGCACTAGTCCCATTGTTATCATCAGTGCTATTCTCATTGTTGGCATCGGCACTAGTCCCATTGTTATCATCAGTGCTATTCTCATTGTTGTCAGGAGCACTACTCTCATTGGTATCATCAGCGCTATTCTCATTGTTGTCATCGGCACCAGTCCCATGGTTATCAGTACTATTCTCATTGTTGGCATCGGCACTAGTCCCATTGGTATCATCAGTGCTATTCTCATTGTTGTCATGGGCACTAGTTCCATTGGTATCATCAGCGCTATTCTCATTGTTGTCATGGGCACTAGTCCCATGGTTATCAGTGCTATTCTCATTGGCATCGGCACTAGTCCCATTGGTATCATCAGTGCTATTCTCATTGTTGGCATCGGCACTATTCCCATTGTTATCATCAGTGTTATTCTCATTGTTGGCATCGGCACTAGTCCCATTGTTATCATCAGTGCCATTCTCATTGTTGGCATCGGCACTAGTCCCATTGTTATCATCAGTGCTATTCTCATTATTGTCAGGAGCACTAGTCCCATTGGTATCGTCAGTGCTATTCTCATTGTTGGCATCGGCACTAGTCCCATTGTTATCATCAGTGCTATTCTCATTGTTGGCATCGGCACTAGTCCCATTGTTATCAGTGCTATTCTCATTGTTGGCATCAGCAATAGTCCCATTATCAGTGCTATTCTCATTGTTGTCAGGAGCACTAGTCCCATTGGTATCATCAGCGCTATTCTCATTGTTGGCATCGGCACTAGTCCCATTGGTATCATCAGTGCTATTCTCATTGTTGGCATCGGCACTAGTCCCATTGGTATCATCAGCTATTCTCATTGTTGTCATGGGCACTAGTCCAATGGTTATCAGTGCTATTCTCATTGTTGGCATTCGCAATAAATCCATTGTCATCATCAGTGCTATTCTCATTGTTTGCATGGGCACTAGTCCCATTGGTATCATCAGTGCTATTCTCATTGTTGTCATGGGCACTAGTCCCATTGGTATCATCAGCGCTATTCTCATTGTTGTCATGGGCACTAGTCCCATGGATATCAGTGCTATTCTCATTGTTGGCATCGGCAATAGTCCCATTGTTATCAGTGCTATTCTCATTGTTGTCAGGTGCACTAGTCCCATTGGTATCATCAGCGCTATTCTCATTGTTGGCATCGGCACTAGTCCCATTGGTATCATCAGTGCTATTCTCATTGTTGGCATCGGCACTAGTCCCATTGGTATCATCAGCTATTCTCATTGTTGTTATGGGCACTAGTCCCATGGTTTCAGTGCTATTCTCATTGCGGTCATAAGCAATAGTCCCATTGTTATCATCAGTGCTATTCTCATTGTTGGCATTGGCACTAGTCCCATTGTTATCATCAGTGCTATTCTCATTGTTGGCATCGGTACTAGTCCCATTGTTATCAGTGCTATCCTCATTGTTGTCAGGAGCACTAGTCCCATTGGTATCATCAGTGCTATTCTCATTATTGGCATCGGCACTAGTCCCATTGTTATCATCAGTGCTATTCTCATTGTTGGCATCGGCACTATTCCCATTGTTATCATCAGTGCTATTGTCATTGTTTGCATCGGCACTAATCCCATTGTTATCAGTGCTATTCTCATTGTTGGCATCGGCACTAGTCCCATTGGTATCATCAGTGCTATTCTCATTGTTGGCATCGGCACTAGTCCCATTGGTATCATCAGTGCTATTCTCATTGTTGTCATGGGCACTAGTCCCATTGGTATCATCAGCGCTATTCTCATTGTTGTCATGGGCACTAGTCCCATGGTTATCAGTGCTATTCTCATTGGTGTCATGGGCACTAATCCCATTGGTATCATCAGTGCTATTCTCATTGTGGGCATCGGCACTAGTCCCATTGGTATCATCAGTGCTATTCTCATTGTTGGCATCGGCACTAGTCCCATTGTTATCATCAGTGCTATTCTCATTGTTGTCAGGAGCACTAGTCCCATTGGTATCATCAGCGCTATTCTCATTGTTGTCATGGGCACTAGTCCCATGGTTATCAGTGCTATTCTCATTGTTGGCATCGGCACTAGTCCCATTGGTATCATCAGTGCTATTCTCATTGTTGGCATCGGCACTATTCCCATTGTTATCAACAGTGCTATTCTCATTGTTGGCATCGGCACCAGTCCCATTGTTATCATCAGTGCTATTCTCATTGTTGGCATCAGCACTAGTCCCATTGTTATCATCAGTGCTATTCTCATTGTTGTCAGGAGCACTACTCCCATTGGTATCATCAGCGCTATTCTCATTTTTGTCATGGGCACCAGTCCCATGGTTATCAGTACTATTCTCATTGTTGGCATGGGCACTAGTCCCATTGGTATCATCAGTGCTATTCTCATTGTTGGCATCGGCACTAGTCCCATTTCTTATCATCAGTGCTATTCTCATTGTTGTCATGGGCACTAGTCCCATTGGTATCATCAGCGCTATTCTCATTGTTGTCATGGGCACTAGTCCCATGGTTATCAGTGCTATTCTCATTGGCATCGGCACTAGTCCCATTGGTATCATCAGTGCTATTCTCATTATTGGCATCGGCACTATTCCCATTGTTATCATCAGTGCTATTCTCATTGTTGTCATGGGCACTAGTCCCATTGGTATCATCAGCGCTATTCTCATTGTTGTCATGGGCACTAGTCCCATGGTTATCAGTGCTATTCTCATTGGTGTCATGGGCACTAGTCCCATTGGTATCATCATTGCTATTCTCATTGTGGGCATCGGCACTAGTCCCATTGTTATCATCAGTGCTATTCTCATTGTTGGCATCGGCACTAGTCCCATTGTTATCCTCAGTGCTATTCTAATTGTTGTCAGGAGCACTAGTCCCATTGGTATCATCAGCGCTATTCTCATTGTTGTCATGGGCACTAGTCCCTTGGTTATCAGTGCTATTCTCATTGTTGGCATCGGCACTATTCCCATTGTTATCATCAGTGCTATTCTCATTGTTGGCATCGGCACCAGTCCCATTGTTATCATCAGTGCTATTCTCATTGTTGACATCGGCACTAGTCCCATTGTTATCATCAGTGCTATTCTCATTGTTGGCATCGGCACTAGTCCCATTGTTATCATCAGCGCTATTCTCATTGTTGTCAGGAGCACTACTCCCATTGGTATCATCAGCGCTATTCTCATTGTTGTCATGGGCACCAGTCCCATGGTTATCAGTACTATTCTCATTGTTGGCATGGGCACTAGTCCCATTGGTATCATCAGTGCTATTCTCATTGTTGGCATCGGCACTAGTCCCATTGGTATCATCAGTGCTATTCTCATTGTTGTCATGGGCACTAGTCCCATTGGTATCATCAACGCTATTCTCATTGTTGTCATGGGCACTAGTCCCATGGTTATCAGTGCTATTCTCATTGGCATCGGCACTAGTCCCATTGGTATCATCAGTGCTATTCTCATTATTGGCATCGGCACTATTCCCATTGTTATCATCAGTGCTATTCTCATTGTTGGCATCGGCACTAGTCCCATTGTTATCATCAGTGCTATTCTCATTGTTGGCATCGGCACTAGTCCCATTATTATCATCAGTGCTATTCTCATTGTTGTCAGGAGCACTAGTCCCATTGGTATCATCAGCGCTATTCTCATTGTTGTCATGGGCACTAGTCCCATGGTTATCAGTGCTTTTCTCATTGTTGGTATCGGCACTAGTCCCATTGTTATCAGTGCTATTCTCATTGTTGTCAGGAGCACTAGTCCCATTGGTATCATCAGCGCTATTCTCATTGTTGGCATCGGCACTAGTCCCATTGGTATCATCAGTGCTATTCTCATTGTTGACATCGGCACTAGTCCCATTGGTATCATCAGCTATTCTCATTGTTGTTATGGGCACTAGTCTAATGGTTATCAGTGCTATTCTCATTGTTGGCATCGGCACTAGTCCCATGGTTTCAGTGCTATTCTCATTGCGGTCATAAGCAATAGTCCCATTGTTATCATCAGTGCTATTCTCATTGTTGGCATCGGCACTAGTCCCATTGTTATCATCAGTGCTATTCTCATTGTTGGCATCGGTACTAGTCCCATTGTTATCATCAGTGCTATCCTCATTGTTGTCAGGAGCACTAGTCCCATTGGTATCATCAGTGCTATTCTCATTGTTGGCATCGGCACTAGTCCCATTGTTATCATCAGTGCTATTCTCATTGTTGGCATCGGCACTATTCCCATTATCATCAGTGCTATTGTCATTGTTTGCATCGGCACTAATCCCATTGTTATCAGTGCTATTCTCATTGTTGGCATCGGCACTAGTCCCATTGGTATCATCAGTGCTATTCTCATTGTTGGCATCGGCACTAGTCCCATTGGTATCATCAGTGCTATTCTCATTGTTGTCATGGGCACTAATCCCATTGGTATCATCAGCGCTATTCTCATTGTTGTCATGGGCACTAGTCCCATGGTTATCAGTGCTATTCTCATTGTTGTCATGGGCACTAGTCCCATTGGTATCATCAGTGCTATTCTCATTGTGGGCATCGGCACTAGTCCCATTTTTATCATCAGTGCTATTCTCATTGTTGGCATCGGCACTAGTCCCATTGTTATCATCAGTGCTATTCTCATTGTTGTCAGGAACACTACTCCCATTGGTATCATCAGCGCTATTCTCATTGTTGTCATGGGCACTAGTCCCATGGTTATCAGCGCTATTCTCATTGTTGTCATGGGCACTAGTCCCATGGTTATCAGTACTATTCTCATTGTTGGCATGGGCACTAGTCCCATTGGTATCATCAGTGCTATTCTCATTGTTGGCATCGGCACCAGTCCCATTGTTATCATCAGTGCTATTCTCATTGTTGGCATCGGCACCAGTCCCAATGTTATCATCAGTGCTATTCTCATTGTTGTCAGGAGCACTAGTCCCATTGGTATCATCAGCGCTATTCTCATTGTTGTCATGGGCACTAGTCCCATGGTTATCAGTGCTATTCTCATTGTTGGCATCGGCACTAGTCCCATTGTTATCATCAGTGCTATTCTCATTGTTGGCATCGGCACTAGTCCCATTGTTATCATCAGTGCTATTCTCATTGTTGTCAGGAGCACTACTCCCATTGGTATCATCAGCGCTATTCTCATTGTTGTCATGGGCACCAGTCCCATGGTTATCAGTACTATTCTCATTGTTGGCATGGGCACTAGTCCCATTGGTATCATCAGTGCTATTCTCATTGTTGGCATCGGCACTAGTCCCATTGGTATCATCAGTGCTATTCTCATTGTTGGCATGGGCACTAGTCCCATTGGTATCATCAGCGCTATTCTCATTGTTGTCATGGGCACTAGTCCCATGGTTATCAGTGCTATTCTCATTGGCATCGACACTAGTCCCATTGGTATCATCAGTGCTATTCTCATTGTTGGCATCGGCACTATTCCCATTGTTATCATCAGTGCTATTCTCATTCTAGGCATCGGCACTAGTCCCATTGTTATCATCAGTGCTATTCTCATTGTTGGCATCGGCACTAGTCCCATTATTATCATCAGTGCTATTCTCATTGTTGTCAGGAGCACTAGTCCCATTGGTATCATCAGCGCTATTCTCATTGTTGTCATGGGCACTAGTCCCATGGTTATCAGTGCTATTCTCATTGTTGGCATCAGCACTAGTCCCATTGTTATCATCAGTGCTATTCTCATTGTTGTCAGGAGCACTACTCCCATTGGTATCATCAGCGCTATTCTCATTGTTGTCATGGGCACTAGTCCCATGGTTATCAGCGCTATTCTCATTGTTGTCATGGGCACTAGTCCCATGGTTATCAGTACTATTCTCATTGTTGGCATGGGCACTAGTCCCATTGGTATCATCAGTGCTATTCTCATTGTTGGCATCGGAACTAATCCCATTGTTATCAGTGCTACTCTCATTGTTGGCATCGGCACTAGTCCCATTGGTATCTTCAGTGCGATTCTCATTGTTGTCATGGGCACTAGTCCCATTGGTATCATCAGCGCTATTCTCATTGTTGGCATCGCACTGTTCCTCAGTGAAAAATCTAAGAACGTTTCAAAAGAGCAACCTGTGCCCGACAGGCACTTCAAACTTAGCAGTCCGTCAGGAAGTACATCAAAGAGCAGAGCCCTCCACCGCTGCAAGTAGCTGAACTGAATGCCCAAAGGAACATTTTGCGTGCGTGGTGTACATTTATCTGGAGTTCGCCACCAAACCTGTTACACTGTAATCAAACATTCCTCGTACATCCACGCCAAAGACAGTCAGCAGAAAATATGGGAGTTCTGCCTCACAGAAGTCCGAGGAGCGGCCTAAAGATGGGGCAGACATTTTTATACTGTGTGAACATAGTGAACATATTGCAATGCATAATACTTCAATACTTCAACACTTTTAAAAGCAGCTGCGAAACTTATTTCAGATACTATCTGGAAACAAGGCAGCGGTGTAAAAAGCACATGCGGCTAAAACTGCCTCCTTGAAACGCGGCAGTGAAAGCGATCGCGAAAGCGATCGCTATTGTTAAAAAAAAAAACCACACCCGCGAGTGGTGCACGCGCGCGCCACAGCTAAGCATGTGATTTCAATTATCACGCCCGTGTCTGGGCACGATAATTGAAACCACATGGCCTATTGGTGTCTATTACGCGCACCAAGCGCGTAATAGACACCAATAGGCCATGGGCGGAGCAATGCGCCCGCCTTTGGCCAATTGCGTGCAGTCTTTTATACAAAGACGCACAAAAAGGCCAATGGGGGAGCACAAAAGTAATCGCACACGCACGAGCGTGTGCGATTCCTAGGTCAGTGCTGAATCCCCGTTTTTCACCTACTAAATGTCTCGCGCTGCGCGAGCACCGCTACGCAGTGCAACGCTAGGCGCAAGACCTAAAAAATCATATATAAAAGGAGGGTCTTTCTCAATCTTCATTTAATTATCCTCTCTGGCGAAAATATGGCAGAAAGTAGATTAGAAGAAAAAAAGTTAGTCGCTGCAGATGAATAGCGGTATGAGATGCTGTTTTTGGTGGAACAAGTGTTAACCCATGGATCCAAGTTGGGGTTGGCTGCCCCTAACAAGGTACAGATACAAGTGATCATTTACGATTATCCAGTGTTTTAAAGGATTCTCCAAATAGCTGTGGTAGATAGTTTAAGACCATCTAACTCGGCATAAATCACAAGAAAGGAGCGCATCTCTTTATGACAACTCAAACTATTAATGTCAGCAGCGCAGCAGCTTCCAAATGGCCATCGTTCGGACATCACAGAACTAAGAAGATTTGAATTAAGAAAAATCAGCATAAAGGGTCTGTGATCTGCGCCCTCTCCAGTGAGCTGGAAAAATGAAATTATGTCTGCAGCAGATTTTGCAGGAAGAGGTTGGAAAATCTGGCACACTTTTGTGCTGAATACAAGCGCCTCAGAATAATGTAAAGAATATTAAACGATCGTCATTAAGACTAGAATTGAGAACATATATGACGCCAATTATTGCTGCTGTGTACCCCAGATATGAAGCTAGCCAGCAGCTTAGTAAAGTTTGAGAGCAGCTCTTCATGAATGTGCCAATATACAGTGGTGTAGCATCGGAAGGCAGGGGGGGGGGGTTACACCCTCCTATAACTGTATTCTGTATTAAATAGTTGGGTACAAGTGCTTTTAGTGGGGTATGATGAAGTGTCTGTCGGATTTCACCTGGGATATTTTTTTTATATCTCTCTCCTCTGTTTTGAAGGCCTTAAAAATGTTGATTGGTTTGAAAAATGTGTTTTAAATGCCCCTAACAATCTGCCCTCCTCACTCTTTCCACGGCCGTTAAGCCCCCCTCATGTTCGGCTTCTCATATAATGTGTTTTAACAAGATAGCCCAGCGTGACTGTTGGGAAAGTTGAAGCTCACGCCACCTGTAATCTTATTGAGCAAGCTACGCCCCTGCTAGTATAACACATGGCACAACATGAGCTAGTTGGGCATCACAGTTTAACAACTTCACAAATGGGCCCTGACAACAAGCGCGGGGTTCATCAAACCTTTAATTGTGATGTTTGTTGTGGCCATTAATCAATTTGAATTTATATGGGTACTTTTAATAAGATGCTTGCGTGCTTGACTAATATCTTTTTAGTTTATGTATTTTAGGCTGGCATGCAAACTCAGTTTGATCAACCATGTTTTCAATAACTTGTAGGAAGCATGCCTGACAACATGCTTTTTACGTTCTCTATATAGGGTTGGTGCGCATTGCACTGTGATGCCCTGTCTGATATTTCTCGTAAAAATAGTTTCTAATATTGCTGAATTAGATCGACCTTCTGTTTTGAAAATATTTACATCTGCATTATCTGTTAATATCTTATATCAATTTTATTTTAACGTACAAGATAAGCTTTTTTTTTTTTTAAAACTGGGCAACAAGTAGTTCTAGTTTTGAGTTGGAAGGGGAACCACAAATTTTATGCCTGTAATCCCCACGGTGAATCAAGTAGTTTAACGTTCACTGTATCTGGGAATAAGCACACAAAAAAACAAAAAAAAACAATTAGACACTGTTGTAAAATGGTATTTCCTTTTTACTGAAAACCTGGTGGATTTTTTATTTTCAGGATAAATCACTGAAGGAGCTTCCCTAGACAAATGTGAAGCGTATCTTCATACAAATCATTCTGCCAATCTTTTTGATATGCCTTGGACTGGAACAGTCCAAGGCGTATCAAAGGACGCCACAATGTCTTATTTGCCCTGTGTCACTTACAATGTGCCCTAGAGTAAAATTATGTACTTCTTTGTGTTAACAAAAAGATCTGCTCAAGGCACGGCACACCAGGTGAAGACCTCCAGATGACAATACCATTTGTGGCCTTCAGATGATGTTTGTTGAGCTCATCCACCTTGGTATTCACCAAATTATTGGCCGTCACAGAGTTCCCTTAGAGGTCAAGCTGCCTCGAGAGACTGATAACTTCCAGGCACAGGACAGCAACCTCACACCATGCTGCTTGTTGCAGCACCGCATGGTGGTTGTGTTGTTGATCAAGACCTGAACCAGCTTCCACTTGGACAGGAGGAAGATCTTCAGAGCCAAACAAATGGCATGAACTTTCATATGGTTAATTTGGTACCTCTGCTCCAATGGGGATAAAAAAGGCCCTGATCTCCAATCTGACGGGTGAAAATCCTATCTCTGAGACAATGCATTAATCAGTACTGTGAGCCTTGGATTGTATAAGGATAACAGTCTGTCGCATTTCAAGTTGGTGTCCAACAGCCATCACCATAGAGCCTAGGCTACCTTTTCCAAGATGCATATGTTGTTTGAGAGGAAAACCCAGTGCTGCACCCACTGCAGGCGGATGTTCAAATACAAAGTCCACATGTGCCAAAGGGGATGAGGTATCAGCAGAATCCCCAAAGCCAATGAACCTCAGAACCATCAGTCCAGACCACAGGAGTGAGCCTAAAACATTGGGTCAATGCAATGATGTGCCACAACTTCTGCCATCACCTCCATAAACACCCGGGCACTAAGATAAGGCAGGACGGTAACCCTAAGGTGTTCCGAACCAGTCACAAACTGTGGGACTGTAGGATATGCACATGAAAGTATATATCCTACAAATCCGCTCACACATTTCAGTCTCCTGGATCCAGGGAGGAACGAACCTGGGCCATAGTCAACATTTTGAACTTTTCCTTCCCAAGGAAGGTACTCAGAAATCAAAGGTCTAGTTTCTGCCTGAGTCTTTAGTCTTTCTTGGGCACCAGAAAATAACAGGAGTAACACCCACTGCCCTTCTCTGCATCAGGGGCTCTCTCTTTGGACCCTTTGACCAAAAGTGACTAAACTACACGAGTTGAAATGGAGGCATGATCTGCTGAAGTGTGAACAAAAACAGATGTGGCAGGAGGGGGACTGGATGTAAAAGGGAGAGAGTAACCATACCAATTAACCAGCAGCACCCATTGGCCTGAGGTAACTGTATGCCAACCAGGAAGGTAAACACAAGTTCTGTCTCCTACCGGCTATCCATGACCATGGGATAGGTAAATTCAAGTGACTTGGCTGCAGTCACAGATGTAATGATAATGATAAGGGACAGCTGTGCTGGCTAGTGGCCACAGCCTCTGCTACCACATGCCCTCTGGAGCCATAAAAGGGCTGTGTGGACTGTTGCACAGGTTGCAGCGGATGCGTGCCTCTAGCAATAAGCGAGACCACAAGAGCATTGTCTGAACTTTTGGTACTGCAATTGGAATTGATGGGGTAGCGATAGCAAAGCCAAAAGAGCAGGCTGTATCACAACTGTCTTTGAAATGCTTTAAGGCAGAATACAATTTTCCTCCAAAACTCTGGAACCATCAAATGGCATATCCAATAAGGGATGTTTGGTCTCCAGAAAATCCTTTGTCAAGCATCCAGGCATGACGTCTGCTCACTACATTGGTGATCATGGCATGACCTACAGAGTCCATTATGTCCAGATCGGCCCTCAACACCTGCTTAGCCATGTCTTGTTTAGTTTGAAATGTTTGAACTAAAGCATTCCTCTACTCATCAGAAACGGCAGGCAAGATCATGCGGGCCACATCCTAGAGGGCATGTGTACAACATCCCCAGGCAGGTACAAAGAGTTAAGGGATCTCAAAGTCAAACTAGCAGAGTAGACTATTTTCCTGAACACATCAATGCGTTTAATTCCCTATCTGGCAGAGCAGTGGGGAATGCATTTGTGTTAACTTTGATAGTAGAAGCCTGACTCACCAAGCTCTCGGGTGCTGGGTCAGAAAGACCAGATGCCTAGGGTTAAGCTAGCTTAGACCAGGTCACTGTTAATGTCTCTGTGAAAACCTCATTAAATGGCAGCAGAGGTTCTGAAATAGCAGGCCTAAGCCACAACTTTCAGTCAGTAGATTTGTCAGTCTGTCATACGTAGGTGAAGAGCTAGCACTATTACTTCCCTGCTGACTATTACTGCAAAAGATAGACTCTCCTCTCTGGGGGAGCCCAATGGGGAGTTCAACTTTGACTCAGGGAAAGTATCAAGGCCTGGCTTTTAGTAAATCTTAAAATAGGCCAACATCACTGTAATTAGAGCAGAATAAATTATTAACCTCACCGTCATGTTAGTCATGCAAGACATTTTGAAGGCCCTGAGCAGCACTCAAATTTAACTGAAACTAAGGCGGAAATGGGGATCGATCTTCCAATCATTCATTTCATTTATCAGCTATATGCTAACGCCACAGCCTGCGTGAGATATGGCCGAAATGGAGAATGCACATGTGTGTTTAAAATAGAGAAGGGGGTTAGGCAGGGTTGCGTCCTCGCCCCGTTTCTCTTTTCCATCTATACTAACGGGGTGGAGGCGGCCCTGTCTGGCACAACTCTCAACGTCCACAGATTTGATGACTCCCCCTTACCATTATTGGCCTACGCTGATGATGCAGTGTTACTAGCGAGGACAGGCGTAGCTCTTCAGAGTCTTTTAACTGCGTATGCTGCCTTTATGGCCTCGCTGGACCTCCGCGTTAATGAAGGTAAATCTTTTATCATTATAGCTGGAGCTACCCGAGGTGCAAAAGTGCCTCATTTTCATTTAGCCTCCCAAAAAATCAAAGTAGTTGACTCCTTCGCATACCTGGGCGTTCTGTTCGACAGCAAACAAACTTGGTCGAAATTGGTGGCTGCCAGAGCCCTGGCATGGAAAGAAACCTACTGGCGTTAAGAGGCTTTATTAAGAAGCTGGGGGCCAGCCCCGTGGACACGATTAAAACCATTTATCTAGCCAAAACAAAGGCGGCGGTAACTTATGGGGCTGGAGTCTGGGGGATGGCTCATATCGAGCAATTGCAGAGAATGGAAGACACCTTTTTTAAGTCTAGGGTCTCATTACCACCTTCAGCATCTAATTTCATCTTACACCTTGAATTAGAACTCCCTTACTTGTCTGATTGCATTAGGCTGGCACCGATCCTACTGTGGCTCTCCATCTGGCGGAGGACGACGGTTAATTTAACCCAACGCATTATTGGTGATTGCCTCAGGTTGGAGGGTCGCAGTGGGATCGGTTGGCTCAGTTATGTGGAAGCTGAGCTAAAAGCCATCGGGCAGGAGGAGCTGTTTAAAGACCCAGCTTCCTGTAGGAACGTTTCTAAACAGAAACTGATTGATCTATACATGCAGAGGGCTGCTTTTATTCGCAGGGGGAGGATCTATCACCAACAGGCGCTTATCGCTTATGCCTTTGTTCCCCCTAGACCTGCGGGAGAGCATCACTATTTCTATCTCTCACGTATTACTATGGCTCAACATAGATTTATTCTGGTGCGTTTCCGTCTTAATTTTATCCCTCTGATGCTTGGGTTCCCAGAGAGGAAGTTCAAGCATGCTGCCCTCATCCCGTGTGACAATGTCTCACCCCAAACTGATTTACATTTGGTATTGTTTTTGCAAATTTTACTACAGAGAAAGAGAAGCTTTCATTTCACCCATTTTAAGACATCAAAACTTTAAACAATGCAGGGTGGCACTGTATTTTTTTAAGTCTTTACCTAATCCGTATATTTGTTTTTCAGTAGCATCTTTTTTGTGGGCTTGCATGAGAAAGAGAAAGTCGATGGGCACGCTAACTTGAATCACTGTAAAGGTTACCCAAAATCATGATTGTAAATTGTTTTATGGTTTTTTAATGGCTTGATATGATGAATTTGTGCTTTTATGATCTTTTTTTTTTAATAGATCGAATAAAGATTTTAAACGAAACGAACTGAAACAAAGGCTTTCAGTCAATGGTAGTACTTGTGTCAAAGGAGAGGCTGGGAATGTTCCAAAGATAGGGACTGCATTTTGGTTATCTAAAAGCGAGCCATAGGCCTGGCATGGGCAGATATTGGCTCCGACTGGAAACAGGTGTTGTATCTGGAGCAAACACCAGGTAGTTGAGGCCAGCAATAGAGCATGTAGGGCTGACTAAGGCTTCAGCACAGGAGTGTTTGCATGGGATTGGTGCAAGTAGGGATCCAGACGGAGTCAGTCAGTGCCAGCGCAGCCCCCACAGGCAGAAGTCTGACTAGGAGCCCTTACAGCTGGACAGGGATCAAAGGCACTCAAAGGTGAGCCTGCATCTTCTGAAGAAATTGCAGTGTGGCATCCCAGAATGACCATCAGCTGTGGGGTGGACGACAGCACAGGGAACTTGGGCGCAAAGAAGTAGCCTCAGAGTCAGACAAGCGGTGAAGTTGGGTCCTTCCAGTGCTGACTGTGCGACTTATTCCCAGAATGGGAGTGACAGGACAGGAAGGAGTTCCATTTGGAGTTCTTGGATTTATTCCACAACTTGTCTCTCAACATAGTCTTTGACTTACCCGAGGGATGGTCAACTGGAGCGGACAGGGACCTGGAACAGGAGTATGCCCGTGGCTCAGAGCAGGAATGATTCTGGCACAAGACCTTCCCTGTTTTTTGTGCTCTGTGATGTAGAGCTTCACCTCTTGCTCCCTTGTGGCCTCCAGGTGGTTAACGAAGCATGTGTCGCAGGCCTTCGAGTTGTGCTTAAACCCTGACATGACAAGCAGAAGTTGTGTGGATCCAAAAGAGATCTGCTTCCTGCAGTTGTTACACAGTTTGAAGCCTGTGGTCTTAAAGGGGAGGCATTTTCCCACCACACTGTCTGGAAAAAAATAATTTGGAGTACATGAAACAGCAACCAATGTTTTGGAGCAAAGCTTCAGATTCAGGTTGAAGTGTACCGAAAAAATTAAACTGATGTCAATGCACAGGGGTTGTGCCTTAATACAGCTCCATGGCATCACTTCCAGAGGCACTGTGATGCCACCTCTTAGCCTGATGTTGCTACGCATTGGCATTCAGGAGCAATTGCTAGGAAAAGTTCTTGATCCAGTCTGGCGAGGAAACTACAGACAGAAGGATCCCTCAGTAATGATTCAATCCAACCTGTACTGCAGCAATAGCATATATCTGGCAGTGTCAGATAAGCCTGTGGACCAGATGCAATTAGTGCAGAAAGCACACGTGAGACTTACTGGAGGGTTTCACAAATGCAATCATGTGTAGAACATGCTGCAAGCCCTCATTGGTTCCCCATAGGGAAACAAATTCTATTTCAATCTTTAGTTATTATATACAAGGCCATTTATTCAAACTTGCTGTCCTCCTTGGCATCCAAACTCAGGGGTACTATCATCCCCAAGTCTGATTATATCCCTACATCATGAGCTATTGAAGCTGTTCCACACAATATGTGAGAAGGCACCGCATCTTCACTCACAGTAGCTAAGCCATTCACACCACTGCCCCTGTGACTATGTACAGAATCATGCCTACTAACCATCAGGAAAAAAGTACAATTTTCTGCCATATGAAAGATATTACTCATTTAATACACTTCCTTAATCCCAAGTGTTTCCCTCTTCCACCATTTTTAAGCTGCATGATGGAACTAAACCTTGTTTCATCTGCTGACATTACTCTCTCTTCTAGTCCTCAAAAGTGACACCAATAACTACAAGCAACATTTGGTAACAATTGTCAAAATCTGATATATCTCATGCTTTCCCATCTGACAGAGTAGTGGCGAGCCTCCACCTTTTTCTGCTTAAAGTCAAGAACATGATGGATGAATGATTTGAATGATTAGTCATCTATAAGACCTCTTTATGGCTTCTCAGACCACAAAAATATAACCTAAAACCAGCCTGAAAATATTTCCTTTGCATCTTCAAATTGGAGTCCCAAACGCAGAGTGCTCTTCTGATTCTAGAATAAATGTTACGACATAGTTTCAGTCATCTCCAATCTTCGCTCCGTTCACAAACCCTCTAGTCCTCCTTGATAAACTCTTACTGTGCATGCATGTCTATCAAGTTCATTATTTGGCTACCCAATTGATGGAGCAAGGTTTCAAAAATGAAACTTGCTTGTACTCAATCCTCCTCATAGTATTAATTTATTAAATTGTATTGTCAATACTAACCTTTGCATTCACAAACACAAGAGGGACAGAAGCTTGCTTATGTGTTTTACTAATGAATAACGCTTGTTTGTAATACAAAATGTCCGCTAAAGCGCGGGAACCTCAATGCGCATGTCGCAACCTGATCACATGGTGACACGTCTTTCTTTGCTTGGTGGGAAACTTCTGCTTCTGCGCAGTGTGCGCTAAAATGGCCGCTAAATGTTTTCACATGCTTAAGCTTGCTCTCATGTCATTATTAAATTGTCGTTTTCTTAATGCTACTAATGCAGGATAGTATTATAATTAATTGGGAATAGAGTAGGGAAAGTGGGCATACAGTGAAACATTTTATTTGTGATTTTAATATTTTCTTCTTGCACTTTTAGTAATTCGTAAACTTGGGCCTGGGTTGGTGACTTGAAACTCGAGAGACAGATGGTTCTGCGCATGTGTCCTGTGTGCCTGCCAAGTGAAGTCAACTTGGACGTCTCCCAAGGCCATGACCCATTGGCCGAAGATGCTGTACTTTGTTTCCTGTGGACAAATTGATACTTTTCCCCTGTAAAATGTATAACATTTGTCGTGAGACGGGTGGGAAATAAAGCGAATGTATTAATTTGAAGGGGAGGGAACGTAAAGACAATAGGCTTTACAATTTAGGCCAAATCGATATGGTGCGAGAATCCACCTCCTGTCCCTGTCCAATCAGAAGTAGTGGCCCCATATTTTAGCAACATTAAGGGGAGGTACATGGGCGTAGAAGGGTATAATAGAATATAGCATTAGTTAATTAGTCAGAGCATGCTTTCACGAAGAACAGGCGTCCATGCTGCGAGAGAGCTCTTAGCTCCAGACTGCCATGCTGATCGGTTGCTGACTGAATCCCTGTCCAGAAGAGGTCCTGAGGAGGGGGCGGCGAAGTCCATTAGAACGGGAGAATCGAGGAGAAGTCTAGTATCAGAGAGGGGAACGGCGCAGGCGTCGTTGTAGAGAGGTCACCAGTCCTGTCCTGATCCTGGAAGAAGTCTTTGCTCTTCATCCTTCCTGGGTCCCATCTTTTCCAACTCCTTGGCCAAGGGGCTTGGTTCTCGCATTTAGGTAACTATACTGCAACCTTTAGTTGCGCTGCTGTCTCTATTCTCTTCTTTTCCTTAAACACCGTCATTGATTAGCAAAATCATTTCTATGCTTTTTCTTGGGTATTTCAATCAAGTACTGTGTTTTCTGTATTTTACTCTGCTAAAACTTTAGATAAACATTTTAAAACTTCCTGACTCAGTGGTTATTTCAGGATTATGAACTATATTGAATGTCACTCATTTTAAATTTCCCAATTGGCAAAGGATCCATTGGTAAGTTATTACTTTTCAATCAGAAGGTAATTGGTAGCAGGGACTTTGATAAAAGAGTACATCTGACACCCAGCGTAAGTATTAGTGTAGTATGAATGTATGGGCCCAAGTGAGTATATGGTGTATGAATGCTGTTGGCTAATATTGCGCTGGATCAGTTTTCTGGTAAGCAGAGGACGGTTATGGTTACTCTTTGTTAATTGGGTAATGAGAATTTTTATTTGTATTTTTATGAACTAACATCCGCTTCAAATTTTGAGTTTGTTTTATGTTGTCCAGAATACCCCGGGGTAAAAAGAATAGTGGGTGGCAAGTGGAAGCCATACTGCAGTGAGGTTATCTGTCAGGCAGAATTAGTACTGAAAAGTTAAGCAGGACTTTCAGTACTCGTTAGGGACTCTATGCGTGTGAGTAATAGCAAAAAGGGTACGCTGATAAAAAATTTGATGTTATATCACCTAGTAAGGGTAACATTGGAGAAGTAACAGGTAATTCTGGAGCTTGTGTGAAGAGTAGACGGAAGTGTTTTACTCGTAGTGTATGTTTTAGTAAACGGAAAGGTTTTACTAAGTGTGAGAGAAAACTATCTTTTCTATTTTAGAGAAACTGGCACGATAGCGAATGTTTTATGTTGTTACTGAAATTTAATTAAGATTTATAGAGAAAATAAGTTTGCGTAAATTTTTGTAAAGGGAGGGTCAGTTGCCGGAGAGGGAGCTGATGTCACAAAACGCTGCGCTGAGATTGGTTGAATCAGCGGGTGTGGAAAAACCCTTGTAAAGGAGGGGTCAGTAGTCAGGAGTAGTACTGACGTAACAGGTGCCGCGCTGGGATTGGTTAAACCAGCAAGGACAGAAAAGAGCAGATTGTAAAGGAGGGGTTGACAGATAAACGTCACCAAAAGGCCGCGCAAGGATTGGTTCAGAAATAAAAGTTAGCAGAGATTTAATTGGTCAAAATTATAGAAGCGAAATTCTTAGTGGATAAGGATTGCATGTTAAAACGCGATCCGACTTTAACAGGAACTCGTCCGGATAGGAGATTCCTAGGTTTTGCAGAATATAATTTTGTACACCGAAGATTAGATAAAATATACGGAGAAAAGAGAAAAATGTCCTTCTGCAAAAGATTAAGAACTATTTTAAAAAGGACCAATCAAAACTAGAGAAGGAATTATTATTCCACCAGCTAAAACGCCAGCATCATTCATGATGATGGAGAGAGGTTATCATACTTGTGTATGGATGGAGAATTGGATAGAATATACCAAAAATGATGGAATATTAGCATTTCCCGAGAATGGTACCTTCAATGGAAGAATTCTTCAAAACTTGAGATTGAGGATGAATGATTTAGAACCCAGACCTAGATTAACCCAGTACGAAGCTCTAGAAGAATGAGAAACCGAGGCATTTGAGCGGGATAGATCTAGAAGTAATAGGAGTTACCCAGGATTTTTCCCCAGATATTTACGTGAGTCGAGAGAGGGTCAGATGAAACAATGGAGAAGGGCAATGATTACAGAAGGACTGTATCCATTATTCACAGAAGGAGAGAAATCAGGAGGCAAATGTACAGAAAAGACAAAACATTTAATGAGAAATGAGGAATCTGAAGACAAATTTATGGAGGAAATGTTAAGAAATCCCCCACCATATCAGGAAGGGATAAGTGGATGCACCCCAAGTGCACCACCAAAAACTCCATTAGTGCCACAGGTAATGCATGAATTCACCCCGAATAGAATACTACATGATAAAGAAAAAGAAGCCCTAGTAAAGACCAGAGCAGAATTAATACAGAAAATAACTCAGATAAAAGTACATCCTGATTCGTTGACCATACCTGTAACAATTGGTCCAGTAGTTCCATTATATGGTACTCAGGGAAGCTGTCCTCCACCGATACTTACACCTACTCCTGTGAATAATCCCAAACCTGAAGCTCCAGTTATAATTGAGGATCAATTTAGTGACTGTGAATCCACAATATCACTTATGGACTTGCCTATTCGAGGTTCTGTAAATAGTACTCCAAGAAAAGATGTACCTGGAGGTTCAAAAGATGTAAGTTTAGTAACTTCATCGGGAGCAAAAAGTGCTACCATAGTAACACCTGAAGATCTAGAAAGATGGGTGCAAGGGTCAGTTAAACAGTGCACACCTCCGAAAATACTGGATATCCATAAATTAAAAGTTGAATTAGAAGAAATAATAGCAGGAAATGTAGGACTAGAACGCTTAAATACCTATGATGAAGAAGAATTATTATTCCTGTGTAGGAGTATCACCAGAAATGTAAGGATATTTCATGAAAAATTATCCAATTTAGCACTACAGATGGGAATAGAAATAGGGAGATCAAAGGTATTACAGAAACCCTATAGAGCAGAATTTTCAGACAAAGACTTAGAAAATATGAATGCCTCTGGAAGAAGATTACAAATAAGAGAATTAATGTTAGTTTTGCAAAAATGGGGAGACCTAGATAAATGGAAAACTAGGTGGGCCAAGAAAAAGGAAGAAGCACGAACAAGTAGAACAGCATCAGAATATGTGATGAAGGAAACAGGGAAAGCAGACCAGATGTATCCAATGTGAGAAGTTGCGGGAGGAGGATATGTACATGTCCCATGGAGCAGACAGGATATTTTGTCATTTACGAATGATTTTCCAAAGTTGAGAGAAAAACCAATTGAATGGTACATGCAGGTTGACAAGTTTGTGAAGGTGTCAAAGGTATTGTTAAAAGACTTAGATGGTTTGTTTGACATAGTGGTACCTGCCGATTTATGGACAGATTGTAAGATCACAGTGGATTGGCCAAGTGATGAGTATCCCAGAGATCCGAAAACAGGTGCCCCGTCAAATGACGTGATGAAAAAGTATCAGCAGGTGATAACATACCTGAAAGGGAAAATACCCCCGAAAGAAACAGATTGGGTGAAAATAGATCAAACCACCCAAGAAGCCAGTGAAACAGTACATTCTTACTATGAGCGCCTATTGCAGGTGTTTAAACAGTATAGTGGATTTGAGGACATTGGAGACAAAAACATGAGTCAGTTTGTGTATCGGTTTGTTTACGGTCTGAAGCCAGAGATTTGCCAGATGATTAAACAGCATATGCTGTGTTGGCAGGGAAAGCCCACAGATGAGATTCTGAAGTATGCAAAATATTGTGGAGACGATATTGAGGATAGACACAAGAAATTGCAGGAAAAAGTGATGTGGGCACAGGTGAAAATGGCAGAGAAGCAGGGAATTAATTTGGAAAATCCGAGTGAAAATCCAGGAAAAGATTCTGGAACGAGTGGTGATACGGGAAATGGTGGAAATTTTAGAGAACGAATGAGTAGAGAAGAAGCTAAAAGAAATTTCCTTGTCATGGATGCGGAAAATTGGGGCATTGGAAGGACGAATGTAAAAAGATTCGGAATAATAATGGCCCAAATCAAAACTTAAATCCACAGACGCAGAATGACTCACAGCAGGGTGTAAATCCCCAGAGTCAATTACCACCTCCACCTGTTCAGGGTAATGTAAGCAGAGCAAAGCATGGTACTGACATTGGATACCCAGGAGGGAGTGGTAAGAATGATTATATGACATCACAATTTCTTTTGCAGGACAATTACTGTGAATTCAACTCATGACGGTGCCTAGGAGAGGGGAAGAAGGAGTGCGTACTTGGCGCATCCTTACAGGTAGATCAGTCTGGTCCATATGTTGAAGGAAATGTGAAAGGTAATGATATTACTTTCCTTTTGGACACTGGTTCTACCAGGTCTACGGTGAGATCAGCAGATATCCCAGACCTTCCTCTCTCTGGTGAAGATATCCAAGTAGTAGGGGTAGCTAATCAAAGAATTAGAACGCCTCTTACAGAACCAATGGAAGTCAAAATAGGAAACTTCAGAGAAATGCACCAATTTGTAGTGTGCGATTCTAGCCCAGTGAATTTATTAGGTAGGGATTTATTGTGCAAAATGAACTGTACAATTTTCTGCACGCCAGATGGTGTGGCAGTTCAGACACCAGATGAGGACCATGTATATAAAATTATGGTTGCAAAACAAGGTACAGAAATAGACGAAATGTTTTCGTTAATAACAAGAGATGAGTTGCCAGAAGAAATAAAAGGTACAGTAAACCCCATAGTATGGGATTTCACTGGAAAAGAAGTAGGACTTATGGCTAAAATAGATCCAGTTAAAATTACGGTAAAAGAAGGTGCAATTTTCCCAAATACTAGACAGTATAAAATGAGTGCATAAGTAAAAACAGGAGTTATTGAAGAAATCAATCGAATGGTAGAACAAAACATACTAAAAGAAGTAATGAGTAGCCCATGTAATTCACCAATCATGGGATTAAAGAAACCTAGTGGAAAATATAGGATTGTTCAGGACCTGCGTAAAATAAGATTGTGGAACCATGTTGTCCCATAGTACCAAATCCTGCAGTAATTCTATACCAGATATCCCTTGGAATGCAGGATGGTTCACAGTAATTGATTTGTGTCAAGCATTCTTTTCAATACCATTGCATCCAGACAGCCAGTATCTTTTCTCATTTAAATTTGAGAACAAGGTCTATGTGTGGAATCGTGTTCCTCAGGGGTACACAGAAAGTCCTTCCATCTTCAACCAGATACTGAAAAAGTGCCTGGAAAAACTAGTGATGCCAGGAAGCTCAGTCTTAGTCCAATATATCAACGACTTATTAGTGGCGTCGACCACCAGAGAAGACTGTGTTGTTGACTCCATAGCATTATTAAATCTTTTGGCTGAGGAAGGGCATAAAGTCTCACCTGAAAAGTTACAGTTTTGCAGGACAGCTGTTAAATATCTGGGACATCAAATTGAGAGGGGAAAAAGAAGAATAACCTCTGAAAGAGTAGAATTAATAAAGAGAATGCAAATGCCTGTAACCCAAAGACAAGTGCGAATGTTCCTAGGAATAGTAGGCTACTGTCGACAATGGATACCAAATTTTTCCATGTTAGCTAAGCCCTTAATTAACATGACGAAAAAGAAAGCAAAGGACCCTGTTGAGTGGGAGGATGAAAGTGTAGAAGCTTTTGTAAAATTGAGAAACGCACTTTGTTCAGCACCTGCCTTAGGCATGCCTGATTATAAAAGAGAATTCGCATTATTCTGTCGAGAGAGAAAATTGTGCACTTTCTGTCCTAACTCAGAGACATGGACTAGACAGACGTCCTATAGCGTACTTTTCTGCTACATTGGACCCAGTAGCAGCCGCGTTGCCAGGATGCTTAAAAGCAGTGGCAGCAACTTGTTTGAGCATTGAACAAAGCGAGTCAATTGTGATGGGACATTCTGTAAAATTGTATGTTCCACATGCAGTTGTCATTCTGTTGACAAGAACCCGAACTCAGCATCTTACTCCTAGTCGGCTAACTAAATATGAGAGGATAATAATGGGTGCTGAAAATGTGACCATGGTAAGGTGTACAATAATAAATCCAGCAACTTTATTGCCGGACCCATATCATGAAACAAATAAAGACGAAGAAGATGAACATGATTGTGTACAAATTACAGAATTATGTACAAAACCATGCCCAGACATAGAGGAACAGCCTCTTAAAAAGCCAGACAGGGAGCTATTTGTCGATGGTTCATGTCAAAGACATGAAGATGGTAAACTAACTGCTGCCTATGCGGTATGTGAATTAACTGGAATAGTCGAAGCATCCTATTTACCAGGAGTAAAATCTGCACAAGTAGCTGAATTGATTGCTTTGATAAAAGCTTGCAAAATTGGGAGGAATCAGAGAGTGACCATATTTACAGATAGTCAATATGGTTACAGGGTTGTACATGATTTTGGCCAACTGTGGATGCAGAGGGATTTCATGACTTCTTCAGGATCCCCCATTAAAAATGGACAATTTGTAAGGGAATTGCTAGAAGCAATACAATCACCAAAAGAATTGGCTGTGGTGAAATGTGCCGCACACCAGTCAGGAGATGATTGGGTGGTAGTCGGCAACAGATATGCGGATCTGGTGGCTCAACATTGTGCCAAAGCCAGAATGTCAGTCAATAAGAGGGTGGAAAGAATGGGAATCAGCTGCCAACTTATGCTGTATATGCCACCTGAAACTTGGAATGACGTCAAGAAATTGCAAGATGAGGTTGATGAAAGTGAGAAGAATTTGTGGATCAAAGTGGGTTGCTCCCAAAGAGGAGAGGATGAAGTATGGATCAGTGCTGATGGCAGACCAGTCATGCCAGATTGTTTACTCTCAAAAATGGCTAGAATGCACCACGGAGACTCACACATAGGGAGAGATGCAATGATTAGGCTGTTCAGACAAAATTGGTACAATCCTAAATTTAGGGCTGTTGCAGAGAGTCTTTGCCTGAGATGTCTAACTTGCCAAATGCATAATCCAGGCAGGAAAACGATAATTGGTTTTGGAAAGATTGGAAAGGCAGAGGGCCCATTTATAAGACTCCAGTTCGACTTCATACAGTTACCACCATGCAGAGGACTAAAATAAGTACTAGTCATAGTGTGTCTGTTTTCAAAGTGGGTGGAGGCTTACCCTACTAGGAGAAATGACAGTATTACAGTTGCAAAACTGTTGTTACGTGAGCTCATACCTAGATTTGGTTTCCCAGTATCTTTGGAATCAGATAGAGGAAAACACTTTAATAGCGAAGTGATCCAGATAATCTGTGAAGCATTTCAAATCAAGCAGAAATTGCACTGTGCATATCGCCCAGAGGCTTCTGGAGTGGTTGAACAATTAAATGGCACTATAAAGTCAAGATTGGGAAAAATGTGTGCATCAACATCATTAGAGTGGCCAGACGCATTGCCACTTGTTTTGATGGGACTCAGAAGCATACCTGACAGAACGACAGGATTAAGCCCTCATGAAATAATGATGGGAAGAGCAATGAGACAAACACATGTTCCCACAAACAAATTAGTGAATATATCTGATGATATGGTTCTGGATTATTGCAAAGGATTGGCTGACCTAGTGCGTTCTGTCTCTCATCAGGTTGGAGAAGACGCAGTTTCCAGGCAGCCTGAACTAGAACATGATCTGAATCCTGGTGATTGGGTGGTAGTGAAGAATCACACCAGAGAAACGTGTCTATCACCCAGGTGGAGCAGACCTTGTCAAGTTATATTGACCACCAATACAGCAGTGAAGTGTGCAAGATTTCCTAATTGGATTCACGTAAGCCACACAAAGAGAGTAGCAGACCCTGAAGAGGAGAATTCACAGACAACACCAATCACTGAAGAAGCTGAAGGTTGCCCAGCAGAGGAATCTCAAGTTAGCGATTCCGGGGAAGCTGAAGAAGAACAACCGAGCACAAGTCAGGATTGGATACCAGTGGTAGAAGTTCCTGAAGTATACCACAGAACAAGCAGTCAAGCGAAATTGGAAGAAATAGAAGAAGATCAGATAGGTGAAGAAGAAGCAGCTCAGGTACAAGAAGAAAAGACAATAAGAGGACCTGAGCAAGGTCAGATAGGGAAAGAAAATTGGACTCAAAACAGTGAAACCCTAATAGACTTTGAACAGGGACAGACAGATCTAGAAGAATCCGGTCTGGCTGCAGAAGTTCACAGTGCAATAAGCCCTGATCAGAACAAGTTAGATCAAGAAGAGTACAAGAAGGAAGAAAACCTTGAAAAACATGAACTTGAAGAAATAAATAAAGAACAAGGTCAGTTATTGGAAACTCACAGCGGAGCTGTTACAGAGAAACCAATTAAACCTGAAAAGGAGCAAACAAGAAACACAGTAATTGAAGAAAACGAAACAGTGCTAAGTGAAATTAACGAAATCCCTGAAGACGAAAGCAAAGAAACAGTGCCAACAAAGAAAACAAGAAAAGGAGATCATTGGCCAAGTGTCATTAAAAGAGTAAAGTACCACATAACAACCAGAAGTGAAAATCCAGATCAAGTACCTGAAGTAACAAGTCAAACTGATCAAGAGAAAAAGTCAGGGAAAAGAAAAAGCAAAAGACAAACTTGTGAATAATAAATTCAAGGGTCCTGACTGGACTTATATCATTCTTGAAGATTTTGAAAGCTCAGAGTCAAGTGACAGTGGTGGCGAAGGAACAAGTGCAGAACTAACATACGAAGAAGAAACAAGACCACCCTGACTAAACAAAAGAATCCGCTAAAGAAAAGAAGAAGAGATAAGAAGAGAAATCTTCCTTGTCGAAAAATGCCTGATGATAGAGTTACTGGGAGACCAAAACGAAATTGTTGTAGGAGATGCTGTGCAATCTGCATATGTAGTCTAGTATTGGTGCTTATAGTATGGTTAGTCCTGATTGTAGCAGTTCCTTACCTTATGATAATAGATAAGAAGATTAATAATGAAACTAAAGGGAGGACAGCAAACATGAAGGGCAATAGAGTAGAATTAATGACAGAAGATGAGGCAGAAATTCATCATGAAATAGCTGATAACGACACTAGTTTAAATGTTTTCACAAAATTATTGTTTCAGTATGTAGAGACAATGGAAGTTAGTAATTGTTATGTCTGTATGAAGTTACCTGGCGCCAGAACCCCTGGACCGCGCGCCCCCCGCTCCAGCCTCGAGGACCGACGCCGATACGATGCCACCACACTCCACGCTCTCAACCCCGGACGGACGTACAACTGCTTCAAGGCCGTCCAGAAACGCACCCATGGTCCCTTCACCTGCCGGAACTGCAGCTACACCAGCCTCAGAGCCACCGAGGCGCCCGCCAAGAAGGACCTCAACCACCTCCGGTGCATCCTGCTGAACACCCGCTCCGCACGCAAACACGCCGTCGACCTCTGGGACCTGCTCGACACATCATCACCAGACGTCGCCTTCCTGACAGAGACCTGGATGAACGACTCTTCCGCCCCCGACATCGCCATAGCCATCCCAGACGGCTATAAGATCACCCGCAGAGACCGCATCAACGCAGTAGGAGGAGGAATCGCCATCGTCCACAAGAACACCATCAGGGTCTCGACCAGCACCGACGACACTCTCAGCACCGCCGAACACATGCACTTCCAGATCCACACGGACCCCAACACCACCCTTAGAGGCACCCTTGTCTACAGACCCCCTGGGCCCCGACCCCAGTTCTTCGACTCCATCGCCGACTTCATCAGCACGCACGCCCTGACCTCTACCGACTACATCCTCCTCGGAGACCTGAACTTTCACCTGGACAACAACAACGACAGCAACTCCACCACCCTGATCGACAGCCTCGCCAACCTCGGCCTGAGCCAGCTCGTCACAACACCGACCCACTGCGCCGGCCACACGCTTGACCCCATCTTCTCCTCAAGCTCCCACGTCTCCTTCAGCCACACCACGGAACTCCTCTGGACCGACCACCGCTGCATCCATTTCACCTTCCAGAAACCCACCACACACCACCGCACCCAACAGATCCCACGCCGCTGCTGGAGCAAAGTCACCGAAGACCAACTCCGGGCAACCCTCGCTCTCAGCCCTCCCTCCGACCCATCCAACACCGACGACGCTGCCTGCAACCTCAGACGATGGATGGACGACTGTGCCAACACCCTCGCCCCGCTGAAAAAGCTCACCTACAGCGACACCACCAAAAGAGCCAGCTGGTTCACCTCGGAACTCCTAGCTTCCAAGCGCACCTGCCGGAAACTAGAGAAGAAATGGCACAGCGATAAGACACCGGACAGCCACACAGCCCACAAAGACGCCATCCGTAACCACCACCACCTCATCAGGTCCGCCAAGAGAATCTCCTTCAAAGACCGCCTCGACAACAACGCACACAACAGCAAGGAGCTTTTCAACATCGTGAAGGAACTCTCCAATCCCAGCTCCAACCCCAACGACATCCCGCCGTCGCAGCCCCTGTGCGATTCCCTCGCCACCTTCTTTCACCGCAAGATCGCCGACATCCACGACAGCTTCGACACCCAGACAACCCCAACTAAGATCGATACACCAGACCCGCCACACACCATCGACCACGACCCCCTGCCAGCCTGGGCCAGCGTGAACATCGAGGACACCATCAAGACCATGAGCACAATACACTCCGGCTCCCCGTCAGACCCTTTCCCGCACCACATCTTCAACAAAGCCAGCAGCTCCATCGCACCCCACCTGTGCAACGTCATCAACCTCTCCTTCGAGACCGCGACCTTCCCAGAGAGCTGGAAACACGCAGAGATCAACGCCCTACTCAAAAACCCAAGGCGGACCCGAGAGACCTCAAGAACTTCCGGCCCATCTCTCTGCTTCCGTTCCCAGCCAAGGTCATCGAGAAGATCGTCAACAAACAGCTAACCCGATACCTCGAAGAAAACAGCATCCTGGACCCATCCCAATCAGGGTTCCGCAACAACCACAGCACTGAGACTGCCCTCATCGCCGCCACCGACGACATCAGGATCCTGCTGGACAATGGTGAGACCGCAGCCCTCATCCTGCTGGACCTCTCCGCCGCCTTCGACACTGTCTGCCACCGCACTCTACGCGCACGCCTCCACGACGCAGGGATCCGAGACAAGGCCCTGGAATGGACCACCTCCTTCCTCGATGGCAGAACCCAGAGAGTCCACCTCCCACCTTTCCGATCCGAAGCCTCCGAGATCATCTGCGGCGTACCCCAGGGATCGTCCCTCAGCCCGACACTGTTCAACATCTACATGGCCCCGCTCGCACGCATCGCCAGCCAACACGACCTCAACATTATCTCCTACGCCGACGACACTCAACTGATCCTCTCCCTCACCAAGGACCCCCTCGCCGCCAAAGCCAAACTCCATGAAGGAATGAAGGCCGTCGCCGATTGGATGAAGATCAGCCGACTAAAGCAGAACACGGACAAAACGGAGGTCCTCATCCTCGGCTCCAACCCCTCAGCCTGGGACGACTCCTGGTGGCCAACGACGCTGGGAGCAGCCCCGACACCCACCGACCACGCACGCAACCTGGGAGTCATCCTCGACTCAACGCTCTCCATGGCCAAGCAAGTCAACGCAGTCTCCTCCTCCTGCTTCAACACCCTCCGCATGCTTCGCAAGATCTACAGGTGGATCCCGACAGACACAAGAAGAACAGTCACCCAGGCCCTCGTCAGTAGCAGACTGGACTATGGGAACGCCCTCTACGTGGGAGCCCCGGCCAAGCTCATCAAGCGACTGCAACGCATACAAAACGCCTCCGCACGACTGATCCTCGACGTACCACGCCACAGCCACATCACCCCCCACTTGAGGAACCTGCACTGGCTCCCCGTCGACAGGAGGATCACCTTCAAACTCCTCACCCACGCACACAAGGCACTCCACAAAACTGGCCCAGCCTACCTCAACAGACGACTCTTTTTCTACGTCCCCAACCGCCAGCTCCGCTCCGCCGACCTCTCCCTCGCCACCGTCACCCGCATCCGAAGAACAACCACCGGCGCCAGATCCTTCTCACACCTCGCCGCCAAGACCTGGAACACCCTTCCACTAAGCCTACGAAAGACCCAAGACCTGCTGACCTTCAGGAGGCTACTCAAGACCTGGCTGTTCGACCAGTAGCAGCATCTCCCCCCCCTTCCCTCTCCCCAGCGCCTTGAGACCCTCGCGGGTAAGTAGTGCGCTCTACAAATTCTGTGATTGATTGACTGATTGAATCAGTAGCGGAAGGATTAACATATCATCATTTACCACTGACATATGGCATCTCATGTAGTGTATTAACAAGTTTATTTTATAGAACAGGTAGACTGCAATATTATTATTCAAACTTAGATGTGATATTTTCTGAGGTTCCGATTCGAAGGAGTATGAACCCAGTGCTTAGTAGTCAAGACGCACAGTTTATGGGAGAATTTTTCTTAACAATGAAATCGATAGGCATAATACATGCACATAGACACAATCTAACATGTTCTTTACTAGAAGAAGAAAAGATATTTTTGAATTTAGTAGAAGATAGAAGACATGATTTTCAAAAGAAAGCTTCAGAGCATAAGGCTCAGTTGCCACCTTGGGCGGAGAAAGAAGGAAGTTATACACCTGGTAAAGCTCAAGCTGCAATGGCTCTGGATTTCGTAAAGACAGGGAAAATTTGTCTTCAATCAATCAATCAATCATGTCACTTATAAAGCGCACTACATACCCGCGAGGGTCTCAAGGCGCTGGGGGAAGAGGGGGGTGGTGCTGCTACTGATCGAAGAGCCAGGTCTTGAGGAGTCTTCTGAAGGCCAGTAGGTCTTGGGTCTGCCGAAGGTTGGTGGGGAGGGTGTTCCAGGTCTTGGCGGCGAGGTGGGAGAAGGATCTGCCGCCGGCGGTCGTTTTCCGGATGCGGGGGACTGTGGCGAGGGCGAGGCTGGTGGAGCGGAGCTGGCGGGTGGGGGTGTAGAAGCTGAGTCGTCTGTTGAGGTAGGCTGGTCCGGAGTTGTGGAGTGCTTTGTGTGCGTGGGTGAGGAGCTTGAAGGTTATCCTCTTGTTGACAGGGAGCCAGTGCAGGTCTCTCAGGTGGGGTGTGATGTGGCTGCGTCGGGGATGTCGAGGATAAGACGTGCAGAGGCGTTCTGGATGCGTTGCAGCCGTCTCAGGAGCTTAGCCGTCGTTCCTGCGTAGAGGGCGTTTCCGTAGTCCAGCCTGCTGGTGACGAGGGCCTGGGTGACTGTTTTTCTTGTTTCGGTGGGGATCCACTTGAAGATCCTGCGGAGCATTAGGAGGGTGTTGAAGCAGGATGAGGAAACGGCGTTGACCTGCTTAGTCATGGAGAGGGTGGGGTCGAGGATGACCCCTAGGTTGCGTGCGTGGTCGGTGGGTGTCGGGGCTGTTCCCAGTGATGTTGGCCACCAGGAGTCGTCCCATGCTGAAGGGTTGGAACCAAGGATGAGGACCTCCATCTTGTCCGAGTTCAGCTTCAGGCGGCTGGTACTCATCCATTCGGCGACGGCCTTCATTCCTTCGTGGAGGTGGGCTTTGGCGGTGTGAGGGTCTTTGGTGAGGGAGAGGATCAGCTGGATGTCGTCGGCGTAGGAGATGATGTTGAGGTTGTGCTGTCGGGCGACGTGGGCGAGGGGTGCCATGTAGATGTTGAACAGCGTTGGGCTGAGGGAGGAGCCTTGGGGTATGCCGCAGATGATCTTGGTGGCCTTGGATCGGAAGGGGGCGAGGCGGACGCTTTGTGTTCTGCCGGAGAGGAAGGATGTGGTCCAGTCCAGGGCCTTCTCTTGGATCCCGGCGTCGTGAAGGCGTGTTCGTAGTGTGTGGTGGCAGACCGTGTCGAAGGCGGCTGATAGGTCCAGGAGGATGAGGGCTGCTGTTTCTCCGTTGTCTAGCAGGGTCCTGATGTCATCGGTGGCGGCGATGAGGGCGGTTTCGGTGCTGTGGTTGCTGCGGAAGCCGGACTGGGAAGGGTCCAGGATGTTGTTCTCCTCGAGGTAGCGGGTCAGTTGTTTGTTGACGATTTTCTCGGTGACCTTCGCGGGGAACGGGAGCAGAGAGATGGGTCGGAAGTTCTTGAGGTCCTTGGGGTCTGCCTTGGGTTTCTTGAGTAAGGCGGTGATCTCGGCGTGCTTCCAGCTTTCCGGGAAGGTTGCTGTCTCGAAGGAGATGTTGATTATTTTCCGGAGATGGGGCACGATGGCTGTACTGGCTTTGTTGAAGACGTGGTGAGGGCACGGGTCTAGCGGTGAGCCGGAGTGGATGGTGTTCATGATCTCGCTGGTGTCCTCGTCGTTGATGTTGGTCCAGGAGAGCAGGCGGTTGGTGGTTGTGGGGGCAGTGGTCTCGGTGGTTGCCGGAGCGGTCGTGGTGTTGAAGCTGTCGTGGATGTCGGCGATTTTGCGGTGGAAGAAGGTGGCCAGTGAGTCGCACAGGTCTCGCGACGGCGGGATGTCGTTGGTGTTGGAGCTGGGGTTGGAGAGTTCCTTCACGATGTTGAAGAGCTCTTTGCTGTTGTGTGCGTTGTTGTCTAGGCGGTCTTTGAGTGAGGCCCTTTTGGCGGATCTGATGAGGTGATGGTGACTGCGGGTGGCGCTCTTGTGGGCGGCGTAGCTGTCCGCTGTCCGTTCGTGGAGCCAGATCTTCTCCAGTTTTCGGCATGTTCGTTTGGAGGCCTGGAGGTCTTCGGTGAACCAGGTGGCTTTCTTGCTGGTGTGGCTGTTGGGCGGATTCTTGAGCGGGGCGAGGGTGTTGGCGCAGGTTAAAGACTGATTATAACAATGTTTTCATCGGTACCAGTGAATGTGAACACAATTTTTTAATTCTTGGAGGTTGGGGACTCAAAGGAGGAACAGATTCAGTTTTTCCTGGAATTTATTATGTATGCGGGAATAAGGCTTACTTTAGGCTTCCTGCACGGTGGTATGGAAGTTGTTATTTTGGAATAGTTTTTCCAAAGATATACCACGTAAAAAGAAACACTGGAAGCAATGAAAACAATAATGAATTAATACGTAGTAAAAGAGCTAGTTTTTCAGAAATTGTAGGTGATATATTTGGTGCATTGATACCTTCAGTGGGAATAATTCTGAACTCAAGGAAAATTGCATCTCACAAACCTGCTGGGTCACTCTGCTACTCTGCCGTGAGGGGAACGGTTACCTCTCTGCCTTTCATCTGCCGTGAGGGAAACGGCTTCAGGCTCTCGTTTATCTCGCCGTGAGGGGAACGGCTAACTACAATCCCCAGCAGCCCCTGCAGCGGCGACTGCCGTGACGTTTCTTCCCGCGCCTGGAGGCGCGTAAAGGATCGGCCAGGCCTCCCCGCAGCGCGGGACATTGCATCTCACAAACCTGCTGGGTCACTCTGCTACTTTGCCGTGAGGGGAACGG
The DNA here is from genome assembly GCA_963921515.1 of Calotriton arnoldi. Classification (NCBI taxonomy): domain Eukaryota; kingdom Metazoa; phylum Chordata; class Amphibia; order Caudata; family Salamandridae; genus Calotriton; species Calotriton arnoldi. Next base: position 2,089,349 of record CAWUFW010001636.1, read on the forward strand.
TTACCTCTCTGCCTTTCATCTGCCGTGAGGGAAACGGCTTCAGGCTTTCTCGTTTATCTCGCCGTGAGGGGAACGGCTAACTACAATCCCCAGCAGCCCCTGCAGCGGCGACTGCCGTGACGTTTCTTCCCGCGCCTGGAGACGCGTAAAGGACCGGCCAGGCCTCCCCGCAGCGCGGGACGCGCGCGGGCGTGCCCGGGCCAAGGGCGGGCCCGTCTGCGCCCGTCCGCGACAGGACGTGGCAGGGCAGGGCCATTCCCCTTTTTGTTGCCATTTGGCGGAGAGACACAAGGTAACGGTAAGAGTTTACCTATACTGGAATAGGCATCGTATATTGAATAGCCTGCTAATATGGGTAAAAGAAAGTTACCACAAGAAGGGGGGAAGAAGTCTATGAAAATTACAAAAAACGCACCAATAACGAAATATTTAACAAATGCAGTGGGTCTCATAAATGATGAAATTATACATGTGGAGGAACAATTGGCGGCAACCAAGACAGCCCTTGACGCGGTCTTAAAGGAATCAATATCAGAGGGAGAAACGGAGCCTCTAATATCTGAAAATATTGCGAGAGATAGGGTTACGGAGCAAATTACATATGAAATAAACGCCCGTACAAGTCTGGATAATTATCAATCCTTTAATCCTTGTGTTCAAAGCCTATCCCTGGAAATTTCCGATTTAACAGATATGTCTTTGATATCTCCTCCAGCAAAAAAGATGAAACAACCAGGCCAACCTGTAGATAGCCCCGTGGAAAAACAAAAGAGTACATCTAAAGCTAAGTTAAAAGCCAAGCGTAAAAAGGGAGGATGTATTCCTGGGCAGATCAGTAAGGAACATGACCAAATAAAACAGAAAACCCCAGATTTGGAAATGTTATGTAAAAAACTACATGGTAAAATGGACTGTATTGAAAGACGTCTAACGCAGGAGATTAAACAGATCCAGAAGGATGTGGCACATTTAACAGATATGGTTTCTGAATTTCTATCAATAAAAAATACAGGTAAAACATCTAATACTCTTAAGATAGGACAAAATCAAATGGGATCTGTCAAAGGAAACCCAAGTCCTGCTACTAGAACTATTCCTGTAGTACATATAGAGACGGAGATGGAGCCACTTTTAACAGCCACTTCAAAAGTTAGTAATTTTCCAACAATAATTATAAGTCAATGTAACAAAGACAAGGAAGATACTTATCAGGACACAACAGTATGTAAAAACCGTTATTACATATGGAGAATAGCTATACATATGCTGCTAATAACTACAAGGGGACACTAAATCTCCCTCCTGAGGCAACACCTTACGTCATAGTTTTAAATAATGTGCCAAAATTATTGAGAAATCAGAAGGAAACATACGATATCATGAAGAATCAAGTGGTCCATTGGCTTTGTACAAATACAAATGTTGGGGCGCATATTTTATATCAGGACAATCATGTTGAGGAGAACAAATTGGCTGGGTACATCGCGGAAATCATGTCAGGGAGACTGTATTGTGGTGAACTTCCGAAATAAAAAATTAGTGGGTGAGATATTGAAAAATCTTATGCATTATGGAAAAGGAGACTGTTTGGACATTACTAATACCATAACAGCCGTTCCATTAGGTTTCTTCTATAGACCAAATTATGATAGCCCCAATGCAATTCCTAGATTTAATCCATCTTTGCATATGCCGCTGTATAATAGATACGCGCCACTCCGGAGTTGTAGTGAAATAGATTGACATACAGTTGTTGACCAACATTATGGAAGAAAGGTTGAAGTAAATGTCTACGGTCTGTCAGATGTTGGTAATATAGACTCCATTAAGGAAATCGGTCCAGAAGAACCTTTTTAAGCACTATGGGAGATGTTAATCTCCATACCCCAAGTTCACCTATGGAAAATTGGATAGGTACTCCGTATATAGAGATCTTAGACATTCCTGCAGATGACCATAGTAATAGTATTCCCATCAGTAACCCAAAGAAAGAAGAACTTAGATTATATTACAGTGAATCCCTGAAAATCATGACGTGGAATATAGCAGGAATTAAAAATAAAATATGTGATACAAATTGGTTACAAATGTTGGATGGTTTTGGAGTGGTAATGTTACAGGAAACTTGGAGTACTGAACCTTTCTGTAAAAATGGTTATCAGACAATTTGTACCAATGCTACTGTGTCCAGAAAGGGAAGGGCAAAGGGTGGTCTCGCCACATTAATTGCTGTTACCTCACCACTGACTTTAAAGAGAACTTTTATTACATCACAATATTATCAGTTTGTATACCTCGAATCTAACGGAAAAGAAGCAATTGTTGCTATAAACTTTTATAACAACCTGTTTGATATTACAAAGAGTAAGGTAATTAGCTTATTAGAAAAGGACTTAGACTGCTTCCTAAAGGAAGTGATAGGGGAATATGTTTTAGTATGGGCGGGGATTTCAATTCTGTTAGATGTGATTATGAAGTAGGTGAACCCTGTGGATATTGTGATGATTATGGTGACAAGATTACACATTTTGTGCATGATATGTATGGGGAAGCCATTAATATGGTGTTACATAAATACGATTTAATTGTTTTAGAACCCAATATATCAGAAGGCGAAACAAAATTATATACTTTTGTAGGAGCAAGGTCCTCGTCAAATATAGATCATTTTATAATATCAGCAAACGGTAGCAATTTGGTTGAGAAAGTCCTGATTAATATTAGTCTGTTTAGCGATCATCATCCTTTAAGCTTGATACTGAAAATAGACTTGCCGACCAAATTACAAGGAAAGAGAGCAGATGCTGATATTGACGTCCAAGGAAACAATGGTGTATCCATAAAATGGTCGGGTGTTAACCCAGTTATGTTTATGGAAAATATTAGAGAGAGAGAACACGAAAGGATTTAGAAATTTGCTTGGATAGTTCTTAGAGTAAAATAGCTACCATAACTGCCTTTAGTAATATTGCCAAGGAAATTGCTGGTAATTTAAAAGCCAAAAGAAGAAGAAAACCTGTGATCTTAATCCAAGATGGTTTAGCCATGAATGCACGAGGCTGAATGGGGAATTGAAATTGGCTCTTAAACAAAAACCCAGGGACCCTGATAGGATTAGTACCGCAAGGAAAAATTATAAAAAAACCTTGGAAAATAGAAAAAGGGAGATCCGTGAGGGCGCCTGGGAGAAGCTAAAGCAGGCAGCTGAGACGAAAGACTCTGTTCTTTTTGGAAGACAATTAATCATCCATATTTCAAAGGAAATAATGAAGTAAGGATTGATACTGTGGTTCCACCAGAAGACTGGGTGTTACATTTTATGAAGATCTTTAATCCTGAAGGTTTAAAAATAATTGATTGTAAAAGAGATAAGTTTATAATAGTAAACTCCGTAAAGGCATTACCCATAACTACAGAAGAAATCAAATTAGCCCTTGAAAAATGCGCAAATGGAAAAGCTGCTGGACCTGAAGGGGTGCCTATAGAGGTTTTTAAGTGTAATATGGATTTTTGGATACCTATTTTATTGAATGTTTTTAATGTGGCCTTGGGAGGTGTATTACCCGCCACCTGGGTGCAAAGTATCATTGTTCCCATTTTTAAAAAGGGGGACAGAGGGAAGGCTAACTGCTACCGCCCAATATCCCTTCTTGATACCTCATCGAAGCTGATGGGTCGAATTATGTTAGAAAGGCTAGAAGACTGGGCTAGTGAAAGTAAAATCTTGACAGAAGCCCAGTATGGTTTCAGAAGGGGTATTGGGACGGTAGAGCAGTGCTTAAATTTAGAATTGTTAATAGGGAAGTATACACAGGCTAGGGAAGGGGTACTCCACCTATGCTTTGTAGACCTAACTAGCGCCTTCAATTTAGTTAATCATCAAAAACTTTGGCAAATATTGAAGGGGCTAGGGGCCCCTATTGAAATAATTTCGTTTTTATCACAAATTTATGCCTTTTTAACTACTAGGGTACGATATGGGAAGTTGGGGGAATGTACACCTGATTTTATGGTAAAGCGGGGGATTAGAGAAGGATGTGTTTTAGCTCCTCTTTTATTCTCATTATACATAAATAATGTGGACCCATTTTTACAAAAGTTAGCTGCAGATGCCCCAAAAGTAGGAAAACGCCCCACACCTGTTTTATTATATGCAGATGATGCTGTCTTAATGTCTAGGACTGGAAATGGCCTGCAAATTTTGATTGATAACTTTGCCCTATATATGACGGATATTGATTTGCAGTTAAATTTAAAGAAAACTTTTGTAATGACATGTGGGGGAAAAGGCCAAAGCACAGACAACATCATGTGGGTGGGGTTTTTATTAACAGAGTATCCACCTTTTCGTATTTAGGGTTGTTATTCTGCAAAAATGATTCTTGGAATAAGCACATTGAATTATGTCAAATGAAATTTTTAAGAATTACAGAGGGTATATTAAAATTTGCAGCAAAAATAGGAAACAAACCCATACTGGAAATTCTATCGTTGTACAGGAGCAAGTGTGTCTCAGGGGTTTGTCATGGTGCAGCGTTATGGGGGAGAACAAATACGACTGCACTACAAATAAAGGAGAACAAGTTTTTAAAAAGGCTGTTGGCGGTCCCTAGTGCTACTGCGACCGCAATTGTACATAAAGAGTTATTTGTACCATATTTAAGTGATACAATAAACATGGCAGGCCTTATATTTTGGCGAGGGCTTTGGGCAAAGGAAGAAACTAAGTTCACAAAGGATTTCATAATGGACTGCCAAGCCCTTGACCATAGTTCTAAAATATCCTGGTTGGAGCACATTTTTAAACTTTTAATGAAATGTAAAGTCGGTATCGACAAAAACAATCCCATTACAATACAGGATTTTTCTAAAAACAATTTGAAATCAAAATACTGAACTGTAATGGAACAGGAACGGGAAAGCGCGGTCATTAAAAAAAAAGACTGTAGCCAGTTATTGTGAAGGTCCGTTTATAAGGGGCATTCAGCCATATTTGATATTGGTAAGGAATACCCAGCACAGATTCTACTTGACTAGGCTAAGGCTAGGTACCCTACACCATTTAATTGCCTTTCCAAGTACTGAAAAATTGTGTCATATATTACCACCTTGCCCATGTGATGGTAAAACTTTACAATCAACTATGCATTTTATACTTTTTTGTCCTTTTTATATGGGTATCCGGAAATCAATTTTAAAACCTCTTTTTTAAGAAATACCCTTTATAGTTATAAAAATGCGTTTGATTTTGTTTGCAGTCTGGATAACATAAAAGTAATAAGTTCTGTTATACGTTATATACAACTCTCAATTGGGAAAAGAAAAGAACTTGTACATTTGGAAGCACTATTATATGAAGAACAAGATCAATAGTTATATTTTATTATGTATGTTTAAATACACGCATTTATAAGCACTAGCACTTTATTGCTTATATTGTAGCAGCTTGTACTTTTGTACTAAGATTTCTCCATGCATTGGCACTTTATTAACTTTATATTGACCTGTATGTATTAGCAATTTTTTTGCCCAAATTGTGGTAGCCGTACCAACGTATTATGAATTTTTCATGCACTGATATTTTAATAATTTTATAACCGAATTAATCTCTGTGGAAAAGTTAACCTGTAAAATCGATTTTAATTTCGAATATTAAGTATGATGTATTATGTGAATATTTTCTTTTATTGTGTATTAGTATGCTTTTATGGTGTTTGTTGTATTTACACCGAATAAAGCTTTTGAATCTGAATGTAAACTATCTACAGTAGTTGATCGTTTATCAACGGATACTGCTGGAGGATTTCTAATGATTAATGCGGAAATGGTTGCGATTAGATCTATGGTTATGCAAAATCGACTTGCTCTTGACATTCTATTGGCAAAAGAGGGAGGAGTCTGTAAATTATTGAAGACGAAACATTGTTGCACTTATATTCCTGATAAGAGTGCAGAAATTGGAACGTATATTCAGAACATAACTAAACTTGAGAAAGAACTTAAACCACTGGAAGTTGACGGTGTATGGGAAAGATTGACAAATAGTATTTCGTCAATTGGAACCTGGTTTGCTAATGTAGGGAAAGGACTTATAGGTCAAATATTAGTACCCCTAGCAGGGATAGCAATAATAATATTGGCAATAACAATATGGTGCAAATGCTGTAGAAAGAATGGAACATATAAAGTGACAGGAAAAGGAAAGAAGAGAAAACTAGATGAAATAGAACTTGAAGAATGGAGAAGTGAATTATACAAAAAGTTGAAAGGGGATGTGAAAAACTGAAAATTTAAAAATGAGAATGAAACGAATTGCTAGAAGTTGGCATCTGATTGAGGGTAGTATTTTTGATGGCTCAGAAACGCCATCAGAGGGGATTGATGGAGCAAGGTTTCAAAAATGAAACTTGCTTGTACGCAATCCTCCTCATAGTATTAATTTATTAAATTGTATTGTCAATACTAACCTTTGCATTCACAAACACAAGAGGGACAGAAGCTTGCTTATGTGTTTTACTAATAACGCTGGTCTGTAATCCAAAATGTCCGCTAAAGCGCGGGAACCTCAATGCGCATGTCGCAACCTGATCACATGGTGTGACGTCTTTCTTTGCTTGGTGGGAAACTTCTGCTTCTGCGCAGTGTGCGCTAAAATGGCCGCTAAATGTTTTCACATGCTTAAGCTTGCTCTCATGTCATTATTAAATTGTCGTTTTCTTAATGCTACTAATGCAGGATAGTATTATAATTAATTGGGAATAGAGTAGGGAAAGTGGGCATACAGTGAAACATTTTATTTGTGATTTTAATATTTTCTTCTTGCACTTTTAGTAATTCGTAAACTTGGGCCTGGGTTGGTGACTTAAAACTCGAGAGACAGATGGTTCTGCGCATGTGTCCTGTGTGCCTGCCAAGTGAAGTCAACTTGGACGTCTCCCAAGGCCATGACCCATTGGCCGAAGATGCTGTACTATGTTTCCTGTGGACAAATTGATACTTTTCCCCTGTAAAATGTATAACATTTGTCGTGAGACAGGTGGGAAATAAAGCGAATGTATTAATTTGAAGGGGAGGGAACGTAAAGACAATAGGCTTTACAATTTAGGCCAAATCGATATGGTGCGAGAATCCACCCCGTCCCTGTCCAATCAGAAGTAGTGGCCCCATATTTTAGCAACATTAAGGGGAGGTACATGGGCGTAGAAGGGTATAATAGAATATAGCATTAGTTAATTAGTCAGAGCATGCTTTCACGAAGAACAGGCGTCCATGCTGCGAGAGAGCTCTTAGCTCCAGACTGCCATGCTGATCGGTTGCTGACTGAATCCCTGTCCAGAAGAGGTCCTGAGGAGGGGGCGGCGGAGTCCATTAGAACGGGAGAATCGAGGAGAAGTCGAGTATCAGAGAGGGAAACGGCGCAGGCGTCATTGTAGAGAGGTCACCGGTCCTGTCCTGATCCTGGAAGAAGTCTTTGCTCTTCCTCCTTCCTGGGTTCTATCTTTTCCAACTCCTTGGCCAAGGGGCTTGGTTCTCGCATTTAGGTAACTATTCTGCAACCTTTAGTTGCGCTGCTGTCTCTATTCTCTTCTTTTCCTTAAACACCGTCATTGATTAGCAAAATCATTTCTATGCTTTTTCTTGGGTATTTCAATCAAGTACCGTGTTTTCTGTATTTTACTCTGCTAAAACTTTAGATAAACATTTTAAAACTTCCTGACTCAGTGGTTATTTCAGGATTATGAACTATATTGAATGTCACTCATTTTAAATTTCCCAATTGGCAAAGGATCCATTGGTAAGTTATTACTCTTCAATCAGAAGGTAATTGGTAGCAGGGACTTTGATAAAAGAGTACATCTGACACCCAGCGTAAGTATTAGTGTAGTATGAATGTATGGGCCCAAGTGAGTATATGGTGTATGAATGCTGTTGGCTAATATTGCGCTGGATCACAATAATGAACTCACTGGACAGGACCAATTTATCTCTCTGAAGACAAGATAAGTCAATTAAAGTTGACTCGTTTCTCTGAAGAGATTTGTTTACAGAACCAACAGATGAAGGACCACCAACGAATGCAAGAGGTATTGCTGACCACTGCCTCATGACCATGTGCCAACCTGCAAAATTTCTTTAACTTCATTATAATTCATCATTGAGTTATCTTTTATTTCAGTGCAATGTGTGTACATATTGTTTTAACTGGAAAGCGGTATTTTTTTAGCAATTTAAGTATGCACAGTTATTATTGCTCAGTTGAATTGGTGGTCAACTGACAGACTCGAAGGTATTAAGACTGAGATGACTTTCAGGAATTTAAAGTTGCTGGCATTTCAGACCGCTAACTATTTTTGGAGTTCGAACACTCACAGCTTGAATGCCAGGTAATGTTCAAAACAGACATCTCTCTAAATACAGTGTTACATTGTGCAAGTTTATGGCTGCCTTGGGGACTGCGCATTGATTGTAAATGGACACGCTGACCAGTTTAAAGGTGCGAACATAGCAAAACCAAAGGGGATGATGGACGGAGTGTTGAACATTGCAAGCACTCACCCCCAGTCAACTGATCTGGGTTTAATCCATCATCATTCTTTAGCTCACTCCGCCACCCCAGTTCAGACATGGCCATATGCAAATCAGTCTGACCCTGTGCCTCATGGGAACAGTCCAGCCCGAACTGCCAAGCCATGTCTTCCCTGGACCGGAAACAAGCATCCTGGGACCGGTTTCTGGCTTACAGCCGTCATCAGCCAGGCTATCTTGAATCCAGTGGCAAAGCGAGCAAGGGACCCACGTCTGGGCATACCCTGCCAACTTAGGGCGAACATAGCAAAACCAAAGGGGATGATGGACGGAGTGTTGAACATTGCAAGCACTCACCCCCAGTCAACTGATCTGGGTTTAATCCATCATCATTCTTTAGCTCACTCCGCCACCCCAGTTCAGACATGGCCATATGCAAATCAGTCTGACCCTGTGCCTCATGGGAACAGTCCAGCCCGAACTGCCAAGCCATGTCTTCCCTGGACCGGAAACAAGCATCCTGGGACCGGTTTCTGGCTTACAGCCGTCATCAGCCAGGCTATCTTGAATCCAGTGGCAAAGCGAGCAAGGGACCCACGTCTGGGCATACCCTGCCAACTTAGGGCGAACATAGCAAAACCAAAGGGGATGATGGACGGAGTGTTGAACATTGCAAGCACTCACCCCCAGTCAACTGATCTAGGTTTAATCCATCATCATTCTTTAGCTCACTCCGCCACCCCAGTTCAGACATGGCCATATGCAAATCAGTCTGACCCTGTGCCTCATGGGAACAGTCCAGCCCGAACTGCCAAACCATGTCTTCCCTGGACCGGAAACAAGCATCCTGGGACCGGTTTCTGGCTTACAGCCGTCATCAGCCAGGCTATCTTGAATCCAGTGGCAAAGCGAGCAAGGGACCCACGTCTGGGCATACCCTGCCAACTTAGGGCGAACATAGCAAAACCAAAGGGGATGATGGACGGAGTGTTGAACATTGCAAGCACTCACCCCCAGTCAACTGATCTGGGTTTAATCCATCATCATTCTTTAGCTCACTCCGCCACCCCAGTTCAGACATGGCCATATGCAAATCAGTCTGACCCTGTGCCTCATGGGAACAGTCCAGCCCGAACTGCCAAGCCATGTCTTCGCTGGACCGGAAACAAGCATCCTGGGACCGGTTTCTGGCTTACAGCCGTCATCAGCCAGGCTATCTTGAATCCAGTGGCAAAGCGAGCAAGGGACCCACGTCTGGGCATACCCTGCCAACTTAGGGCGAACATAGCAAAACCAAAGGGGATGATGGACGGAGTGTTGAACATTGCAAGCACTCACCCCCAGTCAACTGATCTGGGTTTAATCCATCATCATTCTTTAGCTCACTCCGCCACCCCAGTTCAGACATGGCCATATGCAAATCAGTCTGACCCTGTGCCTCATGGGAACAGTCCAGCCCGAACTGCCAAGCCATGTCTTCCCTGGACCGGAAACAAGCATCCTGGGACTGGGGTGAATGTATGACATTGTTCTGCATTCTGTCCATCAACTGTTGTTTTCGCAGTTTAAAGGTGCGCCATGGTGCAAACAGGAACAGTGCCCCCATTATTTAATATGAGCCCAGATGAGCTCTCATTGGTTGTGAGGCATTCTGGCATTTAGTCACAGCTAGCTTTCTACGTTGAGTTTGCAATTTTGTCACGGGTTTATTTCTCACAGAGGAACTAAATGCTAGGACAACATGGCTGATGCATTAAAACAATAATGTACCTTTAAGTACCTTTAATATTAGCACCCAATTTAGAATGCTGAGAGGGAGTCAGATGATCACAATGGTTAGAATGCTGATACTAACAACTGTTGGTTAAGCAGGGACATGAGGCAGAAAGGGGTGGTGCTGCGGTTGCCTTTGCTGTGGAGGTGCACAGGTAGCTATAGCTTTTTGCACGCATGCTGTCAGGCGTTAACAACTGGTAATTACCCCTCCCACACATAATGGACACTTACTTTCATTAACTGCTGTTGACACCCTCAGTAAAGGGCAATATCGTTTAAAACAGCAGTGATGAATCCAAGAAATAGGTGTTCTTCACTGTTCCAAAATGCATTAAGTAATTGTTGAGATAGAGTGATGACTGAAATGACAATTGTGTAACATGTACGTGCACATTCACAGACTCTAATACTCAAAAAATATGCAGAAAAATCTGACACAAAAATTATGTAAATCATTGAACCTTATTGCACATAACTATATTTTAACCTAATTTTGACTTGAGGACAAAACAATTGTATAAACCGAGCAATTTTGTAAATTATAGTCTTTAAAAAATATATATATTCTAGTAGTAACTTACTAAGTTAATGTCATAATTTGCCCAGAGCGAACCACATTGGCAGAAGGTATGTGCAGATCATCAGCTGCAATAAGTTTCATACAAGACGTGAATGAAACGGCATGTGTTGGCCAGTCGAGATGTTTATGTTCTGCAAAATGATGTCTGCATGTTTGACCCCATCTGGATACCTGATGGTTAGGAACTGAAGAATGACATATTTGTACTGCATTTCAGTTTGTATGTACATTGTGCAGAATCTCCAACTCCAAGGCACAGACTATCCTTTCAGATCAAGGAAACAGACACTAAAAGTTGCTTATCTTTGCGGAGAGCATTTGATTCAAGAACTATATTTAGAATTTTGATAAACGAAACTCCAAGGAAAGATAGTCTAGACACTACAATAAATATTATGAATCATTATTTCTAATGTTCTAGACTCGAGCTGGTACTTTACAAGCTGCAGAAGCCCACTTAACAGAACATGTTTCTATGATTGCACTCAGGTCATGGAAAGGTGAGCATCAACTGGCCTTCCAGTGTGCCACTGCTTCCCATGTCGATCTTTTAATTCCTGAGTCCTAGCACTACTTAGTATCGTCTCAAAACTAGGCCAGGGTGTAATTCAAATTAGGGGTCATTTACCACGCCTACATGGGTGGTGCAAAATGTGCTATGGCAATGTCACTGGTAATGGTTTGTACTTAAAATAAATAAACCAAACACACATTTCCTTCACGTGGCTCAGGGTTCAGAACAGTCCTGGAAGCCCCAATGAGGGCTCATCTGAAGCTTCAAGCTCAGTCAGGGCTCCTGGAGGTCAGATACATTTTATCGAATATCTGTCACTTGGTGTGCACGTATTACAAGAATGGGTAGTGCTGCTGTGGGCCAGGGTGAGGATCCCCCCCAAGACCTGGTTTCTGTGTGCCATCGCGGCGTGTCACAAAGTGTCCGACACAGGGACCCGCAGGCACAAGGACGACTCCACTGCTTGCCCACATTAAGGAACAGTGACCGGGCACCAGGTCAGGGCTCCGGTTGGCCTCGGCTCCAGTCTCTGGCCCGCTGAGTCATAAAGTGACCCGGATGGGGACCTGCAGGCCCCGGAAGATCAACTCTGACTGGGCCCCATGTCAGAACTCCTGCAGGCCCTGGGGTGAAAGCCCCCAGCCCTGGGCTCAATTCCCTGGCCCGCAGTCACTTGGAGCATGGGACAGGCAACCGCAGGGCCGAGGAGGCTTCCCCTGCTTGCTCAGGAAGAGAAGCTTTGACTGGACCCAAGGTCAGAACTCTGGCTGACCCAGGCAGTGGAAGTCCCTGGCTCTGGGCTCCCATCTCCAGCCTGCCAAGTCGCAAAGTGCCCAGGACGCAGTCCTGCAGGCATCGGGATGTCTCCCCTAATTGTCTGGGTTCATAAGCTCCGATTGGGTCCCAGGCCAGAGCTGTGCCGGCTCTGGGGGGGAAGCCCCCAGTCCTAGACACTCTACTCTGGTCTGACATGGGAGGTATCCGCTGCTCGTCTGGTTTCAGAAGCTCTGGCCAGGCCCCAGGTTAGGCTGTCCTTGGGATGGAAACTACTAGCCTTGACTCCCTTCTTAGGCCTGCCGTGTGACAAAGTGCCTGGGATGGGGCTCCACAGGCACATAAGTCTCCCTTGCTTGTCCGGGTTCAGTAACTAACTGGACCCTGGGTCAGAGGTTCTGCTATCCCTAGGGTGGAGGCCCTCTGACCCCGTCTCTGGCCCCAGAGAGAGTCCCACAGGTCCCAGGAGGGTTCCGCCTGCTTCAACAGTCATGAAAAGGTGCATCCAAGCTCCTGGTCAGAGCTCCAGAAGGATCCCCCCCCCTACAGCCACATGGCTGATACCCAGCTCAGGCTCCCAGAACCCGGGCCCCAGAGTGCCTGTCCCATGCAAAGGCTAGAAAAATACTTTTTCATAAGATACGGCGTTACCAGATGACCATTCTTTGAGCTCGGGCATATGGTCGCTCTGAGCCCTGGGCTCATTTGACTATCCTCTCGATGTGCACTGATTTAAAAAAGGCAGGTAGCCTTTTTCTGGATTATTAGGGAGCAGGCCTGCTCTGGACGGTTTAGCTTGCACTGTACTCTGATCTATTAGGCACACTTGGTCCATTTAGGAATGGACTGCTTGGCCAGCCTCAGCTGTTTCAAACAAAGGGTTTCCACCCTGTTTGGACTGTCCAACTCAAGAGTCTGGCTTTTGTGGAGGCCACGTAGTGGCGCTAAGCCCAAGCAGTCTGGCAACTTGTGATTTGGTCTGACCTGAGTGGATGGGGTTGGGTGCCACTAATCCCAGATGCCTCCTGGCGGTCTGGGCCCCGCTCACCTGTGCGCTGCTCATCTCCATCCAGCACATTTCTGCAGCAGCAAATGTCTGTTCCGTGAGAAGGACCCAGCTGCCCAGGCAGGGATGCAGCCCTTGTGTCTTGCTCAGGCTGTGCCTTGGCCAAACCTCTCCCTTCTGTTGCTGCTGACAGGCTGGGCCGACTGAGCCTGTGTGAATGCAATGTCCCCCCCACCGCCCTGAAGGCAAACCAGGTCTCCTGCAGCAGGCTCCTGAGGGGTGTGAAGGTCAGTCTGGGAATGTTTCGAAGTCAAAGGTTCGAAGATGATCGGATACCGTCATAGTTTCGACCATAAACAATGCTGACTAGTGATCCAGCTGCATTATTCCCATGACAAACTGAGAAGCTTCCGGGAAACAAAAGACTTTCGGATTGGGTGGAGGGGGGCCCAGGGGAGTACGGATGCAAAGCTAAAATTTAAATGAATTGATTGAAGGGCATCACCAGGATTCGAGGAGTGGCCTGTCTTGTGTGACAGGGCAGCCTGGATGAGAAAGAAATTGGGCCACGATGGGAACTCTGGTTTCTCTTAGTGGAGATTCTATGCCCCTTGAAGCCAGTGTGACCTGCTTCCAGGAGTGGGAGGAGAAGCAGCCCCCGGAGCTTGAGTTCCCACGCATGTACCAGAAGTGGGCGAGTCACTTTGGCAGTGTGGGGGAACCCGGCTCTTCTCTGCTCAGTGCCTTCCACCATGGGAAAGGGGACCCCAGCATGCCAGCATGGCTGGGGGCTGCCACCTAAGCTGTGGTCTCTCGACTTGTAGGTGTCCAGCGCAGTCTCCCAACGGTGTCGGCGGATGGCTGATGTTCAGGTGGGGCAACTCTCCCTCATTGCAGGTACCTCGTCGTCTGGTTTCATGTGGCCAGGTTGGGGTTTCAAGACTCATGCGACCCTGTCCAGGAGGGTCATTGGAGGAGCTGCCAGCCACCACTGTGTGAGCCTCTTGTTTGCCTGCCTGATGTGATGGCAGAGTGGGGTTCCCGGGCCAAGCACCTGTAAACACTCTTTAAATCACGGTGGTCGACTTCCAGAGAGGAAGCCCGATGGTGTACTGTGCTGTCTCACTGTAGGGCCGGTGGATGGCCAAGGCTAACTTGCTCCTGTCTCACCTGCACCCAAAGGTGGGCGAAGATTGCGTAGGTTGCCTGTGACTCTTGGCGGTGGATCACTTGGCTTGCATGTTGATGAAGAATGCAGATAGCTAAGAGAATTATTGTGAATTGCAGAACATATTGATCAGACACTTCAAACGCACCTTGCAGTCCAGGGTCCCGGGCTACGGCTGTGAGGGTCGCTTGACTGTCCCCTTCGTCCCATGATTGCCCGTCGCAGGACCCTCCATTGTCGTACCAAAGAGGAATACCGCCGAAGCAACTGGCCTTCCCCAACATTGGTGGGGCGAATTGGTGTCCCGTCCGCCATGGGCCTGAAAAACCTGGAGTACCTGGCTGTGTGCTGCTGTCTGTGGTGCCCCTTGTCTGCCAAAGCACACCACCTCAGGTGCCCTTGGCTGGGGCTGGCAAAGCCCCCTGCCTGCTAGCAGTGATAGTTTCAATGCTGGCCCTCGCCGTCTAGTCTCCAATCTGGAAAAGGATGTGGTGCCGTGACTGCCAATGTGCGAAAGAGGGTCCCCCCCACCCCCATCTGCAGCCCAGAGAATTGGTCAGCTCGCCAGCGCTTTGGCAACCGGCTACGACCTCAAATAAGACACAGGGAACAGCCGAATTTAAGTATATTACTAAGTGGAAGAAAGGAAACTAACCAGGATTCCCTCAGTAACTGCAATTAAGTGGGAAGAGTCAAGCACCAAATCCCTGCCCGGTGGTGGGTGTGGGAAATGTCGCATACAGCAAACAGACTCCTCGGTGATGCTCAGTAGGCCCAAGTCCTTCTCAATGAGGCTCACCCCATGAATGGTGTTAACCCAGGTGCAGCCCCCAGTGCACCGGTATCGGGTATTCTTAGAGTAGGGTTGCTTGGGAATGCAGCCCAAAGGGGTGATAACCTCCATCTAAGGCTAAATACAGGCACTAGACAGATAGCCAAATAGGACCCTAAGGGAAAGTTGAAAAGAACTTTGATGAAAGAGTTCAAGAGGGAGTGTAACTATAGAGAGGTTAACAGGTGGTGGTTTGCTACACTGGGAAGGTCAGGAGCCAACCAGATGGAGTCACCGCAGGAGCAGATATTGGTGGTTGTAGCAAATATTCAAATGAGAACTTTGAAGGTCGAAGTGGAGAAGGGTTCCATGTGAACAGCAGTTGAATATTGGTCAGTCAGTCCCAAGAGATGGGTGAGCACCATTCGGAAGGGATGGGAGATGACCTCCGTTGCCACTGGCAGACTAATAGGGAGTCCGGTTCAAATCGCCAAACCCGGAGAGGCGGAGATGGGTGCCCTCTCAGCGTCCAGTGTGGTAATAAAAATGATCCCCGAGAAGCCAGCGGAAGTCCCAGGGATAGGTCTCTTGTTTGTTGAATGGTGAGGTGCCCTGAAATGGGTTTGCCTAGAGGGAGGAGCCCGAGCACTGGGAAGTGTTGCGGTTCCGGCAGCGTGAGCTTTCATTGGCCCTTCAAAATCCAGGGGAGATGATATAAATCTCACGTAGGGCCGTACCCATATCTGCAGCAGGTCTCCATGGTGAACAATCACTGGCAGGTTGGAACAATGTAGGTAAGGGAAGTCACCAAGTCAGATCCATAACTTTGGGATGAGGACTGGCTCCAAGAGATGGGTCGGTTGGGCTAGGGGACGAAGCAGGGCTGCGCGCGCACTGCAGCTGGACGATGCAACGCCCTCCATGGTGGTGGCGACCCGACGAGAGGCAGCCTTTCCTGTGGATCACACTAGCTGCAGTGGTAGCCTCTCCCCGTAACTCTCCCTGGGGAGCAGGTCCAGCGTTCTACCTTGGCCAGCACCTAGCAGCAGACTTAGAACTGGTGCGGACTAGAGGAATCTGACTGTTTAATTGAAACAAAGCATTGACTAGGGCCAAGGAGGATGTTGAGGCAATGTGATTTCTGCACAGTACTCTAAATGTTAGAGTGAAGAAATTCAATGAAGCCTGGGTAAACAACAGGAGTAACTATGACTCTTAAGGTAGCCAAATGCCTCATCATCTAATCAATGGATGAACAAGATTCCCACGTTCCTTAACTACAATCTAGCCAAGCTAAACCCAAGAGAATGGACTTGGCAGAATCAGCAGGGAAAAAGAACCCTGTTGAGCTTAACTCTAGTCTGGTACTGTGAAGAGACATGTGAGATATAGGTAGGCTGTCGGGTTTTAGGTTTAAACCTATAATAACTGATAAAACCCCACCGAGAGGGAAATAGCCCTCTCACCAGTGTAAATATATAAACACTGAAAAAACACCTGCACAACCACAAGCTAAATGTCAAGAAAGACTGGGCCAACATTATTCTGCTTGAGTTTTGTTGTTTAGGGATGTCACTAAAATATTGTTTCTTCTTCCTTTTGATTTTTTCAGTTTTGTGGTCTTTGGTCTAAAGTTGCAGGGGTTAGAAGCATGTTTTAGGTCTTGTTTAATTATGTTATAAACTGTATAGAATCAGGAAATATCAAAATCATATTTGATATTTTGGCTGCGTATGATTCTTTCACTGATAGGTAAAATGGCTTTTTTCATAAGAATCTTTCCCAATATGTGCCATCACATTTACCCACAGAGAATGGGTAAAAACCCTTGATACATCAACCCCCAGTTTCTAGTGAGTCAGTATAGATAGTAGGTGAATTGCCAACACCTCAGGCTTTAAACATTCAATGCAAGGTATAGTGACAAGTATATGTGAAAAGAGTGCTATCACCAAGCATGTGGGATAGTGGTGAAAACATGACACCAGACTTTTGGAAAACATGGAACGCAGTGTCACTTGGAATGCTGCTGCAAAAAGGTTCTTTCCAACTTCAACAAGGATTGGAGTGATATTGTTTGCATTTGCAGTGATTCAGCTACGTATATGAAAAAGTTGTTTGATGACCTGTCAAAACTGATACCTGAGCTGAAGTGCTTCCCTGTAAGAGATCCTTGCCACTTGTTAGATGGTATGCTGAAAGCATCCTTACAATTTTCAGAGTTAATGAAGGATGCTTTTGACTTTTTAGTCCATTTTGATGCACTGTTTTGTTATGCGCGGGAACTAAAACGCAAATATTTCTCATTTTGTGCTTTGTGTGGCATCAAAGAAAGAATCATCCCAACTGTGTCACTTACACTTAGCTGATGGTTCTCAGTCCAGGGGAAGAGGTTGTGAATGCTATATTATCCATGTGGCAACCTTTTACAGACTTTTTGATGAGTAATGATGCCAAAGGCAAGAAATGTGACGATCTTTAGTCACATATTGATAGTGATGTGAAAAGAAAAAAAAACTCTACTGCATTCTTAGATTTTTACAGGAAAACAACTGCTGTAGTGGACATAATAAAAAAATTAGAGTCTGAAAACACTCTCGTCTGCCAAGTGTTCAGCATAATTGGTGTAGATGTGAAACATCTCCTTGAGAGTAGGCTGGGCGACACCTTTAGTGAATTTGGCACTGCAACATGTTCCATGTTAGAGTGCTTGCCACTTGGTAAGCAAAGCAATGTTGAAGAGAAATTCAGGAGCTTTTATTTTACAATGCATGAGAAATGGCTTGCAATGATGCATAGAAATGTCCCTTCACCAACCATGGCATTTGAAGTCAATGAAACCTCACTGTGGTACTCTGTACACAAGTTCTAGATCCCTTCCGTAAAGGGAATTTTCTCCGTAATTTCAAACGTGCTGCTTCATTTTTGACCGCTTCTGTAACTCTAAGGGCATAAGCGCCCAGTTTAACGCAAATGTTGCAGAACCTGCCCAGAGAATTGCAATCTTCAAGTGCACCAGTATTGGCATGGAAAGCTATGTCAGTGGCCAGAAATAGCAAATTGTGTACTGGCTGTTTTGGCGTTGCCTGTCTCAAGTGCCAATGTTGAGAGGGCCTTTTCACAGAAAAAAGTTTACATGAGAAGGAAAGAGCGAGCGCACATGACCAAAGACTCACTGAAGAAGTATTGTATGGTGTACTACAATAAGTTTGATTTGCAAAAATTTATTTGGACCTTGTATACACTGTACATACACTGTCTATATACCATGCACTATCAGTGCAGAAAGCAAGCAATAATAAAAGAAAAACGTTCCATAAACACCGGAAAAACACTGTCGTTTTTAATGGCGTGAAAATGTGTAACCACTGATAACCACTGTTTAAGGTATTGAAATCACTTGAAAACACTGAAAAAACCCCACCAGAATGTACCAAAAATAGAAACTGAAAACAGGAAAGCCTAGATATAGGATAAGAGTGACGCCCTTGGGCCTCCAGTGAACTAGCTGATGAGGCTGGGGGGCAAGCCCTGTAGGGCTCTCGCTTCTGGCTCCAAGTGCCCAGTGCCTGCTGGGTGTGACCTGTTATGGAGACAGTTGCAGGTGGGGAGTTTGTCTGGGGTAGTACACCTGTCAAATGATAACGCAGGTGTCCTAAGACGAGCTCAGAGAGGACAGAAATCTCCTGTGGAGCAGAAGGGAAAAAGCTCGCTTGATCTCAGTTTTTTGTATGAAAACAGACTGTGAAAGCCAGGCCTCACGATCCTTCCGACTTTGAATTTCAAGCAGGAGGTGTCGGAAATGTTACCACAGGGTTAACTGGCTTGTGGTGGCCAAGCATTCATCGCAATGTCGTTTTTTGATCCTTCAACATCGGCTCTTTCTATCATTGTGAAGCAGAATTCACCAAGAGTTGGATTGTTCCCCCACTAATAGAGAACGTGAATTAGAGTTAAACCGTTGTGGGTCAGGTTAGTTTTACCCTACCGATGATGTGTTCTTGCAATAGTAATCCTACTCAGTATGAGATTAACCACAGGTTCAGATATTTGGTTATGTGCTTGGCTGAGGAGCCAATGCTGTGAAGGTATCATCTGTGGGTGTAGGGCTGAAAGCCTCCAAGTCAGATTTCCCCCATAAACGATACCGCCGTACCGTGGAGCCTCAGTTGCTGGGGGGTAGCCAGCCTCTGAGCAAGTGCTCACTTGGGGACCAGAGCGTGGATGGAAGGAGGCCACATCTATCACCCTTAGTGCACCACATGCTTGTGAGGCACCTGGTGCTAAATCATTCGTAGACTACATGATTCTGGGTCAGGGGTTAGTAAGCAGCAGAGCAGATATCTCATTACAATTTACTGAAAGTCATTTGCTAAGCCAAGCTTCTATCTCCTTCTATGGGCCCCCAGGCCCCACCGGTTGTCCCCTTGCCACCAGGCCAGCATGTCTGTGGGAGGCTGTCTTTACCACATGCAGTGTGGTACGGGCCTCAAACCCTGCACTGCTAGGTGCAGGGATGGGGGCACAATCTCATGCAGGTCAGCAGGATGAATAGATGGCCGGAGCAGGCAATATCGGAATGGTCTGTAGGCAAGAAGCAGGTGGATGGCTCCAGGAAGGAGCCTCTTGAGCGCTGGTCTCACATTTTGCTGCTGCCTGGACACTGGTCACCAGGTTGGCCCGAGCCATTTGGTCACTGGCTGGCCGATCAGATAACTAGTTGGTGGCTGGATAACCAGTTGACTGGTGGTCTGGCCGGCGCAACAAACTCCTACTTTTATCTCTCCCCGGTTTCTCTAAGCCCCCACTTTATGGGGGCTTAATAGTCGAGGAAAAGAGGCACTAGAAAGGTAAAAGGCACAGACCTGGGGCACCCCTAGCAGATGGACTGGGGTGACCGTCCCAATCCAGGGCATGGGGTATGCAGAATGGGGAGCATTTTGAGTCCCTCTGGAGTGGGAAGCTGAGATGGGAACCCCCCCCCTTCCTTAGTATCTCCCTTGAAAGACCTAGGTACCAAGCAGAACCAGGGGCAGGGTGGAGTCTGGGGCTCCTGCAGGCTGAATAACTAATAATCCCATGGAAGGAGTGGGCAAAGCCATGGCTTTTCCCTGGGAGGTCCAGTCCCTCCAGGCCAGGGCACCAGGCCCTGGGCAGGGCTACCTTCCCTACTCGGTCCAGGCTAACATCGGACCAGAGAGGAGTCTGGGGCTCCTGCAGGCTGAACAGCTCCTGTAATCCCAGGTGAGAGGTGGGAAAAATGAATGGCTTTTACCTAGGAGGCCCGGTCCCCACAGGCCAAGGTTCCAGGCATCAAGCAGGGCCATCTTCCCTATCTCGGCTAGGGTGGTGTCTGACCAGGGAGGAGTCTGGGGCTTCTGCAGGCTGAGCAGCACCGTATTACCCCGTGGGAGACCCAGTTCCCGCTGCCTGGTGTTGCCAGCCAGCATGAAGCATGTCCTTCTCTGCTAGGGTAGAGTGGTGCCCCACCTGAAACGGTTTGCCAAGTTTCAAGATGTCCACCAGTTAGCTGGTCAGCTTCATGTAGGCAAAAAACCACCAGTGACATTTTATTTTCAAGGCCGACCCAGACAATTGATGAGTATGGGTGTGCCAACTCAGAACCACGTCACCTGCCAGCCTTCCTAATTTGAATTACACACAGGCCTGGACAACCAACCAGCAAACCTACCATTGCCATTGGAGCTTTCCTCATTTTCTAACTAGGGATTCACATGTCCTATCCCCTCACACATTTTAGTGGGTCTTAATTTAAAAAACAAGATAATACCTCAGGGAGTGCATGAAAGTGTTTCAGTAAGGTTTCTAAATCCAGGTAATGTGCTGAGTGGAGCAGATTTTGTCTCTGGTGTAAGCCAGGCAAGGAGAAATACGCAAGCACTTCTAATGAAGCAACAGACGACATATAGAAATTATAGTTCAAACTATCAAAATTAAATAAAACACATATTGACAAGATTGACATTGGCCATATTGGAAATTGCAAAAATTCAAATACCCTACAAAAATCTTTTGCATGTGTTTCACCATAATCACACGTTCCTCAATTTTATATTACATTTTAGGCTTTCTAAAGCAAAAGAAGAAATGCCTCTTCCGAAGAATAGTCCACGAATATAACTTATGAGCTGGGGATTTATTCTTTCCAAGCACTGTGTTTAAGACTAATTTGTACATGCATGGTAAAGGTCAAGGTTAAAATTTGGCTGGTGGTTAAATCACTGATAGGTTTCTTTTCAGGAACTTACCTACGTCAATTAGGTTGTGTCCATGTCAAAATCTAAACTGTGGCCTATTCCAGACTCCAGAAGCCACAAATAAGATCAGTACCCAACTGTCAATAGACGGCAAAGCTGATTTACAAGCAGGTTAGCGTTTTAAAAGGGATTTGAGTCTTTGAAAGAGAAATTGGGTTTGCACAATGTATTCTAATTTTTTTAATAGACAGAATTGTGGCAAGTTAAACATTTTTACCTGTTCTAGGTTTACCATTAGAGCCTAGTGTATAGAGAATAGAAGGATGTTTTGGTTTGCTGGTGGACAGAAGTTTTGAAAGACAAGGGACTGTGTGCTTCTGTGAAGGTTTCAGAAGAACACCACGAGCAATGCTATCAATAGTCTTATGTGCACAGGTCTTAAAAGTCTAGAATGGCCTGTCATCAACACATTACGATTGTGGCTGTATCCACACTGCAGGGATGACTGACTCCAAACTGATTGGGTAGGGGATGGGTGTCTTGGAGCAAGCTCTTGGTAAGAATGCTCTTAACCGGTTTCTCTATTATCATACCCAATAAGGGAACAATCATGGTGGATCTTAGAAATCCTGCACAGAGGGCGACTGTAACAAGAGAGAAGGCCAAGCGTACAGACTTAATCTTTAGTGAAACAAGATTCACATTTTCCCGAACTTGAATGAAGCAACCTAGAGATCAAGGAAGAACTTAAAATCATCCAGTAGAGGTTGAACGGCAGGAGTAGATTGTCATTCTGGTCTCCTACCATACTCTGATTGGTCATTGAGGACAAGATACAGGAGTTAATTCAACTCTGTTCTACACGTGGCACAGGACATTACAGCAGTGAGTGGACCCGGCTTGGAGCTTTTGACACAACTGAATTTCTCTTTAAGATGAGCAATTTGGCACCATGTATAGCAGGGGAATTTTTGGGCATACAATTTTATGTTATTTCATGGTCTTCCTTGTCAGAAATTATTTCTCTATCCGCCACTCTATTTCCCCCAAATTCTAAACTTACTCCATTACTTAGGTGTGTGAGTTAATATTATACCCTTCGGGTGGGTGTATAGTAGGATACCGGATTTATTTATAAGTTGAAATAATATGTTCTTTGTATGGCCTTTGGCTTGTACAGTGGCGGGCCAAGCCCAATAAATAGATATTTAAAAGAAAAATATATTAAGATGATTTATGTGATGGGGTAAAGGTGAGAAAGGCTAACAAGTCTCAAGCTGAAAGGGGGCCAAGTTCTCTACGTCATAGCAGAGTAGGTTACTGAGGTGTTTGGGATGGTCTATGGAAGGATTCCCAAATGATGGGTGAGGTGTTAACTTTAGAAGTTCACAGCAAAATAATTGCTATACCTAGTTGGGGCAAGGACGTTAAACGTGCTTTGATTAGGTAGCACTCACAATGTTTGATAAAAGTTGCATGAAGTTGGGGATAAAATAAATGATATCGTTGCAAAACCAAAGCTAATGTTGCTGACCTTATTAAAGTACTTTCAGAAAATGGCAGGGTAATAATGTTTGAGGACAAATTCAGTTTAGTTATAAAAAGCGCAAAGCTGAATGAAAGGACAAATTAAGCATGCTTGCTGTGTTTGACATGTTTACATTTAGATAGAAATGTTGTTTATTTACAAAATCTCAGCTGACATTCGAGTGATATTCCACGTGAAATTGGAAACACTTTTGCTGCCCTCTTTCACTTTGATGCTAGGTGGCATTTTCAGGCTGCTCAGATAATTATTTGAGTCACATGGGTGGCAGTACCTGATCTTTATTGCAGGCTTTTTAGGAACTTGTTCACTCTGTAATTATGCTGTTAGAGGGCTGAGCCTATGGAACAAGTCCTGATCTAAAGGCCATATCTGCCATCTGCGCATCTACGAGTGTTGTAACCTGAGTACCGCCTGAGCGTGTAAGTTCCACCCCGAATGAAGGCTTGATGTCTCATCACAGATAGTGAAATTTGCACAAAGATTCATTTTCCCATCTTCCAGACAGAATCTAATTAATCGTACTTGGGTGATAACATGAACAGAAGGTGTAGGGTGGGAAACGAAAAGGAGGAGCGAGGAGTGAAGGGTGGCGATTTCTACATTTACTAACATTGTAGGAGACTATGACACAGAGCCATACCATGCTGTTTGGAATGTATTTAAAACCTCAGGCTTTTAATCCATGTATGTTGAGAAAATGCGCCATTGTGATTAATTTTCCTTTGGCCAGATAAACGCACTATGCAGCTCACCATCCCTTTAGAAAGGCCCCGGCAAAGGTCAGAGTTGCTTGGCTGTGACTTCTTAAGAATATTTCACGAACGCCCCTTAGAAACTGCCAAAAAGCATGTGAGTTTATTATCCATTTGTGTCGGCCCAATGTGCTATACAATGCACAATATGGCTACCCTTTGTCAAAATGTGTGGTTTACACCAGGAGGTAGCGGCCGAGCGCTGGCTTACTTAAAGCCCCTGGAAATCATGCTAGCTCACGAGTCCGAACCATACCTGTTCAGAAATGGTGAGTTCAGCGATAGTGAGTTCTGTGATAGTGAGCGAGTTTTTAGGTGGAAACGGTGCAAATGTTAACGAGGCAACAACAGGCTGACTAGGGCTCGCGGCCTCCACTCAAATGGCTCTTATTGCATTGGTCTCTCGCCTGATATATACTACACACGACATACACGTGTAAGACGCACATTCTTATATTCTAGCACCATCAGATCATATCTGGGATGCTTTCAACAGCTGCTTGAATTTGGCGGCCTAAATGAAGGGATTCTATTTCATATTACTAATCAGACTGAAGCATAACACGCTGAGTTCTGGATGAGGGCAAAAGAACGAAAATGAGTAACCCATAGTGAAATATGAACGAGTACTTTGAGACAGACATGACTGGTTCTTTTTATGAGTAAAATCGCCTTAACATATGCTTACGCATTTAGGCCATAACTATACTCCATTTTGTTGGCTACCAGACACAACAGAGATCAGAGTAGCTTGGGCTTCCACTCCAGACATGGTGCTGACAGTTCATACACATTTTCCGAAAGAATGCCAAATAATTATTTTTGATGACCTTTTAAACTTCCAACTCGAAACGTAGACAGTTGTGTCTAAATTACCTCTTCATATAACTAAATGGACACGTGAAACCTCAGGATTCCGCAGAGTGGACGGACGTCATTTATTTAAAAACCCTATAGCATGCAGTAATAAGATATAGCCTGAACTGAAATCGATTTTTTTATTTTTATTCTCACTACACTTTTTGTCCTTTTTAACCTCTTCGGTGCTCATGACGGCTCCAGGCCGTCATGAGTCACGGTAGGCGTGTGCTCATGACGGCCGGGAGCCGTCCGAACGTTACCGTTCCTCCCACTCGGTGTTAATTCCCCGCCTGTGCGGGAGAATTAATTAGTGGGCGCAGTTCAGACGCCTCCCGGCCGTCATGAGCACACGCCCACCGTGATTTATGACGGCCGGGAGCCGTCATGAGCACCGCAGCGCCACGCCCACCGCTTAGCCCCCCCCGCACCGCGGCGGAATTCATGCCGCGGCGAAGGGGTTAAGTCTCACGCTGAGCTGGCAGATGTATTGTTTACAGTTCAATGGGCTTACAACCCACCCATAGCATACCCATTAGTCATTTTTATTGTCACTCATTTGCAATCTTTCGATTGCTTAGCTCCCATAGGCTTCCCTTTCTTTCTTGTGTTAGGTGCTGGAGCATGGACGAAGTACGTGCTCCTCTTCGTCATTAATCTGCCTTGTCTTTTTGCAAAGCACAATTTTTTATATTTTATAAGTGTTTCGGTATTAATCCTGGATGTGCAATGTACTTGCCTACTTTTAGGCCACACACATACAGCTTCTTATTAATGTTGCTTTAATCCTTTCTGCCATCTCATTGACGATTTAGTTACTTGCAGCCACAACTGTACTACTCTATGCCACTCCACTTTGCACCATTCGACCCCACTCATCTCTATCCCGTTCTATTAAATGCCACTCCACTGTACTCTATTCCACTTTTTGTCACTACACCCCACTCTAAGACACTCTACTCTAAGACACTCTACTCTAAGACACTTCTACTCTAAGACACTCTACTCTAAGACACTCTACTCTAAGACACTCTACTCTAAGACACTCTACTCTAAGACACTCTACTCTAAGACACTCTACTCTAAGACACTCTACTCTAAGACACTCTACTCTAAGACACTCTACTCTAAGACACTCTACTCTAAGACACTCTACTCTAAGACACTCTACTCTAAGACACTCTACTCTAAGACACTCTACTCTAAGACACTCTACTCTAAGACACTCTACTCTAAGACACTCTACTCTAAGACACTCTACTCTAAGACACTCTACTCTAAGACACTCTCTACTCTAAGACACTCTACTCTAAGACACTCTACTCTAAGACACTCTACTCTAAGACACTCTACTCTAAGACACTCTACTCTAAGACACTCTACTCTAAGACACTCTACTCTAAGACACTCTACTCTAAGACACTCTACTCTAAGACACTCTACTCTAAGACACTCTACTCTAAGACACTCTACTCTAAGACACTCTACTCTAAGACACTCTACTCTAAGACACTCTACTCTAAGACACTCTACTCTAAGACACTCTACTCTAAGACACTCTACTCTAAGACACTCTACTCTAAGACACTCTACTCTAAGACACTCTACTCTAAGACACTCTACTCCACACAATGTCACTCTGCAGCACTCTACGCTTCACCAACCTAAGCCACTCCAATCTACCCTACTCTGACCACTCAACTCTATGCCACACCACTAAATTTTAGCCATGCTGAACAGGACCGCGCTGCTGTGAAACTTGACTAAAAGACATTGGCAAAGCTAAAATCTCTCACATAGGCGCGACCAATTGGATTTGCAATTGCTTGTTTCTTAAAACTTGGATAATGCGCATGATCATACTGGTACCACGGCAGACAGTAGTCAAGCGATAATTATTGACTTGAATGAAATGCTCATTTCTTTAAAAAAATAAAGTTTATTTAATTAATGCATGTTTATCGTGTTTTGAGAACACAGTACCAAAAAGCCTGTATATGGAAGAAAAAAAAAAAAATAACCATGAGCCCCAGTAAACCACCATGTTCATTTACTCATACAATGCTCCTCCCCAGCTACTGAGCAGCATCAGTTCACAACCAAATAGTGTTGGGACATATTTGAAGCAACATGAAAGTTTCTCTCTCATCATCCTCAGGACGCATTTTATTTAGCACATTCTAATCCCCGAGGGGCATTTGGGCATTTAACAAGAGCAGGATGGAGTTGACAAAGAGGACAAAAACATGATGTTTTTGTCATTTCCCTTATCTGCTCAGGTCACTGATGGTCAGGGCCACAGGAATTGTAATTTTGAGGCCAACACGTTTTCTAGAGGTCCTTTACAGATTTGCTGCAATTGCCAAATAATCCATCATATACTACATAACCTGCAGATTGTAACTAAAAATAGTTTCTAATTCAAACGAATTAAAAGTTACTAAACACGTATTGTTGAACAGTGGAAAGCCCTTTGTAAGCATTGACTGGTCACCCTTCTGTTGCTTATTGCCTTATTTGGCTGTTAAACAGCTACTAATGAGGTGAAACTTTAGAGCAGACAGCTTTAATGTGTATAACCGATAAAATAATTAAGTAAAACTATCAAA
Organism: Calotriton arnoldi; assembly: GCA_963921515.1. Classification (NCBI taxonomy): domain Eukaryota; kingdom Metazoa; phylum Chordata; class Amphibia; order Caudata; family Salamandridae; genus Calotriton; species Calotriton arnoldi. The sequence goes on from CAWUFW010001636.1 coordinate 2,116,451, forward strand.
AAATGTGCATTATGCCTCATAATTGTATTGCTGCTTAATTTAGTTAATTCTACAGCATAATTTGGTCTTCATCTGCTGCATAATTCCAGGGTCTTGCGGATAGGCCACGTTAGAGACTTCAATGTGTCAGTAGCATGGGCTGTCAACAGTACACCCGGGATCGTTTGAAAATGAGCTGCTGGTGGAGTGGAACCATAAACCAAAGCCAGTTCTAAACTGCAAAAGGCCATAATTAGAATGGGGTCATGCCGGTAAAGTTGGGTCGGGCCAGCCCATCTTGCTCTGAAAGCAGCGCTCTAGCTTTCAGAATACTGCGGAAACGCCAGAGTATCGAAAATGGCAAGTCTGGCCCTAGATGTGGGCAGGAGACACTCAGGGCCAGACTGGCCATAGCGAGCACAGGGCATTTTCCAGCGTGCCGGAAGGGTGGGGGCCGGTTTTTGACCTGTGGGGGCGGTTTTGTTACTGGGGGGGGTGGTTTTACAGCAGTGCTGCAATATCATCCCCTGTAACAAAAGCGGCAGCGGTGCTTGACACTAGCACCACCCCCGGGCTGGCCCTTCTCTTTGGCACCTTGCTCCTTGCCCCTCCCCCCGCGGCCAGTTGAGCGGAATTGCCAGGGCTGGTTTCTGTTCCCAATCCGGCCGTGGAGACACTTGCCTTCCCAAGAGAGTGAAAGTGGACAACTACACCTGGATAGTCAAGGTGGTTGGTGCAGGTGGCAGGCTCAGTCCTCCATAGTGTGGGCCACTGTGAATTCCTCATTGTTAGGGCCATTAACAGAAAACCCTCAGTGTGCTCACTCTTGGGAAGCACGCACAGAGATTTTTTAACAGCAAAAGAGGATCGATTCCGAGATGAATGGCTAAATATAAAGGGTGTCAAAGGATTACTCGGATATGTTTTGATATCACTAGCATTTACAATCTAATGGAAATTTGGGTAAATCTCTATTCTACAAAATAATATCTTTTATAGTAATCTCCTTTAAAAGGTGTGTGATCTATGCCCCAGCCCCTAAAATAAAAATTGTGCAAAACAAAATGCCATGACTGGACTAGCAGAAGAGGAAACCGGTAAATAAGGGGAAATTTCATCCGAATTGTGAGTGTATCCAGGTGAAAAAAGCAACAAATGAAATTTAAAAAAGAGGTAGTGTGCAACCTGGCAGCTTACACTTCAAGTTGCCCATAAATCTTCCACCCTCTGTCTGTCCCACTGATCCAAGAACTGCACGACAGAGTGGGTTCAACTTCATCCCAAAGAATCATCTGCGAACATCCTTATTGGGACACATACGGTGCTGTTGGTTTTGATGTAGCTCTGCTGGTGTAACGTCCAGAGTCAATGAAGTTGGACTAGATGGGTGGTATCAGAAATAAAAATTAAAAAAAGACATATGGGATGAATACATTGAGCTCAGCAATGTTGGCGCAGGGAAGAGGGAGGTACCAATAAATAAGCGACAAATGCAGGACCCAGCAGGCCTCTGGTCTCCCTACTGTCCCCAGGACAAATAGTTGGTGAGTGACCAGTTGGAGTGTACTAAAACCAGTTTCAGGCCTGAATCTTAGAATTATATTGTAGTTTTAAAGACACTGTAGTCACAACAGCTATCTTTCAACCTTCACCCCAAGCAACATGGTGCACAAATAGGATAAAAAATATGGCAAGGGAAATCTTTCCACTGCTTCACTTTTAGGTCCTGGAGAAACTGAAGAGATGTCATATCAATGGATTCCCATAAGGAGTGGTGAATGACTAGTGGTGGTGGTCACTCTAGAAATGCAATGCATAACAAAACTGAGGGTACAGCACAGGTCATTTGAGCGGTAGAGATTGAACTGGAGATATTGGCACTGATAGACATGGGGTCGATGATGCCTCTGAAGAAAAGAGAAGAGTACCTATCTATGGTGAGCAACCAAGCTCTAATACTCTGCAGCTAGAAAGACATACTGGGTGAAAAATGCAAAAGACTTAAGAATGGAAGTAGACTGGCACAAATTCCTATTCGAGTTATTTCTCCTGCACTACAGCGTGACAAACGGCCCAAATCGTTGGCGACAGGGACCTTAGACTTAGCAAAGATCTTGTGGGAGAGGAGTGATCAGTGGTTCTTTGGAAATTCAGATTATCCACAAATGTGCCTAGAAATGGAGAGACTGCTAGCCATCCTCAAATGTGATGGGGATGGCAGTGAACCATACCTTTCATCTTATCCCTTTTACTAATACATTATGTTACCCTCAACATGCCTTTCTGAACTTTCAGCATAGTTGAGGTATCCCTCCTGTCAGTGGTCTCCTCACCAGGTGGTCTGGCAGGTAGAGCATCATCATCAGGAATATCCAACTGAAACCTGTGCATGTAATGCCCTTCATCGTGCAGTCAAGTTATGGTTATGTTGTTGATATCTGTTGAGTGTATGTCTGCCACTACATTGGCCTATTAGCACTGGGGGTTATCCATTAATATGCGTTACTACGCGGCTTCTTCATGTCCAACTTCAGGAATGTCAGGTGATGGGCAAGGTGGACTGTTTCCAAATATGAGATCCATCAGCATCCCAATAAATTAAATAACTAGCCAGGAGACCACAGACCGCTGCTGCTGCCATACAAGAATGGAGTACCGGCAAACATTTCTGAGTCAATGGCAATATTTTTATTTCCTGCATTCAACTTCTCTAGCGCACTTACTGTTACCAAAAGCACCCAACAGTGGGGCTTGCAAAGGTATTAACTTCCCGATAGATACAATTTCCAAGACTGTCATTATCGGAAGGTTCATAATTTTCCTTGCTTCTCTGCCTTCTAACTCGCACTCGCTCCAAAAGCAGAGAAGCCCACTTCATTCAGCTTACAGAAGGTACACATGGCATGCTTGTCTTCCCTTCCTCTAAGATCAAAGCAGTATGCTCCAGGAACATGCTCAGCTGTGTCAATTTAAAGGGACAATGTATTAACTTGCATATGCTACTGTTATACATTGTAGTGCAATTGCATTTATACAGCGCTTACTGCCCCTGACAAAGGGTTGGAGTGTTTTATGGCAGATAGCATACAGTGCTATTGTTGTAATGACGATGTCTGCAAAGCTCCCAACTGCTCCGAAGGGATAGGACCACAGGCTATTCAAAACCTGCATGAATTAATATTAAGCATCTGAAGTTGGATTTTAAAGCCCCTGATGCTGTAATGCGCACATCAAAAAAACTGCCCCCCTATTCTTTTGGAGAGCGGAGAGGCACTTAATTTTAATTTCTAACCAGATGTTGCTCTTCATATTCACTGAAAAAACAAAGGTTAAAGGGACGCTCTAGTTAGGTGAAAATGCAAGTTAAAACATACCATTTGAAACGAACAAAACCACTGAAATTCACCAGTTATAGTCATCTCAAGTAACTGGCATTTTCACCTAACCATAACCTCTTTTTAACCTTTGTGTATTTCATTGAATTTTAAGGTTTTTTTATAAATGTAAAGTAATTTAACATTTCAGTCCCTAACTATAAAGTCACTTTAACCTTTGTTTTTTCAGTAAATTTCTATGGTTTCTTTTTTAACGTAAAGTAAGATGTCCATCGCCATGTGCGGCATGGGATTGGGTGCAGGGCCTGGCCTGCGTCCAGGCCCTGCACCAACCCCCAAGGACGTGCACGACTGACTGAGGAATAACAATATAAAGAGCTACTGACTTTGTCAAATGGTGAGAACGCAAAAATATAAAACATGGGCTTATTGGCTTTATCAAGCGGTGAGCACATCAACAAGTTGTGTTCCCTGCCCGGGAGAGTGCAGTCAGGATATGCCCGCACTCTCTCAGACATGGAACGGCAGTGTCAAGGGGGATGGGGTCCCCGGGACACTGCTTGACCACGCTCCGGAAGTGGGGTCCCCGGGGCAGTACTGTGGCTTGGGAAGAGGGCTGTATGGCCCCACCCCCTTCAAATACAATACAGCTCCGGGGGATGGATTCCCAGGGCTCTAAAAGGCTTGACAACGGAGGCTGTGCGCCCAGCCATCCTCCCCCAGAAAATATACCTGTGCACACCCCAGGGAAGGTGATTTTAAAAAAAGTCATGAAAAATGCTTCCAAGTCTGGTTCAGGTTTTGAAACGGCTTTCTAAAATGGGGATTAATGGAGCCAACATCACGGGCAACAAGAATGAGTCACTAGCTAAGGCCAAAAGGTCAACTGACCTGGTGAGTTTAGAGAAACATAATCCGGTCAGGAGTAGTATTACACCTGAGGGAGGTGAGCCCACATCTCGATCTAATCCAGTAGCAATGATTCCCCCCTTCCTCGGGTGACTAAAACTGCTCCTTCCACGGCACCCCCAGGTTTGCCAGCCAAAATGGGGGAAAACAACAACAACAAACAAGGTACGGATGTTGGAGCATGGAACAAAGTTCATGATCAGGTTTCGGCCCTACGGACAAGCAAGGACCGCATATAACAGATGGGGTGAAACAGAAGATCAGGAAGGCGGATAGTAATTATATGTTTGAATTGATCATTGAAATGCCACAAGCTGAGACCCTGAAAGAAACTAAGGAGTGCTTGCAAACAAAAGATACCCACGGTTGAGGAATAATTTTCGAACTGGTTATCAGTCTGTTATGCTAGAGAAATGGCAGGCATTGGGACTTCAGATGGCCTTTTATCGAAATACAATCACTTGTGCACTTCAGGAATTTGGTGGGGCCTGCTGCAAGGATTATGAGAAGTGATTAAGGCTGAAAAAGGCCGATAACACCAGCATGTACTGTGACCAAACAGACCTCAAGTCATGGCTGAGATGCTCAATGCTCAAAAATGGGAACGTGTTGGCCAGCCCTTTTGGTTTACGACCCAGGGGTAGATCAAACAAAAAGACATTGTGCCATTAGTAAGAAAACCTGTGCACAGTCTGCACCTGTAAGTTTAAGCACAAATGCTCGTTCTGTGGAACCGCTGGGCACCCAGAATTTAAATGCTTCAAGAAATTAAAGGATCATGAAGGGCAAATGTGAATCATGGCAAGAAATGCTAAGTCACTCAAATGAATGACGGCTCTCTGGATTGGTTGCTGCGAGTAAGAGTCGGAAGCTGGGATGGGGGAGGGGGGAGAGATGTACAGGGCTGGTGGTGCCAGAGGGAAGCGAAGCGGCATGGAGGCTGCTGCTCACTGCAGCCACCGCTTCCATCTTGACATTGCCGGCAGTGGCACCCTGTGTTATTGCTCCTAGCCTGCTTAGCTTGCCTCAGGCTTACAGTGCCTGGAGTTGATGTGGAGAGGTATTGACCCTGCGAGCGGTCTCCATCCCAGTGATTCCTGGAGAAAATGTGCGGCCTGTGAGTAAACTCTGGGCCCCCACACACTTTTGGAGCATTGCAGGGGAAAGTGGGCCCCCCGTGGAGGCAGCAAGAGTGCTTGTGCCCCCTCCTTGAGAAGCCCTACTCCCTGTAAGACAGGTACATAGGGGAAGGTCCCCGAGGCATTGTTTGGCCCCTTTTCGACTGCTTAGAAGCAAGCACTGCAAAGGGGGCAGATTTAGCACGTTGGGGCCACCTGTTTGTGGCTGTTTTGGTCTTTTTTTGTGCCTGTGGCTCGGGAGGTGGGCAGTTGCTGGGGAGTGGAAGCTTTAGTGCAGCTTGCGAGCAGAGAGAAAGATGGCAGATATTTCTATCTTTCCCGCCTGTTGAACTACACCAATAATTAACAACTATGAATAACAACATAAGGTAAGAGACGCTGTCTTCATCTGTGGAACGCAGGACTACGAGGCCCAGAACTCCCTGCTGGTGGAGGGGAGGAGCCCAGAGGTGCCCACATGTGGACAGGCAGGGCAACCCCCCTTATATCTGATCATTGCTTTGAAAGTCTGCGATGGCTAAGCATAACTCGACAGGTAATTCAGGTACTTCTACCAATGGAACAAACATCAACAATTTTCTTGTATGCGCCATTGGGCATATCAGCAAAGAACTAGAGCTAGAAGAAAGATAACGGTCGTCACAGCGCTGACTTGGAAGGGCATTCAGTTTGTGAGTGCATCCCTGATTCGAACAATGCGACTGCAGCTGGCAGTAGCCCAAGTTCTCTTCTCTCCTCGGTAAAATTGCTCCTCCCCAACTGAGCCTTTTGAAGGGGGTAGTAAGAGTGCCAGCCACCAATGATAAGGGAGTTAATACTAATGGGGATGCCTCAGTATTCCCTTTATCTGAATCCACTCTCACAGAACGCTTCTTTTGTAGAGTGAATGCAATTAAAAAAGAGCATTTGCAAGCCATCATTACAAGGCTGGCAAAATGAGGCAACACTGAGCAAGATTGGGACTCCTAGACTGATTGAATCTCTTAACTCCCACTCCCGGAGTAACGATGGGCCTTCTGCACTGGAGAAACAGACCCAGGAGATTTGAAGTGATACAGACGCTGCTCAACCCTCTGCAAACCCTGTTGAGGCATTATTAGTGGCTCCCAGCACGATTCAGATCAAAGGGAGAGCCCTTGGGGAAGGTGACCTTAGTCATAATGTGACAGGCTCTCGGTGGCTACCCACCATTAACTTACCCCTCAAGGAAAGCCCATATGGCCGTTTATTAGCTAATGCTACACTATTAAGTGAGGGGTGGACAGAAGATGTAACGCAACTGTAGAATAAAGTAATTCACTGGCTCTCCAATCACCGTCATTTTAACCCTGCTAATTCAAACCAAATTATTTTTGCAAGAAGGGTTGTGTGGATCGGTCTTGCACACAAGGGCTATGAAGGGGCTACTATTGTAATAAACTTCAGGAGGCCAATCTACGTTAGTAATCTGCTCTCCCATTTCTGTAATTTTAATGCAGGATGCAGCAGTGTCATGGTTATCCCATTAGGTTTTTTTCCTATAAACCTACCGCATTATGTCACCACTCTTTAATAATGTGCCAATTCAATTCTCATCTACCAGGGGCTCGATTGTGCATCCCTAACTGGTTTTTACCTTTTTAAAATACAGATGACATGGATTGATAATGGAGTCTACCAATTCTTGACACCTGAGCTGACATAAGTGGTCGGAGTTTTACAAATACCTACAATATTTTAGGGGGCACCATGGCACATAAAACTGGATGTGCAAACATCAGTTGGAACATTGCCGGTCTTGCCTCCAAGCTATACTGAGGGATGGTTACCCTTCATTGACACAGAATATTATATTATTGCAGGAGCCTTGGAAAGAGTCTGATATACCTCACAATGGCTTCCCTTCCCATTTGCAAATAGGCTACCACCAACTGTGAACTGGTGGTAAAATATTAATGTTTTATGACCAGAATTCTGTCGCAAAACATTAATACATACCATTTCAATTCAGTATTTGGAAGGGACACCTTAAACACGCCCTTCCAAATATTGAATCGATATGTATTTGTAATCCCAAATTGTGATTCTGTGACCTTTTTGCGTTCGCAAGCGGCCCGGTTCCGAGTATCAGGTCATTTGGAAATGGAAATTGGCATGATACATCTGGCCCTAAGTGTTGCAAGAATTTTAAATTTTGTCCATTTACCTTGTACAATGACGAATTTTCGTATTCTAATAATAGTAATTTTATATTATTTGATGTTGATAATTTTTTTAATTTGTACAGGCAGTTGTCTTGTGCCACATATACGATAATCTGCGGAGAATTTAATGCTGCTCTAAGTGTGAGTGCCACTGACTTAGACCATCAGTATGTAAATGTATTACCTAATGTCATTTCACATTCAAACCACAGAGGTACAGAGTTAGGCAACTTTATTTTAGAGCGGGACCTCATAAATATACAGTTATTACCTAGAGTCGATATTATACCAACTTTCTTTGGAAGAGGTTGTTCCTCTACAATTGATTATATATTTAGGACCAGCTCACTTATCAATTATGTTTAAAAAAGCGAGATTCTAAATATTCATCATGGGGACCACAACGCACTTACAGTCTTCTCTTATATTATCTGTTTCACAGTCTGTTTTCTGGCCAGGCTCTGAAATTAAACTTTGTACTAAAGACAGGGATTTGTGCTTAATTTGAAACTTACCAAATCCTTGTAAACTTTTAGAATCTTTATTCAAGTGTAATGTAAACATTTATAATATGGGTCACTCTGACCTGAGTTATAGTAAGTTTATCCTAGAGTCTTTCATAGAGCTGTGTGTCCTGCTAAAAAGCTCAATTATGAAGCCTCTCTCTCACACTTATGACCAGATTTCTAAATGGTTTACCACAGCCTATTCTAGAGCTAACAGAAATCTGAGAAAAGCTCTCTCTAGAAAACCTCACATTAAAGTAGAGGGCTGCATGTGCAATGAAAGCGAAAAGAGCTATGTCAGTAGTGGAATTGGGTTGTGGGAGGTACTGGCATCACCAGCAGAGAAGTGTCATTTAATTGTGTTTACAGTCCTCGAAGAGGAAAGAAACACGCGAGACCTGTTTTAACAATTAAAAATAACAGGTCAATGCCTTTTGCAGGAGGAAAGTGCAATTTGCCTGAAGAATTATGTGAGAAATGGCACAACAGAATTATCTAACCTTATGACAGATGAAAGCCCGTTTCTTTTGCACTACCGCACGCCGCACTTTGAAGGGACTGCAAATCCCAGGTCCCCAAGCGCCAGGAGGTCAGGAGGCGCCACCGTAATCCAACCGCGCCAGGAGGCGCATAAAAACCGCCGAGGGTTCCCGCTGCACGGGACGCGCACGGGTGCGCCCGAGCCAAGGGCAGGCCCGTCCACGCCAGTCAGAGCCCGAAGAGGCTGGGCTGGGCCAACCTATTGACATCTGTGGACTGGTTATGGACTGATCGGACTGTCCATTTTTAAGTGTGGGATTGGAGGTATTGATTTATTAGCTATTTGTTCCAGCAATTGTTTGCCTGCTAGTACCATAAAATGAGCAGGCGTAAGTCAGGGGTGGGCACTGGGGTAGTGGGGACCCTTGATGCTTTTCTCGTACGAGCAGAATCTGCCCTTATGCACGAGATTGAGCTCACAGAAAGTCGGTTGTCTCTGGAGCCACAATCTCAGCTCTTGCAGCATTATGGCACTGCCATTGATTTGGAAATTCCACCCCTAAAAACTTCAGGTGAAACTCCTAATGCTATGCAAAGCGGTGGAAATAATTCCATAGTGAATTCTACTAATGATCAATCACACATATTGTGTAACCCTGGTGTAAGTACTAGAGGGCAGAAGGCAAGTTTAAATAAAGGGCAGGATCCTGTTACCAGGAAGAGAAAACCTCAGAAACAGAAACAGCGACCAAGTTGCAAACCTGAAGGTCATGCTAGTGTTTCTGGCACTGATGATAAATCTAGTACCACACCACTATCCGCCACTTCCAATACAAATAGGAGTACGCTATGGTCAAGTGAGGATGACATTTGCAAAAGACTAGAATTAATGATATCTACTCTTCTAGATCCGTTATTGCAGAAATTGTGCCAAATAGAAGATCGGTTGAATAATTTAGAGCAGACGGGCATTGGTTTACGGTCGGTTAATAACGACTCATGCGAACGAGGGGGTGCAGTTATTCCGCCTTTGCCTCGGCCTGTAAGTAGTCGGAGTGACGGGAGGGATGGCTCTACTATTATTGAATCCTGCATTACTACCCAACCTGTGCCATCTACAACTACTGAAACAGCCCATTCTAGTTCTTCACACTCAGAAGATAGACCCTGTAGTATTCCACAGAAGCCGCCCTTACATCTAAATAATCCTAGGTTAAGTTCTAGGGAAGGGGATGCTAGAAGGAACATCGGAGAGTCGTATAGACAGGATGTGAAACAGAGAATGGCTAACGGTCTTTCTACTAACTTGAGTTTAAATCTCCCCCCAGAAGCTACACCCTATACAGTGGTTTTAGCGAATGTCCCACCACTAGCTTCAAATGATCTTGAACATTGGTCAACATTACGAAATAAAGCAGTTCATTTGGTGAGTTCACGAACAGGGCTAAAGAACATTCTCTTCTCGGAATTTAAAATGGTGCACAGGGTAGCTTGGTTAGGTAGGTCTACAAAGTGTTTACCAGGTGAATGCGTGATTTTAACTTTTGGGTCCCCCAGACTGGTTCAGCTTATTTTTGATAGGGCAGGGAATTGGCAGGTTGAACCGAATGGTATTAACATCCTTCCATTGGGGTTCTTTTATCAACCCGCCACTGTGTTACAGTTCAATCAGGAAGGGGGGATACCTTTAGAGAACAGGCAAAATTTCTATGCGGTACCAATTAATAATCGCTATTAAATTTTTAATTCTTTAGAAGATATTGGATTGACTCTCCCTGACCCAAGTTCGTCCTTAATAAATAATGATACCCCACTATACTCTAATATTGATTTGCCAACTACTGTGTTAGCACCAAAGAAAGATTTATGAGAGTTACCACTATGAGTCAGGAGGATCTCAGTGAGGAAATCCCAAATATAACCCTAGTACAATCAATGGATACCGGCGATAACCTTGCAGTAACTACAATAACGTATAATTGTCCAACCGATACTAACGAGAAAGTCCTCTGTAACTTGGTCTCTTGGAACGTTGCAGGCTTGCGTTCAAAGTTGTTCAATCCCATTTGGTGTGAATTTTTATCAAATCAAGATATTCTTTGTCTCCAGGAGACGTGGGCCAGGGATGCGACTCACATCAACGGGTTTAAAACATTACATACTAGGGCAATTGGAGGACAAAGTGGAAGATCAAAAGGTGGGCTCTGTACTTACATATCCAATAGTCTAAATGTAAAGGCTGACCTTTATTTGGAGGATATTTATTATCAGTTAATTAAGATTGAACTAGACAGTAAGCAACGTGTGATTTTGATTAACTTTTATAATAATATTGCATTGCCTAGTGTAGATCATGTTGTAAAAAAGCTATGTAGTGACGTACAATTAATATGGGGAAAATCCACCAAAGAAACTGTCGTAATTTTGTGCGGGGATTTTAATTGTGTTCTATGCCCACATCCTGATAGTAAAACTTGTCGCCGTGTTGATGAAGAGGGGCTTAGCAGCACTCACTTTTGTCATTCTAGTCAGGGGGAGATATATAACGAGATGTTGTGCGTTCTTGATTTAGGATTTGTAAACGAGATGTGTCCAAATCCTGTTGCAATGGGCTATTCTTTTAATGGTAGGGGCTTGTGCTCTACTATAGATTTTATTCTCATGTCAAATAACTATGCATCGAGAATTCGTTCTTTTCTTATTGATGATATTTCTTTGAGTGACCACTTCCCACTGTGTCTGATAGTTGACTTATGGTTGAACTACCGAACTAAAAGTAACAAATGTGACCAGATTTTAGATTCAATTGTTCTTGATAAGTCCAACGGTTACACGCTGAAATGGTCCATGGTGGATCCTGAATGTGTTATTAGACAGGTGGTAGTTAATTGTAAAAAAGCATTTGAAATCTGCCTGAGCGAGACAGCAACCCCGACAACATCCTGGATTCCTTTTTATTTATATCTAGCTCGGTTTGGGAGGCATTATATGTACAGAAATCAAGCAAAGCTAAACCATCGGGATGGTTCAACTCGAACTGTACCACAGCCTATTCAAATTTAAAAAAGGCCCTCCATAGCAATCCGAGAAATCAGGATGCTATAAGATATGCTAGAGGAATATATAAACTAGCTATTAAGGAAAGGAAATCCCACCTGAGAAAAGAAGTGTGGGACTCGCTTCACTCGGCCGCTTTAAATAGAGACAGTAGTGCATTTTGGAAAGCGGTTAGAGCACCTTTTCTAAAGCATGAAGGAGGTCCGACAATAGAGATCGCTATTACAGAGGATCAATGGATCCAACATTTTTCTAAGGTCTTTAACGGGGGAGCCAACATTGATAATAACCTAGGCGAAAGTTTGTCAGCTAACAACATACAATATACCGACCTTCAATTTACATTGGAGGAAGTGACAAGGGCCATTTCTGTCACACTAGGTGGAAAGGCTCCAGGACCTGACTGTGTCCCAGTAGATTTATTTAAATCAAATATGGCTATTTGGGGACCAATCGTCACACAGGTAGTAAATGCAAGTTGTTCTGTACCTTTTTTGCCTACCTGGGTAGAGTCAATTATTGTCCCTATTTTTAAAAAAGGCAACCGTCAGGATCCCGGATGCTATAGACCAATTTCGTTGTTGGATTCAATGAATAAAGTTGTGGGCAGTATAATACTAGAACGCCTAAAAGTAAGGGCGCAGGACAAGGATGTCCTTTCAGATCTCCAATATGGGTTCCGGGAAGGTGTGGGAACTATTGAACAGAGTTTAAACCTAGCCTTACTGGTGGGAAAATACACTCGTGCAAAGGAGGGAAGATTGTTTTTAGCTTTTGTAGACCTTACCGCCGCATTTGATTCAGTTAGACATGCCAAGCTCTGGGAGATTTTAGAAAAGATAGGCGTAGAACTGCATATTATTCACTTTTTGAGACGTTTTTATTATAAAGCCCAGACGAGAGTACGATTTGGTATTGGAGGAGGTTGCACTGCTCCGATCCCAATTCGAAGGGGGGTCAGGCAAGGATGTGTCCTGGCCCCCTTTCTTTTTAATCTTTATATAAATGGTTTGGAAGGTGTATTGGTTAAAGAGCGGAATGACTGTACCCCAGGGATCGTCCCTCAGCCCAACACTGTTCAACATCTACATGGCCCCGCTCGCACGCATCGCCAGACAGCACGACCTCAACATAATCTCCTACGCCGACGACACCCAACTGATCCTCTCCCTCACCAAGGACCCCCTCGCCGCCAAATCCAACCTCCATGAAGGAATGAAGGCCGTCGCCGATTGGATGAAGACCAGCCGACTAAAACTGAACACGGAGAAGACAGAGGTCCTCAGCCTCGGCTCCAACCCCTCAGCCTGGGACGACTCCTGGTGGCCAACGACGCTGGGAGCAGCCCCGACACCCACCGACCACGCACGCAACCTGGGAGTCATCCTCGACTCAACGCTCTCCATGGCCAAGCAAGTCAACGCAGTCTCATCCTCCTGCTTCAACACCCTCCGCATGCTTCGCAAGATCTACAGGTGGATCCCGACAGACACAAGAAGAACAGTCACCCAGGCCCTCGTCAGCAGCAGACTTGACTATGGGAACGCCCTCTACGAGGGAGCCCCGGCCAAGCTCATCAAGCGACTGCAACGCATACAAAACGCCTCCGCACGCCTGATCCTCGATGTACCACGCTACAGCCACATCACCCCCCACCTGAGGAACCTGCACTGGCTCCCCGTCGACAGGAGAATCTCCTTCAAACTCCTCATCCACGCACACAAGGCACTCCACAAGACTGGCCCAGCCTACCTCAACAGACGACTCCTCTTCTACGTCCCCAACCGCCAACTCCGATCCGCCGACCTCTCCCTCGCCACCGTCCCTCGCATTCGAAGAACCACCACTGGCGGCAGATCCTTCTCCCACCTCACCGCCAAGACCTGGAACACCCTTCCACTAAGCCTACGACAGACCCAAGACCTGCTGACCTTCAGGAGGCTACTCAAGACCTGGTTGTTCGACCAGTAGCAGCACCCCCCCCCCCTTTTTTTCCCCAGCGCCTTGAGACCCTCGCGGGTAAGTAGTGCGCTTTACAAATTCTGTGATTGATTGATTGATAAATGGGCGCCCAGTACCTGCCCTTCTTTACGCCAATGATGCGGTGTTAATGTCACGGACACAAATTGGTCTACACTTTAAATGGTTTTATTGATTTCATGAACAATTTAGGACTTGGGGTGAACACCTCAAAGACATTTATAATGAAATGCGGCAGAGGGAGCCGAAAGTGCCGAGATATGTTCATGGAAGGGAGCAAAATAGAGACAACTAAAACATTCTCGTACCTGGGAATATTATTTAATCAGGACGATTCATGGACCCAGGCTGTCTCATCAAAAAAGTTAGCATTCCTAAGAACTATTACTGCACTTGCCCAGTTCTCGAACAAATTAGGGAGAAAACCGCCGGTGGAGCTCTTGCGGATTTACCAGGCAAAAAGCCTCCCGAAGGCAATGTATGGAGCAGGGGTGTGGGGCTTGGCTAATACTCAGCAACATCAGACTGTGGAAAATAATTTTCTGAGATATATTTTATCAGTACCCAGAAGCACATCATCATATGTCTACCACGCCGAATTGGGCTCATCACACTTGTCAGATTTTATAAAACTCGAGCCGGCTCTTTTGTGGCACCGCATATGGACAAAGGAGGGGGCTAAGTTAAATAGGGGCATTTTAACTGATATTTTGAAGTTGGAAAAGGTATTAACGATTCCTTGGGTCAGGTATGTCCGTGATTTTATGCAGAATTTAGGTCATTTAGAATACTTCACTGATCCAAGCACCATGCTAGATGTTCATAGGAAAGTTTTAAAAAAGGAAGGCTTAATGATGTTGGAATTGTCACGGTTGACGTCAGAAATTCTGAAACCTGGGGTACAGGAAAATCAGCTTATTCTAAGTGTTTTTAGTATACAACCATATTTAGCAACAGTATCTGGAGGGTATGACAGATTACTATTAACAAGATTCAGGCTGGGCATACTGCACAGAATTGTAAGTTTTCCCACCATGAATGACTGGTCACGAATAATGACATTGTGCCCATGTGACAACTGTGCCAAACAATCTACTATACATTTTTTTTCTGCAGTTTTTATTGTCACATAAGGAAAGTGTGGATTCTCCCAATTTTGAAATCTATGGGGATAAGAAAGTGCCACCAGCGTTCATTGTCTTACAAACTTTGGACAATGTACATGTAGTGTGGAGAGAAGCAATGTTCCTAAAAAAAAAGTGATCAGCATCAGAAAAAGTATTATTTAATTGATCTCTGTACCATTTTCCCGGCATGCATTAACCGTGCTTAACGTGCGCAGATTTTAATTAGTTTTAACTCAATTTTTAACTTTGATAGGTATCATTAACCTATTTTAAAGTATGTTTTTTTTATGATGATTTGAATATGTAATTATGGGATGTTTTATTATAATCATGTGTATGAAGTGCTTTTATGGTTGTACTGTACAACAATCGAATAAAGCTGTGTTTGACTTTGACAGGGAATTGGATTTACTCAATGGGGGGAAGGCACACATTGGAATAAAGATAACGCATAAAATGCAAGTTAAAACAAACTGAGGGAAGGAAGGCTAACCAAGCGTGCTCTTCACAGTTCAGGCCTTTCCAAAGTCAGAATGTGGCCCACACAAGGGGCATCAAAGGAGGGAGGAACAGATATGGTTCATTGCCACTAAGCATGGCCTGTGATAAAGATGAGGCCAAGTGGTAACACTCACCAAATTGTGCATCTCGGACAGGCCCCTATCTCCGCTGAAGTGCTTCAAGCACTTTCTATAGCCAGCATGTTCTTCACAACTGCAGCCTTATTGAAAACTTTTTGAAAAGATGTGTGAAATTTATAATACATGTGCACAAAGGAGAAAAAAGTTGCAAACTATTAGACTAGGAGTAGGTTCCCAGACATCTCTTTTCTGCTTTAGTGCTACTTTGACCTTGCCTTGCCCTTCTGACTTGTGCTGGTGTCTGACTCCAGCCATATTTCCGGTTAGCTGCTCGTTCTGCTGCGGACTAACTACTGTTTCTCTTTCTTTCTTTGTGCTGTCTGGTCTATCTGCCCCCTGACTCTGTTTAACTGCCCCTTTTTGCATCATTTGCTCCTCTTACTGCTCCATTTTGCATCTTGGTCTCTTCTGTCAATTTTTGCCCCTCCGACTTTCTCTGCTGGGCTTTGTTTTCCCGCCAGATTTTCCTGTTTTTGCTGAGCCCACCCACTGCCCCCGTGCTCCTCCCTACTTAAAGGAGTCTACAGCATGGCCGCACAGTTGGCACCTGGAAAGGGCACGCCAAAGACCAGCCCGTCTGAACTGCGCCTAGCGCCAGGAACCCTAGTACAAACATCTCTCACAGCTACACTGCAGAGAAACAGCACCTGCTCAACCCTGGATATTCCCACAAACACTGCTGCCGAGCAACACCTCGGTGGACCCCTTTGCCTGCTCTCATTGCCACTTCCCATGCCTCCACATACACTCTCCCACTGCCCATACACACACACCGCACCCCTCACCAAGTCAGAACTCAAGACCCATGCATTCAGACAGCACCTCATCCACCCCGTACAACACTCACTCACATGCATGCTCCTCAACACATGCTCACTCTGCAAGCACTCCATCAAGATTTGGGACCTAACCGACTCCAATGCACCAGACCTCCTCTTCCGCACAGAAACTTGGCTTGACCCTACTTCTTCGCTGGACATCGCCACAGTCATCCCTACTGGATACAAAATCCTGCACCAGAACCAACCCCATAAACCAGGAGAAAGACTCGTCATCATCCACAGAGACACAATGAAGTGTACCTCTTTCACTGATCCAGAAGGCACTTTTATGGAACACATACACTTCAAGCTTCAGACAGACAGTGAAACCACTATCAAAGACACCCTCACCTACCGGCCCCGAGGAGAGACACCCATTTCAGCAACATCCTCACCGACCTCACTGCACCTCTCGCCATAGTCACCAAAGACTACATACTCCTAAGTGATCTCAACTTTCATCTCAGTGACTCCACAGACTCCAACTCCACAGAGTTGCCCAAAAGTGTAGAGAACATCGGCCTCACCCAGCTCATACAAGGCCCTACCCACATCGCGGCTACACCCTGGACCCCATCTTCTCCTCTAGTGAGAAGGTTAAAGTCAGCCACATCACTCTACTCACATGGACAGATCACTCCATGGTCCACTTCCATATAACCGGGCCACCAACCACCCCACCGAAGGCTAGCAATACCCCAAGCCGCTGCTCTAAGTAAGTTAAAGAAAATGAATGGCTTGACACCCCCAACTAAACTACCCAGACCCACCAACGACCTCATCAACAACACAAACAACTACAACAATTGGATCATCACCTGCATCAATACCCTGGCACCCCTGAAAAAAAAAAAACACAAAAGATCCAACAAAGAAGCTAGCTGGTACAAGGCTGACCTCAGAGAAACCAAGAGAGTTTGCAAACAACTCGAAAGGGAGAACCACCCAAAGAACCACAGCAAGAAAATCTACAAGGCCGCGCCTAGACACTATCACCATCAAGTGAAAGAGACCAAGAAGAAGGCCCTGACCCTGATAATCAAATCTAGCTCCACCAACTGCAAGGAACTTTTTGCCATTGTCAAGGAATTCACCAACCCAACACTATCACCCTAACACAAGAACTCTGCAACAACCTCTCGGACTTCTTCCATGAAAAAAATAAACAAGATCTACAGCAACTTGAAACTCCAGCCACCCTCCATCGACCTTGCCAGCCTGCTAACCTCATTAACCATAGACTACCAACTGACAGCATGGAATCCTCCATCTATCAAGGACAGTGCAGCAATAATGAAGACCACACACTTTGGGGTGCCCACAGACCCTTGTCCCCACCATATCTACAACCTGGGAAAATCCACGATCATCGCTGCACTCACTTCCATCATCCACACCTCCCTCAAGACAGCCACCTTCCCCAATAGCTGTAAACAAGCCAAAGTCACAGCCCTCCTCAAAAAACCCTCAGCTGACCCCGAAATACTCAGCAAGTACCCACCCATCTCGCTGCTCCCCTTCCTAGCCAAAGAAATTCAAAAGACCATCAACAGACATGTCTCTGACCACATACAATGCCACAAACTCCTGGATGACTCACAATCAGGATTCCAAAACGACCACAGCACCGAAACAGATGTCATACGCACCATCCTTGACTGTGGACAGACAGCCGCCTTCATCCTTCTCAACCTCTCCGCCACTTTCGACACGTCTCCCAAAACACTCATTGAGAGACTATACACAGCAGGAACACAATGACAAGCACTCAAATGAATAGCTTCCTTCTCTCTGGAAAAAAACACAACAAGTCATGCTCATACCGTTCATATCAGAATAAAAGTATCTCATCAGCAGAGTCCCACAGGCATCATCACTCAACCCCACACTTTCCAACATGTACCTGACTTCTCTGGCTAACATCATCAGATCCCATGGAATCAACATTATCTCCTATGCTGACAACATCCAGCTCACGGTCACCATCAAGACAAACTTCAAACTATGCATGACCAGTGTGGACGGTTGGATGAAAGAAAACTGCCTCAAGCTCTACACCAACAAAACTGAAGTGCTGATCTTTGGGAACAAGAGCTCATCTTGCGACTTCACCTGGTGGCCTGCAGAACACGGACCCACACCCACCCCAACCCCAACTGACCACGCTAGGAATCTAGGCCTCATCCTGGACACCAACCTCATCATGAAGTCCCAGGACAATGCGGTCTTCTCTTCATGCTTACATATCCTCCGCGTGTTACATAAAATCTTCAACAGGCTCCCACTGGACACCAGACGTACCATCACACAAGGCCTAATCACAAGCAGATTGGAATACAGCAACACACTCGACGCCGGCATCCCAACACATCTTCACCGACTTCAAACAATCCAAACACCGCCACCAGACTCGTCCTTAAGCTCCTGCGCCAAGCCCACAACACACCACTCCTCAGAGAGCTCCACTGTTTCCCCACCTAGATGCATTGCCAGTTCAAACTTCTCACACATGCATTCAAGTTACTACACAACACGCATACCTCAATCACCGGCTTCACTTCCACCAACCCACCAGACAACTATGCTCAGCATCACTCTTACTCACACACACACACCGCACATCCACAGAAGCAGTACAGAGTGGTCAATCATTCTATTACCACGCCGCCAATCCCTGGAACAACCTTCCCAACACATCTGGGCTTTCTCCTCACTTCTTGAATTCTGCAAGAAGCTGAAGACCTGGCTTTTCAATTAGTCTTCTTTCGGTACCATCGAGACTGCCTGCACTGAGGCCCGGCCTCACCACATGCCTACTTTCACCTACTCAGCACCTGGATACCCTCACGGGTGACTAGCAGTGCTCTACAAATCCACCTTACATTACAAACGAGGGATTGCCTGAAGAAATGTATAATGCACTCACCCAAAAAGGTCTCTTTGTGCAGGTTATGTAGAGTTTCCTAAAATAGTAAAAGGTAGTCTTAGTTAGGGAGCAGTGTCGAGGTGCCAGTGAACCTTTTGCATTAATGACAGGTATGCTCCTGTGTGCGAGCGGATCTACACCGCCATCAGTCTCATCGGTTGAGGACTGCGACACTTGGTTTGCATTTTACTACTTAAAATTAGGATTTCACTTTCTACCGGAGAAACATTCCAGCATCACTTATTCTAACACACTAAAGGCAGCCATCCTGTGACATACTAGGACCCCACAGAGTATGAGTGGCAAAGCAGTTACACAGCTGCACAAATGGCTTTGCCTTGGAGGAGGACCGGTGCCATTACTTTCAAGAGGATAGAACAAAACACAGAGGGCTGGAAAGCAGTCACTGAAGGTTTATAACAAATAAGGACTTGAACTCATTCCATACAGGTTAAGAGGACCAGACGAGCTTAAAAACACACAAGTGAAAGACGGGTGAAGGTACAAACGTAAAAATAACTTAGTCTCGACCTGGTTGTGTCAGAGTCCTAATAAAACTCAACAGAAACCCTGGAGCAGTGATCTCGAAGCATGATGAGGTGTGGGCGTCAGAGGGAACGAAAGGTGTGTATATCTGAGACTAATGCAGATCTGTGCAAGCATTCAGAGTGCACCGGGAACAAGACGAGAAAGGAGCCAAGGCGCTGGAAAGATCATTTCTTTATCAGATGGGGAGCGGCGCTGCCGGAGCTTTAACGCAAGCGAAAAATCCGAACAATTGACATCACTTCTGAACATGCGGAAAAGCATCTTGCCCACATGTGCTGCAGTCATTACTGGAGCCCCGTCCAACGCAAGGCTTAGGAATTCTTCAAGTTCCTCCGTCTGTCAGACGGCACCGAGTAAGCCCCGTAAAGCGTCCACGTGAATTATTCCACAGCATGGATTAGGGTTTTTTTCCTTTTCGTTTGTGGAACGCTGCACGTCTTGGACAATGTGGATGTCACAGTAACCTTTTTCAAACATACCGAATACGGTCAGAGAGCGAACCCGGGGACATGTTGAAAGTGTGACGCGCCAGATGCGCCAGTCAGAGGCGGTTTCTTTCAGACAATGGCGAAAGCAGAAGCCCGTGCTAGCCTACGCCTCCTGTGTTGAAAATTTATAAACATAATATTTTCAACAGAGGCGTCATGTAGGGCGATGCGTCTCCAAGTCGACTACAATTACGAAAAACACCCCCAGACCAACCTGAAAATACAATAAGTTATGCAATAAAATAGGCAAGTGTTCATTTACAACTTCTGCTGTGAGGCACAAACTACACACTAGACACCCAATGATAGATGTAGAAAAAGTGATGCCAGGGGCTAGAGTTACTCTTTCAGGAGGCATTAGCCCAGCAGTAATACCCATTTCCGCGCGCAAAGTGATGTACACGGGAAACGGTTTCTCAAATGTAAGAGAACACCCAGCTGCATGAATGGCCTCGTTTGTTTGGTTTATGACATGTGGTCAAATGGAAGTACATGGGTTGCGTGTAGAATGGCCTGTAGTCCATTAGATTTCAATGAGACATTGCCACAGATAGGCCATATTTATGAGTCAAGAACAGCAGTATCCTATGAGATGGGGGAGGGGTTCCGGTGGGGGTGGATGGCAGGGGTTCAGGTGGGCGGGGTGGGTGGTAGATACCAGCCTGCCTAATTGCAAGTTGCATCGGGTGTGAATCCGCACCCAGTGTCTCATTCGGTGCTTCTGGGCACAGATTCCTCTAGCTTTCAGAGGAAGAATCTGTGCGCATTAACAGGTCTGTAATCAAGCAGGATAAACATGGGGGAATGGGCAAGGCAAATCTGAATTTCGCATCCTGCATTTGAGCCAGGAAAACATAATAGAAGGTGTAAAATTTACAATGGTCCGCTTGTATCACTCTCGTCCTTTCAGCAAAATGTCATCAAGGACTCTTATTTGAGCTACCAATCCTTCTAAGCTCTGAAATCCCTTTACAAGACATTACATAGGTACTAATTATCATTTAGTAATAATATGCCTTTGGGGCTTTGCTTGAAAACGTACAATATCTACCCACGGGAGAACTTTTAAATGCTTGGTTATGACAGATGAAATGCACTAGGCTATATGGTATTGCTATATTAGCCACTGACTTCCTGGCACAAGGTGCCATGGACTTTCAAGGACCTTGAATGCAAAGCTCCTCACCATCCTGCATTATCTGGAGCAGTGAATCACCTCCGAGGGATGATACCTCTTAGAACAAAACGACCGGGAGAGAGTAAAAGAATCCAACAGGAAAGGAATGAAGCTAGAGCTGATCTAAGTTTTCTAGAGTTGGAAAACCTCTCAAATGCCCCATCTCAAAATGAGTGTATATCTGAGACTCAACCTCTGATTTGAACTTCCAAACCCTGAGATAAGGCGCCTTACCTAATCTGAAACACTATCATTAGGCAGCTGGATTTTCTTTGAATTGTAATATTGCCTTACAAAGGATGTGCAACCTCTCCCAAAGGAGAGGAAACCTTAGCCATTGAATTAGATAGGAACATGCAGCCAATAAACCAGAACCTTGGAGATTTCGTTTGAAAGTGTTATCGGTTTCTGTGGATCCTAGTAGTGATCAGCAGACTCTGGAAAGCCAGCTCTGTGGAAGGTCTGAACAGCCTTTCATTCAGTTTAAGCTAGACATCTACGAACCGGTGCCTGGCATGAGAATATAGATGTGCGACAATTTTAGTTGAGAGTTAGAAAGGCAACGAAGACAAACAAATGCTCCTGTACTAATAACTCTTTCCACAGACCACAAAACACAAGTCTTTCTTAGTAGCGAAGGTAAAGGATATGGCAATAAATGTGCATATAATCTGTAGGCACAGTCAATCCCATGTCTGGAAAACTGGCATGACTATCTTCAAAGTTTAGGAATGAAGTAAGTGGTTCAAAAGAGGCCTGATATGTGGTAAATTCATTCATTTTATCCGAGTAAGATTAAACTGCAAAAGCCCAGATTGGTTCTATTAATTTTGATGGAATCAGCGGTTCAAAACTGACTGTCGGGAATCCTAAGTGTTTCAAAAATCCCCAGAGGGTATCTTCATTATGGAAGGAAGGCAAGGGAGATCAAGTATGACCTCCGCATTATTTCATAATATTGAGCACCCAAAATTACTGTGCAATGTGTCCACTGGTAACACACCTACCTAGAGAAGCTGGCTCGTTTTCCTACCCCAAGGTGGTCACATTAGGAGAATTCAATGCCCTGTGAGGGACTATCACATTGAAGATAGCCCAGCACAGAGCTTTCTGTCCACAAAAATCCATGTTCCTTAGAGAGATTGAAATAGTGCCTCCTATTTTTTTAAAGGAACTAATGAAAGAAATCACTTTTTATTACAATTGATGAGTTTACCCAGCAGGATTCATTTCTATACCCTCAGAGGCTTCACCTTGTTCAGCGCCTCTGTATCCCAGCCAACCACAGGCAATTAGAGTCCTGATGAGACCGTTTTATCCTTCCAAGGGTCGAAACGTCGTCGACAGACTTACAGACACACAATGTTTCCAAAAATGTGATACAATGATTCACTCCTTGTACTTTATACTGTATTGAATATAAACTGCCGTCTCTTTACTGGATCAACCAATACACCTTTAATGTTTATTTTTCACTTCAACTTTTCTGTTTCATTATTTTTTGGTTTTGGTTTGATTACACACCTGGGGACTACTTATTCTATTT
Organism: Calotriton arnoldi; assembly: GCA_963921515.1. Classification (NCBI taxonomy): domain Eukaryota; kingdom Metazoa; phylum Chordata; class Amphibia; order Caudata; family Salamandridae; genus Calotriton; species Calotriton arnoldi. Next base: position 2,139,294 of record CAWUFW010001636.1, read on the forward strand.
TCTTTCCTTAGTGTCCTGAAAGACATTCACAATTTTGTTGAAATAATTCTGGTTTAATAAAACTCAGTTCGGCTGAACCGTAGTTGTTTATAGAAGTACTGGCTTTTATTATTAATTTTACACAGCATTATTGAAGAATACTGGTAAACGAAGATCTGTGACAATCAAAAACTGACTACAAAATGAGTTCATGTGGACGCCTGTTTCAAGGATCACTTGATACCCCTGTTCGCATGGACATAAGGGTTGCTCTTGATTTTGTTCAAATACACTGGTAACTAAAGGCAGGCTACCGTTCACTGAAATGTAACAAGTGTGCGAAAGAAGGAAGCGTTGGCACTCTTGGTTGAAAATGAGGCAGACACAGTGGGTGACAAAACCATACTCAGGTTAAGCAGCAGGTACTTTTATTAAAGAACTAGAAGGCTAGGTTGTTTTTCTGATTTGAATACTGCTCCAGTCTAGCTGAAGTTTGGTCTGTAACACACCACACTATGACTTCTTGCATAGAGAAGAAGTGGGAAGAAATTGAGCCACTTAATAGTGACTGTGGAAAATTAAAACCAGGAAGAACTCTACTAGGGTTACAAGACAATGGTCTTTGGAGCATCTCTGGCTGATCTATACGTGTATTCTCAGAAATGGAGCTGACCAATGGCTTCTTACAGACAGGAAGTACACCCAAGAAAAAAGAATGAACACTTAGGAACAATTCTATTTAATAATGTAAAATAACAAATACACAAAAGCCACATAGCTTTGCAAGCTTGAAGAGTTTCTCAGGTCACAGTCTGGAGAAGGGTCAATTAAAGATTCTAGGGGCTGGATGCCATGGGCAGAGAAAGTTTGGTAATCCATTCACGATCACAACCTTTCTTACAAGGCCTTCCCAGGGATCTCACACATACCTCAGCAGCCAATGCCACCCAGGGCCAAGTACTTCTAGATAGTCACCACATCCCACATCAAAAGGTTATCCCTGCTCTGATCTCCCACTGTAATGCATGCATTTAAATAGCCACATAAATACCAAGCAAAAAAAAGGCATACACATGCAATGCAGGATATGTACTATCATATAGCATAAGGTATGCACCTATCTCAGGGCACACACTGTTAGATTTCCATAGCCCTCAAAGATACGTGGGTATAGCAGTGCCTCTAAAGATAAAGGGACAATAGACAGTAATCTCACAACATCCTGCTAGCTAGCTGTATTGAAAGGAAAAGGTGCTTGATAACAACTGACCTACCCGAGAACTTGCAGGGATTGTTAGGGGCTACCACGTTTCAGATTTCCAAATCACTACATACACACATTACAAGTAATTATGATAATTGGTATTTATTACATCCTAACCTATTGTAGCATACATGGATTAGAAAATCCATGATAATTATACAAATACTAGAAAATGCAAATGCTATTTCAGTGAAATAAACCACCACACAAAGAAATTATAATTCTAACTTACATTTGTTCTCAAATTAGATTAGCTATGTAAAACAGCCTGAAAATCACCTAACAACTATGACTAGGCACAGCTCCAGGGTTTGAAAATGGTCTTTCCCCTTCTCAGTGACACAACATGTGGTTATGGAGTTTTTGTACCTGGATACAGAGGTTGCCTGTTAAGAATGGCTTGGAAGACTGTTGCTAGGTGAGGGTGCATGGTGATGTAGCGGAAATTGCATTTTAACTGTAGGGGTGCATTATAATCACACGTGTAGAGCACACCCACATATAATCATAATTATTGTATTAACATGAAGTGTTAGAATCGTAAACTGTATTAACTTGAAACGTGATGTGTTTAGACCATTGAAAAGTAACAAGGAGAAAATCAACATAAAAAGTAAATGTAACTAGCAGAAAAGATTAATGTGAAGAACTCGTGCTGTAAACTGACAATTATTCATGTACTAAAGGTGTTTATAAACTGTGTCGTTTTACCTTTAGGTAAATGCATTGATTGAACATGCCTTATTTTCTATGCAATTCGTAAAGGCTCACATGATGTTTTCGTAATTAGCTAAACTTAGTAAGCCTGAAATGCAATACCCTGAAACTCTCGCTTTAGGATTAACAAGCCGAATTTCATGTGTGCAGTGGAATTTGTTTTCTCACATTTTGTGTTGCAGGTGAAAGAAACATTCTGTTAGCTAGAATAATGTCTTTGTGTACTAGTCAGGCAAGGAGAGAAGTTACAATCGTGTCACTTGAGTCGATAAAGGAAGGTTGTTGTGCTTCACACAGGAAAAGGCCTGGGAATCAAGGACAAATTGTGCGAGTGAAGAACACCGTTGTCCCAAGGAAAACTACCTTTAGGACTGTACCCAGGGTAGATGGTGTGACCCGCAATGAATCTTGGAAAAGTTACCTGCCAAAATGTGATGTAGGGAGAGTGCCCACTTCTTCTGCCTTCGGAGAGAGAGCATCTGAGAACAAGCTCCGTCTTGGTAGCTTTATGCTATATGACCCATTGACTGTGGAGAGACTTCTTAGGAAGGCTCCCCAGGCTGACACCTTTTATTTTTCCCTGAAGATGCTTAAGTAGGGATGTCACTTTAGTACTAGTGTAGGGATAGATTAATACTTTTCACTCACCAACCCTCGATGCAAGGATGCTTTTCACTCACCAACCCTCGATGCAAGGAAACTTGGACTCATGCTTTCTGATCCTCGGCATCCTGCTTCTTGAATTAATTGTTTTGCTTATGCTACATCATCTCAATTGGATACTTAGATTTGGCTTTATGCTGATTCCGATGTACTTTTACACTCTTGTCTTGAGGTGTATTTATGTTCAGTTATTTTTGGCTTTGTAATAAATCAACTAACCTTATGGAGGTGTCTGTGGTTATTATGTGCCCAAAAGAATCAGTGTAAACTGATTGGCAGTAATAACGAATTTTCTGGATTTTGTCTCTAGAACAGATCCAGAACTTATAGGCCTGGTCCCTTTCAATGGCAACATAGTGAGAGCATTTAGTGGCTCGCTCCTAGGACCGGTCGCTAAGTCACCTATGGCTGAGCAACGTGGCAGGTCAACTACTACTCTGTACGAGGACCCAGGATAAAATACATTAGAGAGCAGCTTACAGTGTTATTGGCAGAAAGCAAGTGGTGTGTACAGTTTTTCTGTTAGAAAACAACAAGTTATAATACCACTGTATGACAGTATAGCCACAAATAAAATACCCTATTAGGCCTCAAGGGATTATATCCCATGCAGTAGCGTAGGTAATTAGGGATATCAATTTGTGATTTTGATAGTCTAATTGATGGATGTACCCTCCTCCCTTGTTACCAGCTTCAGTGTAAAAACTGGAACGATATTTGAAAAACTCTCCCAGATGGAGTCAAAAACAGTACCATTGCCTAGAACAGTAAGGGCAGTAATGGTGCTGGTCAACACATTCTCTTAGACGTTCGTAGAATTTGCAATACTATCTGTCAAGGCTACTTTATAAAAGAAAATCTTTAGTGTGTATATGGTCACATGGGTGGGTATGCGTGTCTCTCTGAGTATATTTGTATTGTAAAGCTAATTTAAGATATTACATAAAAAAATGCCAGCATGCTCCAGTCTGTCTGTAATAAATCTTTTTGGCATCCAAGAAAGGATTTCTATAAATAGGTTGGGCTTCAGTTACCAGGATCTCATCCTCTACAGATGACATTTTCTGACATCTTATTGTTGCCTTATAGAGTTTACCTTTTAGGGCATCAAGGTCTTGAGTATCATTTTTAAATGGATTACATGCCCATGCCCAAGTTAATTTTTCTGGGCCTATGGAATTTAGCATTTTACCAAGTATATAATAGCTGATAGTAAGAATCCCAGTGGAGCGTCCATGTTCTTCAAAGTTATACAACTAAGGCTTAACCCTATCCGTGATACATTCCTTTAGATTCCAATTGAGTGTTTGAAGTCCACTCAAGTTGGATCTACCTAACAAAGCAGGTCTGCCAAACCAGCAAGAATAAATAAATAAATATATATTTTTCTCAATTCCGTTACTCACGTAGCAGAAAGAAGAATCACCCTCTCAATCGTAGGATTTTTTCCATTTATTGCATTAAAACGGAGTGACAGACAAACAGCAATCGTATTTCGGTCCCCCTGGACCATGATCATGTCTGCCACTAAGTTTGAATGCAACAAATGGAGAAAATCCTACGACTGAGAGTGATACTCTTCTTTCTGCTACGTGAGAAACAGAATTGGGAAATATTGGATCGCCAGAGCATGCATATATATAAATATATATGCGCATGCATGCTCTGGAGCTCCAATATTTCCCAATTCTGTGATATATATATATATATATATATATATTCCAAACGACACTCTTCCCTAAGCACTCGAGCCCACCAGCCAGTATTTCAAACTCCTTTATTTTCAGATGTCCATGGGCATCAATCCGTTACGCGTTTCGACCTCCTCTTCCGGTCTTAATCATACGGCAATGCTGAGTGGTTGAATAAACTTGTTTAAATACATTGTGCATAGACACTATGGAAGGACTTACACATGGGTTGGGCCAGCAAATGGTAATCATTACGTTTTAGTAACTGTTTAAATGTTAAAATATTGATGATCAGTGAGAGTTTTCAATATTCAGTACTCCGGTCTCCATTAGACCAAATTATGTTGCTAAAGTAGCGTGTTTAAAGATTCATTGTCACTGAAAAATTGTTTTCCATCGTAATATGTGGAACACATTAACCATGATGCTTTGCAAAGGAATTTCTTTTTCCGTGATGTTGTTTTCTGCCATCCATAATTATCAAAAAATGTGTTTTCCTTTGTCTCACCTCGAAGAAATCAATTTCATATAGGGCTAGGAAAAACTTGCAGGTCAATGTCAATTACGTTCACTCTGCATGTTTAGCTGTTAGAAAAATTGTCATTTCTCCTCCATAGACAACTTCGACTTCCAGACGTTTTATACATACTGGCTGTGCAGAGAGCATATTTTCTCCCCACAAACCCTGGCTGCTTAACAATTTCTCAGTTAATTGAAATGTAGCAGGCCTCCCGCTTCACTGAACAGTGGCCTCACCTTGCATTCTTCTTTTCCTTGAAATATGCAGCCGGCGGACATCCTTTTATCAATATATCCAAACGAAACATTTGAAAATAAAGGAGTTTGAAATACTGGCTGGTGGGCTCGAGTGCTTTTCTGAAAGGTAAGAGTTTGTCGTTTGGAATACATTGGCAGTGACGCCTGCCTACGAGCCCCGACCCGAATGGCAGGGTGTCCTTCAGCGTCAAATTTCGTTTGGATATATATATATATATTCCTGGATCACCATAGCCACGGCGAAAAATCAGGTACGGACCACAGCGTGATGGTTCAAAGTGCAGTGCTTTATTGCATAAGAGAATTTCAGCATCAAACAGTGAAACGGCAAGTGCCCAGCATGACTCGTTTCTACCGCGTTTCCACGGTCTTGATCACATGACGCGCTGGACCTATTACAACCCTTAAATAGTGTTAAAGTCATAGGTTGATGAAATTCAACCACACCCCTAAGCAATAGAGATAAAAAACTTACTTAACAGGCTCTTTGTCTAAAACAAACACAATGCTTCGTTTGAAAAAGATAGTGTCACTGCCTGAGGATTAAAAATAGATGAGAGATGATGAACACAGCGGAAAATTGTACTTGCTTGATAAAACCAAATTAATATATTTAAATATGTAAACAATATTTGACCAAATAGTCATTAAGGTTCCATCCTGCGATATATATACATCTCTACTTACTGGTCATACATCATATCCATTTCCCAAGTATTAATATCATTATTACTTGCTCCCAAAAAGTAAAGTGCAAAAATGTGCAAATCGTCATAATATGCCAGCTATAATCTATAATAGCTGGCAACATGAAAAAATCATGAAGCCATTGGCATGCCCAATTCATATGAATAATAAAGTGCAAATGCACAGTAAACTTATAATCAAGTGCAAAATATGGGATGGAAAAACACAGCTAAATTCTAATACTAGTACCATTCATATGGACATAAAGTGCCAGTGCACAGTAAACATACGACTAGTGCAAATCAGTAAATGACATCATTACTTGCAGTTAATACCCAAAAGGATACAGTACATGATGAGATCAACGGGGCCAAAATCAGTTTAAAACTTGTTTAAATCCAGGTAAAAACAAACAAAACCAGGTTAAAACCAAGTTAAAAATCAAGTAAAAAATCAATGCAAATCAGAGAAATGTAAACAGCCATTGTATAACCAGCCTATAGGAAATTGTGCAAGTCCTCTCCTGTGTTGAGGCCATTAGGCATCCTAGTGTCTAATAACAGGATATATTGGGACTCTAGCTGGCAGAGTTTCTTCTCCCTGTCACCCCCCCTGATTGATTTCGGTACTGAACCTAATACAGAATAACTCAAATCGTTAAGGTTGTTGTTCTGGACTAATTTAAGGTGTCGAGCAACAGGTTAGTTGGGGTCTGAGTTAACTACTGCACGAAGATGCTGAAGTATCCTATTGAAAACTTGGAGCTTTGTACTTCCAATATATTTGAGGTGACAGGTGCATTCCAATATATAGACCGCAAAATCAGTCCTACATGTATAATGGCCCTGGATCTTTCTAGGTTTTGACTCAAATGCAGTAGTATACTCCGTTATGTTTTTACCAAATTTACAGGCTCGACAAAAGCTACATTTAAAAAATCCTGTCCCTTTAGATAACCATGTGCAAGAGACAACCTCTGGACTAGTTCTAACAAGTGCATCTCTCATTGAAGGAGCACGTCTAAAGGTTAAAGAAGGAAGTTCTGGCAAGTTTGAGACAAGGTCATGTCTGTCAACACTATATGCCAATTCCTATAAATGATCTTCCTTATTTGTTTCTCTTGGCGACTGTGTAGTTATCAGTCTGACTGAGTCCATAGGTTCAGATGTGTTACTAGGATTGGTTGATATAGGGATGATGTTAGTGGTATTATCCTGTAAACATTCCTCTCTACTGCGACTGTTGGCCCTGTTCATTGCAGATTTTAAATCTTTGGTTTTGTAACCCCGTGCAGTAAAATGTTGGAAAGCTTCTGACTGGCAGAGTTTAAGATCGGTTTCAGAACTACAGATTCTCAGGAATTCCCCATAGGGGATACTCCGAATAAGATGGTGGGATGGGCACTTTTAGCATGGAGTACAGAGTTTCCAGCAGTACTTTTCCTGTGTAGCTTAGTATGTATATTGTTACCCTCAATGTATAGCTCTACATCCAAGAATTGCTCACACTTGTTGCTGATATGAGCGGTAAAATTCAAGTTAAGCATATTATTTTAATAGTTTCAACAAATTGATTGGCAGATTCCATAGACCCTCTCCATACCACACAGACATCGTCTATGAATCGCCACCAATGAAGAACATGAGCATCGTATAGAGTTTTGTGGAGGTTCCTGAGGACATGCTCCTCCCACCAGCCAACGTGTAAACACGCATAGCTGGGAGAGAAGCACGCTCCCATCGCCACCCCACGAAGCCGTTGGTGAACCTCCTCGTCAAACAAAGTAATTATTCATAAGACAAGTCTCAATCATTTTAAGGATCATTTTGTTATGTTCATACATATGAATACTGCGTTTGCCCATAAAGTATCTGACCGCTTCAAAACCATCAGAATGGTGAATGCTCGTGTACAGTGAGCAAATGTCCATTACAATAAAAAGACAATCCTCCTCCCAATTGACGGTTTGAAGTTTAGATAAAAAGTGGCCAGTGTCTCTAATAAAAGGGAGATTTTCAACAAATTCATGTGAAAAAATAATCAACATATTTGGACATAGGCTCTAAAAGACTCCTCTTAGCTGATATTATTGGTCTCCCTGGAACAGGTGTTACATTCTTATGGAATTTAGGAATAAAATAGAACACTGGAGTTATGGGATGTTCGTTTTTTAAATACATATATATACATATCTTCCCAATGGCGGTCGGTACCGGGTAGTTATAGTTAGGTCAGCTGTTACATAGGAAAAATGTTAAAGTGTGTTTCTAATAACTTTTGCCCGTTTGAAGAATCTCCACGAAACTTTTTTAAAATGTGTTACTTTTTGACGAGTTTGTGCATGGAAAGTTACAAGGTAAACCGTCAAGCGGTGGCCGAGAAAAAAGGGGGGTACTAACACGCAACATCCCCATGCATTTTCCATAGACTTCTTTAAGAAGGGCTACAGTAAAAACTGCTGAACAGAATTATACACAATTTGGAAGGAAGCTAGATCTTGATCTGCAGATTGTACTTGTTTTGATTTGGAGTAAATCTGTTCAGTAGTTTTTAAGATATTGTGGTTCAAAAATAATTGTATATCTGGGCGGTTGGGTCTGCATGAGGCTCAAGAGTGCCAATTTAAAAATGGAGGGTTCTGATTGGCCCAGTGAGCTTTTTTCCCCTTGGGCCAAATCACTCCTGCGCGAGCAAGCACTCTGACTGCCAGCAACATCAGAAAAATGTTGCTGGCAGCTATTACAATACTCAGGGCTTTAGTCCACTGTCCTGAAGTTATGAAAAAAAACATAAGGAGGAAGCGTAGGGATACCATTCCACCCCTCAGGCCCCATCGAGGGGGGACCCAGAAGGACGCCCAGGGCCCCAAAAAAAAAAAAAAAAAGAGAATTGGCAGTTTCAGCCGTGATCCTTCAGGACTCCAGCGAGGTCGTAAAAAACACAAACCAAAATGGTGGATGGGGCCACTTTCCTTTATTAATGGGAAGGGGGCATGCAGCCCCCCCTCCCCTAGCCATTATAGGACTTGTAGAGCCCTCCCCAGGGCCGAAATCATGCAATATGAGGAGAAGTGGTGCATGCCCCCCTCCCTCCCTGGGCCGTCGCAGGCCCCGGGAAGCAAATCCCCCTGGGCCGAAATTTTTCAAAAAGGGGAGGAAAACCATGTGGCCCGGGGACCCGATCCCCTGGGAATGACTCACTAGCTGGGCCCTAGGGAGTCCAACCCCGGGACACATCTGTTTGCCTGCCTACACCAGCACAGGCAGGGAAACCTGTGTTTGCTTCCTCTTTGTGGAGGCATTTTGGAATCTCCCGCCATGCAGGAGCAAACAAACAGTCTGCTCCCAGCAGGTGGGACCTTTAAAAATGCTCCCACCAACTGGGAGCAGACTTTTGATCTGTTTCCCTCCTGCAGTGATGCGGGCAGGGAAACAGATCAAAAAATTGCTCCCGCCTGGAGAGAACAGCATAAGTAGCTGCAATGCCAGCTTCTGTTGCAGGCCGGAAGTTAGCTGGAGCCATGGGGGCCCTGGGGCACCACCCGCGACAAGTGTAGGGTGGTTGCACTGGGTGGGGACCCACCTTTAATATGAGCCCCTGGGATGGGGTCCCCAGGGCTGAAAACTCTTGGGAGGGGGTTGTGTGGCCCCTCCACTTTATTTTAAGGAGTGGCCCTGGGGGATGGGGTCCCCAGAGCCTAATATGCATCGGGGAGGGGGGGGCATCTGGCACCCCTACCCTTGAAAATAAATAGGGCTCTGGGGAATGGGGCCCCCTCCCCTTTTTTTTATAAGTTTTGGCCTCAGGGCTATAATGGCTAGTTGAGAGGGCACCTTTAGCCCCCCCTTTAAAAAAATAAAATAAAAATAAGCCCTTGGGGATGGGGTCCCCAGGGCCTAATGAGGCTTGGCAACAGGGGTCATGCGCTCCCCCTCCCCTTTAAAAGAGATATGGCTCCGGGGGATGGGGTCCCCAGGGCCTTTTAAAAGCTCAAGGAGGAGGGCCACTTGGTTTCCCCCTTTAAAAAAAAGGCCCTGGGTAATGAGGCTCAGAGAGGGGGCCCCGCTGCCCCCCATTGAAAATGCATAGGGTCCTGAGGGATGGGGGTCACGCAGCCCTCCCTCCCCTTTACAAGAGATTAGGCCCTGGGGTTCCAAAAGCCTTTTAAAGGTTCGGAGAGGGGGGCCGGCGGGCACCTTTATGGGGTCCCGATGGCCTAACAAGGCTCGGGGAATGGGGCCACTTGGTCCTCTTCCCCTTTAATAAAAAAAAAAAAAGGCCTTGGGGAATGGGGTCTCCAGGGAGTAATTAGGCTCTGGGAGGTGTGGCCAATTGGCCCCCCTCCCCTTTAAGAAACATAAGGCCCTGTGGCGGTTTGCTGCATAGCCTGGCTGCAGGCTAGTCCCTGTGGTCAACCCCAGCTGTGCACACCGAAAGGCCGTGCGTGGCAGCGGGTTGGCTTTACATATGGTAATAAAATATTACTTTACGTTTAAAAAAAAAAACAACTGCAATTCACTGGGAAAAAAAACCGATTAAAGTAACGTTATAATTAGTTGAATATGTCAGAGGCAACATTAACGTTTTGAACTAAAAAAAAAACAGAAATTTACCAGTTACAGTTAGCAGAGCTAATTACAACCTGTGCCCCGCCATGCACTGCTTATGACCTCACATATTACATTACTCATGACATGTTCTATGACATCATTTATATCACTGATGACATCTGAAATTACATCATTGCTGACATCACTGATGACATTACTGATGACATCATCCAATGAGTGTGTTGGTTTGATTTATAGTTTACATAGTGGCACGGAACTACCATAGTACCTCTTTATCTAATTTTGTACAGCCTGTGACCAGCTAATGGGCGTAAGTGTTTACAAAACGCATGTGCTCCTAATACATTATAGCTGTGTACAGGCACTGAACACGTTCTAAATGTTTGCATTGAAGAGCAACCCTGTGTGCTGGTGACAGTTGACAACTTGTGTTCAAGCATGTTCCACACAAGGTTTTAGGTCCTTAGAAAAAGTTTGCAACAGGTCAAGGATTCTACATACAACATACTAAGTATTGTAAGCAGCCTTGAGACAGAATCCGCTCGGCATGACAATTTCTACGTAACATACAAGATTGTGTGCCCCAGGTACTAACCTATATAAACATGCTTGTTTTGCTTCAGAAGATGGGCTATCTGTCAAGTTTTCACCAGAGTATGAAGGCTGCAGGGAGTATAATCTTTAGCACCTACAGACAATGCTTATTTTTAGCGAATAGTGTCTGTTTTGACAAATGTTGCATAGAGTGTAGACTGTTCTTAGTAGTTACGTTTTAATACTCTGTAGTTCATTTCTCGTGACAGTTTCCCCGTCTGCAAAAAGTGTGGTACAATGTAGGTTCGGTGACTGTCAGGGGTTGGATACAGATAAAACCTGTTTATAGTAGAGCATTCGTTTTGGAACAGATGTTGAGTATTTTTAGGAACTTGGCTTTATCTTAACAGTTGTATACATGCTGAACACCATATTCAATGAGGGTTTCTCATATCTATGGTTGATTGTTAATGTGAACTAGGCTGCCCAATAACTGTATGGTATAGGGTCAATATTGCACATAACCCATGCTTTCTACTCCTAAGGGAGTTGTATATGTGATGGCATTAATGATGTCTCATTCTTTTGGGTTATTTTGTACTTACTTTCAGGCCTCTAATGCCATACTAATTTATAGAGCAATATGCAAAAAAAGAAAGCTTGGATGAGGTCATATGTAAGGTAATAAGCAGTGACTGACGGGGGCACCTGTTATAGTTAGCTCTGCTAACTATAACTGGTGAATTTCTGTGTTTTTATGAAGTTCAAATTGTTAATGTTGTCACAGACATTCGCCTAACTATAGCGTTACTTTAACCTTTGGCTTTTCAGTGAATAAATACATATATATCGGTTGTTGGTGAAGTGACGTAAGGGAGCATATATATATATATATGTGTGTGTATATATATATATATATACACATATATACACAGACCTATATACATATATACACACACACACACACACACACACACACACGCACGCACTCCACCAGTGCAATTGTTACTTTGCTAATGCTTCTTTTACAGGACAAGCCATTAAAAGACTCCTAGTTATGTTTTTCTATACGATGGAAAGTCTGGTTCTGCAGTGCCTTCGGAGGGAGGCAAGCTTTAATGCATCCCATAAATGATTTTGCCTTATGCGCAGACAATTGTGTGTGATGATCCAAACCCTATATGCCCACAGAGAGTCTAATGCTGTCAAATATGTTGCCGTCCTAACACAGGCAGTACTTCGAAGAACAGGTAGTTCATATGCAGGACAAACATCAGAGAGAGCAGGATGTGTGTGCTGGTCACAGAAACTTGATAACTTGGATAAGGCTGTGATAAAAGACTATGGCCAGAGCAAGTGAATTGTACTGGTGTCAGGCAATATTGCACTGGTTCTGGGCAAATGTGCAGGGAAATCTGCAAATATTTCCACTAACAACCAACGCAAACATTATGTTTGCATACTGGGGACTGTATAAACAACATTTTACTCCATCTGTTTGGAGAAAATATGTATTTAAACCTTGAACAAACTTGCATGACCTCCAGTGCAAATCGATGCGTCACCGGTGTACTTTTTGCGACATTGATTTGCGGGCTATTCACCGCCGAGCAGTGTTCCAGTGCTAGCATAGCTGAATCACACATTTTATGGATAACACATACTCAGGCAATGTGTGCACCAAATAAGCTGCTGTTAGTAGGCCATAGGGTGTGCTCGTTAGACAATAAAAATCACCTCACTGACCTTGTAGGTGTATTCCCAATTAAGAACGAAATTAAAAAAATAAAACATTTTGTTTTCTTTCGGCTTGGTTCATATTTATGAGAAAATTGCCCGGATGCAGTCAAGCTACAAGAGGTGAACTGAGTAAAGCCATCAGGCATTTCACTTGAGGGTGTAAGATATACCATGAGGTGGAAAAAGTTCTATTCCTTTTCCAGGCTATTTACAATTGAAGGGAAGTATCGAATCATCGCAGGGGCCCTGTTACCCCTTTCTTGAGAGGAGGCTAAATTTATGAGACACGTTTTTAGGTCAAGCATGTCGGGGGCGAGACAAGCAGGCGTCCATCTTAGAACTGCAGGCCAAACGATGGCGCGGTCTGTCAGCTGGAGCGAGAGGAAACATCTCTGTCTCGGTGCAACCATAAATCCGCATGAAAACACTTGTGAAGGAGCCAAAACACAGCACACACCGGCGAATGTCTTTTACATTTCCTCTATAACATTAGCGTCTTGAGTTACCCAAATTGCGTCTAGGTTCCTCTTCTTTTAAACTATTCACCTTCTCCAGAAAAACAATTAGAGCAACATAATCTGGCGACTCTTCGCATGAGATGCTGTTAAATACTCCGCCATAGCCTGGCGAGTCTTAAATTACAAGACACAATGGCTTTCCCGTGACCTTCAGAGTGGATTCATCGACTTGTATGGGCAGCAGCCCGTGTGTATTAAAAGGTGGAGCAATCAGGCAGGGTCTGCACACAATCACACAAACATCAAGAATAGTGAAAATAAACTAATGTTCTGCAATCCAAAATCTACATATACGTCTACAGCAGCCAGAACAAAATAGCCCTGCAGGAAATTCCAGTTCACTAGTTCTGATGATATATAAAGGATCCACCTCTGGCATATTAGTGTTTATACGTTGCGCTACATATATCCAGGGCCACTGGAATTATGGGGCAAGGGAGGGGCAAATTATACAGCAGAGTTGAGTTAATTATACACTATAAAAAAGGCAAATTATGTGGCATTATGCTGCAGATTTTGTGATAGTTTTACTTCATTATTTAGTCATTTTTTAAAACTTGTTAACGCTGTCTGGGCATTAGTTGTACCTCATTAGTACCAGTTAAACACACAAATATAGTACTAATCTACAGAAAGCTAAGCAGTCAAACTTTGAAAAGGACCTTCAACTGCGCGGCAACATGGGTCGCTGCATTTTTACAAACATTTGAACCATTTGAGCTAGAAACAAACTTTTTCATTAAAATCTGCAGTTTATACAGCAGATGATGGATTATGTGGCAAACGCAGCAAATCGTAATTATGCGAAAATCGCCGCGGTTGCACAATTGCATAATTCCAGTGGCCCTGCATATATCCGGCCCGACAAACTAGGGGAAATTTTTCGGTTTTAATGGAACCATCACCTAAACATTCTAGACATTCTAGGCATTCACAAATCCTTTGTTGCTTAACCTAAGAGGAAAACCATATCAAAAACTCAAGAATAACGATTTCTAACATTACAATAAATTAGTAAGAACAGCATCACCTATAGATATTTGTTTCTGAGATTATATTAACAATGGGATAATAGTACTAAAATTAGAAATGTCTTTTTAGTGATATTTTGAGATAATAGGAGTGCGCTGTAAGAGGGATAATACTCAAGCGACACCAGGATTTCATTATATAAGATATGAATCAGCTCAATATTATCAGGCGAGTGTACACTGAAACTCAGTGGAAATTGTTTGAGATAACTACTAGCAATGATATCAATTTCAGGATATTGAATATATATTTTCTACATGGCCACACAATATGGAGATTGTGTCTTTTTTAATTCTAACATGTGTCATATAATGTACATAAACAGTTCTTTTTCTGTTTTACGTCATTTCAGCCCTGAAGAAGCAGCATGTATCTCCGTGAAACGTGTTGGCTGAAAATATTGTGTTAAAAATGAGCCAATGGTAACTATTGTGGTAACACTTTGTAATGATATGGAACATGGTCACTGGCTGAAAATATTGTGTGCTAAAAATTTGTAAATTGTATTAGTGGAAACACTCTGTATTGATGTGGAACATTGTTATTGTCTTTGGTAGAAATTTGTGGAACAATATTTTCTGAAAAATGTTTTTTGTTTTCTAAGCGAGTCTGGAATAAATTGAAATGAAAAGTCAATTTGATATGCATTTGTTAATTTGACATATTACTGTTACTATTAGCTCCCTATAAAACCTTAATTGTGTATTTCATGTATCGACTTAGCAGGGCACCAGTCTAGTGGATGAGCTTGCGCAGAGACAGTAGAATTTTTGACCATTATTCAATGTAAAGCAATGATTGTAATGCACTTTGCTTGTTAATCTCGGGTACAGGTGACTGCAGCAGAGTGCAGGTTTCCTTGTTTTCTAATAATTTTTATCGAGTAAAAAAGAAGCCTGCTTGAGAATTACAATGGCTGAGTGATGTGAGATCTCCTAATTCAGTTTAAGCTCTTTAGAGCTACCAGCTTCAGAATGATAGAGATGGCAGCTCTACTACACTCCTAAAATAATTAATAAGCTTTTCTCATCTTAGTTTAATCGCGGTTTCAGATGCTAAAACAATGGGTTGGGGGACTTGGAACATGTAATAGCAACCTGCCACAGCATTTCTTTGGTTTGGGAAGAGCGGTTTTCTTTTTTTTAGTCTTTTATTTGTGAAAGAATCTTGTTCCAGACCCATTTACCTTTTTGTTTGGATATATTACACACCATAATGACTTATCAAGTGCAAAGAGAGACATTTTATTTTTGCTTCATTGTCTATTGCTCAAACACTGGAAATCTACGGACATTCCTTTCTTCGTACAATGGCAGGCTAAAATGGAACAAGTTAAATTTCTACAATTACCATACAACAAAAGGAATAATAAATAGTTAATGAGTACTGCAGCACTTCAGCGAGCCATTAAGCAGCAACCATCGACCCTCCTCATCTTTATAAACTTAGTCAACCAAAAACCCCATGTTTCTCTATTAGAATGCCAGCCCCCTTTCGTTGAATATCGGCAAAGGAGTAGTATTGTTGGGAAGACTGATCCAACAAATTCCTGGCTAAGGGGTGTGTCTCTTGGATAAAATTGACCTCTCCGTGTACGTTCGTAAGGGCCTGTAAAAACCCTTGTTCCCTTAGCTAGGGAGTTGAGACCACTGCAATTGAATGATGTCAATATAATATACTTACCCGTGGCCAGAGCTTTTTTTTATTGTGTGCCAGTGACCCGATGGATCCAGCCTAGCATGCCACCTGTGTAGATTTCATTAGTCTTGTGTAGGGGAATCTGCAAGCAACTGCCTATTAGCGACAATCTATGGTCCAAATGAGTGTCAAGAAGAGTTCCTCCACCACACTACATAGACTAATAGACTTGGCCTCTGGCCCCATATTGGTGGGAGGGGATTCAAAAATGGTCCTGGATGGAAGGATTGCTCAATTTACAAAAAGAGGCACCAAAGATCCTTAGGCAGCGGGGTGCTACTTTCTGGGCAAACTGGGATTGGTAGATATTTGGTGTCGTCTACACGAGAAGAAGAGAGACTACTTCCATTAGTCAGCATTTCATAAATTTGCCACAAAAGCTTTCATGATCTGTGTCTAGAGGGAAACGGACATAGGGGAAGTACAGATCAGGTTGGATCACTAAGATAGCAGTTAAATGAATATCCAGTAAGGGATAGGGTAACTAAAGATGCACTAAAAACCCAGATCGAAAATTACTTACTCCATAACAAAACAGGAGAATTCACAGCAGCAATGATCTGAATTGTGTGAGAATCATCCTCTGAAGAACCATAATAAAACTCTCTCTAAAAAGACATGCCGTCACATAATACACGACTGGGCCAACAGACTTCTAGAGATTATCAAAGCTGAATACTCTCGAACACAAATCTAATACAAATATTATGAAGGGGGTAACAAGGTAGGGAAACCACTAGGGCCAAGTGGCAGAAAAGGTGTATCCAATGACACATTCTAGTTACAGCCCCAGAAGTCACACGTAGAATGGGGGAACGCAGCAAGTAAATAGAGTTTGCATAATTCTTTCAGGCCCTTTACAAGGCTGAACCAGTAGATTAGATATCTATTGAACAATGTCTGCAGAGCTCCAGACTTTGAAAATTAACCACAGATCAAGTTGCCAATATAGAAGCCCCGATAACAGCAGAGGATAATATTTTAGCCATAAAACGCCTTAAGCCATACAAAGCCCCTGAAAATGACAGGTTCTCACTAACCTTCTACAGGGGCCACTGGTAGACCTTGCTCCCACTAACAACAAATAATTTAATGACCTAGATAAGAGAGGTGCTGTCATGCCACCCATGACGGAGGTGGGGGTGCCAGTTCTCAAAAAGGGGAAAGGCCCTGAATACCGTCTCCAATAGGCCCATCTCTTTACTGAATGTTAACATTAAGATATGCTCTAAAATATTTGCCAACAGATTGCAACACCATCTACATAATCTGATTCATCCGGATCAACTGAACTGATCCCTAACAGAAGGATGGGGGAACAACATGAAAAACGTCCTACAACTCATCAAAATAGCTAACAAATGCAAAGATTTCATGCTCCTGCAGTCCCTTGATGCGAAGAAGGATTTTGATAGAGTGGAATGGCCTTTTCTGAAAGCAGTGCTGAGGGACAGGGGAGCAGGAGATCAGTTCATCCAGATGGCATTAGCAGGATACACCAATTCGACTGCAGTGAGAATAAAGCGGGGCACAAGACAGGCTACCCCTTGTTGCCCCTGTTCTTTGTCCTCTATCTAGAACTGCTGGCCCAGAGATTTCAACTCAACTCATATAACCAATGTTAGGATGTTTCCAATCTCATACACTATTTTTCCAACTTTCTACCAATTTCATCCTTGTAATTAACATTCAGAATCCATGACATCCCAATATGGCGCCCATATTTTCCTTTCAGACTGAATAAACACCATCAGAGGCATCCTATCCTCACATAACTACATAGATATATTTTCTTTAAATTGGTACTACATAGCCTTGATTCACACTATTTTTTCTGCAAACTTAAAAGAATGTCACCTGCCATCAATATCTAATTCTTTATTATTGACCCTTACAACCCAGGACCTTCAAAACGTAAAAGGCACTCACATCATCATCTGACATCACTTAATTTTTCTTTTTAACATCCACAAACACGGGTTCAACCCCAACCTTCTCTCTTGCGTCATTTAAGTCATGCTGTTGGGTAAGTTTAACAGAATGCACTTTAACTTTTTTACTACAGATAAGGACTTTATCAGTTTGATATATGATTAGCTTTATGAGGAACAACATTTATAGATTTTGAATGTGCAAGTTCTTTTGCGATATAAAGCTTTTCTGGTGACTATATAATCAATTTGACAATAACAATAGTTTACCGCCCCACTTCTCCATACAAATAAGTTTACTGCCAGCTTAGTAAATGCAGGAACTCTAATATTTTTTTTAAAACAGACTTTTTGCTATAAACGTACACATTCTCCTATTATTTCCTCGCTTTTTGACAAACTGTAACAGGATTGAGTTAACTGTCCACAAGACTTTATATTCAGCTACAATACCCTTTTCACCAAAGGTAGGTCTTTTTGTACGCAATTCCACTGACATAACTTAAAGCATCTGTGGAGGTCTCCCCAAATTAAGATAGAACAGACTTGACCTAGCCCATGTCCCTAGAATTATTGATATTTACTTCATATTATTCATCACCCCTTTCTCACTATAGGATCTTATCAAGGACCCCTTCAGTCAATGTACTTTGGCCTTATTAAGAGCTATGAGTTTACTCAGGCACACTTACAGAAAAAATGTCTTCAAATCCAGGCCCCTTTGGTTCACTTTATAGTCTCTTAATAGTGGATCTGTTTATTCTTCACAGTTTCAATTGAAAAGGCTGATGCATCCCCTTAGTTTTGTCCTACATAACAATAATCAACAGGCTAATAACCTCGATTATCCAGTAAGTCACACCTATGGGTCCCCATTTACAAAGGTAAACTTGCACTTTTGTGTCAGTTTACTACTTTTCGGTATTCATGAAGGCAAACAGACCAAAAGCCTAACTTTACTAGCAGTAACTCACCTTTGTGAATACCGAAACGTAGTAAAGTTAGACTTTTGGTCTAAGTTTGCCTTTGTGAATACCAAAAGTAGTAAACTTACACAGAAGTGTAAGTTTACCTTTGTGAATCGGGTCCTATAATTAACATTTTAAATACTTATTCATCCCTACTTTAGCAACATGGTCCCGCTTTTTTCTCCTTTAGGACCAAATTCTCCATCATCAAGGACAGGGTTCAGAAATAACCACACCTTTTTCATGGTAAACTTTGACTATATTGATCAAAACGTGAGTGTATATATATATAAATATATATATATATTTTATGTCAACACTAAAGATTAATATGGTATGTTAGCATGCAACCACCTTCATCTATTGCACTTTACCTACATTTGTACCTCGCTTGTCACACTCCTGAATACTCTGCTCTACATTACTCCAGACATATGTTTTATTGGAACATTTGTATAATTATTTTCATGGTTAATCACTGGTGTTTAACTATAACAAGAACTTTCCTTTAAAGCAACAAAGGATACAGAATTGCCAAACTACATAATTGTTTTTACCTCGCTATGTACTTTACAAAAGTGTATTCTTCACTATGAGTGATGTCAACAAAACTAAAGATGTTCTCAACAACTACAAACGATATATATATTTTTTTAAGTTAGCAGCCTACAGAAAGTTCAGTTATGTATGAAACCATGTTGGCTGTCTTCGCTGGATGAGTTATTGATCTAGATTCAATCAACTAAATTAAAAGATCTGTGTACGGCTTGTATTCATTTGATTTAAGCTGTAATAATTAGATGGAAAGGTAGGTTTTGATTCAATTTAGTAAGCTCTATGTACTGTATATGGATTTATTGGGTTCATGATTTATGCACTTAGGTACAAAATATAACTGTACTAAATACTTTGTATTCAAATTAAATTACAGATAGTTAATCAAATTTTTGCATGGGCTTTTTTTTGTCACAATTGTTATAATTCAGTTAGTACTGAATGAAGACTGTCTTTGGTGTGCTACAAATCTTGTTGATATTGTTTATAAGAATCCCTTGGGTTTATTGGTTGTTGCTCCTAGACAGCAAGGAGTATCGTTTTGCGAGCACCCAATTACAATATGCAGGGGCGGTGCGTCCGTTGGGGCGTAGCCCCCCCGCCCGCAGCTCCCTCGGCGTCTTTGAACCTAAGGTTCAAAGATGCCGAGGGAGAACTGACAATCATGTCAGTCAGCATGACGTCGGACCGCCCACCCCCTTCAGAGTCTGAAGGGGGTGGGCGGTCCTGCGTCATGTTGACTGACATGATTGTCAGAGGGACCAGGGGCAGCAGGCAGCACTGCAGCACAAGTGCGCATGAGTGGGGAAGGGTACCGAATTTTCGCGCCGTGCCCAGTCATGCGCACTTGTGTTTGCACTGGCTTGCGCATGCCCATTAGGAGAGCGAGTGTTGAGCAAAGGCTCAAACCTCGGTCTCCTAATGGGCAGGCGGGCGAGAGGTAACCGTGCGCTAAGCCAATCCTGGCGCTGCCAGCAGCGCCAGGATTGGCTGAGAGGGGCTATAGGGCAGGCACAAACGGAGTCGGACCTGAGGCGGCGCGGACGGCGGACCTGCTCACTCAGGTAGGATTTCCTTTTTTTATTTAAAAAATCCCCCGGCCTCCCCCCACCCCCCCGAGCCGTGACTGCGTGTTGCAGGGAAAAGTATATATAGAATAGTGAGGATGCAACACGTTCTGCAGTGGTATGTTTTATTTTGGGTGCTGGAGTAAGGCAGGGGCGCAGTAGTAGATGTACGTCAGCACATTTGTGGCGTATTCAAAGCTGCAGGAAGCTTTACAAGTCTGTGTTGGGCAGTAGCATTAGGGGATGATTCTGGGTGCTGGGGTATGTTTTATTTCGGGTGCGGGATTAAGAGCGGGGGCGCAGTGGTAGTGTGTTAGTATCCTGTACATTAGAGTTGCAAGGGTGTGTCCCAGGTGTGTTGTTGAATGACACAAACAGCATCGCCACATCTTTTTACGTTCCTTTAGACACGTCTGTGCATTCATTGAGTACAGTGCAGCAGGGGTGTGCGTTGCGGTATAGTATAGGGACAGGACAGTAAGGGTCTTACTCTGGCGGCAGGAGTGTTCCTTGGGACTTGGATGGCAAAATCAGGGGGTCGTGTAGGTACAGGAATGTGTCCTCTATTGAAAAACAGCAGTGGGGTTGCATTCTGGATGCAGGAGTATGATTCGCGCTTAGGGCGAGATAGGAGTACTGATTTTGGATCCGGGATCTTATGGTATGTGCTGTCACTGACTTGGGGGTGATTTGGTGTAAATTACGTTCTTTTGTGCTAGGGTTTTTGATGGCCTTATTTGAAGCCGATTTGTGGCGCAGGAGTGTGTTGTGGTGGACAACAGTCTTGGCACATATACTGGAGTATGTCTTTTTCGGTGCTGAACACATTCATGTGGTTGGGTATCCCTTAATCGGAAAGCAGTATTGTGATTGGATACAGGGTGCCCGGTTATCTCTTCGGTTGAGATGGTGGGCAGCAGTAGTGAACAGCAGCATTTGGATTCATAGAAGAGCTTGTGTATCTACTGTGCTTGGTGTAGGGTTGCATCATTAGGGGTTTGCTTTGAGTATTGCATTAAGAGTAGGGTGGCCAACTGGCATGGGCGCAAATTCAGGACGATGAGTGTAAACATTCAGGACAAAGGGTCGAAATGCAGGACAAAAATTCAGGACAGGAGGTCAAAATTCAGGACAAAAACTCGGGACAAAAGGTATGCTTTACAGACACATCAGTGGATGCAGGGCTTTAAGTGGGATTAAAAAACTGGGGGGTCTCTCAAAGGGGCGTGGTCAATGTAATTAAGGGCGTGGCTTAAAAACACATAAGCTAAAAATCTGTGTTTAGCACAGTGTGCCGCCCGACTTGTATTTTGCTGTTCCTGTCATTGCGTCTAGATATGATACAACAAGTCACATCATACCTACAAGTCAGGACTATTGGCTTTGTCAAAGGTTGCTAGTTGCATAAGATAAATAAGCAGCAACTATGGCTTGTATATAATATTGAAAAAGGTTCCACTTAAGCCCTGATGACACCACGATAATGTTGCTGCTCCTGAGTTTCAAAAAGAGAAGGGAAATCCAGAGAGAAAATGACTCTCTTTAAAGGATTTCCCTTCCTCTACAACGCTCACCACGCGCACATCAACGTGCCTGCTGTCACTGCAGTCCGGAAAAAAAAAACGGACTGCCTGTGCCAGGGCACAAAACAGAGCCCAATAGAGACCCGTTTCGAGGCCCCCATAAAAAAAACTGCCGGTGCTCAGACCCGGTGAGACCCGGCCCACTTAAAGCCCTGAGTGGATGTCATGCAATAGCATATAAATAAATAGGCAAAAAACATAAGTACAAGTCACTTCTCCTGCCCGGTCAACTTCTCCTGCCCCGTTCACTTCTCCTGCCCCGTTCACTTCTCCTGCCCCGTTCACTTCTCCTGCCCCGTTCACTTCTCCTGCCCGGTCACCGCTCCTGTTCATGCCTAATCACCGCTCCTGCCCCATCATTTTTCCTGCTCCGTCACTTCTCCTGCCCCGTCACTTCTCCTGCCCCTTCACTGCTCCTGTCCGGTCACTGCTCCTGCCCGGTCACCGCTCATGCTCATGCCTAATCGCTTCTCCTGCCCCGTCACTTCTCCTGCCCCGTCACTTCTCCTGCCCCGTTCACTACTCCTGCCCCGTTCACTACTCCTGCCCCGTTCACTACTCCTGCCCCGTTCACTACTCCTGCCCCGTTCACTACTCCTGCCCCGTTCACTACTCCTGCCCCGTTCACTGCTCCTGCCCCGTTCACTGCTCCTGCCCAGTTCACTGCTCCTGCCCCGGTCACTGCTCCTGTCCGGTCACTGCTCCTGTCCGGTCACTGCTCCTGTCCGGTCACTGCTCCTGTCCGGTCACCGCTCCTGCCCGGTCACCGCTCCTGCTCATGCCTAATCACCTCTCCTGCCTAATCACCTCTCCTGCCCCGTCACCTCTCCTGCCCCATCACCTCTCCTGCTCCGTCACCTATCCTGTCCTCTCTCCTTTCCCGTCACTGCTCCTGCCCCGTCACTGCTCCTGCCCCGTCACACTCAGTGAACAACATTGGCAAATTACACAAGGCCTCAAGTTCCCCACAGTACTCTGTTTGGGGAAAGCTCCTCTGTAATCACTAACTACGATCTACTGGCTCCAAGTGAGTCACTGGCCTTCGAGGCACGCTCGCACAAGATGTGCTAAAGGCAGATGGCGCATTGTCATTCGAAAGGGGATAATCAGCCTCAGTCAGAATGACAGTGGGCCTGTCCACAGTCTGTGCGAGCTCAGTGAGGGGCCGCTGCAGCCTCTGGAGTTCAACAGAGAAGTGTGAGCTTGCCCCTGAGAACTTTTAATCTCTTGGGACTTCTCGCAGGGGAACAGCACAGCTGGCTGTAATTAATCTCAATATATTACAGACAAAAGGCGTCCGTAAAAGGAATGATTACGGATAACGGACATGACACCAAAATGACAGATGGTCCGTGAAATTTACAGACGGTTGGTCACCCTAATTAAGAGGGTTGGATTTCGGGTGCATCAGTATGTCATTTCTTTTGCTGAGTTGTATCAGAACTAGAGTTGGGTTTCGGTGCAGGAATAAGTGGTGTGTTTTGGTGTTGGTCAGCATCACGGAGTGGGTTAGGAGTGCAGAAGCAGGTCTGTTGTGTAGTAGTTGAATATCAGCATTTTAGTTGAATTTGTAATGAAGGTGTACGTATTACAAATGTAAGTCAGCAGGGATGGATTAGATGCCAGTTATGTTTGGGGTTTGGGCAGCTTTAGTGGGGTGCAGAGCTACTGTATTGTGGTGGGGCAGAGTTGAATTAGTGTGGTGTGGCAGCTATTTGGAATGGAGAACAGCTGTGTTGGGGTGTTCGTCTGCTGAATTGTGGTGAAGGACAGCTGTACTTCCATATCGGAGATGGATGACTGTAGGTAGTCCACTGAAAATATAGAAAAGTGAGGGGTGTCAAGGTCAGTACAGCGTCTTTGAAGTGGCAGCCTGCTTTCAGTTCTGTCCGAGTACTAGTAGTGAGTGTCTAGAGCTAAGTAATTATCAAAAGACCGAGTAAATGTTCCAACTTTACCATATCTAAAGGGTTAGTTAGTGTCTGTCTGATGTTATGTACAATTAACACATTTGTACGTATATCTAGAAAAAACCCCAAAGAAAATATATGTGAATGAAGTCAATTAAAGGCAAAAGTCTTTAAAAGTACTTAAATGTGAATATGTATAGGCAAATGTGCAGGAAGTGACGTAGTAGCTAATATAGGTTGCCACTACCAGGTGAAACTGAGGGGAGACAGAGTGAGGTGGTGAGTCCTTTGGCAATTGACATAAAGTTGGTAACATCACTGTTTCTCCTCCCTCGTGCTTGCTGTAGGGTATCAACGATGCTGACATAGTGGTATGGATTTCTCTCGTTTAAAAGACCGCTCCAAACCCCCCATTGAGAAGGAAAGATACTTTTTCGCAAAACTTGCCTATTTGCATGGGGATTCTGTATTCCATTAGATCTTGCAGAGCATCTGCTTGGTGTCTCCGTGTGCCTCATGGAGAATAACCGAAGAGTATAAATGACGCAAGCATTCACCCACTGGAAAGTCGAGATGTTCCTCATAGCATCGGGAGGGGGTGTATTCACGAGGCGCTAAGGCATACACAGACCAGTTAGACGCTACAAGTGTACCATTAATGTTTCCTTAGAAATATATGCGTTCTGGATTCTGCATATAACCGAATTGCTGTTGTAAATACTGCTATGGCACCCTTGGAATCCACAGCAGTCCGTCTAACAAAATCGTATCGGCCAATCACATGGCGCTCAGCAGAGATGGGATTGTTTCTAGAGCTACACATGTGATGTGTAACTGCAGACCAAAAACATACTAACGTTATCAGTCGCACGACGGACAACTCTGGCAGTCCCGGTGGATTTGAACCAGCAAGTTAACAAATGCATACATGTCTGCAGTTCACATGTATTAATAATCTTTACTTTGAAACAAGAAAAGGATTGCAGCTGAGCAGACGTTTCCCTTTGTTCTTATAGGGAGCGAGATTTTCGTTAGGTTGCGTTTCAGAAATGCACCACTGTTGTTTATCTTGCCCTCTTTTTGGTGACGACGTAATTTTCGTTCAGGAACTCCCCTTTTCGGCGGCGCTGAAAGGGCTGCTGCGTGTCGAAGCCGTATTATAAATGGTTTGGAGCCGGCTCCACCGGGGAGAAATGGGGGAGGCCGTGTTTATTCTGAACCAAAGGCCAATCAAGTCCAGGGCTGGCAGCGCGGCACTTAGGAACATGTGCATCATTACAAATTGTAATTAAATGGATTCCCGCGGCACCAGTAATGATGCTTTAATGAAGTCTTCTGCAAGAGCAATCGGTTTGAAAGGCAGGCAGCAGATGAAGAAGAAATGATAACATTTTGGATACGCAGCGTTCGGAGGTTGCTGTTACTGGCGCACTGAAGGATGGCTTCCCCTGGCAGGCAGCGGGGCCCCTCTGCGAGGATTTACTGCGGCTGAACTAGAAGAATGTTCTTGCAGTGCTGCCATTGAATATTGGTTGCGTTATATGTCAAAAAGAGCCTGGCCATTTCGATTCATGCAAGGGTTAACATATTATGGAAGGTGTAAGCAAGTTTAATAAGAGTTTGAAGTAACATGGTTTGGAACATTGATTCATAGAAGAGTAATGTGGAGCAAACAAATGCAACCTATAGAAACGTTTTCCAACAAATATTGATCTAGAAGACTTAAAGATGCAAATTATGAGCTGTTTTAGGCGTGAGTTCTTGCTGCAACATAGGACCACGCGTTTTGTGATTTGGGGCCTCAACCAATAGAGAAATAACTGCACAGCCAAGATTAATTACAAAATGTAAAATATATTATTTAAAGAGCATATTAATTCTAGGACTCAGGAAAGGAATTAAACATTACTTTATAAGTACGATTAAAATGAGATGAAAATGTTATGCATTTTCTACAAAGGCAGTTTTGCATTTAAAACATTGTAAAATTGAGATGTAACAGCATGACAGGGTTAAAAATGATTTAAATTATTTTCACCCTGTTGCCCGTCTTGGAGATCGCCCACACTGCTGTGCTAGAATTCATGACACCAATAATCACCCAAAAATATTTTAGCCTGAAGTACACGTGGCATGAATCAAATACCGTGAGACTATGGAATCCATCCTCACTCTTTATTACTTTATTAAAACCTATATATAATTGGTGTTTTTCACGGTTTGGAGATTTTCCCTATCCATGATGGTGGAGGCATGTGACACATTACTTTCGGTTTAAGCCCCAGCAGAGACAGTATATAATCAGTTCAAGCCAGCTCCTCCTTACCTGGAAATCATGCATCTTGTTGGGCTTCTTTGCTAACATACCAGTTGGCACTCAGCTTCCCGCCATGCACATGTTTGTTGTGTTTGGATGCTCTCAGTGACCTTGCTTCTTGCCTTTCCCCTCTACAACCTCATTCCTCATCGACAAGTTTAAGAAGTCCTGCTGATTCATTACCGCCAAATGTCCTTTGCTTCATTACTCAAGTACTCATGTTGAGAGTAAAGCTCCACCTCTAGTCTACAATAGTCTACAGTGATGAGTACATATCACAAGAATTACCACTTGCTATTGTTTAATATGCTAAACTGAGGGAGACATTAAATGTACTGTGTTCTGCTATAGGTGATGAACTTGCCACAAAGAGAATTTTATGGCGTTCCGGAGCATGAGTTGTGTTTGAGTGTTGCTCCCTTCTTTATTCCTTTTTTTGAGTTTCCTTTGGCTCTCATTCATAGTATATGTACAATTGCTAAGTGCTTGTATTCAGGCACTCATGGAGGTATGCCATGAGTATTCGCATCCACCATAGGAAATCCAGACAGCAGTAATTTTCCTGGGAGTTGAAGGTGCCAAAACCAAGGCTATAACTGGTATCCAAATAGACATGCCCGAGTTCCCTAAGATCCCTTGTGTTTACTGAAATACAGACATAGATAGAATCAGGCCCTGGGGAAACGGGGGAGAGAGAGAGACGGTAAGGGAGGCATACTGGAATGTACGTTTGGATGAAGACTATTTTGCTGTCTATAAGCAAAAAGTAAAAGCATTGAATAACTTTTAAATTGGAAATTTAGCAACTCAAAGTAGGTTCAACTCACGAGACCACTGACACAAATCTATTAAATCTCCCACCAAAGACTCACCAAAGACTCCGGATAGTTACCCGTGATTGCTGGTCCTTGTTTTGGAATACCTTCTACTCTATTTAAAGGTATTTTCTGTATTCCTGGTATGAATGGCTCCAAACTAAATGGTCAAGAATGAGTTCTGGTGTTGGAATATGCAGAAGGGTTCAGGTTTGTGCAGTAGAATGTGATGAGTTTTCAACTTCCAGAGAAAATATAGAGAGGACATGAGATGAGAGAACTCTCTTAAGGGCATACTTTTTGAGGAGGCCCTCTGCTTTTGATTGCAGTGGCTCAGTTTATTTGGTGATTCACAATTCCAATCATGGGTAAAACATGGCTTGTTGAACATAGATGAGATGTACTTGCAAATTGTTTGATTGCATATTGCATTTCAGGTTTTCAATTTGACCAATCCTTTGACTTCTTACCAACGAAATATGAGTGTCTTCCTGGTCGAGGACACACTGCTTTTTCTCTTATCTGTCTTGTATCAAGACCTGCTGGACTATGGGGTGAAAGAAAGCTTGAATAAGCAGCTACCTATGTTATATGACATCTCCTTATTAATGTAATAACTGCACTTTCACAATTGCTTTATTAACCTTCCTGCTTTCTCAAATTTGCTTGAAAATGCACCATTTGTCCACTTTTTTCAAAATTTTCTCAGGGGGAAAACCCCCCCGAACCCCATTAGGTTGTTCGGGCTCGCTCGCTATGCTCGCTCGCTGCGGTGCAGTATGCCAATAATTTTACGCGCCCCACCGCTTTCAAATGTCACCAGCCACCACTGACAATATGACCTCTACTTAAACATACTCTGGTCACATATTTAAGATGTGAGATTTATATTATCCTACTCTTACCATTACGTTTTATGTAATCATACGTGCATCAACCAATTCCACAGCAACAGATCATATTGAGCACCTGCCACTTCAGCTCAGAGTAGGGAAAGAAGCATCCAGTTGGTGCTGAGGGGAAGGCCATCCATCTTGGAACCCAGCTAAATCCACTTCATACGTTTCCTTTAAAGACAGCAGCTCCACCCAACTGCCCCATTAAGAGCATGTGTACGTGCTATATCCTGGAATCCTGAAAAACCCAAGCTACTCTGAGACAAAGAATTAGTAATGTACAAGAAGCTAAATTATTACTTATTTATTGTAATCACTTCAAGAACTACTGAACCAATGGGCTCACACATGCCCTGGCAACACAAAATTTCTGATCTTTTGGCTTTTGCTGTGCTTCCTTCTAGTAAGGACCGTGAATCTACTTCAAATTGTTTAGTTTGTAACCTGTCCTTTGCGCTTGTACCGGGTTCTGTATCACCTATGTGTTACGTGCTCACTTTACCAGATTAGGGAATACATTCTATGTCAAGACTGGAGAACAGCATATGCATAACTCCTTTAATGACACTCCTCATAACAGTACATTTGAGAGAAACTATAAAAGTATTTCAAACTCGGTCTCTCAAAAACACAACACTGCCCCATAACATTCCATAAATGTCATTTTTTTAATGCTGCTACACCGACAGATAAGGAGTTTTTTGGGGGGCTTTTAGTTGTGTCCTACTGTACTCTGAAAAGTGAAGCTTGTGTGTAGTGAATGGATGTTTTATCATTGTTTTTTTGTTTTTACATTTCCTTATATATATCTGTTTACTGGTTGCTCCCTAGTGTGAGTCATACTGGTTAATGATAGGGTACTGATAATAGAATGTTATAGGATCTGTATACCACTGACCCCATAATAACAAATTCTCTACACTGGGATATTTACTGAATTTCTATGCAGTGACTGACCTTACACAATTGCTTTTCTTATAGTAGCACTGTATATGGAACTAACTTTTAGACTCAGTTAAAACTATGATCTGAAATAGTCAATGGATTTTAAGTAGCGTATCCCCTACCTTGGTGAAGATCTATCAACCAATTATACAAATACTCCTAATATACTAACTAGCATTTGCAAAACATGTCTGACAATGGCATGTATTTTAATAAATGAATACAGTTGTTGACATCTGAGAAGATTATACATTGATATTGTCTATAATGAACAAATGAAAATGAAAATTGCGAGACTACACAATCACTAGGTCACATTAAGTGGCAACACGTGACATTTCCAAGTGTTGCGAGTCAACCAACCACTTTTCAAGTAATTATGAATACAGTCTGTGTGACAAGTCAGAGGCAAGTGCGGCAAACATAGGATATACAGAGAGCCTAAGGAGAAGCTCTGCAGCTGTGTGTAATTGGTTTGTGGTGGCTATTATCGTCAAAGATGGCAATGGCAGGAGCATTATTGGCTGTCACAAGTACTGAAAAGTTTTACATTTCAACCACTAGTAAAATGGCACAGGTTCAGACTGTATTGTTCATTGCTACTCCATTTTAAGCTACCGGTGGCTTGTGGTTTTGGGATTACGTCTATTTTTCTGTTGATAAATCAGAACCATATACCGAGTGTCACCATATAAGTACTGTTTGGAATGGAAAGAATGGAGGGTGGCTATCACTCACTCGATTTTCATGACGTGGGCAATGAGGCATTAGGGAGTTGAAGTCTTGCATTTGGGAACATAGTGGCACAAAATTCACAAATAGCCTTGAAGGGGTGACATGAATTTGTGGTTTTAGGTAATGTGAGATGAATACTGAACTACATGGGTCTGTCGGTGTAAGTTTCTTAATGCTAGATTTTAACTCTGGATGGACTGTGATTTAAATGTTCTTAAATGGCGTTTTTAGATTTTAGTTTACATGGATCAATATGGCTACATAAGTATGGTCCATTCAGGTACTTAAATTGGGACGGGCCCAGGGATCAAATAAGAGCATTATGGCATACCATTGATCATAATCCAAGGGAGATGGGATGAGAATGATTTATCCTTCTGCCTGGGCGTACAAATTGGAAAATGCTGGCTTCTGTCCGGGATGAGTGCTTTGAAAAATGAGTGGCCCAGTAGGGATCAAAATTCCTTCTGCAAGAAAGCATTTGTAGATCCAGTCTTTGTTATCTCACAAATGTATGCCAGCGTTATCCAGCTATAAATGTAGGTGACTGTTTTTCATTCAGGTGTCAACCTCTATCAGTCTTTCTTCGAAGTTTACGGTTATATACACACCCAGCTGGAAGTTTACATAACACACACTGAAAAGAATCTGACAGACTTCACAGTCCAGGTCTTAATTTGAAGATATTTATGGACCTTCTCTGCAATCCAAGTTTTACATTTTGGAACGAATCAGAGGTGCTATTTTCATCATGGTTATTCTGCAATATTTCCACTGTGCTCACAATCTCCAAAAGTACTTTCACCGCCAGCATTTGGGACAAGGGCCGGCCGGCCTCAACAGCATGAAGCACCACTAATTCTGTTGACATAGAAAGATGACCTGCTCTTTTGCATGCTGTGCAGACTTTGAAATTGATGTCATTCAAGAAAACCAGACAAAAGGAAGAGATTTTTTTTTTTTTTTGCCTTTGCAACCAATTTATCATTTTTGGAACATGTGATTTCTCAGGTTACTAGAAAAGTTGACATTTCAAAGTGGAGAACAACAAATTAAGAGAATAAATCAAAGTGATTAATGATAGAAAAAACCCAAATCCTTATCTAAGGATGAGGGTTTGACACTTGTCTACCATATGAGGGTTGTTTGAAACCCAAGTGAGGTTGAAAACTTAAATGTGGGTAAATCTACTGTTCATAATTATAACATTAAGAATAGATGCTGTAAAACACTTATGTGCTTTATGGTAACAGATGTTGCCACTGCTCAATAGTGCCTAATTTTCCATCTTACCAAGTAAGAAAAAGATGTAAATCAGAGTCTGCCCTGTTTTGATGGAACTTGTTACCATCCATCAGGCTGCACACAGACTTTTGCATCAGGTACATTACTCAATATTTTTATCATTAAAAAAATAAACTAGCTTTAAGGTTTACAATGTCAATGAGATCATTGTGTGACGAGAATTGTTTTATCTCCTAAATCTTTGGGGGTCTATATTTAAAGGCAGAGGGGATCTTTCTCCGTGTTAAATGCAGGAGAACTACAAAACACTTGATGTGGTCAGTGGAATACCTTCACTTCTTATGATTTTTAAACCCCTTGGCTGCTTAGAGAGCGACTCTGATGCCTCTGGAGCAGAGCTAGACTAATAGCAACTACACTACTATGATGCTCTTCTTGCTTGTCTCCCTAAACGCTATCACGCATTCATGAAGGCGAACACTGGTTCTGCTGCCTACCGGAGATCAGGGGTTAGGACAACTGAGCAGATTACTCGAACTTTACTTGCTCTCCAGCAGGTTCAACTCAATTATTTTCAAATTAAACTAACTGCATAACGTAGATGGTCCCAATCATCATCAACCATTCGACCTCTCTATGAAACAACATCTTTGGATGCTACATTTTCCACCTTTGGAAAAAAACTTGTTCTAACATTTCATCGGTATAGGAAAGCCCAAACCAGCTATATGTCTTATCAGCGAAAGGCCCCACACTTTGCATTTTCTGCTCTACTGCTGTGCTTCCCAAAGCTTTTAGATACACAACCCACTTTTTAGCATGACATATTCATTACACACCTAGCTTATTGGACATGAGGTGGGTGATTTTTTTGATGGAGCTAAATCATCGTGTAGCAACGCACTGCCCTTTACAGACCGCACATTTTCTATTGAAATGACCACTGAATTTGTACATACAGTTTTACCATAGTGCACACAAACTATAATGTGTGGAAATCAGGTTTCAGGGAATATTTATCATTTGTGCATTACCAAGAAAAAGCGTCTTGATTTGTTTTTATCATATTAAAATCTCTTGTTTCAATTCCACTTCAGAATTACAAAAAAATGTGCTTCATTTTTGCTTTCTGAATTGCTAAATGTGTTCAGTTCATTTACTGGCATTTACATTGTTTTTTGTGTTACAAAAAATGACACCATACAGCATTTCCGTATGCAATCTCAGTACCCTAGCAAGACTTCACATAATTCACTTTACTTTTGGGAGGGCACAGCTTGAGGAAGCTAATTCTCTACTTCTTTTTTTCACCGGGTAGGGAGCAAAATAGGGAAAAAAGAAAAAAAAGTCCTCATTTGTCAAATAGACAAGATAGCACAAATAAAAGTGGGTGGATCTGTAAACAACTTATTCTACTGGCACTCTTTCTTTAACTTCAATTAAACTCCTAACGTGGAATGTTAATGGTTTAAGGGTCTTAAGTAGACAGAAGAGAATCTTCCAATATCTGCGCCAATCTGAGTTTGAAATTATCATCCTTCAAGAGACTCACCTAACATGTGAGGAATGGAAATGCATCTGTGATAAGCAGAGATGGATTGATTTCTCCTGTCACACAACACAATCTTGTTATACTAAAGGAGTAGCTGTTATTATTAAGCATGTAGCTAGAGCTACTTTAGGTGAGGTTAAGGTGGACTCTTAAAGGGCGTTGGGTCATTTGTGATGTTAAAATTCAAAAGGAGTGGTATATCATAGTTGGTTATTATGGACCCAATATAGACGATGAAACCCCTTTAAACATAATTCATAGCCACTTGATTCAATCTAACTATCCTAGCATAATGGGGGGAAATTTTAACATTCTTTTGAACCCAGTTCTAGACAGGTCTAGCGGGGGGAAAGTAGTCTCTTCAAAAATGGGTTCATTTATAAAAGTATTGATGAGGGACCTAGGTCTGATAGATATTTGGAGGGAAAAATACAAGGGTTTGGGTGCACCGTCGGATTTTACATTCCACAATAAAAAGTACGGACATTGTTCCCGTATTGATTTCTTCCTGATTGACTTAAGATTGCTGAAGTGTACGTCATCAATTAGGCACGTCCCAGAACCCCTCTCCGGTCCATTCTGCTGTTGCGTTAGTTCTCCAAATGCCCAAATGTGAATCTACGAGGAGATGGACCTTTGATAGAACACTCCTACTAGATCCCCTAATAATTGCACAGTTGAAGGAAGAAACACAAACTTTCTTCAACATTAACTTAAACTCTGCCTCATTGGAAATTATTTGGGATGCATATAATGCATTTATTAGAGGGGTTGTGATAAGTTTGGCTGCTAAGAAACATAAGGAGACTAGGAAGTTCGTACGGAAGTTGGAGGAAGACATCTTTAGAGCAAGATTTGAGTGTGAATCCCGCCAGAAAGGGCAATTGGATGGGGAGGAAGGTAGAGAGTTAACTGCTAAGAAGCAGTTATTAAAAGACCACCTGGACGATATAATTAGGAAAAATGGGAGGTCAGTAAGCTAGCCAATTATGAATGTGGTGAGGGATGCGGGGAAACTCCTCGCTTGGAAGTCCCGGATAAATCAAACTAGGAATTTAATTAAAGAAATAACACTAGACTCAGGAGAGACCTCTTCAGAAAATCTGAAAATAGAACAGGCATTCGAGGTTTTTTCCCAGGACTTGTATACAGAAGACCTAGTGGTCTTAGAGCCGCAAATTTAGAACTATATTGAGGATATACCGCTCCCTCGCCTCATAGAAAGTCAAACTAGTCGGTTGAATCGAAATATTGATTTAACAGAATTGAAGATCGCGCTGAAACATTTAAAGAAGGGTAGTGCAGCGGGAAAAGACGCCATCCCGAATGAATTTTATGTGGCGTTGGCTGAAGAGATCGCCCCGGTTCTTGTGACTCTGTTCGATAGGATTTTTTCTGAAAACAACCCAATCCCCAAGTCATGGGATGAGGCCGCGGTTTCTTTGATTCTTAAACCAAATAAAAACCCAAAGAACTGCGAGTCATATATATAGACCTATCTCCCTGCTAAACTGCGATTATAAAATCTTTGCAGAAATTTTAGCAGGGAGGCTGAATTTGGTAATGAGTTCCTTGGTCCATTTCGACCAGAAGGGATTCATCAGGGGTCGTCAGCTTCACGAACTAACGCATGAGTTAATCGGGGCGATTGATATAGCCACTGCCCATAATCAGTCCCTCTCGATTTTTGCTTTCGATGCGGCGAAGGCTTTTGATCGAGTGAACTGGCCTTTTTTAACCTATATGATTCGACGGTTTGGGTTGGGCGATTATTTTGTTAGAGCCATTAAAAACATCTATAAAACGCCCACTGCCAGACTTATTATTAATGGCAATCTCTCTAAATCAATTAAGCTAGAACGGGGGACGAGACAGGGATGCCCGCTATCCCCTTTATTATTCAATTTATATATAGAACCCCTGGCTTGTAGCATTAGGGCTAGTAATATTTTTACGCCTTTCAGATGGGAGGTTTGGGAGAAAAAAGTCGCCTTGTATGCAGACTACTTGATGATCTTCTCTAGCGATTACCCTGCTATCTTACCCTGTCTGGAGAAAATACTGACGAACTTTGGAAGGTTTTCAGGGTACTTAATCAATCCTCAAAAGACAGAGATTACGACCTGGAACACACCTGTAAGTACAGTTACAACAAAACAGCAAATCCGTTATCTCGGCATCCAAATCACTCATGATATTACTAAGACGGCCTTGGTAAATTTAGACCTTAAACGGAAAGAAATGGTTTTGTTATTAAATTCTTGGAACAGTCTTGCATTATCTATTTTAGGTCGTTCCAATCTAATTAAGATGTCAATCTTGCCAAAGTTCACTTTTATTTTTAACACAATCCCTTTATCCTTCGATCAGTCCGCTTTGAAAAAAGTACAAGGGTTAATAAATAGTTTTCTTTGGGCTAATAAGGGGGCGAGGATTGCATGGCGGAAGCTGAGATGTTCAAAGGTTGAGGGGGGTATTGCTAGTCCGGAACTCCGCTTTCATTGTTTTGCCTTTCAACTGAAGAATGTAAGACCTCTCCTATTCAATTCTTCCTGTTTTCCTCCTCTATTGTTAGCCATGTCTAAAAATACCCCACAAGGGGGCAATGGATGTCTTTTTAAGTTGGGGCACCCAAAATTTAAAAAAAAAATTAAACTCAAGGTTCTAAGTTCGGCCTGTGAAGTTTGGTTTCAAATCAGGAAGATCCTGAAGATTTCTTATTATAGTGCAGGGGCCCCCATTTGGAATTCCCCAGGTACGCCAGTCTGCTTAAAAGACAGTCTATCCACTGTATTACAGGAGGAAAGTATTTTGAGTTGGGGCCAACTGCTTCAAGGGAATAAACTCCTCCCGTGGGACGTGCTGTACAATTCTACGCACCAAAGACTTGCAAGATTTAAGTTTTATCAGCTATCTAGCTGGGCCTCACATTTCGACAAAGGTGAAGGAGCTAATGTAGAACATGAACTTTCTCTTTGTGGCCCACTATTTCAACAAAAGGAGGTTTCTAAATGGTATTGGCTTCTGATCAAGAGTGAACCCCCCTTAGTACCTATGGAGGAGTCCTGGAGAAGAGACCTGCCTTCGACCAACGTAACACACATACGGCAAGTATCAATGCGCACTTTATGAAATGTGGTCAAAGCTGCCTATCTTAAGAGGAACCATTTGTTCACACTCCATAGGGCATACTGGTCCCCGAAGAAGTTGGCCAAACTGGGAGGTGTTCATCGAAAGGTTTGTACGAAGTGCGATTTTGATGATGCGGATGATTTGCATATGTTTTGGCAGTGTCCTTCTATCCAGGGCTTCTGGCAAGACATAGGTAAGACTGTCTCGGAGGTTCTGGGGCGAGAGATTAAGGTAAGCTTAAGTCTGGTTATATTTGGGGTCCTACAAGAGGAGTGTGTTGCTTATAATTTGTCTAATTCACAGGCTTCTCTTATTTGTGTTGGTCCTTCTTGCCAGGAGTGAAATTTGCCTGAAATGGATTACACCACAATCACCAGTAGTATTAGATTGGGTTGCTTCGGTTAGGCGCATTCATAATTTAGATCTGGCTGGTTCAGCAAGGAAAAGATGCAAAATATGGAGGAATTGGGTTGATTGGGAGAATATGGTTTGATATAATTTATTTTGCTATTTGACTTCACATACATAAAAGTCCAATGATTATTAAATAAGTGAGTGCGGAGTTAGTGCATTTATTTTGTGGTGGTGAAAGGTATCCACCCTCTACACTTATCTCTATTAGAATCTTGGCAACTGGTTTCGTTAGATCCCCAGAGGGCCTAGCAACCTGAAGGTACCATCATATATATACGGGGATCCTTGAATAAACCCTTGGTTTGCTTAAAGATTTCTCACTTATTTATGTTAAATGAGGACAAAAAAAAAAAAAATCACTTTACTTTTCTTTCTCTGACTGGAAAGCGAGAGGTGTTTGTAAACTCCATTCCCAATGTTAAAAATATAAGCAGCAATTCGTCAGAAGACATAGCCTAACATTTGACCTCGATCATTGATTCGTAGCAAATTTGACAAGATAGCATTATTTGCTAATTGGGATGATTATGCCCTGGGTGGAGATGGCGCTCTCTCTGAACGGTGTATATTTAGTTAAATACGTATAGAGTTAGGTGCCCAGGGAGGAGGTAATCATCCAACACCCCACAGTTCAGATCCACGGATCCGTACAACAATAGTATTATCAAGCCCTGGCACTCATATATACAGTATCATAAGTAAAAACTTTTATCAAAAGAACAAGCATATCAAAGTTAAAATAGTTTAATATTTTCTTGTAAAGACTCCAGCCAACACGGGTTTCGTCGCTCGGGACAAGACACCCGCGACTTCTTCAGGGCTGGAAAACATACATAGAACAGAGTATAAGCCCATGCTTTCGGGCACAATTGTTCCAATTAAAATAAGTGCATTACATGTAATCCCAACAATGTACCGCAAATCAATCCACATAGTATGTACATGGTTAACAGTGCACACAACATTATTCAGTGCAGATATTATAGCGTGTGTCATAACCTTAATACAATCCACATCAGATACAAGTGATTGATACTGTCTGACGTGGTTCACCAACCGACATTATCCTCATGAGGTTTAGGGGGTGGTGAGAAGCGGAGAACCGGAGGTGGGAAAAGATAATTAAAGGGTGCATGTTGACTCTACGTATATGTGCATAAATAAAGAAGAAAAATCTTTGAGTACTGGATCAGGTCCCAGGCCTACCTTAATATGACTGGCCCAATATTTCAAGCCTATAATATATATGAAAATGTATGTTAAGTGTAGACCTAGCATAAAAAGCCATATATCCATCCACAAAATATGACCAGAAAAACATACCTTCTGACTGGTTATACTTCCGTCCCAGCCTAAATATGGCTCGGATATATAATGTATGAGTAAAGGGTGGTGTCCTAGCAATATCTGTAAAATGAAAACCGCACATTAGGACAAGAACGGAATAGTGCTTATCGTGCATGATAATTGAAATAGTAGCTATCCTAGGTACACATTCGTATTAGTTTAAGACAAGTGACGATAATCTCCCAGTGTGATCCCTTTCAAGGTCATAGCTGAGTCTAGAAAGAAATAGATACGTCAAACTTGTTGATATTATTCCAAAGTACTCAATATCATTCTATATATAGTGAAGTATTATCATATCAATCAACGGAGGAGGTGCAGAATATGGCAGGGTAACGTCCGTACGGGGCCCGGTGACGCGGTAATACAAGCGTGAAAGCGCCGTTTAAAACCACCATAGTAAGCGAATCAGTGCAATTATGCCTAGTAGTTGAAAAGACCCACAACCGGCCAGTGTGTTAGCAATCTCTAACACTTACCAAAATTGCACGATTATATTAAGCTTTGTGCTTAAATATCAGGATGCGTACTCCAACAGCCGGTGGCACGCTGCAAGTAAAGATAAAAAACCAGAAATCTATGGTATGAGCAATAATATCTCGTTATTAAAAAGGCGATTAAGTTCCTTGTTAGCTTATCTACCTGTATATTGCAGCGTCCACGCTTGAACAGACCTCGGCGCCTCAGTATGGCCGTAATGAGTGAAGGCACCCGGAAGTATCATACTATAAATGAGTCACGTGGCTAGTACGCACAATACGTAAACTCAAACGCCAAATGAATCCGCCATATTGGGTGAGTGAAACTACCCGTGTCACGGCTGCTAATTTTGACACTATGATGTTACCATTGAGGAACTACACCTCCAATCCTTTTATTTTAAATAATATTATAACTGCACAATAACTACAACTAATATCTTAAATATCCATATAACATAATAGCCTATATAAATCCAAACATATCCGTCATGTGAATCCTGAATACATGCAAAAAATCCACTTCTATAGTCTGTCTAAAAACTCTTAAAACCTAACTCGGAACAGTTACAGGTTCGTAGAGTTAGATCCACGAGTCGAGTATCGCTATAAGTCAGAGAGACCTTCATAGCATCCCAGGGATTGCTCCCCAAGACTATTTGAATAATAGGATGAAAAATCACTTGTCTATGCTCTGAATATTGGTAATAAAGTACGAGAGGGAAATAAACCCTAAGGGAAAATATAAGGGACAAATGGTCCCCGTATATTAACCGCGTTAGTGGTTCAGCTGAGGAGAAGGGGGATATATGATATGTGAGAGCAGGAAAATCAAAGTAAGTAACAGAATCAAGTGTTATATGAGTAAGTATAATATAGTTCGGCTTCACGTCAGACCATATCATGTCCCGTGTAACAGACCGTGTGGTTAGGAGCATTACCTTGCAAATGCCAAGGTATCAGAAGACATTTTTACTCCAGTGTTGTATTCATACGATGCCCTCCATGCGTGCAACATCATTATCCATCAATCATGTGGTCAGTCAGATGTACACACAGTATACTACAGTGAATTAATAATTGTAAGGATCATTAAACAGCTTCTACATAACATAGTTCAGTACATACGTCATGCTAACAGGGTACATTGTTGACATTATTGGACCCTTGTTCAACATATGTGAGTTCTCATTTCCATAATTCAGTCCCCTAGGAAATAGTGTAATTCATGATCTGTGTTCATCCCGTGTTCAACCGCTTGAAGCTTCATGATCCATAGGGCCTCCCTGCGTCTAAGATGTAGTTCTTTATTACCGCCCCTCGGGTCCATGTCTATCTGATCAATCCCACAAAATGATAGTGTTTTATATGTCCTTTGTGCTTGGCATTCATTAATGTGAGTGGCAGTAGAGTATCTGGGGTCATGATGTTTAATGGCCCTCAAGTGTTCATAAATTCTCTCTTTAAGTGCCCTATTTGTACTTCCTATATAGAAGTAGCTACATTTGCATTTAATCATGTAAACCACATAGCGACTGTTACAATTAATCATTTGTCTGATCTCATATTGTTTACCTAGATGACTCCGAAATGACTTGGTGTCGTCATTGCCAAGGGGCAAATTTTACAATTACCACATTTGTGGAAACCAATGCATCTTTGTGTAAGCCAGTTCGATTTCGTGGTATGTTTTGGATAACTTGGACTAATCCACGATCTGATGTTCTTGCCACGTCTATAAGTAATGAGAGGTTGCGCTGTAATATATTCACTCAATGATTTGTCGTTACAAAGTATTCACCAATGTTTTTTCATACTGTTCCTAAGGGTTATTGACACCTCATTATAGTTGGTGATCAGTCTGACTTTAGAGGGGTTTTGTTCTTAAATGGCCTGTCTTTGAGAGTGTCCACTCTCTTAGTTCGTGTGACCTTTTGTTCAGCCATATTAATGGTTTGTATATCATAACCTCTTGCGATGAGTCGTTTCATATCATTTTTACAGATACTGAAATCCTCATCCTTACTACAGTTCCTCTTTGCCCTAGTTAGTTCACCAAAAGGTATGGATTTTATTTGGTGTTTAGGGTGTGAGCTGCTCGCATGTAGTACTGCATTGCATGAGGTGGGTTTACGATAGAGTTTGCTCTGGATCTGGTTGTTCTCTATGAATAGAGTTAAATCCAGAAATTCTATTTCTGTCGTGCTCAGATTAAATGTGAATTGGACACCCATGTCATTAGAATTAAGGTGCTTGCAAAATTCATTCAGATTCCCCATTGTGCCCGACCATATCATGATGCAGTCGTCGATGTAACGACCCCAATAAATGATGGATTCATTCCATGGGGTACCCCTAGGGCCCCAGATCCACTCCTCCTCAAACCAACCCATGAACAGATTGGCATACGAAGGAGAGAACCTGGAGCCCATGGCGACTCCCTGTATTTGTTTATACCATTTGGTTTCGAATAGAAACACGTTGTTCTTGAGAATTAAGTCAATCATGGTGAGGATCATTTCTACGTGTGCCCACTGTGTGGCCGGTCTTTTGCTCAAATATTTTCTAGTTGCTTTAATTCCCAAGTCCAATCTGTTCATGGGTTGGTTTGAGGAGGAGCGGATCTGGGGCCCTAGGGGTACCCCATGGAATGAATCCATCATTTATTGGGGTCGTTACATCGAAGACTGCATCATGATATGGTCGGGCACAATGGGGAATCTGAATGAATTTTGTGAGCACCTTAATTCTAATGACATGGGTGTCCAATTCACATTTAATCTGAGCACGACAGAAATAGAATTTCTGGATTTAACTCTATTCATAGAGAACAACCAGATCCAGAGCAAACTCTATCGTAAACCCACCTCATGCAATGCGGTACTACATGCGAGCAGCTCACACCCTAAACACCAAATAAAATCCATACCTTTTGGTGAACTAACTAGGGCAAAGAGGAACTGTAGTAAGGATGAGGATTTCAGTATATGTAAAAATGATATGAAACCACGACTCATCGCAAGAGGTTATGATATACAAACCATTAATATGGCTGAACAAAAGGTCACACGAACTAAGAGAGTGGACACTCTCAAAGACAGGCCATTTAAGAACAAAACCCCCTCTAAAGTCAGACTGATCACCAACTATAATGAGGTGTCAATAACCCTTAGGAACAGTATGAAAAAACATTGGCGAATACTTTGTAACGACAAATCATTGAGGGAATATATTACAGCGCAACCTCTCATTACTTATAGACGTGGCAAGAACATCAGATCGTGGATTAGTCCAAGTTATCCAAAACATACCACGAAATCGAACTGGCTTACACAAAGATGCATTGGTTTCCACAAATGTGGTAATTGTAAAATTTGCCCCTTGGCAATGACGACACCAAGTCATTTCGGAGTCATCTAGGTAAACAATATGAGATCAGACAAATGATTAATTGTAACAGTCGCTATGTGGTTTACATGATTAAATGCAAATGTAGCTACTTCTATATAGGAAGTACAATTAGGGCACTTAAAGAGAGAATTTATGAACACTTGAGGGCCATTAAACATCATGACCCCAGATACTCTACTGCCACTCACATTAATGAATGCCAAGCACAAAGGACATATAAAACACTATCATTTTGTGGGATTGATCAGATAGACATGGACCCGAGGGGCGGTAATAAAGAACTACATCTTAGACGCAGGGAGGCCCTATGGATCATGAAGCTTCAAGCGGTTGAACACGGGATGAACACAGATCATGAATTACACTATTTCCTAGGGGGCTGAATTATGGAAATGAGAACTCGCATA
The DNA here is from genome assembly GCA_963921515.1 of Calotriton arnoldi. NCBI lineage: Eukaryota > Metazoa > Chordata > Amphibia > Caudata > Salamandridae > Calotriton > Calotriton arnoldi. The sequence continues at coordinate 2,180,874 of CAWUFW010001636.1, forward strand.
TGTTGAACAAGGGTCCAATAATGATGTCAACAATGTACCCTGTTAGCATGACGTATGTACTGAACTATGTTATGCAGAAGCTGTTTAATGATCCTTACAATTATTAATTCACTGTAGTATACTGTGTGTACATCTGACTGACCACATGATTGATGGATAATGATGTTGCACGCATGGAGGGCATCGTATAAATACAACACTGGAGTAAAAATGTCTTCTGATACCTTGGCATTTGCAAGGTAATGCTCCTAACCACACGGTCTGTTACACGGGACATGATATGGTCTGACGTGAAGCCGAACTATATTATACTTACTCATATAACACTTGATTCTGTTACTTACTTTGATTTTCCTGCTCTCACATATCATATATCCCCCCTTCTCCTCAGCTGAACCACAACGCGGTTAATATACGGGGACCATTTGTCCCTTATATTTTCCCTTAGGGTTTATTTCCCCTCTCGTACTTTATTACCAATATTCAGAGCATAGACAAGTGATTTTTCATCCTATTATTCAAATAGTCTTGGGGAGCAATCCCTGGGATGCTATGAAGGTCTCTCTGACTTATAGCGATACTCGGACTCGTGGATCTAACTCTACGAACCTGTAACTGTTCCGAGTTAGGTTTTAAGAGTTTTTAGACAGACTATAGAAGTGGATTTGTTGCATGTATTCAGGATTCACATGACGGATATGTTTGGATTTATATAGGCTATTATGTTATATGGATATTTAAGATATTAGTTGTAGTTATTGTGCAGTTATAATATTATTTAAAATAAAAGGATTGGAGGTGTAGTTCCTCAATGGTAACATCATAGTGTCAAAATTAGCAGCCGTGACACGGGTAGTTTCACTCACCCAATATGGCGGATACATTTGGCGTTTGAGTTTACGTATTGTGCGTACTAGCCACGTGACTCATTTATAGTATGATACTTCCGGGTGCCTTCACTCACTACGGCCATACTGAGGCGCCGAGGTCTGTTCAAGCGTGGACGCTGCAATATACAAGTAGATAAGCTAACAAGGAACTTAATCGCCTTTTTAATAACGAGATATTATTGCTCATACCATAGATTTCTGGTTTTTTATCTTTACTTGCAGCGTGCCACCGGCTGTTGGAGTACGCAGCCTGATATTTAAGCACGAAGCTTAATATAATCGTGCAATTTTGGTAAGTGTTAGAGATTGCTAACACACTGGCCGGTTGTGGGTCTTTTCAACTACTAGGCATAATTGCACTGATTCGCTTACTATGGTGGTTTTAAACGGCGCTTTCACGCTTGTATTACCGCGTCACCGGGCCCCGTACGGACGTTACCCTGCCATATTCTGCACCTCCTCCGTTGATTGATATGATAATCCTTCACTATATATAGAATGATATTGAGTACTTTGGAATAATATCAACAAGTTTGACGTATCTATTTCTTTCTAGACTCAGCTATGACCTTGAAAGGGATCACACTGGGAGATTATCGTCACTTGTCTTAAACTAATACGAATGTGTACCTAGGATAGCTACTATTTCAATTATCATGCACGATAAGCACTATTCCGTTCTTGTCCTAATGTGCGGTTTTCATTTTACAGATATTGCTAGGACACCACCCTTTACTCATACATTATATATCCGAGCCATATTTAGGCTGGGACGGAAGTATAACCAGTCAGAAGGTATGTTTTTCTGGTCATATTTTGTGGATGGATATATGGCTTTTTATGCTAGGTCTACACTTAACATACATTTTCATATATATTATAGGCTTGAAATATTGGGCCAGTCATATTAAGGTAGGCCTGGGACCTGATCCAGTACTCAAAGATTTTTCTTCTTTATTTATGCACATATACGTAGAGTCAACATGCACCCTTTAATTATCTTTTCCCACCTCCGGTTCTCCGCTTCTCACCACCCCTAAACCTCATGAGGATAATGTCGGTTGGTGAACCACGTCAGACAGTATCAATCACTTGTATCTGATGTGGATTGTATTAAGGTTATGACACTACGCTATAATATCTGCACTGAATAATGTTGTGTGCACTGTTAACCATGTACATACTATGTGGATTGATTTGCGGTACATTGTTGGGATTACATGTAATGCACTTATTTTAATTGGAACAATTGTGCCCGAAAGCATGGGCTTATACTCTGTTCTATGTATGTTTTCCAGCCCTGAAGAAGTCGCGGGTGTCTTGTCCCGAGCGACGAAACACGTGTTGGCTGGAGTCTTTACAAGAAAATATTAAACTATTTTAACTTTGATATGCTTGTTCTTTTGATAAAAGTTTTTACTTATGATACTGTATATATGAGTGCCAGGGCTTGATAATAAGATAGCATTATTTATTGCTTGGATTTTCGCGACCCAACAAAAATCAGCCCACGACCGAACACTGCTCTACTGATATCTATCTAGACCCTGACCTTTTCTTCTCCACTGCCCTTAAATAGTCACCTTTTCATCAATCATCTTAAACCTTGGTGAGCTCCAGGATCACGCTATAACTTCAGCCCTTTAGTTCAACACCTCCCATAGTTTCTTCCTTTTCTAATGTTTTATAAGTTTCCCTCTATAGCATCCACGCTTAGTCTTATCCCGGTAGGATCATACTATACAAAACTATGAATTAAGATATAAGGCGGCAGCTACCATCACTGGCAGGAAAACCTGAAAACTCATCTTATCTGTTAAACTTGGGGAAGCGGTCTATTTAGTTGGGTGTTGGGGATCATATAGATGGGTGCAGCGGCCATGGCAGCTGACTCCGGAACACAGGGGCCCACGGTTCAATCCCCGGCGGCAGGTTAGCCCAGCACCTTGTGACTCTGGGCAATAGCTCGGTTAATCTTCCCGACGGCCCCCAGCGCCGGGACACCTCTCCGGAGGTAGCTGTGCGCTTTACAAATGCTGGTATAATATAATAACATATAATATAGGTCAGGGCTGTGAAATTATATAAATAACACTGCTCGGTTCTCTGACTCGACTGAGTTAGAAACGACATGTCCTGAGTGGTCCCACAGCCTTTAACCAGGAAGGCCTGAAGGCATAGGTGCTGCTAGGGTCCACGGGACAGTTCGTTGCTACTTTTGCCATCTTTGGTGTCATTCTCTAGGAGCAGGTGCTCAGTGAGTACTCTGAAAAGTGTAAAGTTCCAAACAAGGCCTTAGATGCACTCAATTTACAATGAGACAATCTTTTGCTCATTATCTTAGTAGTTCCACTCTGAAGTTATAATAATTGGAAATTTGAGATGTGGGGAGTTAAAGTGCATATCAGTACAGAGAGACCCCTCTGTGCTCTATGATGAGCACAAGGCATCAAACACAGTATTTTATACTTCTGATTAAAGTGCGCCCTTTATATAAAAAATAGAAAAAACACCAACAGTTCCCAAATAGAACGAGGGAATGCCTGGAGTTTGAAAACACACATCTTGCTCCTCTATGACTGAGACAATAAAGAGGAGGCATGGGGCTTACCCTTTACCATGTCCTGTATCATCAACTGGTGAGCACCTAGGAACTACAGCATTTGCTCCAAAGACCAATTCTGAGGCCTACTTAACCAGGGCAAAAGATGAAGCAATGGGTGTGGCCGTTAACAGTATCATGAAAAGTGGCCTGGGGGAGGATATGAGTACGCATGCGACTGCGTTAAATTTTTTACTTTTAGAAACGTTTTGCATATTTCCCATTCTGGTATGTGAAATTCTTAGTTTATTCATAGAGGAAATTGCACGTATACCGGATATCATTCAGCATATGTGACCCTATTAGCTTGAGTAAGATACCGCCTTGCTTTAGAAAACTACAAAAAAAATCTTAAACAGGCCACCTAATGCATATTACAAAACTTATAAATCCGAAAGTAAATAGGAAACACCCTCATTTTGCAGAGAACCATATTATATATCTGATGCACAAATATAACCCCGTTAGTATCTCATACTTTTTATAGATCTCACATTTTATGAAACCTAATTGGAAATGTGATTTTTATTAGTGTGAAAACTCGATACCAAAAAGTAATCGTACTTTTTTGCAAACATTCTTTACCCGCTGCTTAAACCCTGAAAGTATAAAAAAAAAAACATTTTAAAAAGTCCGAGCAATTACATTTCTATCTGTGCTGTCTGTCAACACACTCGTAAACGAGAAGGAACAGAAAACGGCTAAATGTCCTCACATGCCAGCATGTGTTACTTATAAAACTTAACACTCTGCTTCAATTTATTCCGCTGATGATCAGTAAACACAGGCCAAGAATATATGCATTTGCAACTGTTATAGTTTTCAGCCATTTGAAGCATGTTGATCCAACACATGACATTAATTTATGAAACAGATTTCAAATTCCTTTTCAAACTTAAATGTATTCTTAGGTTATAAAAGCTAATTCGGTAACGAATCATAAATCAGTAACTCCGCAATAGTCAGCTGGGGCACTCATCTGAGATTTTAAGGGCTATTATTCAGAACTTTGGGCTTATGTTTTTTACATGGATAATTGTGATAAATGATTTAGGAGAGACAGACATGTTTTGCGCATCTGGTGTATACAAATGATCCAGTGACACAGGATAACTATGTATTCATTTAACTTGCCCATCACCTTCGACTTGGTCATGAACCATGGTTATTCCTCAAGCGCTTACATCTATACAAAATACATTTAACAACCAGTTGTTTTGCCTCAATAAAATTGCATTTAAATGACTTCAGCAGAATGGCGGTGTTCATTTTGTATGGGCTGTTTTTACAAGTCCTTTGTAGTGTGTACATTTTGCTGATGTTATGCCACTTTCACCTTTCATATTGCTGGAACACTTGGCGCATCTCCTTGAATACGCCCCTATTTTTCCACATCTTGGGAAAAAAGTAGTAGTGCCATTTGCTCCCCGTTTGCGTGGCCAGCAGGGGTTATTTTGCAATGTGATTTTTATTTTCACCCAGCTCAGTTCTACCAACTCCGCTCTTCACACTCCATTCCATTTTCTCCTCACTTCTGGTCTGCTCACCGATAATTTGTTGTTCTTCACCAAGTAATAACAGAGGAGGAAGGTTGTTCACTGGGAAATATATGGAATTTAGGCTAATTGTCCCATCCCTCCTGGTGGCAATTTTCAAAGATACCTTTCTGAAGGCCTATGTAGTTCAAGTTACAGCAGTGGAAGAAAAGCAGGGTCTTGGGAGAAGGGAAGCCCTTGAGTGATGCATGTTACCTTTTGTGAAGCTGTTTCCTTACGTTGAGAGTCAGAATCTGTGCTAAACTGCCTTGAAAGTCTGCGCAGGACAGAAAGATGTATTGGCACAAGATGCATGGGATAGCTGATAGCCCCGCCTCCTGTTTGACTTCCTACCTGTATTGCCCTCCTCATCACGGATTCATTCATTCAATCTTTATTTCGGTTTTTAAACCATAAAAGATGCACAGTATACAGTTTATACATATTTGTTGGTAAAACACAATTAAAATACGAGACATTCCTTTGGTGCCGTCTTAGGCAAGTGCAAATGCTAAAATATTTACATTATGAATAAAACACCGGCAATCGATATGTCAAATATATTAAAATGCAGTAAAAATGCTAAGCTTCTAATCCTAGATAGTTAAAACATGAAGAGAATATAAATTCCAGGTTGGGTCAACCAGACACAATATACATAAAGATAAATGGTGCTTTCTCTCTTAGATTCTAAACAGCAACAGAAGTGCAAGTGCTTTAAAAGTGCTTATAAGCGAACTGGGGCTAGACGAAGCGAGCACAGCAATTCATTCAGTCAAAACTCTACGCAATTTCAAGGTGCAAGTGCATAAAAGTGCATATTAGAAATTAAGACTGCACATTAATTTTTTAAGACATTACAATTTCAGACCTTTTTTCTCTCTTAATATACCCACAGCGAATAAATATCTGCTAACAATAAAAAAGATTTTCTGTATGGTGTCGGTTTTTAGTATTCTAAATGCTTCAGAGCAAGACCTAGTTCCCAGGTTTCGACAGATGGGTTTAATCTATTTTTGCCTTGGCATGGCATATGCGGGGCAGAAAAATAATATATGCAACTCATTTTCTTGTGTATTGTGTTGACATAAGACACAACAATCCTCATTATTAATCACACCTGTTCTTCGACCCCATTTCGCTGTGTTTGAATTGATTTGCAGTATACCATAGCGGAATTTCATATACAATGTTTTTGCCAACTGAGGCTGCACTTCATCCAGATAGTGTTCAAAAGCTGGAGTTGGTTTTATAAGCAAGAACTGAGACGTTAGTCTACCAATGTCTGGGTTGTGGGAAACACTGTTCCGTATAAACGCCCAAAAAGCAGTTTTCAATGTTTTTTTGGCAGTTGCTGTCAATAGGGTAGGAGTTACCCAAAAATGCCTTAGCCCAAGTTTACCAAACCATGCTTGCACACGCCTAACCCACTGGAGAGTGTTACTTCGGTCGAACCTTAGGATCTCCTCTAGCCCCTCTTTGTAGCTAGCTAATTCTGTTGTGGTCCACAATCGCACCCAAAACAGCAAGGGTCTCAATATAGCTTGATGGTCGATGCGTTTTCTGTTCAAATCCATGACAATGGGAATAATAGGTGTTCGCACAGGGAGACGTAGCAGCATTCTAAAAAACGTATTTTCTTCCCCTGCAAAAGTGTTCCTACAGGTAGCCCCCCATATTTCTGCACCGTAGAGGGATGCTGATTGTGCCCTGTATTTGTACACTTCAAGTGCGGGGGACACTGCCTTTGTAATACTATTCCCATGTTTTTTAGTATTGGTAAGGAGTTTTGGATCAGGATAGTTTTGCTTTTTTCCAGATGTGGGTACCAGGACATTTTAGTGTCTAGTGTTATGCCTAGATAATTAAAATTCGTCATGTATTCTAGCTTCTGTTTTTGGACAGTTATATTCTTCTTGAATAATTTATGTGGATTGACTGCCATATATTTTGTTTTGCTAGAGTTAATTTCTAGGCCCTTGGAATCACAATAGACACTGAAGGAGTCTAATAGACATTGAAGGCCCTTCCGGGTTTGTGATACTAAAATAGTGTCATCCGCAAATAAAAGAGCTGGTACTGGCACCCATCCTAACTTTGGCGAATCATGTGTACACCCCAGTAGGTAATTCGGGGCATCATTTACATATAGTGAAAATAGGATTGGTGCCAGTACGCAGCCCTGCCTTACACCCCCTCATTACGGGGATTGCCTCAGTGAGCTCTCCCCTCGGACCCCATCTAACCTTTGCATAATTATCTTCATGCATTCTTATTATTTGCACAAGAAGATCCTCTGGTACACCTTGATTTCTTAAGGATCTCCAGAGCAAATCTCTAGGGATGAGGTCGAAGGCGGCTTTCAGATCTATAAAAGCTATGTACAAGTGGCCTTTTTTTTAAATCGTATATTTCCAGCTCATACAAAGGAAACTAAAAACCTGGTCAATAGTACTGTTCTTAGCTCTAAACCCAGCCCGGTATTGTGATAAAATGTGGTTCTCCTCGATCCAATCGTTTAATTTTAGTAAGATCTGCTTAGCATAACTTATTGGCCGGTAATTAGCGGGGTCTTCGCGGTCACCTTTTTTTAAAATAGTGAAAATTTCAGCCCCTTTCCAAGACTCAGGCATTGGGGCGCCCGCCGCCACAGCATTACAGAGACGGTGGACATATGGCCCCCATACAGCTTTATCGTGCTTTAGCAGGTCGCCTGGTAGTTTATCAGGGCCTGGGGCTTTCCCGGGCTTTACTGCATCGATTGCTGCTAGGGTGTCCTCTAGACTAAAGAACGGTGTTATTATTGCAGGGTTTATTACATTACCTTGCTGGTTATTTATTGTGTCCGTTGTAGTCCCCGAGTACAGTTTAGAAAAATGGTCGACCCAAGTACCTGGGTCTAAAAAAAGATCTTTGTTACTTCTTCCCGTGTTATTACCTTTAGCTATCAAACTACAGAAGCTTGCGTGATCTTTGTTTTTTGCTGCAATAATCAGTTCCGTCCAGACACTATCATCCCAGTCCTTCTTAGTTTGTATTAATAATCTTTTATATTTGGACCTTTTGTCTTAGTGTCTTGACGTCATTGGATTTGGCTGCCGTAATAAGCTCGCACTTGGCTTTACGGCACTCGTTATTATACCATTGGTTTACTGGGTTGTTAGTAGCTATTCCCCCCTCCCCCCCCCTCACCCTGGGCATCCTACTCAAGATCTGTTTTAGTTTGTCTACCATTGTGTGGTGGATCTGTACTATTGGAATCTCTGCAGCAGGCAAGTCGATATACGGGGAGATGACATCTGAGAAGGTGTTGTAAATCCTTGTCATAACCTCGTCTTTACCTACTATAGAAGTCCATTTCAAGGCTCTACCATTATTAGTAACTATAGGTTCAATTGGAAATGGGATGTTATCATTTTCTTTCCAGTTAGTAGGATAGAAAGGAGAGCCTGCTATTGTGAGACACAGAGGATAGTGGGCACTGTCATCTCTAATTTCGACTTTTAAATCGTGAACATTTGACCAGAAATTGATGGAAACCAGTATGTAATCAATAATGCTCTTGCAACTCCCCCTACTAAATGTAGCAGCACTTGGTCGATCAGACGGTAATCGACCATTGCAGGCCCTAAGTCCAAGCGCTGCGACTAGTCAAGTAAGTTGTGATACTGAAACTGTACAGGGCACTACGGGACTGCTATCCAGTGAAAGAATATTGTTTGCAATGTCCTCCTCTTCAAAAATGTTTTCTAAACCCACTACTGGTTCGTATTTGCGGTTAAAATCTCCCCCCACAATTACTATAGCCCTCGGGTCGATTGTGCTTAAGTACTCATCTAGCAGCTCTAGTACTGGGGATTCCTTACTCGATGGACTTGGCCTATTGTAGATGTTTACTATATATATTTCAGTTTTATCGTGTGTAGAAATCTTTATCCCCATTATATCCTGTGTTGCAAAATCCAACTGGATTATATCAACAGTAAGGGTGATCTTAACCCATATAACTAGGCCGCCCGACGGTCTACCTCTTAATGAGGGGATGGCATTGATGCTGTATGTTTTGTACCCAAGCTTGTGGGGGGTTTCTAGGGCCCAAGTCTCTTGTAACAGGCAGATTTCACTATGATCAATATATTCCTGCCATTCAGCGTCCTTTAACTTCCTTTTCAGCCCTGCAATGTTCCATGATATCAGTTGTAATTCTAGTTGCTGGATTGGTGCATTAAGCGTGTGTGTGTTATCAAGGAGTCTGTCTGCCCCTAAATCACCCCTAATTTCTTGGACTTCATGATTTTTGTTGGAAAGATCAAAGGGATGTGATTCAACACTAGGTAAAGCAGAGTGTGACAGACTTGGAACCACGAGGCCCGAGGGCAGGAGTGCTATCCTAACGGGATCCGTGGGTGCCATATCTTTGTAAGCCTGGTAAGCAGTCAGTTCTCTGCAATAAAGTGGGGTGCAAGTCGGAGAGACTAGGGGTGCCACTCAATCCACCTGGTCTAAAACTTAATCTGGCCCTGACCGTGAGCCAAGACACTTTTGAGCATGGGGCAGAGACATACTATTTAGATTATATTTCATCTGTATACCTGTTGGTGTAGGTGAACATGCCCTTACTTCCAGTGCTATTAAATTGTGCACCAAGTTCTCCTCTCTTAAGTGTAACTCGATGGAATCCATTTGAGTGGAATGATGGCTCAACCTTTTGGCCCATAATATATCATTTCTGATGACCGATCTACAGCCCCTAACCTTTCTGAACCAGTGGATTGATTTATTGATTAGGGAGTTGTGGTCTTCATATTTAGTGTGTGGCGGTATTTTGGGCACATTTGTCAGGAAGACACTCTTTGACGGGCAGTTGGACAATTCAAGTGTGTCACTCGGGTATCCCTTGTTGTTGTCCTTGGGTATTTCATTTCTACCCGCTTTTCTACCCCCTGGCTCCTGAATCTTTAAGAACGATGATTTTATGAGGGGGCATGTGGGAATGGACATCAGAGGGATGATGTTATGCATGGGGTTTCGAGAGACAGTATTGGCCTGGTGCGAAAGAGGGATTATTAAAGGACCACTGGGATGATCTGGAACACAAGCTTTAGGTAAATCCCTGCCCAGGAGTTCTTTGACCTGATCTGCAAGGTCTAAAATTAATGTTTTAAGTGAAATAACTTTTGCCCTTAGGTCATTGATGATCCCAATCGTGTCTGTCCCTCCTGGAGAGGACGCTCCTAGCTTGGTCCTGTTTTTATGGTTAGTGAGCTCGTGCTCCTCTTGCTCCTCATGTACGATACCTGGACTAAGCGGGTATGTCACCATCTCTACCTCAATCACCCTCTCCACATTGTTGGCAATTAGGTCTTGTAAGGGAGAGAACCTATTAGTCAGAGGGATGCAAGACAGGTTATTCGAGCTATAAATTTTACCAATATCACCATTCACCACGACTGTCTGACTTCTGTCATCAATTAAGGAAGAACTGTAGATCCCTGGTTCTGCAACATCGAGGCTTGTTACAGACCGCGTTGCCTTACTGAGACTGGGAGACTTGTTCCTTGCGCTCCTAGTGGCACGTTTAGTGAAGCTAGAGGGAATTCGTACAGCAGGTTTATGTTTTGTGCTAATGGAAGGGACAGTCAACTTGAGAGTGTGGATTATCTGCGGGAGGTGAATTAGGATCTGGGGCTAAAATACCTTGACTCTCCTCTAATAGATCATCAATGCGGTATAGCACGCAGTTGTTAGCTGCCGATCTACGGGCAACATTTGTTCTGCTACATTTTAAGCGAGGCCCATCAGACTTCCCAGTTCCCTTGCTAGAGGTAGACATCATTTTCCCCATTCTGCCAAAAGAGAATAAAACCCAATACAGTGGGATTAGAAGCAGTTGTAGGCTTTAGACAGCCCAACAAGTACTTGTTTGTGTATAGACCAATTTAATATACTAGGTGATACAGCAAGGTGGGAAAGGGCCAGAGAAAGGATTGAGAAACTGTTTCAAGACTGAAGCAGGATCCAGTTTCACTATATAGAACACAGTAGGCCCACCTTGCTACACCTGAAACATAAGACCCCCATGTAGGCCCCACCTGCCAGTATACAGGAATCTGTTAAGTTGACCAAACTGTCTCACTGATTCCTTAAACTTCAAAGGCCCAGTGCCTCCTAAATAGCATTTCACATATTTCTTCTGCGACACACACGAAGCTGCAACTTCTGTCCTTCTTGGTCAACAGCCCAAAAACCCCCTCCTTGGATGTCCTAAGCCTGCGCTTACCCACAAGACCACGAGAACACAGAACTTACTAACGTAAGAGGAAAACGCTGGGGCAAGGGCTACTTGCAGATCTTGCAATTTCTCAATTTATTATAATTATTCTCGCTAGCTAGCCTTATCGAAACTTACGACAGCATCATGGCGTGCCAATATCACCTCTAACCTTTTGGTCCGTTCTGCTTTTTATAAGAATTCTCAGAAATGATGCTAAACGATTCCGATAAACAAGTCCAAATAATGGTAGGATTGACGTACGCAAAATGTCAAAAGATGAACTTGCGGTCTAACTGTTCCGTATTAAACAACTATAAAACCCCTGCCCACAGTCCACTCGTTGGACTACCCTCACTGTGTTCGTGAGTCACATGTGGGTTTTCCCCGATCGATCGTTTAGTGCACATTATAAGAATTCTTCTCTTAAATAGTGTATATTTGCAAAATGTATTTTTAGGTAGCTTCTTTCTTTGCATATGTTTCACTTGTCAGACAATGCATTTTTCTCCATGTATAATCTAAATGTGTGATTTTCTCACTGCATTTATCAAAAGATATATTTTTCTCATAACGCTTTAAAGTATTCATTCTCTCCATATATAAATGATGCTCATTGGTTCTTTACACGCAATGGTATGCACAAAGGCTTCTCTCTATATGATGTGATTTTTGCCCCATGCCTTGTCATATTTTTTACAATATTGTTCTTCTTTCATTATTGCATTTAACTATTCCATGCTATACGCTTATCATATTTTTAGCATGCCTTCCATTTTGACTTTGCTAAGACACAGCATCTCATAATTGAATTTTAAAGTGTTTCTTTACACTTCATGTTGGAAGTGGTTTCCTTGTAATAAAGTGCAGACAAACCTGATTCAACTTCTATCGTTTACACGTGTGTTTTCTCCATTAAAATACAGCACCCCGGTGCAAGTTAAGCTGCCCAGTATTATCCCCCTGCAACATCTGGCGACCACCGAACGGACGTACTACGGATCCAGCCGCATCCTGTGACGGCGGGCGGAGTGCTTGCCTTCCGAGCCCGTTTCCTGACTGAGCAGAACAGCCATTCCTCGGGTAAGCCTAAGTTAAGAGTATATTTTTCTCTTGCACTTTTGGTCTTCCCTCAGGGTGTGCTGTCTGCCTGGCTTGGTGGATTCTGTCTCTCTGGGTGTCCCTCTGTCCACTGATCACAGTTCTTTGCCTTTCGCTGGTATCTTGCTACGTAAACGAATTCCTCATCTTTTACCACGTGTACAAAGGCGTTGAGTCAGGTGCTGATGCAATTCTTTTTTTTAGAGCTTGAATTGTGAGGTTTTTTATAAATATATAGGTGTATTTGGTATTTTCTGTTTTGACATAGTAGACGTGTAGATATTGTGCTTCACATGTGTATAATTGAAGTGTGATTATTTTGAGGTTTTGTTCTGCATTGTATATATATATATATATATATATATATATATATATATATATATATATATATATATATATATATATATATATATATAGTGGCTTTTTCGCATGCATTGTGGTTACCTTTTTTTGAAAACGTATCTGTGCCTGGTGCACCGATTTTTAAGTATCTAGTGAGATCAACAATAACTAGATTTGTAAATGTTTTTAATGTAAATGTTGTTGGATTATTGTGAACAGTAGTATTATACAGCTACCCCTTGCCCCTCCCTGGTCCTGTCTGACCTATATGGCGCAGTACCACATTTACTTAGCACAAGTCATTTCCAGATAACTGACCACGTAATGAACAACAACCCACCTCAAAGTGTTGCGATAGTTCTGCACACTTTGAATGGCCGACCCGTGTCTGTTTATAACAGCATCACAGATACACTGTCCCCTATAAGCCAAAATAACGGTGACCTCATTTCAATTGTATGGAACATATTGGGAGTCAATCTCACCCCCACATCAGAAGTTAGGATATCCACACTCGATTTAACACAACTTCCCCACCATATGCAGGGCTCAGTCAAGTGGCAGAAAGAGGGGAAGGAGGGATTTCAAAGACATTCACACTGAAGATTAAACAAGCACAAAATACTGCAGCACCAAGCAACTACGCACCAAATAATACTCCTACCTGCGTCCAATTCAACAACAGCCCAAGCAGTAAGTAAGTAAATTTTATTTGCATAGTTAATTAAAACCGTTGCAATACAAAAGAAAAATATATTCAATTAAAAAAATCTGTCATACGCATACATAAAACGTATTCCTTCATAATACTCGTATCTTAAAACGATATTAAAAAAAAAAGCTTGCTGCTTTTGAACTATAGCAGCATAGTAAATTGTCAATTTTATCTGCTTAATTATATATTAAAAATGTCTTCAGACTGGCTTGCACATTAGCTAATGTTGTTTCTGACTCAGTTCTTGATGTCTCCATTTCTGGCATTTTGCTTCCGCACAGTCTCAAAAACTTTACTGCTCTGCAGTTCAATTGTGGATCGCTAGGTGCAAAACATGCCAGCAGGGCTTGCCTCCTTGTTCGAATCCCTCGTCGATTAAACAGTTGTTTCAACAATTTCTTTCGTTCTTTGAGGAGTTCTTTACAGGAGCATAGTAAGTGCAGCAGGTCTTCCCGAGCTGTTCCGCATAGTCGGCACACAGAGCCTGCTTTATTGCGTAGCCATGGTGGAAGATGCTGCGCGCAGGGGAGCAGGCCAAATCTATATTTCATAAATGCAATTTTTATATTTTTGTCATATCCCAGGTTAAAATAAGCTTGGGCGCCCGGCTTCGTGTATGTATTCAAGGTCATCCATCCATGGGCTCTCTTTGAAAGTGCAGCCTTGTCCTCCAGCCATGAAAGTAGTTTCACCGTCTTCCACACTGTTTTTTTAAGTATTAGGGTGGTTGTCGATGTTTCCCAAAGTTGGTTTAGCCCTAATTTGTGTATACTGCTGTGAAGATATTTCGCAGCTGGTGATGTGGTGTGCGTTTGTAGCTCTTTCCACAGCTGTTCGTTTAGCATTTCCCGAGGTGTTTTTTGCACTTTATCCCATGCAGTGATGAAGGCCCCTTGTCTGGCAATTGATTGTTTTAAGACGCCAAACTCAAGTCAAATTTGCGCGGGTGAAGTGTATTTCGGCAACCCAAAAGTGACCCTGTATGCCATTGTTACTGTGGCATCGAGTGTTTTCGCATCCCTGCCTTTCTGTACCTCGCTACCATAGGTGATTGTTGGTAAGAGTTTAGCACGAACCACCTCAGCCAGTGGCTGGATCGATGGGCCAGGTAATTTAGAGCTTAATGTTTTTAGGGAGATTGCGATTATTAAACCTATTTACCTTATGCTGTTCTTCTGTGCCAAGAAATGACCGCTAGTATCCATCTTCACACCGAGATATTTATATTCTGTTGTGTCCTCTATTCTGGTCTCTCCCCAAAACCAGGCTGCAGTTTGTCGCCTTTTTTTCCCGATTATCATTGTTCTTGTTTTATCCAGGTTGATCGATAAATCATTTGCTTGGGAGAAGTCCTGCATTGTATTTAAGAGATGTTGTAGCCCTACTTTTGTTTTGCTGATCAGGACTATGTCGTCTGCATAAGGGAGGCAGGGTAATGCCGTGTCACCTAATTTCGGAGCGTGTGAATTGCAGCTGATTAGGAGCGGGACTAGATCGGCTATATACAGATTAAAAAGGGTGGGTGCTAAAACACAGCCCTGTTTCAGGCCTTTTTCCGTGGGAATGTGTCTTGACAAGAAGGTTCCATTACCCAGCTTCACCTGTAGCCACGTGTCCGTGTGCAGATTTATGATCAGGTTAAGTAGGGGCTGAGGGAGCCCCCCAACGATGTAATTTGGACCAGAGTCTAATACGATTAACATGATCAAAAGCGGCCTTGTAGTCGTTAAAGCAAAGGTATAGAGACGTCCGTGTAGCCTCGGTCTTGTCCAAAAGCATAGCCATGCTTAATATGTTAGTTATTGTCCCAACTGATTTTATAAAGCCGGTCTGTTGAAGAGGAATTGCAGATTTTTCTTTCACCCATGGCTGGAGGTCCTCCAATAATAAGCCTGCAAAGAATTTCGCTTCGTTATCTAATAGAGCCACTAATCGGTAATTTTGTGGTTCAGACTTGTCGCCAGATTTGTGGATTGGGGAAATAATTGAGCCTCTCCATGAACTGGGCAAGATGTTCAACGTTCTGATTTCTCTGAAGAGTGGACCCAGTGCTTCTGCCCAGAAAGTTGCCTCCTGTTTGTAAAGTACTGGTGGAATTCCGTTTGGGCCAGGAGCACCTTCTCTTCTCCCCTTTCCTATCTGCCTTTTGATGGCATCAATTTGGGCCGTTTGTTGGACCTCAGTTAGTTGGTCTGTCCCCAATTTCCCAGAGATGGCGAGATTGATTTCGGGCCAGGCCTTGAGTGTCGTTTGACAGTCAGGTTCATTTGGACATGCTTGACACTGCACGTTGTGTTCAGTGCCTTGTTGAAAGTGAGACCTGAGGTGTTTTACCCAGACTTCCTCTGTGATGTTTGAGGAAACGCCGTCGTGATTGTGGTGAATGAATTCGTTTATGGTGCTCCAAAATCTGGTGCTGTTATTATGTTTGACATCAGCATGTAGTTTGACCCATAGATCCTCCTCCATGGCTCTATTTACGTCCCTTTTTAGTTTTTTGAGGACTGCCCTTTGTTTCCGTAATGCTTGTAATTGTATTTCATCGCTGGGCTTGTGTCGAAGGTGTCTCAGTAGTTGTTGAATCCTTTTTTTAGCAAGCTTAATTTCTTGCTTAGCGCTATATGATATGGGCTTCGTGCCGCTGAATCTTTGCAGGTTTGGCGGTTTAGTCGCCTGTGCCTCCATCGCTGATAGGAAGTTTCTCCATTTCTCCACTTCGCCATCTCCGACCCTCGCAGCGAAATGTTGTTTTGCGATTTCAAGCATCTCGCTTCCTGCGGCTATCTTGAATTTTATTCTTCTTAGATTAATGGTGGCAATTACTCCTTGAGGCTCCCGGCAACCTTCGAGTGTTGGAGTGACTGCTCTCAATTCTATTTCTTGAGGCCGATGATCACTTTCGCCTTTGTTACCCAACTGGAACGATGCAATTTGTTGAAAGAGGCCTAGGGAGACGAAAGTATAGTCCAGAATCGAGCTTGTATTTGTGGAGCTGTATGTCGTCACGGGGGGGTTGTCTTTCGCTGATCTACCATTTAGTGCCCTCAAATTAAGGTGTTCCAAGTCCTCAACGGTCGTTTGACCTATCTTGGTTTGTTTGCACGCTTGAGATTTTCCTTGCGGCGGGATATTCCAGATTACAATTTGCAAAAGCACTTCTTTGTCCGTAGAGGATCCCATTAAATTGTGATTTAGGTCCCCAGTTAAGACGAGATCAGTTGTGGGTCCTTCGCTTATGCATGTTTCCACAAAGTTGCACATTTCCTTGACAAGTTTGGTTTTATATCTAGGTTGGATATACACATTTAGCAACATGATATCAGAATCCCTTTTATTTATCGATGGTGATGAGAAGGAGATAGTGACTGCTAATATTGACTGTGTTGTGGAACCAAAGATGCGAGCGGAATAGGCGACTGTATTTGCGACATAGGTACCAAGCCTCCTTGCAGATGGCTGTATTTTGCTCCCCTGGTGGCATTTACAGAGAAGCGCAGAAATCCTTGGAGATGAGGCGGGTCTATTACCGACGTTTCTTGTAGTGCCACGATGTCGAAGGCCCTAACATAAGTGACGAAATCCAAATCGGCTAGTTTGTTGGCGAGCCAGTTTACATTCCAGGAACAGATCCGTACTGTCCCCTTTGTGTTTGCTGTGTTTAACGGGCAATCGTCTTGTCAATCTCTTGTGTTGTTTATGGTTCGCGGGATCCATCTTATGTCCTCTTCCCGAACTTGCGGTGTAAAGTGATCGTTGCAGCTTCTTAATTCCTCATGTTGATGCCTCTTGTCGCTATTGCTGTACCCTGTGGCTCCTCTCAGCACTGATGTTATTGGTCTGCCGGCAGCCATCTCAGAAGCCCCCGGGGGTTCTGGGATTAACAGATCTGGATATCCTGGCTTAAAATACGGGGCAATGGTTATCCCCCAAGACTTTAGGATGTCACTTTCTTTGAGTATTTTGTGTGCTATTGTAGGAGAGGTCCATGTCGCTCTTGTTTTTTCTCCTGCCTTTAAGTCCCCGCAATTAATAAATTCTATTGACTCCAATTCGGTCGTCGTTATATCTGCCAATGTGGTTATGTGAGATAATAACCGCAGTATATTGCCTCGGTTCAGAATGTCATGCCTTCCTTTAGAGGTGTATTCGGGCATGAACCATGTTGCATTTGTTCCCCTCGCCCCTGCCCATGTAGTGACGTCATTATGATTTTTTATGGTGGGCCAGCTGGCCTCGTTTTGTGGGCGTCCCAGTGCCATTTGGTTAATTTCCATGGGGCCTAGACTTCTTGCATTTTGAGCCAAGACCGGATCGATTTTGTATTTGAGCTATCGAAGAGTTTTTAGCTGTTATTTGTGAAGCTGGTGAGCCCAAGGGCAGGAGCTGGCTGTTCTGCAACTTCTCTCCCTCCCTTTTGGATTTATGTTCGCTGAGAGGAATGTCCAGGTTCCCCTGGTTAGTGTACCTCCCAGCGGCAACCTTGTCATTTGTAATTGATACCCATGGGTTGTCAAAATGTCTAGAATCCTGGTTGGTCTCTGAGGTTTGGGTCCTCATCCCTTTTTCTCCTTCAATTCTGGTCTTAATTTGGTTTGCGATGAGATTTCCCGCCAAGCGCAGTTGAGGGGGGGTCTACTCCCGCATTCTCGTGTGTCCCCTCAGGTGCACTGGTGTCTCGATTTCTACTTGGTAAGACTTGGGCGCAGCTAGACATATTTGCAAAGCTATTGATTACTTCTGGGGTGGGGATATTCTGTTGCATTGTCCCATTGTGTACTGGCGGAGTCCTAATGGGCTGTTGCTTTATTCCTTCTTGCACTGATGATGTCCCAAAGAGTCGTTGAAATCCAATCCTAGTAAGGCTTTGTTTCTGGTTCCGCCCTTTCCGTTTCTGTGCACGTCTTTGTTTTGCATTTAATTTTGTTTCTACTTTAGCTGCCTCTGCTTGTTCTGGCATGTGGCTGTGGCTAGGTGACAGTGCTATTGTTTGCTTACTATTGTCAATGTTGGTATTGTTTTCTGTTTGTTTAATACGAGTTGGTATTAGCTCCTCATTGACTGGCCCATGCTGGTAGATTACTACGTCTTCACCATGACCAAGCAGGGTTTGCCCTTTCGAAGGCTGTATATTAGCGTTATTTGATGCCTTTTTTACTTGTGCGCAAAGATCCGTCAGCATCGCTGGAAGAGTTGCCAATTTGTCCACAATTGTGCTGCATGCGCAGGATCGATGGTTGTCTGGGGTATGGTCCTGAGTACTTTGCTGCATCGTGTTCAAATTTCCCAACTTGCCGTCAATCGATACCACATAGACTGCCAGGGTGTTCAGTAGGGATAATTGCAAGTCCATTTTGTCTGTCTGGTATTGCAGGGCCTCTACCAGGAGCTGCACGGTTTTAAGCAAGCTTGCCCATGCATCCCCTTGAGCGGTTCCTTGCCCGTCCTCTTTGAGGTTGGCAGCCTCACTGCCGGTTTTGCTGCCATTATCTGTTTTTTGCATTTTCCCATGGTGTACTCTAGTTTCACTGATTGTGCAGATAGGCAGCGCAAGCGACCCCTCCGCTGTCGCCTTACAACCAACAGTATTTGGGTTTTCTGCTGATTCGCTCCTGTGCGTGTCCCCCCGGTAGGCTGCCAGGAGTGCTTCCCATTCCTCCTTATCTAGGTATGAGTGTTGATCTAGTTCTTCTGATTCATCCAGCAGCGAGCTGGTTTGAGAGGACGCTGGTTTGCATTGGAGTTGCGTAGGGGGGAGACGTACTTCATTTTCTGGGCCCAGCTTGTCCTGTAGGTTTTCAGGTGTTGATCCCCCTTTTGCCTTTGATCCCTCTATATTATTTTCCAGGATGCCCTCTGGGGGGTCGGCTTGGGTTCCCAACCGGAGGATGGCTGTCGGATTATGTAGCTCGTAGATGGTCAGTGGCTCTAGTAATACGCAGTTACCTCCGTCCTTTTTGTCCTTTATATATGGGGGGGGGGGGCCTGGGCAATATGACCGTAGGGTTGTGGTGGGTATATGCAGAATTGCAATTACCTGAGGCTTCGATATTTCTGGCCTGTTCTTCCCTTGCGCTGCTGAGTTCGATCTTGACCCCCCCGTCTTGAGGCGAATTTTGTACCGACTCCGAGTACAGTTCATTAAGCTTTTGCTCCGGGGTTTGAGACTCTAACTTGCAGCGGGTGCTGGGCCATATGGAGATGTTATTAAGCTATCCACCCCTTGGCTTTCCTCCCTTCCTCCTTGGGCGATGGGCCCTTCAATCCCTTCCTCCTTGCCACTGTCCTGTTGGCAAGAGGGGAGGAGTGGTGTTTGAAGACCCACAGGTACGGTGGGGCTTGAAAGCAGGGTATCGCCTGCATTTTTTAGAAAACAAAATTTGGTGTCGATTTTAGGTTGAAAAAGGCGGTATTTTGGCATTTTCGACTCTGGCGTCAAGTTGCTAAGCCTCATGGTGTCTAATGTTAATTCAATTATAGTGCCCTCTGCCTGCATTGCCGGTCTGGTCTTGACCTGCGGCTCACCCTCTGCGCATTCCAGTGATTTCGACTTCCTTTTCCGTTTGGTTGTATTACTTAAATTGCTGCCAATGTTGCCTGTTCTGCTCGCTGGTTTGAGCCCCCCGCGGACCCGCCCTGATCTCATGCTTCCAAGTCTATGGGATCTGATAAGGTGTTTTCCTTGGGCTTTAATAGGCTTTAATAGGCTTTAATAAACTGCTGCCTGGTTTTGTCCTGGCTCAGTCCAGTGTAATTTTCGGGGGGAGGGGATACTCGAGATGCGAGATGCACCATGCACTGCCGGTGTGCTGCTGCTATCCTCGGCTGGCCCCCACCCCGCTCTCCGCCCGAGCTAAATGTACTGGTTGTACTGCTTCCTTTTTCTTGAAACGACCATGGGCCCCCCTTTTTTGGGGGAAGGAGCCACAAGGGTCAGCAAGGATCAGCAGGAGTCAGCAGGAGTCAGCAGGCACCACGAGCCAACGGAGGCCCCCACGCGGGGGCTCACAGCAGTCCTGCGGCTCACAGCATGTTAGGTGTGGGAGACGGCTCCTTCGCGACGTACATGGGAATACTGGAGCGCTGGACGCGGGCCACAAAAAAGCAGACGGGCAGGTTTTCCCGGCAGGTTTTTAACGGCCTCCTGCCGCGCCTCACAGTTTTTCGCAGCTTTCGCGGCACCCCCCGCAGCTCCAGCAGCTCCAGCCGCGTCCCTGCTTCGTCCCCCCCGCTGTGCACAGGAGGTCGGGGACGTCCGATGGGAAAGACCGATGGTAAAGGCCCTCAGGTGGGCGTGCGGGCCTGTCGGCTGGTTTGCACAACCCGCTCGCCTCCGCCACAGCTCCTTGCTCTGCTCTGCTGGCCACGGCTGCAAAACGCAGACTGGTCTCTCTCAGCAAGCAAGGGAGAACTTCCAAGCAGTAGAAAATGTGCCACCTCTCCGGGCACAAGCAGGTAGCCCGAATGCAGGCACCGATCCAGGAAGTACTGACACAGAGCGCACACAGTTGGAGTTAGCGATTACAAAATGAGGTTTTGAAATTGTGGCCCATGTGCAAGGCAGTTAGTGACACAGGACTAAGAGCAACGTAACACGCAGATGGTGATCATTGGACAGAAGAAGGGAATTAGTGAAATAAGCCTGTTCTCTCCGATTTCATGTGCGCAGAACTGGGGCGAGGGGAGACATATTGATGGAATGGAATGCACACTACCTACACAAAAAGTTTAGTCTTGGATAGCATATAACATTTCCTGGCTGGAGATTCAATGACACCGATTCCCTATCAACAACAATACGCTTCGAAATATAAGTCCAATACACTATTGTAGGCCCTTAGGAGCAAGAGACTAGGAAATACGGCGTATTACACAACATGCATGACACATAATGAACGTGGGTTGGGTTTGTGGGAGCCTGTGTTTGACTTCATGGTCGCATGTTCCAATGCTACTAGGTCTACGGAGCATTTCATCCTTCTGAGGTGGATAGATGCGGCGTCTGATCAGCCCTTCATCATTCTAAGGTGGATAAAATGAGTAGCATTGAGTTAGGGAGCAATAAGGATCTGCTATCTAGCGCCAAAATACCATTCTGAGTGAACGTGCGCTTTACAAAAAAGACATGTTATGTTAAAATATAATTTAGCATAACGTACACTGGAACACGACGTGTTTTTTTTATAGATGTTACGAGGTAACAAAGGGTTAATAGGTTTGTTCTTGGGCTGCCGTTAGAATTAAGGCTCCTGGCTGACCACAGATTCTGGGCGATGGGGCAGACAGGAAGGCCATTAGAAATAGTTTCCTGTGGTTAGAAACGAACTGGAGATTGGAAAAAAATACATAGATATATATATGTATATAGTTGGCAGAGCATGAACGAGAGAAATAAATCGCCTAGGATCACACAATTTGGTAAAATGGGGAAGCCGAGATTAAATAAAGTGTTTCAGGTTTCACGTTATGCAGTTTAGTGACAGAGTAAGTGTGTATATATATCTATATATATCTATATATATATATATATATATATATATATATACATACATACATACATGCTTCGTTCCCCTATGACCACTGTACTGAAGACACTACTGGCTGGCAACATCTTTGCATGGCATCAGTTGAATGACTCGTGCTGGGGTAAAGTGGTGGTGAAGAAAATAGTGGGTTTTTGGCTGCAGCAGGAAAGTCCAATAATTTTTTATCACTGCATGCGTCACCACTGCTTGAGATAAAGTCAGCTGAGTGTACATGGATATATAAATATACGCATGTCCTACAGTGACACATTTTGCAGATTATGACCACGAAATGTGGCGAAATACAGCAGGTCAGGACATCTCTTAATTAAATGTTGTTGTGCTAGGGAATACAAAAGAATAAATAATACATGCTGATATAAAGTAGATTTCAATGTTAACCCCTTCGCTGCGCTCGTCGGCCAACGGCCGTCGCGAGCACTAACTCCGTAGTGCTGCGCACGTCCGTTGGCCGACGCGGCCCCGCCCACTCCGCTAAACTACCGCACCGCCGCGGAATTGCCGCCGCGGTTAAGCGGTTAAAGGACAGTATGCATGGAGTAGCGATGCTCAGTATTGCAATATTGTCAGAATAATATGATTTCATCTATAGGCAGACTACAACAGGAAAAGATGTCATGCCAAAGGCCTTACTACAGGTTTCCCACACAATTGGATCAAAGATGGGCCATGTGTCCACTGTGATATTGGAACAGCAACAGATTTCAGCAATACCTGAACGGACTGCTTAAAAATAAAGTAGGCAAGATAAACGCCACAATTGAGGGAAGAATAAATAAATAAATTATTAATTAAGAAAAAGCAAAAATAGTTTATTGCCTATGGATTGCCCTGTGTTCGCTCACAGATATCCCAAGTTCTGGTCACCAACTAGCGGCCTATATACTTCTCACTGACCCATTAATATATGTATCAGTCACATCAACTAGACCAAAAAGTGAAAGTGAAAGTTCTTCTGAAATTATGAAAAATGAAATGTAAAAGTATGTGTATGAGTTAACATGCCCTGCGAAGTTTCTTTCTACTCGGGTATCAAGGCAAAAGGAGAAGGGCCCCATCATTCCTGAGCTCTCACATATCCGTCCTGGAACACAGATTTTTGTTCAGAGACATTTTAAAATGATAGACTCTTCACCGACATCTGTCTGCATTGCCCGGAGGAAGGCATCGTGTTTCCATTGACTGTCCAAGAAGAAGATGATCGTTTGGTGGTTTATGGACTCAGCCGCTGCCACACAGAAGTGTCTTATGCGAAGTTATGTATTTGTATTCTAATATTTAGGACTATTGTCAGAATGGCACTAGGAAGGTTTAATTAGTTCACTGTATCAATAGAAAGGCTTGTATTCCTCAAAATGTTGAAGTTGCCAATACCACTGTGCACCCCAGCACCCCATGTCACCTCCCAATATACCTGCTGGCACATGTACTGGGAATGGTCCCCGTAGTAATGCAAAAGGTTCCACATCAATAGGCCAGTACAGTCCGCACCCCAAATATATATGCGCACCCTGTGTCATCCCCTTCCCCTGTTAGAAGTATTAATGCAATAGTGCAATAATGTGAATACTGCCCAAGCAGTTAGACAGCATGCTGCTCATGACTCCCTTCAGGACAACATGTGGTACAGTGAGATGGCCACAATAGGGAGACAGGAAAATAATGAGTTCTGTTATTAAGCTCATACATTCGCCATGCAGTAGGCGCAGATAGACTGAGTTTCCTAGGGAAATACTACCACACACTGTAGAATATCTCCTACACCTGTTCCTCTACAGAATACAGGGACAAGTTCAGATTTTTGAGGCCACCTTCTCTGAAGTGTTTGTAAATAGAACAGTATGGGACAACACCCAATGATGCACGAGGTCATCAATGACAATTACAGAATAGAAGGGAAGTTAACAAGGATATTTTAGATAGGTGTTCCTGATATGGACCTAAGTGTAGCTTTTGTAGGAACAATGGGTTTATGATAACAGGATCTCTATCAGACTGTAATGGCTCATTGCCCCACACCCTACATTGCCCATGCCAGAATAGAACAGCTTTACGCTTCTACAAATTTATGTCCATGACAAATGGAGTGCTCCAGGTTACTTGAGGTATAGAGCAGCATCCTTGGGGCAACATAGGGTAGACTAGGATTATGAAGATGAGATGGACTGGAAGTATACTTGGGGTTGGGGAGAAAAATGTCCAAAATTATTAAAAAGGATTACAAATTTAAAGTCACCTCTTCTCTGTTTTCTAGGCACTGTACCTGTTGGGCGCAGCTCTTGGAATGCAACAGCACCATTTTTAATACGGACATTTAATATGGCAACTCCAGCCTAATGGACTTTCACTGGGCCTGCAGAGAACGTCTCTATCTCCAACAGCCTCCTCGAAGGAGCAGCCTGTGCTCACTAGAACAATGCACAAAGTGTCCCTTATCGTTCCAGCAGCCACTATCTCCCACATCCATGCCCATCTATGGCTCTGTTACCGTGCTCCACCGACATTGGCAGTATGCTGAGTACTAAGGGTGGACAGCTTTCATAGACATACCAAAGGAGTTTTTCCTATTGAACAGGGTCCAGCTCTTTTTTCCAACACCATCATTGTGATGTTCCAGATCAAGAAAAACGCACTCTGGCTTAGAAATATCAAGAGGAGGGTATGCCTTCGGATAGGGAGTCTGTGTTGCAGAAATGGGCCAACAGTGAAGAAAATGGCTTCATCACCAAGGCCATTGACGACTTGAACAAGATAATAAAGAAAAGGATTGCTGGAGGAGATGGCATAAGCAGACACAGCCACTGATTGGTTGAACTTTGACTGGATACCTTTGTGGCTGTCTGCATTCTAAAAGTTTTTGCTGTTGCTCTTTTTGTTGCGTCCTACAGATATGTCATTGTGTGAAAAGATTCAGTACTGAAGTAGTAGGGATGAACAATGCCAAGATAGGGATATACAGGAAGTCCATACGTAGGGTCAGTGGACCAGGGAATAGGGAACATTCATAAAGCCTATATATAGGAAAAAAGGATAGAACAAGGAATGAGAATAACTTAGCACTTATAGAAGTAGTAGAAGTAACAACAATAGGACCACATTCAATGCAGCCTGCTACCATTACCCAGTACTAGGTCGATAGCCCCCAACTGACTAGTAGATGCTAACGGAGATAGGATTTAAATATAGATCCACCATCACCTACACAGACACCATATACATCCCTCATTGACATGCCTGAAGGAGAGTATATAGCGTTAAGGAAGATACAGGAGAGCCAATGTTCTAATATGGATGACACCCCTGGGATACACCAACTAGAAGGAGGGCCTGAAAGGTATGCTGTAAGGATTTTGTTCAAAAATGAACAAGAGGAGGGAAATGAAGCAGGGTCCAGTTTCACTATATAGAACACAGTAGGCCCACCTTGCTACACCTGAATCATAAGACCCCCATGTAGGCCCCACCTGCCAGTATACAGGAATCTGTTAAGTTGACCAAACTGTCTCACTGATTCCTTTAGCTTCAAAGGCCCAGTGCCTCCTAAATAGCATTTCACATATTTCTTCTGCGACACACACAAAGCTGCAGCTTCTGTCCTTCTTGGTCAACAGCCCAAAAAACCCCTCCTTGGATGTCCTAAGCCTGCGCTTACCCACAAGACCACGGAACTTACTAACGTAAGAGGAAAACGCTGGGGCAAGGGCTACTTGCACATCTTGCAATTTCTCAATTTATTATAATTATTCTCGCTAGCTAGCCTTATCGAAACTTACGACAGCATCATGGCGTGCCAATATCACCTCTAACCTTTTGGTCCGTTCTGCTTTTTATAAGAACTCTCAGAAATGATGCTAAACGATTCCGATAAACATGTCCAAATAACGGTAGGATTGACGTACGCAAAATGTCAAAAGATGAACTTGCGGTCTAACTGTTCCGTATTAAACAACTATAAAACCCCTGCCCACAGTCCACTCGTTGGACTACCCTCACTGTGTTCGTGAGTCACATGTGGGATTTCCCCGATCGATCGTTTAGTGCACATTATAAGAATTCTTCTCTTAAATAGTGTATATTTGCAAAATTTATTTTTAGGTAGCTTCTTTCTTTGCATATGTTTCACTTGTCAGACAATGCATTTTTCTCCATGTATAATCTAAATGTGTGATTTTCTCACTGCATTTATCAAAAGATATATTTTTCTCATAACGCTTTAAAGTATTCATTCTCTCCATATATAAATGATGTTCATTGGTTCTTTACACGCAATGGTATGCACAAAGGCTTCTCTCTATATGATGTAATTTTTGCCCCATGCCTTGTCATATTTTTTACAATAGTTCTTCTTTCATTATTGCATTTAACTATTCCATGCTATACGCTTATCATATTTTTAGCATGCCTTCCATTTTGTCTTTGCTAAGACACAGCATCTCATAATTGAATTTTAAAGTGTTTCTTTACACTTCATGTTGGAAGTGGTTTCCTTGTAATAAAGTGCAGACAAACCTGATTCAACTTCTATCGTTTACACGTGTGTTTTCTCCATTAAAATACAGCACCCCGGTGCAAGTTAAGCTGCCCAGTATTATCCCCCTGCAACAAGACTCACAGTTAATGTCTTATCAAACAAAGTCTTCCAGGAGACCAGCAAAGTTCTTGCAGAACCAAGAGGGATGGCCCAGCCCAGCCTTGTCCTGACGCGGACGGGAATAGACGGGAGCTCGCAACAGCTTTTAAGCACCTCCTGGCGCATGGATTCGCATTGGCACCTCCTGGCGCTGAGCACTATGGGGATGGAGTCCCCTGACTGGCGGTGCTGTTGGCGGCAAGCAAACTGCAAGAACGGGCTCCCGCGCAGCGGGAGCCCGCAATGGCTTTTAAGCGCCTCCTGGCGCGTGGATTCGCGTTGGCGCCTCCTGGCGCTGAGCACTATGGGGGATGGAGTCCCCTGACAGGCGGTGCTGCTGGCGGCAAACAAACTGCAAGAACGGGCTCCCGCGCCGCAGGAGCCCGCAACGGCTTTTAAGTGCCTCTTGGCACGTGGATTCGCGTTGGCGCCTCCTGGTGCCAAGCACTATGGGGGATGGAGTCCCCTGACTGGCAGTGCTGCTGGCGGCAAACAAACTGCAAGAACGGGCTCCCACGCCGCAGGAGCCCGCAACGACTTTTAAGCGCCTCCTGGCGCGTGGATTCGCGTTGGCGCCTCCTGGCGCTGAGCACTATGGGGGGTGGAGTCCCCTGACTGGCGGTGCTGCAGGCGGCAAACAAACTGCAAGAACGGGCTCCTCTCATCACTCCTGTTGAACTACTCAGGTCTACTTGCTTATGCAACATTAGTTTTACTTTTCTATTAGTTGCTTCCTCACACAGAGATTCGTAATCTTTTCGGAGACTGTTCCGTGGCAGAAAGGTATTACATGCAGTTGGTGACTGAGCAGTGGAAAAATACAAACAGGTATCTGGTTGCTGGGACATCCGACAGCCCACCCATCCGCATTGCCCACCTCCTATCACAATATTAAACTCTGGTGAGCTAAGTAGAAAGGGGCGACACCTTCATTTGTTTGTGGATTAGGAATAGAAATGTTTAAAAAAGCATTGGCAAAGATAATAGATCTCACCTTTGGGACCTATTTGCTTTGCCAATGGTTTTTCCCCGATTTTTTGCGGCATATCTAAAAAGAAATTAAAAAACTAAGTGAAATAAAAAGCTATGATGCAGCGCTTGTGTGATTATGTTGGCGTGTACCACTCATGGGCCTACCTGCAAATTCTTTTTTTTTTTTTTTTTTTTTACAGATTGGTTCTGTAAATTAGAAAATAAGTAGTGCCAAAGCATTTTTTTCTGATATGTGGGAGGGGGTGCAACAGGGACGGCTGGGTAGGGGGAAGCAACAGGAAGGATGCAGGTGTGAGAAGCAACAAAGGGAGTAGGTGGGGGAGCAACAGGGAGCATGAAGTGGGGGAAGCAACAGAGAGGGCACGGATGGGGGAAAGCAACATATGGAGTTGGGCAGAACTAACATTGAGGGTGGGGTGTCGAGGAAAAGCAGCGGGCGAGAGAGGAGGAGAGCACGGGTGGGCGGGAAGCAACACAGAGGGCAGGGTGGGGAGGAAAAACAATGGGCAATATAGCATAGTGGAATGGGCAGGAAAGAAGCTATGGGCAGAACATGGAGTGCGGACGGGTAAAGCAAAAAGGTGACAGCAAAACTGAGTGCAGGGGAAGAGAACTGCATGAGGGAGAAGTTGGAAAACACATGCACTCCCATTGAGTGCTTAACCCAAAAGAAAAAAAACGTATTGCTTGGAAAGCAAGCAGTGGAAGCACAGAAGGCGGCCAATCAAAAGAGATGGTAATGAGGTTATGCTCCATGGAAATAAACACTAGACTGGCAAGCTTGGACACAAATAAGAATCAGAGAAATGAGTGTGGCAGAAAGTAAAAGCAATGGACAGGCTCCAACCCCAAAATGTTCCTGGTAAGCCCGCAAAATACCTTGTAACAGCCAGCGCATGAGCAGTCTAGTAGGATCGACCTAAAAATGTAAAACCTAGGAAATACAGATTTGTTTACAATTCTGTCTCTTCAATATTCGAATCTGTTACAATACTTTTATACGAACAAAAAATGACCTACAGTAGTTATTCATCAGGGCAATGGTATTAAGGGATCTAATAACATGTAAAAAGACTTTCTGCAAGACAGAATGTAAAGCACCAATACTGTCAGAAAAAAATAATATGATGAAAAATACAGTCTTTTTCTGACAAAAGGTCCACACCAACTCATACCCAGTACTATACAATCACTTCGCCGGAAACTATAATTACTGTCACTGCTGTCTAGCGAACCAGAGCCAAACATTTCAGGAACACTGACGGCATACATGAACAAATCACCACACAGATTCCCCTTTAAACTCACGTCCAAACAACCTTCTCACTCTGTTCTCTTAGATCAGAAGCAATTAGGTGTCAAAGCACATCAGTGCGCACAGCAAATCTACAGAATCTACTCGATCCTGTAGAAGGTCTCAAGCTCACAATCACTACCTCACTGAGAGCTTGTGGATTTCAGCTAGAAAGAATGTATAGACAGACCCCTTTTGGCTGCACCAAAGTAGTTATGGATGCAAACCTCTCTAGGATAGGAGCACTCCTGCATGAAAATATAGGTAGGAAATAAGACAAACAAAGCCCTTAAGTGGGGAGGTATACTTGTAACTGAAGAGTGACTGCCCTATGTGCAATCTGTCAATTGCAGTAGGATTTCTCTAAGGGGATTGAGGAATTGCTACGTTTTTTGCATTTCGGTCAGGGGCACTCTGTGCTAATGGGGCTGGCCAGTCAAATGTTATGTTAAAAATGTGCTCATTTCTTTAAAATAATTTTAGTTAGTGATCTGTGGTCTCTTTCATCATTTCTTTTAGCTATCATAAAACTTAGACTTTTCCTCTTAAAACAAAAATATTTCCTATTGCAAACAGACTTGCACGGACAGAGTTTTGGCTTCCCTCAGGTTCACTAAAGCCAGCTGGCCACAGTTAAAAACTCAACAGAATGTACGCGACATTAATATAGCTGAAAGTATTCCATTCGGGGCAAGGTAGCTCTCACCTTCTATGCTTATGGGGAACACAACACAATAACATGGTAACTTTAATTCACCCAAAAAACGAAATAGAACCAGACCACCAAGGAGGAGAGCCAATGCAGTGTAGACATACTAAAGTGAGAATTAATCTGAAATACTTCAGTGCAGTCGCTAAATAAACATGTCTACTTGTGAGTAACAGAGCCCATCATCTCAGTAGGTTGTGGGTTGAGTTGGGTAATGTATGTTCTTGTCTGAGGGAATGAGAGGGACTTAATTATCATGTTTTCCACTAGCCAAATTAATCCCAGTGTAGAACCGCCTTAAACAGTGACAGCTGAAAAGTCCAAACTTGTTACATGAAATCTGTACATGGGCTTTCACAAAGAAGTATGGGATTCTGTGGACCAAAATGAAGCATGTAGAAGTAACACACGTTATGAGGATTTCATAGTTCAAGTCCTTTCTACAGGGCAGAACCTAAATTCCACCAAGTACAGGATATAATGTGAACACCCACCAGTGCTAAAATTGTAAAATAAATAAATAAGAGCAGAGGGCCAAAGTTTTTCTTAGGAGGCTGCTAACAAAGTCTGTGGTTGCCGGATACTAATGCGGACTAGTTCTGATATGATCTCAAACCTCTTTCTTCCACCACTCGACACATACCCTCTCTTTATCTCCATTTTACAAGTGTTTTTCACACCTGCTTTTTTCCTTGGTCAATGCTTCTAATCTTTCTCTTTCACCTTTCTCTGTTTTCTGCATTTATCTCTGTTACTCCTGGTCAAAGTCGGAGGATGAAAAACAAGTCTTAGCAGTAAAAATTGAGATCAGACACCCCCCTCTTGCAACCACTGGTCCAAATTAAGCACTGTGTGGCAAACGTGAAAATGCAATTGGGAATACAGGCTAGATTTCAGGCATATCACCTCCTGCGGAGACATGCTTGTGTAGAGAGAACGTAGTCCAACGTTGACAAAAGCAACAAACCAAGCATACTGCGAACATGGGACAAGCATATACATAAAGAAACACTGAATACAGGAGTGGGCTCCGGTTATTCCCTAAAAGAGGGTAGGGAAACTACACTGTGCATTCATTAAAAGTCAGGTCTGACAAACTCCACTGCTTAGGATCACCAACATTCAACTCAATATGCAGACCATCAGGCACAACCCTTGCCACTTCGTCAGACAGACTGCCGGCATCTTTAATATATTGGACGCTAAGGGGACATACAACAAAAGTGATGTTGCTAACACAGGAAACAAAGCCACCAAAAGGAGGGCAAATACATGCTGCTCAGAACTCCAGGTATCCATTGTTGTTGTGCACAAATCCAGAACCTTCTCCTAAAATACTGGGCTAAGGCAAAGTAATTATGATAAAAAGGGTCGATAATTTCATCAATTCATAAGAATCGAGATTACTGAAAAGAAAATACTGAACTATGTCAAAACACACAAGAAGCTGACAATTAGTTTCATTTTTTTACCAGGGTGCCATTTAATGTTGTCTTATAGTAGCTGCGTGCTTCTGCTTTTGAACCTCTTCTGGCAGTAAAAGTACACTTGCCTCCATTTGGGGTCAAAAGTTGTATAAGATCATAGAAGTCAAAGGACGTAAGTGGTCACGTCTGCTACCCATATAATTTCATGGCATCACATCCCGGTACTGAGTTCAGAGACCACATTCTCCACTTAAATTAGGCAATTTCACCAACTGGGATGGCTTATCAGACAACTCTGGTTTAAATTTTTTCCTGAATATTTCAAAGTTCTTATTTTTAAGAACAGTATCAAAAACAGATTTTTCTCCTGAGCTAAGCCTGTCCAGAAGACTTTGTGAAAAATAAATCAAAAGGCTTTGTCTATAGCATGCAAATTACCAGGATTAAACCATTTTTTAGAACATACTTTTGAACAAGGCTGTCCATACCGCAAGCAGGGCGACCCTTGAGGAAAGCAACTAAGTTGCTTCCGATACCACTTTATGAAGCCCCGCTCTGTCACAGGGTACAGGAGGGGCATCCAGGGAGAATCAGGTAAGACTATGTGTGGGCATCACCTCAACTAAGTCACTTCCTGATTCGGGCTGGTGCAGTGACGTAATGGAAAATGATGGGTGTGGGGGAGGGGGAGGCTGCAGAATGTGAAGATAACTCATTCATTGGCCTTGGGCTGAATGGGGGGCCCCTTGAAGGTTTGGGGGTCACGATTTTTTTTCTCAAAATCTCTTACATTTCTGTTCTAAAATGTTGGGATGTATGGGTAAGGGGGCTAAGATACTGGGAGTTTTTAAAGGTCTGAGAGCTGAAGGAAATTCTTTAGGCCCTTTTAGTCATAGTGCTGGAGAAAACCGTTTCCTATAGTAGGGGGCCAAGGTGTGAGTAAATCCCCTGAAGGACAGCACGGAGGATACCTTTACCTGGTGGACAGCATCACCTTTGGTGGACTGTCCGCTTAGTCATCTCGCCGTTGTCTGTCCATTGATCATCCGTAAGTTAACCGAAACCTCCGCTCAATTAACCTAAAACCAATTTATATCCAAAGGAAAACAAGTTGTGGTGTCATTTATTTTCAGGTTACCAGTAACATAAGCTCGTTTTAATGCATTCCACTAGGTGGTACAGCAAAGCTTTGCAATCTGTAAAATCACATATCGCACATCTTTTTAACATTTCGAACATGGTTCTCCTCCCCATAAAACCAGTGATTGATTGGTTCTTGTGGTAATGTAATTTCACAAGCTATAATTCAAAAGCACATCCTCGCACTCGGCAGCATCCCGGCAGGGAGGGGAGCCCGCCGCCATGCTGGCGAACGCATTAAGTGTTAGTGTGTGTGTGTCTTGCAGGTGCGGCGTGTCCTCACCTTGAGGTTGGGTTTTGACAGCAGTTTCAGCAGCTCTCTGATCTCGGGGTTCGGCGGCCTGCTCTGCAGCTCCTCAGCCAGCTGTGGGGAAGATTGGATTGACACAAAGAACATTAGCGCGAGCTTTGCTTCAACCAGTGCGTCAGAGACAACGAGAATCTATCTTGTTCATGGCGTATTACTTTCCAGTGTGTTCAAACAGAAGCCAGCATGAAGGAAAACAGACTATCAATCATGGGGGCTTCTATTCGGGCCCATCTTGGAGCAGACTCAAGCCAGGCCTTTCGGCTGGGTTTAGCTCGAGTAATCAGGCCTGGCAGCGGCGCAGACAGATCGCATTCGGATTTACAGCGAGGGAGGGGCGCTGTCCAAGCACTTCATTTAAGGGAATGGCTCTTTGCGTGCAGACAAAGGGCCGCTTGTAAAAACGGCGGGATCAAACCTTGACACTGTCCCTAGAAAAAACAGCTTGTGAATGAGGTGGTGAAATGCACACCGCTTCCAAGAAGCCACAGTAGCGGTGCTGTTAGGGGCTGGGGTGAGGGAGCAGAGAGCTCTTTGCCGGAGGCGCGCGCTGTTTACACACACACAAACCCGGCACTACCAGTGACGTGGGAAGGGGCAATCGCTGTGCATGGTCTGCAGGGTTAACAGCCGTCTAGGTTTACACCCTGCAGAAAAGTTTCTCGCTAATGAGGAAGATCAGACGTTAGCACGTGCAAGTGTTATCGGTTTATTTACAACCTAACTCGTGCCAGGAGAAGAGAATCTTATGGTCTTTTTAGAGGTTGTACACAAACTAAGAAAACTGCATGCCTTTTCTAAACACAACCTTGTCAAATACACATGAACCGCAAATCACAAGTTAAACAGAAAAATATGCACTGAACAAACTTACTGGGTTATCAAATACTTTGCAACGAACAAGCCCAGCTGCTAGAGTAGTACGTTGTTAATGGTAACGCACAATGCGGAACCCCTCACAGGTAGTTCTTAGAAATGTAATAAAAACTAACCTCTCTTCAGCAAAATCAACCGTGCTGGTTAGGAAATTAAAAAAAAAGTCTAGTAGAAAAACATTTATTCTCACTGAAGTGGGTGCCACCATATTTCCCAATCCACCAACAGTACCAGTGTCTGCAGTCCACCATCACAGTTGCAAGTCCCCATCAGCCACCACCAGCGCCAGGTAGACCAGTCAATGTTAGAGCCTTGTTCCAGATAATCATCTACGCTATTTCCCTCAAAGGGGCAGACTCAAGGTGTTCCAGCATGTCACTCACTCACAGGCAGTAAGGAATGCAATTGCTTTTAGCAGATGGGTTACATACTTTGGAATGTTGACATGGACCAAGCACTGGGGCACTAGCAGAGCCCTGTGTCTTCCAGCATCTCCCGGAACTTCAGAGCAGAGGTGGCCCTTGGACAGACTACGCACTGGGCGAAACCAAATTTGGTACCCCCTCCCACCCGCGTGAGGGGCGTGAGAAGGCGAGGGCAATGAGACAAAAGCGAGAGAAGAGAAACGAGAGTCAGGAGAAGAAAGACAATGCGGAGTGGCAGTATTTAACACACTTCTCTTTGTAGCCGGGTCAGGGGGGAGACTGCTGCTGTAGGCAAGCCCTGCGCGCTTCTGAAGGTCAGAGCCCTGGCATGGACACAGCTCGGCCACGATAAAAACAGCCCTGTTTCAGAGAGTGCCCAGGAGGGCAAGGGGATCCCTGGCCATCCCGACAAGTTGAAAACCAGTAAAAAAAGGTCAGCTCATCCCCAATGCTCATTACCAATACCATCCCGTTACCATCAATATCAGTGCCCTGGTCAGGACCTAGGGTCACTAACTGACCTCAAAATTCTAACGCGATACCAAAGGGGATGATGGACGGAGCGTTCGAGCAAATCAAACACTCACCCCCAGTCAACTGATCTGGGTTTAATCCACCATCATTCTTTAGCTCATTCCACCACCCCAGTTCAGACATGGTCATATGCAAATCAGTCTGACCCTGTGCCTCATGGGAACAGTCCAGCCCGAACTGCCAAGCCATGTCTTCCCTGGACCGGAAACAAGCATCCTGGGACCGGTTTCGGGTTCAAAACCCTCATCAGCCAGGCTATCTTGAATCCAGTGGCAAAGTGAGCAAGGGACCCACGTCTGGGCATACCCTGCCAACTTAGGGCGAACAAAGCGATACCAAAGGGGGCCAGGTCTAAACTGGGGTGGCATGGTGAGCAAAAGAATGATGGATTTAACCCAGATCTCTTGACTGGGGGTGAATGTTTTGATTTGTTCTGCATTCCGTCCGTCAATTATGTGTCTTTTGCTTCCTTGCCCTAAGTGCGCCGGGTATGCCCAGACGTGGGTCCCGGGCTCACTGTGCCACTGGATTCAAGCTATCCTGGCTGAAGAGGGGTAAAACCCTGAAACCGGTCCTAGGATGCTTGTTTCCGGTCCAGGGAGGACCTGGCTTAGCAGTTCGGGCTGGACTGTTCCCATGAGGCACAGGGTCAAGACTGATTTGCATATGGCCAGGTCTAAACTGGGGTGGCATGGTGAGCAAAAGAATGATGGATTTAACCCAGATCTATTGACTGGGGGTGAATGTTTTGATTTGTTCTGCATTCCGTCCGTCAATTGTGTGTCTTTTGCTCAAAATTCTAACGGCATTAAATTATTATGCTAATCAGAATTATTTAGGTCACAGTACAGGACATTGTTAAACATGGTATGAGTGAATATGAAGAGCTTTATGACTGTCTGAACAGAGCCCACTCCTATCTATCCTTTGGTATTAGGTTACGACAGGGTTCTCCAAAGTCGGTCCTGGAGGGCTGGATCCATGCCAGATTTTTAGCATATCCCCGTTTACATAAATGTAGTTATCTTAAAAATCTGGCACAAATCCGGCTCTCCAGGATCCACTTTAGGGAACTCTGAGTTAGGAGTAACAGCTATAGTCACAATAGAAATAACTTACCTTTACCTGATTAAGTGGAACCATTTTCCGAGCCAGCCACAAGAAGTGCCTTAGTATGATCAGCCATCAAATACATGCAAAATGGTAGAACTGTTAGCCAAATATGGCTGCAAGAGTCCTAGTGTCTATGGGCTTTGCCTGCAAGACTCGGGTCCGATTTTGTGATGATCAAGGATATGTTTGAGGCAGAAGT
Source organism: Calotriton arnoldi (assembly GCA_963921515.1). Lineage (NCBI taxonomy): Eukaryota > Metazoa > Chordata > Amphibia > Caudata > Salamandridae > Calotriton > Calotriton arnoldi. The sequence continues at coordinate 2,216,520 of CAWUFW010001636.1, forward strand.
TCCTTCATGCCGGGTGAGAAAGTGGGTTTCTGTTGCAGTAAACACCCCCCCTTTTTGCCAGACTACTGATGCTCTTTGACTTGATGTGCTCTGGCGCCCTGCCAATCAGGACCCCAGGGCCTGTGTTCTTTCCCCAAAACAAACCCAATTGGCAACTCTGGCCACAGGTAGGTCCCTGGTAAATGGTACCCCATGTACCCAGGGCACTGTGACCAGAGAAGGCTCCTAAGGGCTGCAGCACCAATTGTGCCACCCTTAAGGGCCCTGCACCTTTTCACAAGCACACTGCCTTGCAGGCTGCGGGTCTTGGTGCAGATCAAAAGTGAAGAGTCGACATGGCACACATCCCTGTGTGCCATGCCTACAAACCACTGCCCTGGCCTAGGTCAGTCACCCCTCTAGCTGGGCGCACTATGCCAGTGGTGAGGGCACAGAGGCATGAGCCCCGTGCCCCTACAGTGTCTGAGTCCATTCTCAGACATTGTAAGTGCAGTGTACCATTAAAGAGTATATGGTGCTGGGAGTTTGTCATTACGAACTCCACATTACCATGATGGATACACTGAAGTCTGGGAAGTTTGGTATCAAACTTCTCAGCACATTGTACCCACACTGATGCCAGTGTGGGTTATAATGTAAAATGCACGACAGAGGGCATTTTAGAAATGCCCCCTGAACTCGACCCAAAACCAGTGTCCCGACTGAGCGACTGCTTTGGCTGCCACCAACCAGACATGTTGCTGGACCCCTGGGTCGAGAGCCATCCGCTCTCGAGGGCCTGCAACAATGCACATCCTGGGACGAGGTGCTAGGCCCCCTCCCCCAGGATGGGCAGGGGAAGCTTCAAAGGCCTGCAGCGTTTGTGAGCTTCTCCAGACCACTTGCTGTACTCAGCAACTGGTCCCCACCGGTTCTGACCCCCACTTTGGGCGGGAGAATCGGCGGGAAAAACAAGTGAGGAAAGGAGGTGTGCCAGCCTTTGCCAACCCCACCCCTCAGGTGGGGGAGGCGAGGTGAAGCACAACTCCGGGCTCTCGCCATCTTGAAGATGGGGAGCCCTAGCCAACCAGGGACAGGATCCTGCCCCCTCCCACTGGAGAGTGGCAGAGTAGGGGGTGTACTCACCCCAAGGAAGGGACCCATTGGTCCCTGCCTTTGCCCTACCTGTAACGCCCCTAAATTTAGTATTTAGGGGCACCCTGAACCTGGATTCCTCAGATCCAGAAACGAAAACAAGAAAGAAGATAAGAAGAAGGACGAAGAGCCGTGCAGAGCTAACAAGAGGACGACGCCCACTGACTTGGCCCCAGCCCTACCGGCCCGGTCTCCCCTCGAACCTGCCTTCTGCGAAATCCCGGCGTGTCCTGCAGCCAGCAACCTCAACAAACCCGGAGGACCTGCCTGCCTTCACTTCTAAAGACTGTCTCCTGAGAACAGCAGAACTGTTCACCTTTTGCAACCTCTGGCAGCAGCCCGAGACCGCGAATCCAGCCCACTCTGCACCCGCCGAACCCGGCCAGAGCTCGAGTGGAAAAGCAACAAGAGGAGGTCCCCCCGGCGATCCTGACCCGAGAACTGGTGACTCCTGACCTGCCTCAAGCCGCCAGCCGACGCCTGCAGTCGAAATCCAGAAGGACCCCCTAACCGCGACCGGAGCTGGTAAGAAGATCCGACCCCAAAAGGCACCCCTGCACCTGACGCCCCACGGCCTTGTGTGCCCCAACAAACGGTGCCTAGCCAACCCCCAACTTCCCAACTTACCTCTCAAAGTGGTGGTCGCACCCAGAAGCCCTTAGTCTCCCTGCCTGCAGCGCGTTTGCAAACCGGAGGCTCTCCATAGAAAATAACAGGGTGCCCGACGTCGAAACAGCACTCTGCACCCGGCCGCCCTAGTGCCGCTGAGGGTGCAATCTCAGTGCATCAAAGACCCTGGGGGAACCCTTGACTTAACCCCAGAACCCCAACTCCAAAGACCGAGTACTTACCTCGAAACCGATTACCTGTTTTTCCTCATAGGATAACATTGACACTTTTTCTCCCAAAAAGTTTCTAAGTGTCGACTTTTGAAAACTAAGAATATTCGTTAAAAATCGCACAAATAACCAAATCGTATTCTTTCAACTGTTTGCAGGAAAGGTCCCAGTGCTGAGTCTAGGTACCCAACACTGAGTAGGAAAAGTAACGTAAAAGTAACTTACCTGTGAATTGAATTTCCTTCCATAGGATAACATTGGTGGTTCTCTGTGAAAAAGTTTGTGTCAACTTTTGAAATACAAGAATATTCTTTAAAAATCGTACCTCTAACCAAAACGCATTTTCTCACCTGTTTTCAGGAAATGTCCCGGTGCTGAATCTAGGATCCAGCACTGTGTTAGAAAAAGTAACCCGAAAAAGTAATTAACTGCATTTTACCTAAAAAGCCTATTGATTACTATGTATTGAGTGTACTAAGTATTGCATTGCCTTGCAACCCCTGTAACTCAAATTGCATACCAAGTCTACTGTATATTGAAAGTATTCAACAACAGCATCGTAAACCTGTAAAGTATTTTACGGTCAACTGCACCAAGCTCACTTGGTTCTAAAATAAATTAACTGTATATTTTTTATACAAAAATAATTGGTCTCGAGTTCAGTCTCTGAGTGTGTGAATTCATTTGATGATTGAGTGGGTAAAATAAATGCATTAACACTGTCCTCTGATACTGCCTTACTGCTCGACCACACTACCACAAATAGAGAGTAAGGTTCTATCTAACCTTAACCTCTGCCTGCCTTTGGGGACTGCTGGACTCTGTGCACACTGTACCTTACCTGGGTGCAGTATATACAGAGCCACTTTCATACAGCCGGCACTTGAGAAACTGGTCCTGGCCCCAAACCACCTTGCAAATATTGCACAGTGTAGAGGTTTCTTTGCTCTTGCTCAATTTCAAGCCAACTTACCAATTGTATTACAAACACCTCCTTGTATACGAGCTGGAATTGTGGTATACATGGAGAAAACATGAGCAAAAAATGTGTATAGCCTTCATATTTTAACATTGCATTGGAATCTTGTCTGTGGTGGTGGGAAAAGGGAGGTGAAATGTGCCCTAAATAGGCGGAAAACGTGAGGAAAGGGTGAAGGGAATTTTTAAAATGCTTAGATTTCAGCGTTGGTAATATGAATGCAGCACATCGTTAAAGATGCTAACGTGTGCATCTATCTATCCAGATCTATATATTCACTGCAAAAAACAAAGGATAAAGTGACATTATAGATAGGAATTTTAATGATATCTTACTTTATGTCAAAGAAAAAAATAGAGAAATTAACTGAGAAAAACAAATGTTAAAGGGGTGTTATAGTGAGGTGAAAATGTCAGTTAAAACAAAGTTTTTAAACTAACAAAACCACTGAAATTCACAAGTTATACAGATCTCAAGTACCTGTAAGTCATGCCCTAAAGTAACTATGGAAAGCGCGAAATTCAAGGAGCGCGCCATTAGGGCCCGGCACCCAGGGCTCCTGGCCACGCCCACCTATTGAGCCGGGGTAGCCCGGTTGGCGACCGGCCAAGCAGGCAAGTACTTCCGGGACATGCAATGACGCGCTTCTGGCGGGGACCGGCGCTGGGGGGAGGGAGGAGCTGGGGACTATTTAGGGCTGGGGGCTCCGGTCATCGTCCTCTCTTCGTCCAGCGCCGGCCCCAGTCGCAGTCCATCCCAGAAGAATCTTGGATCCTAGGATTGCGGCGTGCTTTCTTTTTCCTCTTCTGCAGGTGGCCATCGGTGAACTGTGGAGTCGACGCGACGTTGGGCCGGCGCTCTTGGAGGAATCGGCAATCTTGGGCAGAGAATCGGCGGTCGTCAGCAAGCTTCGCGGCGGTTTACAAGAGTCGCAGCGGAGGAATCGCTTTTTGGCGGGAATTCGGAGCGGCTTACGAGGAGGGCAGCGCAACCTGCGAGACGGGCTGTGAGCAGTAGTGTACCCGGTACACAGAGGTAAAGGGAGGGGGGCCGCTGATTGTGACATGGGGTAGTCGCGGGGGAGGCTGTGTTAGTTGCTGGGATTGCTAAGAAAAGAAGGGGTTTGTACCTTGTGACCCCACACGCCTCCGGTCCCTGCGGCTGTCTCGTGTGCACAATTTAAAGACGCGCTAAAAGGGTAGTGCACGTAGGTTACAGTCGGCCCCTCCCCTCCTCAAGTTATCGGCGGCCAGGCTCGGGGACCATCGGGAGCTGTTAGTTAACGCGTGAGTCACGCTGGGAAAGAGCTGGGCCGCCTACCGGTTGCAGCAGCAGCGTGGGTCGAAACCGGCGTGTCTGGAGGGGATGTCGTTCCATTGACGAGGCACAGGGGGCCTTCGAATCGGGCAACTGCGGCGGCTGGTGGAAGAGACTAGGGCGCACGAGGGACTTCAGTCCCCGGATTTGATTATCCTGCATTTGGGCGGGAATGACATGGTGGCTCTTGGTCGTTTGGCAGTCAGAGAGGCGTTGCTGACGGAATTCGCATGGTTGGGAAGGACATTCCCGCAGGCACGGATCGCATGGTCATGCATGATCCTGCGTCAGGCATTGGGCCCTGGAGTGAGATCGAGGGCATTGAACGTGTCAGTAAGGCGTCTGAACGGAGAGTTGGCGAAACTGTGTACTGGGCAGGGCCGCCTGTGCCATATACCTCACAGACTGATCAAAGGTAACCACATGTTTCATCGCGACGGCGTGCATTTGTCAGACATTGGGACTGACGTTTGGATCAATGGCATTTGGTCATTTGTGCGGAACTTGTTCTGTGGTGGGGAAGGCGAAGGACCTGTGGGTCCTGGTCGCCCTCGTGGCGGTAAAGAGGCCACAGAAGATTGACTCACATTGTTAACGGGAGTCCTCCTACATACTCCCTAGGCCAGCACTGAGGGGGAGAGACGGTAAGCTCTCCGCAGAGTGAATGGGGACACCGGCTGGGGGGGCAAGGGCACCGGGTTACAAGCTAGGGCATGGGGCAGCAGCCCCTGGTTATTCCCTACGAGCCTCCTTGTCAGCCTGGTGGTAGAGGGGTCAGCCCAAAAGTGGCAGACAAGGACCAGAGGGTAGGGCTCACCTCTCAAGGACGCAGGTGGGTTGCGCCTTGCATGGTTCTCAGTTGGGGGATGCGAGCCGGAGGGCCCCTTGGTGCTGGAGCGATAGAATGTGTTGTAGATAAGTAAGTCAGTCAGTTAGGCTGATTGTCTAGGATGCCAATAGTAAAAGTGCAAATATTGATTAATGTGAAATGTAAATAAGTACTTTTAATTTGTCATGTTTATGTGTGATGGTGTGAAATAAAAATGGCCGTTTGTACCCACAACTCTGGTATCAAGTACTAATTTGTGGGTTACATGGGGGCGGGGCTGGGAGCGACCTGGGGGGTCCGGGCTCTATAACTTGCGTCCTCACCATGCACAGTTTTGTTATCAATGGTGTAATTTCAGATGGCATCAGCGATGTTATGAATAATGTGCTAGAACATGTCAATACTGAAGTAGTATGTGAGGTCATAAGACAAAAAAAAACTCTGCCCTGGCCCACCTCGGGGGGGAGCGGGGTGCTGGGAGTGATAAAAATAAAACATTATTCTTACATTAACTATTACTCGCCATTTCTCCATGCACTGGTAATACCCTTGCATATTACTTAACCTATAGCATGTGAAATCATAGCAGTCATAATAAGACTTAAGACATCTGAAATGACAATTTCTCAGAACACAGTGCAGGTAGAGTGACGAGTATTGTAGTGTGGTGACTGATGGGAAAATAATGTGTACGGAGGTGCACAACTTATAGTAAACTGAAGGTAGTGTGTAAATTATAAATGTTACTAGTGGTGCGTAAACGAAAAATTTGAGTTATTACTATAACTTTATGATTTTTCCAGTTTGTTTAGTTAAGTTGGATTTGTATATAAAGACTAAAAGCTTTCCTAACTTTAACTTCGCTTTAACCTTTGGTTTTTTCATTAAATGAAAATGTTTTTCATTTTTCAATAAAAATGTGTTTCAAATCATAGTGTCCAGTGTCATTTAATTGAGTGTTAAGTGCAGTGTGGTAGAATATAGTAAAGGACAGTGTTATACAGTGTAGTGTTAGAGTCCAGTGTTGTAGAGTGCAATACAGTTGAGTGGAGTGGCGTTGCCTATAGTGGAGTAAAGTTTTATATAGTGGAGTGGGTTGGTGTGTTCTATAGTGGAGTGGGTTTGTGTGTTGTATAGTGCAATGGAGTACTGTAGAGTGCTGTGGCATGTTGAGAGTGGCGAGCCAAAGTACAGCTGAGTCTTGTAGAGTGGAGTATCACTGATTGTGGAGTGTCGTAGAATGGCACTGAGTTGAGTAGAGTGTCGTAGAATAGCATAGAGTGGTGTAGTGTGTTCTACAGTGTAGGGGCATACAGTGCAGTACAGTGTCGTACAATGGCATAGTGTAGTAGAGTGCAGTTCTACTGAGTAGAGTAGTGTGTTGTAGAGTGGAGCGGCGTAAATTAGAGGGTCATATAGTGGTGCCCAGTGGGCTAAACTGTCATACAGTGTAGTGGAGTGGCGTAGCGTAGAGTTGACTAAATTGTCATATAGTGGAGTGGCGTCTCGAATACTATTGTATTGTAATTGCATTTATATAGCGCTTACTACCCCTGACGAGGCGTCGAAGCGCTTTTTCGGCGAGAAGCACGCTACTCCGGGACCCATAGAGGATTAGTGTTAAATTAGTATAGTGAAACATGAAAGTAATGTTAAGTGGTGGATAGGTTAGTCAGTTATTTGGATTCGGAAGGATAGCAGAAGGATAGAAAAGGAAAAAAAGGTTTGTATTTATATAGCGCTTGTTACCCCTGATGGGGTGTTGAAGCGCTTTTTCAGCGAGTAGCATGCTACTCCTGAACCCATAAAGGACTACTGGTGAATTAGTATAGTGAAATATGAAAGTAATTTGAGTGGTGGATATTAGTCTGTTATTTGGATTGAGAAGGGTAGCCGAGGGAAAAAAGGCTTGCATTCATATAGCACCTGTTAACCCTGATGGGTGTTGAAGCGCTTTTCTGGCGAGTAGCACGCTACTCCGGAACCCATAAAGGATTAGTGTTGAAAATTAGTATAGTGAAATATGAAGTAATTTGAGTTGTGGATATGTTCAGTTATTTGGATAGAGAAAGGTAGGTGGCGGGATAGAAGAGGGAAAGAGGTTTGTATGTATATAGTGCTTGCTACCCCTGATGGGGTTTTGAAGCGCTTTTTTGGCGAGTAGCATGCTACTCTGGAACCCATGAGGATTAGTGTTGAATTAGTATGGTTAAACATGAAAGTAATTTGAGTGGTGGATATGTTAGTCAGTTATTTGGATTGAGAAGGGTTGGGGAGGGGTAAAAAAGGGAAAAAGGTTTGCATTTATATAGCGCTGGTAACCCTGATGGGGTGTTGAAACGCTTTATTGGCAAGTAGCACGCTACTCTGGAACCCATAAAAGATTAGTGGTGAATTAGTATAGTGGAATATGGAATTTGAGAAGTGAACATGTTAGTCTGTTATTTTTGATTGAAAAGGATAGTGGAGGGATAGAACAGTGAAGGATTTGGATTTTTTTTTTTTTTGGGGAGGTCATAGCAGTAGGAGGAGGCTTTTGGATGAGTAAAAAGGGGTTTTGGAGGGGAAGAGTCAGAGGGAAGAGTTTAGAAAGGTTTGTTTTGCGGGATCGGTATAGTAAAAAAAGGTGTCAGATGATGCAAGGAGAGGTAGAGTAGGTGAGAGAGTAGAAAGGGGTATTTTGGGGATCATAGTAGTGGTATGGGCTTTGGGATAAAAGAGTGGATGTAGAGGTTATATTGATAGATGTATAGGGTGAGAGATAGGGTAGTGCATTGGAAAGTAGTATAAAGAAGTTTGAGATAAGTCAGAAAGTTGGACTAGAAGATATATTGAGAGAAGCACTCAAAATGCTAAATTTGAAGAAAGTGATAAATATATAGATCCATAACTACATTGAAAGTATATAGATGCATAAAGGAGGTAAATATATGTAGATTAAAGATACTGATAGAGGTACAGGATGAGAAATAGGGTAGTGCATTGGATACGCTTTTTCAGGAGAAAAGTAACAAACACACAGATCCAAGTACATGGAAGGTACATAGATGCACAATGGAAGCAAATACATGTAGACCAAAGATGATTTTTTTTTTTTTTTACAACAATTATTCTACATTTATTTTTATTTTTTAAAGTTTTGTATAGCGCAAACATGACCCTAGCGGGTATCAGAGCGCTTTACATACGGGTTGTGGAAGACATAGGTAGATAGTTGCGGGAAAAAGTAAAGCAATATACATCAGGAACAAAAATGACAAAATGGCGGGCGACACTGGGCCGTAACAGAAGCCAGGTAGTAGCTAAAACAGCTAAACAGGATAGGGGACAAAAGGAGAAAAGCTTCAAGATCAGTGCAGTGTTCATCAGTATAGCTTTCACTTCCCTTTTGAAAGCCACTGTTGAGGGGATCAGTCTTGTTTCCACAGGTAGGGAGTTCCAGATTCTCGGGGCAATGCCAGAGAATGTACGCTTGTAGGTTTTCAGTTTTTTAAATTTCTTCGGCTTAAGGAGCAGTGTGCTGGTGCTCCTTGAGGGTCGGGAGCCACCCGATAGTTCTAGCTTATTTGTCAGGTAGAGAGGGGTATTGAAGTGTAGTGCTCTGTGTGTCATACATGCAATTTTTAACTGGATCCTTGCCTCAAATGGAAGCCAGTTGAGCGATTTCAGGTCCGGCAAGATGTGGTTGGATTTCCTAGAACCAGTGACCAGTCTAGTCGCAGCATTCAGGGATGCTCTGAGGGGGCTAAACTAAGTTACATGTTTATACAAAGCAATACACAAAGATAGGTACATATCTATAGTGAAAATAAATGCTTATATACAGAGGGATAAGCTGTAAATTTCTGTTTGCGTATGGTGCTTATGTGGGGAAGAGCCAATTCTTGAGTAGTTTTCTGAAGATAAGGTGGTGGTCGGTGGATATAGGGCTGTGCAGTGTAGTACACTGTAGTGGTGTATCTTACATTTGAGTGGTATGCTGTGTTGTAGTGTGTGTGAAACTGTTGTAAAGTGGAGTACAGTGGAGTGAGGTACAGTAGACAAAAGTGTGGTACAGTGTGCTACAGTGCAGTGGCATATACGGTTGCAGACTGTAGTGGCATACAGTGCCGTTGAGTGGGGGGGGCTGCAGTTGAGTGGAGCGGTGTACAGTGGAGTGACATACAGTGAAATAGTGTAGAGTGGAATGGTGTCCAATGGAGTAGCATACAGTAGACTGGCGTTGTGGCGTACACTGGAGTGGTGTAGAGTGGGAGTAGGAAACAATGGAGTTGCGTATAGTGGAGTATCCTTAACTGGATTGGCTAACGGTGGAGTGGGTTAGAGTGGAATAGTATACAGTGGAGTTGGGTACAGCAAACTAGAGTACAGTGGAGTGCCATAAAGTGGAATAGCATAGAGTGCACTGCTGTATAGCAGAATAGCATAGAGTGGAGCAGAGTTAAGTCGAGTGGCATACACTGTAGTGTCGAACACTGCAGTGGCATACACTGGAGTGGTGTATGTAGAGTAAGGTTGCATGAAAGAGTGGAGCGGCTTTGGGAGAAGTTGCATATAGTGGCATAGCATCCATTAGATTGGGGTAGAGTGGAGTACTGTACAGTGGAGTGTTGTAGAATGGAATGGCGTACAGTAGAAGAGAGTGCAGTGTAGTGGCGTACAAGAGAATAGCACAAAGTGGAGTGGCATGGAGTGGCATAGCGTACCCTTGAGTGGCATACAGTGGAATAGCATACAGTACACTAGCATACACTGAAATAGCATAAAGTGGAGTGGTGTACACCAAAGTGCCATAGATTGGAATATCATACAGTGGAGTGGTGTAGAGTGCAGTGGCGGTCAGTGGAGTGGAGCAGCGTCCAGTGGAGTGGTGTCCAGTGGAGTGGCATAGAGTTGAAGAGCATAGAGTTGAGTGACAGAGTGTAGCTGCGTACAGTGGAATAGAGAATAGTGGTGTGAGTGGGGTACAGTGGAATGGCATAGAGTGGAGTGGCGTACAATAGAATAGCGTACAGTGGAATGGCAAGAAGTGGAGTAGAATTGAAAGTGGTAGAGTGAAATAGCCTACAGTGTAGTAGCGTAGAGTGCAGTGGCATAGAGTGCAGTGTGGTGGCATACAGCTTAGAGTGGAGTGGAATAACATTGTGGAGTGGCGTGGAGTAGCATAAAGTGGAATAGCGTACAGTAGAATAGAATACGCTAAAATAGCGGAGTAGTGTAGAGTCGAGTGGCATACAGTGAAGAGGGGTACACTGCAGTAGTGCACACCGGAGTGGCATAGACTGGAATAGTGTAGAGTGGAGAGGCATAGTGTGGAATGGGGTAGAGTGGAATGTGGTAGAGTCGAATACCGTAGAGTTAAATGGCACAGTGTAGCTGCGTACAGTGAAATAGTATAAATTATAGTGGCGTGGAGTGGGATAGTGTGGAGTGGGGTAGAGTGGAGAGGTGTACAGTCAAATAGTGTAGTGTGTAGTGATTTCCCTTTTGGGCCCACTTTGGTTCTCCCTTAGTTTTGCGTATTAGGCGACAGCCTGCCACTGCTTTGCACAGCCACACATAACATATTGTCACAAATTAAATGTATTATTTTAGAAATACGATGTACATATTATTTGTTATTCAATCTAAGGATTTAGTCTGAACATTTTGTACAAGGTTGAACAACATGGTGTACTGTTTTCTTGTGCCCGGTCAGCAACATCTCAACGTTTTTAGACGAAACAGTAGCATAGCGGCAGAATTCCAACACAGTAGTTCTTATCAATTCAATTCAAATTCAGCTTTATTCGATTGTAAGATATTGCAATCATAAAAGCAATTCGTACACATTATAATCATATTAAAAGACTTAAAATTGAATATCGATTTTTCAAATTAATTCATTAAAAAAAATTTTTGGGCAGCAGCTATGATCATTATATCGCGCTTAATAACATCAATTAAAAATTAATAACGTTTCATTAATTCTAAAAACAATATTCTTAAAAAACAATTCCTCATGATATTATGCTCTTCCTATAGCTGACCACTTTTTTTATAAACATCGCAATTTTCCAAATCATATTAGCATTGTCCATAGTTTGTAATGCGATGTAAGCTGGACGACATTTTCTTATCCCCATAGTTCTCAACATTGGCAGAATCCAGACTTTCCTAATGAAAGTATAAAATCCACAAAAGAAAATAACATGGATAGTGGACTGACTTGAGCAATTATCACAGGGACAGGGTATCATAGTTCGGCTCCAGTCATTCATATCGGGAAAACTAATAAGTCTGTGTACCATTCCAAGCCTGAATCTTGTTAGTAGGAATCTGTCGTATCCTTCTGATACTATCGCCAAATATGGCTGAATTTTAAAAACACTTAAAATCATTTGATTTTCCAGTACCGTGGGCTTTAATATTTCAGTCGTCAAACGTGACATTTCCAACATCACAAGACCCTCTTTTTTTAAGTCTTTCCTACGTACCGCTTGCATAGAATCAGGATCAGTGAAATACTCCAAATGTCCCAGATTCTGCAGGAATTTTCAGTACATAACTGACCCAGGGTATCCTTAAGACTTTTTCCATTTTTAAAATATCCTTTAAAATATCCCTGTTTAGCTTGGTTTCTTCTTTTGTCCATACTCGGTGCCATAAAAGAACCGGCTCCAGTTTAATGAGATCAGACAAATAAGTTAAGCCCAGTTCAGCGTGGCACACATACGAAGAGGTTGATCTAGGTACTGACAATATATATCTTAGAAAATTATTTTCCACAAACTGTAATGACTGGGTATTTGCAATACCCCACACCCCTGAGCCATAGGTTACAGTTGAGATACTTTTTGCCTGGTAGATCTGTAAAAGCTCTACCGGGGGTCTTCTCCCTAACTTTTTTGAAAATTGGGCGAGTGCTGAGATAGTTCTAATAAAACTTAATTTTTAGCTCTAACTGCCTGAACCCATGAGTCATCTTGGTGAACCGGTATTCCAAGATATGAAAAAAGTTTTGTTGCCTCGATTTTTCGATCACCTATGAACATCTCACGACATTTTTTACTGCCCCTACCACATCTCATGACATATGTCTTAGATGTATTCACCGTAAGTCCTAATTCATTCATAAATTCATTAAAACCATTTAAAACTTTTTGTAGACCTACTTGAGTTCGTGACAATAAAACCGCATCATCAGCGTATAGAAGTGCGGGGATAGGACGACCATTTATCTTGGGGTAGTCAACCTGTTTCTTAATCAATGCTTCCTCTAAATCATTTATATACAAATTAAAAGGAATGGGGCAAGGACGCATCCTTGCCTAACTCCCCTACTTATTGGAATTGAAGTTGTACATCCACTTTTAATGTCAAAACGAACTTTCGTCTGAGCATTACAATAAAAACGTCGTAAAAAATAAATAATTTGTTGTTCGACGCCTATCTTTTCTAAAACCTCCCAAAGCTTGGCGTGTATTACAGAATCAAAAGCAGCGGTGAGGTCTACAAAAGCTAAAAACAAACTTCCTTTTTTACCCGTACATACTTTCCCATCAGTAGGGCTAAATTTAAACTCTGTTCAATAGTGCCCACTCCTTCACGGAAGCCATATTGAAGGTTCGGAGAGAACGTTCTTATCTAGTGCCCAATCCTTGAGTCTTGCTAATATTACACGACCCACAATTTTAGTCATTGAGTCTAATAAGGAAATAGGCCTGTAGCATCTAGGGTCCTGGCGATTTCCCTTTTTAAAAATGGGGACAATGATTGACTCTACCCAGGTTGGCGGGAATGGTGCTAAACAACTTGCATTCACTACCTGTGTTACAATTGGCCCCCATAAAATTAAGTTTGATTTAAACAAATCACATTGGACACCATCGGGTCCTGGAGCCTTCCCTGCTCGAGTGACCGAGTTCTTATCAAATGAACCATGTCTTGCCCCCTTGGGGGGCAGAGAGACCGGTCCTGGAACAGAGGCAGCAGCCTTGCGTAAACTGAGTTTACAACTATGATGCGGACCACCCAACTACACACGTCGGGTATGGAGTCCGTTGCTAATCCCAGAGATCACTTATATGTCCCTGTGCTCACACAGTAAGGGTGGGTCTAGATGGATATATTAGTTGCCATGGTTGGGCTGTTCATTGTATACAGCCTGCTAGTAATGTTGATTAAGTTTCACAGTTGTATTTGTTTACTTTTCACAGCACTCCTGCTGCAAAATAAACTACAATAGTTTCAATAAATATATAGTAAACTTCCTTTGTGTCTTTCTTTGGTTTACTATGGACATGCATGAGTGAGAAACAAAAGGTGATGATCTGTTTCCAAGGTTTCCTTGGGGACTAGAGGTTCATGTTTTATGTTTGCCGAGATCATCTGCTACTCTGGAAAGGTTAGTTCAGGTGAGACACTGTGAGCTAATCGGACTTGGGCCTATGGGTACTGACGTGGTGGAGAGACTCAGTCCCTACATTCGGACATCCGGTTATCTCAAGGCACAGTTGCTTCCCAGCAGAATCCCTGCAACAAGTGCAGTGGCATAGAGTTGAGTAGTGTACAGTGGAGAGGCGTACAGTAAATAGCATACACTGGAGTGGGGTAGTGTGGAGTAGAGTACACTGGAGTGAGGTACAGTTTAGTGGTGTACAGTAGAATAGCGTAAACTAGGGTGGTGTAACGTTGAGTGGTGTAGACTAGAGTGTTGTAGGGTGGAATACTATAGAGTGGAGAGAAGTAGGGTGGAGTGGGGTGGGGTAGAGTGTAGAGGCGTACAGTGCAATAACATATTGTGGAGTGCCGTACAGTCGAATAGCGTAGCGTGCAGTGGTGTAGAGTTGAGTAGCGTACAGTGGAGTGGCGTACACTGGAGTGGAGCAGAGTGGAGTGGTGCAGAGTTGAGTGAGGTGCAGAGTTGAGTGAGGTGAGTGAGGTGCAGTGTAGTGGTGTACAGTGGCATAGCATAGACTGGAGTGGCATACAGTGGAGAGTTATAGAGTGGAATACTATAGAGTGGGGCAGACAGTAGCGGCATGCAGCGTAACAGCATACTGTGGAGTGGCATAGAGTGGAGTGGCATACAGTGGAGTGGCATACAGTGGAGTAGTGTACAGTGGAGTAGTGTACAGTGGAGTAGTGTACAGTGGAATAACGTTGTTTACTGCCTTAAAGTGTAGTGGCATGGAGTGGCATATAGTGGAGTAGGGTAGAGTGGAGTAGAGTAGCGTGTCATACAGTTGAATAGCATAGAGTGTAGAGGTATAGAAAGGAGTGGAGTACAGTGGACTGCCATAGAGTGGAGCGGCGTACACCGTAAAAATGTACAATGTAGTGGTGTAAACTTAAGTGGTGTACAGTGGAGTGGCGTAGAATACAGTGTAGTATCATAGAATAGAGTTGCATACAGTGGAGTAGCACAGAGTAGAGGGGCGTACAGTGCAGTGGGGTAGACTGGAGTGTCATAGATTGGAGTGACAGAGTGTAATAGTGTACAGTGGAGTGGTGTAGTGTGGAGTGGCGTACAGTAGATTAGTTTAGAGTGGTGTGGCATGGAGTGAGGTGAGGTAGAGTGGAGTGGCATACAGTGAAGTGTGGTAATTGAAACAGACGCTGGGTGAAAGTGTGTGAACGGACGTAGATCTAATATGTCAGGAATATACATTAGGAGGTGTAAAGTATAATTTTTGGTAGTATGTGCATAGGAAAGTATGGTCTGCTTTCATGGTTACCCCCACTTTTTGCTGGTGTCATTCTGTTTTCTGACTAGTCTGACTGGGATCCTGCTAATCAGGACCCGAGTCACTGTGCTCTCTCCCTATAAAGGACAATAGTAAGTACTTTGGTACCTTCCTAATTGGCTACTGGTGTACCCTTCTAAGTCCCTAGTATATGGTAGTAAGGCACCCAGGGCATAGGTACACCAGGGGTCTCCCATGGGTGGCAGCATACATTATGCCACCCATGAGAGACCACTCAAACTGTGACTACAGGCCTGCCATTGCAGCCTGTGTGAGCTGGTGCTAGCACCACTCACAACAGATAGATGTTTCCTTTTATCTGAGGTCACTGCACTTAAAACCTGTAAGTCATCCCTAAGGTAGGCCTTTCAGTCCTAAAGGCAGGGTGCATGGTTATAAGAGTGAGGGTGCCCTGCATGAGCAGGACACCCCCTACAAACCTAGGAGCCGATTATCCCAGCTTTGTAAGTGCGGTCAGCCATTTTATACATATAGTGGACATCAAGTCAATTACAAGATGTTTAACTATATATTGGCTGCACCGAAACCGGTCATGTTTGGTATCAAACATGTTGGAATCCTACCCCATCACCGATTCCAGTGTTGGATGTAGGATCCCATGTACTGGGGGGCTCCACTAGGGATCTCACCTGTATTCCTAGTACCAGCCTTTCAGGGTCTAACACCAAGCTGCCGAACACAGACATGATTCTGCCCTCCTGCTGCTGAGCTAGGCTTGACATGGGGAAGGTAGAACAATAGGTTTCTTGTCACAGGGAGGTGTGACCACCTCCCAGACAGGACTTAGTGTATGGGGCTGGGGTGGGGGCACTTGCCAGCGCCACCAGACTGCTTTGACGGGCACATTTGGTGCCCTCCTTGCATACTCCAGTTGGAACCAGTTCAGGGAGCCATTGGCTCCCGCTCTGGCGCGAAACTGGACAAAGGACATGGGAGTATCCTCCCCTCTGTCCAGCTCCTCCTCTGGGAGGGACCCCTGAATCATCCCAACCCTTTCCTTTGGGTACTTAAGGGCTTACCTGTGGGTGGCTCCTCAGATTTGTCGTGGGACAAGATTCAGACCCCAAACCACTTCATCTTCAACCGTCTGGTCACTTTGGACTTCGTTGGACTTCGCTTTGGGAACTGAGACTGCATCTGAAAGACTCCTGCTGCTCCTGGTCTCGTCGTCCTACCAGTCATCTGCGTACTCTGTGCCTGTGCTCCATCCAGGTTCTTCTCCAGGCCTGTGGGCATCAAAGACAGCCGAAGGAATCTTCCTTGGAGTGAAGGAGTCACTCCAATGCGTCTGCAGGCACTGCAATAAAGCTGACTGGTCTGCTGCTCCTAACGTCCTCCGGACTTCAAAAGGCCCAGCAACACAGGTCATTGTTCTGCAACTCCCTCGAGGCCTGCACTGTCTTTTCACAGAATTTGAGGCCAAGATCCCTTGTCAGAATCCATGTGCAACGCGTTGACTTGCTGTTGCCAAGGCTTGTTGACCCTTTTCCCCCAGAGATCTTCAGGCTCCAAGAAGCTACAGCCTCCAGCATCTCTTGCTACTAAGATCTTCGTCCTCACCACATTCTCTGCACTGTGGGTCTGCATCATTGGTGAGCTGCTCGAGGTACTCTTGCGACTCCTGTGCTTTCAGCCAGTGGGTCCTCTTGAGGGTCTTCTTTGGCTCCAGTGGGCTTCCCTGCTTGCTCGGGGCCTGCTCTGACTCTCCTTCACTTGGTGAGTCCCTTGGACCTTGCTGGTCCCCACACTGCATCCGCTTCGTTTTCCTTGTCTGTTGCTGCTGCCAAGGCTTGTTGGTGCTCCCGCCGGACACCGGCCCCCTGGCTCTAGACTTCAGACATGGGACAGCTCGTGAATGGTTCCTGGTCTTCCACAGCGTCACCTGGTCCTCACAGCTGCAGCGACAAGGTCACGGTCAACTCTCCTGCATCTTCAATCATCGGTGGTCAGTGGTCATTGGTCTTCCGTGCCTCCTAGTCACTCTCGAGTGGCATAGACTCTGTCCCCTCTGCTTGCAGGTACTCCTCTTCAAGAATTCACCCTTGGATTCCACCTGACTCATCTTCTTCATCAGCGGCATCTTCACTGAAGTCCTCCGTTGTGGTCTACGGCGGTTTCCGAAGTCATTGGACAACAATGCACCTAGCTTTCCTGGTGTAGGTATTCTGGTTCCTAGGGTATCCACGGGTGGGGTGACTCTCCAACCTTCCAACGTCCACGGGGTTTCTTTAGGGTCCCCTGGGAAGGGTCCTTCTTGAAAACTGCAACAGCGACCTCCCCATTGACTTGCACTGAGTACGCGGCTGTGTTTCCACTCTGCACATGGCCTCCGTGGGGTTCCTGGGTACTTACTTTGGGTGGTGTCTTTGGTCCACCACTCTTCTAAGTCTTCTGGGTCCAGTCTCGACTTCGGTCGCAGTTCGGATTCCACTTTATTAGTATATGGTTTGGTCTCCCCCTGGAGACCACTGTGTATTTGTGCTATTTACCTGTTCTACTATTGAAGTATTGTGTGTATTGTGATAATATCTCCGGGTAGGTGATATACCAATGTGTTAGCGAGTGTTTATAATAAATACATATTTTTATAACTAAACTGTGTGGTTCTTTTCCACTTAACCTACACTATATGATTAGTACTGGTAAAACAAGCTGCTTTACACTCCTTCTGGACTAAGTCTGAAGGCTGCTCTCCACAGCTACCACTTACAGAGCTTTCTATGGTTTTCTAAGACCACTAAAATCACCATAAGGGTTGTCTGGATTAGTGCAGGGTGCCTCACTTAAATAAGTAGGCACCATATACTAATCCAGCTTCCTTCAATGTGTGACTAGTGTAAGTAGATTTAAAGTCCTAAGATTGAAAAAACGAAGTTATTTGTTGTGCCGCGGTAAGCTTATGGTATGCCGCAGTACACAGAGAAGTCAGTAGGTGATTCGCTAATGGCTGCGATTGCCAAAAAACCACATCATGTGGAAATGATGCGGTGCAATCTAAATATTACCCAAAGCATCCTTCAGCATCTCCACTCCCTGGTTCCACGGGTGCTCCACTGCAGTTGTCTTCATAGACAATGGCACATTGATGCACACTCTAGGGCCCGTATTACACATTGTCATTGTTTGCACCGGGCGCACCTTTTAAAAGGTGCGCCAGGCACAAACAATGACAATGCCCCCCATTATGGTGATGTGCTGATCCCAGGGCAGCCGCGAACTCGCGCTGCCCCGGGGCAGTGCATTCATGTGAAAATGCGGAGCGGCTGCTTGCAGCTGCTCCGTGTTTTCACAGTGAAGGCGGCAGCCCGCTTGCACTTTTAAAGAGGATTAGAGATTCCCTTACAGGCGGGTGCAGTCGGTGACTGCACCCGCCTGTAACGGGATGTCAGGGAGGTCTGTAGGACCCCCTTTCTCCCCTCCACAGGGTTGCTCATTCACAGTGCGCCACCTAGAACGTGGCGCACTGTGAGTGCAACCCCTGAGAGCTTCTTTGCCTCTGCACCCACGTTTGTAATATGGCGAAGGCGCAAAGGCAAAGGAATTCCCTCATTTGCATGGGGCACAGCCCTATACAAATGAGGGAATGCCCCCCGATGGTAAATACCCGCTGCACCCCCGGGGCTCTTATTGTAATATGGCCCCAGAAGTGTACGCTTCACTTGCAAGCATCAGGTGGGGATTGTGTGGATATCTTGAGAGTTGGTGGTCTTTTTCTAATCACGGACAGTGCTCCTATCTGATCCAACACGGTTGCAGTATTTTCTAGCCTTTTCCCAGTGCCTCAACTTTAATGATCACTGACGAACATTTTAACAGGATCCTTTGGTTGATCTGGATAGTCAGCAGTGATTGAAACGCTACTACAGAAGCGCAGGTACTCACTATTACCAGTGTACCTGTCTGCTACTAAGTGCCATTACTCACCTATAAAAAGCTGTGCATCTCTGCTGAGAAACGCTGGTACTTTCCTTTTCAAATTTAAGAAGTGTAGGTACTCGGTACCTGACAAAAACTGCCCATTAAAAGCACTATTATTGAGCAAGTTCTGAATTCTTAGGCAAGGAATATTTCCCATCATCCAGCTGCATAGGAAGGGACATCACTGGTTTCCCACCAAAACCATCTTTAAAAGAATAAGCTAAGCAAGAGGACTTAATTTCCCATCAACCATTGGCACACCGCTCCATGCGCTCCTCCCTGCCCCAGGACCTACCTAATGGAGACTGCAGCACGTACTCACCAAAGGCAAGCCAGTCTGCGCCCATCTGTACCTGGACCATCCTAGCGGCAGGAACCCTAGTTAGGCTCCTACCCACCGCTGCCCTGCCGTGCTCAACTCCAGCTACCACTTTGACGCACTGCTGCCACACTGCACCACACAACATGGGCTTGTTCACAAGCTCCTCCTGCAAGTGCTCATGCTCTCTGTGAAGCCCTACACCCACCACTCCCGCACAAACAGAACTCTGCACTCCACTCACTCCAACTCACAAGAACCAACCACCCACTCACACAGACCAACCACCACCCATGCAACACACCACACTCACATACATGCTTCTCAATACCCACTTGCATACCAAACATGCCACTGAAATACAGGACAAACTAAACAACCACACTCCGGACCTGCTGTTCCTCACGAAAACATGGCTAAACCCAACCTTTGCAGTGGAAATTGCTATAGCCATCCTCACTGGCTACAATTTCACCAGCACAACCATGGAGGCAGAGACACCATCAACTGCACCATCTGCACAGACCCCCTCCCCCCAGCTACATGAAACACCTCAAGATCCAGATAAGCATAACAGTCAACTTCTCCCTAGGGGGAACCCTCATATACTGACCATAAGGACCCTGCACCACTTTCAACAGCTACATCAAAGCCAGCTCCTTCATCCTCCTCTGAGACTTTAAGTTTCACCTAGAAGGTTGCATTAACCCAAACCTTCTAGAAAACCTCTGCCTCACCCAGCAAGTTACCAATCCCACTCACACTGCCGGACACCTATTGGATCCAATGTTCTCCACAATTACCAACATCAGTCAACAAACCAGCAACTGGACAGATCACATCCTCATCTGTTTCAGCATTTACATCCCACACCATCACAGGCCTACCACCACTGGACCTGCCCGCTGCAGCTAAAAATGAAGAGGACTGGGTTTCCATCCTCTCTATGCACTGGCCCAAACACTCCAGCAAGTTGCAGTAAGTCATCAAGAGCCTCAACAGCTGGATCACTACATGCGCCAACACCCTGACTCCCCTTCAGTGTAACCCAATGGCAAGGGCTCGACTTCATGCCAGCTGATACACAAAGGGACTTAGGCTGACGAAACGCCACTGCAAGTAACTGGAGCTCAAATGGAGAGCAAGTCAAGACACCACGAATAAAGACATCTTCACATCTGCGCTAAGATGCTACCACCAGCAGATACGGAACACCAAGCACACAGCTCTTGCAGACCACATTGACAGTGGACAAACAGCAGATTTTACTGCACCTCCCATCGCCTACAGCAACATCACCTTCTTGCAAGACCTTTGCAACAAGCTCTCAGAATTCTTCAGCAACAAAATCACCTCCATACATGGCAGCTTCGACCCTCAATCAGACCCCATCACTGTAACAACTCAACTTCCCATCACGGCTGAAGAATGTACTCTTACTTCGTCGCCCGCCATCACCAGCATCAAAACCACTGCTCCAATGAAGAGCATCCACTCAGGAGCCCATCTGACACTTGCCCCCACCACGCCTTCACCAAAAGGCTTACTACTGATAAGCGAAGCACTAATATCCATCCTTAATGCCTACATCGCATCATCCACATCCTCAGCACCTGAAAGCATGTCACTGCCATGCAACTGTTCAAGAAACCATCAGCTGACCCATCCATGCTCTTTAACTATAGACCCATCTCCCTCCCACCATACCTGGTCATGGTCTTAGAAACTTATCAATCAAAGCCTTAACAAATACCTCAGCAACCAACTCCTCAGCAACACGCAATCCAGATTCAGGCCAAACCACAGTACGGAAGCACCACTCATCAACGTCACAGATGACAGACACATGATCCTTGACAGAGGAGACATGGCAGCCCTCATTTTCCTGGACTCTCTGTAGCATTAGAAATGGTTTCACACTCCATCCTCATCAGGCGCCTGCACGAGATTGGCATTGAATGACCAGATCTCTGCGGAATCTGCCCCTTCTTAACAGATAGAACAGAAGCAGTCAGCCTGGTACCTTACTCCACGAAGCCCACAAACTCATCTGTAGAGTGCCTTAAGGTTCATCGCTCGGTCACACCCCCTACAACGAATACATGATCCCTCTGGCCTACGTCATCCGCCAACACAACATCATCATCCGCTTTAATGCTGACGGCACACAACTCATACACTCCCTGTTGGACAAAACCCCCAACACAAGAAACAAGTTTCCCGCCTGCATAACTGAAGTTACTAATGGGATGAAAGCTATCTGACTCAAGCTCAACATAGACCAGACAAAAGTAGTGATGGTTGGCAAGAATACCTTGCCATGGGACTGCAACCGGTGGCTGGCAGAACTCGGACCCACACCCAGCACCTATGCCAGGAACCTCGGACTTTTCACTGACAGCAAACTGGAAATGACCACCCAAGTCAAATCAATCACTGTACCCTGCTTCCACAACGTGAAGATGCTGAAAAAGATACTCAAATGGCTCCCAAGCAACACCAGACAAACACCCTAGTCACCTACAAGTTGGACTATGAGAACATCCTCTATGTCGGGATCACCAAGTAACTTACCAGAAGGCTAAAAACCATCCATAACTTGGCAGCCAGCCACATCCTCAACCTCCCACGCAGAATTCACATCACACCTCAATGAGCTTCACTGACTCCTGATAAACAAACGTGTTAATTTTAAACACCTCACACACACATTCAAGGCACTACACAACTCAGGCCCCACCTATTTGAACAGTTGCATCTTCTTCCACCAACCCCCCAGACACCTCAGCTCCACAGAACACCTACTCGCACACATCTCAACATACACAGAACAGATCAGGAGGACAGCGTTCTTTTACTTTGCTCCTTAAGCCTGGAACAACTTAACACTCCACATCGGAGCCTCCTCCCCTCTTCTTGAATTCTGAAAAAAGTTAAAGACCTGGCTTTTCAATGAATCAACTTACCCCAGGCAGGGTTAGGCACGCACACACACCAGCCCAGTGCCAGGATACCCTTGCAGCTGATGGTGCGCTTTACAAATACACATAACAAGCAACAGGCTCTGGCCAAGATGCTGATCTAGCATCGAATCAAGTTTGACCCTTCAAAACTTTCCCAGAAGAATTCCGCTCCAATAGAGAAAAACCGGCGAGGGTGGCATCATTATGTAACATGGTCATAGGCGGTTATATTCCAGGCATGCACTGTCTCTACAAGCAGGCTTGTATGCTGATTGCCACCAAGTCTCTGGAGGCTGCTCATACTTCATTGGCAAGACAAAGCTCAGGTCACTCTGATACAGATTGCAGGGAGTTTCTAAGCACCACCTGCAGCCCATCTATCACTACTATACCTTATATATAAAGTACAAGAAGCACAAGACATTTGCAGCATTATTTCAATTTTAGCTCATGCTTACACTAATTTTGTATTCAAAGGTATGAAGCAGTAATTCTGGAAAAACTCTACCATAAAATAAATCCCTCTTGTGGCTACTGGTGCTTCATCTGCCTACAATGTCAAACCCAGTGTGGACAAAGGAGCAGAACAATAACTTGTAGCAAAACTAACTGAAAACTTTACTCAACGTCATAAAATAAAACCTATTACAGGTTTGGTTTTACTTCATCGACAAAATAATGACTTCTTTGTGCAGAACAGAAAATATTGAAGTTCCTCCACATACTCTTAGATTAATATTTAAGAGGATCGTCTTTTTTTGCACAGCGCCACTGGCATCGCCCTGAGGCCATGTGTTGCTAAGTTTATGCAGATCACTCAGCAACCCATAATCCCAGAAAAAAAGGACCAGGGCCAAACTCACAGGATGCCAAGTGTTCAATTACATTAGAAAAGAAGTTACAGAAAAAGCACCAGGGTATCCAAGAAGGAGCCACAAATGGAATTGAACAATGTGTGCTCTAATTGAGGATTATGTTGGAATTTGTGGAAATCCAAATTCCAATTTCTAACCCTGGAAAGGAGGGATGCATCTTGAATTTGTGCCACTGAAATTCAGTTTGCAAGCTGTGGACTGTGCTGAAAAATAACTATGTCCTAGCCCAGCTGATCTTGTTAATACGACAATAGTTAGGCTATATTTTTCAGAAAATTAAATTGTAATAATCCACTTTTGATTCATTTTCAGATTCATAGATTGATGGAAAAAAAGACAACTAGTCCCAATACGCCTGCTCGTTTCCATACGTTTTGCAATACCTGCGTTTATTTTGCAGATTGATGCTGCTTGACCTCACTTCATCCTGCTGTCTCAAGAAACCATTGCAGCTTTCTCAGTGAAATACAACTGCATCTCTGCTTAAACACCAAGATCCCCTTCTACTTCTGTGACTTATCAGATCCACATCAGGACAGAAACCTACTTAAGGCACAAGAGTAGGAAACTTTGGCTCTGGACACCACTGTGAGCTCCAAAAACAATATGAACCGTTAACCTGGGAGCAATGGTGAAAGAGATAGAGTAAGCCAGTTTCAATGGGTCCTCAGTGGATGCATAAGTGCCATTGTGAGGGAAAGTTTTTTTAAATTATTTTTTAGTAAACCTAATGTCTTTTCATATGCAGATTCTCCGAATACAGCACAATGATTTAATTTCATGAACAGCTATGCAAGAATTTTGGTCACTAGGTAAGTTAGGATAGGCAATGAATTTACTCACTGGATTGACCACACATACAACTGTACTTATTGGAAGAACCTACTGATGATTCAGGTAGCAAGGCACACTTCCCTCTGCTCCCTAAAGCACTGTATATGCACATACACACAGTTTGCTCCCTATGTACAGGCAAGTTGAGTCACAGTTGCAGGAGAAGTTTCCAGAATATACAGCCTGGTGGAAACCTCAATAAACTACTATAACAAATTTGAAAGCTACCAATGGATACAAATCCAATAGTGCCGAATAGAAAAATTGCTTCCAATTAATTCCAGCACATTACATCACAATGTAAACCCCAAAACCTTCCTTTGAAAAAACACAGCAACTGGCATGGGAAGAAACCGAATCAATTAATAATTGTCCTCTTCAGTGAATAGGTGTAGTCTCCTTGACATTAAAAACTGTGCCTGTACAATCTAAGAAGTCTGCTAATGTTTCTTCCTAACACATGGTTTCCACTAACTTGCATGGTATTATTTTCGATCCGGCAGTGGGCATCTGCTCATCTTGCGAACCTCCACTCTAAAAACTGCCAAGAACGGAAAGCCGTTATTGTAAATCCATAGAGTAATGTGGAAAACACCATAAATATTCCCCGATTATGTATTCAACCTAGTCTGACGCACATGGTGGATGCAAAGTTTGAAAACATAAAAGTGTATGGATAACAGCAGACCACTGTAAATTATAACAAAACTTATACCACATTTTCCAAAGACGTCATCTCCTTAAGAGTAGACAATCATGCATGGATCACTAAAGACAAATCAACAGCACACTCAGCGTTTTGATCTTAACTACAACAATGATTATCATTCCAACATACTGACCCCACTTATACACCTTTTTGGAAAATTACCAAAACAACTACAGGATTCAACTATTCCTACTTTCTTACACAAATGAGGACCACATTCAGTTAATTTTTAAGCTCCCAGACTACCATCGTTTTACATTTTCGATTTATGTACTTTTTTTTTGTGGATCTCTTTATTTTTCAGAACTATGGCCATCATCTACTGTAAAAGAAAGCCTTCAGCGATTGAGGGGTTCCTGTCTTTCAAATGACCCAGGTAATATCAATGACCACTCCTTTATTCGTGAGACTGTTTGTGGGTCAAGCCATGATCTTCCTTGGTAATGCGGCTGGCGCCACAATAGAAAGCACTTCGATGTGATATACGGGCTTTTGAATCATAACGGGCCAGCTTCTCCCTTTCAATTTTTGTATATGAAATCCCACGTTCTGTCTTTTCTGTACTCCACATTCTTTTTTTTGTGTCCAGGATGAAAGGGGCACCACAGGTACATTAGTGACGAAACCAGCTTTCGTCACTAATGTAATTTCGCCACCTTACTAATGCTAACTCACTTAAAACGGGACGTGTTCATTATGATGTTTTGTGTATAGGTCCCACTGGAAGCCGTTAGGATGAATACCGGTATTGAAATCCCGGTATTTACTGGTTTACAGCACAACAGCGAAACAGTAGTGTTTTTTTTACTCCGGTGATGTTGCTTCAAGAGCGACCACAGACTTACGGCAGACAGCTTTGCAGTCCGTGCTCAAAGCAGATCTCTTTCGAAAGCCAAGGCATTGACAAGAGGGATTGGGGAGTGCGGCAGGGAGGTGGTTTGTTTGGATTTGGAAGCGGAAGCGGAAGAGGAGGGTACTACTGAGGATCGTGGGAGAGGGTGGCAGAGCATCAGGTTTTTTTACTTTGCTTTTGGGCAGGAGAGGCAAGGGTATTAAGGGTGGTCAGAGAAAAGTGGCAGGATATCAGGAATATATATTTTTTTTAATATGTGAGATAGGTGAGATACACAGAGGGTGGTGGGGAGAAGTATGTGATTTTTAATGAGTATGGCTTTCTTACCTCAGTGCGAGTCACCTGAGCAGAGGAACATAATCTGGCCAGAAGGGGGATTACACAACATAAAATGATGGATTGGTAGTTGTCACTACATGGGGCTTTGCAACTCAGGGTTCCAAGTGATTTCACAGAAAATCTCACACATATATAGTGAAGGCTGCCTTGACTATATATGTGTGAAACTTTATTTTTTTTTAAAAAGAGAAAAAAGAAAATAAAGACACGAATCACAATTTTGTTCTTTTTTGGTTATTGTTGTGGGGCATCTCTATGTCTTACATTGTCATTTATAACCATCTTTTGGTTTACGCACCTTGGCAGCAGGTGCTTGTATTGTGTGCACCTGCTGATATACATTCATACTTGATGATAATATTTGGAACAACGGGCCAGGTGCAGTCTCCGCGGTTTGCGGCCTTTGCTCCATTGGGTCCGATTGCACAGAAAACTCATGCTTCACTCGAATTGTCTATAACTATTGATGAAGTATATGCCCATTAAACTATCTAATTAGTTTGGGTTGATACTTAGAAAGCACAACGTAAGTGACAGCAGCTTGGTGCTGGGGTTAACGTGAATAAACGGGAAACAAAGGGAATATCAGAACATTATATATTTAGGGAGCCTTTCTAAACGTGATGTGGCCCTCAATTCTACAAAGGGCGAGGAGAAGAGAATCCCAGAGGGAGGAGGTTTTCAAGATATTATGTATACCCAAGGCTAGCCAATCTTTTTCTCATGGAATAGATTGGGGAGATTAAGTGTGCGTACCTTAATGTCTAGAATGTACTCACCTACAATTAACTTGACCTTCATCCATGCACTAAGGTAAGTAATTTTAAGCCCCCATTTACAAAACATGCATTTAGGCATCCAAGCTCAGTTGCAGTAATGGTTCCACTGGAGTGAGTTTGGGGTGTTTACTTTATATTTGGACAATCCAGTTCAATCATTAAACTCCCAGATATGGCATGCTATTTTCTTATTTTAGAGGTAAAGGAAATTAACTACTCCATCAATGCAGGCCTCCTGTAAAAAATATCTTTGTGGCTATGAAGTTAATTTGAAAAGTTCACATGTCGATAAATCACTGCTGTTATTTTTTTAGCAGGTAGGCTTTTGACAATCTTTTCCTTTGATGCATTTGGTGTGCCTCGATTTTGTAACAGTATCTGTCATTTGTCTTGTGTCAATGGCGCAGCCA
Organism: Calotriton arnoldi; assembly: GCA_963921515.1. Lineage (NCBI taxonomy): Eukaryota > Metazoa > Chordata > Amphibia > Caudata > Salamandridae > Calotriton > Calotriton arnoldi. The sequence continues at coordinate 2,243,366 of CAWUFW010001636.1, forward strand.
TCTCATTTGTCTTTTATTTCTAGAACATTCCTCTCGTCTTTTAACAATGCTGGCGAACAGCAGTTGTATCCCAGTAGATTTTAACCTGAGATTTGGATGTACTTATCGAAATCAAAACAAGCGCCTACCTGGACTAGAAATGTTTTTATAAGACAAGAATAAATAACATAAAAAGTTATGGCAGGAAAAAGGCTTTTCGACGACAGGGCCTTTGGAAACACGAGCGGCTTCTCGAAGCTTCAGCTCGAGATGACTGCACTCGTGTTGGTGCCATGCTGCTTGCTGCTCGAGGACAGCTTTTTGGGGAGCGTGGAGGGGGTGATCTCATCTAAGTCCACTTACGTCATCTGCCAAGGCGGATGCCACATTGAGTACAGGTGCGGGGCTCTGCCGCTCGTAGTAATGCAGCTTCTCGTGAATCTGAAGGAAAGGTAAAGCACACGGATTAGTTTATGCTGCAAAAAAATAGCAAACCTATGAATGAGCTTAAATATGAGCATCTGCAAAACACCTACATAAAGAGCAGTCACGGACAGAGGAGTTCAGCTCCTCAAAACAATTAACTGGATGGAAAATGCATTCATTTTATACATGGTGTTGAGAGAAAAAATGAACAAATTTGGTTCCGTTCTTGGGTTCAACAACTTTTAAATAGTACATGCCTATTAAAACGGGTAAATATTATATTACATTAAAAGAGAAAAAAATAATAAATTGGCACGTGATGGTGAGACTGAAGCACAGTTCAGATTAGCATTCCCGATTTCGTAATCTTGAATAAAATCTGCTTTAGTCCCTTTTACCTGCATTTAAGGAGGGTCAGTTTCAGAGTGATGTCCATACAAGTGATGGCGACGCCCACCACGTATGCAGCCGAGTACCAGCTCCGAGTCACCACTGATCTACTGAGGAGTGCCATGCTATGCTCCACGCCTATTATAAAGATACTTGCTCGGTTATGCTGGTCGGTTCACATAAATCCTCAAATAAGGTCGAGAGGGGGGTAGCCCCAGAAGAAACCACTGAGGTGTCACTCAGTAGGACTGTAATTTTGGCTCTGAAGAAGGAAGCACAACGGTTCCAGTCCTTCTGATTGCCAGCAGCAGAAAAGGCAGTAACCAGCACAGGAAAGTTGGGCCCTGCCCCTATAACACCAGCGCCGTTAATGCAATTTTTGGGAGTGCCAGTGCACTCAGTGGTCTGTTAAAAAGTGGAGAGTGAATTGATGGCCCTCAGCTCTCGGCAAGATGGCTGTGCAACCTTGCTCCTAAGTCATTATCCTACAGTCAATGATGCACCTTTGGCAGGCCCAGTATATTTGGGCTCACACACCCACTAACCAGGACAGTGCAGGAACAACACATGGCAATTCATCATGCAGTTCAATGGAAGAAAAATAAGGATTGAAGGTCCAGGTTGCCCGTCACAGTGACTTGTATGAGCTCAGGGCCTCCCATCGAGAAAGAGGATGCCACTGTTCTAGGTTGTCTGCACTAACTGGTGGGGGCTTCACTAGCTTGCAGTAAGCAAAAGAGGTGAAAGGATGAGGTTAAGTCAGTCATGTTTTAGTGGTGGGTAAAGGGAGGAGGGGAAGAAAGATTATGTGTGTGTGTGTTGGTCACCTCCTGGAATTTGTGGGAACCCACAACCTGACAACTCATGGCTGTCAGCCCCCGACATTGGGTGGCCAACATCGGTGGCACGTTTTGGTACCTACACCAAACGAGCCTCCCATGGCATAAAGTGGCCTTCTACCAAAACACATCCACAGCATTATGGAGACCCTCATATAAGGTTGCTCTTAGGGGCACAGTGTAGGTGTTACAGTAGCCATGACAAAATGCGGCACTAATAGGTATATTGTGAGCTTTTGTATAATACTTGTACTGACCCCTGGCCTATGCTGGCCATCACTGGAAGGATGTAATCATTCTATTACTGTGCATTACGCTACTCTTGGTATGTAATGGCCAATTATGGCTTCTAATATCTATCATGGCATGAGGTGGGTATCACTGACGTGAGGAGGAAAAGGCTGCCTCAAGCATGTCATGGGCATCCCTGCCATGAGATTTATGTGCATGGACAAGTGGGGTATAGTCTTTAAACAAAGGTTCAGCAGTACACAAATAATTGATAAAAATGGCACACGGTTGGGATCCGATATCATCGACATACTAAAGACAAACAAACTAAAGCTAGTATTTGAGGGAGCAATCCCGCTTTAAACATTCAGTCTTTAGATGGGGGAATTTAGTGGATATCCCCAAAATGGAAACCTTGAATTTCGGAGCGAAATGTGTATTTTTTCATGGTTCCAGGTTTTCATTTCAGGGTATTTAATTACTTCAGGATTATTCTCAAGCGATTCATATTGAAGTAATTCATTTAAAGTCTCGATTGTTTTTATTTGTTTTGGAAAGTACATCGGATGAACTGTCTCATTTCTCCCACGTTAACTTAGTTTTCATTTGTAGATGGTCATGTTGCGCTATCTGCAATTATTTATTCTTTAATTATTTTTATAGTCTGTATCTACGTTTTATTTATTTTTTGGGGTGAGACCCCTGTAAGCACCCTCCCCTCCATTCTTCTTTTGTTCAATTTATGAGGGAGATACCATAAGCCCATGTCTTCTTATTCAAAACTACCCCATACTTTCATCCTTCAACTATTTATTTAGTTTGTCCCTTTCTGTGGTTTTGTCTCCCCAACATTTTTTTCCTATTACATTACCCTGAGATTTTTGTATTTCCAGGAGATTAAACCAAAAATAACAGGTCTCATTTTTCATTAATCATCAAGATGATGTCGGAGGACAAAATTGCTTTTCTATTATATATTTAATGTTGAAACCTATGCTCCTTTGGGGAAACTTATTGCTGATCTTATTGTACAAGACAGATGTGCTGTTACGACTCACCTCACAGAGCCATTGCATCACCAATATTCAAAAAAGCTTTTAATTACACTCGGCAGTTAAGTGGTCTGAAATCACACCCTGTAGTGTAACCTTATGAATATGTTTGCCAGGTTAATTGAAAACCGTTCCATAAAATGGAGTAGGTGCCCAGGCATCTCTCTTCTGCTTCAATGCGACCTTGACCTCGCCTTGCCCTTCTGACTCATGTTGGTGCCAGTCTCCTGCCGTTTTTTAGGTCTCGCCTGGCGACGCAGCGCAGCTGCTCGCTTGGCGAGAGTATTGTCGTCGGTTTACTTTCGGAAGGGGGACAGCCCATGTGCACGCGCAAAGACACGTCTGTTCTGCTGAGGAGATGTGCACGCGTACAGACACGCGATGTGCACACGCACGGCGTCTCGCGCATCGTGCTTGTTCCCATTTACTTTTGTGTGTGGATTTTTGTGCCTATGGCCGTTCCTGTCTGCGTGCGCAGACGGCGGCATCAGTAATATACCGCTTGATTCATACTAATGAATGAAAGGGAATGAGAGGCCCCGAGGAGACGCCACCGAGCGTGACTGGTTTGGAGATGCACGCGGGTGCAGCGTGAACTGCGCGCGATAAAGCCAGCTAGATCCGCCAGCATCAAAGAGCTGAACACACCACTTATTTTGCAGAGCTGCGTCTTAACGATTTTGGGAAATCCAAACGAGCTGGTCCGCTTCTTCCTGGGCTTCAGGGAAGGCGCCATGCTCTCCTGGTCGCTTTTTGCCGGGGGATCGCTGCTCCCGTGCAGCTGGCGGCTCTCTATTTCTGGCATGCCTGCTGTCTCCGGCCTCGTGGCTCTGCACAGCTTCGGGCTCGCGAGCGCACTGCCGAGAGAAGGCGGAGGGGGTCTCGGAGGAAACTAGGAAAGGATCAAACATTTGTATGAATCGGTAAGGGCTCAGTACTTATTATTTCAGTATTTAACAAGACCGCTCCTGCACTGTCCTTGTGTTTCTGTGTGCACACGTCAGTCCTCGCAGAGACCTGCACTTGCGAGTGTCGTCGTTCGTGTTTACCCGAGGAGTTCACTTCTAGAAAGGGCCTGGTCTCCCCCTACCGGCCAGAGTGAGGACCCTGCTGTCTCCAACGGGCGTCCGAGCCGCCTCTCCAGGGAATCGACCCTCTCACACTCTCGCGCCCCCTTCTCATCTCTTCCCAGCCCCCTATCTCTACCATGCTCTCTTTCCCTCATACTCGCCCCTCATACTCTTTCTCGCCCGTTATTGGCTGCAATGGCCGGACGATATTTTGGGTTTCTTGGTAGCATAAAGTTCATGGCATCGAGGCGCTATGAGTTGAAGCCCCATTTTGTGAGGAAGATCCCATGTTAGAAGGGGGCGACAGATATATTTCTATGTTTCTGCTCCAGGAACAAGACTCGCGTTCACAACACAGTGGACATGATTCCCAGGAGCCCCCTCCTCCCCCCCCGGGCATATTATCTGGTTGATGCCATGGCATAATTTCATGTACATTTCTTTTATTAAGATAATTTTTTAAAAATCAGGATGCGAGGGGTTACGCCTCTGCAGTGAGATGCACATGAGATTGCAGATACCCCTGGCTTTCGGGAGAGTTGTCTCCCTATGTAAAGCATTTGATCCCTGAGGCAGTATAACGTTTCTCGCTACTGTGGCAAACTGAAATCTGACCTTTGCACTTTAAGTATATTAGTACAGTGGTCTAAATCACCGGCGTTACCCTACATATTGGTTATAGGATTATTGTAACTGACACAATCAAGTCTACTTCTAAAATAATGACTGCTTCCGCAATCACCAGAAGTTACCATAAGGACAAACAGAAATGTAACAAGCATTTGCAATGCAATAGGTCTCGCATTTACGCGAGTTGGAGCTATTGGCATTGTAAATGACAATGCCTTTTATTTATGTTTTGGTTTTTAAAACAAATAAAAGGCATTGTCATTTACAATGCCAATAGCTTAAACTCGTGTAAATGTGAGACCTATTGCATTGCAAATGCTTGTTTTGTTAGCTACTCGTTCTGCCACTGATTTGGTAAATGCCCTTTCTTGTTTGTGCTGTCTGCTCGATCTGTACTCTGTCTCCATTTAACTGCTCCATTTTATATCCTTTGTTCCTCTTAACTGCCCTTTTTGCAAATTTCGCTCCTCTTACACCTCCGTATTGCATCTTGGTCTCTTCTGTCAGTGTTTCCCCCCCGACTTGCTCTGCCGAACAAGTTTTCCTAACTTACTGCTACTGACAGACTTTCACGCTCTATCTGCCAAACTTTCATGCTCTTGCTGAGCCTGTCCACCGCCTCTCCGCTCCTCCCACACTCTTAAAGCCCTACTTAAAAAAGGCCGCAATGCGGACATGCCAAAGGCATGCCCATTTGCGCCTGTCCGTGCCTGAACCATGTCGAGCGCAAGGAACCCTGGTCCAAAAGCCTCCCACAGCTACACCGCCGATGAACTCCACCTGCTCAACCCCAGATGCCGCCACGAACACTGCTGCCAAGCTGTACCTTAGTTCCCAGTGGGCCCCCTTTGCCTGCCAGCAAGGCCACTTCACTTGCCTCCACACACCCGCTACTTACTTACTAATTCTTACACACATACCCAAACTATCTCACCATGTCAGAAATCAAGAACCGCACTCACACAGAACCACACACCCACCCCACACAACGACATTCACTTGCATGAATGTTCTTCAACACATGCTCACTCTCAAGCACTCCACTGAGATTTGGGACCTCATCAACTCCAATGCTCCAGACATCCTCGTCCTCACCATAACCTGGCTCAACCGCACATCGGCATCTGACATCACCGCAGCCATCCCTACTGGATACAAAATCCTGCACCAGGATCGACCCCATAATCCAGGAGGAGGACTCACCGTCATCCACAAAGACACCATTAAGTGTACCTCTTACACGGACTCAGCAGCCACTTTTCTGAAACACATGCACTTCAAGCTTCAGACGGACAGGAATACCACTATCAAAGCCCCCCAAGGACCTCGCACCCACTTCAGCAACCTCCTCACTGACCTCACAGTACCCCTTGCCATGAGCAGCTAAGACTTCATACTGCTACATGATCTCAACTTTCATCCCAACGACCCCATGGACTCCACCTCCACGGACTTGCTCGAAAGTCTACAGAACATTGGCCCTTATAATGTCACTGGACACACACTGACCCATTTTCTCCTGCAGCGACAAGATTAAAGTCAGTCACATCACTCTACTCACATGGACAGTCCACTTCATCCTCCACCTCCACATAACAGGGCAACCAACCCCCCTACAGTGTCTAACACCACCCCAAGCCCTTGCTTGAATAAAGTTACAGAAATGGAATGGCTTGATGCCCTCCAACTAAACAACCAACCTCCCACCAAAGAACTCTTCAACGACACAACCAATTTCAACTGTATCACCATCTGTGCCAAAACCCTGGCGTCTCTGAAAAACACCAAACCCAAAAGATCCAACAAACAAGCTAGCTGGTACAACGCCGACCTCAAATAATCCAAGAGAAATTTCAAACAACTTGAAAAGAAATGGAGAACCACACGAGGAACCACTGGCAGAAACACCTACAAGGCCTCACTGAGACACTATCACCATTAAGAGAGATCAAGAAAAAGTCCATGACCTGGAGAATCAACTCTAGCTCCAACAACGGCAAGGAACTTTTTGCCACTGTCAAGGAATTCACCAACCCAACAGTCGCAACCCAAACCATGACCCCTACACAAGAACTCTGCAACAACCTCTACGACTTCTTCCATGAAAAAACCATCAAGATCTACAGCAACTTCAAACCTCAGCCACCCTCCTTCGACCTGCCCAGTTTGCTAACCTCATCAACCTAAGACTACCAACTGACAGTATGGTACCCTCTATCCATCACAGACATTGAAGCAATAATGAAGACAGTCCACTCAGAGGCTCCCAGAGGCCCCTGCCACCACCATATCCACAACTTGGTAAGAGCCACGATCAGTGCTGCACTCACTTCCATCAACACCTTCCTCAAGACCTTCCACCTTCCCTGGGACCTTCCCAGATAGCTAGAAACACACCAAAGTCACCAAGCTCCTCAAAAACCCCTCAGGTGACATTGAAGTACTAAGCAACTACTGACCCATCTCGCTACTCCACTTCCCAGCCAAAGTCATTGAGAGGACCATCAACAGACAACTTTCTGAATACCTAGAATGCCACAAACTCCTGGACGACTCACAATAAGGATTATGAAACAACCACAGAACCAAAACAGCCCTCATCGCTGCCACAGACATTAAGTACCATCTTCAACCGGAGACAGACTGCCGCCCTATCCTCCTTCACTGCTCCACTGTTTTCAACACCCTCTCCCACCACACACTCATCGCCAGGCTACACACAGTGGGAAGACAAGGATTAGCACTCAAATGGATAGCTTCCTTTCTCTTTGGAAAGGCACAATGAGTCAGGCTCTCGCCGGTCACCTCAGGACCAAAGGACCTCATCTGCGGAGTCCCACAGGGATCATCACTCAGTCCCACAATTTTTAACATATGCATAACTTCTCTGGCAAACATCAGTTTCCACAGAATCAAAATCATCTTTTATGCCAATGACACCAAACTCATTTTTCCCGCTCAGATGGCACCGTCACCATAATGACAAACTTCAAACAATGCACGACCAGTGTGGCCAACTGGATGAAAGAAAACTGCCTCAAGCTCAGTACCGACAAAACTGAACTGCCGATCTTTGGGAATAAGAGGTCACCTGGGGGCTCCACCTGGTGGCCCACAGATCTTGGACCCGCACCCACCCCAACTGACCACACTAAGAACCTAGGCCTCATCCTGGACACCAACCTCACCATGAAGTCCCAGGTCAATGCCATCACCTCCTCATGCTTCCACAGCTTTCACACATTACTTAGAAATCTTCAAGTGGCTACCACTGGACACCAGACGTACCATCATGCAGTCCATAATTACAAGCAGATTGAACTATGACAACACATTCTATGCAGGTTACCCAACCCATCTTCTTCACAAACTTCGAACCATCCAAAATGCTGCTGCCAGACTCGTCCTCAACTTCCCGTGCCAAACCCACACCACACCACTCCTCAAAGAGCTCCAGTGGCTCACCATCTAGAAGCGCTGCAAATTCAAACTTCTCACACACGCATTCAAGTTACTACACAACACAGCATACCTCAATCACAGGCTTCACTTCCACCAACCAACCAACCAGACCACTTCGCTCAGCATCTCTCACTCGCGCACACCCAGCACCCAAGGAAGCAGAAATGAAGGTCGATCATTCTCCTACAAAGCTGCCAAATCCTGGAACAACCTCCCCCAACACATCAGGGCCTCCTCCTCCTCACTTCTTGAATTCCACAAGAAGCTGAAGACCTGGCTATTCAATTAGTCTTCTTGTGGAACCATCAAGACTGCCTGTTTGCAGGCCCAGCCTCACCACACTCCTACACTCACCTACTTAGCGCCTGGATACCATCACAGGGGATAAGCTGTGGTCTACAAATCCACCTTACAGAAAATGCAGAATTCGGCAACTTTGTTTTTTTTTATAGATTTACTTTGGGCAAGAAGGTTCCTCCACCATTCCAGGAATCCGCTTTGGTGAATTTGGCTGCACACTATCACTGAAACTGAGCAGAGCAGTTTACATCTCACCAATGTAAAGGTTCACATGCCACTACTAGTTATCATGCACTTTCTCAAAATTTTAGACTCTGTCCATTAGAGCAGGTACCTCTTGTGAAAATACTTTGCAACCGCTAGTAGAAATTACACATTACATTTTATCCAATTAATATCTCTTGAATAAAAATCACAGAAATAGAGGAGTGATTGGGAAGTGTAAATAAAATGATGCACATGTTCCTGCATCACTAAGTGAATGGGGCTTAATATTAATGTCTTTAGGTTTTTATCCTTTAACAGTCACTTAAGCGGTTGAGGCACTAGTTTTCTATACATACCAGTTTCCATGGCCCAGTCTCATCAACATGAATTATTACTCACATTCACCCCAGCAAAAAAATAATGGTCCACTGACATGAATACTCGCTGGATATGAGCAATTAATGTCTCTTAGAGGTTGCAACCCAATTACATGGACTTAAGAGATACATCTGCATCAGTACAGAGGCTTTAAGATTGCACCAGGCCTTTAACAATATTTGATACAATGTGTCTCTCCAGCTATCAAAAAAGCATTTTCAGATATTTTTTTTCTTTAGCTAGAATGATTCCAAACACTTGTTCAGTTAAACAAGGGCAAGAGTGTAGCCGAATATCAGTGCTCCTTTTAGAGAGAACAGTTTTATTTTTCATAAGCTTCTATACATGTGTGTTAGTACTCAGACGAGACACATCAGACAATGAATTTATCAGACTAGCAATGTGGAAGCAATCGTCATGAGAAACTAACACTATGAAAATTCCATCCAGGCACATCTGTCTCATCGCTGAGGGTATCCCGCTGCAGATGTGCAATACTCCTTCAATAACCGCTATCAATCTGCAAGTTAGTATCACTTAAACTTGAGAGTGTTTCTTCGAAAAGTACAGTACTTTTATTAAGTGAGTTTCAAACCGGTGCATTTCCTACATGTCAGTGGCCAATGTTCTCGCACACCAAGACCATGGTATTTTTTGTGCAGGATATTGCCTTTTTTTTTTTTTTTTTTTAATAGAAAAAACGTCTCAATTGCCAATTAGGACAAATAGAACAATTCGACATTTCAGTGTATTATTCGACAAATTAATAGTGTGGCATTCAGATTCAACGTAAATTATTATTTCAGTGTCAATTATTTGTTATACACATTGTAACAAAACCCATGACACGCCTGCTAGCTTGAACTATGAAGGGCTGCTACAAGCAACTTGTTAAATTCCTATACAACACAATAGTTAAAGTACAGTGCGAAGAAGACAGGTCCATTCAGCATTCTAAGATTTTCATAGTATGTGCTATAGAGTCGAGGGCATGGGCGCCTCCACGCAAACCCATTATTCTACCTTATGCAGTACACTTTTATGTTATTTAATTCATGACAGTATTTTGTTTTGTCTGCCAGTTTCAGAACAAATTCCTTCGAGGCCTTCCTGCCTCTAGCCTCTGTCCGCCTCTCTACGGCACTGAGGGCAGTATGTTTATTTCATATGTCTGCTCAATTTCAGCAAGACCAAAACTAATTAATAATCGAGGACCTGCAGGCCTTCCAATTCATTGCAATAGACAACGGCATTGATAAATCGACAAATTTACAATCGGATTTTGCTCTTTGAGCGCGATATTACCATTGACATTGAACTAACAAATTCAGCCGTGCAATACTCTCTCATTGATTATTGTTCATCCAGCTGCAAGTTAATATCCTAAAACCATAATATTGTTCTGCAATTACAGTACTTTTATTAAGTGACTTTCAAACTGATGCATTCCAGCCTCGTCAGTGGGTACTACCCTAGCACAAATTAACAATGACATTCTTTAAGCAGGACAGTACCACTAACTTTTAACCAAGAAACCCTGTTGCAGGGTTCTTCGATTTGAGAGGGTGTGGGGGGTCTGGGGCCAGGTCTGAATACAGCCAGGTACTTCCAGTAGCTAATTTGCCCTGGTGTTTGGAAGTGGTTTACAATGGCCCTCAATTTGATGATCAGGATTTATGTAACTTCTTTGTCATCATCAGACTTAGAGCCAGAACAAGAGAGAGAAAGACAGAAAAGGGAGAAGGAATGAGGAAGAGAAAGATAGGAAAATAGTGACAAAGGGGGAAAGTAGGGATGAGAAAGAACCGGTAACACTAAGACAGAGAGACAGGAAGTATTGGGTGGTGGAAGGAAAGGGAACCAAGTCCACGCAGCCATCACATTCAGTAACCACAGCATGGGGCGGCGACGACAGCAGGCTCCGAAGGAAAACATTGGGTGGGCCTCGACAGTTATTTTTATTCATATATTTATTTCATAAATCAAGCAATGGGCACCGCACCTCCCTCTGAGGCTATTTACTGTACAGACAGTCATTGCGCAACACTGTGGGCGTCAGTCGGACCCAGATGACGCAGCCGGATGTACAGGAGACTCTCCCCGCATGGTAATATCCGCTGCTGGGTGGCACAGCGCACCCCTGCACCCCCATCCAGGTTGGAAGATGAACAAGGGCTCAATTTCCAGACTTGAAACGACACAACTGTTTCATTACCACTTTAGTAAACATTTCGGATTTTATTTTAATACATCTTGAGAATTTGGCAGTTTAACAAACATTTAACCATTTATCATGCACTGTAGAAAAAAAGTGTTTATTGCAAGGAATGACTTCAGCTCTTTCTAAATTAAATGTTACAACTTGTGCCTAGTTTATTATAAATGTCAAACAATCCGACAGTGCATGTTTATTCGTTACATTATACAGTTATTTGCATTTGTGTAGCGCAATATCTGCCACGCTCGGGGAATCCCTGTTACAATGTTGCAATAGCATGCTATGTTAAGAGAATGTGTAGATTGATAACGCACATCTTTTTGATCTACTTAAACAAGAATATTGAGTGAGCATGCAGGCCAGCCTCACTCACCTCACTGACTGCATGCAATCATTTAAGCATGCTTGATTTGGCTGTATCCCTCCAAGGCTTTTAATTGTTTTAATTACTTTTTGTCAATTTTTTACTTTTTACCCCATTTAATAGGACAGCATGATTAAAACAAAAAAGCAAGATAAAGGGATTGCAAGATGAACTATCAGAATCAGCTGTAGATGATGGTTGAAATAATTTTAAAATAAGCAAGGGCAGAGCTCTGGAAGCACTGCCCCTGCTGGGGTAGGCGGTGGTTCAACCTTTGAGGAGAAATGTGCATGACTCAATAGATCACATGCTCCCAGGTATTCTCAACAAGCACCAACCATACATATAACATGCGCTGGCATTCGATTCAGATTGTAAACATTTACAAGACCACGCAGTGCTCTACTACCTTCTACGGAATACTTTGATTAGACCAAGAATATCCCTCGTAGATGATGGAGGTGGCTCAGAAGCCATTATGTGCTTCGATCAACTACCCGTAACACTGTCGCTGGAGTAGTGCCCTAGTGACGCATAATTTTCAAAATATCAACTTTTCAGTCTTTTAGCCATTCAAAGCACAGTGATCCGATAGGCCAGAGGAAAAAATCCGGGACCTCATTACCTGTCCTAAGGGAACACCACTGGCTCTACATGAACACTGGGGTGAAGCTCAAGCTTCACATCAAAAACTCACAGAAAAGGCATGCCTAGCTCAGCTCTGCGCACCCTGAAGCCGACTACTGCTCTCCAAACCAACACATGCTCTACAGCCCTTCAGCAGAGCGCATCTCAAAGCATGGCCCTCATTTCAGCAAGTCAGCTAGTTCCAACATCCACTCCACCATTGCCTCAGTTGGGAGTAACTAGAGGAGATTAAGTTCACAGTGATGTTTGATATGTATCCACTCATTTACTCAGACATTCATGTTGGTCTGTGTAAGAGCCCTACGGATATTATTTTGTGCTGGAGCTGTATTTATACATGGCTTTATACCCCTGGTACGGAGACAAACCACATTAATCAATCGGGCAGCAAGCTACACCATAGGGTGTGAGTGGTTTGAACCATAAAGGATTGTAGTGCAGCTTAGCGGCCGAGTGTTTTGGTGTAATGCATAATTACCTGAACGGCACCTTAGCCTGTCATGTGAAGCTGCACTTAAGTGTGTTGTATAGCAGCACTTGCACACCTTTTACTACCAATACACAGTACGTGGAAGTACTCGCCCACACGGATAGCAAGCTACACTGTTTAGGGTGTGTAGGTGGAAGAGTGTTTTGTGAGCATATGTATGAAGCATTTTAATGTCATGTGTGATGACCACTAAGGTACAGTTTTCGTGGTATTGGATACTCTCATCCATCACACCGCCAGGTGTTGTTTGTGAGAGAATGACGTGCAAATGATAATTGTAATAAGAACTAGAACAAGGGGCTACACAGCATCATCGTAACCATAGGGGGTATCAGGACGCTGTGTGCACGTACACCAAAAAGGGGGTTGTACACAGAAGGCCCAGTAATCTTTATGGCAACATTTCCTAGGCAAAGATTAGTAACATGAGCATTAGGCATACACCTTTTTAAAGGAAAAGATACACGCAATCACCGAGAAAGGAAGTAGAACAGCAATCAAGGCTGAAAACCAGAGCATAAACTACACAATCTTTAAAAGACTCGGAATCCACCTACCTACTCCTGCTCAGCTGAAGGAAGCTAAAACATTGAGCAGTGGTTCACGCCCCTAGTTGAGTTGGCAAAACTTCACAAACAGAACTGTGGGCCTTTTGCAGCTACAGAAGAGGTGCTACTGGGGGAAAAGACATTGGTAAAGATAGATGAAAAGGGCAGTGTCTATTTACCACAATGAAGCCGAAGTATGTACTGTATCCACAGCACTGTGATGAAGCATGCATCAGTGTCAATCTGGTTCCACTGGTTACAGAGGAGGGGAAGGCTGCTTCACTACTGGAGTGGAGTGAACCTTTTGAAATGGAGCAGAGACGACAACCGGGACCCTGGTGAAGTCAGACCCCAGAAGCTGGTTTGGTCCTGAAGGACCACTTCTTTGACTTGGGAATCGAGCCACGGGACGAAAGGCAGCAACTGGATACTTGGAGCAAAAGGAGATTGTGAATATAAAAGTCTGAAAGGACTTAAGAGGCTGGAAAGAGGCAGGTGGTATGGTCAGTACCAGTGGGATGGCATTTATCAATTTGGCTGACAGGGCCATTCTTGTATGGCTGAATGGCCTTGTCAGTAGAAGGAGCTATCAGAAGCCCCCCCATGCAGCGGGCAACCAAATGTGTATTCCTGGTTTTCAGGCTTTACATATAAAGACATCATCCATGCTTTTTGCACATGGAGACAAATGGACAGGTGTTCAAGGTCCTCGTGCCTTTGTCAATTACAGTTTAGAACATCAGTAGCTTTTGCTTCTTTGCCTGGTCCATAGATGCCCTTTTCTTGTCTACAATTGATAGGGCCATGGGTAACACTGAACCATACCGTTAAGCTCAAGCCCTTGGTACTTGCCTGTACCCAATTGTGTGTCAGTGACCAGGTTGGTGCACCTTTCATCCCCAACCCAAGAATGGCAGCTTGTGGGGAGGAGGCCTCTGGGGTATATCTCTGATGGGTCTCTACGAGAATCCTTGAAGAGGCTTCTGCACTAGGACTGGTAGGCGCATTCGAGACAGGGGAGGTGGTTTTGGGATGTACTAGCCCTCAGGTTAGGGAAGCTGCACCAGAGGCACAAGGAGCTGACCAGAAGATTGGAATAAGGGGCCAGAGTAGCCTCCGTGGCCTAAAGCCAGATACACAAAAAATCCAGCAACAAGTCTGAACTATTTACACAGGCGATGGGGATATCCAAAGGGCAACTCTGAAAAAATGGAAGTCCAAAAGGCTTCCATTACTTGTTGTGACCTTCAACAGCCTGAAAGCATCTCATCCTACTGGAAATTATAGTATGAGGTCATTCCTTTCCTTCCAAGGGTCAGGGCTTGTACTTTTGCCTTGAATGGAGTGCAGGGAGAGAGTTAGAGAACACCATAACACTGAGTGAAGCAGGACCTTTTCAGTTCCTCTTGCAATGAGGCTTCATGCTTACCAACTCACCGGATTTTCCCATCTCAAGTACTTCCTGCAACAAGCACAAGCTTGGCTCAACTGCAGGGAATAATGTTAGAGTGAGAAGATGGATTTGCCTTGGTCAGATGGATGTATGGCAACATAGGGTATGAAGAGGTGCTAAGCTCTATTCTTCAGTAAAACCCCTGGAGTGGACAGAGATTTGGTTCCCCTGGCTGGTGCCCAGGGAGGAAGAAGGTACTTGACCAATTGTGCTGTAAACACAAGTATGACCTCTGTACAAGAGCAGAAGTGTTCCTGGATAGAATGGGTTATTGGAGCACTAACAAATGTTGCTCTGAGCCACGCCCAGATTCAGAGTTCTTGTACTGTACACGCTACTTGATTCCTCTTTCTAAGATTGAAATCCAACTTAGCTTGTGCGATAACATCTGCATGAAAGCCAATTGATTCTAGAGGTATCTCGTACGGACGTGGCAGCACAAAGAGCACAGACGCACACCACATAACCAATCGCCGAAAAGGAGATGCAGAGTGTATGTGGTTTCATGCTCCAAACAGCCTGCAACAACTCAGGTATGGTTCAAAACTGGATCCCATCATCATCAATTACATGAGGTAAAGAAAAATAACAGAAGAAAGTGTGAAAACACAAAAGATGTTAGTGCGAAGAAAACAGGACCCTGAGCTCTGCTTAGGAGGACAGGAAACATGAGAGGCAGATTCTCATCCACAGCGATAGACAGGTGTAGGTGTGGGTGGGTGGGGGAGAAGGGGGCAGGGTGTGTGTGTGTGTATCTATGTACTGTATGAGTTTTTAACACTTGTGATTGATGTTTTACTGATGGTTTTATCCTGATATGAAGTTGTGTATTTTTTAACCTGTTGTAAAATGAATGTGCTTTTATGGATACAGTCTAATCCAAATTAAGTAATTTGAATTTTTGAATCTACGTACTAACCAAATGTAACAAATTATGACTAGAAAACTAAGATGTGCACTCAATATCTGATATAAGAATGAACAAATTAATTAACTGATTTTCTTTTCAGTTGGACCACGAGATGGGAGGCACTAAATTGAGATTTGCGGCGATCTTCAAATAGGGTGTCACATAAGCATTAGTGACATGCACTTGGGCGGTAAATCAGAAAATCCCAGAGCGCGAATTGCTGGTGAAATTAATGACGCGATTTATAAAAAACGAAAAAAATATCATGAAACCCTTTTAGATTTTATTTTATTTGAAATTTTGTTAGAAGAATAAAACTAGATTGATTGTAATGGAAAATGTATTTTCGAAATTTTGCATTAAAGATACATAAACATAACTCTTTCAAAGGCAGATTTCCCAAAGCTTGAAAAATTAACACATTTTAAATTAAGGAAAGACATTTTGTTTGAGTGATTAATTCATAAGTTAACCAACCCCCCCTTGAGTACTTAAAAAACTGACAAAACCCATAAATCATTATTTTAACAAAGTAAGCTTTTGAAATGAAATTGCATGATGAAGAGAAGCTGAAACTACAATACAGTGTTAAATGATCATTAGCAATTTGTTGCAGGTAAAGAGGTATTTATTTGGATGCATATATCTTGACTTCTCAGCATAGGTATGGGTTTTAAGGGAAAATGAAAAATGTCCATTCAAGGTCTTTCTGTAATGGTCGTGGGGAAGGTAAGCTAGACTTTGTTTTAATATGCTGTGATGTGCTGTTTCAAATGTTACAAGGCTTTGGTAAACAATGAGGTAGAAATGATTTAGTAGGTAAATTGTGCTATATGGTAAGATGCCGTCACTGGATACATTACCAATAAGAGCAAATCAAAACAATTTAATCAGACTAGGAGTAGTTTTGCATCCGAGAGTCGGATATGAACACAGGAGTTTGTTCTTTTTCAAAAATGTGTTAATAAACTAAGGTATTGATTGCCTTACACTCTAGCAGGCTCTTACTCATTTGAGCTTTTTGCCACTCTCAGTAATCTGGTTGGAGGATTTGCAGACATTATACCATATACATTTAATAGTCTTAAAGAGTTCTATTACTGGATAGTATTTATAGAAAAATCATCTTTTTGTGAAAGGCATTTTATTTTATCATGTATAGCATAACATCTGAAAGGAAATGTGTTGCAATACAACCCACACAGCTCTCTTACACTATCACATCAAAAAAAGTGGACAAGACCCACTTTAAATGGCAGTATTCTTTGGAAAGCAGATTTTCTTTTTACTAATGTAGTGAATGTTAGGAACTAGTGAGGAATAGTTTTCTGAAACTGCTCAGATCAGTTTAAGGGCTGCATTAACTTTACCAATTGCATGACCATGTAACAGTACAAAAGAAAAACAATTTCAATCAATATGGAGGTCGATTAGATCATTAAACGGCGAAACTAGGGCTGGGCACTTAAAGTTCTTTTAGCCAATCCTATATCGCTAATCAAACCTGATGGGTTTAGGTTCTGGTGGCTCAGTAGACTAATGCATCCACTCCAATGACCTGTTTTGAACCCTTACTTACAATTTAAAATCTTGATAGGTCCACCCAGCCTTTCATCCATTCGAGGTCGAAAGAAATGAGCACTACTGAATTGGGCAACAATCAACATTTGGAGACGATGTGGCCTAACGGCTAGGGCGGTCAACCTCAAATCTGGGGAACCGGGTTTGAGTCTCGGCAAGGATGCACAACATCCTGTGATCCTGGGCAAATCACTTAATCTCCTCATGCCTAACAAAAATGAATGTGTCTTCCTGTAACGCAACTGGTGCTCGTGTAAAGTGCTCTGAAACCAGATACCTTCGGGTCAAGTTTGCGCTATATAAAACTCCGTAAAAAAAAAAAAAAAAAAAAGATGCCCCAAGGGATTAACATGTGCTTTACATATATGGGTTACGTTTCAATTTGCAGCATTTTTATGACAGGTATTTTTCTGAGTATTTCCCATTTAATGTTAAGTGCTGCAGCATAAGGTACTGTGAAGATCAGAACATATAAATATTCAAATATTAAGGTTAAAGTAACACAAATATACTTTTTCAAGTACCATCAAGACAAAACTCATTTGCCAAATTGGCACCAAGTGAGAGGGCTGGAGTGTGAGCTTCAAGGCATCTGCCGTGAGGCTAGCTGTACCAAATACCATCCCTTTAATCAAACAATTAGAAGAAGCAAATGACTACTGCATAACCCATCTGGAATTATGCCAAAGCCTCAAGCAAATGCTGAACGAGATTGGTCGAAGAAAGCCAATGGCTGAAAGGGGCGGAACCAAAGCCCACTGTTTGTACACCATTGGCAACAGATCTGTTTGAAAACGCTGATGTCTGTTAATATGTACCAGACAGAAAAGGTAGAATATTAGTGAAGCATGGTCAACTTGCTAGTTTCAAAATATACAAATAAATGCCCAGTAAAAGAAAATTGGCCTCTCTCAATCCCCATGACTGCCTTTTGCCTTGGATTCCAGTTTCGACTCACAGAGGACTTCAAATTCACATCTGTAACACGACTATTTAACTTCAACTTTCCGACACAACCTAAACTTACCAAATGCTCTACCAGATTATTAATCACAATGTAAAGTGAAACTGATTGTGCCTTCTTCTGGCAATTACAGCTGATAATCAGGGAATTGCAAGGAAAGTAGGTATCTTTAAATGTTCTATCCCAGGTGTTCTTAACCTGTGGTCCGGGGGCCCCCACTAAGGGTCAGCAAAGCCTACTCAGGGGGTCAGCGACTGCTTAGAAAATTAAATATTAGCAGACTAATAAAGTGTACATAAATAAAGAGGCCAAATTGAAATTAGAGAATTTAAAAAATGTGAAGGAATTTTAAATTGGTGGCTAAAAATTAAGTTATTCTCAGATTGATTCGTGGGAACAGTGCAAGTGCAAGAATTTAGACAAACTCCAACCTTCCGATTAAAATTGTATTTTTAAAAATATTTGTGAATTTATGTATTTGTTTAACAAAAGTTGTTTCTGTATTTTTGTGTATTGTTTTGCTGTTCAAATAATTATAAAGTGTTAGGATGGGGTCCCTGGCTTCCAGTAATGAAGCCCCCGGATTCCATTATTTAGTGGGGGTTCCTAGGTTTCAGTAATGATCAAGTGGGGGTCCACAGAAGTCAAAAGGTTAAAACCACTGTTCTATCCAATAATGAATGTTCTATCCAATAAGGCTGAAAGATTTTAGCAACAGACCAACGAGAGTTTGAACACAGATCTGGGAGGTTGCATCGAAACAATAGCTCATGCAAGAAATAACAGACATCATGACTTGCACTGCTACAAATACAAGTATGCCAGCCTTTACCCGAAGGAGGATACCCTAATTCTTTAGTGGTAGCTAAAGAAGGAATTAAGACTACACCAGAAAACAGCCACCAAGCACACATGATACTTAACATAAGTCTAAAACATTCAACCAGCACAAGCTGGTAAGTAAACCCTTGAAATATAACAGATGAGGCCTATCTGAAATGCTAAAAAGTAACTAATGAGACATGTCTCTTAGAACAAATGAGTCGAGACAAACTAATTTCTGTACTCACGCCACTGAAAATCTATTTATTATACCCATTTGATGGAAACTAGTCAAACGTGGATTGTGGCAATACGTTAACATGGAGGGGGCTTGCATGGTGCATAGGCATATTACTTTGGTTTTGGACTTTCAGCTTACTAAGCTCTATGCTGGGCAGGACATTTCTGGATATTGTTATTTGGAAAAGGGGAAGTTGACAAATATATAATAAAAGAACCCAAGGCTAGGGGCTGTCGAGTTAAACCTAGGAAGATCTGGGGCACTGAAGGTTTAGTCCCTACATTAAATAAATAGACTGGTCTGGTTAACCAATATTCGGGGACGTAGTGTGGTATTCTCAATATGCTATTGCTGATGCCCAACCAGTGCTTACTTCGCTTAATTTTTATATATCGCTGTAATTTCCGAGACCAGGCAGGAGTACTGTGAGACAAAGTTACTGCATTATCAAAAATGCCAATAAAACAGCTTTTACATATTACAAAAAGCTTAATTTTTTAACAGACTTATTGATCACCACTACCTGCCTCTTCCCCATCATTTCGAATATATTTAATTGTCATTTTAAAAACCGTACAAGATAAACATTACCAATGCCCACAACACTGTTGCCAGCATTCTATGTACACATCCATACAATGTAAACAAAAATGACACATTCCACATCTTTAGTTGATTGTTGTTTGGGATGATCTATGTACCTTTCAAAATATTAATTTTGAGTTGTTGCTTACCCTACCCTAAGTGATATTTATGTGTTTTTCTCTATCAAACCTCCACTAGAATGAGGCTGCAGAGATCAGCTCTGTATGTAAAAGCGCTTGCTTATGTACAAACTGTGTGCGGGGGCACCCCACACATGCTAAGTGGCCAGTGCAAAACACAACCATAAACCACGGTGATAGCTGTGCAATTAAAGGGAAATTGGATGACCTCAGTTTGAGACTTAGTTTTAAATTCCTCTCGCGATCAGCCTTTTGAGATCCTATCAGAATAAATAAGTCTCACATATATTGAGAATAACTAAGATCAGCCAAAGCTAGCTGGTTTGCGTGGTAAATTGGTGCCCAACCTCAAAGGCACTATGAAGGCCACACTGTAGCACCGGACATCTTTCAACCCGAGTAGTGTGCCTGCTCTGCTCGTGCTGAAATATTTACAGAATATGAAACGGCAAGCACAGAAAGTCAAAGTATCTCAGCCCACCTCCATATGTGCAGGCGCATTTGTTATTTCTTTTCTAACTAGACAATCTTTAATCCTGCCGATCAAAAATCAACAGAACCCACAGATATTTCTGAAGATCCATTTTTAATTTGATGCCTGACAAGATGCCTGTGGGCCTCGAAGGGTCTTATTAGCGTCTGGCAAACGTGATCCTAATGCCGCGCGTAGGAGGCCAAGTCAAATCAATGACGCCATTTTGACAGCCTGATGATGTTACCAGAGTCTGCTAAGCAGCAAGCACGCGTAAGAGCAGCACACTAGAAAGCATAAGGGATCTACATTTAGGCCAGGGTCATGGCCTGAGGCGAACACCAACCACAGTAAATGAGGGGGAAGCGGACAGTGGGAGGAATGGCAAATTCATCAAGTCCGCTATAACAACGCACCCAACACACTTTAGGACTTGCATCATTTTAAGATGTACAGTTTCTGAACAAAGTGCCTGTAAAATGAATATAGAATTTCCTTGAAGAAGTCTTCAATTTATTTAAATCTATAATGTCACATTTTCATACCATTTTCCAGCATTTCAGGTCAGTGAGTGAAGGGTAAAATAAATTGCCTTTATAAGTTTCATTGCAAACATGAACTATTCCTAAAGAAAACTGTCTTTTACTTAGAACAGCAAGTCAGGGAGGACAAAAACGATGTTAAAAAGATTACTACAGTGGAGATTGACAGCTTAATAGCTGGCTTCAGAGCCTTTCACCGCTATAGCAGGTGTCCAAATACTTAACAGGCACAGTGCAATTATAATGTTAAGTAATTTTCACTTGCTTACTGCTGACCGTTTTATGCAAATTGCTGTTGGATAAGTTGATGACCCTAGTACACGCCTTATTTGTACAGCAGGTTAATTCACTGAAACCTTCATTGCATTGGATAAGAACTAGGGTGCCCGAAGTGTAAAGCTCTTTTGCGGCCGCAAAGTATGCAGTTCGCAAAACCAAATGCTTTGCGACTGTAAAAGACAACCCATCCAGGGGGAAGGAACATTAGACAGTAGTTTTAAGCTCAAAGCATGTAGGTGAAATTTTCACAGTGAAAAAAATCAGTGGGGTTGGCCGCTGCTCCGTTATTTCTGGTTCTTACTTGCCTTTTTTGTGTGGAGGAAGTGAAAGAAACCGATTTTGGCTTTTGCAGCGAAGCAGAAACAGCCAGCTAAAGTACCTTCTTCTGTGCACAGTCGCCTGCAGGGTGTGGCTTGATTCTGTGGCTTCATGCAGCATTTGGTGAAGAGACATGAGGCATTTGTGAGAAACAGAAAACCGTGACAGCCAATCTTGGATCAAGCACGACATAGGACTTTATACAAGGGAGCAGGAGGGTGGGCATCTCAGTTGGGTTTGGGGGGTGACGTGGGCTGTCAGAGAAACAAATGCAAATGGTACAAACTGAAATGAGGCGAGGGTACAGAGGATTGAAGGTCAGTCCTTTTTTACAATACAATGAAGGTACATTGAATTTATGTGCAAGCCACCTGTCACAAGGCTAACCCTCTCATACTGACCCAGGTCATTCCTTGGGGCCCGCTGCATGCAGTCAAGCAAAATCCCACTCACTGTAATACGGTCATCCTTCAAATCTTGAAAATTGAAAAGCAGCTACCTTTGCCTAACAATAAAAAAGAACCTGAGCAATGAACAAGTCAAACAACCCACACTGTTACTACAGAAAGCTTAAAAAGCTTGATAGAGTATGTTAAGCTGCCTCAGCGGGAGGTTTTGACCTTTAACCCTTCTTGGAGATCTGCAGTAGCAAGTTCATCTCTTGGGATCTTTGGGGGACTCGAGGTCAAGCGTCCCACAGAAACTGCCTAAAAACTCACCAGCGCTCATTATGAGGGCCAGTGTTTAATCCTTGCCCACATTCTGGTTCTGAGAGTATTTGCATTGTGATAGTGATGGAGCAGGATTTCGCGAAAGAAACCTGCTCAATCGAACACCCCTATAATACGTACTAACAGTAAGTAGTACTAGAACAACTAATGTGCACATTTACACTACACGAGGGAAGCTTGTTTTGCAATATGCATGAACTAACCCTGAATAATACGTAAATAACCGGAAATGTAATAATCTTGTGTTTAAAACGAATTAATAAGGTTTACATTGCAAGGCCGCATGTGTATTTAGTAAAAAGCATGGTGTGTATGTTGCTTTAAACTAATAAATAATGCAGCTTGCCTGCTTGTGCTATGTTAGGCTAACCGTTAATATAAGCTAGAGTTAAAGTGGGTGGTAAACAGTGAAAATTGCATTGTCACATAATTAATAAATGTCTGTTTCCCGTTCTTTTAGTAATGGACGAGTCCTCCATCTTTTAAAGTTAGCTTAACCGAGGGCGGGTGGAACTAGGAGCGAGCAGGAACCATGTGACCACGTGACTGAACTGCTGAACAAAGCTGAAAAAAACCTGACCTGGTGAAGGACAGAACATTGAAAGCCAGCCAAAGCCAGTGTCATCGTGGGAACGGAATCTGTAGTTGTTAAATTTATTAAAATGTACAATAAATTGTTGCATGTGTACTCATGAGAGAGAAGTATTGATGACTGTATAAAAAATTGTTTAGAACAATGGTGTAGTCAAAAGGAGATGATTTCATAATGGGGTGACATCCCACCCTAGAACCCAACCAATCCCTTAGCTAGAAAATGTGAATTTAGCAACTATTGTGGGACGGCCATGTACTTTTAGGCTATAAGAATAGGTACTTTGGGGTGTGGTTAGAGCTGCTGGTGGGTCGCTTAGGCTGAAGGTGTCAGATAGGGATGCGTCGCTGTTTCGTCGGTGAGCTGAGAGGCCTAGCTGTTCCTATCCTGTCCCTGTCCTGGTTCTTGAGTCTTTGATCCCTGACTATTGGTTCAGGGGTCCCCCACTGCTGCCTAGGCCTGGGTGGTGGTTTTTCCTTTACAGATCTCTTGGGTTTGTATCTGATCTAACTTAGCATTGCAGAAATTATTTTTGCTGTCGTATTCTTGTTTTTGAAACTTTTGTCTCTTCATCTATCCCCTCCGAATCGTTTGGTTTAAGTGATGGATTTACTTGTATCTAATGTCTCTTCATCTATCCACTCTTTGCAACTTATATTAAAATAATAGTTCCGTTGTTTCTATGATTAGATTGTTGCTCTCTCTCATGAGGTTTTCAGCATTTGAAATTTTGAATGTAATCGCTATGAGCATTTATTAATACTAGATAAAATTATTAAATCTCACCAAGAGTTTGTGGTTATTTAGCCAGTTTCTAAGATTAATTATTTAATTTGAGAAAATACCATTGCTATCAACTCTTCAACTAATTTGTTCATCAACCAAGTAGATGAAAAGTCGATCATCATTTGTTTAATACGCAATAGTACAGGATGTTAAAATATTGAACCGGAGTAACAAGAGTAAATTGAAGTAAAGTTAACAAAACTTGACACCCGCGCATCTGGGATTTGGGTGAACGTGTATGGGCCAATGTATGATGTTATTGAATATTTATCCCTGATCAATTTATTGGGTTCACGCTGGATCAATAGCAAAGGATGCCAAGCCTCAGTACACAATGACAACCGGCGCCTGATTCATTCATGAACCAATATAGTATGAATCTTTCCAAACGTTATAAAGCATGAACCCTAGGAAGCTCTGAATAGTAAGACCCTGGCATGAATGAGGGAAAGGATGAGTCCAGCAATCATGTCACTCCTAGACATTAAGACGTTGAAATGATATACCATAGTATGTTAGGATGTCACGAATGTTCGCAGTGTTATATGTTCCGAGAGAAACTGTTCCCCCATACCATTGTGGACACTTTGGTCTGCCTGTACCTTAAGTTTGAAGGCATCCACATTCTAATTGATTCTGGATTCAGATGAGGACACATGTAGAATAAATCCTAATCGAAAATGTTACCAAAACAGATGGAGAAAGGATTAATTCAATCTTTCAAACAAAAATGGCCTCCTCCTGCCCAAGATAAATGGTCACATAATGGACTAAAGAGGTGTGTGACTAAACACCTTGTCACTATCCAGTTTTCTTTTTTCCATGTTTTTTACCCAGACCTACCTTTCTATCTAATCCTTTGCTTTCCGTTTACTTTTTTCTCTTTAAGATACAAACTGTCCAATGACTCCTAAAGCCCTGGTATTCCATTTTCTTTTTATCTATGTTTTTATTGTCTGATTGAAGGGATTGTCTGATGTTTTTTACTGTACATTAAAGGTTTTCTTGCTAAACAGTACTCAAATTAACCTTGATACTATAGGATAGGCAGAACACACAACAGATCAAATTAAGGCTAACATAACAGTGAAGGTTTGACTTCCTTAAGCTGTAAGGCTGTTCCATAGGGGGAAGCCTTTGAGTCTCTTCTGAAAGACAACAGGTCAGAGTTAAGACTAATGTGATCCCTCCATCTGGAAGATAGGAATAAGATGGTCTAGTGCAGGGGCTTGTTTTGCTTTTTCGGATTCCCAGCAGACTGAGTGTTTTGTTTCTTCTCTTTATATCATTATAAACTGGGTAAATACACACGACCTCCTTGATGAAGCAGAACTAATGGTAAGATTAGATGCTACAAATGTAACAAATTTGTGCTGCTTTTATCTTTTAATTGAAAGACTAATATATTGCCCATCTCCTCGCTGTTCTCAAAGCACGAGAGACATTTCACCCGATAATTTATACATGCCCTATCCCAAATCCTTTACTTCAATTGAATACGTAACGTAGTCAAGCGTCTGAATATATCAGATGCATTATTAGGATAGCTGCGGGACTTGAGTAAAAGTGCATGTTCCAGCTAGGCTGTGTCCTTATCCGTAATTTTAAAGTTGAAGCAAAGAAATAAAGGATGACCTTCTTTAAAACTAATTTGTTTTGTGATGTCTACATCTATTGATTTGAATTTGAAGTAACTCTGATTTTTGACTCCCATTTGGAATTTTATGTTCTAATCGAAGTCTTTAATGGACTCCCTTTTTTCCAATGTGTTTATAGGAGTGCTTCTCCCTCCTGTAATTTTCTTGTGCAACTATTGGGGCATTTCGAACAGTTGGCCCTGGGAGTTAACACCCTTTTATTTGGGAACTGTACAGATTGCAGTGATTCTCACCACAACCGTTCAAGTTGTGTTAGTACAAGTTAGAATTTTATCGACGCCATCTCTAATGCTTGTAACTAATTTTTGTTGCTCTAATCTTTTAATTGAAAGGCTAATATATTGTCCATCTCCTCGCTGTTCTCAAAGCACGGGAGAAATTTTGCCCGATAATTTGAACATGGTCTATCCCAAATCCTTTTCTTCAATTGCACTCGTAACATAGTCAATTGTCTGACTATATCAGATGCATTATTAGGATAGCTGCAGGACTTGAGTAAAAGTGCATGTTTCAACTCAAGCTGGAGAAGCTTCTCTCGTAACTTGATCTCGGTAGCCGGTTCGACCCTGCCCTTTCGGATAGTGTAGCTGGTAGTCTGGCCCCAAACAAATACTTTCAAGGCATCACAAACCATTCTAGGTTTGGCAGACCCTTTATTAAAACTAATAACCCCATTAGGTCTGAGCCAATGAAGCAGATCTACTTTGCATCAATTAGGAGCTTACGATCGAACATCCATCTATGTGGGAGAGGGGATAGCATTTGCCAATTCACTGAATTTCTGAAACTGCGACAATGAGTTATGATCAGAGATGGTCCTGGGGTTTAATTTGATCCCCATTGTGGATAAAATACTATCACTTACAAAAAACACGTCTGTAAGAGAGGATGAGTGAGTGGAAAGAACAGAAGGTAAAACTTTGGCCCGACAACCCTGCCAGACAAATGCAAAATGGCATGTGTGACCAAAATGTGTTTCAGGGCTACACTGGAGTTCCTCATGTGACACTGGATCAGTGCACACAGAGTAGTTGAATCTACTCCTGACTGCAGGGTCAAATTAAAATCCGCACACATGAGAATGGGATTCTCTCGCATACTACGCTCCCCAGAAGGAGATTATACATTGCCGGATTGTCCATGTTAGGGGCATAGATGGCACACACGGTTAACTGTATCCTCCCATTCCCATAGAGTAATCAGCCACCTCCCAGAATGATCCAATTTGACCATATGAGAGTCCCATTCCTTTCCCTTTGGACATTATTTTTATTTGTGAACATCAATCCCAGTTACGGCAAGGGTGCAGTAACCTAATCTACTCAATTTGTGTAGTGCCCTGATGGTAAGGCGAGTCTCCTGAATGCATAGAAGATGGGGATTCAGTGTACGTAATTCCTCCCTAATGCATTTAATCTTAGCAGTAGAGCACATGCCATTAATGTCCCAGCAGAGCACATGCACATCCTTGTTACGACCATTAAGTGTATTATTTATAGATGGACAAAAGAATCATCTTACCTAAGCACATCATGATTATCTTACAGCTCAATAAGTGCTATAACTTGCCTTTTTCTTTTGCCCCCAAAAAGCTTTTCCCAGTACCCCATGTTACCCCTACCACCCCCCTTCCATCCCCAAAAATCCCTAGTGTCCTTGCCCACCCAAATAGCGCCCAATTCCATCCCTCTCCCACTCTGCCAAGCAGGATCTGAAGCCCAGCGGTGTGAGCGCACACATAAGGCCACCTTCATAGTAGCACACCTGACAGCAGGGCCCTCACCAACAGTGGACAACAAAAGAAATGCAAATGTGCCAAGCCTGACACACCCTTAATGCCTAAGATAAAGCTATAGAACAGAAAAAGGAGAATTCAGAGAGCGAGAAAGAATAGAGAAAAACGTATACATCCATAACTATTACATTAAAAAGGCCAGTCCCGACTGAAAGAGAAAATTTACTAATAACTGGATAATGCCCCAGATTACCTCTCAGGCAGGCGTAGCAATCACAGAGAGTATAAACAATGAGAAGAAGAGAGAAAAAACAGTTAACACAGTATTCTCTGAGCCCCATTGTCTTAACAGGTCCTGAGTTTCCCCAGGTCCTGCCAGTAGGCTGTCCGGCCTTTATAGCATAACTTAAAATTTGCAGGTAGAGACAGTGGTGCCAAGCTACTGAAAAGAAGAAATGGTTTCCTGTAATCGCCATCTACGCTCTGTGTCCTGAAAGAAATCAGACCTGACAAAAGATTCCATGCTGCAGGCTTTCATTGGTTTCCTGGAATGAGCAAACTGAAATACTGGCTGCCTGAACATAAAATTCCCCACAAAAATCAGGATAGCGCGAGGGTACTAAGCTGATCATCCCTTTTTTGGTTTCTATGTGCCCGCTGTATCTGACAGTCAATGTCCCAATCACTAAGTTAAGGGAACGACTGCTGAAATAAATGGACAATATACAGTCATTCCCCTCCGGTATCCCTAATACATGCAAGTTATTCCATCGCTTCCGATTTTAGACATCTTTCAGCTTATGGGATATGACCTGCATGTTGGCTCATTTAGGTTTTCACGGCTTGCGTGGACTCCACCAAACTAGTAGATTGAGATTCCATGTCAATCAAACGACTGCTCATGATGTCCATGTTCTTCAACATTTTCCCCAAGACCGCCTGAAACTTTAGGAACAGAGTCCTTTTAAACTACTCCCTATACAGTTGGAGCAGATTGTAGATCAAGGCTAGTAAGGGATCTTTTACAGCAGGAGGTTACAATGAAGATTGACCAAGAATAGCACTCGAAGGGGAGATGAATAAACGTGATCAAGGTAGAGCGCACCAGACTCTCTCTCGGTTTGTTGGTATTGCTACAGGTTGTACTTCAAACCTAGTTTAATTTGTAGGAATTAAACCAACCTCTCAGGATCCCATAACAAATCATCAACACAAATCTCAGTAATGACACCCACATTAAGGCAATTCTCAAGGTCATTTATCGGTTCTGGGGTGGCTTTCTCGACCTCACCGACTGCCTTGGCCGACGAGACCTCTCCCCCATCAAGGGGATCACACCCGGGATCTGAGCCAGATATAGCCACGCTACATGTCTCAGAGTTCAGAGAGAAAAAAAAAAACTCTTCCAGCACTTGACTTTTGTGAGAAGCATTACCCCCACTAATATGGAGGCCGGGGCAGGAGCTTAAGTCTATCCCTACCTTCACACCGTCACTAGTAGAGCCACCCTCGATTGCAGAAACACCTGCATGCCCCAGAAGCAGCAAATCAGCCTTCTTTGGATTAACAGCACTGATCCCAGACCCGTTAGTTGCCTCCCCAATCCCAGGGGGACCGGACACAAGGGTAATGGGTGCCAGCAGCACCAAGCTTTCAGGAGCAAAAAAGTACCCATTGTTTTTCTGGCAGTGATTAGTGGAGGAGCATTAGCTGATATGTCAACAGAGGGGCCCAGAAGTGCACCTACCTGAAATGCTTGGGGTATCTGTGTAAATGATCCCAAAACCAGCACTGAACCACCAGTGCCAGCACCGGCAGACTTGTCAGGAGTAGCGGCCATTTGATAAACCAACCGGCCGGATTTTGAGAGCCTGCCTTGGAATCCGTAGTTGCTGGGGTTTCAAGCTTCTCAACCAGTTCCCTGGCTTTCTTCGGCGTCCTGGGCTCCTTGGGTTCCCTAGATTTCCTATTGGTTGTCCTCTTGAGCACTGCTGCTGTTCCTCCCGCTGGTTAATCCTGCGGCCCATCGCGGGCAAGCGCCAGGAGAATACCCACTCTGAGGGCCCGTCATCGCCAAACTTATCAGCTTTGCCAGAAAGGCACCCTCCTTCCTCATCTGGACCGCCACACGAAAGAGAGCCGCAAACACTTCACCGAGAGCAGCACGGACACTGCTTCCCTCCACAGAGTCACCGCCTCCTCCGCCGCTGCCTCGTGATGCCTGGAAACCCAGGGCAAGCAGACAGGTAGGTGAGGTCAGGTGCGGCTGCTGCTTGATGGAACCACGTAGAGCAGCGACCGAGAAAGCGCTGCCTGAAAGCAGGGTCAAGGGCGAGTGGGAGGGGAAGAAGCAGCAGCACAGTCAAGGGCGGGCATTAGGGGTAGAAGCAACATAAACAAGGGAAGGCGGGAGGGGCAGAAGCAACACGGACAAGGGAGGGCAGATGGGGCAGAAGCAACACGGACAAGGGAGGGTGGGAGGGGCAGAAGCAACACGGACAAGGGAGGGCGGAAGGGGCAGAAGCAATACGGACAAGGGAGGGCACAGAAGCCACTAGTGTACAAGACAGTGCCCGACAGATAACTATTGTACACTACAATGTCATCAGGATATCACCAAATCATGTAAATTTAAATGTTTTAACAGTATCCAAACCATTGTGGCTTACACAAGGATTGTTTTAACACTACACAAAGTTATACCCTATACAGTACAAAGGTATTTCTTGTCACCAGATGGCAAAGGACCTACCTACAGATTTAAGTGCGGAACTCAGGAAAAAGGTGTAAACAGTTCATAAATTCCAGCATTAATATCATCCAATCCCCCCAATATCAGTGCTGATATAAAATACATAAAGACAATAGTGATGGCATGAATTTCATACTATAATAGTAACATGGCTATGTACATTGTGAGCTAACTCACAAGGAGGAGTGAGAGGAAAAACAATAGATGGATCAGGGCACACCCTCCCACATAATCCACACAATAAAGGACTTCACCCACCAAGTTGGCATTCTTCATGTTCAGGCCCCTCTTCATCACAAACCACAGTGAGTGCTGGTGGGCTCCACCTGGAGCACTTTGTGAGGTTTTGTATGTGAGGATTGGCCTGCTGATGAAGCACGCATGCCACCTTGGTCAGTGAGGGCTTGCTTTCTTTTTAGAAATAATTCCATGGCCAACCTTGCAGGCAGTGTTCAGTTCCTGACTGAGAACCTCCATTACATGGGTACTTCATATTCCCCTGGTACTTTATTGTGTTTATTTTTATGTATAGTTTGAACTAGTGAGAGGTTTTGGAACATTTAAGGACGAGCAAGCAGAGGATTAATATACAAACATTATACATTTATTAAAGAAAAGTCAACATTGAAGAAACTGGTATGACATTAATAGTCAAAATGACAAGCTGTATATGCCAAGAATGATATTAAGCAGAAAAGTTGAAACTTTGCCTAAATATCAATGACACTAAGACTTAAAACTTATGTTTCGAAATAAAGAAATGGCAACAAGTAAACCATAACTTGCGCTCCAAATCCAAGGCTTATGAACTCACCCATGATGCGACAGATGATCTCATCAGCAACATCATTGGCGACGTTGCATATCACCTTAACCATGACATTATCTACAATATCGCTATAAATGTGAGATATAATTTCCTTGTAAGTATATGTATAATTATTTGATGATCTGATGCTAAGTTATTAGTATAAATATTGTGAAGTCATGAACACTGCATTTGGGCTGCAAGTTAATGATTCGGATTGATCAGCTAACCATATTGGCAATTCCAGTGGGGGTTTCGATTTTGTGTTATCACCTTAACTTCAATTTAACTTAAGTTTTTTCTGATTTGTTTTAAGGTGCTTTTGAAAACAAATATCTCATGGACCTAAAAATCCATATTTTTCCTTAACATTTTTAGAGTTGTTGATATACTAAATACCCCTTTGTTGCATCCCATCTCAGCTGTGCATGGGCTTTGGTCATGACAGCTGAGTATGGCCGGGCATGCCAGGACATCCACCCCACATCCCGCAAGCTCAGACCGTGTAGCAGACAGACTTGAGCCACATACTGTGGGGGTCGGCAGCCAGTCCTGGCATATGGCCATGCCCTACGCTCAACCTCCTGTACACCCAACTACAGTTGTACAGAGACTTCAGCCAGACCCAAGATTCATCCATGCGCCAAACTAGGGATGAATCGGGTTTATGGTAATGCGGACAACACATTTACAATATTTTAATTCCTGAACATTTTGCTTGCTGCAAACAGGGGAAATGTGCTATGAAGAAATGGACAAACATGTCAAAAATATGTGGGAATTAGTGCAAAAACACCAATTCCCACATGTTATTTCCCATTTCTGAGGGGCACTCTTGTAATTGGCAGTATTTCACACACCCAGATGTATGACAGCTTTGTATCTTACTTCCTGGTCCAG
This sequence comes from Calotriton arnoldi, assembly GCA_963921515.1. Classification (NCBI taxonomy): domain Eukaryota; kingdom Metazoa; phylum Chordata; class Amphibia; order Caudata; family Salamandridae; genus Calotriton; species Calotriton arnoldi. The sequence continues at coordinate 2,274,867 of CAWUFW010001636.1, forward strand.
GTCAGAATACGGATGCAGGACTTTTGCATCAGTCATGTAAAGACTTTCAAAAACACCAGAAATATTGAGGAGCATTGCACCATTGTTGGGTGCCACAATATGCACAAATGGGAAAGTGCTTTAGATGAACATCAGCAACCACATGCTATACTCTAATTGCTCACTTCTTTTGTGTGTCTGCTTCACGTACAACTCCCATCTACATACTAGCCATTTTTCCTGAGTCTATTCTCATTTTTCTCATAGGTTAGTGTTGACATACTTCATTCGGCTGTGCCATTACTTTTCTAGAATAATGTTTCAATCTTATGACAACAAGCAGCTCTTCAACAGAGCACAGCTGTTCCTATGCGGTGCCTATGTTTCCTGTTGCGGCACCAGGCAGAGGGTTTGAAACGTGAACATCTTTCTAGCACACTGAAACATAAGGACATGATCTAGATAAGGCTTTAAACAAAACAGATTTGTTTCCTGGTTGTGTTTTTACACTGATGTACACTGAGGCTACACAAAGGTGATATTGTACATTTCCTAGGAAAGTCGAATTTAATTCATGAAACAATGGTTGTTGTAACCATTTACAAGTAGTGCCATGCTTGCGATTTACAGCATTTCTTAAATATATAATCTAATCAGGAAGACAAGGGACGTACCTGTGTTTACAAGTATTTGTCAAGAAAGTTAACCATCAAAACCAATATCTTAGCACACAAGAAGCTGGCAAGCAACTTTTATATTGTCTATTAGGAAAGGTGCTTTGATTTATGCTTGATTTCTGTGTTTTATGAATTTAATGTAAAACAAAAAATGTTCAGTTGCAAATGAGGAAAAATGTTTGACCAACGGCTCTGGAGGCGTTTACACACATGGACTTCTTCATTCTAATTAACGCAACACACTATTTTTAAATCGTGTTTCAATGTCCGACTGCATATCCCAAATAGGGGCAACAAAAACAGATTACTGCACCCTAGCTGAATGGCAAGATTGAGATATTTAATAGGTAGATAGTCTGGCTTTTACTAACATTGCATGTGCATAAAAAGGAACAACACGAACGTAACCCATTCAGTAGGTTGAGTAATAATGGCGCACTCACGTAATTGAATGAAATAATAAATCAATGAATGGTTTACTTGTGTGGTGCAGCTCTGCAACTGAAGGCGCTGAGAGATTGGAGGATGGGATCATGGAGACTTGAGAGAAGTACGTGCTGGGACTGATTTCTGATAGTTCGATTTGCAGTGGAGAGATCTAGTGACTCACTCCACAGCTAGGGTCATTTGTTGTGAAGCACTCTTCTGTTTGTAAACTGTTTGAGGATCTTGGAATGGTTTGTTCTTTAATTATTAATATTACTTTTACAGATGTTTATGGATATTTTACAAGCTTGAAGTTAACCACAGCCTACTAGCAAACTAGCAGCTAATTAATTTGTGGAGAGCATAGGAGTTCTGGAGGAGGCCATATCCCTACCACCATTGTCACAGACCGGAGGAGAGAAGAACCCACGATTCAAGATACCACCGAGATAAAACAATGGGAATGCAGTGGCTTAAAGTATGGTACACCACTTTGAGGTCTAGAAGTACAAGCAGGCATGGCTTACCTTTGTAAATGCATTCACAGGAGTCACAGCGGGTTATGGAGAGAGCTGTTTCAGTGTCATGTCTTCTCGAAATGTCGACCCTAGGTCAACAGCGACTGGTAAAGTAAGGGTCAAGCTGAAAACCATTAGCTTTCTAAAAGACAACGGATACTTTCGAGAGACTGACAATGGGCATGTAGATGTGCGTGATTGTTTGGTTTGTTTTCTTGAACAGGATCAATTCTTTGAGACTATTACTATTTTTTCCAGAAATTACAAGTTTATAAGAAACATCAACATTGCATGCTTTTTAAAGATTTTGGCAGTTAAGATGCTGTGGGGTGTGTCATAGGACTAGTAAGTAATGCAAGCTGAAAGAAGGCCAAAGGTTAAATATTCATTGCATAATATCAAAATGAAGTAACCCATTCACAAAGGGAGGCAAGTATACGGGTAGCAAGCAGGCACGGTCACAGCTCAATGCATGTTAGAAATTTGAGATGGGGGAGTGCAAATGGGGTGCAGCCTGCAAGTTCAAGCACACATGCAGTGGTTGCGAGGGGAACCACCCGGCCAGCAAGTGCAGGAAGGGGAAAGGGAGTAATGAGAAAAAGGTCCCCTTCAAGAAGTAAAGCGGAGATCTGGTCATACAACCGCTTCAGAATCGAAGAACTGTCCAAAAGACTACATTGCATGCAAATGGATTCACTGTCAATGATGTAACGAACAGCAGTAGCTAAATTCAATTTTCTCTGGAAAAATAAAAGAGGAAATTCTAATACTGACGTATCCTGGGTCAGGGATAATCCATTCCCTTCGAGTAGCCAACAGCTCCACAAGGAGGAGAGTCAAAACGGGTAGAACTTCCCAAGCTCCCCTCTGCCAGCTGAGATGAAATACAGAACATAAATTTGTACTAAACATGATTTCTGCCATTTTCTCACAAAGAATTGTTAATAAAATTGAAGGTTGGAGCTACGCGAGAGGGGCTGAAAGGTGTAAACGAGTGCTTAATTGAAAGACAGTCATCAAGTAGACATCGGAGGAGTCCTAAAGGAAGAGAGCTGAAGGAAGAAGAGTTCTAGGACTTTGGGAAGGAATAGTGCAAAACAAGAGTGTTCGGTGGAGGACAAGCACAATTGGAATACATAGCGAGAGTGAGAATACACACATATATATATATATATATATATATATATATATACATACATCTATCTGAAGAGTGTGTGAAGAAGATCAATAGAAACTAAACTAGCGCAGAAAATGGGTGAAAACTTGGATATAAAGCCTGTGAGGCGAAAGAAAAATCCCAGAGTGAGAGAACAGGAGTTAAAGTGGCAGAGAGATGGATGGGGTCCTGCAAGGAGAGACCTCAAAATAGTTAGAGGAAACGCTGCCTGAGAGAATTAGGGTCTTGCACTGGACAGGAAATGAGAAACACACTGGCAAGAAAATCAATATGAAATTGGAGAAAAAAATGGTACCAAGACATTACATCATCCATCCACTTTCAGACCACTGGGCGAAATCCAAACTGAGTGCCAAACGTTAACCTGAACCTGTCTAAGGAGCTGTAGCGTTTAATAAACTTAAAGATATTGCAAAATTCTGTAATACTCACGGAAGAACAAGATAAGTGTCCAAGGTGACCTTTTCAGTGCAAACTCTTTGACCAAAATTCAATTCTAAGATAAAGTTTCACAAAAAGAAAGATCGAGCCCATTTCGTTTTCTGGCACCACTTAATATTTTTAAATTTCAGGGCTCCCATCGATAAACAAATTGTATTGCCTTTTATTCTACACTAGATGTGCTTTCATTGCTTTTCTTTCTTCGTTGTATCCTCTCTTATCTCAACTGTGAACCAAATATTTATATCTTGTTTTTCATAAATGTTTTTCTATTTGACAGTGTGTGCGCTAGCTTTCATTTCACTTGCCGAGTTCCATTTCTGTCAACCTTCAATACTCAGCCTACACCAGTCCCCCAGTCGGTGGGTTTGTAATGAGGGTTGTATTGCTGCTTATCCCAGGAACCTTGCTACTGTTCTTAGAATTCTTCAAGGCTTTAGAGCTATGCTTCACCCCCTCTCCAACTGGGCAACATGCATCCTATGGTAACTAATTACAGGAACAATACCTCTAACTGTTTCCCTTATTGTGCCTGTAAGACTGCCACAGCGAACTGGGTGAAGGTTAACGTAGAAGTGCTTTGTATTCCAGGTACTGTGAGTGTTCTATTGCTACATTGTGGTTGTGTCCGTAAATGTCCTTGTTGAAGTCTTCCAGCAAATGAGACAGAAATGTCTGCAGGTTTAAAGTCACGATTTTGGGAGGAGTTGACGCTTATACTTTTTTTTTCTAAACAAATTTTTATTATTGACATATAACATATGTCAGCAGCAGCTGAAACAACTCATAGTTTACAGTCAACATTTCAAACAGTGTACGATTGCAGAGTAGTTAGTTTGAGAACTCGTATTTCATTTACACGCTCAAATTGCCTTGCATCTTCTATTAGAATGGTTGTTTCCCAGCCACGATCCTTTTAACGCACCCCTGTACCCCTCCCTCTACCTCCCTCCCTCCCTCCTAGCCCCTGCCATGCTGTTGCATATACATTCCCACACTAAGTAATAGAGGTCAAGACCATCTCTTGTGCTTTTAGCCCCCTTCTCCTATTGATGCTTACACTTAGGGCCTTATTACGAGTCTGGCGGTCCTCCTGCAGCACTGCCATCTCTGTGCTGGCAGGAGAACAGTCAAGCCAGTGGTGTGCCCGCACGCCACATACTGAGTTGAATCCAGGGCGGGCGGTGCTGCGGCAATCTCATGGCAGCAGCTTTGTTAGGCTCATAGATGAGCCTTAACAGCAGTCCGCCGCTGTGACATCGCCTGAAGCGTATTCCTGAATGGTGTGGCATGCACCATGTCGTGCATGCCATATTGTGCAGGAACAGGGGTGCAATTACAGGAGGGCTCGTGTCCCCCCCCCCCACGTGCACCCCCAGGCCCAGAAGTGGCTTAGTTGCATCTCCGCCACCCTTTTCATGGAGGGCTCACCGCCAAGAAATGGGCAGTGGCAATGCAACTCGGAATATGCTTGGCGGTGCTGCAATGTCCGCATATTTCTGCCCCTTTACGCTGCGACACCTCCGTGGGACCCTGGATGAGGCTCGACCGCCACACTCTAAATACGTTGGTTGGATCCGCAATGGTGGTGGTCGGACCGCCACCGTGAGTATGGCGGTCCTAAGACCGCCATACTCTGAATAAGGCCCTTAGTCTGTTTATATTGGTTAGTTGTGTCTGCCGACACTGAAATTAATAAGGGACTTTTACACATCTGAAATGGTCAGAGAGCAGTTAGGTTGCACTAGGGAAAGAGATGCATAATGTACTACTGCCTCACTGGTCTAATATTATATACCTCTTCCTATTGAAGGCACCTTCCCAGACTGCCTAAAAATAGAACAGGTATCCCTATTGATAAAAAAAAGAAAACAAATTACCAAAATGATCTCTACAACTACTGTTCAGTCATAGGTCTCCCATTCTTGGCCAAAATATGAGAAAGATGTCAACACACAACTTCATTCATAAATGACAACTTAATTGGATTAATTCCATTCACAGTTTAAAGAAGGCCGAAGCACCAAGACAGCCCTCTTACAAATAACAGACAGCCTCAGGATCATGGATACGGGAGACTCATGCTTGCTTATATTACTAGACCTTCCAGCAGCATTTGATATCCTAAATGATATCAACCAACAGATTCTTATTGGAATGGTATAGGCTTGAAGGGGAAGTTCCACAGAGGTTCAAGTCATACTTGGAGAACCACTCACAGATGATCAAAATAGAGCCCTCTGCAACCTGGTAAACATCTCCCAAGGAGTTTCACAAGGATCAGTTCTAGCTCCTGCATGGTTCAATATATACCTGAAATCAATGAGAGACCAACTTAACTCCGACATACATGAACAGCATTTCACAGATGACACCAAAATATACTTGAGTCTCCTTTTTGGCTGACATTTTCAGTCTACTACTCTTGACAAAATACAATCCAGGACGATGATCCACCACCTCAAACAACGCCCAGAAAACTGAATTTCTTCTCTCTCTGAAGGAGTCTCCCACACAACCTCAACCAACTTCTTAGGCTGCCCTACCATCATCTATAATAATGCCAAACCCATAGGCTTCACCCTAGATGGAAAACTAAATTTCCTTAACCATCTTAGTGGAATTACAAGATCAGCAAATTACCATCTTAAAATCACCTGGGGTATCAATCACTTCCAAACTGTTCAAGACCTAAAGATGGTGATACAGGCTACGGTGCCATCAAAACTAGACTATGGAAATGCCATTCTAGCAGGGATCCCTAAAACAATTACTGCCCAGAAGAAAGCCTCACTACATGCTTTTGCACGTCTGACCACAAGTACTAAGCCATTTGAACACATCACACAGATCTTGGCATCCTTAAACTGGCTGCCTGCTGAAGGGAAAGCTAGGTTTAAAGTTGAATGCTTAGTGCACAAACTCCTTCACTCTAACCAGTCTCATTAACTTTCCAAGAAACTGAAGAGCTGAGAAGAATCCCAACAAATAAGGAACATTAAGTCACTACTATTTAAGAGAAAAAAATTGAGTTCTGGACCAGTCCTTTTACAGATGTTCTCCAAAAATGTGGAACTCTAACCCACTAGAAATCTGAACGCTGACCTCCTTTCTAAAGACTACCCTTCCTACACAACCACACCGCTCAACAAGCTGAACAGTAGGGATGTAAATAGATTTGATCAACACAGCCTCCCACTTCTTTTAACCTGCACTCACACACTTGAATTAACCACCACTGAGACTGCACATTAATAGCCACCTCAGTCATCATGGACAAGGCGGAGATGAAGCCTCCTCCAGGTCAGAGATAGGATCAGTGGGTACACAACTGGCCTTAATTGCATGACACCCTGTATACATTATATTGAGATTTGTATTGAGTTTTAATCCCCCCCCCCTTTGCCTAGAATATGTTCTCTTAGAGTGTGCCTTATTGCCCGTGTTACATGCGTATTATGTATATGTTTCAACTCCACTTCTGTGTTTCACTTCTTATTCTGCTGCTGCCGCCGTCTGGTTTCTGAAAGCATGACGCGTGTGAGACTACGACTCATCTATCACCAACTTGATTCTACAGGGTGGTGCCTTTCAACTATATAACTCGGATAGAGATTACTGCTCTTCTGGTATAAGCAACAGTGTGTACTGTTTGGCGCCTTTTTCAACATTTGAACAGGATAGAGATGATTGCTCTTTTGCTATAGTCTATATGCCTATAGGAGCCCATTCGTAAGGCCCGTTCGGTTTTTAAACTCTGACTCGTCTGGTTCTAATTGAACATTGAACCGGCTTGAAGGGACTTTTTTAATAATCGACTTCACGTCCTGAAGATGGTCTGACGGACAAATCTGCCACAACAGACCGAAACGTCGACTGACATCTATTTCCCTAGCATTTGTTGCTTTTTAGGAACTGTTTTCTGTCTTCTCAGATTCATTTCCTTCTCCATTTTCACTTGGAATAGATGTTTACACTCATGATTTGTAGGTTGCTTTATACACCCTCTATCATGGTGCTTTGTTGTATTCAAATGTACCCTTTTTAATTTTGCTTACATTAAAAAAATAGTGTACCTTTGAAAATAAGATATACCCGTGTTTGTAAATTTTCTGTTGTTGAATATTTAGGTTTTGAATAACCTCATTGATTTATTGATTGTTCAATGGTTAGCTATCAACTGGGGCTTAACGCACAAGTGATTATTTTGGTACAACATTCGACTAAGAGTAGCTAATAAAATCCCTTGAAGGCACTTTTACCTATTATTAGTTTATCTGCCCAAACCTCCAAGGGTATATTGGGTTTCCCACTTTCCTGTCACGGGTTATGTAAAGAGCTATGATGCTCTCAGGCCTAGTTCACACTATATCAAACCATTAATAAATTAAATAAATTACTATCACGACCAGTCCCATACCTGCAAAGTTGTTTGCTATGTTTGCTTAGCAATTTCACATCACACCATGGAATCGGAGAATGTTGTTAGTGAATAAGAGGATTATGTAGGTTTGTATCGTCCTCCTACAATTTACTATTGTTGAACCAGAAATCAAAGTCTAAAGAATGGTCATGACTGGCCTGAAACTTAAGTCGCTATGCTGCTGGGTTTGGCAGTGTTCGCCATCTCAGGTCATGAATTGATAATGCGAGAGCACTTTCCCCACAGATCAAGCAGATTTTCTGCGCATGGTGAATACATAAGGAAAAAAATATACATTTTTACTGTACGATACCACAATTTTCTTTGTTATATAAAAATGTGAGTTAATGATATCCTGTTTTCGTGTGGAGCCCTATGTTATTTTCAGTCTACTTTAATATGTGTACTTCTTGGGTTTTCAATTATTCAAGGCCATCGAATGCTAAATCAAACTTTAATATAAAAAGACTCACAAGTAAGGGGAAAACCAAGCTGAGAATGTACCAATCCTCAGCCCTGTTGGGCTTTAGCGCATGTGTCAAGGTAGGAAGTAAACCAATGGCCCAGCAGTCAACTCAATCAGCAGTAAAGCAAAATGAGTTACTAGAAATGAAGGAGACCTGAGGGGTTGTCTGTTTTATGCAGCCTGATTCGATGAACCTAGACCAGCGGAAAGAGAGCACATGAAATACTACTCGAAAACCTGATGCCCATGATTTGACACCACTCCAGTTACAACTTTCTACACACATTATAAAAACAGACAAAATGACATCCTTTGCAAATATTTATTTTTAAGGTAGTTGGCTGCCAACTCTCTTCCTTCTTGTCTTAGCACTGAATTGTTTCCTTAATTCTTAGTTCCTCCAAGGACATAAGTCCACTATCTACCTCTCCTTTCTTGCTGTCAGCCAACCACACTTGTCATGGTCTACCTTGCTACTTCAACTAACCCTCTCCTCCAAAGTCTCTTCTGCTTGCTGTGCCCCTCATCACACTGTACATAATAGTTATTTTGAGGCACTGCACTAATCTCCAGTGCCTTAAGTAGTGCTTATCTGGGCTCAAGGTTAAGTAGGGTTAAAATGAATGTAGTATGGTGTTTTGTCTTCATCTGTAAGAATACATAAAAGAATATAGTTCAAACCAATCGAACATGGCACTCTATCAGTGATCCAAGGGTTTTTTCTACCCTTCGCCAAGTCAATATCTACCCTCCAGTATTGCCACATAGTGCCACCTTGGGTAGATCTTGCAACTCAGTACTTCAATATTAATGATGAACTTTATATGTGGGTCACTTTTTAATTAACACACAAACTAAGCAGTGTTTGGTATAGGGAGAAAAAGAAAATAAGTAGTTATTAATAGTTATCTATTTGTCATTTACAACATGTTCAGCATCTGTAGCAGTTTCTCTAAAGGGAGCAGTAATGGTGCTCTAGAGGATAAGTGGATAGAAACCATAGCTGGAGATCAAACAAGGAACATACACAAAGGAGAAGGCAGAGTTCTGGGTAAACACAGATGAAATTCTGACAAGTGGTCTGACAGATAAACCAGAAAGCCATTCTCCCTCCCTTAAAATGAAGGATACATCTTAAAAGTACATTGTATTTTTATTGATCTACTGTTGGAAGAGAGAATGCTTTTTTGACCTGGTGCCTCTAATTTGTGTATGTCTGGAATTGCAGACTTTGGAACTCTGTGCACTTTATCACTGCTAATCAGTAGGTAGTAAAATGCCTGTGCTTCTCCTCTAAAAGGTGTACTGTAAATTGGAATTCCCTATTGGCCTAATAAACTCCACTACAGTCCGCTGTAAATTGTACATTATGTGCACCTATAGCATGCAAAGCTCGAATTATGGGCTGTGGTGTGCATTTACATTGCTCAAATAGAATAAATATATTTCTGCCAGAAGCACACCAGGTTCTGGCTAGTATATAGTTTGAATTAACAGCAATGACAAATGGCAGGGAAAATGTGTTTGCCATTTAGGAAAAGCCTATTTTTATATACTTCTATTTACCCCTTAAGGGTACATGGTAAACCCATCGGATAAGGTGCCAATATATAAAAATTGGGCACACTACATATTGGGTTAGTGCACACTAGCAGTGAAATGAAACCCAAAAGCTATTTCACTATATAGGCCAGGCTAGACTGTTCCTAAGAGGCCTACGTGGGGTTAAAATCCAGATTTTCTTATCTTCACTTAGAAAAGGGCTCAAAAGATGCTTCAAAGTAATTTCAGGCTTAGATTAAAAATTTGGCGAAATGGTGAAATTTTATTTTTGATAACTTCACCTTCAAACCAGTTCTGCCACCTATCACACCTTCAGAGCTGTAATACACCTTTAGCTTGGAGAGTTAATGACGCAGAGAACAATGACCAGCCTCTGAGCCCAGGAAAAGCCAATGAGTGTTAACTGCTGACAGGAAAGTATCATTTAGTGGGTAGCCCTCAGATGCACATAGAGCCATTTTGGGTCACAAACGATGGTGTGAATAGGGCCTTGTGCATTTGTTTTTTCAATGGACTACATATTCACACAATTTAAGCCCCAAGAATGTGATTTTACACTATAAATAACTGAGGTTTAGAAAAATGGCTCTTAAAATGAATGTGTATCAGTTAAAATAGGTTTAAAAAAGCATTGATGATTTAAGTCCGATATGGAATGTCTGCTTTCGAGCGCCACCACATTTTGTTTCAATGGCTCGATAATATTTTCGTTTTCATAGTAAATGTTAATTTTTGTTTCATCTTCCAAATAAATGATCTGTTCTGTTTTCACTTTTACCTTTTTCGACTGTTTTTCTTTTTTGTTTATAAAAATAAAAAAAATAAAAAAGAATTTGTTTGATAGAAAAAGGCTCGAAATAGAAGTAAGACGACATGCTTTGGTTTTTTGCTCCACGCACAGCAGTCACTGATGTTTATTTTTCTATGAAAAATAGACCACACGAGTCTAATAATGTACACAGAAAATAATAATGCTACTATTGTGTACACTTTTTTAGAGGCCTAATTCGTATGCATGGTTTTGTCAGTCAGTGGGAACCTTTTGATTGCTTGGCTGAAGGAAGAGGGTCCCCAAGGTGGGGAGAGGAAGTTCAGACTAAAGCCAAGCTGGACTCGGCCACTCCAAGATAAACGTTCCTGCTCCCTTGAAGCCAAATAGCCATATACTGCTACTGTCTCGAGCAATTCTAAAATCATTTGGACTTTCAAACTCTTGTTTTCTTAGGCATTTCGCAAATCTAAGTGAATGATTTTCTTGTTAAGGCTCTGAAGTCGCATAATAAACGCAATGTAAAAATAAAAAAGTTTTAAAACTGTTTTGGATTCTAGCCTAGATTCTCAAAATAAAGTAGACTACAGCACATTTACTATAAGGGAATACATCCTATTGTAAAGCAGAAAATGAAAACCAATATGATTTTACAGATAAATTACTAAGCTGTTAAATACAAACACTTGGTTCATTACTCAAAATACTAGTTTATAACCTTGAGCAAATGGTTTTTTGTTGAATTACCTGCTGTCCAGTGCGGTCAAGTTTATTTCCAAAAATCTGAAATAATTGCTAAAATATTTATCATGTTCAGTGGAAACTAACTTGCCTGAAGAACAAAACTTGTGGGTTAAGCAACCAGAAAACAGGCCATTTTACAAAAATAAATAAAGGCAGAAGATTACAGCAATTCAATTTAAAATATTTGATATCACTACACATTGCTGAATCTTGTGATCACCAAAGTATGCAGGTTAATCCATTGACAAATGCCTGCAATACCGCTCACTTAAGTCTAATCTTTCAAAGAAATTCTAAATATGGCATATCCACCCTACTGGCTGAATTAGGATGTGGAATTTATTTATATTCATAAAGTCCCATTTCTACTCATCATAGATACAGTTAGGTGCACAAAAAAACATTAGTGATACTGCCTTTCAAACAATAGAGAGTGCATACTTGACACGTCAGTTTTGGCAAAGCACAAGCAATAACCAAGTGCCAGGAAATGACAAGTGTAACATCAGATTTGCCAACAAGTTATGAAGCTTTTACATAGTGCAAAATGTGCCAATTACTTGGCTTTCTGGAGAGTTACTTATGCCATTAAATCAAACCGTTTGGCAGAATGTCAGCAGTAACTTAAGTTATTTTTGTTTGTGATCTTAGACATCAGCTACAGAGTCTTAACTATAGGTCAAAATTAGAAATTTGCCTAGAAAAGTAAACAATACAAAGAACTGCTTTATTCCGTCCTCTTACATAAAGTATGATAAATTGAATTTAATTCCATCACCTGGGTACAAGGATGAAATCGTCAATAATGCATTATTTCTCTACTTTTACTCTACATTCTCACGTTAACCACTTATAACCGGATGTTCTTGTAACTGGTCGCAACCTGCAACCGCCAAAATATTTTACGACCCGATCTATGTACTAATAGCTTGGTTCATAAAATTATGAATCGTAGCGGGTCGTAAACTGACCTACCTCATCAAGAATAAAGAGGTAGGTTGCAAATTGTGACTTAGTACTATTGGAGGCCATCACAGCGGTAGTGGCCTGCTAGGTTCAGCAGGCTGCAAGGTCTGAGATTGCTTTTTAATAAAGTAAACTTTTTTTTTTTAATCCAGACTGGTTTTATTAAAGGAAATGGGTTTGCATTTACAAAATATTAGATTACTTTTTTATTTTTTTTATAAGTTTGAGGGTTGGTAGCGGTCGCCTGGACCATGGCGTACTTTTCAACAAAGTTTTTTTTTTAATTCACAAACTACAAGAGGTCACAACAGCAGACGTGCGGTTTGGCAGTCGACATAAGGAGACCTTTGTCGGCGCAAGGAGGTAAGGCTAAACGGATAGTTACTGTTCGGCATGAACAGTTGGTCATCACTAGAGCTTCGCACTGGTAACTGACGTGGACCGTCACCCTTGGTGCTGGTTCTCAGAGTGGATGTGAAGAGCATGTCATCACTGGAGATTCACGTCGGCAAGCACTGCGCATGGTCATCGGGAAACACGAAGAGTCCGTTCACAGTTGTGAATAGTCCAAAACTTCTGGAGTTGCGCCATTGATTCAGGACGAGTACAGTTGGATGTCAGCCATAGGTCCAGGACCTGGGGGGCACCTCTTGGACATCAAGACTCACTCCAGCAGAGGCCAGCAGCAGGGCTCAGGCAGGTCCAGTTGGTGCGGTCAGCTGGGCAGTTGCAGGGAGGCCTCTAGAATCTTGTTGCATCCCTGCAGCTCAAATAGGTGGTCAGACAACTGATCCTTGGAGTCACTTCTGGGGAGCCTGGGTTCAAGCAAGAATATCAAGTCTTCCTTCATCAGACAGCAGGGCAGTCTTTCTTCTGAATCTTCCACACGATAGAGGTTTTGACGATGCCACTTTTATCCCAAGTGCCAGCCTTTGGGTGGAGAGCCTTGTCCATCCTTCCCCTTTTCCCGGCTTGGCATCATACTGTCTACGGTAACAAAGGGCAGGCAGGCCTAGGTGTGACCTGCATTTGTTAGTGGCAGGGCAGGCAGCCCTTAGAAGTCTGAAAGGGAGTGAGAAAGCCATGAGACTACCTTTTGAATCTTAGAAAGGGCGGAGTACAACCCCATAAGACTTCCTGCTCAGGAGGGCAACACCCTACCCCACACAGATGGCCCTTTTGTCCCCATGTCTGGATGGAATACACAACACACCACAGTAGAGCCATTCACAGACATGTGACACTGGCAGAAAGGCGCAGTTGCTCTAGGCAGAAAAAGGCCAAAGTTCTAAAAGTGGCATTTTCCGAATAGTAACTAAAAATCTGACTTTACAATTAAAGAGGATTTTACATTACAATTAATTTGACTGTAAACACCATATCTCTATCTGCTCCCAATCCAAAGTTATCTCTTATAAACAGTAACAGGGTTCCCCAGTGTTAGACTACTGGGGAGAGAGCCTTTCAAAAGTGTACACTGACTTCAGGAGTTTTTCATTGTCAGAACATGTAAAAGGTAAGTTTACATGTCCTACTTTGACAATATCATGCACCCTGCCCTATGAGCCTTTAGGGCCTATCTTATGGGTGACGTATAAGTAGTAAAAAGAAAGGTTTAGGCTGGCAAAAGGTTTGTTTTGCCACGTCGAAACAGGCTGTTTAAAACTGCACCACAGGCTGCAGTGGCAGGCCTGAGACACGTTTTACAAGGCTACTTTAGTGGGTGGCACAATGAGTGCTGCAGCCCGTTAGTAGCAATTAATTTACAGTCCCTGGATACATATAGTACCATATACTAGGGACTTATAAGTACATTAAATGTACCAATCGAGTGTAGGCCAATTTTACCATGTCTTCAAGGGAGAGAGCACACGCACGTTACCACTGGTCAGCAGGGAACAAGTGCAGAGTCCTACAAGCCAACAACAATGGGTCCAGCAAAGGAAGGCAAAAATCTGGGGTGACCGTGTAGAGGGGGGCCAGGTTCAATAATGCCCTTCCAAATACAGATTTGTTATCTAGTGGTAGTCCCATTTAAAGAGTTGGTAAACGTTTACATTGTCTTAAAATTGGATTCATACATAAGAATAACATTTTTGAGGTCACCAATTTCAAATCAGATCATAAAAATGATTAGTACATCTGGTCCCTAGTTTTTACATTTTTCTCTTAAAAAGTGAATATTGCTTTTTTACTCTGATAACCAATCACGTTTTAAACTTTACACCCAATCTAGTCATGAATGCACACAACTTCACTTTCAATTAGAGGTTCAACTGGATTGTCACGTCAAGATGGCCGGTCATGTTTTAATATTGTCTGGTGAGAAGAGAAGATGTGGTCCATAAAGATTATGTAAGATGTTTTATAAACTCAGCCAATAAAAGAAAAAAAATTGACCTCAACCTAATCTACTAAAAAGTACATTTTATTACAGCAAGAATGAACAGACAACACGTGCAGTAAAATAGAAGCAGAGACACAAACCAGAACACGCAGGTATTAAAAAGAAAGCAGACAAAGCCTGCTTAAGTGACACATTCTTCAGTAGCAATTGCTTCCAAGCACTTTATGATAAATGGTATTGTTTTTGATCGCTAGAAAAGTATGGCAACTCTTCAAGTTGCTACTTATTCCTGTAATATAGATCAAAACACAACGGCTCATCTTTGACTGTTCAGTGTTATTTTGAATCGGTTTCTGTCACTGTTCATTTAAGGGTAGAATTTGCTGCGCAGGTGCAGTTTTAGACGACTTTCTGTCTGCAAATAATTGAGTACAGTGCTGGCTATTGTGAAATATGTTCCTTTCTGGTATTAAAAGGAACTTAAAAGGAATCTTTGGCTTGCCAGAATTCTGATGTCCTCCTTATATTGTGCAGGGCTCTTGGACAGAGGTAAATCATAAGACATTGAACAAAAGAAGGTGGACTCAGACACTGCCAGAAGACAGACCAGGCCGAAAGTGACAACAGTGACACAGAGCCTTGAGCTCCCCTTCACATTCTCCAATCAAGCAACGCCTCTTCAATCTCCGAGGCTGGATGGATTCCGCTCTAGCCTTGCCATGCTGAAATTAAATATCTAGACTTACAGTCTCTATTATATTTGTACTGTTGCCATTTTACCTCCACCTTCTTGAATTTCAAATGGATTGTGCTTTTTTTCTGTTTCTCGTGTAGGTCAAAACAGACAACAAAGTCAACATTTTTCCAAAGAAGCCGTTCATTTCACTTCACCTCTCTCTCCTTTTGGCGCTTTAAATCATAAGCACTATAGACCTGCTTAATAAAATTTCTTGCAAGTAAGTTCCACTTAGGTGCCCAAAAACAGAAGGTGAATGAGTAAAGTTATAAAGCCGGACAGGAGAATTTTTACTCTTGCAAACAGCGTTTGCAAATACTGAACATCTGTCTTTGGTCCTGCGGATTGCAGCGCAGCCCACAACTGTTGGACATTTGTTGATCTTCACAAAATAAGTTCATATAGTTTCCCACCCTGGAAAACTTGCTCCTCTGAAAGGAAGGAGTAAGAGCTCTTCGCTGTACAAAACTTAAGGTAACACAACATCACCACTACTTAATGAGGATGTAGGAGAAATGGACTCATTCTTCTGTGGGGAAACAAGAAAAGAAGTGCACACATGACTGCATCATTTATTCATGCAGAATTGTTTACCTGATAGAAATTCCTCATGCATAACTTTTATTGGAATCCAA
This sequence comes from Calotriton arnoldi, assembly GCA_963921515.1. Classification (NCBI taxonomy): domain Eukaryota; kingdom Metazoa; phylum Chordata; class Amphibia; order Caudata; family Salamandridae; genus Calotriton; species Calotriton arnoldi. Next base: position 2,290,734 of record CAWUFW010001636.1, read on the forward strand.
CTCTACCATACTGAAGTGGGCTATCACCGTCTCCACAGGAGGTAGGTGGCTCTACTCAGCCTTACAAATGATCCTCTCTCTATTCTTGATCAAGGCCAATGTGCTGTCACTGCTACAGCTCAGTGTGGCATTTGCTACTATCGGTCATACACCCTTGATGCAGATTTCATGAGCTAGGCATCCTCAACACTGGGTTGAGCTGGACCTCTCTCATTCCAAGAGACAGAACTCAAGGTGTTTCTTTATTGCCTTATCCCTCTAGTCACAAAAAGTGGATCGGTGGGGTCCTGCAGGGATCTTCTTTTAGCCCACTCACTTTAATCCCTACATCTCTCCCTAACCACTTTACTTGGACTACAGGTTCTCATATACGAGTGAGACACTAGCATTCTCTTTTGAAGACTATCTTGGATTCTTTAGAAGCATCCTCCGCTCATGTATGTCTGCAGTTTCTCTCAGAATGCAAAATAATTGCCCTAAATTAAATGAAGACAAAACATAGGTCTTCATTTTTGGTGGACTGGCCTCCTTCTGGTCTCCAGATGGGAGGACACAAGAGCCGGGCATAGCCCCTACAGTTTTCTTCTCAGCAAGGAATTGAAGAGTGGCTGTTGATCAGGCTTTTGTGCAGCAATCATGTTTTCCAGTTTTACACAGTGAAACTCGGTTCAAAGGCAGTGGGGTACTTTACATGAGCACCAGCTACATTACACAAGGTCACATCCATGTTTTTAGGCACAGGCAGATTTAAGTGATTTGCCCAGAATCACAGGATGTTGATCCGACGCCGAGACTCTAACCTGGTACCCCATTTCCTAAAATCGGCAGCTCTGGTCACAACACCACATCCTCTCCCCAAATCAAGAGTTTCTCATCCTGTTTGTACTACGTAAACTATTGAATAAGATGCTGCCTTTTCTCCCCTGTGAACTGTCAGACACTTGACGTGCAGGCTTTCATCATTTCTAGATTCAAATATAGTAATTCTCTTTATATGGGGCTACTCAAACTACATTTACAATGGCTTCAACTTCAAACTCCACAGCATGGCTTCTGCTTGGGCACTCTGCTTGTTCATCTGTTTCAGTCTAGTTTGCTCATTTATACTAGGTGCCTGTCATGAAAAAATCTACTTTAAAGCAATGTATATCTGAGATAGAGCTCCACACATGATCTGTACGATTTTGCTCAAACGATTGGCTTTTATTGTCCCAGCAGATCTCTCTGGGACTCTTAGGCTCACTTGGTAAGACCTCCATGAACCACAAGGCAGGGTCTGACCACTGATCTTTTTCTTACCTACCAGCCAAGCACTGAAACTCGCTCCTGCTTTAGGCAACAGCTCAAAATGTGGCTCTTCTATCTCAGTTCCCAACGTCCTCTAAAGTCTTTCCATCTTTTCTTAGTGCCGGGACACCGTTTTGGTAGTAGTGCGCTTTATAAATATTTTTTCTGTTTTCATTCATACATTCATAGAATGTGCTTTGGAATGCTCCTAGAAATCTAAAACAGATTTCATTGCGAATCTAGGCCTGGGTGAAATTCGCATTACACAGCCTATTTTGTGTAATTTTAGGAATCTCTCATTACACTGGTTATCCGAAATTCCCGAAATGATGCCATTATACTACACCTCGTGCAATTATGTGCCACTTGCAGTAAAAATTTACTGTGAAATGCGCAGGTAAAATGTACTATGAATGCACTGGAACAGAATGCGAGTGGCTGTTTGCGTTGCTTTTGTTGTTTAAATACACACTTGTGCCAAAAATTGAAGAAAGAACGTATTTCGCGCTAAAATATAGGGTGAAATGATGGATTTTCATTTCACATTAACTATGGGTCATTTTGTGAAATTTTGCCAATATTTCACATAATAACGCTAAATTAAATGACGGAATTTCGCACACCCTTATCGAATGCCATAAAAGTCAGCCATCTACTTCTAATGTAAGAGTGAACATGTAGAGGTAAGTTTTCCACGTTTTAGAGCTCAGGCTTTGTGAGTCAGCCCTTTGTGTTACCCATTTGTAAGTGAGCATTAAACGAGTAGGAACTTAAAGCAGACATGCAATAAAATATATATATATTTAATGGAAAGTCTCTTCTCCTGGGAGCCCGCCCGCATACAGTAGCTGCAGTATCAAAGCAGCTCGGCTCCACACAGGTGTCCTTGCATCCTTGCCATGGACCACATGGCTTTTAACCAGCGACACAGCAGGGAACCTCTTAAGGACAGAAACTTTGGACTTATGAGTAAGATGCTAGGCATTAGATGGGGAACTAGCACAGGCCTTGATTGAAATATCACGTTTCGGAGAAAAAAAACATTACCTACAGAATATGCATTTAGCAGAGTATCGTGTCACAAGGTCACTCAATTCCATAGACTTGGAAAAAAAAAAACATAAAATAATTCGAATGATAAAAAGCAAGTGTCCGGTACTGCCATCTAGTGGGGACGGAACACGGTGAACTAATCTTTTCTGGCTCTATGTGATTTTCAGACTACAACTAAACATTTCATAATGCAATATTGTCGTACAATTATAAAGGGAATGTTGTGAGGATAAAATGGACTCGGAAAAAGTAACTGGGAGTGGGAAAATGCGTTTAGCTTCCTCTTGCAACTTGCAAGCACTATGGGTATTATACGTTTTGAGTGGACATCTTTGTGGAAATCAGGACTTAAGTGATGCTTTTTTCACGATATCTTAATTTACATGAAGTGTTCACAAGTATAAATGATCTTGGTCTACTTTCCCTCAAGACTGCCCTCTGCCCGGGTTCTGTAAGGCACGTAGTTAATATTGGTAGCTAAGTGCATACATAAGGCACACATCGGGTTTCACAGTTCCCTCAATAAATTGCTCCTGAAACTAACCCCTAAGGGAAAGAAGGCTACGTGGTCTGCATAGGTGCAAGAAAACTGAAAATTAAGCGAGCGACGCGCTCCGCGATACTCCGCGTTATGTAAGACTGCGCCTGGGTAATATAAATTACATGTAGGCCTAGAGACAAAGTATCCAATGTCCTTCCGAAAGGTGAGAGTAATTCAATTAGCAGAAGTCCAATCATGAAGAGAAGGTACCAACATTATCTTTACCAGAAGAATATTCACCGGGCTCATTTCTCCACAAGTGAGAACAATTTAACATAAATCTTAATTCCTGCATTGCATTGCGGCACCTTGAAATGCATTTCTTCCAAACGCGGGTTTGCGAAAGAGAAACATATAATCTTTTCAATTTGATGACCACTACCTAAGGGTTCATAATTTTGTAGATGGCCCATTTTCAAACTAAGTAATCCTAATCCTCCATACACATTGTTGAACCTGTGCAAAGCCTTGGACAAGCAGCTTCGTCTTGCTTCGCAGCAGCTCTGTGAAAGCATTGAAGACGCATACACCAATCCCTAGATTTTTTGGGCTCAGCCACAATATGGATGGTGATGGTACCCTCAATTACCTCTGTAGGTGGAGATGGACCATGCCCTCTGCCAGTTATTAATTAATGAGAAGCTCAGGGTTTAAAGCAAACACTTGAGACTGAAGTTCTGCTGTATGGGGATGGTCCTCACATTGGGATTGAGTCGTTGAACCTCTTCAGTGAGCATCTTAAACCAGTGAACAAAGAGCAAGATATCAGTTTCATTACCGGCTGCAGGGTCTCTTGTTGTCCCAAATGTATGCAATTATGTATGAAGTATTTATACAGTGTGAACCTACAGATAGACAGCGAAACACTGTGCTGGGTCCAAGGCAGAGTCAACCTGTGATTGTAGGGGTATTTGATTACTAAGAGCGAAAGTGTACTGCTACTGCATTATGATTAGGGCTCCCGGTTTTATGGTATTTATTTTTTTGCCATTTCCGTCTGTGTTTATCCATATTTATTTTTGGTTAATTTTATCTGTATTTATCCATATTTATTTTGGGATTTGTGGAAAAATTAAGCTGAAATTAGTAGATTTCCACATTTATTTAACCGATACATATGCACTTTTGCTTGAATGTTTGCCAGGTTTCAGTGCTGTTAACACCCGCAGAAGATAAATCAGTGCACTGATATGAAAATATGCACATTTCAGTATCAACCTTGTGCATATCTACTACTGTTAAAGCCTCTTTACTAAAAGTTCTTTCGTTTTTAACCCCCTTATCTATTAATCCACACATCTATTGGCCTGGCAGTCATGGCAGACAGTATTTAGAATTACTCAAAAAGCAATTCAATTTCCGTTTTTATCCACATTTAAAAATAAATACAGACAAGAAAATTAATGTTTTCTGTCTGTATTTATCTGTAAAAATTAGTAAAAACGGAAAACAGGGAGCCTTAATTATGATGTAGTGTTCTTTTAAGAGGTGCCTCTTCAGCTCTGGAGCAAGGCTGGGACAGCCCTGATGGATGCAGTGATGTTTTTCCAGATCTTGGTGCATGCATGAAGATGCCTTGTTCCTTTTTCACTACTATGGCTCCAGTTTGATAGTGTCCTGGCTACAGGGGTGCTGAGAGCCACAGAAGTGGTGAGCATATCAGCCAGATGACTTTGTAGATGATGCAGCTGGTTTTGAAGACGGTGTGGCCAGACAAGGGCGTTCCCATCAAGGTTGGGTTCATATTTCTTCAGACCCCTTGATGAGGCTTGCTGCTGCAAGTAGGATGCTCTTATGTGGGGGGCGTAGGAGGGAGGGTGGGATTTGCATAGTGGCAAGTAGATGTTTTCAGCAACTGAGAATATTTCAACACTTTCCCCTTTTCTTTACCATTCTGAGTATGTATGACAAGAAATAACATTTTACATCACTTATTGATTATGGCAATGATCTGCATTTGGGATTGGAAGCTAATCAAGATAGACCATTTTGTAACATATAAAATGTTGCTGCTTATATCAGTTGGCCAATGACAGAATATTGAACCAAATCAAGTGGACATTATTGGTTACCAATGGAAAAATAGGTTAAGCTTAGCGGAGCAAATATAATTAATAAACCCTTAGCAGACAACTTCGTTATATGAAAAAAAAAAAACAGACTTCACAGTTAAGGCCTTATACTCATTTCTAAAGTAAGTAAAGTTACAAACAGCTCAATATCAGAACCTCCATGTCAACGTGTCTAAAATTTTACTGAAAAAATCTTAAAATGTGCATCCCAAAAATTAAACTTTATCCTGTTCATCTGCAGGTGGAATCAAAGGGTACCACACATGGACTCTTCAAATTATAAAACCGTATATTTCTCTATAGTTTCTTTGACTTTTTGTAGAAGTATCACTGCATTAAAAAATATTCTGTGGGGTTACTCTAATCTGGTATCATGAAAACATGATGTGGAACCTTGGAGTACATGCCAGTAATGTTCTGACTTTAACATTTAAATGCCCTCCTTCAATCATCTGTACTACTAAGGTGATCCTAAAGACTATAGGTTGGAAGGACAGACAAGTCGTTTAACAGCTGTTTTGCACATCTTGAATTCTGTAAGGTCTGACCTGTATGTTTAGGTATTGTGGATGAAAACATTTTTCTTAATCTCAATAAAAATATACATGCATTGTGAAAAGCTGGGTAATTTTGCTCAATTCTACAAATAAAGTTGTAATTTTGCAGGCTTCAGAATAGACAGACTGACGTACAGTCACACAGACACACACGCCCTCATATTTACTCAAATATATCAGTCTTTAATGTTATTCGCAGACTGCATTCATGGGTTCTTGCACACTGCGCCTTCCCTTTATTGAATGTGATCACATCTGCTTAACTGTAAGCATATAAGTCACAAATTTCCCATAACTACAATAAAGGATAGGATTTTTTTCTTCTCAGGATGGATTTCAGTGTTTAAACCTGTTTTTCAGAAAAATGATGCATAAACCTTTCTAGAAATGCTGTATAATTCTCGGCTATTTTACTGCATGATACTAAAGTTAACGTCTCGTGGAGAAAAGTATTTCACCGTAGGGAAGGCAAAGCTACCGATTTGTCATCAGCAAAATATTATTGTATTTAGAACTTTATTACCATTACAATGTTCTTGTTTAGGCCTGCTTTTTACTTGGGTGTTAAGAGACTTATCAAGTAATATAGTAGAATGAATATTTTTTTTTTTTTCGACAATGGGACAATTACTTCAAACTTCAATCTTGTACAAAGATGCTAAAGTGACATTAAAGAGAATTACACGCAAGTGGTGGAATACATAACAATTCTACTTACGTGTCCTGATTTAAGCACTGCTTGATCTACTGCTTGATCTACTTTTTGAGAAATTAAAATATATATCTATCACATTAATTAAATGGTTCGAAGTTGGCCTCTTTCATAATTATGTCACAAACCCCAAGAAAAATAATTACATTAAAGATATAAAGCAAAAAAAATAATAATCTCCGATTATAGTGTGAATGGTGGGTTCGTTCCACTGTCTTCAGCAATACAACAAGGGTTGCATGGCACCGAATGTCCTGTGCCTTCTGTTCTTCTTTACACTGTTTTTTAAATACTTAATATAATTTAAACAATACATCTAATTGAAGCTCATACAAGCTTAGAAATTGGTTTACGTTATGCCCTCTTATTGACTTAAAAATTCCCTGTTGTTGTTAATGATGTTGTAATAAAGAAATCAAAATTCAAAAACAAACAGTCTGCTCATAACCTACCCAGAATTACCCTCTCAAGAGTGTATGTCTTCAATTTTATTGATGTCAATTCTCACTGTGTATTTTCCAGTAACCCACCAAAGGCGACCAAGGTTCCTGAGCACGGTTAAGCTACTTGTGCCACTTTTTCTATCTTTGAGCACATTTTGAGCAGTCCTGAAGTTATGTCCACTGGGCGATAAGTTCAAGAATGTAGTTCCAGAAACATAACATTAGGGAGAATAAAAGTTTCTTGTGGAAGGAGTTTAAGGCTGAGTTCTAGTTTAATTTCTTTCTGTCAATGTGGTTACTGTCAAGGTTTTTAACAGAGTTAAGTTTCACTACAAACTGGATTACGCGCGTCATTGAAAATCATGTTAATAACGTGATAACATTCACCATAGTCTGTACGAACAGACTATTTATACTGTGTGGATATTTAATGCAAATATGGTAGAAATAGATACTATTCTTTTTGGTTCATTGTTCCGCTGAAGGGACAAATGCAAACATTCAGAAACATGCAGAGATTGAATTTAATGCAGAATTTGGGTCACTGTGAGTGGGAAACCTATTCATTTCTAGTATGGAAAAAATTTAGGGCGAATCCACGTACAACAGTTTCTTGAAATAGTTTCAAATGGAATACAACTGTACCACCATAATGGAGAAACATCTTACAGCCTTGAGAGTATGTCCATGTTCCTTCAATTTACTTATTACTATATTCTAAGCTACAAGTATGCACATGCATCTTCCTGAATTCGATAAACTTCTGTGTCTATTCATGCATTCTGAAGAATTAAAACCGTGTCCATATTGACCTCTCATAAACGTTAGTGATGCTGCAGCATGTTTTCACAGAGGTCAGGAACAGATACAAAGTGCCTCAGAGAGGACGTGTTATTTGACAAATGGATGCGGGGGACCATTAGTGGATTATCAGTCTAGCACTTGTTACGCTTCAGGCAGGGGGTAAAGGACTTCTAGTCCATGTGCCATCAGCAATCATTGTGTAAAAGAGCACAAGTGCCCTTGCCTAAGCTCCAGAAAGATATCAATACATTCAATAGACTACCCAAAAAGTAGTGTATTTCAATCAAATCTTCAGATATTTTTAGAGAGTGAGGAGAAGGCACTGCTTAAGGAGTGCCTTTTCGATCACAAATAATAAAAAGTAACGGTTATGCCCCTACAAAGTAGACAGTAAAGGACACACAAAGAAGAAACCAGTGAATACATTTCCTTCCCATATTATCCCCTCCAGAATCGTCTCCCTTGGATTTAACACCACAAATCGAAAGGATCATCCCTTACCTCCACTCTCTAAATCAGGCTCTTCATGTTTACATGTCCCCAAACGTTATGTTGCTAATAATTTTCCTTTCAGCTCAGACTAGTGAGGTTTATAAAGCGGTATGAGACAAAATTCTGATCACAAAGAGGCGGGTCACAAATTATCTGCCGTTTTTGAGAACGTAAACCGAGTCAGTTGACACGTTACCAGCCTCAAGTGTACCGCATGTAGCATTCCAGATTCACATCCAATGAGGCAGGAGCAAACAACATAGGAGCGACTTGCTCATACATGGTAGCCCACATAGAACTTCTACAAAAGCTGCACATGTAAATATCCGCAGATTTGAAGCTGGTTAACCAGTGATGAAAAACAAGAAAAGGGTTGGTAAAATTCCCACATGCCAACAGTATAAATGTGACTCAAAAGAACTCAAAAAGAGGTAATGGTCAAAGAAGGATTTTCCACATGTAGAAAAGACAACCAACAAAATGTCTGTACATATACAGCAGGATGGAACATGCCCAGATACAACAATTCACACCAAGCATTATCTTTGTGAAGTGTAGAATCTGTCTACAGTGGTATCCTAGAAAAAATCACAGGGAGAGCAAGGGATAAGACTAGGGGTGCGTCCCGTTCCCAAAAGGATACTAATCTTAAACAATGTGGACGAACCCACTATGTGTATGCAATTTAAATCTGTATGTAGTATGAACATGGACCGATTAGGTGTTCTTAAAAGACCCCTCACACACCAAACTAGTTGGTGTCATGCTTCATCATTGGGGTCCCAACCGGGCGGCCGAGTGCTGCCCGGTTGTGCTACGACGCCTGATTACAGCGGAGCTGGTGTTGTGCATATATGTGATGTAAGGTGAATTACTATAGTTAAAAATATCTCCGAGAATCCTTGCCCCTAATTTTAATCTTGGCGGCTCAGGATATGGTTAAAAGCAATATGTGCAGTGCAACTATTTAGGACTTATTACCGTAAGTTGACTATGTGTGGCGGTCTACATGTTTCAGCCCGTTAAAAAAGTGAAAGGGCTTTCTTCAGGACCAGGTGAGTGAATAGTGAGTGGCAAAGGGGAAAGATGCCACGTGAAACCTGTGTGGTACCTACACAAGCGCTAAGGTGTGTGGTGTAAGTGTCAGCGTACTCACTGACACTTGAAAAAATACAATATTTAGGGAAATTAGGCAGATTATCGAGGCTCGGGAGGGTAGGGTACTCATCCAAAGTTCCAATTTGGTCTTGGAGAGTCATCCGCTGCAAACCTGAATCGGTCCCCCGTAGTCCCGGCTGGTGGATGACTCTCCAAGACCAAATTGGAACTTTGGATGAGTACCCTACCCTCCCGAGCCTCGATAATCTAAGCCATATTTGACTACATGAAGGAAAGAAAGGCACAGTACCACTATGGCATGGCTTCAAACACGCGTCTGCTAACAAGTGAGCAGGTTGATTGAATACAAATGTCCTACGTTGTCTCTGCTGTTGTGACTGCAAAGAAGCTCTTGAGTAGAGCACACGAAGGTCTACACAAAAACCCTTCAGCCACAACTAATTAGAAGACGCAAATGTTGCTATGAACACGTGGTTAGTGTGCGTTTTGGAACTCATATAGTTGGGTTGCATTTTAAAATTAGGTACCAGTCAGAGAAATGCCTTCGACAGGCAGACTGCATCCTGTGCTGCAGCTGCCAAGGTGCAACATGTTCTTGGAACAGAGATCAACAGTGCGAATTTACATAATATGTTTTTAAGTAATACCCTAGAAAGAAAGTTATGAACAAGAAAGCATAAGACAAGAAGCATAACTGGAACTTAGTTATGAAAATTAATTTAAATTTACTTGAGTAAAAGAAGCTTTTCTGGTATAAATTATTGTTGCATAAGATTAAGGCAAATTATGTCACTTAAAGACAGCACAATAGATCTAAAACTAGAACCCAATATGCTTCCTCAGAAGGTTACATCCGAAAAATCCACTCCAGTTGGATTACGCTTGCGTCATTGAAGGTTTTGGCACACAAAAAATCAACTAAACAACCTATGGACAACGATCAGAAATACCAAGGCCCGGAGGAAGGGGTCCGCAGCACTCACCAGAGAGACACAAAAAATGAACACAAAACCTTTTGTAATGACAACGTTGCTGTTTTTCATCCACTTATGAAAATTAAAATCAAGACTGTACCATTACCCGATTAGTGGTCAAAATGTCAATGTTTAATCATTTATTATGAAAAACAATTGTACGTTTTGTCCCTCTTCAATCCTCATTTACCCAGTAATTTGTAAAAATAGACCCCAAAAAAGCTGGTGCTTTCTTGCGCTCTAGATCACTCCTGCACAAAGCCTCTCCAGACGGTGACTAGGATCATCAAAATGAAAGAAGAATGATGGCGAGAGAATGAGGGACGGAGGGAGCGCCAATTGAGAACGATGAGAAGGAGAGCAGAGACAGCCTGCTGTCGGATGAAGAGACCCCCTCACCCTACTGATACAAAAGATGCTGATTCACATAAACCTGGCACTGGGACAGTGAGGGAGCAATTTTAAGGAGAACCACTGCCCCCAAGTGTCTCCCAATGCTGCAAATGACAACACAGAGGGGAGCGAAGGAGCCGCTGACATAGAAGCAGGTGGACGAGGAGCGACAATCAAGGTCAGAAGGTCGTCAGCTGCGTGGACTCAAAAGCAGCACAAGAAGGCTTGGGAGGCCAAGAAGAAGATCATAAATGTGGTAGATGCAGATAAGCGGTGACAACACAAAGAACCACACACACAGTGCAGGTTCAACGTAGTAACATCCTGGGAAGGTGGGTCAGTGAGGCCGATGATGAGGCTCATTTCGTGTAAGTTTGAAAAACAGCAGATGCATGCCAGGATCTTCCTTATTCTTCTCCGGACTGGCTTTCAAGATTGGGGTGCAGAGAAGCTGCTTAATGTGACCCAAAAAGTCTGGAAAGGCCAGAAAGAAATCGGTTTTTATTGCAGCAGAAGACGTCAGCTCACCAGGCAGTTATGCAGTACCAGGAATTGACCAACAGGAAGACAATGGTAGTTCAAAAAGACACCACACAGCTCTCCAGAGATAATCTTAAAGAACTTCTCCAAGTCTTACGGGAAGAATGCAACTAAGTTCTAAAACAGGAGCTCACTAAAGTCTGTCAAAGGTCGAAGGAAGCCTTGACTTCTTAGGATCTGATGTAGACCAACTAGGGCATAGGTTAGTAGAGAGAGATGAGAAAACAAAAAGGCTAGCGGCAATAAACACTTAAATGAACTGGCAAACGTTAACAGACAAATACTTACATTGCATGATAAGTACAAGGACATTGCTCTCAAAGGGACAATGTCAGAATCCAAAACATATGGAGCATATCTGACAACATCAAGCTCCTATCAGTATGTATCCTAGGCCGAAAAGATTGAGAGAAAACAGGCAAGAAGAGGGTACACAGAGTGGGGCCAAAAACTGCTGGCAAAGATAAAAGACTAAGGGACATCCTGGCAAAGATGTCATCACTACCACAAAAAACTCCTGCAAAAATAAGTGAACTGGAGCCAGCTAATCATCAACAGCAACACAGTAATCTTGTTACAAGACCTTTCGCAAATCACCTTATTGAAGAGAAAGTCCTTTCGCCCACAGGCAAATTAGCCATTAAAACCTCCAGATTCAGGTGGATATTTCCCTGCGGCCTACAGTTTCAACTTGACTGAGTGAAGTACCAGATAACTGAAATATGCAGGGGCCTTGAAGTATTGGTACTATCCCAACCCGATGAGGAAGCCAACCTGCAGGAAAAATGGATACAACAAAATATGCAAGACGAATTAGAGTGGCAAAAACAAAGAGCACTTGAGGAGGAGGAATAACTTGGCTGGCTGAGAGGCACACTGATAGTGGGGCTGTGGCCTAGGCACCTGGTTAGTAGCTAGTTACAATTTCTTGTCAGCTAAGTTTGAAAGGCAAACTCAAAATGCACAAAAACAAGGAGGACTGCCACTAATAACCAAATGGCACGAATATGCTCTTGCTGCCCGGAAACAGATGGTAAGATGCCAGAGTGGCCCATGAAGCGCACAGAACACCACCAAGAAGCAACCCTTGGGATTCATGTGGACATTGTGCTCAATCAGAGTGCAATGCTGTATGTTAAGCTTTTCATCAAATAAGTTTACGAAATATTTGGGGAATGTTTGTCATTGGGAGGGGAGAAACAGACAGTTTGCTGGTGGAACTTTAGTATAATTAGCCACAGAAGCTGGGAAACACTCCTAACGTGTACTCAATAGAACTGTTAGACCTGGCATCTTTTCTCGTTGTTTACCCTGTCTTTTTGCTTCTGACCCCCTGTTTTCGATTGTGTGCTAGAGTTCGTTTTTGCTGGTGTCTGGGCTCTGGGCTCTTTACCACTGCTGACCAGTGCTAAAGTACATGTGCTCTGTGTCTAAAACATGATGGCATTTAGTTTCTCCATGATTGGCATATTTGATTTACTAGCAAGTCCCTCGTACAGTGCACTACATGTGCCCAGGGCCTGTAAACCCAATGCTACTAGTTGGCCTAAAGCACTGATTGTGCCACCCACATGAGTAGCCCTCAAACGTGTTTCAGGCCTGCCACTGCAGAGCCTGTGTGCGCAGTTTTTAACTGCCATGTGGACCAGGCAAGTACACCTGTTGCTGGGCTCAAACCTTCCCTTTTACTACATGTAAGGCACCCCTAAGTTAGGCCCTAGGTAGTCCCAGGGGACAACTGCTGTGTATTTTAAGTGTGGGACATGTACTTTTAAGTCTTACATGTCCTGGTAGTGAAAAAAAGACTACATTAGCTTTTCACTACAGCAAGGACTATCTCTCCCATGTTAGCGTTGGAGCTGCCCTGTAGTGTTTTACACTGTTATCTTTCAATTGGGAGATGATAGAAAATTGGAGTAAGGTGTCTCTGGACTAACAATTTTAAAACATATCTTTTAGTGAAGTTGGTTTTTAAATTGCAATTCTGAAAATGCCACTTTTAGAAAGTTGCCATTTTCGTTCTTTAACCATTCGGTGCCTCTGCCGGTCCCTAGAATAGACGTCTGGGTTGGATGACAGTTGGGCTTTGTAAATTCACTCTAGAAAGTCAAAAGCCCAGGGAGCTCCGAGGGGTGCCCTGCATCTCCCGATGGCCCATCACCAGTCTGATGGGTGTTCCTGAGCAAGAGTGGTGGGAGGAGTTGACACTTGCACCTGAGTAGGGCTGTGCATGTCCTCACACAAAGAACTGCATACCTCCCCTGTAGTGTCTGGAGCCAGGAAGGACAGGGTCTTGTGCACTACTAAGACCTTTCTTTGAAGTCTCCCTACTTATTTTATTTATTTATAAAATGTATAAAGTGTGACGGTCACCAAACTGGTATTTCTGGCGCTAGAGTACAAAGTGCTATCTTGCGGAGAGTGCACATGCCAAACTTCAAAGGCCAAAATTGGTAGAAGTACTGGACCTCTGACATCATAACAAGAAGAAACACTTTTGGACTGAGGACATTCTGCCAAGAAGATGAGCTGTGGGACTGCTACTTTGCTGCTTGCTTTGCTGTTTCGGTCTGCAGCTTCTTGCCTCTGAGTGAGAGGACTGGACTTCCCTCTCTGCATCCTGCTTTCAATAGGTTTCTCCAAGAGCTTCAGTTGAGATTGCCTCATGTTGGAAGTCTCAGGGCCATCAAAGACTTCACCTGCATCTTGCTACCAGCACCTGGACTCCTCTGCTGTGAGTCCTGACCTAGCCAAGTGGTGCCAAACCCATTCCTGAACCCTTGAGGGTCATTCTGGTGCTGCAACCAAGAAATCAACTCAAAGCGTCAATTCGGAACCAGCGCATCCCTGAGAAATCGACACATTGCGGCTGCCTGCCCAGAAGCCATGAACCCCGCTCGCTGAGTGCGCAACCCAACAACCGTGACTTACAACACAAGCCTGATGGTGCCACAGTGTCTCTGAAGTACCACCGCCGCCGCGTGGGTCTCAAGCACGATCTCAAAGAAGTCCATTATGCATCGCTTCGACTCCGATGCAGCACCTGCGGCCTGGTGGTTCAACAGACACCATGGAATCGACGCACTGCGACAACGCATCGACACTGCGTTGCCTTCAGGACCCAAGGTCTCGCACCTGCAACCGACCTCCCCTGCACCCAACATTGTCCCTGGGTGTTAGTACCTCAACGACCCTGCACCGCCTCCAGGAACAGACGCATCACTTGGCTACAGTGATGCCTCACCTCCCATCTGCAACGCATCGTCCCCAAGCGCCAATGACCTGCATAGCAGTAAGGAACTGATGCATCACCTGCCTTCGCGACCCCTCACCTCACCTCCACTGCGCATCGCACTGTCTTTGACTTTGTGATGCATCTAAGGTACTGTACTGGGGTCAGTGTGACTCCTGCAGCTGACCCACGCTGCAGCGCGTTCGGACTGATCTTGTGGATTAGTCTTGTCAAGCGCGACCAAATAGCCTGAGTTGGAACTATTGTTTTCTAAGCGCTATAAATGCATTTAATATTGAAGGATTCATATCTTGACTTGTGTATGTTGGATCTTTGTCGTTCTGGTGTGTGTGTGTGTGTGTGGGGGGGGTAGTGGGGGTGGGTTGTGTGTGTGGGGGGTGGGGGTGTGTGGGGGTGTAATGTGGTGTGGTGTGTGTGTAAATACTTTACACATTGCCTCTTTAGTTTAGCCTGACTGCTCTGTGCCAAGCTACCGAGGGTGAGCACAGGTAAACTTAGTGTGTACTACACTTACCCTGGCTAGAGTGTGTGTCCCTACTTGGACAGGGTGCAAACCAATGCCAAGTAGAGACCCCATTTCTAACAACAACGAAAATTCAAGCCTCTCACTTAATTTAAGAAGTTTGAATGCTCCTGCCAAGAGTTCCAGAGAACACACCCTCTTAGGAAAAAAGGAGAGGTGGTAGTGCTGCAGAAAATGTGCTTGATAAGAAGAGATTCAAATACATTTCTCACCAAGCACTATACAAAAAGGATGCATGCTATGGTACCAATCAAACCATGGAGGGTAGCAATATTTCTTCACACTGCATTGGAATTCATAATTCAGGAATACATTACAGACAAAATAGACTTGCACACCTTAGTTAAGGGATACATGGAATTAGAGGCAATAATATTACTGTCTGCCCCTAACCAGGATCAGGCTAGGTTTACACAGACTGTGCTGAAGAAGCTCAAAGGTTGCTTGTAGGGATCAGTTATCCTTGCAAATGACTTCAACAAAGTGACCTATAGAGACCTAGACAGCTGAGGTCTTGGTACTTGCACCACTCTTACTCCAAGATAGACAGAATCTATCATTCACAGGTCGTGATGGTGGGGGTATACAGACCAAACACAGGCTTTATCACATTCTCAGACTATGCATTAGCCACAGTTGATATACAAAGCCTAATAACATCAACAAGAGACAGAAGATGGTGCCTGGGTAGACATTTATTGCACAACACAGTCAAAAGGGCAGAGATCAGAGCAATACGCAAATAGCTAACACTCCTAGAACAGTGCTGTGAGACATCCCAATGCCATGGTGAGAGGGGAATTGATGGCTCTGGCAACAGCAGCCAAGAGAAACAGTCAACCAGTCCAAAAAATAGCCTGGAAAATGAACAAGGGAAAAAGTGTGTAAAAGCGCAGGCAGCAATGCTGATTTAACGAAGGTAACAAAAATTAGGGGTGCACTCAATGTCCTGCTGGTTAAGAAAAACAAATCTGAAAGTTCTTTATTACTGCTGAAACCAAAGGTCATTGAGACGAGAGCTAAGACTCACATCTTTGAGAGCAAGTCATAAAACCTTAAAGGAAACAGGTACTCTACTTGAGTTTAGAGACAGCTCAAGTAAGATCCAATACGAGGATAGATATAAAGAGGTGCTGGTTCAAGACCTTTGCATGAAATTTTATGACGGGAGGAAGAGTCAAACCTGGCCCAATCTAGATTCCGCAAGAATCTGCACTTGCCAAAGGTAACAACGGTACAAAAGGAAGCACTGGGTGTCCTAAGAACTGAATCAGAAGTCTCAGTAACAATAAAACAAATTAAATTCTTCTAAGTGATCCAGCGCGATATTAGCAAACAGCATTCATACACAAAACACTCACTTGGGCCAATACATTCATACTACGCTAATACTTACGCTGGGTTTTATCAGTTGTTACTCTTTATCAAAATCCCTGGTACCAATTACCTTCTGAATGAAGAGTAATGAATTACCAATGAATCCTTTGCTAATTGGGAAATTTAAAATGAGTGACATTCATTATAGTACGTAATCCTGAAATAACCACTGAGTCAGGAAGTTTTAAAATGTTTATCTAAAGATTTAGCAGAGTAAATTACAGAAAACACATGGTACTTAATCGAAATACCCAAGATGAAGCATAGAATAATTATTGCTAATAAATGATGGTGTTAAGGAAAAGGAGAGAATAGAGACAGCAGCGCAACTACAGGTTGCATTATATTTACCCAAGTGCGAGAACCAAACCCCTTGGCCAAGGAGTTGGCAAGAATAGGACCCAGGAAGGATGAAGAGCAAAGACCTCCTCCAGGATCAGGACAGGACCGGTGACCTCTCTACAACGACGCCTGCGTCGTTCCCCTCTCTGATACTCTACTTCTCCTCGATTCTCCCGTGCCTTCCTTCTAATGGACTCCGCCGCCCCCTCCTCAGGACCTCTCTGGACAGCGATTCGGTCTGCAATCGATCAGCTTGGCAGTCTGGAGCTAAGAGCGCTCTAACAGCATGGACGCCTGTTCTTCGTGAACGCCTGCTCTCTGCAGCATCTCCTTCTTTCTAATTAACTAATGCTATATTCTATTATACCCTTCTACGCCCATGTACCTCCCCTTAATGTTGCTAAAATATGGGGCCACTACTTCTGATTGGACAGGGACAGGGGGTGGATTCTCGTACCATATTGATTTGGCTTAAATTGTAAAGCCTATTGTCTCTAAATTCCCACCCATTCAATTTAATACATTTGCTTTATTTCCCACCCGTCTCATGACAAAATTGACAACTTATTCATATAAAATGTTGCGTTTTGACAAGAACATTTTGGTATGTAGTGGTGTCGGCCAGCAGGTCATGGCCTTGGGTGATGTCCAAGTTGACTTCATCTTTTTCTTTCTGGTCTGCCACTGCAGGGCGCATGTGCGAAATCTTTGTCACACGAGCTTTCAGTTCACCAAACCCAGGCCAAAGTTTACGAACTAATAAAAGTCAAAGAAGAAAACATTAAAATCACAAATAAAATGTTTCACTGTATGCCCACCTTTTCTACTCTATTCCCATTTAATTATAACTTCTATCCCGCATTAGTAGCGTTAGAGAAACGACAGTTTAACAATGACATGAGAGCAAGCTGAAGCATGTGAAAACATCAAGCAGCCATTTTAATGCACACTGCGCAGAAGTAGAAATTTCCCACCAAGCAAAGAAAGACGTCACAACACGTGATATGGTTGAGACATGCGCAGATAGTTTCCCACGCTTTAGCGGCCATTTTAGATTACAGACAAGCGTTATTCATTAGTAAAACACATAGGCAAGCATCCTTTCTATTCGTGTCGTGTATGCAAAGGTTAGTAAAACAATACAAGTTTAATAAATTAATACTATGAGGAGGATTGTATACAAGCAAGTTTCGTTTATGAAACCTTGCTCCATCAATCCCTCTCTGATGGCGTTTGAGCCATCAAAATACTACCCACAATCAGATGCCAACTTCTAGCAAATTACTTCATTCTCATTCTTACACTTTCCATTTTTGCCATCCCCTTTCAATTTCTTGTATAATTCACTTCTCCATTCTTCAAGTTCTATTTCTTCAAATTTTCGCTTCTTTCCTCTACCTGTTACTTTATATGTTCCACTCTTTCTACAACATTTGCACCATATTGTTATTGCCAAGATTATTATTGCTATCCCTGCTAAGGGTACTAATATTTGACCTACAAGTCCTTTTCCTATATTAGCAAACCAGGTACCAATTGACGAGATACTATTTGTCAATCTTTTCCATACACTATCAACTTCCAGTGGTTTAAGTTCCTTCTCAAGTTAAGTTATATTCTGTATATACGTTCCAATTTCTGCACTCATCAGGAATATAAGTGCAACAGTGTTTTGTCTTCAATAATTTACAGACTCCGCACTCTTTTGCCAATATTATATCAAGAGCAAGTCGATTTTGCATAACCATAGA
This sequence comes from Calotriton arnoldi, assembly GCA_963921515.1. Lineage (NCBI taxonomy): Eukaryota > Metazoa > Chordata > Amphibia > Caudata > Salamandridae > Calotriton > Calotriton arnoldi. The sequence goes on from CAWUFW010001636.1 coordinate 2,308,967, forward strand.
TCTAATCGCAACCATTTCCGCATTAATCATTAGAAAACCTCCAGCAGTATCCGTTGATAAACGATCAACCACTGTAGACAATTTACATATTTTCCTTGAGTTCAGAATTATTCCCACTGAAGGTATCAATGCACCAAATATATCGCCTACAATTTCTGAAAAACTAGCTCTTTTACTACGTATTAATTCGCTATTGTTTTCATTGCTCCCAGTGTTTCTTTTTACGTGGTAGATCTTTGGAAATACTATTCCAAAATAACAACTTCCATTCCACCGTGCAGGAAGCCTAAAGTAAGCCTTATTCCCACACACATAATAGATTCCAGGAAAAACTGAATCTGTTCCTCCTTTGAGTCCCCAACCTCCAAGAATTAAAAAATTGTGTTCACATTCACTGGTACCGATGAAAACATTGTTATATTCAGTCTTTAGCCTATGAGGACAAATTTTTCCTGTCTTTACAAAATCCAGAGCCATAGCAGCTTGAGCCTTGCCAGGTGTGTAACTCCCTTCTTTCTCCGCCCAAGGTGGCAAATGAGCCTTATGCTCAGAAGCTTTCTTTTGAAAATCTTGTCTTCTATCTTCTACTATATTCAAAAATATATTTTCTTCTTCAAATAAAGAACATGTTAGATTGTGTCTATGTGCATGTGTTATGTCTATTGATTTCATTGTTAAGGAAAATTCTCCCATAAACTGTGCGTCTTGACTACTAAGCACTGGGTTCATACTCTTACGAATCGGAACCTCAGAAAATATCACATCTAAGTTTGAATAATAATACTGAAGTCTCCCTGTTCTATAAAATAAACTAGACAAAACACTACATGATATGCCATATGTCAGTGGTAAGTGATGGTATGTTAATCCTTCCGCTACTGATTCAGGTAACTTCATACAGACATAACAGTTACTAACTTCCATTGTGTCTACATATTGAAACAATAACTTTGTGAAAACGTTTAAACTAGTGTCATTGTCAGCTATTTCATGATGAATTTCTGGTTCATTCTCTGCCATTAGTTCTACTCTATTGCCCTTCATGTTTGCTGTCCTCTCCTTAGTTTCATTATTAATCTTTTTATCCATTATCATAAGGTAAGGAACTGCTACAATCAGGACTAACCATACTATAAGCACCATTACTAGACTACATATGCGTATTGCACAGCATCTTCTACAACAGCTCTGTTTTGGTCTTCCAGCAACTCTATCGTCAAGCATTTTCGACAAGGAAGATCGCTCTTATCCATTTCCTCTTTTCTTTATATGATTCTTTTGCTTAGTCAAGGAGGTCTTGTTTCTTTTTCGTACGTCAGTTCTGTACTTGTTCCTTCGTCACCACTTTCACTTGACTCTGAGCTTTCGAAATCTTCAAGAATGATGTAAGTCCAGTCAGGACCCTTGAATTTGTTATTCACAAGTTTGTCTTTTACTTCTTCTTTTCTCAGTTTTATTCTGTTGTTCAGTTTGACTTGTTACTTCATTTACTTGATCTGGATCGTCACTTCTGGTTTTTAAGTGGTATTTTACTCTTTTAATGACACTCGGCCAATGATCTCCTTTTCTTCTTTGTTTGCACTGTTTCTTTATCTTTGTCTTCAGAAATCTTTTAATTTTCACTGCTTAGTACTGTTTCGTGTTCTGCAATTACTGTGTTTCTTGTTTGCTCTTTTTCAGGTCTGATTGGTTTCTCTGTAACAGCTCCACTGTGAGTTTCCAATAACTGACCTTGTTCTTTAATTAATTCTTCAAGTTCTTCAAGGTTTTCTTCTTCTGTACACTCTTCTTGATCTAACTTATTCTGATCAGGGCTTATTGCACTGTGAACTTCTCCAGCCTGACCGGATTCTTCTAAACCTGTCTGTCCCTGCTCAAAATCTATCAGATCTTCGTTGCTTTGAGCCCAGTTTCCTTTCCCCATCTGCTCTTGTTCAGGTTCTCTTATTGTCTCTTCTTCTTGTCCCTGAACTGCTTCTTCTTCACCTATCTGATCTTCTTCAATTTCTTCCAAATTTGTTTGACTTCTTGTTCTGTGGTAAACTTCGGAAACTTCTACCACCGGTATCCAGTCCTGACTTGTGCTCGGTTGTTCTTCTTCAGCTTCTCTTGAATCTCGAGCCTGAGATTCCTCGGCTGGGCAACCTTCAGCTTCCTCAGTGATTGGTGCTGTCTGAGGATTTTCTTCTTCAGGATCTGGTACTCATTTGGTGTGGCTTACGTGAATCCAGTTAGGAAATCTTGCACACTTCACTGCTGTGTTGGTGGTTAGTATGACTTGACAAGGACTGCTCCATCTGGGTGATAGACACGTTTCTCTGGTGTGATTCTTCACTACCACCCAGTCACCAAGATTCAGATCATGTTCTTGTTCAGGCTGCCTGGAAACTGCGTCTTCTCCAACCTGGTGAGAGACAGAACGCACTAGATCAGCCAGTCCTTTACAATAGTCCAGAACCATATCATCAGATATATTCAGTAGTTTGTTTGTGGGAACATGCGTTTGTCTCATTGCTCTTCCCATCATTATTTCGTGGGGGCTCAATCCTGTGTTTGTCAGGTATGCTTCTGAGTCCCATTAAAACAAGTGGCAACGCATCTGGCCATTCTAATGATGTTGAGGCACACATCTTTCCCAATCTTGACTTTATAGTGCCATTCAATTGTTCAACCACTCCAGAAGCTTCTGGACGATATGCACAGTGCAGTTTCTGTTGGATTTGGAATGCTTCACAGATTATTTGGATCACTTCACTGTTAAAATGTTTTCCTCTATCTGATTCCAAAGTTACTGGGAAACCAAACCTAGGAATAAGCTCTCGTAGCAACAGTTTTGCGACTGTAATGCTATCATTTCTTCTGGTAGGGTAAGCCTCCACCCACTTTGAAAACAGACATACTTTGACTAGTACATATTTCAGCCCTCTGCATGGTGGTAACTGTATAAAGTCGAACTGGAATCTTATAAAAGGACCCTCTGCCTTTCCAATTTTTCCAAACCCAATTATTGTTTTCCTCCCGGGATTGTGCATCTGGCAAGTTAAACACCTTTGGCAAAGACTCTCTGCAACCGCCCTGAACTTAGGATTATACCAGTTTTGTCTGAAGAGCCTAATCATTGCATCTCTCCCTATGTGTGTGTCTCCATGATGCATTCTAGCCATTTGTGAGAGTAGACAATCTGGCATGACTGGTCTGCCATCAGCACTGATCCACACATCATCTCGTCTCTGGGAACAACCTACTTTGATCCACAAATTCTTTTCACTTTCATCCACTTCATCTTGCAGTCTTTTAACATCATTCCATGTTTCAGGCGGCATGTACAGCATAAGTTGGCAGCTGATTCCCATTCTTTCCACCCTCTTATTGACTGACATTCTGGTTTTGGCACAATGTTGAGCCACCAGATCTGCGTATCTGTTGCCGACTACCACCCAGTCATCTCCTGACTGATGTGCGGCACATTTCACCACAGCCAATTCTTTTGGTGATTGTATTGCTTCCAGCAATTCCTTTACAAACTGTCCAATTTTAATGGGGGATCCTGAAGAAGTCAGGAAATCCCTCTGCATCCATAGTTGGCCAAAATCATGCACAACCCCGTAACCATACTGGCTGTCTGTAAATATAGTTACTTTTTGATTCCTCCCAATTTTGCAGGCTTTATCAATGCAATCAATTCAGCTACTTGTGCAGATTTGACTCCTGGTAAATAAGATGCTTCAACTATTCCAGTTAATTCACATACCGCATAGGCAGCAGTTAGTTTACCGTCTTCATGTCTTTGACATGAACCATCAACAAATAGCTCCCTGTCTGGCTTTTTAAGAGGCTATTCCTCAATATCTGGGCGTGGTTTTGTGCATAATTCTGTAATCTGTAAACAATCATGTTCATCTTCTTCGTCATCTTTAATTTTCTCATGATATGGGTCTGGTAGTAAGGTTGCTGGATTTATTATGGTACACCTTACCATGGCCACATTTTCAGCACCCATTATGATTCTTTCGTATTTAGTCAGCCGACTAGGAGTAAGATGCTGAGTTCGTGTTCTTGTCAACAGAATCACAACCGCATGTGGAACATACACCTTTACAGGATGTCCCATCACAATTGACTCACTTTGTTCAATGCTCAAACAAGTAGCCGCCACTGCTTTTAAGCATCCTGGCAACGCGGCTGCTACTGGGTCCAATGTAGCAGAAAAATATGCTATAGGACGTCTGTCTAATCCGTGCCTTTGAGTTAGGACAGAAAGTGCACAATTTTCTCTTTCATGACAGAATAATGCGAATTCTTTTTTATAATCTGGCATGCCTAGGGGCTGGTGCTGAGCACAGAGCATTTCTCAATTTTACAAAAGCTCCTACACTTTCATCATCCCATTCAACAGGATCCTTTGCTTTCTTTTTCGTCATGTTAATTAAAGATTTCGCTAGTAGGGAAAATCCTGGTATCCATTGCCTACAGTAACCTACTATTCCTAGGAACATTCTTACTTGTCTTTGGGTTACAGGCATTTGCATTTTCTTAATTAATTTTACTCTTTCAGAGGTTACTCTTCTTTTTCCCCTCTCAATTTGGTGTCCAAGATACTTAACAGCTGTTGTACAAAACTGCAACTTTTCAGGTGAGACTTTATGCCTTTCTTCTGCCAAAAGATTTAATAATGCTATGGAATCCACAACACAGTCCTCTCTGGTGTTCGATGCCACCAATAAGTCGTCGATATATTGCACTAGGACTGAACTTCCTGGCATCACTAGTTTCTCAAGGCACTTTTTCAATATTTGATTGAAAATGAAAGGACTTTCCGTGTACCCCTGAGGAACACGATTCCATACATAGACCTTGTTCTCAAATTTAAATGAGAAAAGATATTGGCTGTCTGGATGCAATGGTATTGAAAAGAACGCTTGACACAAATCAATTACTGTGAACTATCCTGCACTCCACGGAATCTGGTATAGGATTACTGCAGGATTTGGTACTATGTGACAACATGGTTCTACAATCTTATTTATTTTCCTCAGGTCCTGAACAATCCTATATTTTCCACTAGGTTTCTTTAATCCCATTATTGGTGAATTACATGGGCTACTCATTACTTCTTTTAGTATGTTTTGTTCAACCATTCGATCGATTTCTTCAATGACTCCTGCTTTTACTTCTGCACTCATTCTGTATTGTCTGGTATTTGGGAAAATTGCACCTTCCTTTACAGTAATTTTAACTGGGTCTATTTTAGCCATAAGTCCTACTTCTTTTCCTGTGAAATCCCAAACTATGGGGTTTACTGTGCCTTTTAATTCTTCTGGCAACTCGTCTTTTGTCATTAATGAAAACATCTCATCTACTTCTGTACCCTGTTTTGCAATCATAAATTTATATACATGGTCTTCATCTGGTGTCTGAACTGCCACACCATCCGGTGTGCAGAAAATTGTACAATTCATCTTGCACAACAAATCCCTACCTAATAAGTTTACTGGACTAGAATCACACACTACAAATTGATGCATTTCTCTGAAATTTCCGATTTTAACTTCCATGGGTTCGGTAAGAGGTGTTCTAATCCGCTGATTAGCTACCCCCACTACTTGGATATTTTCACCAGAGAGAGGAAGGTCAGGAATGTCTACTGTTCTTACAGTAGACCTGGTAGCACCAGTGTCCAAATGAAAAGTAATATCATTACCTTTCACATTTCCTTCAACATATGGACCTGACTGGTCTACCGGTAGGGATGCGCCAAGTACGCACTCCTTCTCCCCCTCTCCTAGGCACCGTCATGAACTGTATTGACAGAAATCGTCCTGAAAAAGAAACTGATGTTATATAATCATTCTTACCACGTCCTCCTTGATATCCGATGTCTGTACCATGCTTTGCTCTGCTTACATTACCCTGAATAGGTGCAGGTGGCAACTGACTGAGGATTTACACCCTGCTGTGAGTCATTCTGCGTCTGTGGATTTAAATTTTGATTTGGACCATTATTATTCCGAATCTTTTTACATTCATCCTTCCAATGCCCCAATTTTCCGCATCCATGACAAGGAAATTTCTTTTTAGCTTCTTCTCTACTCATTCGTCCTCTAAACTTTCCACCATTCCCAGTATCACCATTCGTTCCAGAATCTTTTCCTGGATTTTCACTTGGATTTTCCAAATTAATTCCCTGTTTCTCAGCCATTTTCACCTGAGCCCACATCACTTTTTCCTGCAATTTCTTGTGTCTATCCTCAATATCGTCTCCACAATATTTTGCATACTTCAAAATCTCATCAATGGGCTTTCCCTGCCAACACAGCATGTGTTGTTTAATCATCTGACAAATCTCTGGCTTCAAACCGTAAACAAATCGATACACAAACTGACTCATGTTCTTGTCTCCAATGTCCTCAAATCCACTATACGGTTTAAATACCTGCAATAAACGCTCATAGTAGGAATGCACCGATTCATTAGCTTCTTGGGTAGTTCGATCTATTTTCACCCAATCTGTTTCTTTCGGTGGTATTTTCCCTTTCAGGTAAGTTATCACCTGCTGATACTTTTTCATCACATCATTTGACGGGGCACCTGTCTTCGGATCTCTAGGATATTCGTCACTTGGCCAATCCACTGTGATTTTGCAATCTGTCCATAAATCGGCAGGTACCACTATGTCAAACAAACCATCTAAGTCTTTTAACAATACCTTTGACACCTTCACAAACCTGTCAACCTGCTTGTACCATTCAATTGGTTTTTCTCTCAACTTTGGAAAATCATTCGTAAATGACAAAATATCCTGTCTGCTCCATGGGACATGTACATATCCTCCTCCCGCAACTTCTCGCATTGGATACATTTGATCTGCTTTCCCTGTTTCCTTCATCACATATTCAGATGCTGTTCTACTTGTTCGTGCTTCTTCCTTTTTCTTGGCCCACCTAGTTCTCCATTTATCTAGGTCTCCCCATTTTTGCAAAACTAACATTAATTCTCTTATTTGCAATCTTCTTCCAGAGGCATTCATATTTTCTAAATCTTTGTCTGAAAATTCTGCTCTATAGGGTTTCTGTAGTACTTTTGATCTCCCTATTTCTATTCCCATCTGTAGTGCTAAATTGGATAATTTTTCATGAAATAACCTTACATTTCTGGTGATACTCCTGCACAGGAACAATAATTCTTCATTATCGTAGGTATTTAAGCGTTCTAGTCCTACATTTCCTGCTATTATTTCTTCTAATTCGACTTTCAATTTATGAATGTCTATTATTTTCGGAGGTGTGCACTGTTTAACTGACCCTTGTACCCATTTTTCTAAATCTTCAGGTGTTACTATGGTGGCACTTTTTGCTCCCGATGAAGTTATTAAACTTACATCTTTAGAACATCCAGGTACATCTTTTCTGGGAGTGCTATTTTCAGTACCTCGAATAGGCAAGTCCATGAGTGATATTGTGGATTCACAGTCACTAAATTGATCCTCAATTATAACTGGAGCTTCAGGTTGATTATTCACAGGAGTAGGTGCAAGTATCGGTTGAGGACAGCTTCCCTGAGTACCATATAATGGAACTACTGGACCAATTGTTACAGGTATGGTCAATGAATCAGGATGTACTTTTATCTGTGTTATTTTCTGTATTAATTCTGCTCTGGTCTTCTCTAGGGCTTCCTTTTCTTTGTCATGAAGTATTCTACTAGGGGTAAATTCATGCATTACCTGTGGCACTAATGGAGTTTTTATCGGTGGTGCACTTGGGGTGCATCCACTTGTTCCTTCCTGATATGGTGGAGGGTTTCTTAACATTTCCTCCATAAATTCATCTTCAGAGTCATCATTTCTCATTAAATGTTTTGTCTTTTCTGTGCATTTACTTCCTAATTTCTCCTCTGCTGTTAACAATGGATATAATCCTTCTGTAATCATTGCCCTTCTCCATTGTTTCATCTGACCTTCTCTAGACTCCTGTAGGTGTCTGGGGAAAAATCCTGGATAACCCCTATTTCTCCTAGATCGGTCCCGCTCAAATGCCTCGGTTTCCCATTCCTCTAGAGCTTCGTACTGAGTTAATCTAGGTCTGGGTTCCAAGTCATTCATCCTCAATCTCAAGTTTTGCAGAATTCGCCCATTGAACGTGGCATTCTCGTGAAATGCTAATATTCCATCATTTTTGGTATATTCTATCCAATTCTCCATCCATACACAAGTATGATAACCTCTCTCCATCATCATGAATGAAGCGGGCGTTTTAGCTGGTGGAATAACAATTCCTTCTCTAGTTTTGATTGGTTTGTCCTTTTTAAAATAATTCTTGATCTTTTGTAAAAATGACATTTTTCTCCTTTCTCCGTACATCTTGGGTAAGTACCGATGTATAAAATTATATTCTGCAGAGCCTAAATATCTCCTATCCTGACGAATTCCTGTTAAAGTCGGATCGCGTTTTAACATGCAATCCTTATCCACTAAGAATTTCGCTTCTATAATTTTGACCAATCAAATGTCTGCTATCTTTTATTTCCGAGCCAATCCTTGCACGGCCTTTTGGTGACGTTTGTCTGTCAACCCCTCCTTTACAATCTGCTCTTTCCTGTCCTTGCTGGTTCAACCAATCCCAGCGCGGCACCTGTGACGTCAGTACTACTCCTGACTACTGACCCCTCCTTTACAAGGGTCTTTCCACACCCGCTGATTCAACCAATCCCAGCGCGGCGGTTTGTGACGTCCGCTCCCTCTCCGGCAACTGACCCTCCCTTTACAAAAATTTACGCAAACTTATTTTCTCTACAATTCTTAATTTCAGTAACAACATAAAACATTCAGCTATCGTGCCAGTTTCTTCTAAATTCGAAAAGATAGTTTTCTCTCACACTTCCGTTTACTCTTCACACAAGCTCCAGAAGTACCTGTTACTTCTTCAATGTTACCCTTTCTAGGTGATATAACATCAAATTTTCACCAGCGTACTCTTTTGCTATTACTCACACGCATAGAGTCCCTAACAAGTACTGAAAGTCCTGCTTAACTTTTCAGTACTATTTCTGCCTGGCAGACAACCTCACTGCAGTATGGCTTCCACTTACCATCCGCTATTCCTTTTACCCGGGGATTCTAGACAACATAAAACAAACTTCGAATATACGGATGTTAGTTCATAAAAATAAAATTCTCATTACCCAATTAACAAAGAGTAACCATCCTCTGATTACCAGAAAACTGATCCAGCGCGATATTAGCAAACAGCATTCATACACAAAACACTCACTTGAGCCCATACATTCATACTACGCTAATACTTACGCTGGGTTTTATCAGTTGTTACTCTTTATCAAAATCCCTGCTACCAATTACCTTCTGATTGAAGAGTAATGACTTACCAATGAATCCTTTGCTAATTGGGAAATTTAAAATGAGTGACATTCATTATAGTACGTAATCCTGAAATAACCACTGAGTCAGGAAGTTTTAAAATGTTTATCTAAAGATTTAGCAGAGTAAATTACAGAAAACACATGGTACTTAATCGAAATACCCAAGATGAAGCATAGAATAATTATTGCTAATAAATGACGGTGTTAAGGAAAAGGAGAGAATAGAGACAGCATCGCAACTAAAGGTTGCATTATATTTACCTAAGTGCGAGAACCAAACCCCTTGGCCAAGGAGTTGGAAAGAATAGGACCCAGGAAGGATGAAGAGCAAAGACCTCCTCCAGGATCAGGACAGGACCGGTGACCTCTCTACGACGCCTGCGCCGTTCCCCTCTCTGATACTCGACTTCTCCTCGATTCTCCCGTGCCTTCCTTCTAATGGACTCCGCCGCCCCCTCCTCAGGACCTCTCTGGACAGCGATTCGGTCTGCAATCGATCAGCTTGGCAGTCTGGAGCTAAGAGCGCTCTAACAGCATGGACGCCTGTTCTTCGTGAACGCCTGCTCTCTGCAGCATCTCCTTCTTTCTAATTAACTAATGCTATATTCTATTATACCCTGCCACGCCCATGTACCTCCCCTTATGTTGCTAAAATATGGGGCCACTACTTCAGATTGGACAGGGACAGGGGGTGGATTCTCGTACCATATTGATTTGGCTTAAATTGTAAAGCCTATTGTCTCTAAATTCCCACCCATTCAATTTAATACATTTGCTTTATTTCCCACCCGTCTTACGACAAAATTGACAATTTATTCATAAAATGTTGCGTTTTGACAAGAACATTTTGGTATGTAGTGGTGTCGGCCAGCAGGTCATGGCCTTGGGTGATGTCCAAGTTGACTTAATCTTTTTCTTTCTGGTCTGCCACTGCAGGGCGCATGTGCGAAATCTTTGTCACACGAGCTTTCAGTTCACCAAACCCAGGCCCAAGTTTACGAACTAATAAAAGTCAAAGAAGAAAACATTAAAATCACAAATAAAATGTTTCACTGTATGCCCACCTTTTCTACTCTATTCCCATTTAATTATAACTTCTATCCCGCATTAGTAGCGTTAGAGAAACAACAGTTTAACAATGACATGAGAGCAAGCTGAAGCATGTGAAAACATCAAGCAGCCATTTTAATGCACACTGCGCAGAAGCAGAAATTTCCCACCAAGCAAAGAAAGACGTCACAACACGTGATATGGTTGAGACATGCGCAGATAGTTTCCCACGCTTTAGCGGCCATTTTAGATTACAGACAAGCGTTATTCATTAGTAAAACACATAGGCAAGCATCCTTTCTATTCGTGTCGTGTATGCAAAGGTTAGTAAAACAATACAAGTTTAATAAATTAATACTATGAGGAGGATTGTATACAAGCAAGTTTCGTTTATGAAACCTTGCTCCATCATAAGCTTCAGACCCACACGGATTCACTAGGGAGTTTTACAGAATCTTCACAACAAACCTCTTTACTACAATCGCAAAAGTCTATAGCTTCGGCATCTATGCTGGAAGTGGATGCAACGGTGCTCCCAAAGCCAGTTAAGGACCTCCTGCAATGTGGTGTAGACAGATGAACAGCACTCCTTAACACGGACAATGAAATATACTAGAAGCATATGGCCAAAAGGTTAGCTTAAGTGCTCCCAGAACTAATACACGGCAATCAAGCTGGATTCATTAAAGGATGCCAAACTAAAATGGTAGTTCAGCTACTTGAGAAAGGAAACTACATTTGGCCTCAATTAAAGTTAATGCAGAAAAGTCTTTCGACAGGGCGAGTTATCAGAAAATATGCAGATTTGGCAAAGGTGAAGTACACACAAAAATGATTATGGCCACCTACTTTGTGCCTACTGCCACAATACTAGTGCACAGGATGGTGTCTTCCTGGTTACAAATTCACAGGGGAATGAGGGACGGATGCCTGTTGGCTGCAATGTTTGCACTGGCTAGTGAGCCACTGATCATGGCCATTGGAGAACTTCCATCATTTAAGGGAGATCAATGATCACTGCATCTCCCTTTTTGCAGATGACCTTATGATAATTACAGAGCCACTGGTCTCAATAAACAACCTTTTAGCGACCTTGAATGAGTATGAAGGGGTATTGGGATTAAAAATTAATGCCCAGAAATCAATACATCTGCTGATTAATTTGGACAAAGAAGAAAAGGGAGTGCTTTTAACTTAAATATGTTCCAGATATTGAAAGACTGTAAAATATCTGAGAATTCATATAACTCCTTGTGTCAAAAATTAATGTTGCCAATATATCTCCACTACTTAAAACACAAGTGACAACCTGGGACAATGGAAAAAAGTATATCCCCGAGATGGGCGAGGGCTCAAAATGAGCATTAAGCAATTATTGTACATATCCCGGGCTCCGTCAATATAACTAGCCAGAAAAGTCTTTGAGGATCTTCAGAGAAACATGGTGAATTTTTTAACGCAGGTGATTATCACCGAGGTTTTACTTGAGACCTCTCAAGTCCCCAGTACATAGGATGAGTTTGGACTATCCTGAGGTGTTGACTTATGAAACTGCTCAGTTGCAAGTACTGGGAGAATAGGCTCAAAGTGCCACACAAACCCTGGACACACATAGATCAAGCAGCAATGGGTGGGGCCGTATGGGAAATAATTTGTTTCCATAAAGGGCACAGACCACAAAGGATTTATTTTAGTCAAATAACTAGCACCTCCCCTTGAAACTAGCAACTCTGTAGTAAAGATGTGACCTCTCACGACATAACCGTCCTCACACACCCCTATACACTTCAACTCGGATTTCACATCTGCTGCAGACAAGGCCACATTTAAGGTTTGGCGGGATGGACAGTGTAAAACACTGAGCAATCGCATTACAAATGGACAGATTCAACTATTGCAAAAGGTCTTTTGGGGCATCTCAAAGCAAAAGATTAAGGCATCAACAGCTGAGACACTGTTTTCAACTCAGTTAATGAAGAAGGTCAGACTAAGAAAAAGACATCAATCGAAAACATGATACAGTTTTTAACAGAAACAACAAGCCTAAGGACTATCTGATACCTACTTTTCAAAGAGCCCCAAACCAGGACATTGGAAATGCACGGCTAGAGGAGACAATTGTTGGGGGTTAAATACCACTGGTGAGGTGCCAGGGTCCATAGATGAATATAACAAAATTCAATAAATTGGTACACCACCGATAGTCATCATTAAAGGTTATGATAGGTTGGTACTACACCGCAGACACGTTAGGCAAGGCATTTCTGGTAATATCATACATATGCTGGGGGGATGTGGGCAGAGGATTGATCCAACATACATTAGATAACGTTACACACGACTATAGAGAGGCAGCATGTGATATCAGAAGATGACAATATATTCCATAGGTATCGTATTACACCATCAGGGACAGTGGGTCACTCGGGTCTACCCTAGGGAAAGAATTGCATAGTAATTAGCACAAAAATGACAAAAAGCATGTAAAAAGAGCATATTTACTACAGCTTACTAATGTTGGCTAAGAGCTATATACTCACTATAAATCCAATAAAGAATTCATATAATTTATACTACTGTGGGGGAATGACCATCTTTTGAGTGGTAGTCCCTAAGGTTTTTGCCTGCTGTAGCTGTGCCTGTTTTTGTTGGCCAGAGGACTCTGCGCACTTTACTCCTGCTAGCCAAACAGGTTACAATTGGCATATACCAAATTGGCACATTTAATTTACTTGTAAGTCCCTAGTATATGGCACGACATGTAGCCAGGGCCTGTAAATTAAATGCTGCTAGTGGGCTGCAACACTCATTGTGCCACCCACTAAAGTAGCACTGTAAAATATGTCTACATGTTTGCCATTGGAGCCTGGATGGGCAGTTTTAAACTGCCATCACCACACTGGGTTACATAATAACAACTAATAATACAACTACCACTAATAGTAGTAATAATAATAACTTATAATGCTTAGTTTCGGTTTAAGAGCAATTTCAAAAATTATGCAAGGACGTATTTTTATAGTAATTTTAAATGTAACTTAACAGTAAAGTTGGATTTTATATTACTATTTTGAAAATTACACTTTTAGAAAGTTTTCATTTTCCTGGCTAAGTCAAATGTGCCTTTTTGTCAGTGTACAGTGTCACATTACTCGTGAATGGCTCCTGTGGATCTCTCCCAGCCAGTGGACAAAATGCTTGGGTGTGGAGCAGTGTTTTTCTTCCTTGAGCAGGATGGCCTGAGGGGTTGTGCCCAGCCCTTCCTGAGCTTCAACGGGTGCCTATCCTGTCACGGAAGATGTGGTGCACACCTAAGCCTGTCTAACTTAGTCTTCCTAGTCAGACTGGCCCCAAACCCAGTGGGACGGGGAGATGCCCCAGAACTGGTTTAGAGTGGCCACAAAGAAGGGTTTGCCCAATATCATAGCCAAACCTCTGGCTGGGCACAGGGAGCTCTGACCAGGGGCACAAGGGTTCTGCCATGTTGGATTTAGGTGGAGAAGGGCACTGTAGAATAGTTTACAGTAAAACACACAGGAAGTGCTGCAAAAGGGGTTAGTGTCGCCCCTGGATATTTTACTCCATTTGTTAGGGAGTGGCCGGGAGCTTCCCCTACCCGCAGACTGGCACTGGGCATTAAAGTGGCATCCCCATTACCACTCTCAGAACACTTCTGGACCAGTGAAGATTAGAAGAAAGACTGAACCTGCTTGCCTTTTACCCAGAATCCGAGAAGTAACTCCAAAGGTAGGTTGGCTGGCCTCCTATTTGAGCTACAGGGACTCAACAAGCTTCCAGAGGCCTTATCCTGCAACTACCCAGCTGAACAGTTCCAACTAGCCCTGCCCTGGATCCTGCTGCTGGGCTCTGTTTGGAGTGAGTTCTAACTCCCATATGGTGCCTCCCTTGTCCTGGACTCGTGGCTGGTGTTCAAGTATACTCCTTCTGTCAAAACTGCAAAAGCTGGGACTTAGAAACGGTTTCCCCAACTTTTCCTTAAAAGAACCAGTGAGAGACTGGGACCGCTGTCGAGCCAAAGCCTTTGAATTGCCGGTTGGATTCAACGTACTGGTTTGCCCTGCTGAAGGAGATATGACTTCCAGAAAAGTTTCTAAGTCAGAACGTGCAGGGCTTCAGTAGGACCACTGTTGAGTAGTCAACGTCGAGGCCTTCTGGGGCACAGACTTCACACACTCTGAGCTTGCCTGCCTTAGTCGACAACTGTGCCAGGACCCTGCTCTTCAGCAACTCACCGTCGTCAAGCCCTGCATGGGATCCAGCTGGCAGCTTGCCCCACCAGCTTGTAGACAACTACTTTTCTCCCAAAAATTGTTTACGTCCAATGGTAAGCTTTCTACCACGACGGACCTGGTCCCTGTATCCGACCCGCTCTCCATCGCGTTCGACCTTAACTTTTGACATTGACCCAGTCTTATGCAACCAGATAACCGCAGTTGGTGATTTATGGTTTTTGCCGTTAATTTGAACCTTAAAGTTTAGAAATTCATATCTGCTGTACTACTGGTTGTATGTTTGCCGTTTTGGTGGTAATTTATTTATTAAAATATTCTCTAGCTATCAAAATCGGTTTGGGATTATTCTCGTGTTGTGTTTTCACTTTGTTACTGTTTGAGTACTGCATAAATACTTTACACATTGTCTCTAAGTTAAGCATGGATGCTTTTGGGCCAAACTACCAAAGCAGAGGGTTAAGTACAGGTTTACTTGTGACTTTAGTGGTTCACCCTGAAAGGATGGTGATTATTATTTGAAGTGGATTCTCACCCCCCTCAGCTAATGTTGTGTTGCTCTATGAGCTCTGTCCACACTTTTTTTGAGTCACAGGGGTCTGGCTGGGTTTCCAACTACAAAACCAAGATAGCCAACTGGCACGTAAGGCCTGCTCTTAGTGTAAACTGGGAATAAAACGAGATACAGTAGCTCAGGTAAAATCGCAAGAAGGAACATGAGACAAGAATAAAACAGCAATAAGATGAAAATAGAGGTAAGCAAACTTCAGCTGACATATCACCTACTATCGTATGGCTCTGAACGCCAGTGAAATTTGTCAAACGCTCAATTGGTTAAGCACTCTCCACAACTGGTCTTAGTTTGCAAAATTCTTTAGAAACGGGATTGCAATCTGTGAGAGGAAGCAGGGCTACAGTCGACGTCTAGCTACAGGAGCAGACTTCATGTGCTGCTCAAGAGGAACATCGCGCGCACGCGCTCTTCTGTTCGGAACTTCTGGACAGGCTGTCACTGGGCACGTGCCAGCGTCCGCGCGCTGCTTAGCACTAATAACAGTCTGACACAATTTGCTGCTGATTTTAATGTGACTAATTGAGTGTTTCTGACATAATACTAACACGATAACAACCACTACATACTTTTCTAAAATGCCTGAGGGTTTATGCTGCAATTTGAGAACGAAGATTTATGACGTGCCCGTGACTGAAACCATGCATGCTTGGATTGCTGTTAACCAACCTGAAGATTTCGGTACGAGATCTGTGTAACATGTGTCAGCTCCATGAAACGTACGAGGCCCTGAACATCATACCTGCAAGCTAATTTATTGTAAAACGCGGATAATCGGACAAAACGGGGGTCAGCAAGCATGATTGATTCTACAGAAAGTTGACGCTACACAATACCAAAACATACACCCTCTGTGTTCAATATAATAAAGCTGGACGTTTAAAATATTATTAAGAACCAAGAAAATATTTTTTCAGGAGTCATACGTACTGCCATTAAGAGCACTTTTACAATATCAAATAAGCATAAACACCAATAACGGTTAAACTATAAAACAAGCCTATTGCTAAAAAACGAGACTGTTTCAATATTAAACTTACATTAGTTAAAACAGATTCCAACCAAACCCAAAAGCATAACAAAACAAAAAAAATCTGAATACGTTTGTAAATGGAAGGCTAACACTGTAAACCTAGAAATCCTACTAAAAGATTGGTCAAAGCATTTCAGAGTAATTCCACCTCTCTGGATAGGGGGCAGTGCCATAGTACAGAATGCACACACAAAGACAAGTAGAGGGAGAAAACGGAAGCCCTCGCTAAAACAATATCAAATTCCTCACCTGTCACTCCTCCAACCTTTGTTCTCATCCCTTATTCATTATACCTCAATCTTTACCCTTTTCGTCCATTTCCATCCCTCTAACCTCTATAAGTAATTTCTCAATCTTCACCCCTCAATCGTCACTCGTCTTTCACCATTCCCTGCCACTGACTGACCAGCCCGCTCCCTCACTTCAAGAGCGACGAGTGACATTGGCAAAGGACGATCATCCATCACTCTTCACCCCTCTAGTGCGGGGACTCAAACTTCACTTTTGCCTATTGATAGCCGTAAAGCAACCATCCTGGAAGAGAAAGTGGGTTACTCTTTGAACAACAGAACGAGCTGACCAAATATGCCTTGATTAAAGGGGATGTGTTGAGAGTTGGTCTGGTTCTAGTAAAGTATTCCTTCACACGTAAAGGAAGTCTTCCCCTTCACTCAGTTGCTTATTTATGTTAGGGCAACAGGTACTTCGCACATTGGCATTGGGGTAGACAGAAGTGGGATAGTTCAAGAAAGAGGAGTTACTGCAATTCACCCTGTTCCCACATATCCTCATTTAAGGACTCGCATTGGAGGAGCAGCCATAATGTCACCGACATCGGAAGAGTCTTCAAAAAGTAAGCAAGGGTGACCAGATTCTTAATGTGGAATGTGAATGATGTGAGTGAAGCCGGGAGTAGTAGTACAAACACTCCAGAGAGACAGACCAGATATAAGGCTGCCGGAGGAAAACCAACTAACAGGCAATGAGCACCACTTTATTGGGAGGGAGACAAGCAGACAATTGTCATATATTTAGGATTCTCAGGTGGCTCATGAGGGGTCACGGTGTGAGTGAGAAAGGTAGGTAATACTGGAAAAGATAGGATCTTTAAAGTCTGTAACTTCTGATTGCCCTCTTGGTGTTGAAGTGGCTTTAACTTGGTTACGAACAATATGATTAACATGATCAACACTAGAGGAGCAGAGAGAAGGGTGGGTGACAACAACCTAAAACACTGCTCCACTTTAGGAATCACAGGTGAGTGGAGATCCACTTATGGTAATAGCAAAGAATTCTCTTTCAAATCCAGGGCACATAATTCATACTATAGGCTAGAATATATTTTGTGCTCTACATGAATCTCTTCAGATTCGGGGATGTAGAACAGTTGCCAAGGAAAGGTCAGATTAAATGTGCCTCACTGGAGGGGAGGAGATCGTCAACTGAAAGGCTCTTGAGGGGAGGTGGAGATTTGATATTTGGGAACTGAAACACCAGGGAGAACTCAATCATTTCTAAAATGTCACACAAATATACTTTTTCAGGAAACCCAAAACATAGCTTCTGCAATAATCCCATGGAAGGAATACCCATCTGGTTTTATACGATATATGATGGTAGAAAGGAACCAACCCCCAAAAAACTGAACCTTGCAAGAGGAAGTACTACTGCCCTGGAGAGCGATCATTTAAAGAAGAAAACCCCTGAGGCATCAGCGTTTTTAGGACAAAATTGAAGAGTACTACAGCCTGGTGAAAAACAAGACCAGGGCATTTTACTTGGGCACCAGGAGAATATTATATTGGATAGGCAATAAAGCTGCAAATTGATTGCCTGGCTCAGCATATGAGAAGAAGAAACTAGAATGTTGAGAGATATTAAGGATGGCACAAGATAAAGCTTCACGTGTGACTTCAAAATTGTGCAGGTTTTTGCTGCGTATTATCCTAGATTGTACCACACAAGATAATGCTCTGATAGCAGATAAATTGAGAATTTATAAAGGATATCTCCCTCCTAATGATGGAGCAGGAAGAAAGGGATTCTTTGGTGGTAGAGGTGACAGAAGAGGTCGCCACAGTTATCAATAAATCCCAGTCAGGTAAAAGCAAGGTCACACGGGGTCTGAGTGTAAATGATAATGGCTAACTTAACGATATAGAACATGCTGTACATGTATGTTCTGCGCTTAGAAGGGAGTGGGCTGCTCCCAACAGATTTGAGGACAGCAACTGTGGTGACTAAACATAAGCAGAGAAATTCTAGGGAATTCAGTGCCATGTAAGACCCCAAATCCATATTAAATGCGAGTACCAAGATCTTGACTGCACTCCTGGCTAACTGACGCCTACATGAGATTAAGGGGCAAATACACCTGGACTAACTGGGATAAATGTAAGACAATCCGCCATAATGAAACTCTAATGACTCCATTATGCCAGTCTCTGAACCCACTGTCATGGAGTCATTGGATGCTGAGAAGGTGTTCCTCACCTTAATACAGCTGCATAAATTCAAGGTTCTGGAAAGGAACTATCGTCCTCGATATCTGGATTAGGTTGTTACAAAGGTATCCAATTCTAGGATCAATATGAATGGAGTACTATTAAATGGGTTTCACCCTTAGAAGGGAAAGCGTCTAGGAAGCCCTCGTATCACCTTTGTTGTCTGCCCTCTCCTTGGAGCAGTGAGCCTTTTCATTCAGGGGAGACCCTGTGACGAGCGAGCTCTGTTATGGAAACAGATGACAGAATCTCAATTTACTAATGGGATATTTTCAGGTCTTGTGTCATAGGGGATGCTGTGCAGCACGGCTGAAGGCCATTGGCAAACTCAATAGGTCCCAAAGGCAAGATCTCCTGGCTTTGCCAATGCTTGTTTACATGTGGCTAACCCAGGGAACATGACTAACAGGGTACTCTAAACATTTAGGGGTATGGAGTGAATTCTGAGATTATCTACCGCTGCAAGTAGGTGCATCTCTCATCAAAACACTTGAGGACCTAAACCACATTACAGGGGTCACTTCCATAATGTAAAACGTGCATTTTTACATCTTGAGATGGTGATAAACATAGAAGTAGTTTACATGAATGCAAAATTGGGTAAATGCAGATACATCAAGAACAATATAGGACACAGATGGAAGCACCCTTTGTCCCTCCAGGGCCAAGTTTACAAAAGTATTCTGGCCCGTAACATATAACATCTCCCAAGACCAGGAGTACCAGGTTAAACAGAGTATTGTAGCTAACATGACTAGAAAAACCAGTCACTGCATTTTTTCCATGTAAAGATAGGAGTTCTATGAGTTCCACCATCACACCCTCACGTGTTTAAGATTATTCCTCAGTTATGTTCTGTGCTTACTGTACTGTGTTTATGTGATATTTGGACGCAGAGTGGTGTGCAGTTAATTCGCTCGATGCCTCTCTATAGTGGCGAGGATGAGATCTGACACCACCTGATTGTCTTCCTAAATCTTCACTGTGGAGCTCTCACTTCTATAAAGTATTATTCTCTCCACTTCCACAGCAGGCTGCAGGGTGATTTAGTCAAATATTGAAAAAAGGTGGAGCTCGTCCACCTCAAATTGTGCCTTCTTTCTCCATTCTTAAAACTCACACTGCAGCTTAAAAAACGACCAACCCGTGAATTAAATGTTTCCAAATGCCAAAAGCATACATTTCTAGAAGCTGTGATCAACATAGCATAAGGCAGGTAAAGACGGGCAGCCTTTTAAGTAACTTTGGAAATGTTAACTCAAAATATAAGGTAGACTTAAATTCTTGCTTTTTACTACTACAGTTTAAGTTATCATCATTTTCCATTCAGAGCTACAAGCATACTTGCATAAAACACAGTTCAACGACTCCGAAGCTCACGAAACTATCAAGCATAATTACTGCAACCTTAACACATTTTTCACAGATTCTCTTAAAACGCCGATTGCAATACTAGATGCTGGCGGTGCTACGGGTAGTGCTGGCCAGTAGCCAATGTGTGCAGACATTGGGCAGGCTGACTATGCCACGAGTTGAAATGAATGTGGCATGTGGGGAAGTGAACCTTCGGTAACCTCACCGCACCTACAAATGGAACATTTGTTTCTGCTACACTGTAGGAAGATGTTTATATAAAAACATACTCTGAGTTGGTAAGACCACATTTCTATTAGCAATGCAAGAAACATTTTAAAGGAACGTTTTCATTGTATGCCAGCTATGTCTCACTTTGCCATTAATGCAGCTAAGGCAACCCGAAATGGACATCTGGGCAGGATGTTGAAGATTCGTCCTCTCAAGGTGCAGCTGAAGAGAACTATAAATTAGTCCAAAATCAAACAGCAAGATTCAACAGTATGTTTTTGGTTTAGTAGTCTAATGACGAAGAGCTACCCAGATGCTACCGCAAGTCAAGCATGCCGTCTGGGCCTACTCCCTTGCAACTTGAAGAGGTTGCGTGTTACACAACACAAATGCACTTCAGTAGGGATTAGAGTCTACATATAGAGTGCCTCCCATGAATAAGACTGGAAGATGGTTTCATTGTTACATTTCACCCTTAGCTGAAGGATATTTTGTTGTATTAGCCTACAACTAGGGATTCAAATTACAAGGCGTAAACGTATTTTTCCCATAGGCCTTATAAGATGACATTTAACTGGAAGATTCAAAAAGGGGGGGTGGTTCTGCTTTTGTCCTAATGCCCAGTACCAACATCTATTTGCATAATGAACAAAGATAACCCAAATATTTAGGCTACACTATAAAAATGCATCAATCATAGACAACTGCTTTCATCAAAGGTTTCTGATTATAACACTATGGTGGAAAATGAACTGGTTGCTCCGATTGTTATCACTAGGTGCTCTTAAACGAAACCCACTCAGTCTAGCTCTGTGAAAGGCTATCTAAAGAATAAAGAGGACGAGCTCGCTCCAGACCAGAACCAGCAGCATTACACAACGTGCACTTAAATTTTCGGGATGTACATCACATCAGTAGCATTGGGAAGTCACTCTCTGGTGTTAGTTTTAGAGCGACACCAACAAGATTATCAAGAAACACAACTTCCTTAGGGGACAAGCAGGATTTCAATTCTAGAAACGTTCCCATCCCCCAACTACCATCTTTTTCTACTCAAAACAGTGGTGTTGCCACTGATCACCCGCCTTTGCTTCACCTTCGCACCTTTTCACATCTCACCACTCATACTTTTGAAACTGATCGAAACTCATTTCCCTCCATCTTCACATGGACAAACACTTCGGGTCCATTATCTGGATCTTCAAAACCAGGTGCTGACATTCCTTTCGAGTCAGTCTTCAAGTCTAGCCTCAGAAAACAGCCACAACATAAATGTGTCTGCTTGTCTATTTTGCTTTTAAATATTCCTGCTCACATTTTTCATCATCTGCAGAAACCTCTACTGGCTTGCTCTCAATTCCACATCTGGTCTATTCAGCTTGTCATCACCTTCTCTACTTGCTGTGTTTATGCTCAGCCCCAATCTCCAATCTTTCTTATTTATGGACTCCTCCTTGACACCAGGATGCTCGTCCAACATTGTGTCTGCCCTGTTTTCAGCTTGCAGGCATGTTTTTCCATAGTACAGCGATGTTCAACAAATAACACACACTGAACAACTTATACTTCCCTAAGTGACCAATCTCTATAGGCAAATACCTTTAAAGGTTTGAGGAAAGCTTACTATCTACACCCATTCATCTCTGTAAGGAATTACACTAGAAGTTCTAATTTGTGCAAAATGCAGTCCATTGAAATCTTAAGAAATGCTGGATTTAAACTTAGTCACATTATTTTTATATTACAGGTGATAGGTTAAGCGGCAACGAGCACGTTTGAGAACAAATTTAACACATTTGAACATACCAAAGGGGAAACCAATAATGAATGGTCCTATATGCAAAAGTGTTTCAGCCCATCGGTGTCACACATAGGTGAAATAATGTGGCATCTGCACACAGAATTACCAGATCCTGGTTCATTGAATCAGGAGCTGCCGAATGTGATGGTCTGAGATGTCAGTTTTGCGAAAAGGGTCAAGTGTGCTGAAATTCTGCAGTGTTCCTAAGCGCAAAGTGTAATGGGATTTGGCTATGCAGATGGAATAAAAACCCACAGTGTCCTAAGTCTGTGGGTATGCAGACATGCTATGCTTTTAATATCCACTTTCATGAACTTCTAAACTTGTGCATGCACCATCCAAATTAAGTTGTGCAGTAAGTGATAAAGTGCATACAATTATCAATTGGGATTCTGGGAAGGGACATCTTTTACAAAAAAAATAGTTTTTAATGACAAGGACAAGCGAAGAAAAATATATTTTGTAATCTTTGTCTAACTAACAAACCGTAAATACAAGGTTAAAAAATTAAAATGTTAAAGAAAATATATAGTGTTTTGTTCTTTTCCTTTATTTAGAGTTGCCTATCTTCGTTCACTGAGTCTATCGATCTAGGTCGAATACAGAAAAGAGATAGCTTCATTTCAACAGGTGGCAGTAGGGTCCCTGTTCCATATTATTCAATGATTGCTCTTGGAGGTTTCAAGTTTACATGAAATCATACAAGAACAAACCCGAATGTCCTTAAAGGTTACAATTTTATTGTGCACCAAGGTTTGGTTTCATTTAATTCCACATTTTGTGTCATTGGAATCCCAAATATATGCTATCATAGTTACTTGCCGGGAAGCGTATTGAACTATATGGTCGGTCGCTGCCGAATACAGGTTTTATTTGTGGACGCAGTGGATGTCAAGTTTGTTCTGGGCTCCTGCCCAAGTAAGCCTTGTGATGGGTGCAAAGAAATTCGAGCTCCATTCTTGCACCTACTGGTAGCCTATGGAAAGCAGGTTGATCAGCTCCTCCTATAGCTGGGTTGAACTGGCTGAAATTTAGAGCACAGGAAAAGCTGTCAATGTGCCCAACACCACATCCTTATTTCAAGGATTTCGTTTGGGGCCATAAGCCTTTACATTACAAAACTGATTTCCATGTAAAGAAAAAAACTAATAAAGATTAGCCAATTTCACGAATATCCTAACACCACAACGATAGATTTACCATGATGCAGGGCTGTGGAATAAAAGTTAGGAAATTTGATGGCGAGTCCATTTGAGGCCTCTGCGGATCAGACTGGCAGTCGCAAATCTCATCATGAGGCACAAGCAGATCAGCACCATCTTTTAAAAAAAAATCTTTTTATTGGTAGTATGTATACGAGAATCAATGTACAGACATCATCTTACAAACATCTATGCAATATATTGCTGCCTGGCTGTAAGCCTTGGCTCGGCATCGGTCCTGGTTGGGGGATAGTTTTACAATTGAACCTTGGTCTTATAGCTAGTACAATATTCTATGGGTCTTTGATAAACCCCCCCAACATAATAGTCCATTTACAAATGCGTCCTATAATCACATAACTACTTCTGATTTGCGTTTTTTTCCTGAAACAACAAATAAAGAAATAAACAGAGCGGACATAACTTCTATCGCTATTTGACAGCTTCTGGCGGAATGGGCGAGTCACCTTAGGTTACAGCAGTGTGTCTTACTTCGGTGTTAAGGCAAGATTCTGGCATAGTGCAGTATCCCGTATGTCTGACTCCTGTACATAGTGGTGTGGATATCTGTGCGGGGGGATCGGGGGCCCGTGCGAGAAGATGTACTCCTAGGACGGACTGGCGATGAGGACCTAGCCCATCTGCGGGGCAGTCTGGGCATGAGCCCGGGGGTGTATTGGATCAATGCAAGGGCGTACATGCGTCGGATCAGCATCATCTTTAAACTGTATGGATTTAAAAGTTTTTGACTGCTATTACCTTTGAATCCCAACTTTATCATGACTCCTACAAAGTTGTCAAGCTGTTCAATAGAAATAACACACTGTGCTTATTGCATTCAAGCTACGTTTTAAGCTCTTCTCTCTCACTTCTCCCCTACCACCGCACTAGAGGAGCACATGCAGTAAGTGTTGTTGGTACTTGGCCTTTTTGCAGGGTTATCCCCATACTTTTTGCCTTCTTCCTCCTATTTTTCCTGACCTGTTTTTGTTGGCTTTAGGACTCTGGGCACTTTACCATTGCTGATATGTGCTATTGTGCATATGCACTCTGTCAAAATTGTAATGGTGATGGCGATTGGTTTATTCGTGATTGGCATATTTGATTTACTGTTAAGTCCCTAGTAAAGTGCACTGTGTGCGCCCAGGGCCTGTAATTCAAATGCTACTAGTGGACCTGCAGCACTGATAGTGCCACCCACATGAGTAGCCCTGCAAACATGTTTCAGGCCTGCCACTGCAGTGTCTGTGTGTGCAGTTTTGAACGGCCATGTTGACTTGGCAAGTGCACCCCTTGCCAGGCCCAAACCTTCCCTTTTATTACATGTAAGGCACCCCTTGACCAAGCTAGCCCAATGGGCAGGGTGCAGTGTATGTGAAAGATAGGACATGTACTGGTGTGTTTTACATGTCCTGATAGTGAAATATTGCCAATTTCGTTTTTCACAATTGCAAGGACTCCCATAGGTTATCATTAGAGCTGCCTTGTAACATCTTACAAGTGTAACTTTCAGTTGGGAAGAGGTAGAGATTTGGGGTTTGGGTTCCCTGGACTCAGAATTTAAAAATACATCTTTGAGTGAACTTGGTTTTTAAATTCCGTTTAAAAATGCCCCTTTTAGAAAGTGGGTATCTTCTTGCTTTACCATTCTGTCTCTCTGCCTACCGGTGGAATCAACATCTGGTTTAGAATGACAGTTGGGCTGTTTGTGCATTCACTCTAGACAGTCACACAAAGGGAGCTGAGGTGTGCCCTGCATATCCTGATGGCCCATCACCAGGCTGATGGGTCTATCTGAGCTAGAGTGGTGGGAGGAGTTGTCACTCCAGGTCAGGGAAAGGCAGGGTCTAGAGTACTACGAAGACTTTACTTTGAAGTTTGCCTTCTTCAAAGGCAGAAACTGGTATAAGTACTGAATCTGTGACCCCACATTTCTAGAACACTTCTGGACTAAGAGGAGATTCTGCCAAGAAGAAGAGCTGGAGAAACTGTAGGAGGGGAACTGCCACTCTGCTTGTTGCTGTGTTGTGCTGGCTTGCTGTTTCTGTCTAGGACAGTGAAAGGACTGGAATTTGCTTTCTTCTTCCGGCTTGCCAAGGTTCTCCAAGGGCTTGTGTGTGCTTGCCTCCTGTTGGAAGTCTCAGGGAGACCAAAGACTTCATCTACATCTTGCTGCCAGAACTGGGGCTCTTCTGCTGTGAGTCCTGCATTGCCAAGTGGTGCCATAACCAGTCCTGGGCCCTTGGCACTGAGTGGTTGTGCTGTAACTCCAAGAAAAGCAACCCAACGCCGCCATAGACGCTGCTGCCTGCACCGAAACCATGGCTACCTCTCGTGAGAAGGGCAACGCATCAACTGCGACAACATCGCTGCCCCGACCACACCGGCGACGCTTCACACAGTCATCGAAGCCGCTGCCTGCACCATGGCTGAGGGCAGTGCTTGTTAAGAGCAAGACGCCTCGCCCCGTCTCACATTATAGCCCCTGGTTTAGTGACGACCGCACCATCGACTCCACCCAACGCCGCCGCCGCTGCCCGCACCATGGCTGATGGCATCAGTCATGACTAGCACAATGCATCGACCACGATAACATCGCAGCCCCGACGCCTGCCAACGCCAGCGCTCCTGACTTTGACATCATGGAGATCGATCCGCAACACGTGTTACTTTAAGGTATCACCGACTTCTGCATTGACTTCTGGAATCGACTCCAGCGAAGCTTCACCTTCAAATTTCATCGCAAGGTCCCGAGGCCTCTTCATTTTCAAAGGTGCTGTTTTGCGGGTCTTCCCGATGCCACTCCACTGAACTGTTGGATTAGTGTTAAAATTTCTGTGATATCCCCGGTTGAGCCAATCAACTTCAAGGAACTGTATTGTTGGTTTATTCTTGCAAAATTCATATCTTTACTTGTGTATGTTGGATTTTTGTCCTTTTGGTCTTGTTTTATTCAGATAAAGATTGGTTATTTTTCTAAACTGGTGTGGTGTCCCTTTGTAGTGTTTTCACTGGGTTACTGTATGTGTTTTGTAAAAATGCTTTACACATTGCCTCGGAGATCAGCCTGACTGCTTGTGCGAAGCTACCGACGGGGTGAGCAGGGGTTATCTTGGGTGTGTAATCCCCTTACCCTGACTAGAAGGAAGGGTCCCTACTTGGACAGGGTGCAAGCCACTGCCAACTAGAGACCCCCATTTCTAACAAGTGTCAACTAGACTGTGGAAACCCCTTTGTATCTGCATAGCACTCAAGGGAGTCATTTTTGGAATACAAGGAGCTGAAGAGAATAAGTGGGGCCTTCTTTGATGAAAAGTATATAGGTACTGCGTGGTTGAGCAAGAATCCCTCTATTCACGTTATGGCTAGGGGTGGGCGAAATTGGGGGAGTTTGAGTCAGCGGGATCACACAGAATTACATTACAATTTCACCAGATTCAGCGGAATCCTGAGACGGGGCGGAGTGGGCATTTGGCGCTTATTTTCATAGTGCAAATTGCACCCTCCCTTGCTAAAAATGGATGCAAGAGTGAATTTTGCGCTATAAAAATAGTGCAGCCAAATACTACTCAGTGCCCTTGCATACTCTCACTGCAGAGAATTCAAGGGCATTGGCGAGTGGTATATGCACTGGTTTCTAAACTTCAGAAACCATTGCATAATTTAATTCCACCAGAAGAGTGGCAGAATCTTAATTAATCAGTAATTCTGCGCTACAAAAGTAACGTGGACTTACCAAAATTCCTCCGATTCCACTGGCCGAATTGAAACCTCCACTAGGGCCTAGTTATGGCATTGGAGGACCTGTCGATTTCGCTTTTGTTTGCCTGCCACTTTTTACAAAACACAAACTGTGCTGAAAATATCAGTTTGCCACAGACTCTTGGTGGCTTTGGTTTTATTTGAAACATGGATTGGAATTATGTTGTGGCAACATCAGACATTAACTGTTAAGCCTACTACGAATCTGTCACAAAGCATGTGCAATGTTCTACTAAAATTTAGACTGCTGCAGAAACGTGCCCTATAAAAAGGGCCAGTGACGGGGGCATGGCTTGCCGGCCAAGATGGCGGGCGTGCTTTGAAACAGCTCCACGCTCGGGGCCCGCTTAACCGCCTCAATCATCCGTCTGCAGGCATTTCCCGATGCAAGTACGCTCACAGTGCAGCAGACAACAGAGCGCACCCCGTGAGCAGTCGAGCACGAGACAGATCGTGATCCGGGCCATACGGGCTGCCAGTGTTGGGGACACAGAGGAAGTGACTCGTGGCCATCTTGTGGAGGCTGGTGGGAATACTAGCACGGCCGAGCCTGCGCCCTAGTCTCGGTTGCAGAGTTGCATCGGCTGCGAGGAATCGGCGGCGGCCGTAGGATAGAGAGTGGAAGGTGATTGCAGGCAGGCGCAAGACGGGCGGTAATGAGCAGGGGGGGTGAGGGGGGAGTGCTTGATCCAGGTACACTCCAGCATTTGGGCCTCCCCCCCTCCACTGCTGCACCGCACACTGTCAGCAGCATCCCAGGCGGCCGACGTGGGCTGGGGCACTGCATCTGGCCGCAGCCCAGCACCAGAGGCGCAGATTCTCCACCTGATGCTGCCTTAGCAGGACCAGGGCCTGTGTCGAGCCCAGACCTGCCCACCAACAGCGCTTTCCCGCAGCAGGCAAGTGAGAGAGGAGGTGCGCTCGGCAGAAGACTGGTAGGCCCCTCCACTGCCTCACCACACACTGTCACTGGCATCCCTGGCGGCCGACATGGGCTGGGGGACTGCATCTCGCAGCAGCCCAGCACCAGAGGCGTGGATTCTCCACCTGATGCGGCCTTAGCGCAGCCCGGGGGCTGTGTTGAGCCCAGGCCTCCCCACCAACAGCACTTTCCTGCAGCAGGCGAGTGAGAGGAGGCGCACTCAGCAGAAGGTTGGTAGGCTCAGAGGCCCGGGGATTAGTCGCTGCCTAGCCAGGCAGACATCACCACCACACCAGTAGATGGGTTAGCTGGTACCCAGAGGAGGGGCTGGACGGCCACGCAGTGCCAGCGGGCAAGGTAGAAACTTATGCACCGGTTGGTTGCGCCCAAGAACATACTGCAGGGACGGGAGAGTCCCGGGAGAGGCCTGAGATAGTGTGGTCCTGCACCTGAATTGGCGAGAACACGCAGGCATCCGGCTGGGTTCGGGGGCTGTATCGAGCCCAGGCCTGGTCGCGTGAGGTGCGCGGGCTGCCCCGTGGTTGGTGCCTGAGGGGCAACGGAGAGACTTGCCGGCAGCCGCGCTGAACGGGCATACACGCTTGCGGCTTCTCCTGCAGATCCCATCGCACGGTGCACCTCAACTGGCGCGAAGACAGGAGCTTGCGCGTCACTCGATCGCTCCCGGGGGGACTTTACAGGAGCTCTGGTGCCCCGGGGGTGGACAGTGGGGCGTGGTCCTACATATGGGCAGTCTGGAGCAAACAGACATCGGACTAGGTCCGGGGGTTGGGTCGAACCCAGGCCTGGCTGCAGCAGGTGCGTAAGCTGCGCCTGAAAAGCACGGGGCACACAATTCGGCACCACCCGATGTCCTGAAGTCAACACACAAGGGGCAACGTAAACCCTGGTCCAACGAGGAGCTACGCAGGCACACAAACTTGTGGCTGCCCCTGCTGGTGAATCCATTAGGCCCATCGCGTGGAGGAACTCTACGGGCACTAAGCACCAAACGCATGGACTCGGCTAGTTCAAGCATGCCAAGGGCTGATAGCTGGGGTCTATCACGTGAGCCCAGTGCTTAATTTGTAAAATATTAAAGTGCCAGGGCTCTGACCAGGAGGCCACTGAGGCTTGCACCACACATCGCCCTTGTCATCGCTGCCAAAACAACTACTACCCATATCTCTTGCATGTAAATGCGACAGTTCAGATTATTCCAGGCCCCCAAAGCTAAAGGAATGGCTGGGGAGGCAGGTATTAGCACTATTTTAATGTATATTGTATTTCTAAACAACCGTTGTTCTGCTCATCTCTAAATTAGATGAGCAGCGCCACCATGTGGTAGACTGTCAACACCATACTTAGAACAGTTAGGTGCCGGTGCCGAGCACCGGAAACCAATTAAGTGCCGGTGCTGAGCACCGGAAAACACCGGCTCAAATTAAGCACTGCGTGAGCCCCCCGCTGAGGCAGCGGGTAGAGTCGTGATACAGCTCCCCTAGACTCTGGGGACACCAGCCGATTCAGCAGGCCCAAGCTCCTGCCGGACAGTACTCAGTAGACAAGCAGTAGGATGGGCAGGCAGCGCACTGGGGGGGGGCACGGCAGCCACTCAACGCCGCCAAGCAATCTGTCCTAGACCAGGAGAGAACAGATCCCACCGGGCACTCCACTTTAGAATCCAAAATCGACAGTGCTCAAGGCGGGACTTCGCCATCACAGACCCGTTTGTCCCTGGAGAGCCGCAGCGACAAGATCACGTCTGACTTCACATTGTTACATGCAGACCACCGCAAGTTAGTGGGGAGGGTAACCGAAATGGAGGCAGAACTGGAGGAGGCCCTCCCAGCCCTGAAGACCACGTCGGGCAAGGTACGATCTCACTTGCAGCTGCACGCACTGGAGCGCAGAATGGACGACTCCGAGGGCTGCTCCCGTCACAACAATGTCTGTCGTTGGCCTGCCGGAGGGCTCGGAGGGCCGGGACGCAGTGGCATACACAGAGCAAAGGCTGAGAGCCCTGATGCCAGCAGATGCGCAGTCTCCCTTCTTTGCAGTAGAAAGGGCTCATAGGGTGCCCTCGGGCTGTCCGCTGCCGGGAGCTGGCCCACGGCCCTTCCTGTTCCGGCTGCTCAATTTCAAATATCGAGACACAGTGCTCCGGGAAATGCATAAAATGGAGAGAGTCAAGGTAGACAACGTATCGGTCCTCTTCTTCCCGGACTATGCCCTGGGAGTGCAGAGACAACCAAGCACATTTCTGGCGGTGAAGAAACGAATGTGTGAACTCGATATCTGTTACTCCCTTCTCTTCCCTGCACGTCTGCGGGTGATTGCAGAAGGCTCCACTCACATCTTTAGCACCGCTGAAGAAGCCTGGAACTGGCTGGAAGCAGCAGGGCATCACATATCGCCGAGCAGGCGTGATTGCGCTTGCAAGACCGCTGGGGGCAGCCAAAGACAGAACCGCAGGAGGGCTAGAAAATCGCCCGTACGACGGCACCCAGTCCCTAATCTGGAGCAGGTGATGCAGGAGCGGCGTGAGGCACTGAGGACGGCGGCCACGATATGGAAAACTGGAGTGGCCGGAGACTCGGATGCCTCCTCGGTGCGCTCCCTTAGTGAGGACAGTTCATCCGCAGTGTGGCCGCCCAGTGAAGACTCGCAGAGACACCCAATAGTGACTCCGCAAACTGCTGATGACTTGATATGATGTCCACTGGAGGCTCCTGCGCGATTCCAAGCTTGGTCACATCAGTACATGCACCACCGGCACCCACACACAATACATGTGCATCAGGATGATGTCTGAGTCACTTTCCCTCATCGATCACAGCCGGGGACCTCGGCCACGATCGAAAAATGCGCATCACAACAAAAAATGCTTGCCGCTACGCAGGTCCACCCACACGCTGAAATACGGCCCAGGCGCTCGCAGGTCCTGCCTCCTCCAACCGCCTTAGCTCACCCCCCTGATAGAAAGCACAGCGCGCACAGCCAATACTTGCCATTTGGCACAGTTCACAGTTTGGGCAGACACACGTTGTCCCTCTGCTCGTTTTAAGTTGTGGAGCGAAATGCTTACCCTTGACTCACAAGATGCTATTGCATCACAGAAACTGCCAAAGATGCACCCCCGCCCGAAATGCATGCGCGCTACCCACGGCCTGACCCCCGTGTGCTGCGCCTCCCGTGCCCGCTTCCGCTCCCCATTAGTGTTCCATGCCACCTACCACCATAGTTACCTGGAACGTTAGAGGTATGCATACGCCAGCGCGTAGATATGAAACATATGCTTACATAAAGCACCATGCAGCCCACATAGCACTATTACAGGAAACGCACTTAGCGCAGCCAGTGGTTCGTAAACTCCAGCATAGGTGGAGGGGCCAGGTGTTGGCTATTGGCTATTCCTCTTATGCTAGAGGTGCCCTCATTTGGATCCACCCGGGTACTCCATACACGCCTGAAGAGACAGAAATAGACGTTTATGGGCGATATAGGTTATCACAGGTCAGACTAAATGGGAGGCCACGGGTCAGACTTAATGGGAGGCAGACTATCCTAGGGTCCATCTACGCCCCAAATACCGATCATGCTTGTTTCCGGTCCAGGGAAGACATGGCGTGGCAGTTCGGGCTGGACTGTTCCCATAAGGCACAGGGTCAAGACTGATTTGCATATAGCTGTGTCTGAACTGGGGTGGCGAAGTGAGCTAAAGACCGATGATGGATTCAACCCAGATCTGTGGCTGGGGGTGAGAGTCTGAAAAGTTTCAGCACTCCGTCCATCATATCCTTGTGTTTGCCAAATACCTATCTGGCAGACGCTCTCTAGCATATTATCCCACTGGTGCGACAGCCCCTGGTTGCTGGGGGGGGGAAGACTTCAACGCAGTACTAGAAACAAGCGTAGACAGGTCCTTTCCACCACTACAGCTTACCGCTGCCACATCAAACGCTAAAGCCCTAGGGGAATGGATGTGTCACTGGGGCTTCGCTGACATATGGAGGGCATTGTACCCACGGGAGCGCCTATACTCACACTACTCTCATCCACACAGGCTGCACGTGCGTATTGACCGATTTGTAGGAAATGCGGCATTTCTTGCCAAATGCACCCGAGCAGAGTATCAAGGCCGCACACACTCAGACCACAACCCGCACATAATACAGATGCTCAGTGAACAAGCTGTGCAGGTCGCCCGCATGTGGAGGCTGTAACCTGCGGCACTGGAGGACCCTCCATTCAGGGCTTCAGTAGCCACTACTATCGAAAATTATTATGAAGCAAATGAGGTTTCGGTCCCGGATGTGGGCGTTGTGTGGGAAGCATGCAAAGCGGTGGTCCGGGGTCAATGCATGGGACTCAATTGGAGCTTGCGCAGACAATCAGACCAAGAAGCCACATGTATCGAGAACGCCCTCATCCAGCCAGAGTCAGATGCAGCAAACGCAACTGGTACCCAGCGTGCGCTGGATAAACTGAAGCATGACCATGCCAAAGTCATGGAAAGGCTGCGGTGCATAAATTATGCTGCACATGCAGCGCGCATCCATGCAGCAGCAGATAGGCTGCTGGCGAGACTGATCAGGCAGGAGCATACACGTCCTCTGGTCCTCGCGCTGCGATCAGCGTCGGGACGCCTACTGAATTGTAAGCATGACGTTCACAATGAGTTCACAGCCCACTATGCCAAACTGTACAAATCGGTCCTTTAAGTAGCGCCCTCAGATCTAGATTCTTATTTGTTTCCGCTGCCTGCAGTATCGGCAGAACAGCAAGCAGAACTAGAGGAGCCGATCACACTATTGGAGGTGCAGGCGGCCATACAGGCACTGGCAACTGGTAAGGCACCCGGCCCCGACGGCTTCCCCGCTGAGTACTACAAGGCGTTTCACATGATTCTGGCCCTGTGCTTGCTTTCCATGTACCACAGCGCGCAGGAGTCGTCTGTCCTCTCTGAGTCGCTTCACGAGTCGCTGCTGGTCTCGCTCCCCAAGCCAGACAGGGACCCGGAACTGCTGAGCTCCTACCGACCTATGGCCCTGTTGAATACAGATTACAAGGTGTTGGCCAAAATACTACCGTGCAGACTGGCTCCCCTGGTACCGCAGTTAGTGCGCACAGACCAAAATAACTTTGTGCCTGCTCGCTGCACGTCGCTGAATATACGAGTTTCTTCATGGTGGCCCGCTACTCCAGAGAAAGCTGGGTGCACTCGGGTTGTCTAGTTCTCGACCTGGAGAAAGCGTTCGACACTCGGAAATGAGACTTTTTATTTGTTGCCCTTAGCAGGTGTGGGCTGGGGGAAAAATTCCTGGGTCTGGTTAAGCTGCTGTACACGCAACCCACAACCAAAATCAAGACAGGCCCCTATGTGTCCCAGGTGATTCCAATTGAATGTGGCACCAGGCAGGGATGTCCACTCTCCCCGTTGCTATTCTCGCTCGCCATCGAGCCACTGGCCATGTCTCTCCGCCAGACTGGCGCAGAGTGGGGTATCCCCCTGGGCGATTGCACGCACGCAGTCTCTCTGTACGCAGACGACCTTCTGATCTACCTCCGGGATGTGCGTAGACCATACTCAGTGGTTGAAAGGGCGCTGCTAGAGTTTGCCTCGCTGTCATGGCTGCGGGTAAACTAGGGGAAATCGTGCTTGTATCCTTTCGTCGAGACGACCCCTGATCCAGAATTGGTGCTGGGCGGTACATCGGTGCTGTGGCAAAATTCGGCTTTCCGTTATCTGGGTGTCCGTGTTTATTGCCAGCCGGAAGACCTTCTGGAAGGTAACCTCGTGCGCGCCGGGATGGCGATGATGTCCTTCTGGTGCACCTTCCATTAGCCACCATGGCCCGTATAGCGCTCCTGAAAATGGTGGTGCTCCCTCGGCTGCTTTACCACTTTACAAACTTGCCAACATACGTCAGACCCTCATTTTTCCGCACTCTAGAACAAGACCTAAGACAATTCATATGGCATGGTACACGTAGCAGAGTAGCGTTAGCGAAACTTTACATACCCGTTGACCAAGGCGGATTAGCCGTCCCCAACATGGAGCACTATTATTTGGCTTCGCAACTGCGGTGGGTGGCTCGTTGGATCGGTGGCCGGCAGTTAGCGGACACTGCCACACAACAACCTGGTCACATGCAGCCCCAAATCATGGCCTCGTTTCACCCTGGTAGGAGGGGTGCAGTCCCGGCTCAACTCATGTCATCAGTTGCCTACAGATGTTTTCGTCAGAGACTTAAACTCACGAAAGAGACTACCCCGTATGCTCCCTCCCTACCCATAATTGGCACACCAAGTCACCATCGCGCGGCCTCAACAGCGGCACTCGCTGCCTGGGACGCGGTGGGGTTGCAGACCCTGGGTTACCAGGACCTGCAACTTGTGCCATTCCACACGCTGGCTGCAGACAGTGGCCTGCCGCAAGGCAAATTCCTCTTATATGCCACGTTGACGGAGGTGCTGCATGTTGTGGGGAGACATGGCTCATGAGCTCATGACCCATCTCACTGTTCAGTATCTCCACGAACTGGGCACAGGCAGACATCTTACTAAGTGGTTCGCTGAGTCCCTATGAGCACACTCGGCACAGCCACTGACGTCCCTTAGGCAGTGCTGGGACGCAGACCTGCAGAGGCAATGCACTGACCACGAATGGTCGGCCATACTAGAGGGACCTACGCATATTCCGAGGAATGTCCGGTTCTGTTTAATACAATATTACATCCTTCAGAGGGCATATATGACACCAGCCAAGGTCAATAGGTACTTCAATCGGGCAGATGCCAAGTGCCCTAGACGCAGATTGCAGGATGCAGACCTTTTGCACATGCTGTGGGCCTGCGCAGCTCTCACCTCCTATTGGAGAGCAGTCAATGCATGTAGCCGGATGCAAGGGTCACACAGTAGTATGCTCCTTGGATACGTGCATACTAGGCCTGTATCGGAGAACCAAAAAGCATAAAGTAACGTCTCAATTTATAGACCTCTGGCTCATCATAGCCAAGCGCTTAATCACTAGGCGCTGGAAGTCACCGGAGCCGCCGAGAGTTAAGGCCGGATACAGTCGCAGATGTGCACAGGCAGAGAGCGTGGCACTGCATCGAGAGGACGCACTGGGTCTGCGGACGCTCCCACTGGCAGCGGTGTGGGATGCGATACTGCTGGACCTTCGGGGCAGGATGACCCGGAGGCACCCAGGACCCCCACATGATTCAACTAACAAGATCCAGTGGTTCGCGCAGAGCATGTTGGCGGTCGCCAAGAATCCCGCAATGTATGGAGCTATGCTGCCTCACTCGCTATGCACCTCACATATATAACCAGGTCATGTTATATCTATCTACTCAGATGCGGCTGGAATCACATACCCTAAGCAGATAGATAAGAAGCACGTACGGTGCGCAAATCCCGCTGAGAAAATTAAAAAAACTAAGCGCGGTTACCCGCGCTTCATTTTAATAAGCCCCCGGGTGGGCCAGGTCCCGGGGGCAATGTTGATAATGTATGCGGGGGCCCCGCGGACCCCCGCAGCCCCGGGGACTGCCACCTCCCTGGGGCTTTTGAAATAATATGCAGGGGGCACACGGCCCCCCCGCAGCCCCGGGCACCGCCACCTCCCCAGGGCACTTATGATAATGGGCGGGGGACCTCGCGGCCCACTCCAAGCCCCGGGGACCGCCACCTCCCCGGGGCTTAAATTAGAATTAATTAAGTGTGGGGAGGGCTCCTGCCCCTCCCCACACTGCCCCGGGGACTACCACCTCCCCGGGGCAATTTTAATTAAGGGCGGGGGTCCGTTGCAGACACCCGGCCCCGGGGACCACCATTTTCCTGGGGCCATTTTCACATTGGGAGGGGGGCAGCGTGGCCCCCCTCCTGGAGCCCTCCATGGCCCTGGGGACCGCCAACCCCCAGGGCCAGCTCCAGCAATGTCCTGGGGTGCCTACCCCCGGGACATTGCAGTTTGCTATGGCAGGGCGCGAGCTGTCATAGCAAACTTCTGCTTTGCTTCGTGGAAGCGAGAGCAGGAAACCTGCTCTCGCTTCCACAAAGCAAAGCAGAGTTGCTTTTGGACAAGGGGAGCTGCATGTCAGCAGCTCCCCTTGTTCAAAAGCAATGTCGGCTCTCACAGGAGGCGGGGAGCCGGCATGGACCGCGGGGGCATTGGGGCTCCCCCCGCGGTCGCCAACGTGAGGGCCGGCCCCGGGGGGTGGGGTCCCCGGGGCCAAAAGTGGCCCAGGGGAAGGGGGGGGACACACGTGGCCCCCCGTACCGATTTTAAAAAAAATAATAATAAACGAGGCAATGCCCCGGGGGATGGGGTCCCAAAGGCCAAAAAAGGTCTCAGGAGGGGGACCGCGCAGCCCCCCTCCATAAAAAAATTACAAAAAATATGTGGCCATGCCCCGGGGGATGGGGTCCTCTGTGAAAAAAAATTTATGAAAAATGGCAGGCCCTGGGGGATGGGGTCCCTAGGGCCCAGAAAATATTGAGAAGGGGGGCCACACAGCCCCATTACTAACCCCCCAAAACAGGGAAGAAAAGCCGGCATCTCGCCAGAGGCCCCGCCCCCTCCCTGCAGCACACTGCAAACGCGCCTCCTGGAGCATTGTGGATTGGGGAATAAGTCCCCTAATCTTTAAGGGTCCTTAGGGGCCAACTAGCCCACCAGGTATCTCCAGTAAGCCCCACACAGTGGGATTGTTGAGAGGTGGTCCCAGGCTACGCCCCTTTTTACACCACTCTGCAAACGAGCCTCTTGGCGCACAGCTGGTGGTGCGATGAGGTCCACGTGTCCTGAGGACCTCAGGACTAAAGTGGACTTCATCCACCAAGCAGCAGTGCGCCAGGAGGCGCGTTTGCAGAGTGGTGTATAAAGGAGGCCTGGCCTCAGACCACTCTCAGCAATCCAGCTGTGTGGGGCTTACTAGAGCTAACAGGAGGGCTAGTTGGCCCCCAGGTACCCTAAGGAGGCAAGGGGACTTCATCCCCCAACCAAGAGCGCGCCAGGAGGCGCGTTTGCAGAGTGGTGCAGAAAGGGGGCGTGGTCTGTGTGCAGCTCTCAGCAATCCCACTATCTGGGGCTTACTGGATGTGTCAGGTAGGCTAGTTGGCCCCTAAGGACGCCCAGCATCAAAGGGGACTTTAATCCTCATCCAAGAGCACGCCAGGGAGCACGTTTGCAGAATGGTGTGCAAAGGGGGCATGGCCTGCTATGAGAACTTACCAATGCTGGGGCCAACTACCCCTCCTATTACGTCCAGCAAGTCCCACACAGTGGTATTGCTAAGAGGTCTTCGGAGGCCACGCCCCCCTTTCTCCACCACTCTGCAAACGCGCCTCCGGTCACACTATGGGTTGGGGGATGAAGTCCACTTTACTCCTGAGGGACTTTGGGGGCCAAGAAGCCCTCCTGGTACCTCCTATAAGTCCTATGCAGAGGAATTCCTGAGCGCTGGTCGGAGGCCCAGCCCCCTATCTACACTACTCTGCAAACGCAAATACTACGTTACAGTTATAAATTAGCATTTAAAAAACCTTAGAAATTCACTGAAAAAAAACATAGGTTTCAGGGACGTTATAGTTAGTAATTAGCATTTAAAAACACTTAGAAATTCACAGAAAAAACGATAGGTTCAAGGACGTTATAGTTAGAAATTAGCATTTAAAAAACCTTAGAAATTCACTGGAAAAACCACAGGTTTCAGGGACGTTATAGTTAGTTGGACATTTCACTCATACAAAACCAGAGAAATGTGGCCGTTATAGTTAGTTGAGCTAACTATAACTTGCGCCCCCGCAATGCACTGCTGATGATGTCACATATTACATCACTCATGACATGGTCAGTAACATCACTGATGACATCACTGACATCTCAAATAACATCACTGATGACATCATCCACTTAATATCTGATGCACCACCTCACACCCTAATATAACCTTTCATACACCCACTCTAAAATACAGACTACCATTCTCGAAACCATAGACACACCAATACCAGTTAGTACAAACTCACTCACTGATTCATCCGTCTACACACATCCACTCACTCGCCGATAGTCACTCATACATGCAGTCACTCATCAATAAAGCCTCTGATATATGCACTCATACACCCATACAGACAATCACATACTGCCACTCACCCACAGATATACTCACACACCTAGTCAGTCACCCAGAGTCAATCACACTGCCATTTATTCACCTATACAGTTATACACACATCACCTCACTTATTCATACAGATGCTAACACATACTTACTCTCTTATACAATCACCGACAAGCACACACTCATCTATACAGCCACTCTCACAATCACTCACTCTCACATATAGTCAGTTATATACTCCAACACTCACATATACTGCATTTCACATATGTTGTTACTCACACATATACCACTGAGACATCCATTCACTCACCAACACAGCCATACGCACACTCACTCACCTATACAGCCCCTCGCAGCCGCACTCATGAACCCATAACCCACTGAATCACTCAGTCACACATCCACACACTCAGGTACCCATACAGGTACATGGATAACCAATCATTAACCCATAAAGACACTCATGTAGCTACTCACCAACCCACGCAGCCACTTACACACCAACTGACAGACTGATACTGACATTCACAGATTAGTCACTCACCCATGAATTCACTAAGACACGTTTAATCACTCATTTATACAGTCAGTCACGCACCTACTAAATCATCCATTCAGACACTTGTACACCCACTCATTCTTCAATACACCTTGGCATATGCATATATGTGTGTATATATATATATATATATATATATATATATATATATATATATATATATATATATATATATATAAAACATACTTAAACTTTTCAGAAACACAGTCTAATGGATGATGTCATCAGTGATGTCATTTGAGATGTCATCAGTGATGTCACTGACCATGTCATGAGTGATGTAATATGTGACGTCATCAGCAGTGCATTGCAGGGCGCGAGTTATAGTTAGCTCAACTAACTATAACGGCCGAATTTCTCTGGTTTTGTACAAGTGAAATGTCCAACTAACTATAAAGTCCCTGAAACCTGTGTTTTTTCAGTGAATTTCTAAGGTTTTTTTAAATGCTAATTTCGAACTATAACGTCCCTGAAACCTATGGTTTTTTCAGTGAATATATATATATATATATATATATATATATATATATATATATATATATATATTCATACACACACATACACATATACACACACACAAACTCTTATAGAGGCTTTTAGCTAACCCTAATTCAGTCACTGCTCTGTCATTCCATTTTTTTTTTCTGACTAGAACAACCTATGCATCGGGCAATGGCTTAGCCCATTTAAGTCAATTGGCTAGGTTCACTGTGAGTGATGGCACTGTGCTCTTTCCCAAATAGAACATCCACACGAAGTATTTCCCTCCGGCACTAAAGACTGCTATGGCAAAGTGTTTTTTGTGAAGCAAAAATGTGTTTGCTTTAAGGAATTGTTTATATTGGCAAGGACCCGTCTAATACGCAAAAAAAAAGTTGTACAAAAAAATGACAAAATAAAACAAGCATTCACAAAGCCAAAAGGCTGGCAGCCAAGACCAGACATATCGACTTTGCCAATACTTGTTTTAGTTGGTTTGCAATGTCAGATGATGCATCTAAGGATTCTAGGGTTGTCAATTCCACATGTAAACAGATCACCCGTGCCATCTCAGAGTGAGCTTTTGAAATATCCTTTAGTACATAGAGTCCTCTGTAGCTGACAAGCTTTCAAGTCCACTCTAATATTGATGTTGGTTATTAAAGAACATACTTTCACTTGCTTTAGTGCTCACCACCATTTCTGCAGATTACTTACATGCTTTAATACATTCTACATGAGTGAGCAGTACTTCCTCGTCTATGGGTGCAGGCCACTGTAGAATTGGGCATGTTCACTTACTCTCTATTGAATACTGCTTAGAAAGTTTGGGTGCCTATTATGTAGTTTTCCACAGCTCAAAGACTGGATGATTTTGAAAAAATTGACTTTTTGGGGAAAAAGGCAAGAATCCTCAAATGGTGGTCTTCATTTTCTGAGTGTAGATCTTTGGCATACAATATTTTTTAACTGTTGAGTCAGCATCCTGGACATACACAACACTTCACTTTAAGAAAAATGCTAAACGTATCCCACTGTGCCTATACACAAACCTGAATTTCACATCTGTTGATCAATATAAAAGATATACGAATGTTAGGAGAGTTGTCAAGACAACACATGACCATGAAGAGATAAATTTGAGTAATAAAAATACATAGAATGCAGACAAGGTACAATATACATTATCCTGGAGATGCATCTGGACTGAGATTGACTATCAATGAAAAAGGACTACAACCAACTCACTACAGAAATCACATGTTTAATCTCATACAAGATCAAATTAAGGGACTGATTTAGATCTCGGCGGACGGGTTACTCCGTCACAATGGTGACAGATATCCCGTCCGCTGAAATATAAGGTTGTATGTTGGAACAACGAGTTCCACAACAACAACTACCCTAACAACGAGGTCGCTACCACGACCTCATCTAAACCACGATTTTTTTTACCACGCATTCCTATACCACGCTTTTTCGTGGTAAAGGCATGCATTGTAAAAAAAATGCATACAAACTACTACCCTAATCCCCCTAACCGCCCGCCCCACCCCTAAAAACTAATCCCAACCCCCACCCCCTAAAAACAAACACGATAACCCACAACCCCTAAAAACTAACCCCAACCCCCCACCCCCTGTAAACTAACCCCAACCCCGACCCCCTGTAAACTAACCCCAACCCCCCTAAAAACTAACCACGAACCCCTCTTACCTGTTCCTGTGCAACGCAAGCCGAACTCCGCCCTGCCCGAACACTAGACCGACTCACATGCTTGGTTAAGGCTGAGTCGTTGTTTGGGCAAGTCGTTGTTCGGCTTGCGTGACTCCGGAACTCGTTGTCATGGAGTCGTGGCAAAGGTCGTATCCCGAAATATAAATCTCATTGGATATAATGGGATTTATATTTCGGCAGACGGGCTATCTGTCACCGTTGTAATGGAGGAACCCATCCACCAAGAACTAAATCAGGCTCTAAGCCATTTAGAGACTGAATTTTAACTAATAACATCAGTCTACAGGACGCATGAATTTGATCATTTAGGAATCCGCCTTTCAGACTTGAATAATTGCTGTTGTCAGATTAAAATAGTGAACTTACTTTCTACCACAGGTCGTCAACTTTATTAAAGTTGGTCAAAAAGATATCAAACTATCCAGTAGCAGTGGCATCAGCACCGGAATTAGGGCGAGTGCTGCCCTGTATGGACCAGAACTTTGGGATTATTATAAAGCAGACTTGTTGTTAAAAAGTGAAAATAAATTTGTCAAGTCCCAGCTGGTTTTACCTAAATGTTCACCAACACCGCCAATTAGACTAGACCGTGTCCTAAAATCAATCTCCAATATTGCCAATTTTAAACCTATAGTTATTGGATACAGAAATGGGCTTTTAAACATATGGCTTAATGGATACGGAAATGGGCTACCAATGAGCATGAGCCATTTCGAAAAACACTACAAGAGAATTTGGTAAGACCTGAAGCTTTTGAGTTATCTTGGGTTTGTCCATGCCAAATTGTGGTGTGGGAGTTAGGTTTAATCGATTATTGGGAAAGTCCAACTCAAATCCCTCATACTGGTAAAATAAATTTAAAGGCCAGATATTAGCAATATGTTATGGCTTCTCAGCGGAAGGTGCAAGTCCAACTAATGTATTCTTATCAATCAAATCAGAATTCCTATTGGACGATTTTCTGGATTAGATCAAACAAGCCACAACCATAGCTCTTACTACTAAATTCAGGTTGGGCACCCCTACCATTGGCCTCCTATACTGAGAGATGGCGTAATTGTGCTCTTAGATCACCTAGGTGCCTAGCCTGTAAACTTTGTATGGAGACTCAAGAACGTTTACTCTTCTTCTTTAAAGCATTCTGCATACTTGTCAATATTTTAGAAGAGGAAAGATGGGTAAAAAAAATAATAATAAATCAGGAGAATGTATTTACCCCATAGACTTCTATTGAAAGAGAG
Organism: Calotriton arnoldi; assembly: GCA_963921515.1. Classification (NCBI taxonomy): domain Eukaryota; kingdom Metazoa; phylum Chordata; class Amphibia; order Caudata; family Salamandridae; genus Calotriton; species Calotriton arnoldi. The sequence continues at coordinate 2,351,180 of CAWUFW010001636.1, forward strand.
GCAATTTCAGGAGGAGAGAGACAAAATAAAGCCATTTTGGGCTTCAAAAATTTAAAGTCTCCCACCTCAATTGGGTCTATTGGCATGTTTGATACTGTAAACCTAGAAAAAAGTGGATTGCGCCCCTTTGTAACCAGACTGGGGTGAGGGACTAACATAGTCCACCTAGCATTTATAAAACGGATACCGATCCCAGAGCTACCTTTTCGGTCTCTAAGTTTCTGGAGGTTGCATGGCAAAATAGAAGAAAATATTTAGATTAATGTTAAGTATCTTGACATTCTTTTAATATTGTATTTTATTGTTTTATCTTACATGTAAATGTATTGAATGTATTATGATTATGTTTGTACCTGCTGATGGACCTTATGGTCAGATTGTGCAATAAATATATAGATGAAACTGGGCATTGCAGAGATCTACACAATTTGAGGGCAGGAAACCTGGTCTTTCTGGAGACTGACTGAAAATAAACATTCGTAGTAAAAATAATAATGAATGACAGTTTAGACCTCTTGACAAGGCCCATGTTGTGCTCTAAAAGCAAATAGTTCTCAAATTTTTAAGTACCAAAAGCTACCTGTGCAACCATACTGCAAACAGACAAAAAACTATGTTGTTTCTTAGAGCATATGATTCCTAAGCTCTACATGTCGTATTAGATCAAATGTTCTAGGTATTGCCTTTCAGTTTAAAAACTACTGTAATCCAGTACTTCAACCACTTTGGTTCAGTTAATGACAATCAAGAAAGCAACCACAGGAATCTGTTAGGGGACTGGAATCACTATGGTTTATAAATAGAATCCCAAGACTGGAAGATATTGCCATGAAGTCATCTAGTAACTGTACTCAAGAACTCCAAAAACTCTTCGCACAGAAAGTAAGGATTGGAAGCAGACTGCAATGATGACAGCACCTCTGTTCCAATCCTGAACACAGTAAGTCTTATAATCAAAGGCCAGCACACTACACGTTTCTAAGATTGAGCTTCAAGCTAGCTCTACAGTATTACCTCTTTGAGAAGCAACAGAGGATGTAGGATTTAACCAGTGTACACGACATCAAGAAAATATGCAACTGCGTATCACATACAAACATTATACGGGAAATAACCTTTACCACGCATGCATTACATCGCATGCCATTAGATCGCGGTCTTTACCACGCAAGTCATTACAACGACTTGCGCTGGAGGGCGCTATAGGACAAGGAATAGTTTAATTTACTATCCAACACCTTCCCTACTGTACGTAGGCTGGAGTTGGAATAGTAAATTTAACTACTCCTAAGTCCAGCGCCCTCCAACGAAAGTCGTTGTAACGACTTGCGTGGTAAAAACCGCGATCTAATAGCATGCGATGTCAATGCATGCGTTGTATAATCATACAACCCATTATACACTAGGTTAGTCATGTAAAAGAATTATACATCTTATGCTCCATGGAGTGGCCAAAATACATACTTTGAAATCATACTACTGTGAATGTCTAAAAGTAAGTACAATATTTATTAGTTGGGAGTACTGTAATTCAGTGCAAAGACACAGAATGGCAAAGGATTTGTAGAGTTTGTTGAGGTGAGTGACAATGATTCAGATCTTCAGGCAGGGGATAGGAAAGGAGTTAAACGTCATTTAGTGGAGATTCCCACATTGAAGAATGCGGAGGAAGTACCCGAGTCGGGTGGTAGTATTTTTCCTGGTCTTTACTAGCTTTAAGCATTTGATCACAAGCAGATTGACACTATGGGAGCGTGCAAGTCTTTGTTAAAGTAAACTTCAAATGATGTGTTTTTGTAGCTGAGAGTATTTTGGATAAGGTCTGACCTTGTCTTGTACTTCCACAGGTCAAGAAACTCAGGAAAAGTAGGGAAGTTAGTGACTGCAGCGGCTGCTCCTCCGCTAAGGTGGAGTCCGCTATGGCAGAGGAACGTCGGCCCACTGCTTGAGGGGCAGTGCAAAGGAAAAATAAAATGATAATAACGGAATGTTATTATCATTTTATTTCTAGCATTGAGCTTGCAGTTGCACTGCAGCCAGGTTAGGTTAGGGCGGGCTCCTGTGACCCAGAGGGAGGAGGAGTGTTTGCTGCACTTTAAGTGCGCATGAAGGTTCGGCTGACCGTCTTGGGCCGGCCAAACCATCATGCGCACTTTGCATGTTCTCTACCGGCTGTATTGCATAACCTGGGTGGAGAACATGCACAGCCTGCCAGTCCCTCTCTGAGCGCCGAACCATGGCACTCAGACCAATCACAACGCTGCTGTAACTCAGCGTTGTGATTGGCTAGGGGAGTCTGGAAGCCTGTGTGCTTCCTGCTTCCTGCGTCAGAGGAGAGGCGGCAACCAGCAGGTACATTTTCTTTTTATTTATTTTTTCCAGACAGCCACAAAATGTAAATAGTGAAACTGGCACGATATTACTTAATTCATCTGTGGGTGTTAGGAGGGAGCAGCAAGCCACACATGTAGATACAAACTTTACATACCCCCTCTAGGTGTTTCTGTTTTGTGTGGTTTCGGGCGGATATGGCACATCTTAGAAGAAAGTTACACATCAGGATTTGAAACACCGAGCTGCTACTAAGACTGATATGCAATACCCTGGGTCATGCTTTAAAATGTGATAATTGTCATTTCAAAACATTTCACTGTAGGACGAAACGAGCCATATTCCCAGCTACATGTATTTATTATGCAAATCAAGCAAACAGGACGATGGCCATAGGCCAAAAGGTGGCTCAGCTTACTCGAATTTCAGTTGACTTTGTTAGAGGAAATTATTTTAAATGCATGCGGCTTCTGAACCCCTGCCATGCTTGACCACAGAAAATATATTCCTTCTCGTTTTTGCTGTGAACATTTATTTATTTAAGCTAAACTCCAGCTCTTGAAAGACGACCATAAAGGAATCTTCGGTTCCCTGCTAACATTTCATGTGCGCTCGCTCTAAACAAGGGCAAACAACATGTGCTCGCTGCATTAGGCGCCTCGCCAAGGCTTCACTATTAAATGAAATCATCTATGTATTTTCTGCGGAATCCTTTTTAACAACTTCCACCCGAGACAGAACTCGAGCTGGGAGAGAAACAAGGCTGTTTTTGTTTTTTGCCGAGCAACAATGAAAAGGCTGGTGTAGTATATTGCGCGCAAAACATCTTTCCATATGATGGTTTGTAACACTAAAGCAACTTCATTGCGGTTTTTACCTTGACCAGTGAATGGAGGCTTTTTTCACCAAACATGTCCCATAGGAAGGCCAGTTCCTCCTGGCTGTGCACATGTGGCTGCAGCTGAGCCGGCAGCGTGGCCAGCAGCTCGTACAGACCTGTAAAGTGAACAGAAAACATTCAATAAAATCTGAGTGCTCGCTTATTCATTTATCACAGCACTTCAATGTAAATTGTCGATCCGGAGCATGCCATTTCATCTGGAGGAGGGAAGTTTTATGGACAAATATTTGCTTTGAAAACAGGGTGCCGGGGCGCTCCTCGGTTTCAAAGTCTCAGGTACTAAAAGCGCACCGATCTGTCAAGGTTGTCAGACGTCGGTGTCTGCACGCGCTATATTTTTACAAGCTCAAACTCAATATTTCAAGGAGAATTTTAGAAGGATAAAAGCAAGCAAACATTCCTTTATTAATGGATATTCCGTTTCAAAACAAAATAGAAGCCAATGAGTGAAATCACCGGTATTGGAAAAATGTCCTTCATAGATGACAAAAAGATGGGGTGTTTCTTCAGAGAAGGATAGAATTTCCCGCCAAATATTTCCCTTTAATTTGCCCAGTGTAGAAGTACAATAATAGGCGCTTCACCAAATTAAAAAGTGATACCAATAAAGATGTGACCGATTTTCAAATTAGGAGGAGGGTGGGGGATGAGGGGGTGCATTTCAATAAATAAAAAAATGATGGGAAGGAAGTGAAAATTGGAGGTAGTCAAAAGCAAAACCATGAGGCTAAAAAATAAAATGGTTCTAAGCGAGTTGGCTGTGTTAAGAAATGTGACCACTGACCCCCGCCGTTTGTGGTGCGCCTGCCTCGCAGTTTGGCTGGGGCAGACTGTTCCACAGTAGCCCGGGGCATAAACTATCTGTCAGGCGCACACAAACTAACGAGTGGTCGTCCAAAAATGTAGCAAGAGTGCATGCACGAGCCCTCTTTAGGGAGGTAACCTGGCAGGAGTCGATATCAATTCATAGCACATGTTTAATTTTCCAGTGGGATTACTGGGGGTAAAAAGGACAAAATGCCTTTTTCTGCTGTCTACCAAAACACCAGTCCCCTGCGGGATCACTACACACGGGCCTGCTATTATTTTTAGTTTGAATAACTGCGGCTGTTCATCACCGAGACAGATTTACACGACATTTAACTATTGAAGCATACGAGTTTGGTGAAATACAGGCTGTTCACCAGTAGCATTTGTATTGTCAAACTTCATCACCAGTGTGCATGCTTGATTCATCGAATGCGTTTTAATCTTCTGAAACATTTAATGTGCCCTAAATGACATTACTGATTTGGGAATTATTCCTTTTCATGGTTTGAATATTTATGCTTTTGCATATAAAGTTAAATCTTCCTAATTAAATTATTTCCAGAAATGTACCACGTGGTTAGAATTTTATGGCATTTTAAACCTACTGTTTTTCATCAAAATAGAAGTGCTACTGCTATTCAAGTATGAATGTGCGTGTGCTATGGAAAGTCTGCTGCCACGTATTATATGAACACACTATTTGATGTGGAAATTCAACTGTAAGGCTAGCAGAAGGTTTGTTTTATCCCAGATATTCGAAAAACAAACGTGCTTACCTGCAATGCTTATTCTCTTTTATTATGACAGCAGAAAGGCAAGGCACAGGGAATGGGGATGGCTTATGAAAAAAATGTCCATAAACACATTAAACTGAAAAGCATCCAGTTCAAAATGCTATTTTTGTTTTAGTGGGTTTTTGGGTGCAGAAATGATTATACTTCGCAGCAATTATTAGGAATGCCAGCTCTGTTGACCAACCGTTGTAGAGCAAGAAGCGGATACTGCACTAAAAGATCAAACCAAATAAACCAAGGATTGGCCACAAGCCTTTTTAGCTTAGCCAAAGTTTGTTTTGCCAGGGATCTTGCAAACCTTTATTGTTGAGGAAACTGCTGGGCAGCCAATCACTCAAAAAACAAAAGTTGGCTAAAAGTACAATTTTTTTGTATAAAAAGCACACAATGTGACAGTAGTCCTTACACAAGAAGCACATCCACACAGAAAGTAGCTTTCTTAAGTGGTAAGGCCAGAATAACGTCAATCACATTCAAGTTAGCCAATGAAGTGGGCTGCCCCTCTGCCCCAAGCTGCACTGGGAGGAAGAAACAGGAGAATGACAATAACAGACAAATGGATTAAGAGGGCTAGCTTAAAGCCTTGTAAGTATATTATACATATATTTTAGTTTAAAATAAAAAAAAAGTTTTGGCTACCAGAGGACCAAAAAGAGCTATACAATGTATGGCAGAGGAGTACTAATTGAAAAAGCACAACAGGAAGAGGAGAGGGTTGTTAACCCCTTAACTGCTGGGCCTCCCCCCTCTAGCACAAGTTTAGACAAATTCATATGGTGAAATATGTAGAATGAAAAATAGGTATCAAGGTAACCTATGTATTTCTGAAATGGGAACAAGATATGGAATTCAGAAGCAGTGGTTATTTGTAATCTCTGAATTTGTGTGTGCCAGTACAAGCATATGAGTTACCGGGTATTTTTCTAAATGTCTTCTTTCTTACACACTTGCTAACATTTGGAAGGCACACATGCAGTGAAATCCAATTGGCAATAACAAATATCCTACTATTCTATGCTCCTACATGTCTTCTGATAAAAATGGTATTTCACTTGTGTGGGTAGGCCTAGTGCCTACAACAGGAAACGGCCCAAAACATGCATACCTCACATGTTTGTACTAAAAAATGACCCACTTTTTGCAAAAAGGGTAGCTGTGCAGTTTGGGCCCCAACTCAGGAGGAACCTAGGGAAATCTAGCAAACTTGCACCTTTTTAAAAACAAAATACAGAGAAATCCAGGATGGGGTGACATGCATAGCTCTCACCAGGTTTTTACCCAGAATCCCTTGCAAACCTCAAACATTGCCTAAAACATATTTTCCTCACATTTCTGTGATGTAAAGTCCTGGAATCTGCAGGGAACCACTTACTTCCTTCCACCAAGAATTCCCCCTTAGTCTTCCGATAAAAATGGTACCTCACTTGTGTGGGTATGCCTAGTGCCCACGACAGGAAACGGCCCAAAACTCAACATGGATATATCACTTTTTTCCACTCGAACCCGACCCGTTTTTTTGCCAAGTGAGTAGCCGTAGACTTTGGGCCTCGGTTCAGCTGCTAGCTAGGGAAATGTAGCAAACCTGTACATTTTTTACAACTAGACACCTAGGGGAAACCAGGATGGGGTGACTTGAGTGGCTCTCACCAGGTTGTTTTACACAGAATCCCTTGCAAACCTCAAACTTTGACTAGAAAAGAAAACACATTTTCCTCACATTTCTGTGATGGAAGTTCTGGAATCTGCAGGGAGCCACAAACCTCCTTCCACCCAGCATCCCCTAAGTCTCGCAACAAAAATGGTATCTCACTTGTGTGGGTATGTCTAGTGCTCGCCACAAGAAATGACCCAAAACGCAACATGGATACATTACATTTTTCCCCTCAAACCTGACCCGTTTTTTGCAAAGTGGATAGCTGTGAATTTTGGGCCCGAGCTCAGCTGGCACCCAGGGAAACCTTGCAAACCTTTAACATTTTTAAAAACTAGACACCTTGGGAATCTAGGATGGGGTGACTTGCGTAGATCACATGAGGTTTTTTGTTTTTACCCACAATGCCCTGCAAACCTCAAACTTTGCCTAAAATCACGCATTTTCCTTATATTTCTGTGATAGAAACTTCCGGAATCCACAGGAATCCACAAAATTCTTACCACCCAGCATTACTCGACCTGTGCTGATAAAAACACTTCCCATCACACAAAGTATCCCACCCACTTGCGCTATATTCAGGGCACTATCTTCTCCTACAGGTGGAAATTACAGTTGAACTCGCATGAATTGGGAGCACTTTCCTTTTGTTTAGTAACCCTCGAACACTCTAGTAGTGTCATGCTTCATCATCGGGTTCACCCCGACTCCTAAAGGGCAGGGTGGGCTCAACCATTTTCCAGGGAGCACTTAGGAGAATAGGCCAGGGGGTTAAAGATTAAAAATTCTCCTGAGACTCCCGGTATGCCTTTAATAGTGGAGTATCAGGGGATATTAAAAACCAAGATGGGTACTCAAGGATACAATGGTCCTATCACCCTTCTCATATTGCCAACATGTTTCAGCCTCCAAATTACGGCCACTGAGGGCCCAAGGTTTTCATCAGGGCAAACGTAAGGAAATTCCATCCCTGGTCGAAGGTAAATTAGTCCTGCGGTGCAGATTGCTGCACCGCCATACCCGGCCCTTCGATATACTTATCCTGGATCCGGAAGCTCAGTTTTGTTCTGTCCAACCCAACTTGGGTGGACTACACACTGCTCGTAGGATTACGGTATATGGGGTAGTCCTGTAGTCATCAAGAATCCTAGCCCCGCTTACGTGCCCATTGGGGTCCGCATCTCCCGGCTCTTAGCGTAGGATAAAAACACTTCCCCACTTGTGTGGCTGGGCCTAGTGCCCGCAACAGGAACGGATCAAACTAAAGTCAATGGGAGTCCTTGCGTGGGGACTCCTATTGACCTTGGCTTGATTCCTGTGGATTCTAGAAGTTTCCATCACAGAAATGTAGGGAAAATGTAATATTTCAGGCAAAATCTGAGGTTTGCAGGGCATTGTGGGTAGGAAAACCTTTTGGGATTCACACAAGGCACACCACCCTGGAATCCCTTGGCGGTCTACTTTTCAAAAATGATGGTGGCTGATAGGATCCCATGGGCGACGGTTGAGCATAGCCCCAAACCCTGCAGATACCCCTATTGCAGATCTCTCCAAGTAGCACTTTAGGGCATTTTGTGTCAAGGTCTCTTGGCCCAACCACACAAGTGAGGTACCATTTTTATCGGAAGACTTGGGGGAATCCTGTGTGGTAGGAAATCTGTTGCTTTCTGCAGATTCCAGGTTTCCTCACAGAAATGCGAGGACATTTTTTGTTGCTAGTCAATGTTAAAGGTTTGCATGGCATTGTGGGTAAGAAAATGGTGTGGGATGCATGAGAAGCACACCACCCTAGACTCTCACAGATGTCTAGTTTACAGAATGGTCTGGTAGGTTTTTCCAGGTGTCAGCCTACCCAAGCCCAAAAAGTGCAGTTGTTCACCATTGCAAGTGGAATGATACTGGGAGTGAGCCAAACTCTCTGGCCCATGTGTAAAAAGAACCACCAAAAGAATAAAATGTCCTCTTGCTTGCCATTGGAGTGGGATACATTAGTCCGCAGGGGAGCAGAAAGACTGTTGAGGTTTTAGCGGTGAGGGTGAGGCCTGATGTTATACTGGGAAGGATCCACCCCTTTATTTTATTAAAAATATATATTGCTGTGATAGTGGGATTTCTACCCCCCTTGGGGGCAGATCAGGGGAAATTACCCGCACCTGACCCCCATAGGAGGTAGAAAGACTGTTTCACTATTCACTTCACACATATAGATATATATACATATACATGTGCCCCATAGGAAGTGATTGTATAACAAAACAATATATGCATTCTAGACGGGGGTTTTCTTTATTTATTTACATTGCACTCTTTTATTTTAAAAGGCATATGTATATAATAATATTGATGATTGTGCATTACAATGATATACATTTTATGAACTAAGGTATAGATTTTAACAAGGTAAATCTATTTAAGCATTTATGCTTGGATAAAATGAATTGAAAAGTAACTTTACTATGTCCATGAACATGTGTACTTTACGCACCAATCACAACAGCACTATGTCACTTTAAAAATGAGAAAATACAACCACAATGTTGTCATGTGATCAAGACTCTTGACTAGTTGAAACGCAATATGGCGGCATCAGATATAAATATTTAAAATACCACTTACTTTGTGGTCCGTGTGTGGCGAGAGGAAGCTGAAAAGCCTGCGGAGAATGCTATATATATATATATATATATATATATATATATATATATATATATATATATATATAAATAACCTACTTGCGGTCGCCAGTAGGTAGTTATCGTTAGGACCTCGTTTCTATTCAAATAGTGTTTTTTCTTTTGCCAATATCTTTGGCGCCGTTTGCCGAATCTTTGCACAATTTTCAAAACTAGTGGGGCGCTCCGGTCAGCTCCTGTTTTGAAAGTTTCGGGCCGATTCGTGAAGCAGGGGCAGAGAAAAAAGGGGGGTCCCAAAACGCGTTTTCCCCATGTTAATTTCCATAGGAAAAATTGGAACAGGCTACAGCCCGAACTGCAGAACGAAATTACACCAAATTTGGCAAAAAGGTAGCCCTTGGTTCAGAAAGAGACCTTTTTGTTAAATGGTGTAAATCCGTTCAGTAGTTCCAGAGAAATTTAAAAAAGAAAAAATATCGATATCTGATCACCGAGGAGGGTTCGCGGACCCTCCCGAGCACGAGGTCAATTCTGATTGGCTGCCAACATTCCAAACCAGGAAGTGTTGGCAGGCATCTTGTGACTCGGTAACCGAGTCTCAAGAAAAAGGGGAAAAAGGTTGAAAAACAAGAAAAGGGGGCAGGGTAGAAACACCCTGACCCCCTAGGCCTGCTCAGAAGGTCCCACAAGGACCCCCAGGGCCCAAAAAAGCATTTTTTTTAAACTGCAGAATTCGCGCAGGGTGTGCGAATCCTGCCGATAAAATTTTTAAAAAACGAAGCGCGGGCTTCCGCGCTTCGTTTTCAAAAAGCCCCTGGTTGGGCCAGGTCCCGGGGGCAATCAGTTATTTATTTGTGGGGGCCCGCGGGGGCCCCCGCAGCCCCAGGGACCGCCACCTCCCTGGGGCTTACTAAATTGAGTGCAAGGGCGCACGCGGCCCCCCCCCGCAGCCCTGGGGACCGCCACCTCCCCGGGGCTTCTTTTATAAATGCGTGGGGGGTCCCAACCCCCCCCACGCTGCCCCGGGACCGCCACCTCCCCAGGGCATTCATGTAAATGTGCGGGGGCCTCATGGGCCCCCCGAGCCCCGGGGACTGCCACCTCCCCGGGGCATTCATGTAAATGTGCGGGGGGCCTCGCGGGCCCCACTGAGCCCCGGGGACTGCCACCTCCCCGGGGCACGAATTCTTTTTTTAAAAGTGGGGGGGGGGCTCTTGCCCCTCCCCACACTGCCCCGGGGACCACCACCTCCCCGGGGCATTAAATATTTCAATGCGGGGATCTGTTGCGGACCCCCGGCCCCGGGGACCACCACCTCCCCTGGGCTTTGAAGATGGACGGAGGGGGGCCGCGCTGTCCCCCTCCTGGAGCCGTCCTTGGCCCTGGGGACCGCCACCCCCCAGGGCCAGCTCCTGCAGTGTCCCAGGGTGCCCACCCCCAAGACACTGCTGTTTGCTATGGCAGGGCGGGAGCACGGCTCCCACCCTGCCATAGCAAACTCTGCTTTGCTTCCTTGAAGCGAGAGCAGGGAAACCTGCTCTCGCTTCAATGAAACAAAGCAGAATTGCTTTTGAGCAAGGGGAGCTGCATGTCAGCAGCCCCCCTTGCTCAAAAGCAATGCCGGCTCCCGCAAGAGGCGGGGAGCCGGCGGGACCGTGGGGGCATTGGGGCTCCCCCCACGGTCCCCAACGAGAGGCCATGCCCCGGGAGATGGGGTCCCCGGGGCCAAAAATGGCCCGGGAGGGGGGCCACTCGGCCCCTCTCCCTTTTTTAAAAAAAAAAAACAAAAAACATTTGGGCATGCCCCGGGGGGTGGGGTCCCCGGGGCAAAAATGGCCCAGGACGGGGGCCACGCGTTCCCCCTCCCTTTTTAAAAAGATTTGGGCATGCCCCGGGGGATGTGGTCCCCGGGGCGAATATAAAATAATGGAAGTGGACGTTTTTTTTTCCGCCAAAGTTTGGAGTCACGACCCTAGCGCGGCTCTCAGCGGGGCCCCCCTAGTGTGAACGCGATGGGTGCGCGGCTCTCAGCGGGGCCCCCCTAGTGTGAACGCGATGGGTGCGCGGCTCTCAGCGCGGCCCCCTAGTGTAAACACGATGGGTGCGCGGTTTCTAAAGTCACGATGGGTGCGCGACTTCAAGCAAAAATAATTAAGATTTTTTTTTTCTAAAGCTTTGTTATGTGTTGGGTTATTGGGTGGCTCTAAAAAGAGCCCTTGTTTTGATTGGGAGATTGTTGTAGCTACATGTAAGTGCGGATGCAGAGCTTTAGGTTGTTGAGAAAAACTGTTTCCATCATAGGTTTCAGGAACGTTATAGTTGGGGATTAGCATTTAAAAAAAATATAGAAATTCACTGAAAAAAACCATAGGTTTCAGGGATGTTTTAGTTAGTTGGACATTTCACTCGTACAAAACCAGAGAAATTCGGCCGTTATAGTTAGTTGAGCTAACTATAACTCGCGCCCCCGCAATGCACTGCTGATGATGTCACATATTACATCACTCATGACCTGGTCAGTGACATCACTGACGACATCACTGACATCACTGACGACATCACTGACGACATCATCCAGTGACTGTTTCAGTAAAGTTTAAATATGTTTTATATATATAGGCCAAGGTGTATTGAAGAATGAGTGGGTGTATGACTGTCTGAATGGATGATTTAGTAGGTGCATGACTGACTGTATTAAGTGAGTGATTAAACGTGTCTTACTGAATGCATGGGTTAGTGACTAAACTGCGTGAATATCTGTATCAGTCTGTCTGTTGGTGTGTAAGCGGCTGCATGGGTTGGTGAGTTGCTACATGAGTGTCTATATGGGTTATTGATTGGTTGTCTGAGTATCTGTATGGGTGCCTGAGTGTCTGTGTGGGTGGGAGGGGGGTGCGTGACTTTGCATAGATGTGTGAGTGGGTGATTCACTGGGTGTATGGGTTCAAGAGTGCATCTGTGAAGGGCTGTATGGGTGGGTGAGTGTGTGTATGGTTGCGTTGGTGAGTGAATGGATTTCTCAGTGGTACATGTGTGAGTAACTACACATGTGAAAGGCTGTATATGTGAGTGTTGGAGTATATAAGTGACTATATGTGAGAGAGTGATTGTGAGAGTGGCTGTATGCATGAGTGTGTCCTTGTGTCAGTGATTGCATAAATAAGTGAGGTGGTATGTGTATAACTGTATAGGTGAGTAAATTGGAGTGCAATTGATTCTTTGCATGACTGACTAGGTGTGTGAGTAAGTCTATGAGTGAGTGGCGGTGTGTGAGTGTCTGTATAGTTGTATGACTGCATATGCTAGTGGATGTATTGATGAGTGACTGCATGTATGAGTGACTGTATGGGTGAGAGTAGATGTATGTGTAGATCTAGGAATTACTGAGTGGGTATGTACTAACTGGTATTGGTGTGTATGGTTTCGAGATTAGCATTCTGTATTTTAAAGTGGGTGTATCAATGTTTTATTAGGATGTGAGGAGGTGCATCAGATGATCACATGGATGATGTCATCAGTGATGTCATGAGTGATGTCACTGACCATGTCATGAATGATGTAATATGTGACGTCATCAGCAGTGCATTGCGCATTGCGGGGGCGCGAGTTATAGTTAGCTCAACTAACTATAACGGCCGAATTTCTCTGGTTTTGTACGAGTGAAATGTCCAACTAACTAACATCCCTGAAACCTATGGTTTTTTTCAGTGAATTTCTATGGTTTTTTTAAATGCTAATTTCTAACTATAACGTCCCTGAAACCTATGGTTTTTTCAGTTAAAATATATATATTTTAACCCTATCTTTTATTGGGCTTTCTGCACCCTCCTGGTGGCAGATCTGTGGTAATTAGCCCAATCTGCCTTCCAGGAGGAGCAAAAAGACTGCTGAACCATTTAGTTGAGGTGGGGTCATGGCCATGCTGATGCTGGACAGCTCCCACCCCTACAATCCCATAAAATTAGTAATCCCTGGTGTCTAGTGGGCTTTCTGGCCCTTTGGGGGGCAGATCGGGGGTTAATGCCCTTATCTGCCCCTACTTAAACTTAAAAATATGCAAGGGGGAGCACAAGCCCTTGCCCAAAGGGCCACTTCCCCATCCCTGGTGTCTAGTGGGTGGATTTCTGCTTGGGGATTGCTCTCCTGTGGCAATCCCTAAGCAGGGATCCATTGGGCAGAGGTAACATTGGAAAGGGAAGATGCTCCCCTTTCCAATGATAAGTCTTCCATTAGAATCAGTGCTCGGGGGCCGAGATGACCACCGAACATTGATCAGCCAAATTTCCTACATCATAAATTTCAGACCCACCACCTTAGATGAGGTCTCTGTTCCAATACATTCCCACATATCAAAGTCCCACTTTATTTTTTTTTAAAGCGTGCCTTCGCTGATGCTTTTCTCAGGAACAGTCAGCAAACTTTGCAACTCAGCCCTCAACCATATAAGGATATCACAAAACCACCTAGCATTTCGGAGGGCCATATAAATGGCTTTCAACTTTCAGACCCTGATTGAGCTCTAATCAGGGGCGGCTCCTCCATGTGGGCGGAGGAGCATCGCCCCACTGCTTTCTCGAAGAGCAAGAAGCAGAAACATAAAATGGTATTTTAAATACCATTTTATGTTTCAGCTTCTCGCACTGCGAGAAAGCAAATGGCAGGGTTTGGTTGGGGCCGGGCAGGTGGGCGGTCCTGCTCGAGGGCAGGGGAGGAGTGGCTTGCCCACTGTTGTGGGCGCTGACTGTTTGGTCGACCCCAGGGCCGACCAAACCAGTCATACGCACTCTGCATTTTCTCTATGTAGGCTGCATGCAGCCTACATAGAGAAAATGGCCTCCCCATAGACGCCTGTGGGGTCGGTGTCCCAGCCAATCACAATGCTGCCATTGCAGCCTTGTGATTGGCGAGGGGAGGGAGGCGGACTGCGGCTGCGTCCTGTTGTAGAGAGGACGACGCAGACCGACGACGCAGGACGGGCCGGCAAAGGTAAGTTAACTTAACTTTTTTTTTTTTATAAATTAAACCTACCCCCGCGCGACCCCCTCCCTTTGCGCCCCCCCAATCCGCGGGTCATACCGGCCACGGCTGGCTCCAACTCCATATAGCAAATAACCGAACAATGAAAAATGCTGAGACAACATGCTGCTGTAAAAAGAAATAGCTGTATACATACAAAATAACCAGAAAAGGCCTCAGGCAACCAAGATAACCTATTCGAATCAACACAGCCAGATCAAGTCAGCGCCTCATGTAGCACACCCAGTATTCACACATAGGATGAAGAGGAGCCACACACTCTCCAACTATAAATACAGGCAGTGATTAATTTGAGCCGGTGGTTGCTGATATGTCCAACCAGCACTAATTTTTGTGGACCTCCACTTATTGTTCCTCATCAGGCATTTCTCAAGAGCGAGAGATGGAAAATGCACAAATGAGGAGAGAAAGATAAAGTCGAAAACTCGTCACAAAAGGCGAAAGAAGGAGCCTGCATGAGTGAGATATATGGGCAGGAGTGTCTGGTAGTCGATTAAAGAGGCATGAGGTGGATTCCAAACTACACAGCCCTGGTATTCAGCGTGCTGGTGCCAGACTCGGGCTTCTGAGCAAAGCTTTGAGCACCGGCACTTATTTGTTCACAAATTAAGCAATGCATACAGGTACACTTGTAGTTTCTTCAGATAGTTTGAGTGCTACAATTCCACACTGGTGGCAGCTGCGTGTTGTAACATTTCTGGGACTCAAATTCTATTGCTATGCATGTGTATTTTGATCATCATTAGTTACGCCATTCCAAGCTGCGTTTATGACGTATTTTTCTGTTCAGAGTTAGCCTATTGGGTCATTTATTTAAGAGCATCCTCTATATTGCATCATGCTATTGATTTCAAGTACCACCGAACTGTATTGCATCTCATAGACAGTTCACCTTAAAACTGTTTTTTATCTGTAATTTTTAGGACGTTTTAGTTTGACTGTAAAAAACAGTCATCCCCAAAAACTGACTGAGTTTGCTTTTGTATACATACGTTCTATTTTTTTTGTAACTTATTTACTTTATGAATTATTACTTTGCTAAGCTCGTGCGCTGATTGTAATGTCAGAATAACGAAGTAATTAGATTAAACTGGAAAACAATTTGTTCAAATTATATTATCCCGTCCCACAAAAAATGATGAGATCTTGGCACATTCTTTCAAATGCAGTTCACCTTACAAGTCCTCTTCCATCCGATATTGCAATGGATTAAGTAACTAGCAAATTCATGGGGCTGTAGAGTCGATGTGAGTTTCTTAAAATGTTAATTTCTAGGGTAACAAAAATCGAAAATGCTCAAGCATGATAATTGCAGACTACCTTATGACAAAGGAAAACAATTGATTTAAAATGGGCTATAAGCTCAGAGAAGGGGGCTTAGTTAAAAAAAAAAAAATTGATAAGTTATGAATACTTTTCACTAAAGGCTCTTGTACCAACGAGGACTCCTCACAGTTGGCTGGATGTGCTCCACCTCATTGTCATCTAGATTCTTGTAAACCTCTGTTAAACCTCCACTGCATTTAGGCAAAGAGGCCTCAGCAGAGCCACTAAATGGTCTATTATAACCAATCTATGACCTTTCAATAGACACCTCTGAAATCACACAACACTGTCTGCTCAATTTCAACTTTGACACTTCAAAGTATTCGGAGGGCTACTTCTAAGATCTTAAACAATTTCACAAGTAAATACTTTGATCCGCATACAAAGAAATTGTTTCCCTAATTGGTGGAGGTAAGGGAGCAAAAGACCCCCAAATGATACAACCGAGGAAGAACTGGGAGCGCAAACGAGAAGGAAGGATTGCAGCATCTGGGTGAAGACAGAAGTACAGTGAGAAAGAACAGCATTTCAGGTTGAAGAACCAAAGTGAAAGAAGAGTAGGGAGCTATCCTTGTTTTGAAAGGTAGTAACAATTGGGGGGGATAAGGGAAAACAAAAATCTGTGACTCATCGGAGCAGAATTGATAGAACAGACTTAATATATAAATGAAGGCAGTTGGACATACAGCCTAGTTTGTTATCCTTTCCAGATAAATGGCGCGGCAAAATCTACATTAGTGCCAGGATTGGTTAATGTCTCTTTCCTTAGATAGAGCTGCTCTCCCTGTGTCAGATCTTCCATGCCAGGTCCTTGTACCAACAGCCCAGCTTATTCTCATACAAAGTCCAATACCATGGTTTTGAAAAGCTTTATTAAGTTACACATTCATATACCTGTCAATCCTTTCACACAAGGTGCACTCTTCTCTGGAGTATAAAGTGAGTATTGGTGTCCAGAGCAGCATTTATATTAGGGTCATATTTTGAATGATGTGAGGGACGTCACAGCAAATTAAGGATTTTTAAAATGGCAAAACAGAGGAAAGGTAGACCCAGACTCTTCAGCTAAAGGGTGATTCGTAAAATATATATACATATATATATATATATATATATATATATATATATATACACATATATGTTTTGCTAAACCACAAAATCATTCACTACTCGGCACAAGTACATTTCCAAAAAACAAATTATTCAGCTGGAAAACAACAATGAAATTATTTAAGGGGCTATAAATGACATCTTTAACGAAATAATGTTTATATCCTTTACTTTTTTAAGTGCAGTGGGTTATCTACTGTAAAATGGAAATTGTGTTCCTCGCATCCTTTATCTTATCTATTACATTGTTTTAGTGGATTCAATGCTTTCGGATTCAAGTAGTATGCACTGTCACTTTAGAAATTGTAAATTAATATACAACCCCTTTTTTTTTTTTATTGTGGATGTTTTTAATACATGTGTTTATAATTGCATGATTTTTATCATTGTATGTATGTGTGTATCTTTTATGATCTGCTTCTGCGAGATCTAATAAAGAAGAATTGAATTGACTTATCTAGTATTAAGACAAGAATGAAGTTCTCTTTGCCAAACTTCGAATCACCAACAACCAGCAACAATCTGTATTCTCGGATAAGTCTTTAATTCATGATGTCTTCATGATGCCTTTAGAGCCCTTTCATACAATCACGGGATGGCCCCTTGACATGTTTTATCATAGCAGAAAGGGCCTATGGATTGACATGTCCTAGTCTATTGCCTAGCAGCCCAATCAAATCAGAAAATTCTAGCTTCAGCAAACTGAATATTACCTTTAAAGCCCGAGTAACCCTCATGATATTTCCTTAGCACATTTCTATGGCAATTTTAAAAGCATTAACAGCTATGAAAAAAATAGTATGATACTGATTTTTTTAAAGAAACAGCACAGAAACTGAATTTGTGGTCATGAAAATGAAGCAAAAATCATGCGAATCTAAAAACTGTGGTTGCATATGAAAATCAAAAATCAAATGTTTTATCAGGAGAGTAGCCATAATACACATTTTACTACATCTAGCAAATTCGTTTTGGTTCCTGGGTTTTTTCAATTTGTTCCAAAATTAGATCAATTCACTGTATCATGTGCTAAAGCAATATCCAAAAAGCCCGCAAACAAATCAGATATTACATAAGCTTTATTAAATAATTGTGCATGCCAATTTGGTATGCTACATTGGTTATGTGGCTGGATCAAATGCCAGTCAGCACACAGCCTTCAACTGCTTTTAATTCAAGTCAGTACATTCTAATTTGTTTTTTTACCAATATAAAATCTATCACGAAGTATATTAATTGTACATTATGTCGAACACCTGGGCCAATACTGGTCTACTCTTTAAACTTTAGGGCGTTTGCAATTTTGTATGGCATAAAATGGACAGGAAAACCCACGGCACACTTAATTCTTTCTTGAAGTTCAAAATATTGCCAAAATATTGTCAGCATTTACAATGAGTTATGTGCTGGCTGATAAAAACGTTTCTGAAAAGAATTAAAAGGAGATTTAAAAAGTTGTGACACAAAAACAAGCAGATGATTTAAAATTGCTTATTAAATTAATTTTGTATTAAACGGGCGTTGACAATAAAATGGTCTAAACATGCAATTTTGATTTTAATCATGAGCATAGGTATGGAATAAAGATGCGAGTAATATGGTGTATTGGACTAATTTTTTGTATTTTTGTAAGTTAGACGGCATTGTCATTTCTTCCTTAACGAGGACATACAGGAGGTTGATGTTTTTGGTTTAAAAAGAAATCACACGGGGAAGCACCATTAGCTTCAGACTTGGTGTTGGTTCCTCCTGTCAATATAGGAAAGTGGTTGATGATGATAAAGCGAACAAGTTGGTAACAGCCAACTAGCTCATGGTGGTTGCTTGTGTGAGGCACTTCCTATATATTATATATATATATATTTATGAATTTCTTCATTTGTATGTCCCGTGACACAGGGCTTTAAAACAGTATCACACCTGGGCACAAGGTCCGACTCTGAACTGCAACCGGAGCTTGACCTCCCCCTAATAAAGACTTTGGCTTGAGGGTGGTGCCCGAGAGAGATGTATATTTTGTCCGACACATTTCAAGGGCTGTGTTGTTGGTTTGGCCCAATCTGCAACCCCCAATAATTGGCTACATTCATATGCATGCTGACCTGCTAGGAACATCCCTGTTAATGCATTTCAAAACTGAATTTTTTTTTTTTTTTTTAAGCAGCCAGATTTCCATAAAGGAAACAAGACTGCTTTAAATTTTGAAGAACTTAATTGAGAGCTGGCAGTGATCCACTGGATCATTGCCTCCTCATCCTGAAGCTGCCACCCTAACTGGGGAAGCCATTCATTTAGTTTTTTGTGACTGACATACAAATACTTTTGCCAGTGCATTAACTTGTGAGCTGGTGGGTGCTGCTCGAATCATTGTGATACGCAAAGACACATGCACACACTGACATGTCTTCAACACATAACGTAGATATTTGTGAAAGTGAATGCTGACCCTTTGGGATATCTTGGCTCCGAGTAATGCGTTTATTTTTACCCAGCTCAGTGGTACTCTTTATAACTTTCTCAGAAGCATGAAAGACTGCGTAGCTCTATCAGGATTTGAACCTGTAACTATGAGAACAAAGATTTTTGCAGACACACAGTTATGGGCACACTTGCAAACTTAAACACACACCCACATCTGCACACACAAACGTGCAGATGCTCCCTTGAACACACACACACACGCACACACACACACACACACACACGCACACTCTAACGTGCACACACATGACTGAGCAGGATTCCTTGGTCTCACCGCCTTTGATACGACTCGCACAAGTCTCCCTTTCTGACCCCAGTCTCCACGGCATCATGCATGCTCAGCAGCCTGAATCATGGATGAAAGGTATTGTGGTGCGGGTGAAAACAAAATACTTGGCTCGATCACGCCCAAAAGTCTTGTGCATGACCCCGACCACTGCTGTCTGTAATGTATTTTGTTGGGTCACTGTGGCAGGGACGAGGCAGTGCACAGTATATATTACAAATCACCTGAGCATCCTGTCCTGGGCCTTGCCACAGCGTAGTTCTTTATAGCCAAGGGAACACTCATTCTGAGTCAAGACGGCCATGTAGCAGGTTACCCGACTGACTAAACATTCGAGGAGTATTCCACTCCACCTCCCCGCCCCCCTGAAAATACGTCCCTGCTTACAGCACATTATCCGCACCCACTTCCATTTTTCAACAGGGATAATTCCGTGAGGCATTAATATACCCTCATGCAAAACTGAGACCACAATATTGGCCTGAATTTGAATGAAAACATTTGCATCTTCTACGTACAGTTTCCACGCCTGACACTTCAAACGAGCTGTTAAATGGCTATTTTCATACAATTCAATCATACCCCAATGATAACAGTATAACTCACGTCAAAAATAATAATCTGTTCTCGATCACTGCATTAGTCAAATTTAGCAAACCTGAAAAAGTGGCAACCTCTAAAAGAAACCATATAAACTTCAAGAATGCTTTTCCAGTCCTAGAAATCTGCTTCTGAGGCGATATTATACGCTGTACAAAACCACCGGCTCCTTGGAGTAAAATAAATGGCAAAGCAACTGATGAAAGCAGCCCCGTAGTGAACCATGCACTCGCCTTTGCAGAATCCAGATGCTCAACATTCTTGACATCAGAATGGAAAAAATTACTGTTAGTCTAGAGAAATTTAATATCGCCATTCTTGTCATAGCCTTCATAGCTTCATTATTAGGACAGGTCTGTGGAAGCTATAAACCACTGCTAAATGATAAAAAGTATGGCTTCTGCGTTCCATCGCTCTTACATATTTAAAACACCAACCATGACAGAAATGACACAGAAAACAACCTTTTTTCAAGACCAAGTCTGTGCATTTGTTCGCTTGTTGCGGTAGCTCTTTTCCTTCGCTGGCATGTTACTCTTTACAGCCAAACTGGAGAGAAAACCATTAGCTGCAAACACTAGTGTAGTGTCTTCGCGTCAGTACAAAGGACACGGACACTATGTGTTATGTGGGACAGCCTTTATTCACCTCCTGCTCCTATCTCCTTCTCTCTACTCTGACCCTAACTCGATCGCCCCTCCTCTTCCGCCACCCGGCTCTCCTCCCACTTCCTATCCTCATGTGCCGGTCCTAGAGCCCAGCACATATCCCAACATTACATCTTCCCCCTTCTTGACCAATTGTAATTATTTTAAATGTGTCCGTGCATGCCAGACTAAACAATAATATAAACCAACATAGTTACATTTCTTCAATCAGGCGAACTGGTCTTCGATGAGTTCTTTGCGGCCGGAGATGAGCCTCTTGCACCGCCCGTTCCCTTTCGTCCGGAGGACGTGGAGGGTCGCTGATTGCTTATCGACTCAGGTGCATCTCCAATTGCCATACTGTGAGGGGCAGTCAATGCTTCTCGGACAGTGGGTGTGCATTTCTGAAAATGCGTCACGTTCCTTGTGATCCTCTTGTGCTCCGACGCAGCTGTAATCATGGTCCCTTTTTGTTTTGTCACCCTCAGTGGGCATGCATGATATCGACAGTCTGCTTTTCTCTGTTGTTCTTGTCGCACCAATACCCAGTCTCCCTCATGAATGGACGGCTGTGCCACTTTTCTCCGTCGGTCTGCATATTCCTTCATCTTCTCCTTTTTAGTTTGTCTGTGGCTGCTATTTCTTCATGCTCAGAGTCTTGAGACAAACTGCTAGCTGCATCTTCCCACGTTGGTATTCTGGTGCGCACTGTGCGACCCAACATTAATGTTGCGGGACATTTGCCTGTGGTAGTATGCGGTGTGCTTCGATAGGCGCGTAATACTTCATTGAGAGCCCTTGCACATCACTCTTTGAAAGTTCTGCCTGCTGGATGGTCTTCTTGAGAGTGGCCATGAATCTTTCCACCATTCCATTGGCCTGGGGCCACAGAGGGTGATCTTTCGGTGTCTGAAATTTAGGTGCTTGGCAAATTCGGCGAAGTCTTGCCCATTGAATGGAGGGCCATTATCTGTTTTTACTACCTTTGGTATGCCCCATGCTGCGAAGACCTCATCAAATACCGGTATGGTGGTGGCGGCTTTGGTTGACGTTACGAGGTGCGCGATTGGGAAACGTGAATATTCGTCCATCATGACCAGGATATATTTGCCAGATTGTAGCGGTCCAAAGAAGTCCACGGCGACCTGATGCCACACGCCATCCGGCAGTTCAGACATTTGCAGCGGCGCGGGTGGATCCTCTCGACTTACTAGCTGACACTGTGGGCAGTCTTTCAGTGTAAGTTCCACCATCTGATCTAGCATGGGGAACCAGACCCGTTCCCTCAGCGCTCTCTTCGTGGCTACAATACCTCTATGCCCTTCATGCGCCAAGTTGATGACTCCTTGGCGCAACTGTTTCGGAATGATGATCCGTTTGTCCCTTAGTACAAGACCATCTGAGGTGATGGACAGTTCATCCTGCACATGTCTGAAAGAGGACAGTTCCTGACTGTCAATCAGTTCACTCTGTCCGGATTCCTCCAGATGCCTCCACCTGTTCGTCTGAATGCAATGTTTTACATTTTGTAGCGTGGCATCTTCATTAGTGGCATCAAGGATGGCATCCAGGGGAACTGCGGGTGGTTTGGCTTGAGCCACTACAAAATGGATGTACTCCTCCGCTAATGATGGGTTGGATTTGGATGTTGCCTTGGGATGTCGGGACATATAGTCCGCTGGATTTGCAGCTTTTCCCGGCTTATGGATGATGGTATAAGTATACTCTTGAAGGCGGATGCCCCAGCGCTCTATTCGGGGTGGCATCTTGGCTCGGGGGTTGCCGAAAATGGTTATCAGGGCCTGGTGATCCGTGATAAGTGTAAAGTGTTTTCCGTAAATGAAGATGTGGAAATGTTCGCAGGCCCAGACTACCGCCAGGCTTTCCTTTTCAGGCTGGGAGTACGCTCTCTCTGTGTCCGTGAGACTCCGACTGGCATATGCTACAATATACCGTTGATCACTCTCTTTGTCATATTGAGCCAATATTGCTCCCAGGCCTACAGGACTTGCATCCACAGTGATTTCAGTTTTTCTTCTAGGATTGAAATATGCCAGATTTTTGGCGGATTCAACCGCAGCCTTGATTTCATGAAGTGCTTGATCACACTTCGTAGTCCATTGAAATGGGTGTCCTTGTTTGGTCAGCTTTCTCAGGGGATAACTGATAGTGGCATAGTCCTTGATATAGCGTGCACAGTAACTTGCCATGCCTAAGAAGGACCGTACATCTCCTGCGTCTCGCGGCCTGGGGGTGTCATTTAGGGCGGCAATCTTTTCTGGATCAGGTTTCATGCCAGAGCCTGAGAAGATGTGTCCAAAGAATTTTAGTGTGGATTTGTGGAATTCGCATTTATCTTTATTTAGAGTGAGATTGGCATCCACTAGAGCATGACAGACTCGGTCCAGCGCTGTGTCATGTTCTTGCATTGTTGCTCCATAGACCAGGATGTCGTCACTGTAATTCAAAGTGTTGGGAACGTGATGAATGACCTTTCTGATGGCCTCTTGAAAAATCTCAGCGGCAGAAGAAACCCCAAAGCTGAGTCTTTTGTATCTAAACAGCCCTTGATGAGTCGAGAATGTGGTGATATATCTCGATTGTTCGTGAAGTTCCAGCTGGTGATAGCCCTTGTTGAGGTCTAGTTTGGAGAATATTTGCGCCCCGTTGAGTGACGCAATCATGTCGCTAATATGAGGCCCCGGGTGTCTTTCTCTTTCGATGGCGGTGTTGGGAGCCCTCATATCTACACAGAGGCGCACGTTGCCAGGTGAGCCCTTTTTAGGCACAACGACTACTGGAGAGACCCATGGAGTGGGTCCTGACGTTCTCTCAATAATGTCGGCCTGGAGAAGATCCTGCAATTCCTCTTCTACAGCCTGTTGCAGGTGAAATGGAATTTTCCTGTGATGTTGCGCTATGGGTGTCACACGTTCATTTATGTGTAGTCGAACTTGGCAATGAGCCATCTTTCCAAGTCCGGTGAATAATTTAGGAAACTTGTGCACTATATCCGGTTCATCATCCACTTTGTACAAAATGTCTACTAGTCGAAGGCGTTCCGCCGTGGGCAGACTGAGAAGACAATCTGCTTCAGGACCATCAATGACGTGAATGCGGGCCGGAATAGTTCTGTCCTTGTACGTGAGATTAGTCGGGAATTGTCCTAAGCAAGGAAGAGGTTCCTTTGACATCCAAGTGTACACCCGCACGGCTGCTTTATGCAAGTGTGGTGGTGGACTCATTTTCTTGTATTCTGCAACTGAAATGTAGTTGAGAGATGCTCCACTATCCAGAACAAATTTCGCCAGGTGTGTGTCCATTTTCAGATGTAGTCGCGGGTATTTCTTCAACCGGTCCGGATCCGCAACCATGCAGACGTACTCATCACTGTCTTGCGATATTGGTGACAACGACCTCGACTCCCGAGATTGTGATCGACGAGATCGATATGTCCCCTGAGACTGACGGCTGGACTGTGACGAGCCAGTGGAGGAATCTCTGTGGTCCCACACGGCTTTGGCATGATGGCGAGTGTTAGACTGTCTGGATTGTCTGTACTTGTCTCTGTGGGTGTCTTTGCGAGGAGCTCCACAGACGTTCTCAAAGTGGTTATCCCGGCCACACTTCCTGCACCTTTGTCCTAATGCAGGGCAAGTCTCCTTGTGGGGAAAGTCATATCCACAGCGATAGCATTTAAGTTGACGCTCCTGCCGTTGGTCAGTCCTACTGGTACTGCGACGTCGACGACTCGTATGCTGGGGCTGAACTTTGGATCTGGATGATCGTTGCTTTGCAGGGGAAGACCTGTTGGTGTTGCTGGAGTGGAGCCGAAATGCTTGTTCACATTTTCCACCTCTTCCTGCTTCCATTCTCTTGGCCTGTTCTTCTGCCTGGTCGTGTACTCGTGTCATTTCTTCGATTTCATCCAGAGAGTAACTTTTCTTTAGAAGACGTCTGCGCTAACGACTCAGACTGGCATCCTTCTATGATCCGCAGGCGAAGGGCGTCTTCTGTCGAGAACGAGTCAAATTCGCAGTAGCGGGCCAAGCGTCGAAGCCGCGTAAGGAAGGTACTCATGGGCTCGCCTTTTTCTTGAGAAGTCAGATTGAAGGTATATCTTTCGTAATCAACATTCCGTTTGTGAAGAAATTTCCTGTTTAGTGCCTCACGCACATTGGCATAGGACGAGACTGCGTCAGTCGGAAGCTCCTTTATGATCTGACCAACATCTTTTCCGATTAAATTGCGTAGTGCAATCAGTTGCTGTTCTTCCTCGGTCACCTTAGACCCTTTCATGAAGTCTTCAAAATCTTCTAGCCATTCCTGCCAGCGAAGGCCCATACCTCCCCCTGATATGAGGACCAAAGGTTCCGGCGGGCGTAGAAAAGGGACTCCGAGCAGGCCAAATCCGTGTCCACCCATGTGCGCTGTGGGCGTAGGCACCTCCTGCCTGGTGCTGGCGCCGGCAGAGGCATGACGCTGCCTTGATGTTGGCGATCCAGGCATTGCGGCTGACTGCGATGGGGTAAACGCTGCGCGATGAACAGTCGAGCCACAGGACCCTCACAGCGCCTGCCACTCGGTAAGAGAATTGTCAGCGTGAGCGCCACTCCTCAGTAATGCTATACTGGCATATATGGCCGTCTCACAAGTCCATGCATAGGGCCTTGTACCGCAAGATAAGGCACCTGATAGCTCCTCCGACAGTCATGTATCTAAGCTCGTTGGAAAGAAGAAAAAAAAATTTTTTTTTTTTTTTTTTTTTGTATCTGCCTGACCTCAAGATGGCCGCCGGGCACTCCTCGCAGGGGATTGGTTGAGGCGCCTGACCTCAAGATGGCCGCCGGTGAAATCTCGCTCCTCGCGAGATTTCGAGCTTGAATCTAGCAGAGAGAGGCAACACGGTAGGAGAGAGCCTCCAGCACCCGACGACTCCAGTTACCGGGCACACCAGCGGACCCTGCACTCCTCCCTCTATGGATCCACAGCCAGGTACCTGCAGTCCAGAACGCACGATCAGGGTGAGCTCCCGGGCACTGCAGCGCCGACTCTCCTCCAGGATACACGCCACTGGGGTGGGCTCCCAGTGCGCGGCGGCGGACTTCTGAGCTCCGAGGCAGCGGAGCGAAGAACCACACCAGCGGGGCACAACGCGACCGGGGTGGGCACCCGGTCCGCTACTCAGCACAGCTCCGAGGCAGCGGAGCGCACGCTAGGAGACAGGTAGGCGGGCAGGCGATTCCGACCACCCTCGTCGCCAGTTGTAGTGTCTTCGCGTCAGTACAAAGGACACGGACACTATGTGTTATGTGGGACAGCCTTTATTCACCTCCTGCTCCTATCTCCTTCTCTCTACTCTGACCCTAACTCGATCGCCCCTCCTCTTCCGCCACCCGGCTCTCCTCCCACTTCCTATCCTCATGTGCCGGTCCTAGAGCCCAGCACATATCCCAACATTACAACTAGGCCCCGATGTGAAGTTTTTGTTATGCTGTCGTAATCTGGCATTACGCTTGTTATGCAAAATTCCTGAAATAATGCCATTATGCCACATCACATCTGAGCGGATAGGAACAGTGTAAAAGTCCATTATGCGAGCAGCTGCCATTGTGTTCTTCTGAAATTTGTGCTATTTTTTTGGCATGAATGTGTCTTCACATATTGACTGGACAAAAGAATGCATTTTACGCTAAAATATACAGTCAAATGCCGGTTTTGTATTTCACATAATTATGCGTAATTTTCTGAAATTTTAAGTAATTATGCAAAAGCAAATTATGCATACCCCTACTATACACAATTGTGCTTTGTCTAATTCACTTAACATTGGGACATAGCAACTGGGTCCCTTACACCTTCCATCCGTGGTAAAATTATGGGAAACACAAAAGGTGACGGGAGGAATGCTTGCAATTTTCCTAACCACTTGCAATCGCGGGGGTAGAATCCCAACCCATTGTCCTTTTGCTCACCATGCCACCTCAGTTTGGACCCAGCCATATGCAAGTCATTCTTGAGCCTGCACCGCATTGGAACAGTCGAGCCCGAACTGCCAAGCCAGGTCCTCCCTGAACTGGGACACAAGCAATCCATGACTAGTTTTGCCCTACTTATGGGCTCATCAGCCGGGTACAGCTTGGTTCCAGTGACACAGAGTAAAATTATGCTACGCTTCTATCACAAAGATCCGACATTGTTCTTTAAACTTGCTTCAAAAGGATGGTTCGTAAAGTTGCATTATGGCCTGCAGATTGGGGTTATACCAGTCAATGAAGGCCCTCTTTTGGAGTATTAGGCCTATAGCGGGTTAGAGGGCTATTAACCACTAGCACTCCTCCAAGTCCAAAGTCTATAATGCTACTGAAACATTCTACCAAGTGTGGATAGAATGTTCTAAATCAAACAGTGAGAAACAAAGAAACAATGAAATGTTGCAGCAGAAGAAATATTCCAGCCACTACAGATTAAAAAGCTGTACACTACCAAAATGCTGCATTTTGAGTGGCTCCCCTACAGTTAATACCCAAGACATTCAAAGCTAGAAATTGAGACTATAATCATTACAGCCACAAACCACATATCAGTACACCTGTTTTCCATAAGGGCAGACTGTGAGGAGCATTCCAAAACGCAATACAGTGTTAAGCTAGCTCCCAGAGTGTGCCAGCACCAGGAGACGTGTTACTGGAAAACACAGCTTTAGAAGACTTCCCTTTCGTGTACAGGAAAACAGTACTCGTCTCTCTACCATATGTTATGGAATAAAACGTCCCTCAAAACATTCATTATTCTTTTTGTGGGTTTGTCTTATACACTTAAATTGTTCCCATTTTGTTAAAAAAAAATTTTTTACAAAATGGGAAACATGAACTGGGGAATATGGGTCATGACCTGAAAGGTGATTACCAGACTACAAACAAACCGGGAGAGCATTGACGCAACTCATGCGTGTGGTAGACTATTGCTGACCAGTACATTTTCCAGCTCGACCTGATTGGAGCCATTGGTCAAGGAATAAGATCTAGGCCAGAGAGTAGTCACTGTATTGTATATGTTACCATGGACGGCTAAGAACCAAAGTGCTACCATCCCACGCGTGTGTAATCCGACAGACTCCAACAGCACCATGACCTACCGCCGACGCTCTCGTCATGATCAATGTCATTCCCTTAAATTGTTATAAGCACTGCAGTGTAAACTACTCACATTTATTACTCCTCCATGGACAACATTTCTTGTTCAGAAGTTCGACAATTAAATAACTGCTTTTGTATATAGCACTTGCTAGCATGTTCTGCAACCCTGTAAATAGACTGACCCCACTTGATGGTGACAAATTTATTGAACTTATAAGGATACAACTTGTAGTTGGCCTTGCTGAGATTTGAATCAATACCCTATATAGGGCTCGCCAGCTAGTATTTAAACATAATGTACCAGCTTGCATATAAATGCAAATTGGTCATCCATAGTAAACTCTGTAACCCCTTTCCAAGAATGCTTCATTTTGTTAAATATTTTCTTTTCTGAACATTACAACAAAAGCAATCTTATCATACTTCCATCACATCAGCAGCACAGATAGACTTAGTTACACAGAAGGGGAAGTCGTCCAGGCACTAGTATAATTGTTTAATTCAGCATATACAACAACAGTTGTATAGTTTAAACATCTTGTATCTTTATCCTCATAATAACATTTCGCAGTCTACGTTCACAGTGGGAGGGTGTCAAGTGGGCACAAATCAGGCCTCGTCGTTTTCTTCCACAAATTCACACATTCACTTTTTGGTAGACTGTTCCCGTAGTGCTCAGGGGTGCGATGCAGATTGTAACCATATGTGTGGCTGAACATGGCTCTACGCTACAAAAGGAATGCTGCAGTTGTACCTGTATTTGTGAGGAAGGCACCCACCAGTTTCTTCCACGCTGGCGTGTGCTGGGCAGTGTTCTGGCTGCTGCATGGTGTCAGCTCTTGATTTCTTTGGTGTTGTCAGTTTCCCAGGGGAGCATTCGCCATGCTGCCTCTTTCAGGGGTTGGCAGGGTGAGGATCATGGACGAAGAATGATTCAATTCTTGGAGTATCTGTCTCGGAATGCTCCCGTCTGCTCCATGCCAGAATTTTCAAACGTCTTTCAATTCAGTTGCATAATGGCTGCTGACCGGACTCCTAACAGTGAAGTCCAATCCAAGATGGTTGTCACAGTTCCTGTTTCTTCAGACAGCATTGAAAGGCTATCAGAGCTTCAGTTCCCTGCATCTCAAGTCAAAATCCTATTTTTTTTTTACCAGGTTCATCATCCTTTTCAGCAACTTTTGTCTCTTTTTTCATGTTTAATAGTACTATAGGGTACCTTTTAGTCTTGTCTGTAAATTCTCAGTACTGTTTTGTGTCCGTCTTTCATAAGCCTTTTTTCCATCATCTTGACATCATGTTTATCCTTCTGGGTCTCAGACATTCTAGGTAGGATGTCACCTCCTGCTTCCTATGCCTGAAGGTATTTTCTGCCTTAGGGCTTTTTCCTCCTATACAAGCAAACCAAAATGTTTGATTTCTTCCAGTTCTGGAGACATCTTTCTGCAGACACCTGCTCTCAACACACCTAAATAATTCTGTTGCGGAAAGAGGCTACTGAAGGGCGCCTTCCATACCTCGTAAAGGCCACATCGAAGATAAAGGAACGTATGAGGTGTCTGCCCATTAATAATCCTCTACTACTGCCCATTCAAACATACTACTGCTACACATGCATAACTCAGCAGCTTTGTGTTGCAACCAGTGTACTGCTATTCTTTGGAGGACCAGTAAAAGACCTAATACCACAAACATCTGTGGTAGATCTTTTCCTTATGGGCAATGGATATAGACCTCAAATTCATTGTTTTGGCACATCGTTGATAATAGGTCCCAACACATCTCTTGTGACAACTACCTCATTTCTCCAATATGCATCTATTGCAAGGCATGACCACACTATGTGGAGGAAACTTGTGCCATCTTGGCCACTACTAGGCATGCATCCGTTTGGATCAGGTATCTTTTGAGTAGCACCAAGTTAATCAGGTAATATGCAAGAATGCTTCATAAAGGATATCTCCATCACACTAGAACATGCTCATGCCCTCCATATTTTAAATAAAAACGAACCACCTTCTCACTTTATGAAGCAGATGTCTTGTGCCTCCAACCCTTTTGCTTCATGCTCCTAAACTGAATGTTTGAAAGGTCGAAGGAGGGGGCTACCACCAAATAAACAATGGGAACTATGTACCAAATTAACCCAAACCAATATAGTAGTCAGCAATGTCGGAGTCAAAAATAGCAGAGCTGGCTAAAATACTCCCTTCAAATGCGAGCAGACAGCAGGATGAGAAGTAGCACCATGTTGAGCATTTCATCACTGGCGTTTAACTCCCCTAGCAATGGCATCCCATTGTTTCTACTCTGTGTTCTGTACCTTGTTCCTGTTATGCCTTGTTTTCTTTCTTTGCTTTTAACCCATATTGTTTTCTTCTTGCTGAATTGCATTGTTTCTTGCCAGAGGGTTTTTATCATCTTGTGCTTTTACCTTCTCTTTATTGGTGCCTTGTTTTATTCTTCACGCTTGCCCTTTGTGAAGATTCCTTTGATTTTACTATGTTTTTGTCAACTTTCAACTGCTTCACTTGGCAAACTTTCAGTTTCCAACAGAACAAGGGGAAGGGCTGATTTAAAGCCACCACTTCACGTCAGGAGCCGTATCACCATCCGGTTATCTGCACTGCGCCAACGCAGACTGGATCTGTGCGTTCCTTTCGCCTGTCTTCCCATTAACTCTAAACATCTCTACGTTATTGAATGACTGCACACAGCAAAGCGTGACAGTAACTGCCTCTTTGTGTCTCTTGAGCTCTGCTGTCAGCAGCAGATGCACTAACTTGTAGAATTGTTGAGTTAATATATGTGCTGTAGACGGAAAAAAGAAAGGATTACCCCCTTCTGCGTCTGCGTAGTGGAAAGAAAGAATCTGATATAGCATCAAGGAGTCAAAACTGGCAACTCTAAAAAACTAAAGTCAATAAAGACCTGTAGATATCCATTGGAGAAATGACCTAAGATTCATCATTATCCCTTGCATCTTTTATCATCTGTCCTAGCTTTCCAAGCCAACAGTGTTCCTGCGTTTTCACCATACTCAAAATGGGTCAGCTTACTCGTCTCCCATCTTGCCTTGACTCGCGCCTCTAGGATTATCGATAGATGATCTCCGTTTACTGACATTTTCCTCTCCAGTCCCTTTTTTAGGTCTCGCCTAGCGTCGCAGCGCATGCGCTGCTCGCTCTGCGAGATCTATTGTCGGTTTTGTTTCGGAAGTGGGGTGGAAGCTCCGCCTCCGCTTTTCATTTGCGCGCGTCATTCTTTATGTAAAACGTTCGCATTTCATTTGGAGAGAGGCTTTTTGGTCCCCTCCCTGTCTCCTTTCCGGCTCGCCCACCCGGACTGGATATTTGGCTCGCGCACGGCTGCCAGTAGCTAGTCATCAACATGTCTGTATGCACACCATGACGTCAGACTCCCTGGAAGACGCACAAGCTCGCTGAGTGTACAATGGAAGTATTTAAGAAGGTCGAGGAGACAAACTACGCTCAACTTTTTCAAAGCCTTATTTTTTGAAAGCTAAAAGTAGGTAGAAGACGAAATCCTGAAAGGCTCTTAATGGACTGTGGGGAATTCCTGTGAAATACGTGTAAAATGCCAGGCTCGCTGCATATCCAGTGATGCAGCTTGGCGCGAACGCAGGCGTTCCTATCAGACTGGGTCAGCAGGGTGAAGGAGAAGACACTACGGGGGGAGAAATCTGGATGCAGCGAGATGATTCAGAGACTACAGATGCCGTAAGTGCGATTTTAGAAACCAACGTCGAACTTTACCACAAAACCACCATCTCAACTGGCACAAAAGTGACACCCTGTTGTCACGCTCTTCAGAGAATCTTAGATTTTCGAAAGCTGGAGTGAGAGGAGCTGCACAGGCGGATTACCATACTTAATAATAAAAGTAAATGCTCTGTTCCAAGCTCCATCCAAAGATGGCAGCTGCGGTGCTTGCTTAGGTTTGGTGACTTACGGCGGTCAGAGCGCATCTGCTACTGGTGTACGGCGCACACTTTTATATTAAAAAAACACCAGTCTTGTTTCAATTTCTGCTGCTGCGCTCGTTTTTCCTAGGTCGAAGGTTTACCCTCCTCGCCGTTTGCCAGCCCCATGCCACTTCGGTGCTTCCCTCGTGTCCCTCCCTCCCCTGGGCTTTCACTTGCCACCTCTGTGGCTCGCTGTGGCCTCCACAGTGCTGAGGAGGCGGTGGCCCGGGCTGCACATCAAGTAAACTCCTTCCCTGTTTTCCGGCGCAGCCTCTGAGCGTGCAAAAAGAGGCCCGCACAGGAAGCAAGAACGGCAAACTCAGGTGAGGGTTCTTTGGCATAGGGATGTGGGAAAGGGGCTTTGGCACCTCGACACGCCTAGCCAGCTGATGCAGTACGTAGTTGGGGGTGCTTCTGCCAGATCCGCAGTCTCCATCGTGTCTCGCTCTTCTACACATTTTTCCTCTTCTCTACGTTCTCAAGTCCCTCTCCCTGCCTCCTATTTTCTCTCTGTTTCTCCCTCTCTCTCCAAAATGCATCTCTCTCCAAGGGATGTCTGTTCTCTTTCCTTCAGCCATTCCATTTTTTCTCAGCAAGGTGGTTTAGTGATTTAAGCTAAGGTTACTACCCCATGTGGGGTGCTGAAGCGCTAAATAGGTAGCACACTGCACCGGTTGGAACTCCTTATTCGGTACTGCCGAAAAAGAGCCAAGCAGTAACACCTCATAACTGCCCCCCTCAATTCTAAGTGACGCCACCCCTCCCTGCCCCCAGTTAACCCACTACAAAAAATTATCTACCTCCCTGCGAAACCCACAGGGGCTGGCCCCTGGATCCCACTCTTTAACTGGAAAACACGAATTACAGGACTCAAGCCACATTAACAGCCCTGGAAGTGCTGTTTTGCCCAGAAGGTGCGGGTCAGTTCAGTTCCGCACCGTAAAGAGTTTAACTGTTCATGCAATCCAAGCATGGGTGAGACAAAAGACAGAGTGTGTGCATTTATATATGCATGTGCATGCATGTCTAAGTGTGCACATATGCGTAGGTATTTAGGAATGCCTGTGTGTGTATGCTTGTATATATGTGCATGAGTGTGTCAGTGTGTAAATATATCTCCTCTTGGTAATGCTGTGTATGGATGTGCATATCTATGTGGGCGCGTGTGTCTGTTTATATGTGCTCGTACCTGCATGCGTAAGTGTGCATGACTATATGTATGTATGCTTATATGGTTGCGTCTATCTGTGTATGCAGCTGCAGGTGGCTGTTTCCAAATGTGTGCCTGTCTATGTGTGCATTTGTGTCTGTGTATGTGTGTTTCTTTGCATCTGTGCTTGCACGTTTATGTGCGTCTATCTGAATAACAATAGCGCTGTGCAAATATCATCATTCCACTACATACAAAAAACAAAAGTAAAAAACATTGCCATTTTTAACACCAAGAGCTCTAGCTTTCACAAATGCGAGACCTATTGCATTGCAAATGCTTGTCTTCTAATGTCAGCAGACGTGTTAAATATTGCTTTCCAACTGGCACAGTTCTTCTTCCAACCCCTCCACCTCTCTACTGTGTTCTCTGTTCTTCTGAGCTGAGATACTAATTAGTCTCCCTCTCATGGCAGTCTTATAGGCATCCCAAACTGCCGGTAGGGAGGCAGAACCAATATTTACAATCCAAAATTCGGTTGTCTCTGTTCTTAATGGTTCCACCACCTCAGAATCTAGTAGCAGTGCCCTATCCAATGGCAATCTCCTAGCTATATGCGGCCAAGCTCATTCCCACAATAGATCTTGCCTCAACACGATATCCCACTGGCAGTTTTCACTTTAGACACCACCAAGGGGTACATCAGGGTAAATTGGTCCTACTTGAACTCAGTTTTAAAACTCAATAACCTGGGGGCCAGGTTTTGAAGGGTGATCCAGAACATCTATTCTAAGTCCTCGGCCAAAATTCTTATAAATGGGCACACAACTTCGGAATTTAAAATTCTGAGAGGTACAAGGCAGGGGTACCCACTGTCGCCCCTGCTCTTCAATTTATATATCAAACTTTTGGCG
Source organism: Calotriton arnoldi (assembly GCA_963921515.1). Lineage (NCBI taxonomy): Eukaryota > Metazoa > Chordata > Amphibia > Caudata > Salamandridae > Calotriton > Calotriton arnoldi. Next base: position 2,384,975 of record CAWUFW010001636.1, read on the forward strand.
AGGAAGCTCAGGGAGGAAAAGAGGATACCCCCTTTCGAATTTGATGAGTGGGAGAAATAGATCTTATACGCAGATGAATTGATTATTTTTACCACAGACACTCAAGTTACATTACCAGCAGTAGAAAAATAGTTCTGGACTTCAGCAAAATATCGGGATTATGTAGTACATTCCTCTATAAAAGTGATTATGGCTTGGAATATGACGAAGGCCCCCATCCAGTTTAAACAGAGATGAAGTAATTGGGCATACAAATCACACAAGAATTGGGTAAGATCCCAGAGTTGAATTTTTAAAACACAATGAAAAAGTCCATGGCCTGCTAGTCAGCTGGTCCCACCTACCACTAACAATCTACAGAAGGGCGAATTTGATTAAGATGATTATCTTACCAAAGTTAACTTTTTTGTTTCACTCAACCCCCTTACACTTTAGTAAAGATTGGTTAGGGAAGCTCAAGGGCACGATGAGCACCTTCATTTGGGCATCAAAGGGCCCTTGCATCTCTTAGAAGAAGCTCCGAAGGAGGCGTGAGAAGGGAAGGGTAACTCTGCCAGACTTCCAGTTGTACGCTTGGGCTTTTCAGCTAAAGAACTGCAAGTCTCTACTTAAGGAAACAGCTGCAAGGGGGACTCCTTTAAAGGCCATTTTGAAGGATCTTAGGGGGTGGTGAATCCCACTAATTATATAAGTTTTGGGATCTACAATTTTACAAGAAAGTGAGGTTGAATGTCTTACAAGCTATGGCTCTCCTTTGGGAAGAGATATGAAAAGCAATAAAATTACCATACACCAGCAGATATGCACCAATTTGGAAGTCCCCTGGTACACCAGAATGCCTGTCTGATAGGCTAGCAGTACCAAACAGAGAAGCGGGGATTCATCTATAGGGCCAGCTATTTTCAGATGGAGAATTCATGTCAAAGGAGGACTTAATACAGGCAACCCCAAGAAATATTACAGGCTTCAAACTCTGACAGCTAAAGAGCTAGAAATGGGATCGAAGAGGTGAAGAAGGGAGGTTGAATGACTGAGGAATTACTGCAATCTGGGGAAAAAATGCCCTGCTGGTATTACGTAATGTTGGATACTATGGACGGGGACTTTGTACTGTCAGAGGATCTGTGGGGGAGAAGCTTGCCGTCGCCGCAGTGTTATGACTTATGGCAAGTATCTATGCGACTTCTTTATTCTACAGTAAAATTTGCAAACCTGAGAAGGAACCATCTCTTTTCCCTTCACAGAGCCTTTTGGCCTCCAAATAAGAAGAACACCCCCAGGATGCTGTAAGAAGTGCTGTCTCGAAAGAGCTGATGATATTCATCTTTGTGGAGTGCCCAGAGATTCATAATTTCTGGGAGGATGTATGTGATACAAATTAAGGTAAGCCTTGGATTGGGTATACTTGGTAAAGGAGAACAGCCTGTAACTTTAAATAGTGGAGACTCTTCATTGCTGTTCTTCTTGTTACTGTTGACGAGGAGGGAGATCCGCAGGAAGTGGGTTTCAAAAGACGCCCCTAGGGTGGAGTGGTTGGCTTCCATGATGTATACTTTAAAATTGGACACTGCACCCAGGTCGACAAGGTCTTCACAAATCTGGGAGCCTCTAGTAACGTGGCTGGAGGGAACGCAGTAAAATCTATGGTCCTATGATAACACCCGATTTTGGAACTTGGGATCAGGTTCGGACAAGGTCGCTCAGGTCTTCCCTGGTTTGAGAACCTAGGTACCCATTTGGAAAAAATGGCACTGACTTGGGGCCGAAGGCTTTTCTTGAGACCGGAAGTAAAATAGATGAATGAGTACTATAAAAATAAATGTTTCACTCATAACTTGGTGTCTATGTCGACAGCTGAAATAAAAATTCGCACAGAAAACTCTGGTTATTAAACAAGTTAATAAAGGGTGCAACTTGACAATTTTTTGTTTAACCTGTATTTGGCAGATCTGGATGTATAATTACAAGATGTTAATAACCATTGATCTCATATTGGAATCTGCCCATTACCAGTAGCAATGATAATGTTATCTTGTCCCATGCCCAAGTAAGATGGCATCAAAGCCTACATTTGTTACATTTTATTTTTGCAGTTAGTGACATAATTAAAAATACAAGTGAAACAAAATGCATGAAATTCTCATCCCAAAAAAGAATAGTCACCTATAATTTAAATACCTGTAAACCTGAAAATGTCTGCACATAGAGTTATCTGGGCATTTTGTTTAACCATGGACTTTATTGGTGAACCCACCTACAGGCTGTAAAATTCAGAGCAAACATGGTCAGTAGAGGCCCAATGTGGTTTATCGGAGTCTTTGACTGTTGTGACTGCAGATATTTAAGATGGCTTTTCCCTAAAATTGTTCCAGAGTTGGTTTATGAGGCATCAGTGATTTGGAATTTGCAGAATAGAATAAGATCAATGGCTCTATTTCGAAGGGGGGCATTTACAAGCCCTAACACTAGAGATGGGATTTGGGTCTGGAAATGAAATAGCATGGCAAATCATTACCTTAACTAGAAGGAAATAAATGCCTCATTATTGGCTCACCACTGGGTTGTATTCCTATGCACGAAATCAAAAAGATGGATAGATAGATGTATATGCTAAAAGTGGAAGTCTGAGCCTATAATACATGAGCTACAAAGATATAGCATGAATACTTGAAACAGGATGTAAGCAAAGGATAAAACGATACTGCTCCTAGAAATTATTGGTAATTGGAAAGGGATTCAGATAAATACCACCTATTATCTAAGTGGTGATCAATTTGAGTCAATCCACCATTTGTTTTTTTCAATGTGCCAGTTTTAATGAGTTGAGCTTTGATGACTGGGCTTAGACTATTATAGATAGCTAAGATGACTGGGTTTAGACTATTCAGAGATGCAAAATGTATTCTATGATTAATCTGACATTTTATAAACATGGCTGAATTGATTTTATTTTTGGTCAAGATGATTCGGATGTTTAATATCCGTACTGTAATCTTCATGTAAATGTGTTACTTTAGTCATTTCATTAATTAATTTGTATGGTTCTTATGAGGTTACGATCTCCCTCCTCTACCGTTATCTGACCTTATCCCAGTAGAACTATTATTGATTTGTATTGATCAATTCTCAGACGAGACATGTACCTGAATCAGTACAGAATCCACAACAGCATGTCCACTATAGTCTTGGGGTCTTTTATACACAACATGTATTTCACCTATAAAAATACCACAATCACTCTTTCTGCCAAGTGCACAAGGAGCTGCTATGCCAAAGGTCCACTACTATTGTGTACAAAAATAAAGAGTAATTTTGATGTGTCCCCCACTCTAGTTGCCAGGTCTTAGAGAGTTGAGTAGGTGTTTGCACATGCCATGGAGTGGACATAAAGATTTATAATCAATGTTCCCTCTAATTCAATTTCCCCATGTGCAGCAAGAAACCCTCAATGTGCATGCTTCACTTGGTCATGTGCAAAGATGAGTCGCAGCTGATGTCACTATGCCTGAATACGGTCTCCTTCTAGGCAGACTAGCTGTTGGTTGAGCGAAATATAGGAGGGTCCTACTAGGACATTATTTATGGAAAAAGATCAAATTGTTAGGTCTATTTAGCAATATTTGTCATAACAGAATATCTAGTACTCAAATAGGTTTACACAACATACAAAAACACACTTATTTCTAAACTACAAGTCTCTTTGGTTTTTTTAAATGTTTGTAAGATGGCCATCCAATAAATGAAAAAAAAGATTTCACACAGCTCTAGCTCTATTTCCAGCAAGATCCGTTTCTCACTATGGTATGCCAAGTCTGAGAAAAAATGCAATAAATACAGAAAATAAAAACAACATCGCAAAAATAACAATGCTCATCTATAAAGCCCACCCTGAAATTAAACACGGAGATTCACTTGTTCTACAGGCTCACAAATGTGATCGATAAAACATGTATGAACTTCATGAAGAGCTTAAAGAGTAATTTATCAAACGTTTTACCTTACCCTTAATGGTTGACACCACTGCAAGGTTGTATTAATGGCAATACAATGCTAAGAATTTCCCAGATTACTTATCAGTAATCTTAATTACTCTTAGTCTTGACATCCTTATACAAATCATTACATATGAGGTAATCCACCTTAATGACGGGGGAAAAAAACATGAAATGTTGCTGGTCAAGTCCCATCCATTCCTTCCCTGGGCAACATAAAGGACAAGGCTTACTTAGCATCTTCCGGTCTTACTCAAGCACAAAAGGGAAGACCAGAAGAATGGGAGGGATGGGCGGCTTTTAATGACTGGCACAAAGACACAATGACTAGGAGTAATGAAGATTGCTAGTAAGTAATAAAGGACATTACCTCTAGGTCCTAAGCCCTCGTTATTATGTATGAGGAATACCAAAATATTCAACTCAGGTTGCATTTAAAAACTTAATTTCACACTGAGATCATGCTACCCCCCCTTGATTTAATACATTTTTATTTGATAAATTAAGCAGAATTGAGCTCAAAACCCAAATCCAAAGTTTTTTTTTCTCATCATCAATTCTTAATTTCACACTGAGATCATGCTACCACCCCTTGATTTAATACATTTTTATTTGATAAATTAAGCAGAATTTAGCTCAAAACCCAAAACCAAAGTTTTTTTCTCATCATCAATTCTCTGCATCTGTACCACGGGATAAATTTATCTTAAGATGTCCATTTAGCTGGTCTACAAATATCTGCCAAGGGAACATCATTAACTTTAACCAACGACCCAATAAGCCCTCTTATTTCTACCCTAAAAGGCTTCAGGAAGGGGGCAATTCACCAATGAGTAGGTCAAGGCAATTGTAGACCAGATCCATCAACGTATGGTCATTGGTGATGCCTTTTTCCTTTGACCAGCAGTTCCAAAACACTATTTGGGTGCTAAAAAGAAGAAGACTGAATTATGAGCCTTGCCCTCATTTAGCAACCTCTAATTCCTGCTGGCAGGGCAAAAAGGTTTATCTTGGTAGAAAAATGTGGACTGCTTGCATTAATTTGTCAAGGTAACTTTTTCTCCCTATACCACTGGCCACAAACATGTCTGCCAAAAGAGGAATTACAGCTGCATTAAAGGCTTTGACCCCCTGCTCGTTTTAGACACCTTCCTTAGAAGTGCTCACATTACTCTTAACTAGCACATCTAAAGGGTAAAAATGATTTTCTAAAGCAGCCTTTCAGCAGGGTTATATCGGTGCTGCAACACCTTCAGATGATTTACGTTGCTAACAATGGTGACCGCTCAAAGGCCTTTTTGCACAGATCATGACTGCAATTTGCAGAGCTGAGTAAAGGGCCATCCCCGCTGTGCCCATCAAAGATTCCAATTCCCTCCCTGGATTCAACGATGTGGCTGAAGCCCCGCCTGCCCATCTCTCGCACCGTTCGCGGGTCAGATGTGAAAGTGATGTAGGGAATAACTGATCCTTCCTCTTTTTAGGCAGCACACTGGTGACAAAGGAACGTACAGTGCATGCATTTTTCTCTTTACACAGGTTTTATTATATTTTAGGTGTGTGCGCACTCCTTTCAATAAAATGCACGAAAGTGAAAGTAGAGCTGCGCGGTTGCTTAGGCACGCACCTTATAGGTTATCATACACCCTATATACTTCAGGTAAACAGTCAGGCATTCCAGAACACTAAAGTATTTCAAATATTTTGTCAAATGCTTTTTCTACATCCAAAAAGTCCAGTTTCTCGATTCCTCAACCTAATGCAATGACACGGGCTAGCGGTCTGATGTTCTGTGCCAAACTATGGTGCAGCATGAATCCAGGCTGATAATTGTGTACCAGATCTATTATCACAACCATTAGCCCGTTAAGAAGGATTTCATCCACTATTCTTGCACACTTATTTGCAAATGACAGAGGGCACAGTATGGTTTATAATACATTGGGGCTTGCTTGGTTCTGGCACACCTCGCATAAGCATGTAGTGAACTAAACCGTTCTGCCTCCAGGACCATTCCATAACTTTGTCAACAAGACTAAAACTGTGTGTTTTCTGTAAAACCAAGCTGGCAGCAAGACCCTATGAGCGGTGGTTTCACTTTTCAGTCCCTCATTTCGTTATTTTGCAGTAGTCCATAATATAAGAATATGCATAATGCTCTGCACATACTTTTTGATGGTCACTGATCTCCCAACTCTGCCTGTGAAATATAACACGACCAATTCTCCAAAAATGTTTTGGCTTTCCCAGGTCTCAACTCACAAAGCAAAAACTCTGGATCCACCGTTTTTGTCCTGGCATACTCTTCAAACACACATGGCCATTTATCCATATCTACATTTTCGTCTCATAGCTATAAATATTATTTAACTCTGAATATGCAACCTCTGGGTTCCCGGACTCCGACAAAGCAATAGATTGTCTGTTTCCACAGGCAGTGCCAAAAAGTCTCTTTATTTCGGCAATGCTAATTGCAACACCTACAGAGTGTGTGTAGTTAAATGTTTTAATCTAATTAAAAACCCAGCTAACAAAACAACCGGTCATAAAAATTCTGGATTTAATGTCTTCTCCATACTAAAAGCTGTCTTGATATCAGTGCCAGCTACTTTGAACTGCGTAATTACTCTTGAAGGTAAACAATACAAAACATACTCGTCTAATGGTTTCAAGAGACCTGCAGCAGACTGGCATTGAAATGTGAACACCTTCTTCAACTAATTTGCCTCACCCTTTATGCATGTTCTCCACTTATCTAGTTACATTTAATTAGGATTTAATACTGTTCTTAAACCACACACAGCCAAAAACTTGCATTTTCTGATGTACTTTGCAAACTGACAAACAGCAGCTGGTAGACAGACTTCCATCCCTTTCCAGCGAATAGAATTGTTTCTCAAAGGCAAGGCTAACATTCATCATAAAATTCCTGAACTACCCATCAGTCATTCCCATGTTGGGAGTGTATTGCAGAGAAACAGCATTAAACTGTACATCATGCACAAATGTATTTGGCTTAAACATTCTGTAGCCTCCAGTAAGAGGCAGAACTCAACTGAGGACACTTATGTGGTGTGGTTTATAGGGGCTACACCAAAGAAGTGCTAGGTTTGGCAGAGGTGATCCCTCAAAATATCCATAAAAAACACTAAAGTATTCAGATTAGTATTCGGTGCCCCGGAGCGTAATCTCACCATTTGGGAAGGAGTTGCTGCCATTCAGAAAGACTGAGCGACCATGTGGATTAATTACACTACTTGATAACTCAACTACACTAATAGGCTCAGGAAGGGCTCCGAAAGGAAAGAAACATTTAGTCTGCAAGGAAGCAGGAAAAAGTGCTTAGTGAGGGCACCACAGGAGGCAGGTTAAAAGTAAGATATGGTCTTGTACATCCTTCCTTTTGCAAAGTAAAACATGGCTGCAGAACCGATGCATCCAGTGGAAACTGACAGACAGAGCTGAAGGATGGCATTAATAACAATATGGAATGACTTTTCCAGTATTTTACTTAAATGTAGCAATTATTGTGATTCAAGAGAAATTTTATATATGGTGTTCAGGTCATAGTTTCTAAATGCATTATTTGAGTCTTGACACTGTGTCCCTGGAGCAGCAGTCTTGAGTTGGCTTTATGGTGAGACATGTGACATGTCCTACTTTGTGATCTATTTATCACTCACACATTTCCCTTTTCTCCATGCTTTACTTCATTTATGTCATGTGTCTCTCTTTGGAGAATCAGTGAAGCATTTACATGCTCCTCATGGCAAAAATATAGTTTTGAGTGGCAGAGAAAGAAAAACGTTGAGACTGTTACAGGATATTCACTAACACATCATTAACAGTGGAATGTTACAGTTATGCTCAACAATCTACTTAAAAAGGTTTTAACTGAATTATATACACTTAAGGCATCCATTGCCCTTTTGCAAGCGGCACGTCATCACATGACTCTGGAAATCTAAAGAGACAGTGGGTTGGGTGAGGTCTACTTTCCTTCTGCGGCATGTAAGAAAAGAGGTGTACTTACACTTTTTCAAAAGCCTTTGAAAAATTAATTCATATCACAGGTGCAGGACGATGAAGGGAGTAAGTTTCCTTAGACATTAAGGTATCAGTATTTAATTGGCTATTCTTAAGGTGAATGGTCCAGTTTAATTACGCCGCTACGTTTTAAAAATCAAATTAAAACCAGCTCACTATGAGTCCCTAAGACAACTATTGATTGACAGTAATCAAGTTTATGATCCTTTTAGAAATACGAATTACAAATCTAGGGATATTCCAAATAAAAAACCCCGAGAACTTTGAAGGAAACTATTTTGACTGGAGGGCCGATGCACAGAGAGTTTATCCATGTAAGAGAGCACAGAGAATGTAGCATTTTTCTCTCTGCCTCACTAAAAAATGTAAGTAAAAATTGAACATTTAATTTACTCACAAAATCAAGAATACCTATTCTGCACTATGCAGATATACTGCATGTTAACACTGTACAGGAAATATTTATACCACAACTGGGGCTTTTGGCTCCCCAGGGTGACTTCACCATCTCGTTGTGAGTTGTGCAGGCTGGAATGTAGAATAACGTGGTTTCCATCTTACCACAGTGAATCATCTTGTCTATCAGCTAACATTCTCTGCACAAATTTACCAGTGGGAAATCCTGCAGGGGAAAAGCAAAATTACAGTGGGACCTGTAATCTGAAATAGAGAACAAAATCAAATTGCATTGGATTTCAAAATGCCTTTGAGCCTTAGAAGAAAGCGCCAAGATTGAGTTTGAAAGTTTTATTAACAGACCTATTTCTTGAATTTTGCTGAGATCAAGTCGAAGTCTTTTGGTGGACAAAACAAGGCTAGTATCAAGTTAGCCAATTATTCAAAGATTATTAAACACATTTATAAAAATTATTAATGATGGTTGAAGCTATCTTGAATAATGGCATGTCCAAAGCATTTTTAAACAATTTAGGATGAACTGGAAAGACCAGAGAACTTTCATTCCCAGCAATAACTAGATGATTCCATTCAAATTACATGACTCAAATGGATTGATTTGATAGAAATGGATTTATCCCAAGATGAAATACATACAAATATCAACTTGCTGAAAAAGTTACAGCTCCATGATCCATAAAATGGACCATTATTCACACCTTTCTGAAGTTACTAAACCTATACTTCGAGTTCTGCAGGCATTTACTGTTAAGTAAGCAAAAAGAACAATTTTGGAAGCTTGAATAACTCTACACTTTTCCTGTCAGACTTTGATATTGCTTATGCAATGTTGGGTTATATATCACTTATAAACAGTCATTGTAAGTAAACATTTTGACAAAAAGAGTGGCCTGTAGATTAGAATCGTATATTCCTTACCTTATTAATGTACAGATTAAAAATAGTGTAGGTATTTTAATTTCAGATAAACAAAATCTATTTTTATCATTCTTTATGGAGTTTCTGCCACATGGGTAAAGACTTTACTTTCGTATGGATTCGGCTCTACATTTAAAAATTCAACTGACTTTTTCTAACAAAGTGTAATCATCTGATTTTAAGCTTTGTTGCACTACTAGGCAAGTTTGTCCCTTGTCTCTTCAAACTTTAGCTTTGCCTCCGAGCCCTTAAACGTAAAACACTCCCAAAGCTTAGATCCATGTTTCCCCCTTACCTGCATAAAAATCTTTTTTTTTATAATGGTTACAGTATTAGCAAAATGTCTAGCTATAAATTAACAGCCTAAAAACTGAAGTGTTGTACTTGAATAACTTATCTAGCATGAGTATGGTTTCAATGGAATACCTAAAATGCAAATGTCTTGATGTTTAGTTTTGTAATACGATTATATATATCACATTAATATGAACTTAAGAGAAACTAAAAATGAACAATTAACCGCTTCGATGCTCATGACGAGACCAGCTCGTCATGAGTCACAGTGGAGCTGTGCTCATGACGAGCTGGTCTCGTCATAACGGCTGCCCGCCGCCCACGCGGGATTAATTCCCCGCCTGTGCGGGAGAATTAATGAGTGGGCGGGGTTGTGACGAGACCAGCTCGTCATGAGCACCGCGGCACCGCGCTCACCCCGCCGCCCCCCCGCACCCGTGGGGGAATTACCCCCGCAGGGAAGGGGTTAAGGCCAGAAATGCTTTACCTCTTTACCTAGGTGGGCCAGACTCTCTAAATAATGTTGGTTTCAATTGTCTTTTATTTTTTTTTCATTTGAGCTACCTAAAGATATTTCTCCAAAGCATCTTACTATTGCGTCCAACCACTTATGGAACAAGAAGCAACCTAGGATTCTTTAGCAAACTAAGAAACAAAAATGTTTGTCTATTTTACTTGTGCATAGCGCAGTGCAAACGTAATTGCTTCTAGGTGGTGACGCAAAGAGATGGCAACAATTACAATGTTTATTTTTATGTTTGGCTTTGGAATGGCAAGGTGGAAGGATATAAAAAAAACTTGTCATAAAGCACACCAAGTTAGTCTGTTGCTTGAAGTATAAGAATGCAGGGATACACAGGATAAAAGGCTCAGGGTAAGCATACAAATTTTAGGTTATACACCTGCCATTTACATAGAGCAGGTCGCAATGATACACAAACTTTATATAGAGTGTATATTACGAATTGAGGTACCATGACTTGGCAGATGAGGAGTGTCCATGTCATGTGGGCATATGGTAGTCTTAAAGGGCATCCGAGTGGTGAGGCATGATGCAAATGAGTAATGGATTCAATTATAAATTCTACAAGAGGCTATAATGAGAGGGGGTTGAGGCATGGGGGTTAAAACAGGTAGGGCTTGATCTCAACTGCATCAGTGCTTGGGAGTGACAAATTTTTCGGGGCAGCTTGTTCCAGAGATGGGGGCTGCCACCGAGAACCAATGTCACCTCTGTGTTTATATCTGTTGTGTGAGTGACCTGGAGGCCCTTCACCTGAGCATAAGGTTCATGTAGGAGTATATATGTTGATGTATTTGCACAAGTGTTTGGGAGTTGTGCCTTTGATGCATTTGTTTCTGAGACACAATTCTGAATATTATTCTGTCATAATAGCAGTCTCAGTTGGTCGGCTACTGGTTTGTAATTTTACAGTCCAAAGATCAATCTCCCAGCCATGTTCTGCACCATCTGGAGCCTTTTGATTTGGTCTAGGGTAGTCAATGGTACAAAACATTCCAAAAGTCAGGTTAGGAGTTGATCAAACCCAATAATTACCAATGGGTGAAATGTGGGGGTGGGGGGGGTATTCTTAGCAGTTTCTTTTTTTATGAGGAAGGTTTTCACAATTGATTCCAATTGAAGGTTTAGGCAGAAGTCAGCGACCCACAAAACACAAAGGTCTTGTGTTTTTGTTTTCATGGGAACTTAAGTGCCGAAAAATAAGGTGGCAAATAAAGGGTGTTAATGTTTTTGAGTCTGTGTGCCTGGCCCAGAACGAAGATTTCAGTTTTTGACCCATTCCCTTTGAAGCTATTGCCGCCAATCCTTTGTTTAACGCTTTTAAGGCCTTGGTAAATTAGACGGGACGCCCTGTGACTAAGTTAGATCTGCATGTCATCTGGACAGAAGAAGAATTGGAGGTGAAGGGAGCTTAGTATTTCCTTTACAAGTTGTATTTAGATATTAAACATAGGAGGGATAGAGGGGATTAATATGCGTCTTCATCAGTTGAAAAGGCGAGTTCTTCCAGCCTCACACTTTTGATGTATTCCAGGAGAGATGTAAGCCATCTGGCACCTGTATTTTGAGGGGCTGACCACAGTCTGGAGTGTTTTATCAAGGGGAAAATGCCCGGTGTTTACTGGACCATGGGGAATTTGGGGCAGTAAACACCGAAATATGTATGTTAATCACCCAAAAATTCGGTGGTATTTGTTGCACCCAATAATTTCCAACTAGACCAAGTCGAATTTTATCTGGTGCAATAAATATCCTAACGGGCAGCTCGTAATGAGGGCCTAAGTGTTACTGACTAGTGCACAACACAAGCGCTACTGGTAACACCAGCGCTGGCTACTGGGCTAAATGTTTGATGACAAAGTAAATACATTTCACATAAAACCCACCTAACTGCCGATTCCCCCCAAAAAAGCATAGGAGAACCACCTCTTAGCAACACTGGACATAATTTTTTTTAATACATTATAGGTTTATCCCAATGTCATTCCATGATTTATCCCAATGTCATTCCATGATACCAAATGCCAGACATGAGCACAGCATATGGTCTATATACTATAGCCTTATGGCCTGCCGTAGCGGGCTATACCAGCTATTAAAGGCCCGCTCCAGCGTTAAAGGCCCGAGCCGAAGGCGGGGACTTTAGCAAGGAGCGGGACTTTGATAGCCGGTATAGCCCAGCTACGAAGGGCTATAAGGCTATTAAACTATTCTGCCACTAGAGGGCAGAATGTTCTAACAAATAAAACAAAGGCTTCAGGGAGCGCGAGGATTGAAATCCCCTCAGGGTCCCTGAAGCCTTTGTTCACAGCCACAGCTGTGAACAAAGAAACATTGGAATGTTGGAGCTCCGGGCTTATACCAGCCATTATAAGCCCAGAGCTACTCCATTGTTTTCAATGGAGCTCCCAACATTCCAATGTTCTAATATAGCCTTATAGCCCACCGTAGCGGGCTATACCGGCTATTAAAGGCCTGCTCCAGCGTTAAAGGCCCGAGCTGAAGGCGAGGGACTTTAACAAGGGAGCGGGACTTTTAATAGCCGGTATAGCCCAGCTATGAAGGGCAATAAGGCTATTAGAACATTCTGCCACTAGAGGGCAGAATGTTCTAACAAATAAAGCAAAGGCCTCTCGGAGTTCAAGGGGGTTTAAATACCCCAAGCAGATGAGGCACCACTCATACTGGTCTGTGAGAGAAAGGAATTTGCAAGAGCTAATTTACCTATCTGGATGAAAAGCATAGTAAAGAAGGATTGACAAGGCATATAATTCTGGTGTTCACAAGCTGATATGATGGGTTGTTTTGTTTGATTGCAAACGTCTGTCACAAAAGAAAAAACTTGCAGTCACAAACTTGGCGACCATATGATTGTAATAAAAAATGTAATTTAAAAATACATTAAATATCGAATATAATTTGAATAGAAGAGCATGGATGCTTCTGGGCAAGAGTACTTATAACAGGTATATAAACCCTTTTAGTTTTAATGTACATCACATGAAAACCTCATTTTTTGGGGGAAAGAAATCCCGATCACTGAACTGGTCTTTTTGCACAGATGTGCACGTGATCAAGCAAAAAGAGAGAGAGAGAGTGTGTGTGTGTGTGAAGTATTGCTGTACATTGGTACAAGGCGGCACTTACTGCTATAGATCTACATAAATGTCATCTAAATTAATGAAGCCTTTTATCGAGGCTGCACAAGCAAGAATGAACTAGCCTATCTACTTTGTGATCATGCAATTAACTATGCACTAAAAGCAGTGGTTAATTTGAGCCAGTGGTTTCCAGTGCTTGGCACCGCCACTTAATTTGACACCGGCACTTACGATAGTCACATAGTGGTGCTTTCTTATTTCAAGAAGAGCATAACCGTTGTTTATTAATTCAATATACGTTAAAAATAACTAATACCTGCCACCTAAGCCATTCTTAGAGCTTTGGGGGTCTGGAATAGCCTGAACTGTCACACTTGTAGGAGTGTCATGGTTAGTAGGTGTGTTTGTACATGTACTGTCATCGGCAGCGCTGTCAGGTGCAATGGGTGGTGCAAAGTGCAGTTGTTTCCTGACGAGGGCTCTGGCACTTTTTTATTTTTTACAAATTTTGAACCGACTGAAAGACTACCCTGATGTACGAGTCAAACATTTGTATAGCAATGCTGCTTATGGCCTGCAATTATGAGATTATTACAAGTTCCGATCTTTCTCTCAAACCCCTACGAGAAAACATACTTTTTGAAAAACGTAAGGCCAGATACCTCTTTTTTTTTTTTTTTTTTAATTGCTCGTAATAGTTACAGCTATTTATCCAGTTTGCAGGGAAATTGTGCTAAAACATGCCACTATTTCTTAAAAGGTGTTTTTGTGAAGAGCAAATCCCCAACATTCCTGGGAAGGTTAAGGTGTGTCCCTCACACCACAAAAGTATTTCATCGTTTCATTAATGCCACTTAGAACCTCAGGATGTAAAGCCAGTAAATGTTCTAAGTACAAGGCATCATGTGGCATTGTACAGCACTGTTACGCTGTTGGAGTGAGAATTTTTTCCCCATCCTCCTCAACAGGAAATCGGTATTACTCGCATCACATCTTTGTTGCAATTCGAGGCAGTTGTTTACACCCCACCACTTTCAAAGCTCACTTGCACTCATAGGATAAAAAGCGGTTCATGTTAGCACACCGGGGCCAGGCTAGAGAGGCGTGTGAAGGCATGGCTGCTTTCTACAATTCTAAGCAACACTATTGAGAGATGTTTTGGATTGAATAGTCGAAAAGTGAAAAATAAATAAATACAATTGTGAATCCTATTACTTCATAAACTAACCAACTATCCCAAGAAACTCATCTTAATTTTGGTGCCACCAATCGAGTGCTCGCATTTTGCCACTATTTTTGTTGCACGCTGAGGCACACACAAGGGACTTACTCGAGGGATTGGTTAGGCACGTGTGCCTCCTCAACGCCTTCAATTCACCGTAGTCTGCTTATAATAAGTACTGACACATGTTCGAGCAGCTTGTCCCTTCAAAAGTACCTCCGAGGAACACACAACAATTTAATATGAATGAGAATTTAGCACGGTGTGAAAAACGAATTCAATCTGAATGTGTTTTGCGTGACTTGCTGAAAGAGCGCCATTGTCTTCCGTGTGTTATTGCTGCGGCAGATGGCAGCGCCAGGAAGTAGCCCCCTTCCCACCACGCTCCCGCGAGGCCAGTCTTCCACTGAAACACGTTTATCTGGTCTGAATGGAGTGCTCGTAAGAGGAAGCCTTTGTGAAGCGAATCCGATTTCAAAGATCCGTTTTCTTCTGCTGCGATGTTCAGAAAAACGCACAATTGAGAGGAGCGTCCGTGAAGGGCCAGAAAAGCTTGAAGAAGCTCTTGCCAACCTGTCAGCTGCAACCAAGTGGGGCAAACTGCAAACAATTATCTCAAAATAGAGAGTGCCACCATGTACCTGCAAAATACCACTCTTGCCTTATTAGCATTCGACTTTACCTTTTCAACATCTAACTACATGTATGTCTGAGCTAAATAGTGCAATTCGCTCTGTGTAAGGTGAGCAATGGCTCTGCCTTCTACCGTGATGCGTTAACAATACAAATAATGGATGTAGCAGAGCTGTTCTGGGTTTCTCATTGGTGTATTCCTGTTTACTCATAAATGTTTGTGCTCATACAGGCCTCCTCAGTGTGCACATTCTATGGCCTCCGCAGGCGCTTTATCACAATGGTGCCTAAGGCGCTGAGCCCTGTTTGAGCAGAGGAGCGCAACAGGCCAGGCACAATCACCTGCAGAGGGACCGCCCAGAGAGGGGTTCTGGTAACAACTCCACGCCAAGAGAGAAATGGCGTAAAGAAACTTGAGGGGCCCCCCTGCAAGGTACATGGAGGGGCCTCCGCTCCGGATTTAATCAGGAGCTCTTAGGCCAGAGTACTGTGCTGAGGGGGCCTCCTGCAGCTCAGGGGCCACCCGCTCCGCAGGGGCTGCAGGGGCTTGTGTTACACCAGTGCAAGGGGCGCAGCCTGTAACTGATGAAGTGCTGCACCATGCCCAAGGGCTCCCAGGAGGAGCCGCGCATGTGCCTCGCCAGCATTCTGTGTGGAGAAGATGCTCAGGACTCTAGATAACCAAAGAGTGCATGTACACTGGTGGAGGGAAACCGAGCAAGACGAAACAGAGGGATCAAGCAGAAGTTACGTGTGCATGCTATTACACTCGTCCACACCGGTCAGAACGGGACATTTGCGTCAGACATTTTGGTTGATGCTCTGGTCTTTCACTCCTGGAAGTCTATTTCAGGCAGATGCTGGCGTGACCGCCCAGATTACCAAGGTAGATATTTTAAAAACCTGCACCTAATCCAGCACATTAGCTACTTTTCACAGTTCTGGGGGGGATTTTAGCTCAGTTAGAGGGCTTAATGTGTTTTAGCCCAGTGTGTGTTTTTATGTGTGTGCGCTATTACGCTCATCTACATCTGTTAGAGCAGGACGTTCACATCAGCCATTTTGATTGGCGCTCTAGTCTTTCACTCCTGGAAGGCTATTTCAGGCTAATGCTGGCTCGGACCTGCAGCAGGCACGCACAGCGCGCCAAAGGAAAACCAGTCTGCGCCCATCCGTGCACAGCACCAGCTACGCTGCGGGTGTCACCCCAGATGTGCAGAGGACCTCTCGTCCTGTTGCCTGCATTGAACCCAGGATTTGCTATACAATAAACCAACTGCTACATATTGGTAAGCAGTTGAAAAACTCTCTCTTAAGGTCTACTATTTGGAGGATAGAGCCTCGGCTCCCTCCACGCACTAAAAGAAAACTGTGCTCTTGAGGTGTGGCCTACTGAATGCAAGGTCACTAGTGAAACATACCATGAAAATCCATCTTACACATGAGTCTAGGGACTGGGATGCACTGTTAATACCAGAGACCTGGACTACCCCCGACTCAGCAGCAGATTTACATTTGGCTTGCCCACCAGGGTTCAAAGCTCTCCATAAACTATGGGCTAATAAAAAGGGAGGAGGAGTAGGAATCATTTATAATGAAGAATGGAATATTCCCGCACTCTCACTTGATGAGCTAGGAGGTCCTGCAATCCTGGGTTTTACCCTGAAAACAGAAAAAAGCAGTGCCTTTCAAGGTGTTTTATGCTACAGACCTCCAGGGCCTTCAAATACACTTAATTATCCCCGGATAGAAGTGTTCTACACAATGGCGCTTGCAAACTCCAACTTTTTTTTTTATCTTGGAGGACCTATGGGCAGAGGGGGACCTCTGACCTGCTCTTAAAGAACTGCTGGGATCTTGTGAGATTCTAGGAGGTCTGCAAGTAAATGGCCCAACTCATCGGGCTGGACATACTCTGGATCTTATTCTCGCCCCAGATGGGCCAATTTCAGCAAAAGACATTCTGCCGTTACACTGAACGGATCATGCTCTAGTCTTATTTAATATACTGGCGAGGGAATCATGTTCCCCCTAAGCTGGCTACTATGCCAACAAGTATAGGAAGGACATGGCATAAATCGACGAAGCGAAATATGAAGCCACTCGTCAACCTCTCGAACACCTTTGACCCCAAGAACTCAGTGGCGGTCAATTACTAAGCATATGAGCAGAGGAATTCTTGATACATTGGACGATGTGATTTCCCTTACCAATCTGAAACCTCATCATAGACCATCTGCACCCTGGCATAATGAATCACTAAAAATGCTTAAATTAGCTTGTAAGCTGTGTAGGAAGGTAGGATCTGACTGCATGGTTACCCCCACTTTTTGCCTGGTGTTTTGCTGGTTTTTGACTAGTCTGGCTGGGATCCTGCTAATCAGGACCCGAGTCGATCTGCTTTCTCCCTAAAATGTTATGTCATGTACTTAGGTACACTCCAGATTGGATACTGGGGTACCCTTATCAGTCCCTAGTATATGGTACACATGTACCCAGGGCATAGGTACCCCAGAGGCCTCCCATGGGCTGAAGCATGCATTATGCCACCCATGAGAGGCCATGCAAAATGGAACTACAGGCCTGCCATTGCAGCCTGTGTAAGATGGTGCATGCACCACTTACTTTAGATATAGGTTTACTATATCTATAGGTCACTACACTTAAAACCTATAAGTCACCCTTGAGAATCCTGAAGGCAGGGTGCTGGGTTTTACGTGAGAGGGTACCCCTGCATCAGCAGAGCACCCCTGCAGCCTTCAGAGACAATTCTCCCAGGTTGTCGGTGACGCAGCCCGACATATAGGTAGAGGTGCATTATATGCTCGCGTAAAATGCTATCTCGAAAACGGCTGCAACAAACCATGTCGTGTTTGGTATCAAAAACCTTGGAATCATACCTCCACACCAGTAACTGGTGTTTGAGGTAGGATTCCACCCTTCAGAAGCAAGCTTCGTGGGGTCCCTGGTCTTCCCGGTACCAGCCTTCTCGACCCGGACAGCACAAAATGGTTGCTGCCGACTAGGCCTGGGCAGAAAACTACGCTACGCTCGCGTAGTTTGCGCAACTACGCGCTACGCGAATTGCACAGTGCAAAAACGCGTAGTGGGCATTTTTTGCTTGATCGCGGACCTCAACGTCAAGTTGGCGACCGCGAGCGAGTAAAATGACATCCCGGCGAGACTTTTTCCTCGTTCGCGATCAGCAACATCAATTTGCCGATCACGAGCGTGGAAAATAAACCTCCCGGCGAGATTCTCAACGCGGGGAGGTCAGGTTTCTCATTGCGAGTGGTCGCGTATGCTCGCGACCGCTCGCGATGAGAAACTACCAGTCCGCGTTGAGAAAACTGCAGCTCGAGTACAAATCTACTCGAGCGGCAGAACACTGACCGCTTGCACTGTGCAAGATGCCGTTTGCAATGATTGCACAGTGCGGACAAGCATCCGGCACTGTGCAATCATTGCGAACAGCATTTCCTACCGCACTACGCAGTTCGCGTAGTGCTACGCGTAGCTCGCGTAGTGCGAAGTGCACTTTGCGTAGCTACGCGTAGCGCTACTACGCGAACTACGCCCAGGGTTACTGCCGACCAGAGACACATTTCTGCCCTCCTGCTGCAGAGCCAAGCTCGAGCAGAGGAAGGCAGCACAATAGGCATCCTGTCACAGGGAGGTGTGACCACCTCCCAGACAGGATTTAGTGTATTGGAACTGGGTGGGTGCACTTCCAAAGTGCCTGAAAGTCTGCATGAGGGGCACATTTGGTGTCCCTGTGCATAGTTCAGCTCAAACCAGTTCTGGGAGCCGTTGGCTTCTGCTCTGGCACGAAAAGGACATGGGAGTAACCTCTCCACTGTCCTGACCCTCCCCTGGGAGGGTCCCCTGAATCTGTCCAACCCTCTCCTGTGGGTACAACAGGGCTTACCTGGCTGTAGGACCCTAGATTCGACGTGGACAAGATTCTGAACAAGGAACCACTGTGCTTCGACCGTCTGGACACTCTGGACCTCGCTGGACTTCGACTGGGCCAGACTTCGTCTCCCTCTCCGTCCAAAGCATTGTCTGTGCCCGTGCACCATACAGGCTCCGTGCAGGACCTGTGGAGCATCAAGGACAACTGAAGTATCTCCCTTGGGGTGAAGGAGTCACTCCCCTGCATTTGCAGGCACCATAATGCAACTGACCGGTCTACTGAGCCTGAGCTCCTGTGAACTCCAAAGGCTCCAGCAACATAGGAGGTGGGTCCCTACATTCCTTGAGGGTGAGCTGCCCTCTCACCAAGTTTGAGGCCAGTATCCCTCGTGGGGACCGCATAACCCGAACCCCTGTGCACTGCGTACTTTTGCAAGTGCATATGGTTGTTGGTGTTCCCCAACTTCGTGCATTGGGCTGTCGATAGCCCCAACCTCTGCGCACATTTCGTACAAAGGACTCCGGCCTCCTCACACTCTGTGCCCTGCAAGCTGTGACTTTGTGAAACTGCTAGATGTCCCCTCGCGACTACTGTGCCTTCGGCCTGTGGGTCCACTTGAGGGACAACACTGCTTTTCTTGGGCTCCCCCGGTTGCTCCAGGCCTGTCCTGACTCCCCTTACTGTGGTGAGTCCTCTGGTCCTTGCTGGGCCAGACCGTAACCTTCTTTGACCTTCGTGGGTTGCCACTGCCAAGGCTTGTTGGTGCTCCCGCCGGACACCGACCCCGCAACATCCTTCGTGAGACAGCTCGTATCCGGCTCCTGGTCAACCTCGGCGTCCCCTTGTCCCTGCAGCTGTAGAGTCAACGTCTCCTCCTTCACACCTGAAGCACCCGACATCAGTGGGCATTCGTCTACCGAGCCCCTGGTCACTCCTGAGTGACCCAGACTCTGTCCCCTCTGCTTTTAGGTTCCGGCCATCAAGAATCCACCTGTGGGTTCCACCGGACACTTTTCTTCTTTCCAGCAGTGGCATTTCTTTGACGACTCCCATTGAGAACGACTGCAGTTTCCGACGCCAATTCAGCCCTATGCACCCGGCTTCCCTGGGATAGTTAACTCTGGTACTTCGGTATCCACAGGTGGGGTGGCTCTCCAACCTTCTATGTTCCAAAGGGTTTCCTCGTAATCCACTGGGAAGGGTCCTTAAACTTTAAAACTGCAACCGCGACTCTCCCATTGAATTGTAGGTAACATGCGGTCGTGTTCTCACACTACACCCGTCCTCCGTGGGGGTCCCTACTTACTCACCTTGGGTGGTTCCTTGGGGTCCCAGCGATTCTACATCCTCTAGACTCTGTCTTGACTCGAGTCGTGGGTCTTATACCACTATTTTAGTATATGGTTTGGTCTCCCCCTGGAGCCCACTGTGTATTAGTGCTACTTACGATTGTTTCTGTGCTACAGTATTGTGTGCTTTGTGTTTATCTGCGTGTAGCAGATACTGCGAGGTATTTAAGGTGTGTTATAATAAACATTCTTATAACTACTGTGTGGTTCTCCTTTCATTTAACCAATACAATAAAATTGCATTCTGGTAAATCAAGCTGCTTAACATTCCTTCAAGACTAAGCCTGAAGGCTGCTCTCCACAGCTACCACTTGGATAGCTTTCTAAGGTTATCTTTGACCTCTTAAATCACCATAAGGGTTGTTTGGACTGGTGCAAGGTGCCCACTGTAATTAGTGGACATCATATACCAGGCCAACTTCTCACAAGCTGCTATAACGAAAATGGTAGAGTGGCTACACTGAGGCAGATAAAAAGTGCTTAAAGACCTTGCAATGTGATTACAAAACAGTTCAGCAAAGCTAAGGCTGAAAATTATGCAAAAACAATCCTCGCAGCTACAAATGGCACAAATAAGATCTTTGACATCCTTCAGGAACTATCAAATCCTGACTTCATAAAGCAGGCAGTCACACAGTCGCAGGAGCTCTGCAATTATCGCGCTGACTTCTTTGATTAGACGATCAGCAAGATATTGGAGGAACATTGGTGCTCCTACACAGATAACACCCTTTGGAGTGAAGACCTCAGCATACTTGGAAAAGGTAGCCATAGCATGCGATATCCACAGTTGTATACTGAAGAACCAGTGCTAGATCCCAGCACAATCCAAAATACAATAGATCTTTGGGAGAGGCAGGTCGGTAGGTTTGACTCCTTTGAAGCCATCTCGGTGGAATGCTTCCGACTCATTGCCAGGTCTACCACTTCGGGATCTCTGCTTGATCCCCTACCTCCTAGGATGTGGAAAGAGCTAGATGAACTCATCCTTCCCACATTGCAGCTATGCAATCAATCCTTGGAGTCTGAGGTTAGGCCACATATATGGAAGACAGCGATAGTTATCCCCTTCTAAACAAATCCTCAGCTGACCCTTTGGTCCTGTGCAACTACAGGCCCATATTGCATCTCCCTTTCCCCGTGACAACAGTAGAGTGAAATGTAAGCAGGAGGCTATCCCAATACCTGAATCCCCTCCTCTAGGCTGAACAATTTGGGTTCCGACCTGGACATGGCACTGAATCGGCCCTACTCGTTGCCATAGGCGAGTTGCAGATGAGGGTAGACAGCGGCCAGTCAACAATCTTGATTATGCTTGACTTGAAACATGCCTTTGACACGGTCAACCACAGAATCCTCCTGGCCAGACTAGCCTCAATTGCAGTGGGGGGCACAGTGATGAAGTAGATTGAATCCTACCTGTCGGACTGGTGTCAGGCTGTTGCCCTGCGCCCATACCGCTCTGAATGCAAAAGTCTGTGACAGGGAGTCCCGCAGGGCTCAGCACTCAGCCCAGTCCTGTTCAACATCTATAGGAGACTATTCATTACCCTCATAAAGGAATACGAAATCAGGCTGGTCAAATATGCGGACGACACCCAACTGATCCTATCCCTTCCTAACAACCAGGTGGAAACAGTGGTGGCCTTTCAGAAAGGAATGTTATAAATTGTTAACTGGATGAATGCAAATTTACTAAAGCTAAACAGAGATAAAACTGAATTATTATGCTGCTCAGCAAGCAGAATCCCCATGACATCTCCCCCTAACTTTTGGCCTCATTCATCTGGAGAGGAGCCGCAGCCGTCAGACACAGTCCGCAACCTTTGGGTTGTGTTTGATGACAAGCTATCTATGGAGAGCCATGTTACAAAAGTAGTAGGCACTTGCTCTGTGCTCCTTCGTGGTCTAAGGAAGGTGTTATCACTGCTGCCCACCCAAGCTAAAGTCTTGGTGGTGCATGGTGTCATACTCAGCAGATTGGACTACTGCAAAGTCCTGCTATTTGGAGCTCTTGAATACTTGGTGAAGAGATTGTATAAAGTAAAAGTGGCAGCGACAAAACTGGCGTTTAACAGACCCCGTAGATCTTCGATATCTAATGCCCTAAAGGAACTGCACTGGCTTCCTCTGAAGCAGAGGATCATCTTCAAGGCCAAGTGCATTGTGTTCAAGGCACTACAGGGAAAAGGCCCTGTGCCTTTACAACGCAGATTGAAAGGATACATGCCTGGGATATATCTTTGTTCTGGCTCTGCAACTTTGGTCCGCATTAACAAATTCCACAGTTCAAGACAAGGAGGCCAGGCCTTCACAGTCAAAGCGGCCCAGCTGTGGAATGAGCTACCACCCTTACTGAGGGCCTCAACTGAGCTGTTGTAATTCAGGAACGACTTCAAGACCTGGCTATTTCCGAAGTAACCAGACTTGATTCTGGTGCTTGTGCATGTTACCAACGGTATAGTACCTATATGTATGCTTAGCGCCAGGATATCAGATTGGAGACAGTCACACTCTACAAATGCATAAAATAAAATAAATAAATAAGTCTGGGTGGGATTCTCCAAAGTATACAGAAGAAGGAGGGGATGAAAGGTGGAGGTAGCACCAAAAATCTTGGCCAAAAAAGGAAACCATGAAATGTGAAGAAGGCTTCCAAAAATACCATGCATTATTCTGCCTGTGATTACTACCACTTTTGGTGGCAGATGCAGTTTCAGGTCATCCACCTGAAGTCATGATAAATAAATCAGACAATAAAAGGTTACACAGATGGGAGTCACGGAGATAGCAAATTTGCTACTTCCCAAAAGGTTCTTTTGGTGAAATTCAATACAATTAGCTGCTGCTGGGAAAAGCGATTAGGTGTATACGGGCAGCCACTCCCTCCGCCATCACCATGTCCACAAAACATCTAGATTAAGGCAGACTCATTGTTATGCAGAAGACATAATACACCGTCAAACTGTGCTCTCCAAAGCTTTGACAAATACAAATTCATACAGAGTCCCATCAAGCTCTGCCAATGCACCTCCACATCGTGCTCTACAGAGCTCTTCAAATTCACATCCATCCGGAGCTCACTGGGCTCCTTCAATGCACCTTCTCAATTAACTGTCCAAGACCTCTGCTAATGCACATCCTTCCTGAGTCTCACAAAGCTCTGCTAGTACACCTCCATACAAAGTACTCCAAAGCTATGCTAATGGATACCCATCCTAAGCCATAACAAGCTCTGTCAATGCTCCTCCATACCAATACATCCAGAGCTCTGTTAATGCACATGCATGTTGAGCCTCATTACAGTCTGCCAATGGAACCCGATCTTGAGCTGTCCAGAGCTCAGCTAATGCACACCTGTCCTGAACCCCAAACCAAATTCTGCCAATGCACCTACATTCTGAGCCCTCTAGAGCTCTACTAATGCATAGCCACCCAGAGAGCCACCTAACTCGGAGAATGCACCTCCCTCCGGAGCTGTTCTGGGCTTTGCTAATGTACGTCCAACTTGAGACCCACTGACCTTCACCAGAGCTTCTTCAACGCAAATATTTGTAGGCACACATTCCAAAACAGCTGTATCGGAGAGCCAAAGAGCCCAGTCAATATAACTTCATTCTGTGCCTTGGCAAAGACAACTGGTGGTGCACCTCAACCACCCAAAACCATAGGACAGAGTTCCCAATGCACCTGCAATTGTGCAAAACACAGGGCTCTGCCAACGAACATCCTCCATAAGCCCTACAGTGACATATCAATCCAAGCCCATTATCAGTCACATCATATATCTTACAATACACTGCCATCTTGAGTCCTTCTCAGCCCCTGCCTGCCCTTCTCCTTCCTCCATCTACCCCTTCCTTTCTCACTCTGCTACCTTGAAATCTCCATTTCTTCCCTTTATTTCTGATTTGTACCCACACGTCAGCTCCTGCCCCTATTAAAGTCAGGAAATTTCTGTGCCTGTCTATACCCCTCCTCTGCCCCTCCTAGTTGCCTTTACTGCTCTGACTGCTCAACTCTGGCTTCTTTTCTGATCTCACCTGGCCTGTTATGGTTGGTCCAGATCTACTTCCTTCACTGACATGCCTGCTGTCTGCTTACTGTACTCCCTGCTTCACCGCACTCAACCAAATCCCACCCACTGCATTTGAAGCCCCGCCTGGTTCATCTCAGCCAGACTCCACTCTCCCTCATAAGCTATCCCTAGCAGTAGCATAACTGGCGGGGGTAGGGGGCGGTCTGCACTGGGCGACGCTTTTTTAGGGACGGAGGAGAATAAGGAAAAAACAAAACTTATCTTGCGAGTGCAAGGTAAGTTTTGTTTTTTCTCTATTCTCATCTGTGTCGCCTGCACACCCTGCCCCCCCCTCAGCCTCCCCCCCGCTTACCAGCACAGGGCGGCAGGCTGAGGGATCGCCCCGGGCATCCAAAGCTCTAGCTACGCCACGGCTCCCTGGTGTTAGTTTAGACCCCTCATTGTTACTGCCTGCGCACTGCTCCATACCACACCTCTCACTGTGC
The DNA here is from genome assembly GCA_963921515.1 of Calotriton arnoldi. Taxonomy (NCBI): domain Eukaryota; kingdom Metazoa; phylum Chordata; class Amphibia; order Caudata; family Salamandridae; genus Calotriton; species Calotriton arnoldi. Next base: position 2,409,911 of record CAWUFW010001636.1, read on the forward strand.
TCTACAGCATTTATTTCCCCAACCTCTAACTCTTCCTGTATTTCACTGCCCACACTATCTCAGGTGGATTCCCTCATCTCCCTCCTCCCGTCCCTCACTGACCACTCTCCTGATAAAGATAACAAGCATTTCCAATGTAATAGGTCTTGCATTTACAAGAGTTTGAGCTATTGGCATTGTAAATGACAATGCCTTTTATGTATGTGTTGTTTTTAAAACAGATAAATAAAAGGCATTGTCATTTACAATGCCAATAGCTTAAACTGTCGCAAATGCGAGACCTATTGCATTGTAAATAAGTTCGTGCTATACATTTTTTTTTTTTTTTTTTTTAAAGCGTTAGGAGAGAGCATGTCCTGCCTGCAACAGCAGGCAGGACAAAGCTATTTGAGAAAATAGTGCTCGGAGGCTGTAATTAAAAACTACCAAGTACTAACACTCGTAACAGGGGGCGTCGCCATGGGCGGTTACAAAATGAGACAAGGGGCGACTAAGGAGGGACATCTAAGCCTATTGGCCAATGAACAGCCACAGTTTACAGTGGACAATGACAAGCCAATGAAAAATATGGGCAGAGAGTGGGCGAGGTTCAAGTCCCTACCTGAACACAGCATGCCTCACAGAACAGCGCATGCGCTGCCCAGGCTCAACCTAAAAATGTCCTTTAAAATAAACAATTTATGGCCAAAGCCTTTAATGGAGTGCGACCAGAGACTGTAACTGTTTACCTCTCAGCATACACACCACTACCTCACTGCCAATCTTTAAATCCGAACTGAAAGCCCTTCTCTTTTAAAGACATTTTAGTTAATTTCCTTGATTCCTACAATAACTAGCTGGCTTTGTTTTTGCACTGATCCGTAACCCGATGCTTACCGCTCTATCTAATATTATTTGACACCTTCCTAACCAATCACCTGTTGACTTTCTCTGACGGTTTTTACTTCTGAATGAGCACAGGGTGAGGCAGGGAGGGTACAGTAGAGGAACACCAGTTGGGAGTCCCTTAGAATTAGAATTACTCATTCATTCATTCATCCCCTCACTCATCTATTCATTTATACTAAACACTCCATTGTTTATCCACCTACCCCTCTGCTGTGCGGATCTTCATCCATTCATGAATCCTTAGTTCAATCCATCCCGTCACATTCGTCCATTTCATCCTTACACAGCGATGAAACACCAAAATGATTCATCAATAAAACAACAAATGCTTGCAAAAAAGCCAGACCTACTGGATTCGACAAGGAGTTCGATTTACATCACACTGCTGCTGAAAAGATGTACCATAAGGTAGTCAGATTCCATTTCTCACCATAAAATCGATTCTTACAGTGATGCTCAGATGTACATGGATACTGTGAAACACGTTGTTATGAAAGGTTCACCTTTTTAAAGTCACTCCACTGGACAATAATAGTTCCGGGAAACAAAAAGGTAAAAAATGTTAGCAGTGACAAAAACCAGAGCTTTCCAAGACTGCGTACCTGTGTCACTTCCGGTCCCAGTTGATAGCGCTGGCATGGTTCCACTTTGACAGTCTATCACAGGAATGCAAGAATGGCGCTCGGCAGCCAAAAGGCAGCAGCCCCTTTCAGCTCGGCTACCTGAAGCCAAGCCGTCGACAGAGATTTATGCAAACTCGAGGCTTCCTCCTAGAAAGAACAGACACAATTCTACAATAAAGAGGACTGTTGAACTTTAGAATACAGCAGCTTAAACATGTCAAAAGACTTTTTAAAACGTCATTTATTTCATTGCTTGCAATGTCTAGAAATCTGCCATTACCAAATAAAAAGCGTAATTATCCTTCGGAAAAGGAGTGTTAGCTAAGGAGATTTAGATTTGAGTTATTCGTTGAAGCAATTAATTATTTTGTGTTACAAGAATGTAAAGAGAAGTGTAGCGTGATTAATAAAACAATGCGCCCGTGAAGCCGGATTTCTCCCCAATGAAACGCTCGCCTTTCCTGCCCCCTGCCACTTCTGGCTTCAGACAGCCCGGGAGCGGCTCGCGCTCACCTTGGAAGGTTGAGGGGTCTTGGCGGGAAACGCAGACACCGAGCAGGGCTCTGCCAGCCGCACATAATCAAGGCGACGGGCTCGGCCCTGAATTACAGGCTTCGTTAGAACACTCTTATATTTATATTAATCAGGTTATGACATCTCCAAACGTTTGGCTCCTGTAGACAGGATTACTCACCCTGCCGCCTGCTTCAGGCCAAGGCTTGTCAAAGTCTATAATCGTCATGCAGAGGTTGACGGCTGACCATGCCGTTCACACCAACGCTCGGACGATGTAAACATTGTGGTTACGCCTGTAGCCCTAGCATTTAAAACTCACTTGTCAGTATGTTTTGGCTATAACAGAATAGGAGGTACTTTCATTGCGAGCGCCCTACTCTCGAATGACAGCCCCAAAACTGTGCCTCCTTCTTGATATGGAAGGGAGGGGAGTGCATCATTTTGGGTCTATATCCAGCATTTTGCTCCATCAGTCGCTACTAAGATTAGGCTCCAAAGAGGTTACCCCAAAGACTGGATGATGCAAAGTTTACCAACATTGCTGGCGATTTGAGGTCAGCTCACGCACTGCATCAGTACACAACTGATATACTTAAGAAGGTAGTTTCATAACAGCAGGTCTAAAGCAAGCACAGTTACAACTTTTTCCACAGTAATCTATAACACACAATCCTTTTCCATTGGTCGGCTGAGAGAGTGTTAAAACTACCTTAACGTAGGCCTTTCACCAGTGTCATCATGTATAGTACATTAAGTGAACAAGCAACCATGAGCCCGTAACTCGACGTGTGCCTTAACATGCCGTTCACAATACTCTTAAAGTGTGACAGAAGTATGGGCATGTGGGATTAGAGGGAAGGGTTCCCTGGAACGGCTTTATTTCCTAATGGGATGAGCCTGGGTGGGCAAGTTGGATATTAAGTCTTGCTGGATTCAGACAACCACACAGACATTGTGGCTTCATACATTCATGCTGGACTTGGCCTTCTTTGAAGGATCACCCCCAAACCTTTAGCCTTCACCCATCCTATTTTCCTGAATTCATTTTTGTTGTGCACGTTACCACTGCTAACTACTGCTAAAGCGCTTACACTCTCTCCTTTAAACATCATAAAATTGGCTTACTCCTGACTAGCATATTTAGTTTACTTGTAAGTCCCTAGTAGAGTGGCATCTCATTTAGCCAGGGATGATAAATTAAATGCTGCTAGAGGGCCTGCAGCACCTATTGTGCCACCCACTTAAGTAGCCCCTTAAAGCATGCATCAGGCCTGCCAGCCTGATGGCAGATTTAAACTGCCAATTCGGCTTGGCAAAATTACCCTCTTGCCAAGCCTTAGAAATCCTTTTTATTAGACATACGTCACCCCTAAGGTAGACCCTAGACAGCCCAAACGGCAGGGTGCATTGTAATTAAAAAGTTGAACATGTACTTTCAAGTTTTACATGTCCTAGTAGTGAAAAACGCACAAATTCGTTTTCCACTACTGTGAGGCCTCTCTCTGCCATAGGATAACATTTAGTTACCTTATTACATTTAATAAGTGCTATGTTTGATTAGGAGCAGGTAGGAAAGTCATGTTTGGTGTCGGAGAAATTGTAATTTAAAATCCCCTTAACCCGCTTACCGCGGCGGCAATTCCGCCGCGGTGCGGGGCGTTCCATTAAGTGGGCGGGGCCGCGGCGGCCAACGGACATGCGCAGCACTACCGAGGTAGTGCTCGCGACGGCCGTTGGCCGACGGGCGCAACGAACGGGTTAATGGTCAAGTTGGATTTTAAGTTTCAATTTTGAAAATGCCCCTTTTAGAATGTTAGAAAGGTCAAAGTGCCTAAAAGGGATTCATTTAGGGGATATACTTTTCTATAACTTTATCATATATATATGGTGACATCCAATGACACTTAAGAGTAACTCAAATTAATTTCAACAAAATTAGAAAAATATTAATTACTACCGGCTGTATAAAAAGAATTACATTTATATTTCAAAGATCATAGGAATAAGGGTACAGAAACAGCAAATGATTTAAACATACATTGACAACAAAAAGCATATAAATTAGACGTATAAAAATATCTTGATAGTCAGTGTAAATCAGCCCATCTTCATTAAACAGTATAATGAGTCTGTGCTCAACATAGGATTCAGAACTCAAGCTATGTTGATTAACAATGACTAAAGAAGAATGGGGTCGATGTTTCGGTCTCCGTTGCGTCAAGTCAATGAGACCATCTTCAATGAGACCATCTTCAGGACAAACGTTGATATTCTGTAATTTCCTGACCCCTTGGTTAAAGGATCAAGAGGAGACTTGTATTTTCAAGATGCATTTCTTCAAATAGCAGATATGGCCAATTGTAATAAATCAATTGGCCTCTTGTGAAGAAAAGGAAATGAAATCCTTGTTTTTTACTTTTAAGGTGCCGTGGGGTTTGTCTCACGAACTTTTAGAAAGATAGCATTTTCCTGCCCTCTGCCACTTGGTGTGTGCAGCTTGTTCTTGGGTCACGTGAGTGGGTGTAGTTGGCCTTTGTATATTCCTCCCTGACAGCCACACAATAGAGGGAATAGCTCTGCCTGAATGGGCCATCACTGGCAGGATGGGGGGTGGAGCTGGACACATTCCACTTATAGATCAATAGGCAGGGCTCTGTTCACACACAAATAACTTCACACTAGCCCATTGCGCCTGTAGCCAGGCTGAAGCCAGGGTAGGGAGGCAGGAATTTCCAAGCACTTTAGAAAAAGGAATTTCTAGAAACTTCCACTACTTCAAAGTAGGCACCAGGTATAAAAATAGAACCCTCAGACCCACTCTTCTGCTCACTACTGGACCTGCAGAAGGACTCTGATGACTGCCACTGTGTACTTCAGAGGGACTACTTTGATAAACCAATATAGACTGCTCTGCTTCCTGAAGACAGCTCTGTGCCCCAGAAGTCTGCTCTCTACCCAAGACTTCCAGAAGTGACTCAAGGGCTAATTGGCTGGCCTCCTGATCAGAGCCTCAAGGACAGAAAAGGCTCCAACCATCTCGAAGCCGCACCTGGACCCTGCCTGAGTGAGTCCTGACCATCCAAGTGGTGCCCATCCAGTCCTGAACCTTTGGAAGTGGTGTTAAAGGTGCCCAGATTACCCTAAACCTTAGAACATTTCTGGCCAAAAAGTGCTCTGGGAACCAAGAGGAGTTCGGGAACTACCTGCTTGTCGATCTGCCCAAGGTGCATCGCCAGTCGGCCTGACTTTGCAGCAGCTCCTGCTACATTCTTGTCCACAGCAGCAAATTTTGTTCAGCGGGTCTTCACAGAAGGGTTACCCTACCTTGTGAAGCCCTTGTCGGCTGTAGCCTACAGCTACTTTCCGCTGGAGATTTTCGACTTAACAAAAGACTAAGTGCGAACAAAGGATTCTTGACACAACTTTGGCCAGCAGCTCCCAGACGACAGATGTATGACGGAATCACGCAAGCCATTACCATGCATGCCTTTACAACAAGTCGATTACCACGCACATGCCTTTACAACGAAAATGAAAGTATTTTGCAGGCAAGTATAAAGTCTATATTATATAGATTTTATTTTTTTCCTGTAAAAACCAAAGGTTAAAAGGACGTTATAGTTAGGCTCAGATTTCACTCGTACAAAACCATAGAAATTCAGCAGTTATCGTTACCTGAGCTAACTATAACTTATGACCCCGCAATGCACTGATTATGATATCACATATTACATCACTCATGACATGATCAGTGACATCACTGATGACATCATCCAGTGAGTATAAGTATTTTCTAAGAGTTTATGATTGTTAAACATATATACTAAGCTACTACAAAAACGTAATTAGAATACTAGGTGTACTACTAATGAGTGATACTACTTTTAGCATATATTATGTGAGTGGCTGTATGCATCCGTGTGAGAGTGGGTATCTGGGTGTGTGAGTAGCTGTGTGGGTGAGTGGCAGTATGGGTGGGTGAGTGGGTATGTGAGTGACTGTATTGGTGAGTGGGTGGGTGTCTGAATTGCTCTGTGAGTGAATGGGTGTGTAAGCGACTATGGGTGAGGGAGTTGCTCTGAGTGGGTGCTTGGATAAGTGAGTTGGTATGTGAATGGCTGTATTGGAGAATAAGTGTTGCTGTGAATGGCTGTATGGGTGAGTGAGTGGATGTGTGAGTGCTTGTATGGATGTGTGAATGGGTATGTGAGCAGTTGAGTGAGTGGCTGTGTTAAGAAGCTGTATGGGTGTGTGTGTGTGTGTGTGTGTGTGTGTGTGTGTGTGTGTGTGTGTGTGTGTGTGTGTGTGTGTGTGTGTGTGTGTGTGTGTGTGTGTGTGTGTGAGAGTAGTAGCTGTATGGGCGAGCGTGTGGCTGTGGGACTGGCTGTATGGGTGAGTGACTAGTTGTATGAGTGGCTGTATGGGTGAGTGGCTGTATGGGTGAGTGAGTCGCTGTATGAGTGGCTGTGTGAGCGAGTAAGTGGGTGTAAGTGGCTCTATGGATGAGAGAGTGGTGGTGAGAGTACTTTTATGGGTCTGTGAATGGGTGAGTGGTTGTATGGGTGAGTGAGTGGGTGGGTGTATGAGAGGTTGCATGGGGTGGGAGTGGGTGTATGAGTGGTTCTGTGAATGTCATCAGTGATGTCATTTGAGATGTCATCAGTGATGTCAATGACCATGTCATGAGTGATGTAATATGTAGGGACATAAGTAGTGCATTGCGAAGCCGTAAGTTATAGTTAGCTCAGGTAACTAGAACTGCTGAATTTCTATGGTTTTGTACGAGTGAAATCTGAGCCTATCTATAACATTCCTGTAACCTTTGCTTTTTTCAGTGAATTTCTGCATTTTCTTTTAATGTTATTTCCTAATTGTAAACTGTAACCTTTAAGAATGAGTGTGAGTGCATGAGTGTCTGAGTGGGTGTGAGTGTCCAAGTGTGTTTGCGAGTGCCTCCATTAGTATGTCAGTCAGTCTGCGAGTGAGTGCCTGAGTAGGTCTGTGAGTCGGTGCATGAGTCTCCCAGTAGGTCCGTCAGTAGGTGAGAGAGTATGAGTGATTCTGTAAGTGGGTGCATGAGTATCTGAATGGGTCTGAGTGGCTGTGAGAGTGTCTTAGTTGTTCTGTGAGTGGGTGCATGAGTGGTTCTGCTCATTTTCTGCCTATTTTCTGCTCACTTCTAACCTTCATTTTGCCTCTTTCTGCTAGTTTTTGACCTCTATTTTGTCTTTTTCTGCTCGTTTCTGACCTCTATTTTGCCTCTTTCTGCTCATTCTGACGTTTATGTTGCCTGTTTCTGCCATAATCTGCTTGTTCTGCTTATTTCTGACCTATAGTCTGCCCCTTTCTGACCTATATTCTGCCTCCTTCTGCTTGTTTCTTACCTTTATGTTGTCTCTTTCTTCTCTTTTTTCCCCCAGGACCGCTGGGGGACCATCATGGCCCCTACAGTCCCTGCCAGCTTTACACCTCCTGTGGGAGTCAGCATTGCTCTCAGACGGGGAGCTGCAAGGGAGCTGCTACACATGCAGCTCCCTGTCTGTGAGAGTAATCATTTCGTCTGTTTCTGTGCCCGCTTGAAAGCGGGCAGGGAAACGGCCAAAACCTCCACTCTCAGCAAGCGAGAGTATTTTGTCAGCTTCCGTTGTCTGGAAGCACAGTGTCTGCTCAGGCTTGGCGGGAGATGTCAAAGCTCCTGCCAAGTCACATCATAGCAGAATCTGGCCCTGGGGGTGGCGGACCCTATGGCCATTATTGGCTCCAGAAGGACCCCTCCTTTAATCTGCATGGGCTGGCACTATGGAGGTGGTGGTCCCCGGGTCCGCATGGATTTCCTCCATATTGTTTATTTTAGCTCCGGAGACGTGGAGGCCCCCAGGGCTTGTAAAAGCCCTAGGGAGGGGGTCCATGTGGCCCCCCCTCCTTTTTTTTAAAAAGCCCCAGGGAGGTGGTGGTCCCCAGGGGGGTCCGCGCAGCCCTCCCATGTGTATATGTAGGCCCGAGGTGGTGGTGGTCCCCGGGACATATAAATGCCCTTGGGTTGGCCACATGCACCCACCCCCCCCAATATGTTTGGTAAAATCTGGATGTTCCCGGAACCCTGCCCACCCGGGGCTTTAGCATAAACAAGCATGGGAGACCTCACTTTTTTTTCTCAATTTTGCAGCAAATTTGCGGATCTACCGGCGATTTAGCGGCAAAATTGAAAAACATTTTTTAAACACCAGCAGGGACCGCACCACCACATCTAGGGGGTTAGGGTATTCCTACCCTGTCCTCTTTTCTATATTTTTTACGTTTTGTGTGGGACCTGGCTGAAGCAGAGTCTCAAGATGGCTGCCAACACTTTCTGGTTGAAGTGTTGGCAGCCAATCCGATTACAGCACAGGGAGGATTCACATCCCTAGAAATACAAATTTGGATTTTGGTTGATATCTCAAACTACTGAACGGATTTACATAAAGTAACCAAAATGCACTACTCTAGACCATAATCTACCTTTCTGCCACATTTGGTGTAATTCCATCCAGCGGTTCGGGCTGTAGTCGTGTCTAAAGTCCCTACAAGGAATTAAAGTGGGAAAAACATGTTTTGGGACCCCCTTTTTTCCCCGGCCCCCGCTTGAAGGATCACCCCAAAACTTTCAAGACAGGAGCTGCAGTGACTGCCAAATTAGTTTGAAAATTTCGTGAAGATTCATGAAATGGAGCCAAAGTCATTAGCAAAACAAAAAACGCTTTTCCTATAGAACCTAGGTTTTAATGATAACTACCTACTGGCAACCGCCAGTAGGTAATAGATCAATTCAATTCAAAAATACTTTATTTGGATAGGACCATATCCATAAAAGCACATCAAATACAACAAATTAAAAGCACAAATTCATATTTACAATAAAACAATTTCAGTGGCATTGGTCAAAGATACACAATATTTTAAGACACATACAACAAGTTTCGAAAAGAGCCCATGCGTTTCAAAACACTCTTCAAGGGTTACTCATTGTTTTGCGGGCCCATACAGCGGTTCTCAGAAAGGTGCAGACGCGAAAGACTAACTCATCATCTTCCAATTTGAGTATGCTCCTGTATGCATCTACTAAATGGATAGGCAGAGGTTTTTTTAAAACGGTATTAAAAGGCATTTTGCATACTTTATATAAAACTTACAGAAAAATAAAAAATGTAAGGTTGTTTGGCCGCTGTGTCCATCACCCAGACAAGGTAGGGAGTCGAGATTTGCGTTGTACCCGAGAGGGAAACAAAGCAAGAATTTTACAGTGTCGGCCCTTAAACGGAAGAGAAGACCCCTCTCCCAGTGGCATATTGGCTAGGTGAGGTAACTAGGCAGGGGGTACACAGTGTGCTCGATGGTCATAAAGTTAACAGTTAGTTTCTTGGATTCCCTCTCCAATCTTTCCGTACTATAAAGTGTGTATAGTGCCGTCCTGAGGGCTTTTTTAAATACAGTCTCAGTTGTGCTTGGACTTAAAAAGAGCCTGCCATAATTAACGCTACTTAGGCTCTGGTTCACCCCGGCGAGACACGGGATGTCCATCCCTTTCTCGCAGCTAATACAGTCACCTATAATCTCTCTTGTGAGAGACGCTGCTGGATTTTTCCATATGGCGAGCCAGAATAAGGCGGGGCGGGCCTTTATAAAATCCTCAATATAGCTTAGTTTCAGTTCACTATGGCAAACATACTGAGAGGTGGAGATCGGTGCACCCAATAATTTATCTGAAAATCTATTTACTTCTAGCTGAATGCTGTGACTTTTAGCAATGCCCCAAACCTCTGCGCCATAGGTGGCTGTGGGTATGCACTGGGATTTAAAACATTTAAAAATAGCCCCTGTTCTCTTGGGCCGAGGGAGGTCAAGAATAGAATTGGTGGCCTTTGAGAACTTGTTATTTCAAAACACCATGTGTTCAGACCAAGAACCGTTCGCAGCAAAGACCAGCCCAAGATATGGAAAAGTGCTAGTGCATTTAAATTTTTGGTTACCCACAGATATGGAATTTAATAAATGTTATCTCGGCCCACAGGACTTTATAAAAGATTTCTTAAAATTGGTACACAAGTCTAAGCTAGTCATAAAATCAACAAATCCCTGCACTAAAGTGCGTAGAGCGTTGGGTGTGCGGCCCATTAAAACCGTGTCATCGGCATATAATAACACGGGAAGTATTTTGCCATTTACTCTGGGGACATCATTAGTCAGTGTAATCAGTGATTTGTGCAAATTGTTCATATAAATAATAAAAAGAAGAGGGGCTAAGACGCACCCTTGCCTGACCCCTCTACTTACTTTAATATCATTGGAAACATCGCCCCCGCCGCTGATCCCAACCCGGGCCTTCAGGTCTTTATGTAAGTATGCCAAAAAAAGCACCAATGCCTCGTCCAGACCATAAGCTAAAAGAATGGACCATAGACGTGACCTGTTAACGAAATCAAAGGCAGAGGTCAGGTCCATAAAGGCCAGATATATTGGCGATCGCTGAGCTATGGTATATTTTCCAATAATTAAATTAAGATTTAGGCATTGTTCATTAGTGCCTATTTTGCTCCTAAATCCCAGTTGACATGGCTCTAAAATACGATTTTCCTCAGTCCAATCTAAGATCTTATCATATAAAACTCTGCCTAAGATTTTCAGGGTATTGTCCATCAAGTAAATTTGTCTGTAACAACTGGGTTGAGAGCGGTCACCTTTTTTAAAAATCGGAACAATGATGCTGGTTAACCATGAGCTTGGTAACGGGGCATTGGTTAAGTTATTAAAAACATTTAACAGGAGCGGCGCCCAAAAATCAGGTTTATGTTTAATAAGGTAATATATATACACATGCATATATGCGTATGTGTGTATATATCTATATATTACCGTATCAACCTCAACCCTAAACTCAGCCACCCCTAAACCCTAAATATACCCTTACCTCGCTAATGCCCTTACCCACGCTAAACCCTAAAAACACATGTGTCAAGTAAATACCATACCCACCCTTAAACCCTTCAAATACCCTTGCCACCCTAATACCCTCACCCACCCTAAAATTACCCCTGCCACCCAAATACCATCACCCCACCCTTAAACCCTAAAAACGGCCTTACCCATAAATATATATATATATACACATACACGCACACACTTTCTTGCAAAATACTTACATTTTCGTTGTAAAGGCATGCTTGGTAAATATATACGCGTGGTAAAAATTTGTGTGGTAAAGGCATATGCGTGTTAAAGGTATTGTGCGATAATGACCGCGTTGTAATGGCGGTTCCCCCCGACGACGCCTCCTTCTCCGATACCGCCAGTAGCCTTGCTCCGCTGAACTTTACCTTCTCAGATATTTTTCTCTAGATTATCTTCTTAGTCTGAAAGTAAGAGCAGACAGGGCCCAATCCACCATGTATCCGACCCACGCTAAATCGAGGTTAACTGTCGACTTTTCCCCGTGGATCGCTCAACTAGATGGCGCTAGTTTTTATCCTTAAACTTTAACTCTGGTTCTACTGAATGGATTTTTGTCGTTTTGCCATCAAATAAGTTATTAAAATGTACTTTATTTTTCTAAAATTGTGTGAGGTTTTTCTTGTATTTTCACTTTATTACTGTGAGTTCTGCCTAAATACTTTACACATTGCCTCTAAATTAACCCCGACTGCTTTTGTGCCAAGCTACCAGACAGTTAAGCACAGAATAATTTAGTGGCTTCTAGTGGTTCACTGTGACAGGGATTGTGGCAGTTGCTTGAGAAGGGTTTCAACTCATTCAACCAACACCCCAATTTCTCACAGGTCACAAAGGGACTTAAACAGGTGTGGGAGTAAAAGAGAAGGACATTCTGTAACATGTTATTGACCAAAGAATTGGAAAAAAAAGCTTGACTTTCAGGAGTATACAGGACTCATTTGGCCCCAACATATTCTCAAATCTAGTTGTAATGCCCTAATCGAGGCTGACAATGCGCATGTTTATCATGTAAAATGCATGTATAATAATATTGGGTGGTAATGTCATTTGGAGGATGCTTTCTTCGTTTTTGGTGTTTAAGTGCAGACCTAGCTAGCTCCAGTAGAACACTTTGTAGAAAACATTTATAGTAGCAGAAGGATCTTTAATATGGTGTCATGTATATAGGAATATGTTGTACTGGTTTCACTGAGAATGAATCACAGAATCGCAGATGTAGCATTTGGGGTGGGGGTGGGGGCATCATGTAAATGGCATAGTATACTGCACAGTTTCTTTTACACATTTAGATTCCACAAATTTAGGAATCTAAGACACAAGGAAGTAATGTCAAGTTCTATGAATTACATTTTGACTAATACTGAATTTGGAATTAAAACAATTTGGCCAAACTGCTACATCTTTCCATTGGATATTCACTGCCAGGATATGCTTGAAAAAGGGAGCAAAGTTGCCTTTCACACACTTTAACCGTAGGCAGATGATACACTAGAAGAAAATGTTGATACACAACGTGGCAGTATTGCAGTCTTTCTGGAAAATAACTTGCTTCCAGAAGATAAAAGAAGCATTTTTTGAAGACCAGAAAGTGCGCTGAAGCTCTAAGTGGTTAATGTGGACTGGTGAACTTAGTGCACAAGCTGGGAAGTACACTTGGGCATGCTAAGTCTGCTGTGATTCCAATCTGAGGGGATATAGTGTATAAAAGAGACAATTTTCAGGAAGACGACTGTACTCTTGAGTCCATAGGAAGTCCTGATCTTAGGTAAGCTATTAGCAAAATATGTTCTGCAATTCTGCTGTATGACCAATCTGATTAAAAAAAAAATGAGATCTCATAATTGCACCCTGAAAAAGATGCACGCATAAATAGCGCAGATCCTTCGGAATCACAAGGACAGGTAGTGCCCTTGGCTTGAAAAAAAGACAGCTGGGTTGGAGCTTGTATTTTACAAAAAAGATAATTCTCTGTGAGACGTCAAATACCACTCGTATGCCTTACATCTCAAACTGACTGTCTGGACAATAGATACTGGACTTAGGCTCTGCAGTTGAACACATTACCTTCCGAACAGAGGCCATGACTGGCCCAGTGGACAATAAATTGGCGAGCTATGAAGAGATATGGAGATCTTGACTCGGAAAGGGAGCCACTACAATGACCAACATTTGGTGGATGCTCGGGGGGTGCTCAAATGATAATGGAGACTGGACAGTACTGCTCTCGCTGACCTCCCCAACAAGCCAGTGAAACATCAACAGCTCTCCCAGAGTGGAAATAAACATGCATCCTGCAAATCCACAGATCCCAACCAAAATTCATCCCGCGGGTTGAAACCTCATGAGAATCAAAGAGGAGTAGTATTTTGATTCTGTCCAAGAACAGGTATTGACTTCGGCAATAATGCACCAGGCAAGGGGCCTTTAGCATTTTTGAGATCACAATCTATGGTCTTTTGAACTTGATAGTTTTTTTATTTGTGCATTTAGGAATGAGTGTTTAGTCTCGGGTTTGGAGAGATTGACAGGACATTTATAGCACCTCCGTATGATCCTCTGCCCTCAAAGGGTTGGGGTCTTATATTCTCAGCAATCCCAAAATTCACTAGAATGTAATCAGAGGTTTCCTTGGTCAAAATGGGCAGCATGTCTCCTCCAATGAAATCAAGCTTACATTTTATACAGCTCCCATTGTTGCATGAAAGGAGTGGATTTAGGTTTGTGATGAACAGCATTACCATTTCGAGGAGTGAATGTGGACATATGACTTTTGCCTCCTAGCTGCCTCCTTGTGACAGAATGTAGATGCCTGATCTCCTCGAAGTGGGGGGTGAAATCACAGGGAGTGCCTTTGTGATAAATACTCACGTTCTGCCCTCATATCACTTGCAAGTGATAGCAATGTCAACACGCTGTTGGCAAATTACTCCACATCTTTTACTCCCTTTATTCTACAGAATCTTAGACGGCTCCAGCTATAATCAACTGTTATGATGGAAGTTCTGAAATGCACATTTCTGCGATTACTAAGAGCTATATATAAAAGGCATTACCAATAGCCACTTACATGGTTTCTAAGGCAAAAAGTAATATAAATGATCAAATGTGCTCAGCAGGTAAACGTAAAGCTGTTGAACATAGACCATAAAGATATTGTCCATTACCCAAGGCAGAATGGATCAGTGTGGATACGGCAGGAGGCGGAATGGAGGAAGCAAAAGTGGTGGAGCACCGAGTCTTTAGTATAAACACAGACACTGCACAGAAACTTGTGAAAAGGGGATTAGGTGACTATCTTGCAAGACCTTGGCCAACACGACAGGACTCCCAGGGGACTAATATTTAAAACAGGTGTGTGATCTGAAAAATCACTGTTCACTAACACCCGAGTGAAATACAATCCTGTGCAAACCCATACGTAACAAATTAGGAGGAACTGCAATTGTTGGAATAGGAGTTTGATTTCTAGAACTACTTACTGCACAGTTAAAGCAAACAAAACAAAGTTATGATTCATGCTTAAAAGAAGTGGCTGCCCTGTCTTTGTCCCATTTCTCTTCAACTTCGGAGTTAGTACAACCAGGGGTGGCTGGTAGCCTTAGAAAGTGGTAGGGCGAGCGAAATGCCCCACTGCGTCCCAAAAAAACTTACTTAAACAGCCTCTCCCTCCAAAAGCCAAACACAAACCAAGCCCTCACTTCAAAAGCCCAAATAAAAACAACCCCTCCACCCAAAAGCCCATAATAAAACATAACCACTAACTTAATCACTACACTTGCATGCATTACACATTTCTAATAAAATAAAATGGCACCTACCCAAGGGCTGCACATCCTCCTCGATGTTCCTCTGTAGTCTGATGCACGAAGAGATCCCCTAACCAATTCAGACACTGCTTTCATGCTAACCAGCATAAGAAAAGTGCCAGGTTTGGATGGAGCGGGTTGGCTGAAAGCTCCTTCAGGCCTTGGAGGCCTGTGCTTGTTCTCCACTAAGCTGTAAGACAGTTGGGTTGGAGAGCTGCAAAGTGCGCATGTCAGGCTGGCCGTCGTAAGAATGCCGGCCAAACTGACATGCGCACTTAGGAGCATCCAGTCAAGCCACTGCTCCCGTCATCTATGCTGCCCATCGGCAGCAGAGGACATACCCCACATTTCTCCTGAATCGAGGGCAGGCTGGTGGCTGCGGCACGCCTCGGTGAAAATAAAAACCTGTCAATGAAATAATTTCATTGCCATTTTATTTTTCACATTTAACACAGCTCACAGCGGGAGGGGAAGCGGGGGGGGGGCGACGCTCGCATGCCCTCATGAAGAAACCACCGTTGAGTACAACCACTTTACAAATCCTCTTAAAACTAATGAAATAACTGGTCATATAGCTAGACTCCTAGGAGTCTTTTGCGATGGGAAAAGGACACGCGCTGCCCTCTTCGGATGTCCAAGTAGGATAAATAATTTCAACTCAATTTCCCATTTAGGCAGAGAGATCTTACTTTCGTTTGAGAACAGAAATAACATGGCAATTAAAACCAGGTGCGGGGTAAAAAACAAATGAACACCATGCACTTTCTTCAAATAAGATACTTGCAATAGAAAGCAGTCAGGTGGGGGAAAGTGTCTGAATAGGAATTCACAAATGAAGTCCGTTTACTAGAACAGGAAAAGAGGACACCAAAGTCGGTGTTAGAATAAGTTGTTGTACCAGAGTATTCTTTAGCTCCATGCTTGATAATGTTACTTGTGTCTCCATTCTCGATGCAGGATATGAGAGGATTTGAGTGTGGTCGGCCCAGCTGCAGGATATTATTAACATATATTTGTTAGCACTATTTCTTGCAGCATAACCAAGTCTGCATGTACTAAACGGTCATGTATTTTAAGCTGCTCATGTTCCAATAGTCAGTGACATATTTCCCTCCGTCTCTGCCTCAAGTACCTAGAAAACAGTAGCTTCTGTACACTTCCTAATACACGAATAGGAGCCCTGTTGTAGTGTAGCTCCTATTTCCCTAATAGGCTCTGCGCATTGGAATAATATACCCTATAGGTTTGACATAGGACTAAGGTCAATATGTCCCTATCGAGTATATTAAACTTAATTACTTGTGCCAGCTATCTCAGAGGCCACTAGAAACTCCTTGATAAACAAGAAGGGAGTAGTTTCTGGCAGCCGCAAAACATGACAACTTTGTTTCCCTTTAGAATCAGAACGTGTCCTAGAGTCGTGGAAACAATAGATAACTATTTCACTCAGCTCACTCGTGCATACTTAGTTTTCCTCAAAGTTACACAGAAAGAATAGACGGGCGTTTCAATAAAAGATTTATTGAACAGTCTTGTTTCTCGTGTAAGTAATATGTGCTGTTACGATCACAAGACAGTATGCAAGATAAATAATGTACAGCGTAAGCAGTAGAAATAAATAATACTGCGCTAGCATGATCTTTAGTAGATATTCATTTACATAAATAACAGACTAAAAATGCGAGTACTCATACGATGCGTTTCTAAGCTAGTTCTACCCCAATGTACCTAACCTAACCTAGGTGTAGGGAGAGGTATGAAGTAGGTGAAGTATTCCTTACTATGGTATACTAAGAGTATGTTAAGCCTAGTATGCCTAGTATGCCAAGAGTCCCTCTAGGTTTCTAGTCAGCTCCATACCTTAAGAATGAGAGAGGTGGGAATCTCTTGCCAGACTCGAACTCCAACACCCCGCAAGGGAAGTCAGATCACTGGAAGCTGGACTCTCTGCGTGCAGGGATGACAGCGTCTTCTCAGTGCGTCAGGCCGGGAAACGGGCTCCTCTGAAGTCGAGGTCTCCTCTGATTTACAGGGGCTAGGGAAGGTATATTTATACCTGAGAGGTACCTCAGAATGTTAGCATTGACGTGAATCGGACAGCGGAAGACGTCATGAATGAACGCTTAAGGTATAACGGTTCATGCATTATAGATGAGTCCTTAAAGAAATCAATAGTCCTGTGCTAGTGAAACTCCCGAAGCCTAAGGGTCTGTTCTTCAAGAACTTGTTGTGACGTTAGGGTGGACGGATGTCGGAGACCATGCCTGTATTTGAAGTGCACGGTTTAATGCCTAAATAAGGACTGGGATTTTATGCCTATATAAGGGCAGGGCGAATTGTGCCTATATAAGGACATGATACAGGAAAACCCATGTACGGACACCCTAAGAGGAATACAACACCCACTCCACTTTCGTGTGTACGATAATAATAAAATGCTAAACATTTAATAAGCTAAACATAAAACGGAGTACCTCATATTGCTAAGAACATTTCTTAAAAGCATTAAAAGCATTTAAAAACCCATTAAAATGCAAAAAGGTACTGTACATTTCAAGCATCGCTTTTCATTACAGGCATATATTTGGAAATAAAATGCAATTTGAATGAAAATGAGCAGTAATATTTACATGTGACAGAAAATGATCGATAAGTTGTTCAAAAATCAAAGACATTTCATGTCATGAAAATTAATGAACTTTTAGACAAAATAAGATGACAAAGTGTCTGAGGAAGTACCGCGAAGTCTGTACTATAAGGCTAGTTCTACTTCAAGCAGATTGAATTGCCATTTAGTTCAAAAAATGGAAAAAAGTTCAATTTGGGAAGATTTCCAAGTCTTTGAAATATGAAGGCCAAATTTTACTGCGTCTCTGGTACTCTGTGGGTTGAATCAGAGTCAGTGTACGGGTCTGGTGTAAACATGAGATCATCTATTTCTGTAGACAAAATATCGTACACTGAAGTTGGTGTCAGCTGGAACACCTCGTGTAGTAGATTAATTGCACAGAGATGTGAAGCATCGCTTTCAGCATAGGATGCCGCAGCAATGTTCGCGTCCGTTATCTGTGTGCCTGTAGATCCATCTCGTACCTCAGCAGCACCTGGAAGCGTCTGTGAGATCTCAATGAATGCCGTCATCAGGATTGGTAGCCTCTGGGGACAACACAGAGCATGGGCCGTTATCGGGTCCAGCAGAGTATCGATATCCGTTGGCGTTGCTGATGGAAATGTCAGACAGGTGTCTAACACGCATTCTTCACCGCATAGCAGGCATCGTAGGACAGGTAAGATGCAATCTTGCCAGATTGGTCTGAATGACAGGAACCACGTGGTATTAAGGTCCCGTAGACGAGTCATGCCCAAAAGCTGTACTATTCGCTCACGGCACTTTCGTTCAAGGAGAGCTTTCTCCATTTCGCTCGGAGTGATGTCTGCGAATAGGCTGGCCATAGCGTAATAGCAGGAAGAGAAATAGAATTCCGGCAACAAGTGCTAGAATTACTGGTATGCCACCAAACACCGAATGTGCAAAGTTCGGGATGATTCCGAGTATTGCCTGGAAAGGTGCCAACAGACCGGAACAGATGCTCTTAGATACATGTACAATTCCGCTTGTATCTGACATGTTAAAGATACGTCCTATCATTGCCACGAAATGTATAGGGCAGTTTGTACGTATTAAAGTCTGTATCTCAGCCGAAGTCCTTGCTACTTGTAGATCATAGGTTTCTTTGGCCGAGGTTAAAGGCACTGATTGTTGCAAAAGCATGGCTTTCATTCTGCTTAAAGTATCAAATCTTATAAAAGAGACGTTCAGCGAAGGCCACAAAGGCGACTCCCTGACTGTGTCTATTGGGGCAAACAATACTTGCATACAGCAAGTGACCCTGGAGTTGACCATTACTAGATATGGGATGCCTGGCAACATGCCGCAGCAACTCTGATCATTCAACATGAGGTAACTCCCATTAGAAAGTTGTCCAAACGTTGGATTAATCACAGCAGCTGGTGTACCCTGCTGATGGCAAGACAAATTTGCCACAGAACCATTGGAAGCCCCGTGTAAAGAAATGTCCTGACATATAAGTGAACCGCTCAGTGCACTTTTACAGTGTGTACCGCTGAAAAACACTTCACGATCCCCACTCCAACATCTATATGTATACAGTAAATCCCAAGATGTCTTAATGTATTCCTTACCCAACCTTTCATATTTGCCTGCTTGCATTTGTTTGAGGCAATACTGAAACTGAAAAGTAGTCACAGGTAGTGTGATTTTGCCATGAATGAGCCATTCTGTAGCTGGTTTTTTCTGCCACTGTGAATGGTAACTTTTCCAGTTTTTCAATGCTCAGCACTGTATACTTTGCTCCTCTTTGTGCCAGTTCGATCTGTTTATCAGTTAGATTGTATTCTGCAAACAGAGCCGACATGTTGATGAAACGCCAAGGCACATAGCCCGCACGCAAAGATTGCAGCGTCCAGCTTAATAACACAATAGAACGTAATTGAGATTGGCCTTGCTGTAACATCGCCAAATCTTGTTCTAGTGTGTCGATAGCAGAGGCTACAATGCCATCCAATGAATATATTCTGGAGGACAAAGTTGTTAACCCATTGTCGACCACAGTGAGTGTTTTCTCTAAATTAATACAATCAAGTTCACGTATTCGTTCTGCGGCCTCCATCTGTGACACTTTCCATGCTTCATTATAGGCAGCATAAATGCCGGCATATATGAAACGTTTGACGCGGTTTTCTTGGTCCAAGCAACAATTCCCCAAGGTCTGCGTCTTCTTTAAGTAAGGATAAGTGTTGTTTCACATCCTGTAGTGTAGATTTCTGCAGCCAATCGAGGCATAATTTTCCTACACTGTATGTTGTTACTACCCCCGGATGCTGTCTTTGGACGTATCTTGGGTCTGGCCTATGAATAGTAAAACCCTGAGTTTTATTCAGGAATCTTTCCTGACAGTTATTCGTGTCTGTGGGCCATATCAACCATTTTCTCCAATCAGGATTAGATCTGTTGAGTTGTAGTATTTGGTCTACTGTAACCGCTGCCTGTGTATTGTTATCACTAAGCAGGTGTTGGTACAGAAGGTGTTTTCATCTCTTTGATCTTGGCTAGTCCAAGACAAGATGTTTGTTGGACAGTTTCATTCAAAAACATTATTTGTTCATGGATGATACAGGCTCTAAATAAAGCTTCTATTCCCTGCACTTGCCAATCTTTAGTACCCCAGACAGTTTTTGTGTCTTTTGTGTCTTTCCATAAGTCGAAACCCTGTCTAGACAGTTGGGCAATAAATACAGCAGAGTAAATCTGTTTTGCATTTGTTGACATAATTTTCAGTCCTGTTTTGTTTACATTTTTATAGTAAAACGTTTCTGGATCAGATGTATTGTAACCTGAAAAATATGGAAACTTGTTTGTAAATGTTTTTGAACTACTTTGTGGTGGTGTAGGACAATGCTCCCATTGGTTAAACAAACACATTTCTAGGGTATGCAGATTTATGCAAATAATGATGACCATAGTGGTTATAGCAATACAGCTGTTCATAGTCTAATGAACCCTCTAAATATTCATTTTTAGAAAATGCAGCAGATTTTTCTAGGTCAAACATTATGTCGTTAACAGTCTCAAAGGCCCAATCATCTGAATAGGTACTGGACGAAATGAGATCACTTAGTGAAATTTTAAACAAATGTGGAATGTTCAATTTTTCCGTCGGGCCAAAAATATCAAAATCTGTTTTGTCCCACACTATTCCATCCTGTATAGGAACGGCTGTGATGTTCACTGTTGACAAGTCTCTTGCTTCACGATGGGAAGATTTATGAGGTTTCAAAAGTACGTTCACATCTTTTCCTGCAGTATTCACATGGATGTATCTGCCATTTATAAGCACGCTCATAGTTGTAACCAAAGCTAGCCAAAGCAGGAAAACAAATAGTCCAGAAATAATCCAGAGTTCAATCCATGGGGAAACCAGATAAGTCTTTTTCAGAAAGTGAAGAAAGTCTTGTACTTGAATTTCAATGATGCTGGCGTCGTTTCAGGTTCACTCGGATCTTCTGAGAACGTATCAAAGTTAATGAAATAGCCAGAAGCAGTTCTGTAAATTGTTGGAATTGCATCAGGATTTGTAGAAATCGCTGGAACCAGTTGATCACTTGCTACATTGGTGTAGACAGGTGTATTTGGACGAACTGTTACTTGATTTTCAAGAGGGATGAGTTCCATTGCATTGTTGCTTAGTCCTTCATCTGTTACTGCTGAATTCTCGATGGTTATCAGTCTTTCAGTCTGAACCTCTTGGATAGTAGCAAGAGGATTGCGTCTGCTACTAGGTCGGAGTCCACGAGGCCTACTATTTAGTATTGGCCACATACTGTGGTTTGATGAGGTCGATGGACACAAATCTTTTCTCCTTTCTTCCAGCAAGGGGCGGCAGAAGTACTGTTCTTGTTCCTTGAACTGCTAGGACAGGTACTGGTTGTCTGTAAGAAGGTCCAAATTCCTTCTTGTCCGCAATCTTTTCTCTGACTAGATCCCCAACTTTTGGAATCCAGACAGTCCTTGCTGGGACCGCCGGTTTTTCCTCAGTGGTGGTTGGCTGCAGCAATACGTTGCTTTGTTTCGATCTTAGTTCATTGAGTTCCTGTAAGACAGCCAAACGTTTTTTGATATCAAACGGTTTATTTTCCACCACTGTGCCTACGTGATCGAGGTCTGGTACCCACATTCTTGTCCCAAATAGGACCTCATATGGAGTGACCCCCCTTAGAGAACTTCTTGGCAGGTTATTTAATGAGCGTTGGACCCCATAAAGATGTTTGACCCACCCATCACCCGAACCTAATACCCTAGCTGTTATAGACTGCTTTATGTCCCGGTTTTTCCTTTCCACAACCGAATTTCCCTCAGGATGGAATGGAGAGGAGTACCGCAATGCAACGCCCAGACTGGCCATGGCTTCTTTGTAAGCCCGAGAGCTAAACGCACGGCCCTGGTCAGAATGTAGCTTGCCTATTGCGTATGTGCCGATAAAGACTCGCAAATCTTTTATAACAGTTCGAGCGTCAGCCGAGCGCTGAGGCCATATCCATAGGAACCTTGATTCAGTATTTGTGGGATTGCATTTGTCCAGAAGGACGCATGCGCGTAGATAGTCTAATGCTGTCTAACAATGGTGTCTGTACTGGGCAGCTATATTCGTAGCATTGTGTCTGGTGGTGGTCAGCATCACGCTGTACCTTACAGTCTATGCAGTTATTGATGAAGATGTGGATTTCTGTATTCATCCCAGGCCACCAGTACATCTCTTTTAATGTTAAAATTGTTTTAGAGATCCCTTGATGTGACAGACCCTCCCCCAAATGTGCCTCATAAATCAAAGCTGCTCTACGTTCCATGTTTGGGATTACCCTATCCCCCACTCCAGGGATTCGAGCAAAAGGAACGCTGTTCGCATCAATTACATAAGAGTACTTGAGTGGAAACTTTTTTGGTAACGCTGCACCACTGCCTTTGCTTGTAGCATTGACAGCCAACATTATCTCACTGTCTATTTTTGTTTTTGAATGAGTGATCGCAGCTATGGAAGCCATCTGAACAGCCCCCTTTGCGGCTTCGTCAGCCAATGAATTCCCTGCAACGTGAACGCCATCACGTTGATGACTCAGTGTGTGGATCACGTGAGCCTTTGGTAGTTCGTTTTTCAACTGAACTACTTGTTCCCAAAGCGTTTTGTGCTTTATTGTGCCACCTTTCGCATCTTTGAAACCATTTTCAAGCCAGTTTTGTATATATTCATTATACTACTGAACACAGTAAAAGGAATCGCACACTATTAGTGTGGGGAATTCTCGATCTGTACTTTCAAGTGCCAGTTTGAATGCTTGTAGTTTAGCTCGCTGAGCTGTACAATCTCCTAGAGATTGAGTTTTTGTGACCATAGGTCTGAAGATGCCATCTCGCATGCGACCTTTAACGATTGCACACGCTGCACTGTAAGCTTGCTTACTCCCTGTTGCGGGTTGTGCGGATCAGTCAGTGTAAATTATGAATTCGTACTGATCGAGAGGCAGAATTTCAGTGGGCAGAGGACATTCTTGTTCATATTGCAGGAATGCTTGTGTTTTTAAATAGGGATCAAAAACATATTCAACATCTGTTGCAGCAAGAGAATTAACCCATTGTATCCATCTTGGATGTAATGCTTTCTTGCTTTTGTGACCGCTTCTAAAGCTGGTACTGGGGGTACGACAATAATGCGTTTCCCTTGGGCTAAGGCTCTTTCTTTTGCTACAGCGGTTTGAACTGCTGTCAGAATTTTTTCAGTTGAAGTGAAGCGCATTTCCGCTTGTGTATACAAATGAGATTTGTATGCAATTGGTACTTTTTCACCCTCATTAAATGTTAAGTAGGTGAATCCGCATTGACCCGAAATTATTCGGATCACCAGGTTGCGTTGACTTACGCGTGTTTGTAAGTGATTTGTTGCTAACATGTTAGCCTGGAGTGAACGCAAGATGTCTGTGTGTTCCTGTGTCCAATTTTTTATTGAAAAATCAGGTTTGATTAATGCGTAGAGAGGTTTAACCCTTTCTGCGTAATTTAGAATGTATGTTCTTCCAAAATTTAGGAAACCCAGGATGGATTGTATGTTTTTTAGCGTTTTTGGAGGTTGGAGCAGCGCACATTTCTCTAGAAAGTTAGCTGCCAAGCTCTTGCCTTCACTTGAAAGCTCATATCCTAGAAATAGGACATTGAGATGGGCAATTCTGGACTTTTGAAGTTGAATTTGTAGCCCTCAGAGGCGAAGCCCAGTATAATGGTATTCACCCTGTTCAAGTGTTTTTCCAGGTCATCGTCTGTCAGATAGATGTCATCGACATAGGACAATGCCTCATTGTCATAAATTTGTAGTAACTCCATTACCCTCGCTGAGAATAACCCCGGGCTGTTCTTGAACCCTTGTGGGAGTCGACAAAATTGACGCTGGGTCCCCATTATGGAGAAAGCTGTTAAGTACCTGCTTTCAGGTGCTATGTTTTGACAAAAAAACCATTTGAGATGTCTAATGTGGTTTTATATTTTTTACGCACAATGTTATTCATTAATGCTGTGCTATGTGCATTTTGCACTGCAAATGTTTTAGAACAAGTGTTTAAGTGTCTGTAATCCAAAACTAGACGATACGTGTTGTCTGGTTTGAGACAGGAAACAAAGGATTGTTCATTGAGGAGGTGCATGTTTCAATCACCCCTTGGTATTCAAGTTGATCTAAGATCTCCCTGACCTGTTTTTCAGCTTCTTGCTTTACTGGGTACTGCCTTTGTGCAGTTGGTTCATGTTTCAGATGTATTTTATGATGAGGTGAGTCCTCATCCCATCCTACATGATTTTTATATAATGCTGGGGCCTGGGCTACTGCCCATTTCCTGGCATATGTATATTTTAGGTGTATTGGAATATGGTTGGAGAAGGCAGGCATAATAATGTCCTCGCCATGTGGGCACTCCCTGACAAATTGTGGTGGCCAGTCTTTTTCTGCTAGAAGTATGTCATAGCCCCTTGAAAGTTTTTCCCAAAAAAGTGCTTTCACCTGTCTTGGTATGTCTCCCTCCATTCGGAGTGTTATTTCATATAACTTTTGTGGAGTACTAACCCTGGTGTCTACAGTCTCTACTGTAATGTACTCATTCAAGTCCACTATCTCCAGAAGTTCCTTCAGGTTCTGGCGAGCTATTGTGACTTCTGCTGCACTGTCCAGCATTGTCTGAGCCCATTCTCCGTTCTTGAGTTGTGTTCTCAGTATTCTCGGCATGTCTGACCTTCAGACCTGCTACTTTCTTTTTGGAGAATTGAGGTTTTGTTTTATTTTTCATAGCATGTTTTTCTTCCTTGGATTTCACGCGTTCTTCTCTATGTTCTGACAGTCCTCTTCTTTCTGAAGTCTGTGATGAGATCTGAAAGGTACGAGAGGAACGTGCATCAGTATCTTGATACCGGTCAGGCTTTCTCAAATTATCCCTATTCCTGAGGTTATACCTCCTTTCAGAGGGCTCCTTTTGAGGAGACCTACCTCGGGATTGAGAACGTTTCTCGTTTGAATTTTGTTCATTAGTCTCCCACTTCTTTTTAGAAGATGTAGGAGTTTGTTTAATAGAGTCCTTCTCAGGACTTTCTGATAGTTTTGGCTTCACTGGTCTTCCACCCAAACTATCTCTGCCTAATTCTGCATAAGATTGTTCAATTATTCTGGGTAGCTCAGTTTGATGTTCTGTAACATCGAATTCCCTTAATCGTTGGCGGATCACCACTGCTGCTGCCTAATATTAGATAATATTATTGTTGAGACCTGGTCGCAATTCTTCAGTAATTTCATACCTAAATTTAGAGCAGGCTCTGCCCCGTATTCATTTTTAATTTGTTTCAGGACATCTGGTATTACCGCAATTGACGGAATGCCATGTGTTTTAGTATAGATGGCAGCAAAGACTGAGCCCCAAGTGGTGCAGTCTTCCAGTTGTGGTGTGATCCCCATTGGTAAACTGATTGTTAGGATTCTGTGTTTCTCATACGGGCTAGTATTTGGAAATACTGCTTCGATTTGAGTAATTTTTTGAGCTATCCAGAATGGAATTTGCTCACGTTTTGTGGGCATTTTACCCATGACTGCGAATAGAGTCTGTGGTGTAATTTTTAGTGTATTCCCCTGTTGAGGGGTCTGATTTGGAATGGTTAATGGTGGTTGGACTGTGAAAGTCCACATGACATATTGAACCAATTGTCTGTAGATTTTTATTAACTCTGTAAGTTGAGTAAGTAGTTCCTCATCTGACATATCCAGTTCAGGATGAGGTGTGTAGCCGGCTAGAATCGGCCATGTTGCTCCTGGTCTACCTAGTGGACCGAGCCTGGTAATGTTTCTGTGATGTTTTAGGGCGCCTTTAAACCAGAGCTGATGCTCCTGGTATGTTAGTGGAATTTCAATATCCTCGAAAGGAATATATTCCTCTGGTGGATCATCTTCTTTGTAGAAGTGAAACAGTTTTGTAACTGGATTGGATTCAGGAAATATTACCCATGAATAGAATACCTCTGTCTGAAAGGATTCGTGTGCCTCTATCACGAAAACTGCTCTACCTCCTCTTGGTGGTAGGCCGTGTTTTATGAGTTTTAGAGTGATGGCTCTTCTTAAGTTTGGAGGGATGTCTATAACACCCTCCTCGGTTTCATTTAAACCTGTAAAGTTAAAAACTGCCATGGCGAAGGGAGGAGCCACGCGCCGGTCCAAGATGGCCACGTAATACCTCGGCTCCGAAGTGCCCGTCCCCCAACCTCGAGATCCTGTAAAATATCCTGGCCTTGAAGTGTACCGCTCGACGGCGGAGCAATAGAGACGCTCCCGGCAGCAACTCCGGCACCTCTGTGACACCGGGGACCGGAGATACGATCATCGCGGCCTTCGCCGAGTCCGGAACCGGGGACTTGAGTTTGGGCTGTGGCCGGGGCGCAGTTTCACTACACTGGGGTCGTGGACCGGAAGTCGCCGGTCTCGCCCCATTCCCTGGGGCTCGTTGAACAGCAGTTGCGGCGACGGATTGGAGGCGGAGGGGACGAACGGAGGCGCGTTGGTGAGGCCCTCCGCCCCTTCGTAAGTGGTATCTGGAGTGGCAGGCGGAGAATCGGAGGTGCAGAGGCACCGCGACGCCGATACAGGCTGCGAGGCAGCAGTAAGGCCACAGCGAGGAAATCCTGCAGGGGACCCGGGAGTGTGTTGGGGGCTGCTGTGTGCGTGCCCTTCCCCCCCCCTCCTTCCTCCTACGGGCTGTTGAGACAGGAGACACACCGTGCACCCAGGAGGGCAGGCTCAGGTGCCCAAGAGGACGGCCACTCGGATTGTACGCCGCAATCAACCCAGCTGCAAGATTGGAGCCCCAGGGGGGAGGATGACTGACGGCGGCCCCTTCGGCGGCTGCTTCTAGACCCAGGGTGTCTACCGAGCCGCTTGGGGAGCAGTGAGGAGAATCGGCGACAGGGGAAGTATTGGCCACGGAGCACGGTAGGCACCGGTTCCGCTGCGCATCGGTCGCTCTCCGAGAAAGCGATAGCCACGCATCGGCTGCACTGCAAAGGAGCTCAGTGTGCCCCCAGTTTAGACCTGCCCTAATGGACACTGGCAGTGCAGTGGAGACACAGATAGCCTGCCACGAAAGAATTGGCTGAGATCTAATAGAACGCATTTTGCGGGGGAAACAGCGCCGGCGTGTCCCGATCATAGCTCGTCACATGGCGACTAGGCCGGAGGTGGACAGGCACCAGCCGAGATCATCTAAAGGGGTGAGACAGGTCCAGACCAGCAAATTAGACAGATACACGATGCCCAAGGGCTCCCCTACAGACTTAAGACACACTCTGTCGGCGGGGGGTGACTCCTCGGGTCCTTCAACTGAACCGACGCTGCTCGATGTAATGGCAGCAAATAGATGGGGTCAAATCGTCACTGGGACAGAAAATGGAGCCGCTCGACAATAAGTTGGACACGGTCACCATAGAGGTCAATATTATCCGCGCAGACCTTACTAAAGTCAATGAAAAGGGCAAAACACTAGATATAAAGACTTCCAGTCTGACCGACGATGTGGCGTTGCTCCAACAGGAAGTGCGGGAACTTAAAATCTCTCAAGACCTGACCATGCGTAAGCTGGATGAGTACGAAGGAAGAGCCCGGCGAAATAACATACGTATCCTGGGGGTGCCCGAAAAGTCTGAAGGCCCGGCCCCAGACCTGTTTGTTGAAGACCTTATCCTCACGCACCTCAAGCCCAAGGGACTGAGTAACTTCTTTACCGTCGAGCGTGCACATAGAGTCCCGGGAGGGCGCCCCAAGCCTGGTGCGCCCCCGCGTCCGATGATTGCCAGGGTGTTGAATTTCAGGGACAGAGACGCAATCCTGCAGGCGGCCCGCTTGGGTCCCCCTCTGAGGTATGAGAATGCTACCCTCTCTTTCTTCCCAGACTTCACACAAATGGTGCAGAAACAACGCCGGAGCTTTTTCGCAGTCAAGGAAAAACTCAGGAACAAGGGGATGAAATATGCCATGATGTTTCCGGCGCGACTGAGAGTGGAGGTCGAGGGGAGAGCCTGGTTCTTCGATAGTCCGGAGGTGGCTTCGGACTGGATCGACAACCGTCCCCCTGGTGTATCGGGGGACCGGGGCGGAGAAGACGCATTGCAGGCACAGGAATGAGAGCGGAAACACAACACTTGGGACTAATGTACATTGTCAGGTATTGGGGTCTCGACCCATAGTTTGGAGGCTGCCCAACCCCAGGGACAACCATGACTTGACTGGATGAGGTTGGCTTCAGTGGAGATCATTTTGTCTTGGGTTTGGGGGGGGGGAGGGGGAGACAGGGCACTGGCCTTCCTCCTCTTCACTACCTTTAGTTAAACAGTAGATTTAGTGTGTGGGGCGACAGGCACTCTGCCAGTTGGGGATGGGCAAATGCCACGAGCAGGGCTGCAGGGAGGGGGGTGGAATATGTTGCGAACATCGTTTTTAAAGTCGCATTGTTTGTGAGAATGTTTGTAGGTTTAATTGTTTCGACATGATCAAGTGACAATGCAATGCAGGTGACATTTCTATACCAGTTTAACGACGAACGATAGACGGAGATCGGGGATTAGCGTGCTGAGTTGGAATGTCAACGGATTGGGTGACAAAATAAAGAGGGGGATGGTAAATCAGTTTATCAGACGACACGCCCCGGATGTGGTACTTCTGCAAGAAACACATTTAATTGGGAATAAGTGCATGGCCCTTCGTAAAGGAGGTTATAAACTTGTGGCACACGCAGGATTTACCACAGGGTCAAGGGGGGTTGGTATATTGGTTAAAAACTAATTCCCCCTTCTTGTACAGGCCACATGGTCCGACAAGCGGGGTAGATATGTTGGGATATCGGGACAATGGGAGGGGAAAACAGCCACGTTTGTTTCAATCTATATCCCACCTGGCTTACAGTCCGACACATTTCAAGACTTGGGTTCAATCTTTTTGACGCTACCCTTAGGCCACATGGTGCTGGGGGGAGACTTTAACGCGGTCATAGACGGGGAAATAGACCGATTTCCGGCTCATACACTAAGACCCGCACAAAGGTGGCTTCCCGACTACTTGGACACAATGGGGTTGGTGGATGGCTGGCGGGCACGCAACCCAGGCAAGGCACAGTATACACATGTGTCATGTGCACATCAAAGTTTATCGAGAATAGACTATGTACTCGTCCCGGCCGCAGAGGCACATGCCCTCCGGGAGGTTCGCCATCTGGGTATTGGCATCTCGGATCACTCCCCTGTATGGCTTAGAATGGAATTCGATCAGGTGAATGCAGGTAGGGTAGCCCCTATTAACCCATGGCATTTGAAAGACCCCTCCACGAAGAAGAGCATAGCCACGGCTACTGACAGGTACTTTCTGGAGAATCAGGGCACGGTGGACTCTGCGCAGACGCTGTGGGAGGCATAGAAAACTGTCATTCGGGGAGAGACTGTCTCCTTGATTGCGGGGAAAAAGAGGGAACGGCAGGCTGAACTGGAAAAAGCAGAAGAGGAAGTGTTAAAATTAGAAGAGGAGATGGCGCGGGCGGTGACCCGTGAGGGTCTTCATCGTTTGAAGTTACGGCAAGACGAGTTCAGTAGTATCGCCAGAGATAGAGCCAGGGTGCAGAGCAGAGAGGTTCAGAGCAGAATATATGAACACGGAGATAAAGCGGGAAAGCTGATGGCTTGGCTAGATAGAAGGGAATGGGCGTCGAGTCTGGTACCTGAGATACGGGGGGAAGATTCCATTACCATCACGGACCCGCAGGCTATTGCAGATGCGTTTGCATAACACTATCGCGTGGTGTATAGTACGTCGGGTAAATTTACAGAAGCGGACAACAGGGAGATGATTAGAGATATCCAGTTACCAGTCCTAGCAGATGAAAACAGAGCCTATCTGGAATCCCCACTCACAGACGATGAGGTGGCGCAGGCTATTAGGGGAGTGCATTCGGGGAAAGCCTCGGGGCCTAATGGCATTCCTGTCGAGCTTTATAAATTGAGGTCCGATAGACTCGCCCCATACATCCGTTCCATGTTCGAGGAAAGCAGAGAAAAGGGGCAACTTCCGTATGACCAACGTGTGGCCAACATAGCGGTCATATACAAGGAAGGCAAGTCCAGAACAAGTTGCGCGTCCTATAGGCCCATTTCATTGCTAAACGTAGAACCCAAAGTCCTTGCAAAGTTACTTGCAACCCGCTTGACAAAAGTTATCACCACCTTGATCCATCCAGATAAATCGGGATTTATGCTGCATCGCAACACCGCCCTCAATCTGAGACGGTTACATGGAGTACTGGGTAAAACTCCTACAATTATGGAACCGGCGGCACTCGTGTCACTAGATGCCACCATGGCATTTGACATGGTCGAGTGGCCTTATCCATTTGCAGTACTGGACAAACTGGGTTTCTGTTCGGAATTCACGGGTTGGATACGCCTTCTGTACTCCGATCCGATGGCCAGAGTGGTGGTAAACAATCGCAAGTCCCCCGATTTCCGTCTGAGTAGGGGCACTAGACAGGGTTGTCCCCTGTCCCTGCTCCTTTTTGCACTGGCCCTGGAGCCGCTCGCGGCATGGGTCAGACAGGACCGTTCTATACGTGGACTGCGATGGTCGTTAGAATGGGAAGATAAAATCTCTCTATACGCCGATGATGTCTTGCTCTATCTCACCAACCCGAGAGGGTCGCTGATCCGCTTTTTGGACGTGTTGGCAATCTTTGGCAGATACTCAAGGCTTTGCTATAAATTGGTCCAAATCGGTGCTATATGTCCTGAGAGGTGACCCGCCGGTCATTCCAGGCAATTGTCCGATTCAAATTGCCCTCGAAGGCTTCAGGTACCTCGGCATTTACATAACATTAGACTCGAAACTTCGCAATACCAACAATCTGAGCCCTCCCCTGTCGCGACTTAGGAATGACGTGGTGCGCTGGAAGGCCCTTCCACTCTCCATGTTGGGTAGGGCAGTACTTTTTAAAATGATGGCTCTGCCTCGGTTCTTGTACGCGCTCCAAAACACGATGGATCCGGTCCCCGCGTCTTATTTCAGGGAAATCGAGTCTCTCCAGAGACAGCTCCTTTGGGATGGTAAACCCCGTATAGCGTTTTCCAAGCTTACTCTTAATTGGTATGACGGAGGAATAGGGTTGCCAGATCTAAGGAAATACTACTGGGCATCCCAACTGGCGGCAGTCAATCACGGGATCTACGGGCAGCCAAATGATCCCGGGTACGCTATGGATAGGTGGCAGCTCCCGGGGGGAGAATACACCAGAGCGCTATATGTTGGGCCCCGCAGATTCCAGCTCACAGGACCCACGGCGCATGCCATCCAGGTATGGCATGCGGCCAACAGGCACCTCAAATGGGAAGGCAAATTCACGCTAGCCACCCCACTTTGGAATTCGGAGAAATTGGGAAGCCTCTGGAAGTCCAAGGGGTTTGATAAGTGGGACCTCATCGGGATCTCACGAATAAAAGACGTTTGGAGAGAGGGAACAATACATACATTTGACTCAAGCAGCAGTACAACTTGAACGATAGGGAGCATTTCCGTTACCTCCAGGTTCGGCATGCGCTGCTTACACACATCCCTAGGGGCACAACCCTTCCAGACGCTTCTCCCCTAGAGGATAGGGTGCTGGATGGACATCTTCCGGAGAAGACCACTTCTCTGATATATAGGAAACTAATAAACAACATGGAAGATCCATTGCTTAATATAAAAAGACACTGGAATGAGGACGGCCTAGAACTGGACGACGAGGATTGGCAGGAGGCGGTCTCTTCCCGCGGGTGGTGGCTATTCAGACGAGGCTGAGGTTGGTGCAGCTAAAGGTACTACATAGGACATATGTCACAGGACCCCGTCTGGTTCGTATGGGTCGCTCGGACAGTGGAGAGTGCAGAAGGGGCTGTGGGGAACTGGGGACATTTATGCATATACTGTGGCACTGCCAAAGCATACAAACATATTGGGGAGAGATTCACCACACGCTGAGGGCGGTCCTAGGGATAGACCTGCAGCCGGAGGCCCGTAGATGCATCCTAAATGTCTGGGAGCCGACGGACCTCAACACCTACACAACGCAATGGGCTACTTTGGCATTCATGGTGGCGAAGCGTAACATCGCCCAACTGTGGGGGGCTAGTCAGCCGCCCCGGACTGAGAAGTGGGCGGAGGATTTGGATTGGTGTATGTTTAGGGAGAAGTCGGTTTACATTGCCAGGGGATGTCCCGGGAAATGGAGCAGGGTATGGGACGCTTGGAACCATTACAGGGGGGACATCTGTGCTCCACCGGACCGTTTGAGAGGCGCTGAAACACACGAGTCCCCTTGATCTACCAACTGTAATAACTGTGTATCATTTTGAACTGTATGGAATGTCATTGAGGAAAGAAGGAGATATCTGCTTGTATTACTTGATGTGTATTTGGTCGAGTTGTTTAATAAAAAAATATTTTTAAAAAACTGCCATGGCTGGGTCAGCCGCAGCTCCACCGTTTCCGGTGGCTTCTTCCCCTGTTATGGACATTTTGTTGTTTTGAAAAAATGTAGAACAAGTTTCAAGGAAACAAAGATAAGGTGCAAAATATTTTGGAACACTGTATCCTTCAACGTTGAGCAAACCAAACAGCTAATATATAGGGTGTTTCCCTATGTAGCCGTGGCGGATACTTAACCCTGCCCACTCCAGACGTCTTTTGGAGTATATGGGTAGTGGTCTCTGAGAGAAAAGGCACGGCTGAGTTACTCAGTATCTAACGTTAAATTACCGCCTTAACAAATGTTGGGCGCCATGTAGTTTAGCTCCTATTTCCCTAATAGGCTATGCGCATTGGAATAATATACCCTATAGGTTTGACATAGGACTAAGGTCAATATGTCCCTATCGAGTATATTAAACTTAATTACTTGTGCCAGGTATCTCAGAGGCCACTAGAAACTCCTTGATAAACAAGAAGGGAGTAGTTTCTGGCAGCCGCAAAACATGACAACTTTGTTTCCCTTTAGAATCAGAACGTGTCCCAGAGTCGTGGAAACCATAGATAACTATTTCACTCAGCTCACTCGTGCATACTTAGTTTTCCTCAAAGTTACACAGAAAGAATAGACGGGCGTTTCAATAAAGATTCATTGAACAGTCTTGTTTCTCGTGTAAGTAATATGTGCTGTTACGATCACAAGACAGTATGCAAGATAAATAATGTACAGCGTAAGCAGTAGAAATAAATAATACTGCGCTAGCATGATCTTTAGCAGATATTCATTTACATAAATAACAGACTAAAAATGCGAGTACTCATACGATGCGTTTCTAAGCTAGTTCTACCCCAATGTACCTAACCTAGGTGTAGGGAGAGGTATGAAGTAGGTGAAGTATTCCTTACTATGGGGTATACTAAGAGTATGTTAAGCCTAGTATGCCAAGAGTCCCTCTAGGTTTCTAGTCAGCTCCATACCTTAAGAATGAGAGAGGTGGGAATCTCTTGCCAGACTCGAACTCCAACACCCCGCGAGGGAAGTCAGATCACTGGAAGCTGGACTCTGCGTGCAGGGATGACAGCGTCTTCTCAGTGCGTCAGGCCGGTAAACGGGCTCCTCTGAAGTCAAGGTCTCCTCTGATTTACAAGGGCTAGGGAAGGTATATTTATACCTGAGAGGTACCTCAGAATGTTCGCATTGACGTGAATCGGACAGGGGAAGACGTCATGAATGAACCCTTAAGGTATAACGGTTCATGCATAATAGATGAGTCCTTGAAGAAATCAATAGTCCTGTGCTAGTGAAACTCCCGAAGCCTAAGGGTCTGTTCTTCAAGAACTCGTTGTGACGTTAGGGTGGACGGATGTCGGAGACCATGCCTGTATTTGGAGTGCACGGTTTATTGCCTAAATAAGGACTGAGATTTTATGCCTATATAAGGGCAGGGCGAATTGTGCCTATATAAGGACATGATACAGGAAAACCCATGTACGGACACCCTAAGAGGAATACAACACTGTCTTCTGCACTGTAACAGCAAGATTTGAGTAAATAAAAGCCCCCAGTTATTCTCTAGAGCTCAATGCATGGAAAGGGCATAAGAAACTAGCAATTGGGACCGGGCAAGCAAACGGAGTGGTTGCTCAGGAAAGATGCTGTTAATCGGGGCTCCTGGTTGAGGCTGGCTTGTAAACAGGTATGCGGAAAGCTTTACTGTAGATTATATCAAGCTGTGAGATGGCTAAATATAATCTCGTTAAGGATTTTACTAGTAGTTTTGGGATCTTTGATGAACAATATTTTTGGTTTACCTAGCTTTCCTACATTTAATTTTTGATTGCTGAGATGTTTATAATGCTAATTCTTATTCACCCGATTTATGGGTGAAAAGCATGAAATACATTCAAATACGTTATCAAATAACATCAGTATATGTACTAAATCTGGGGTTCATTGTGGAGTTTTCCATCACCTGCAAATGCAAGAGACTCTCCGGTGGGTCTGACCAGTAGCATAACGAAGGCCCCCGCAGCCCCCCCCCCGAGCTCCAGGGGGGGCCCTCCAGCACTGAGAGCTCCTGAGTGAGTCCAGAGGGGGGGCCCTCCACGTACTTTGCAGGTGGGGCCCCTACAAGTTTCGTTATGCCACTGGGTCTGCATGCCACCTTCAGCATAATTCAGTGGGGGCGGGGAGAGACACCTGAAAGTTTTCCTTTTCTTCGAAAAGGTCACAGTTCCCATTTGGGGCATGGACAAAGTACTGTGTGTTAGCCCTAAGATAGTTTGGTAACAACAGAGCAGAGCAAGAAAGGAAGCTTTTTGAAAGAGTTAGACAGTGATACATTACAAGTTATGCATTTGCTTTATTTGGTCTTTTAATTTTTTATTCTAAACCCACTGAGGATAGTGACGTGCATGGCTAGAGCAAGTGCACTGAATAGAGGCCCTTATGAGAGTAAATACAAACACCAAATCTAGTCTGAGTTTTTGGACTTGCATATCATACAGAAAATCAAGGGACACTCTTGGTTAAATACAAACGGCAACTAAAACTATCATCAATAAACCCCATAACACTAGTACCAACATACAAAAAGAATCCCCTAGAATTTTCTAAAGCGTCATTAAGATAGCTGCATGCTGGAAACTAGATCCAGTTTACAGCATTTGTGATTGGTTATCACATGCCCCTGGAGCCCCCAACCCTACAAAGGGCACCCAACCCTCAGGGGTCTTTTTCCAGCCCAAAGTACATATGTTAGATATGGGTGACTCAAGGGCCCCTCATCACATTCTGCAGGGGGCCTTCATCATTTTGTGTTACGCCATTGGATAAATGGAGAAGCCGTGCAAAATGCTTTCAGAAAATAAGCAGTAATACACAAATAGTGAAACAGAGGGCACAACCTTCCTGGGGGCAATGGCATCATGGACGTACTACCCAGGAACGACACAATCAATAATGTTTTGATGGAAACTAGATCACTAGTGAAACAGTCGAACACTAGAACCACTCCAAGCCCCTTACATTTCAAGTGTCTCCTCTCGTTAGTAGAAAACGGAGGCCTTGTGCCTCAGCCAGCAAAACTACGCCAAGGCAAATCAAGTGGCACTTAGAACAAAATCTACAATTGCTTGTAAAAAAACGGCTCATCGCCCAAGTGCCAAGAATAAAGTCTGCATGTTTCGTTTGGTCCGACCACTCACAGGAAATGAAAACGTGGAGTGATGATGCGGGTCACCGAATTTGGGATTTGATTGAGTCAGCGTGAAACGCGTCATTCACCCGACAAAAATTGCTCTATAAATTAATGTGGACCAGAGAAGAGCTTAAAGCATCAAAAGAAAATAAATAAACCATAACATTTTAGAGTGACATAGATAACGGGACATAGTTTGTGCTACATGACAAGCCAGCGAGATGAAAGGGAGGGCTTGGTCGGGGATACACAATCTAGCCAAGGACACGCTTAAGTAATTAGGACATGGGATACACTTCAGATTTTTTTCGCTGTAAAAGTTTCACGGAAAATGTAAAATACAGAACATCCTCAGGAATGTACTAAAACTCTAAAGGCGGTTAAACAAACCTGGTATACAGCACTGATTTAATGCCTTCTGTTGAACACCAATTCTAGCTCCCACGTGTAAGATAAACGTCTAATCTACTTTGTACTGAGCTCGCTGCTTAGCTACTAACTACCTTGTTTTCACTACTTGTGACTGATTTATGTTCAATTTGAACAGCATCGGATGAAATATACATTTTGCTACACTTTTTTCTCAGAAACGCTGGTGTGGACTGGTCACTGGCGGCCAAAGTTATTAGACTCCAAAGGTGGAATTTTCCTTAGTTAGCCCGAGAGTGGAGGCGAAATCTTAGGTACACAGATCTTAATGGTTGGGTTTTTAAGAACACACACACATAATTTATTCAATTGGAATGAAGGTACTTCTTGAAACGCGATCGTCCTCTTCAATTACACCTCTCAACGCCACTGCCGGTCTGTTCTCCTTTTCAGGACAAACAATTTAATTTTAGGCTTAGGAAAACATTTATTAATGTAATAAGTTATAGGAAACAAACTGAATCACCACTGAACTTTCTGCCAAGTAAAAATGTCAAAGAAATACTAGTCACCTGGCGAAATTATTTTCAACAAAATATTAAGTGTATTTCTCGGGCTAAAAGACCTTCTTCCGCCAAAATCGTAAAGTTGGTCGCATTTTTGCAATTTAGACTTTATTTTGTTAGGCTAAATTTCACTAAAATGCTTTGGAGTTTTTGGAAGTGTCCAACCTAAATTACTCGACTGCTGTGTGGAAACCATTTGTTGCAGGACAGGAACAGCAGCTTTTATAGTATGTCCGGAGAGAAATTACCGCATATTCGTACACCTTAGTCCGATCGATCCTTCCAAAAAAAAATATATATATACAATTCGAAGCCAAGAACCTAACAGCGGCATCCAGTGCAAGCCAGGCATTTACAATGCCCAGCAGGATTCTTACAACCAGCCTTTAAAAAAACCTCCGCTTTTGAAAATTCATTATAACAGTTGTTCCCCCTTACTTCTATATATCACACCATATCAGATTTTTCTGGCACCCTGCGTGTGGAAACAGTAAAATATTAAGTGCTGAAACTCAAAGATGAATATCGAATAGGACCTTAGTAACCTCGCAGGCTCCTCGAGTACTTGCGACACCTAGTGGCAACAAATCATAAACATCACTAAGTCATAAAACGTCCAAAATAATAGTTACAACTAATATGAATCTACTTTAACCACCTTGCACGTTTATTCTATAGTATTATTAATTTGAAGTACGCAGCACCGGAGTTGAAACGGATCTCTTGGTTTGTTTTTATATATTTACTGGATAACTGCCATGTTAACGTTACAAAACAGACAGACTATGTACGTTTCAAAATAAAAAATAAAACACGGAGGCATAACTCCGCTTCTATCCGTAGGTTGCATGGCTCTCTACACAGCAACACACGTCAATATGTTCGGCTGATGCACGCCTTTTATTGTTTTAATGTGCTGCTGATGTCACTTAATATTGCTGCCATTGAAATGCCACCAAATCTGAATTATTTCGGCCGCTTGTTGTTACTCACCCTCAACTTGGGCTATTTATTGTTGGACAGCGGTAGCCCTAGTACGCTGACTACGGAAGCGGCTGGGCTGAGAGTACTAATCTCTGCTTACTTTGGCCCCTACCTTCCACTGTCCTACCAATGCTCTAGGCGTCGGCCGTAGTTCCTCCAGTTGGGAGCTGCCAAAGGGCATGCACTTGGGGGGGCATGAGCAGAGCGGAGGTTTTGAGGAGAACGGTGGCTGGACAGACAGTAAGGAGTCCACGACACCAGCATGAGTGGCTTTGGGAATAAAGGATGTTGTTTATTTGATGCAATGTAGGATACCAAGTGGCCATACCCATGTTGATCTGGGCTGGAAAAGATAGATCCTAGTCAAAAATAAAGCCCAGGACTCTATATACACAAATTGGACAGGTGGCTGACTGTGTAGATTTCAGTGTGAAATGATGATCCATCCCTCCCACAATACTTGCCGCTGTGGCGACCAAGGGCTCAAGACTACAGGAGCGTGGGGGATCAGGATGACCTTGTCTGGCAGCTCTCACATTCCTAAAAGTAGACCTCTGAGACATGAGCTCGCGGAGGGTGAAACATGCAAGGTAGCAAATGAGCAAATAAACAAATAAAAAGACAAGAAAGGGGTTCTACCACTGGTGAAGCCAACATACAAGACAATGGTACAAATGCAGCTGAGAGAGATCTGTAAATTGAGCGCATTTGCAGAAGCTGTGAAATACAGAAAATAGTTACCAAACGCTAGTATGAAAATAACAGGTAGAACTTATCTCTCTTAAAATCTTGTGTTTCACCCCTTATCAGTACCAGTGTAACATTTCTGTTTTACTAAGCATCTCTGTGAAAATGCAAACAACGAAACACCAAAAAGTGTTTAACCTGAAAGTGATCAACAAAATAAATCCAAACTAGCAAGCAGTGGCGGCTCTTCCGCTAAAGCGGAGGAGCGTCGCCACACTGCTTTTAAGCAGTGTCACTAAAGGAAAAATAAAATGATAACTAAGTTATCATTTTATTTTTTCCTTGTTGCGGCAGCTTTGCGGGGGACGGGGCTGGTCTGTGACAGAGCTGGGGAGGAGTGGTTTGGACTCCCTAAAGTGCGCATGAAGGTTTGGCAGGCCGCCTGTGGGCCGGCCAAACATTCATGTGCATTTTGCATGCTCTCCACCCTGGCTGCATTACAGCCTGGGTGGTTAACATGCCCAGGCCCCCATTCCCTTGCTGAGCGCCGAACTACGGCGCTCAGACCAATCACAACACTGCATTGCAGCACTGCGATTGGCTCAGGGGAGCCTGGGTGCTTCCTGGGTGCTCTGTTCCAGCGGCGAGACGCGGCGAGGAGGTATGTATGTTTTTTATTCTTTAACCCGGCTCCCCCCGCCCTCCTAACCCCCCCACCCCGAATCTGTGCCAGCCGCCGCTGTTAGCAAGGCTATCGATTGGCAAAAGATGTTGGAAAAACAATGTCCAACCACTAACTCTAATTCTGTTTGAGAATTTAATGCCATGTGTTGCTCCATCACTAGTTTTCATGACATTTGATTTGTCTGACGCATACTGCAACGCAAGAAGGTTTGATACTAATTACTTCACATTACACTGCTGTAAACGGACACAATGCTAACGACTATATTTTGAGTGTTGGACTCCACACACTGTGGTGTACTTTCCCAATAAAATAATGAACTAAAACATATGGGCAACACACATCTGTACATTACTGCTTTGAAAAAGTGATAAATAATAGTCAAGTCTTCCTTCTGGTCTGTAGCTCCTTCAACTGAGTCTGTATGAGTGTAGGTTTGTTTTATTTGAAATAACCCAGCCGAAACAGGTTTCATTCACCGAGTCCTGGATATTTGCTGGTGATCCTGTTAGGTCTGCTCACTTCCAAGATCCCGCAAAATAAGCGTAAGCTCAAAGATGCACTCTCAGGAGCCAGTCACTGGACCTTAGCCATTCCCCTGACATCGCTAAAGACACCACATATGCCTTGTCCTGAGCCAAACACTACACTTCACCTAATAAAGACCTCTCCTTTGAGAGAGCGAAATATGACGAGTTCCCTTGGAGGGACACAAAGCAAAATCACAAACCCAGTATTGGAATACTTGGAGACAAGCATCCCATGCCACTCTATCTTTAGCCTCAGAGCAACACCAGCTCCTTCCATGAGTGACCTAGAATATACGCTGGCACCACTATTTCTACTCCCAGCTCCCTAATAAAATACTCAAAGCAAGGTCCACTATTGAAAATGCAATGCACAAAATGTTCTTGATGTTATCATTGAAAATTCCACCTTGGATTCACTGAGGCACAGTTTATTCATTCTTCGACTTTACACATAATTGAGATCCTGCATGCCAACTGCTACACTCCAAGTAAAAATAAAGGTGTGGAAGGAGGTGGTAGTCAATTAGTCGAAATTTCTTTATTTCGCAATAATTCCAAGGCATATAAAGTACATAGAATAAACAGTAATCTCAGTTTATATAAAAATCTAGTACATAGATAAAACCAGATAAAAACCATTAAAATGCCAATCAGGCCAACATAAGAATCAAGAACATTATAAAGTGCCTAGTACCATCGACGTTTTGGATAAGTCATGTGTCATCAGACCGCAAGACTCGCAAAGAGGACCTCCTCGTGAGTAGATACTATATAAAGTGCAAAGTGACGTATAAATATTGATAAAATCACATTTCATCAGCCCTCAAGGCTCCCAACCTGAACGAGCTCTCCTGCATTTCCAATAAGACCAAAGAAATTAAGGAGGTTGTCAATTGCCATGATTCAAACTCCTTTAAAGGATACACAGGCCAACTATTAGATTATTTTAAATGATATTTAATGAAGCTATCATTTGTCTGACAACCTATCAATTAGGACACAATTAACCACCGCAACTTGACCAAATGTTTAATGTGCCATCTAACAGGTATTTACAAATATGACTTATTTCATCCTTTTTTTGGTAATAAATATTACATTCATCCACCATGTACATGCATTTTAGGTGGTGCCCTCAATTTTACTGAAGAGAATGACATCTGAGACTTTTCTCTTTTACCTTCTTTCATTTTCCTAAATGGCAGAAAAATGTTGGAAAATGAAATAAAACGAATAGCACTAGATGTCAAAAGGGGCTGAAAACAGGGGAAGAACATATTGTGCATGAGCCAATATGAAGAGCTCGCTTAAGTAAAAGAACATTTAAACCAGTGGTCTTTCTATCATTAACGTCTATTTCTAAACATAGTTCTTAATCGGCCCTTTACTACTGTAGCACCTACAAGTTCTCACTTTTTAGTCAGGATCATTTTGAAATCCTATGATTTATAGACTCATACCTGCGAAGGAATATCAAAATACAAAGTGCTCTTGGACTGACTGCCAGGACTGAGCGACGATGTTATATATGACATCAAGCCATTAGATACATATCTATGGATGAAATTAGCTAGAGATTCACACAATGTCAGGCAGAGCCCATAGCCACCGATTTGTAACTGATGTGAGTTAATGAGTGCAGTAACAAAAGCTGTCCAAATCCCTTGCTTTGCTGTCTTTTTCTTTTTAAAATTGTTTTTATTTATGTATAACACGAAAGAACAACATTCCCGTGCACATCACACAATAAAATAAATATTATGCCACAGGTATTAGAACACCCTGTATAATACCCATAGTGCACAACGAGCCTCCAAGAATAGTTTATTCAATGAATTTCTTGATGATCCCTCTTTGGCCGTTCCACCCGCGTGTGTGGTTTGATCTGTGCATCAGGCGGAGGAGGTGGGAGACGAGTGAAGAAGCATCGCTATTCAATGATGTAGTCCTTTCTCCACCCAAACCATGATATGACCTCCATTTGCTCCAGGCATTCTCAAATTTCCTAGGACAACCCACTCCCTCGTACACCACTCACACCGCTTCAATATATTGTCTTTTTCTTAACTATTGAGCCGATTCTTGGGCAGAGTAGTTCTTGGGAAGAGTGATGCAACAGGAAGGTTCATAATATCGTAAAGGTTGAACCAGATTTTCAAACGCATCGCTCCATAATACGCGACACCTTCAGTTAGTTCTGGCTATTTTACCAAAGTACTAACGATGAGACTTTCACAGGTCCTTGCTCATAACAAGAGATGGTAAACAGCAAATCCCAAACTGCTGCCCAGGACCTGCTGCAAGCGTCACACTGGACATGCGTCAACATTGCAGCTATGGAAATCTCAAATGAAAGCAAGTCACATGAGACTTGCAGGCTTGTGGAGCTGCTGCCAATTATCACCTGAGCCTATGTTTCCAGTGACATTAAATTCATTAAGTCTACTGAAGAAATACGGGAAAAAAATAAGGGCGTGTTTTCTCTAAGGCTCTAAACCGTTCGCAAAAATAATGTTAGAAAGTATTGAAGCAAAAAATGTTTGCTGGTTTAGGGTACACTTGTGTTACAGAAAACATGGCACTGTGGGCTGATCACACTGATGGAGCAAGGACTCATAAATGAGACTTGCTCGTACGCAACCTCCTCATAGTATTAATTTATTAAACTTGTATTGTCTCTACTAATCCTTGCATACACTACACGAATAGTAAGGATGCTTGCCTATGTGTTTTACTAATGAATAACGCTTGTCTGTAATCCAAAATGGCCGCTAAAGCGCGGGAACCCTACTGCGCATGTCTCAACCACATCACGTGTTGGGACGTCTTTCTTTGCTTGGTGGGAAATTTCTGCTTCTGCGCAATGTGCATTAAAATGGCCGCTTGATGTTTTCACATGCTTCAGCTTGCTCTCATGTCATTATTAAACTGTCGTTTCTCTAACGCTACTAATGCGGGATAGAACTTATAATTAAATGGGAATAGAGTAGACAGAGTGGGCATACAGTGAGACATTTTATTTGTGATTTTAATGTGGTCTTCTTTGACTTTTATTAGTTCGTAAACTTGGGCCTGGGTTTTGGTGAAGTGAAAGCTCGTGTGACAAAGATTCCGCACATGCGCCCTGAGAGGCAGACGAGAAAGAAAAAGATGAAGTCAACTTGGACATCACCCAAGGCCATGATCTGCTATCCGACACCACTACATACCAAGATGTTCTCGTCGAAAAGCAACATTTTATATGAATAAATTGTCCATTTTGTCGTGAGACAGGTGGGAAATAAAGCAAATGTATTAAATTGAAGGGGCAGTAGTTTAAAAACAATAGGCTTCAGAAATACAAGGCAAATCAATATGGTGTGAGAATCCACCCCCTGTCCCTGTCCAATCAGAAGTTGTGGTCCCATATTTTAGCAACATTAAGGGGAGGTACATGGGCGTAAAAGGGTATAATAGATATAGAATTAGCTAATTAGCTAGCTCTTAGCTCCAGACTGCCAAGCTGATCGATTGCAGACTGAACCGCTGTCCAGAGAGGTCCTGAGGAGGGGGGCGGAGTCCATTAGAAGGAAGGCACGGGAGAATCGAGGAGAAGCCGAGTATCAGAGAGGGGAACGACGCAGGCGTCGTTGTAGAGAGGTCACCGGTCCTGTCCTGATCCTGGAGGAGGTCTTTGCTCTTCATCCTTCCTGGGTCCTATTCTTTCCAACTCCTTGGCCAAAGGGGGTTTGGTTCTCGCACTTAGGTAAATATAATGCAAACTTTAGTTGCGCTGCTGTCTCTATCCTCTCCTTTTCTGAGGGACCATCATTAATTAGCAATAGTTATTCTATGCTTCATCTTGGGTATTGCGATTAAGTACCGTGTGGTTCTGTATTTTACTCTGCTAAATCTTTAGATAAACATTTTAAAACTTCCTGACTCAGTGGTTATTTCAGGAATATGTACTATAATGAATGTCACTCATTTTAAATTTCCCAATTAGCAAAGGATTCATTGGTAAGTCATTACTCTTCAATCAGAAGGTAATTGGTAGCAGGGATTTTGATAAAAGAGTACAACTGATAAAACCCAGCGTAAGTATTAGCGTAGTATGAATGTATGGGCCCAAGTGAGTATTTGGTGTATGAATGCGGTTTGCTAATATCGCGCTGGATCAACACGTTTCCATCATGACACCCTATAACCAGTAACACAACAGGCCGTATGCATATGCAGTGTGTGATTTAATTTGATATCTGGTGGGAAATCGTTTTAGGGTTAATCTAGGCGACACCACCCCCCTTAGAGACATGACAGTTCCAGTCCTCAACAAAGGCGATAGTTTGTGCCCATAGAGAGAGATTACCCTTTTAGAGTCCGATCAAAACTTTGAGCTCATTCGGAAAATCAACTTGAAATGTCATAAACAGTCTAATACCCGCACAAAAATGGCGAACTTCCACTTTCAGAAGGACCTCTTGCCCTTCTATGATGTACATATAACACACTAACAATGTCGTGGTTTTCTCGATCTAACTACCCCGAGCAACAAAGCAGACCGAGCCATCGCGCAAACGCTCCTATCACAACTGGGAGGCCTCAATGACATCATACAGCACATAACACACTGATGCGTCCCTGATACGCCCTCTTGAAGCAAGGTTCTGGTGCAGGAATCCACCTTCAAAACACAGGCAGCTCTCTGGCACTGCACTATGCAGTGGACCAGTGTCCGACTAACGGGCATAGCGAAAACTCAGCGATACCCACGGACACCGGTTTACGCCAGGTGGCTTTGCCTTTAGCCACAATCTACGAGCAGCTAGAGTGTGCCTAGTGCAACAGGCTCCATCCCTTGGTGCCAGGGTGGGGTGTGTGTGGGTGTGTGTGTGGGTGTGTGTGGTGTGTGTGTGGTGTGTGTGTGTGTGGTGTGTGGTGTGTGTGGTGTGTGGTGTGTGTGT
This sequence comes from Calotriton arnoldi, assembly GCA_963921515.1. Classification (NCBI taxonomy): domain Eukaryota; kingdom Metazoa; phylum Chordata; class Amphibia; order Caudata; family Salamandridae; genus Calotriton; species Calotriton arnoldi. The sequence continues at coordinate 2,454,320 of CAWUFW010001636.1, forward strand.
GGTGTGTGTGTGGTGTGTGTGTGTGGTGTGTGTGTGTGGTGTGTGTGTGTGGTGTGTGTGTGTGGTGTGTGTGTGGTGTGTGTTGTGGGTGGGTGTGGTTGGTGTGTGTAGTGTGTGTAGTGTGTGTAGTGTGTGTAGTGTGTGTAGTGTGTGTGCCGAAGCACTACATTTTGAGTGTGGTTTGCAGAGACCACGTGCGAGTCACATACTTCCATTACAGGCTTTTAAATATTGCTACAAGCTGAAGACGCATCACTGAGCGCCTAATGAGAACTGAAGTGTCTGGTGGTGTCTCTTTCTTTCACAGTTCAGAGGACCGGTGCGTTGCACCATTCAGGAAAGGTGTAATATTTTAGGATTTTCTTTATACCCTTCTTCTCCTGTACATCATTAACACTCTAAACAGGGTTAGGAAAGCAGGAGGGGTGGCGGCTACTCCCGAGAAATGCTCAGGACCAGTCAGGGCAAGTAGAGTTAGGAGCAGAAACAAGTCAACACTAGATAGAGGAGAGGGTCTAGCCTCAAAATGATCAGGGCCTCAAAGACGCTCCTGCCAACTGCCTGCACCAATTCTGGAGTCATAGCAGTCAAAATAAGGTGTCAGATCAATGAAGACCTAATCAGCCCAGAGAAAACAATGAGGATGAAGTACCCTGTGCACAGGAGCCACAGCACAGCTAAGCACATCCCAGCATTTGAAACACAGGGAATTCTCATAGCAATAAAGGAAATCAGAAACTGCAAGACGCCTTTCCACTTCAACAGCATAGACCGAGTTCAGAGAACAGACAGACGCTGAGCTACAGCTACATCAGCACAGAAGCAATACAGCAAAGCAGCAGCCTTATGCAGAAATGTGTCGAAGAGGCAGCCTACTGCACAGGCCCACAGAAGGAAAAGCATGCAGCTCACACAAAGGTGCAAAGAATGATATTCTGTAAGGCGCCCTCAAAGAAAAGAAGATCTGGCCCAGCGGCAGTCTACAACAAAAGGGAAGTCTGGCCAGCAGTCACCATAGGGGAAAGAAAATCCTGTACTGCACTGGTTGCCGCATTATTACTCTGAATGAACTCCTTATCTCTAGTGACGTATCTATAAGGTTTATGAATTTCATATCACCCATTTGAGAGACAAATAATATTCAAGTCTTGATGAAGGTGGTACCCCAATAAGTTCATACCACCGAAACGCGTCGACGCTTTTTGTGTTAAATACGTTACATCCATGGAACCTCCTCATTTCTAATATCACTATGAATGATTAGACTGATGTTTGCCAACATATGGATTCCCTTAGGAGTAACTTCATTATGATGATTTAAATTGTTCACATTTTCATCTGTCTCTCTTTGATTGTTTTTATTGTTTGGATTATATTATTTTATATATTGTATAAATGTCATGTTTTTAAACTGTATTTTCATTGGAGCTCAATGTCTGAATAAATATTTTTTATCTTAAGTAAAGTTCCTTATCCTTGTGTGAATTACAATTGGTTTTTGGGTTCATTTATGGTGTCTCCAGTGGAGTGGTGTGGATGTTTGAATGTATAAGGTATATATAGCAAAATATACTTAGTTATAAGGGGATTTTTAGTAGTTCCAAGAGAGTCGTTTTATCTCTTTACTTGTGGTACCCTGTTTCTTGGCAAGTGGGATCGCTCCCTGTTTTTTATATATTATACAGTAAAAATAATAGACAGTTGTTTTTAACCACCTTACTTCATGGGCTCAAGAAAACAATACGCTCTGCCGCTTTCAATTTGGTTTTCGACCTGGGCAGGGTACAGTAGAGCAATGTCTGAATCGGATTATAAATAAGTACACCTTTGTTAGGCGCTGCCCACTGTACCTGGCCCTCATGGACCTCTCTACAGCTATAGACTGTGTTAACAGGAGTAAGCTGTGGCTGATGTTATTCGATCTTGGGGTTGAAGATGCTTTAGTGAGCTTCCTGCATTCGCTGCATGAAAACCTTGCTGCGAAAGTTCCTTTTGGCCAGAATGGTGAACTGTCAACTGAATTCTCCCTCGCACGAGGAGTGCACCAAGGGTGTATTCTGGCCCACTACTTTTCATCATCTATATAAACGGCCTGGGCCCATAACTGATTTTGGCCCCCATAGACACCCCAAAGATTGCTCATTTCCAGGTGCCCACGGTATTGTACGTAGATGACATGGTCCTACTGGCACAAACCCCAAAATTCGCTACGGGTGCTTGTGGACCGTTTTGTCTCTTTTATGAGCAACCTAGACCTGGTCACAAATTTTGAGAAGTCGCATATTATGGCATGTGGACCTGGTAAAATAAACACTTCTAAGCTTTTAATAACAGGACAATCGCTCAGCAATGTTTTTAGCTATATAGGAATTAACTTCAATTCCACTGGTTCCTGGCAGCCGCAGATCACAACTCAAACTTCGTAACAAGGTTTGCGCAATTTTTAATCTACCAAGAGCTGTGGGGGAAAAGGATCTTTAACCCTCTTTTAAATGTTTATAGCGCACAGTGTGTTCCTGCAGCCCTACATGGTGCTAGGGTTTGGGGCCATCTCAATGCTTCCTCCCTCCAAGCCGAGGAAAATCTGAACTCTCGGAGGCTACTTCATCTTCCTCCCTCCACCTCAAACTTTAATATACACTCAGAGCTAATCCTGCAGTACTTTTAGGACAAAGTAAATCTTGTGGCTTAATCCCGAGGCCTCTCTGTGAAGAGATATCACTGACTGTCTCAAATTGGATAAGGGCCATACAATTCCATGGCTAGGTTATATTTTTAAAACCTTTTGTGCGAAGGAATTGCCGGTACTGTTTACGGTTCCTTCGAGTGTCACACAGGGTGATAAACCGAGGATTAAGCATCTTTTCTCAGAGCTTTGTGAGACTCAGAGGTTGCACACTGAATTAAGTAAATGTACTGTGCTGCATTATTTTTAATCTTTGGCGTCCACTGAACCTGCACTGTACCCGACCCTAGATCCTATGCATTGGGAGACATCCCTTCTTTTACGCTTCAGGGTTGGAACACTTTGGTGGCTTCTGTGCTTTTGGGAGGACTGCAGCAATTTGGGAGGTCCCAGCCCGCCTTGTCCATGTGATGGCTTGGCAAACCAATACTTGCTACATTTTATCTTTTTCTGTAAAAATTGTTATCTTCTATTTGACATTTTCTTAAACCCTTACTAAAGTTTCCTGGGTACCAGAAACATAGAGAAGCGCTATCCTACTTACAGCTGCTAACTATCCTTAATGTATGTTTAAGGGTTAGCTCGTTTCTTAAAGCTGCAGTGAGAACCAGGAAAACTATGGAAGGTTAGATCTCCAGGCGTGGCTCGCTCACCCATATTATTTCAGACAAGCTAAATGCTCCCAACGTAATGTTTTTAGAATGTTTTGTGCTTGATTTTTATGATCTACTTTATGGAAATGTGGTTATATTACCCAATGCACTTTATTGATTTTATACAGCTTTTAGAAATATCGTATTTTTTAACAGGTTGTTTTTATTATGCCAGACTTTCTTTTATGGACAATTTTGGTGAAATAAAGATATTTTGATTGATTGAATGATCGAACTAGTACCAAACACTTCTAACAAAAAGCCAGACATATTGGCTTGGCCAATGCTTGTACTGTAAAAGTGACATAACTAAATTGTACATGTTATGCATAACACTGCGCTCCTCACAAAGGACTAATTGCAAGCCCCAAACACTACCTACCAACTCCAAATGTCAACAACACTTTGTTTGTATTACAGGAATTCACAATGTAGAGCTACAGGAAGGTATGGAATACTATACTAGAGCACATCTCTGAAATAGAGTTGGTGTCTGATAGCCAGCTGAGGAGGCAATTTCTCCTCCGCAATACCTACTCTACCAGCCACTAACACTATTAAGATCAAGATCATATAGGTCTCGATGGATAAAAGGTAGAATGTACTGCCTTCCCACTTCTTCCTGCGGCTCCCACGGTCACAGAATGGCAGACTAAAAAGCAGATGTTCATACAAGACATCATTGACAATTGAACAAACTACCTCACTTATTGCCTCCACCAAATCAGGCTCTCCTTTAGACCCCTGTCCCCCCAAAATTCTGCATATTTCGCCAGAAACGATAGCCATTCCTCTAACTGAGATCTTTAACTTAATGCTCACAACAGGGCTTTTTCCAACGGACTGGAAGAAAGCTTCCATACTTCTGCTGCTAAAGAAACCCAATTTGGATGTTAAGGAGCCACTCAATTACAGACCGATTTCTAGACTTCCATTTCCGGCTAAAGTCATAGAAAAGGCAATAAATATCGAACTCTCAGCCTTCATCAAGGACAAGAACTTACTAGATCCTTCCCAGTTTGGATTTCGTGCTCAGCACAGCACCGAGTTAGCTCTTATAGCAGCTACTGAGTAACTCAGACTGATCCTGGATACAGGGGGGACTGCGGCGCTGAGCCTACTGGACCTGTCAGCAGCCTTTGATACTGTCAATCATGGGCTGCTGCAGGACCGGTTGCATACCATCGGGATCAGGGGTAAGGCGTTGTCCCTGCTAAGCTCCTTTTTGTCTGAACGGTCCCAGGAGGTGGCGATGGGGAAAATGGTATCACCCCCCTTTGTTCTGCCTTGTGAGGTTCCCCAGGGCTCCTCCCTTAGCCCAACACTTTTCAATATTTACGTCACACCTCTGGCTAGCCTACTGAGAAGCTTTGGATTCATCCTTGTGTCATATGCAAATGAGACACAGATCATCGTCTCAGTGAGTAGCTCGGCTAGCCAGACGGCCACTAGGTTCAGGGAATGTATGAGCCACATAGCTAGGTGGATGTCAGACAACTGTCTGAAATTGAACTCATCCAAGACCGAGGTCCTGTTGTTAGGGAATAATCCCTCCTTTTGGACCAACAGCTGGTGGCCTGACCAATTGGGTCTGCTGCCCAAGCTGGTATCTAAAGCAAAAAATCTCGGTGTCCTTTTTGACACAAAGCTTACTTTTGAAAATCAAATCAATGCCACCACCTCGGCATGCTTCTTTATTCTGAAGATTTTGAGGAAAGTCCTCCCGGCAATACCGATAGACCTAAGGAAGACGGTGGTTTCAGTTTTGATTTCATCAAGACTTGATTATTGTAATGCCCTCCTATCCAGTGCTCCACGCCGTAGCATTAATAAACTTCAAACGGCCCAGAACGCAGCGGCTAGGCTACTGTTGGGCATCCCTAAGGTTGTCTCAGTTTCCTCGGCGTTGATTAGACTCCACTGGCTTCCAGTGGCCAAGAGGGTACAATTTAAATCATTATGTATCGCTTTTAAATGTCTTAATAACATGGGGCCAGCACAGCTGATGACATTTTTGAAACCCTATTCCCCTGCAAGAACCCTCAGATCGGCCTCACTTAGAAACATAACTGCACCCAGAATCAGTAAGGTAAGATGGGGCGGCAAGAGCTTCACAGCCACAACGGCAAGCCTGTGGAATTCATTGCCCATCACGCTGAAAAGTGAAAATAGTCTCTTCAAATTCAGGAAAGGCCTCAAAACCTGGCTGTTCAGTGTAATTGGCTTACCCCCTCTATACTGAATGCACTGCAGGTAGCGCCTAGACACCCCAGGGTATTAGTCGCGCTTTATAAATCCCTCATCATCATTCTGTGGTGGAGGAGAAGTCAGAGAAAAGAGGAGGCCAGCTTGCACTTTACTGGGAGTGACTCGTGGTATACAGAACTCAGAAACCAAAGCCCTTCTTTAGGGTTGGCTGCGACTGAATAACAGCTCCAGCTGGGACAAAGCACGCTCGTGCACGCAGATCACACTGCAAGAGTAGCCTTGGGTGAGTTTGTGGGTTAGACAACTTTTTACAGAAATCTCTCTCCTGTCAACAATTCAGGGTTATCACACGTTCTGGATTTGCCAGAACAGTACCAGTTTTTTCCAGCGGCGTAGCTTTGGGGGGCGGGGGGGTGTTTGGGGTGTTACACCCAGTGGTGTAATGAAAGTTGAGGGGGCACCCATGCAAAGTACATTGAGGGGCCCCCTCCGGATTCACTCAGGAGCTCTCAGGCCTGGGGACTGTGCTGAGGGGTCCACCTGGAGCTTGCCCCCCCCCCCACTGCATTGCGGGGCTTTTGTTACGCCACTGGTCACACCTCCCTAATAAATGTATTTTCTGATAAATAGTTGGGTACAGATGGTTTTATAGTCAGGTATGGTGAGATGCCTGTCGAATTTCACCTGGAAATTCTATATACACACACACACACACAGAAACACACCCACACGCTCTATCCCTCTCGGTCTTGAAAGTCCTCAAAAATGTTAGCCATTTTACAAAATATTTTGTTTTCCCCTTTTAGTTTTTCTACTAATCCATATTCCTCTCCTTTTTCTCCCTTTCCACTACTCCTTAGGCCCCTCACATGCACCCGGCTTATCGTATAATGTTTTTTATGATTATATGCCAGCCTGATTGTTTGATTGTTGGTAAATCTGAAACATAATCCTATACGATTAACAGCAATACTAGGACCATTGAAACAATGTATAGGAAATGGAATCCTCATTCCATGAAAGTTTGCATCAGAGTTTGCACTTATGGCTATGGATACTGAGTAATTTAGTTGCTTATGCATTCAACTTTAGACTTTGTGCAGTCTCAGTAATGACGACTGCACCCAAATGAACTTGATTCAACTAAAGAAACTTCAATTCTAGTATTTACGTGGGGATTTGTTTTTGTTTTGTTCTGCTTCATGCACTGTGTTTTAAGAATACAAAATTACACGCTTTAATTCCAGTGAAGTCTGGCAGATGCAGCACAGGAAGCATAGCTTGTGAGCCAGAAAAAAGGAAATACACAGAAGACAAAATTGGAAAGCTGTTCTTAAAAAAGTGGATATATAAAAAAAAAAAGCCATGTTTAAAAGAATTTATGATCCATGGCAAGATCATCCCATTTTTACGATCATCTTACATTTTTTATGTCAAGCATCAGAGGAAAAACTGTGTTTTTATGAAGTAAAACTGCACTAACTGATGAATTATCTAAGAGTCCAATAAATTGTTAAGTTCTAGGCCAAAATCATAAAAAAGCCTTATTTGTAACTGGCAGCATCCTCACTTGAAGTAAACTGTCTACTGGCGAGGAGTAGCCTTCTGCTCAGCCATGATTCTCAGAGCATGTTGCATGACTCAACATGCAAGCACTGGGATAGTTATCAAGCCAACTTGGATAACGGAGAAAAAAACACAAAAGACAATGCAGCATTCTCAAATAGCTATTCATACTTACAGATATTGAAAACAATTAAAGTAATGCCTGACATATTTGGGCGAAGAAAACGGAGAATGCGATAGAGCAAAGTGTGCTACATGCTTAGTAATGCCATTTCACCATATCATCATGTACCACATAAACCCTGCCCTCTCAGCATGTGCATACACTCATCAGCAAAGAGAACCCGCATACACTGCCCGACACCTCAATTCAGACTTTTTCAGCTCAGAGGAAAAGGCCCTCTGAATTGCATTCCCATTGCTGAAGGTGATAAGTCATGACTCTAGGTTTAACTTTTATTAATGTTCTCTTTAATATCACTTATTGTGAGAAGCAACCAACAGGCTAAGAAGAGACCAACCACCAGGAAGAGCTTGAATTCTTGAAGCTTATTCAATATAGAACCAGATGAAAAAGTAAATATTTCACTTTTCTTCAGACGTTCATTTCTATTTGCACGGTTAATGGCAAAGTATCCCTGTTCAAACCTCTTACAGAAGGGTAAAAAGTTATTCATTGCTCTAGGCAGGCAAGTGCAATATTATGAGATGCCCACTGAACCCTGAATACTATCTGACTGGATAAAGAGGTATTTATGCCTCAGTACAATGATGCATCTCAGCATATGGCTTTTAAATTAAATATACACCAACCATTCAACAAACCAACTCACCTCAAAACTCACTGGCCTTAATAATAGAAAGTCAAATGCAGTACATTAGTCAAGTTTAGTCAAACAAGAAAGAGTCAGAGTCTGAGACCTTGCTTATATCAGAATTAGAATCCCATTCAACCTCCACCTTTTGGATGAAAGGTCTGGGGATGTCTGAACAATAGCGGGGGATGACAACAAAGTTCTGGTGAGTTTAGGGCCTCACAACAGTATTTCAGTTTTGGTCGTCTAATCA